>CM012440.1:14743364-16180864 GCA_003999625.1 Oryzias javanicus
AACATTATTTTTGAAAGAAAAGTTGCTTCCTTCTGAATAAATGCTGTGAAAGAATAATGATCTCCATGTTCTGTCAGGGCAGTGAGGACGTGAAGGAGTCACAATTCAATCTGTTATTTCTCACTTGAGTCCATCTGTGTCCCAATTATGTGACTATTACCAACTCAGCACTTTTGCTTCCTTTGTGCGTTTGATCAATTAAAATATTCCATGAGTAACGTTTTTCTAGTTAAAACTACACATAAAAACATAACTTTTTTATTTTAAAAAAGCAGATGTTCATTTTATTACTTAATACTTCAACATTTGGGGGGAAATGTTAATTTTGAGTCAAATAAAACTTTTTTGCATGTCTACTTGGCCTGATATAATGAACAAAAAGCCTTTAAGAAAGGAGAACACTATCCATTATAGTTGACAGGAGAAGAGAAACTATTCCTGCTTCCTATCAGGGATATGTCTGTAGGGAACGGTGGACCTTTAAAGGATTTGGAAACAAGTCTACCCACAACATAATATCAGAGAAGGGGAAAAAAATAACAAAAGTGCACCACTGGTGTGAGCAGATTGTACGCATTCTATTTTATGTTGTTTTTTATTTCAAGTTTAAATTAAATAAGAATGTATAAAATCCACATTTTACCACAGTGTTCATGCATACAAATATGTCATATATACGTCATATGCAGATGATGCTGTTGTTTATGTAGATGGGAGTGATGCAGCCGGTGTGGTTAAAAAAATAACCAATGATATGGAAAACACTTTATTCTGCTTCTGCAATGTATTTTACTATAACATAGAAGCAGAAGTCCTCTTTTCACGTAGTGTACGCATAAATAATAGTCAAATAGAAACGGTAGAGGAATGTCCATTTTTAGGAGTTTTTCTGGATTCAACTAGTTTAAAAAACTGACCCATGATAGTGCAAAAGTCTTTCTAGATGCAATGATTCTGTCTCGCATTAGTTATTGTATGTTATGGCTGGTTTCAAGCGTGAGACAAGTCAATTAAAGTCCCCTTATGACATTTTTTAAATTTAAAATGAAATGGTCCCAGTAGAATTTTAATTATAATTATGAAGTTTTTAACCAAAACCCCACAACCTAAAAGCCTTAAAAAGCCATTTTTCAAGTTGATCTGAAGCCTCAGTTTCCAAAATCTCTTCTAAGGGGGCGTGGCTTTTGGAGCTGAGCTAACTAGCCCCGCCCCCTGTCTGATTATGACAGCTCCGTGTCTCGCTAGCGTAAAGCTTCACCTCTGCTACATAAAAATATCCATCAATATGGGTTATTTCCAGTGATCAATTCATTGGTTTCTTAGAGCAGAAAATAATGAAAGCTAACATCCAAATGTTCTTTCATTGATTTACAATCCTTTACAACTGCGGTCAAATGAGCCGCCGTTCACATCAAGAAGCTCCGTGGAGTCTGGTGGAGATTTTCCAGTGTTCTCAGCCCTGCTACCGTAAGTATTGGATGAAACTCACAACAAAAATTCCAAAACCTGATTGTCATCAGAGGGAGACTTTAATATTTTTGCACATTGTCCCTTCCAAATAAACCACAAAAAAGAGTTATATTTATTTAATCTTCCTTTTTCCTAGTATTTAATTCCTGTGAAGTTTTTTTTCCTTTCCTGGTAGTGATTTATTCTGTAATTTTCTGTACTTTTTCATCCTATTATGATTTCTCATATTTCAAAATAAGAGTCTAAATCCATTTGTAGCTAAAAATCAAACTGGTAGAAACGTGTTTAGTTATAATTGTGTCTCCTATCAGGGTGACCTTGATCTTGATATCCTCCTGCATATTTTACCTTGTTATTTCGTCCGACACGCATGATCCAAAAACTGTTGGCTCATTACCAGACCTCTGCTGAGCTGAGAGGCTGAATTTGGTGTGCTGAACAGTAACGGGTGAGGCAGGCCGGTGTTGTGTTAGGATCACTGTTGTGCACTTCAGAAGTCTCATCTTATTTTCTGCCTTTCAAGAAAAATCACATTCTCATGAATGTGTATCAGTAGCAAAATAGTTTTTGTTTCATGGGGTTCTGCTGTTTGTAAAGTTAAATATTAATATTTTCTGCCTGTTTTAGGGAAAAAGGAAAAAATTTCATTTTTCAAATTCATGTTTTCCCCCATATAATTTAAAAAATATATATATATTCCTTGGTAAGACCATTCTGTTTACCCCATTGGCAGAATATGTTGCTTATTTAAAGAAAACCTACCACTGGAGGAAGAATTTATTTCTTCGGGCCTGTTTTTGCAGTGTGTGAGAAACAAAAAAATTCACTTTTAAGGCCTAAAAAATAAAATAATGCATGAAACCTTATCTTGTAGGTTTTATTTTTACAAACTAACAGACGAATCAATGGAGCAGAGGAGCCATGCATCTGGTTTTGTGTCTTTCGTAAGATAGAAGAGCAGCGATGCATCTGGAATCAACGTCACATGAAACAGACAAGCAAACCTGTGCTCTGTTAGTTATCAGCTGCTACTGGTTTTTAACCCTGGAGACACGTGTGGAAAAGCTCGGAAGGAACAACCACAAAACCATTTCTAGACAACAGCTACCAAAATTATGTTTACCAGTAAAAAGTGAAACATTGGATCAATAAACAAAAGTTCTGTCATTTTTTACAATTACATTTTTTAGGTTTCATCAAATTAAACTTTTGGGTTCAGAAAAAATGTAACATTAACCCTTAGAACTTTTGTTATTTGATCCATGTTTCACTTTTTACAGTGTACCTTTAAATAAAAAAATGGACAAGATGTTGAACAGTAAATTTGTATGTTTCAGACACAAAACAACAAATAATTTAACCAAAAATCCCATCTGTAAATAGAAAATTTGACTTTGTCTACAAGTGTCAGCTCTATTAAGATATTAAGATTCAAATTCATTTTTTTTACAGTAAAAATCTTTTTTTTCTTTCAATTCTTGTTTCTCAATAAAAATTTATGATACTACTTTTAAAATAAATATTAAGACACAGAACGAGTCAAAAAAATGCAGCAATTCAAATTAATGGATTTATTTCCACTGTTTGGCCATTCATTCTACAGAATCTTGATAATTGCTTAAATTAGATGTTTTTGTAGTTTTTTTTTTTTAGTTAAAAACATTGTAATGTTTTTGTAAATATACAACTTTCCTGATAAATACATACATATATTTTTATTTTATTTTAAAAAGTTTAGAAGAAGAGCACAATCAGTTTCACACAATAGGTCATACAATGAAATCAGTTACAATTGTGTTTAGTTATTGATTAGTCATTTAACCTGCTGATTACCAGAAAAACAAAATTTTTTTTTTTTTTTTTCACTCTTTCACATTTGGTCACATTGACAAACGCCACAAATGACTTCTGTAGATACGAGGGGCGTGTATTGGTAAGCGCCTGATGATGCGATACATATTCCTATACGTGTTTCATGATACGATAGGTATCGCAATATATCCAAACATTTAACACAAGCTGGTTCTTGGTTTTGTCTTGTTGTTTTGGTTGTGATTTAGAGCTACTCAAAGAGTGCAACTAGCGGTCATGGGTTTAGGTCATGGAGGACACTCAAAAAATCAAGTAAATATCATCTTGTCAGGATTTAAATCGATACAAGTGTCGCCAAACAAGAATATCGTGATATATTGCCGAATCAATTTCTCCCTTCACCCCTGGAAGATACCAACAGGAGTCAACTCATTGGTATGGAGTACTTGGGAGATAATCGGGTTTATAAATATCTTTGTAAAAGGACGTTTTTAATAACACGTTTATTTTAGAATTATCATCACTGTAAAAATATTGATGTCATCTGCATATAATACAAACTTCAACAATTTAGATGCGTTAATTACTGTGAAAACAATTTTGGTCCTAATACAGCGTCTTGAGGGACACCATAAGTAATTTCCAGATTAGTGGAGGGAAATTGCGCAATGTTAACCTATTATAATCTTTCTGTTAAATAACTTGATATCCATTTCCATGCCATTCTTCTAATTCCATACCGTTAAGGTTTATTGAACATAATTTTACGGTTTATTGTATCAAATGCTTCTAAAGGTCAACAAATATTTTATATCAGCTGCATTTTTTTTAGTATCTCCAAAGCTTTTGTGATTTCCTCAGTTGCATTAATTACAGCTATTGATCTAACATCTAACTTAATGCACATTTGTATTTAAATATTTTGCTGGATCTTAATGAACAAGTTCTGAATATAAATTGAATATTGCATATTTAAAAGGCTTTTTCAAATTATTCTGTGAAACTGGAGGCTTTTTAGATTATGAGTCTCTCTCTTAGGACAAGGCAGCTTTAGTAGCTTTCATGCACTGAAGTGCTATCTAAGAATTTACAGCTATAGTCTCATATTTTATTTATATTTACGTCTGCTTTGTTATATTGTAGCAGAAGGTGTTTTTTATGGTTTGTTCTCTCAGAAAGTCGACACTGTTCAGCAGATGTGACGGGAGATACCCCAAATATTAGCAAAACAACAAGTAATCCATCAAAATACATCTTAATCTTTATGAAACGTGCCAGAAGAGCCAAACCTAATCATCCACAAACACAGCAGTCCCTAAACTCATTATCTGCACACACAACTAAGACATTACACTGTGAGCCAATAACGCCGCATTTTCCTTATTGCTGTGAGTTTATTGTGAGCAATTTGAGTTCATATTAAAATGAAATTAAAGTTGAACGCAGTGTTTCCACCAAAGACAAAGAAGCTCCTTCACATGTTTGACATCAGCAGAGGTGGATGAGTTCTCTCTCGCTCCCTTATGGTTTCCAATAACATGGCGATGAAAATGAGCCATAGTTGTAGAGTAGAAGGTTGAATCTGATGGACTCGTGTTATTCTAAAAGCACACGGAGATCAAAATCAGAACAAGTCACTTCCAGCAGGAAAGATACTCGAAGGTCGGGTTCTGTGAGAGTTCAACTATTAACCTAATTAGTTATTTTTCTAATACTAAAACCACAAAGGCCACACCTAACTTCTGGGAATTTGGTGGAGAGTTTAATCTTGTTACAGAACTTCTTATGAATAAGAAATAACTAAATAATACATTAACAATTCTTTGTATTTGTAATTTTTGAAATACCATCACTGAGAAACCTGAACAGCCGATATGTACAATTTTTAAAGCATTTTCTTATGAAATTTCAGTTTCATGATTCATACTTAATGTATGTATTTCATTGGTGTTTCTTGCGTTCTTTATTTGGCGATCGTTATATAATTTCCCTTGGGATCAATAATGTATCCATGCATCTTCGTAGAGTGTTTCAGCCAAAGTTTACGTGAATTCGGTTTTGAGGTGTTTGAAACTTTTTCTCGGCTGAAAATTATACGAGTTTTACGTAGTTTATATGCAATTATTACGTAAATCGTTTGCAATTGTGCGTGATCGGGTTGGTTTGCAGGAAAGAGCCGGGTACAGCGGGCACAGAGGGGACTCTGACTGTGCACCGGACCCTTTTCGCGGATCTCCCCAGTTGTGGCTGATCCTGGCGGGCTGTCTTGGCTAGTACCCAGCAGTTGAGTTAGAACTTCTGTGGACCAGGAGAATCCGCAGAAATTCAATAAAGGCGAGTTTACGTATTCTTTGAGTGGTTTAGTCATCCTTTTCCAGTGGTTTTAACACGATTCATTCGTGAAACACAACCACAACTTTTCTCCCCAGTCAGAAGCTGCACTGTCCTCCATAATGAACTTCTCTTCTCCTTTTTCTTTGTTGTTTATTTTCCATTCAGTCCTCCACGCCTCTGTTTGGTGCAGTACAACTCACGGCTGTGTTCGAATTCCCTCCCTAATCCCTAACTTCTAAAAAACTATATAGTGTGCTGGATTTTAAAGGTAATTCTGACACGATGCTCACTACTTTACTTTCATTCTTCTAAAAACCGGATATGACGTCATCGATTTCACGCAGTGAAAAATTGAATGAAAAAGAACATTTTACTGCGTTTATTTATGACTCCATTGTGTTCTGAAGGTGAAGATGGTTTATTCAAATATTGCATTTAAACATGTTTTTTTGTTCGAAGTTGGTCGACCGCAATGCATTGTGGTCTATATCCGCTAATCTAGTGACCATCGATGTACACTATTTTTTCTCAAAGACTTCTGGGAAATTTAGAGTGCACTCTATTAGGAATTAGTAGACTCCGACAGAACTACAAAATGGCGAACGCATTATATAGTGATTGGGGGGGAATTCGGACACAGCCCACGTGTTGTTCCTCTTTCTCACAACCCTCCAAGGGAGCAGGGAGGGTTTCTAGATTCCAGGTGGCCCATCTGCGCTCCTGTCTTTGGCAGTGGACCTCGCCTCTGGCTCATCTCGTGCCCCCAAATTCCATCGGAATGAAGGATCGTCTGTGGGGACCTCCCTCTGGCTCGACTGTCCCCCAGTTCCATCTGGATGAGGCCCATCTACCACACTATTCAAACATGTAGTTGTAGCGTTAGATAAGCTAGTTCTTCTTTAATAGTCCTGGTAAATCGCCTGTTCGTCCTGGGAGAGGATCCCTTCTTCATAGTAGGTCATCCCTGATTTCCAGAATCTAAGTTTTTTTTGGAAGTTTTCTTTACTTAGATGAAGAGATGCCCAGTTTAGCTGAGTCTGATTAAATTAACAACATTTACGAGTGACTTTCTGCTTCTGTACAATTACCGGCATGAAGCCCACTGACTGTTCTGTGATATTAGGCTACATAAATAAAATTGAATTCTCACTTTTTCCACATATTTTCACAATATGTACAAACGGTACGTATTTGTGCTACGCCTTTAAACAGAGTCATGTCACTGTACTTCTGAACTATTTTTCATTTCCTGAATCAAAAGTTAATAACAAAATAGTTTTCTGATGAGATTTCCTGTGAAAACACTTCTCTTTTACAACTTTCTTTTAAGTCTCTGGGGTACAGAAAGGCTGTGCGAGGTAAAAAGTTGCACCTTCACCCATGCATACAAAACATCCTTCCTGTCAGCCTCCTTGCACACAGGCAGAGGTGAAGGTTGGAGCAGAGACAGTGGATGTTTGTACGCTAAGATTACAGGACGAGTAGAGAACGGAGCTCTGCCAAATGTACATGAATCTCTTCTCAAGGACCGGATAACTGAACAGGAAATGGAACATTTTACTGGGAACGCTTTGGAATGAAACCTCCTTTACTTTGTTGTTGACATTGAGGGGATGACTTACAACTGTAGAAGTGATTCAAAGAATTCTTAAATAAGTCACACAATTACATTAAATTACCATCTTATGGAGCATCAACATTTCCTGGTTTTATTTGTTTTTATGTTTTCTGAAAATTAAAAGAGTCAAAACAATTGTGTGGACTTTCATCTACTTTAATTCCTAATAAAAAAAAAGAAAAAACTGCAAATAATTAAAAAATATTGACAAATAGCTGTAAATAAAGAAGTTAAAGTGAGTGGATTTAGTCTGCCTTCTAAAGTTAACAGTTTTTTTTCATGTCACATTAACAGGAAACCTGGTTTCTGTAACTGGGGCAACTTACAGGGGTGCCCAACTCCTGCCCCCAAGAGGGCTGCGGTTCTGCTTCTTTCTCCCCAAACATCTCTGTCCTCGCAGCTATTTGATAAAACACCGGTGATCATCAGCAGCGATGAGCTGCAACACGATTTTTACAAGACAGTGAGGAAAAACTCAAAGTTTAGAGTTCTTTGAAAAACGGAATCTATAAATCTAAATTCATTTCCAACTGCTGATAAACCCCGAGATCTAAACTAAAAAGGTCTGAGAAGCAGTCGCGTCTTAATCTGTACAGGTAAAATGTCTAAATTATGTCAAGAACTAGTACTTATATTCAGTTAGCTTGATTACTTAAATCCATGCAAACCATAGTTCTCAAGCTCAATTTACTTTGGGCCACTGAAGGCTGAGACTGGGACGTATGGGGTTCCATTTGTGCCAAAAATATGTTTTTCTGAACAAGTTGTTGAACCCGGTTCCAGCAGCTTAAAGTCCCCCCATGACAATTTTTTAATTTTAAAAATCATTCCCAGTAGTGATTTAATTATGATTATGGAGTTTTTAACCAAAATTTTTCATGTTGATCTGAAGTCTCTGTTTCCAAAATCTCCTCTGAGGGGCGGCTTTTGGAGCTGAGCTGGATCCCCCCCCCCCCCCCCCCCCCCCCCCCCCCCCGTCTGATTATGACAGCTCTGTGTCTCGCTAGCGTAAATCTTCACCCCTACTCCATAAAATCGTCTGGCAGTATCGGTAACGTGAAGATCTTCATGGACCGAACTTCTTCCAAAATCCTGATTCTTTCTCCTTCCATTTCACCTTTTAGCTCATTCTCCAATGTTTCTTGACGTTGCTGTGATCAATATGTAACCCAGTAGAGAAAAGCCCTTAAAAATAAAAAAAAAGATCTTTATGAAAATATAAAATTAGAATAATGTAAAAAAAAAAATAATTAAAATTAGAAAAAGGGATACTAATAATTAAAAAAAAGGGTTAAAACTGTTTGAAGGTTTTTTGTTTAATGTTTTGTGAAAAAAGGGAAATTGTAAACTTTTTGGGATTTTGATTTACTTGTTGATGGACTTTTATTTTGAAAAGAAACGTCTTTTCCTGCTGACGGAGCCCATGTGACTGGCAATAGCCAATCAGGTTTGTTGCTGAGCTGAGAGCTTCGATGCTAGAGCGTAGCGTGCTTTGCCAGCTTTGCAGCCAGAGGGAGAAGACAAATTGAGAAGCTGACAAATTGATGAAAGCTAGAAACCTTTTTCAGTTTTCCTATTTCATTTTCAGTTTGTGGAGAATAGTAGAACTTGATACCTGAATTTAGATCAACTAGAACTAACCTTTGAACAACTAGAACTGAAACTAAAAGAAAAAACCAAAATAGATCTCAATCTCAACTTAAAGTTGAACAAAACTGAGCTTAAGAACTAACCAAGGTTAAAGAAATAATATCCTTTTAATCTAAATCATAAGATTAAACAAACTGGGATTTATGTGTTTAATGTTATATGTCTTGGTATTGTTTATGTATGTCTAATTAAATAAGCTGGCTAATTCCAATTTCATCGTTGTCTGTGGTCTTTTCCTTTTTGTTTTCCAAGCTACAAGTTTAGTTTTCTAACAGTCGAACCTACTGGTCCAGGTTTACTGTAGCTATCCCTTAGAGGTGGTACAAATACAATCAGTCCATTGGAAAATAATGAAAGCTAATGTCCAAATGCTCTTTCATTGATTGACAATCCTTTCCAAGTGCGGTCAAACAAGCCGCCGTTCACATTTCCGTGGTCACATCAAGAAGCTCTGTGGAGTCTGGTGGAGATTTTCCAGCATTCTCAGTCCTGCTACCGTAAATATTAGATGAAACTCACACCAAAAATCCAGTGATGCTGATTTGACCACAGAAATGTGAACGGCGGCTCATTTGACTGCAGTCAATGTGAAGATAGCATCTTCTCTTCTCCAGAACCTGAACTAGACAAGCTAGCCGGACCAGATGAGGGTTGAGTGCATGTCTACCCTGCTGCACAAATGTGATATAATGTAATGTAAACCATAATGGTAGTACTGGAATAAACACCACAGCTAATGTTAGAAGATATTAAATTACTTAAAAATAGAGACAACCTGGAACCAAAACTAATGTGAACGACCAATAAATGTTGTTCTGCACTTTTCTTCACTTAAATAGACAAATAATGTTTATCAGAGACTAAATGGCAAAATTGTTTTGAGGTAAATATGGGAGTAAATTTCATGACCTTTTGATTTGGTTATGTTTTTTGTACCTTTCTTCACTTTGGTGACAAGAACGAGAAAACAGTTTGTGAACTGTTTTACATTTTGAGGTGTGAGGATGATAATGGATTCAGGCAGAGGAGGTTGAGCTGCAATGTGACTGAGATCAGCCTGAGCAAACGTCTGCAGAAGCTGCTTTAACACTCGTGCACATCAGGAGCTTCACAAAAGTTTCAGTAAGCACTGACCTTGAATTTGTCGGAGTTGTTTGCCTTCATTTTCTGACACATTTTATTCATCTCTCTCTCACTATTTTCCACACACTTTGTTCTCGTTTGATTTACTTTGAGTCTGAAAGGAAAACGAACCGAAAACAAAATACATTTATAGCTTGAAAAAACATGAAAGCCTCTGTTGTCTTTTATGTGAAATATCTTTCAATCGTGTAAAGTCAGGCTGTGTGCTTCCTTTATCTGTATTAAAAGACATCTTTATTGATTCCTTTTTCTTTGTGGATTTATTTTAAAATAATATTTTTATAAAACAGCAAAGTTCAGCGTCTCCATCAGATTTAAACTTTTATGAAATGTCAGTTTAAACCATTTGGGCTCGTTTTCTACTGACCAAAACCTAGAAGGAGCCGCCTTGACTCACATTAGCCTTTAAGAAATCTGGATTTGCATTAATAACCTTCTTTTTGTCTTTTTTAAATAAATGTGAATAATGTCTATTTTGACACAAACAAAATAAAAAAAAAATATAAAAAGAAACTAGCATCTCTCAAATGGTATTTTTTTACGTTTTTAACTTTAGTAGCAAAAAAGCTAGCTTAATTACTAGCTGAACTTTAAATTAGAATAACATTTCTCTATAAATTAAATCAGCCAAAAATATTAGCATGTTGCTGAAATAAAAGCTAAACTCAAAATTAGCCTAAAACCCCCAGCAGATAACAAATTAGCTAAAAATGCTAGCATATTGCTAAAATATTAGCTAAACTCCAAATTAACATAAAAACTAATTAGAGGCCAAATCCGCCAAAAAAAAGAGCTAACTTGTTGCTTAATTACTAGCTGAACTCCAAAATAGCTTAAAATTCCTTAGAAAACTAACTTAGTCAAAAACGTTAGCATGTTGCTAAAATAGAAGCTAAAATTCTAAATTAGCCTAAAAACTCTAGTAGGTAACACATTAGCCAAAAACCTTAGCATGTTGCTAAAAAAAATTGTTAATCTCCATTTAAAAAAAAAAAAAAAATACTATTTTATTTTTCTTCAGCCAGAGAGCCACTATGGAGAGATAAAAGAGCCACATGTGGCTCTGGAGCCGCAGGATGCAGACCTCTGGTTTAAACAAAGACTTTGTGCTGCAATACTGGAGTCAAAGAGCCAATACTTCACCAGAAAACTGCTATTATATATATATATATATATATATATATATATATATATTTCTTTTTATTCAAATTGTGTTGGATCAGGAGCAGACAAAAACCAGAGGTTTGAAAAAGCTCTCAGTTGTGATGCAGAAACCACCATGAAGTCTCCCTTCTCCACTACGATTCTGATGCATCTACAAACAGATCCATTAACGTCTTCATTACGAGCTGACATCTGCCTCAAAAGCAAGTTAGCTCCAATATTGCTCACCGTTTTTCTTCTTTTTGCTATCCTGATGTTAACCTGGGTTTATGAGATGCTGTAAGCTAGAGTGTAAACAAAGGGATGATGGGAAATTAGCCGAGGCTAAATTCTGTGCCAATACAGAATCTACAGAAATTATTTCTGAAAAAAACCAAACACAGACTTTTTGATTTGGGCTAAAAACTGCATCATCATAATTAAATGACCCCATTTTACAATAAAATAGATAGCTGGAGTGTCGTCATGTGAGCAAACACATATTATCATTCTAAGCTCCTTCTTGACATTAATGTTCCAAACACAAAGGATTCCCAGAGATCCATTTGCTCCAGCAAACTACTTATACTATGTAAATATATACTGAGCAAACAGACAAATCTTTTTTTGTGATGTTTTCCTGCTTGAAGCAGTGATTTAAACCCAAAAGTAAAATTAAAAAAAGATCATTTTTGACCAAGAACAACAGCTTGCAGGTTAAAAATGTTTTTTTTTCTCTTCTAAGCTCAGCAGCCAACATCCCTCTGTCTGCAGGAGGTCACAAATTGCCTTCAAAGATCAGAGACTTTCTCAGGAAACGATGATGGAAGCGGTCGTCGTTTGGACGGTCTGAAGTGGACAAATTTCATCAGAGGAAACATAAAACAGTTTCTGATTTCAAGCAGTTTATATATATTTCTGTTTTCTGTGACGGCATAGAAGATATTCAAGAGTAGTAACACAAGCAGAAACTGTTTGGAAATTTAAAACGCAGTATTTTGTTTGACAAAAAAAAAAAAAAACGTTTCTTCCCTCTACTTATCACACAGAAAAAGTGTATTTTGTTGAATGCTTAAAATGCCTCAAAGCGACAACATTTTAATGCTCGATTGACTTTCTTCTGAAAAAAATCAAAACATAAGGATCCAATTCATTTAAAAAAAAAATAATTTCATTCATAACCAGGTATGTTATGTTTGTTAAATGCATTTTAACTAATTTATTTTATTTTGAAAAAATATTTATTAGAGCAGTAAATTTGTAAAGGATACAAAAATAGAAAGAAAAAACGAAATAATTTGCTTTTTTTTAACATACTAAAGAGATTTTAGATTTTCTGAGGCTTTTGAGCTTGAAGACAGATCATTGAATGATTCTGCTCACCTGGCAGGTGGAGCTAATGATCTTGATCACCACCTGCCAGGTATTTAACACAGAGGAAGCGGGCTTGCTTTGTTTCTTTTTGTTAGATTTCGTCAGGCAGCCTTAGCTGCTGACGCCGACGGTCAACGTGGTTGGGGTCAGTGGTCTCCCTGACCCCTTTGTTTTGAATTTATGTCTTTACCAGCACACTAGTCATTCTCATTCTTTACAGGAAATAGGCGTTTTCTTTAATAAAACCGTCATGGTTCCCCTTCCCTAGACCCCCCAGTTGGGACCGTAACACGGAGGAAACCTGATTTAGGAGGAGGCTTCCTGCAATCATCCTTACACCTGCTGTGAACACTTTAGTGATTAGAACGAACCATATTAAAGATCATAATGGAAAGTGTCTCTAAAATAAAAACAAAATCTGGATCTTTCCAACATGCAGCAGCAAAAGTTTGGAATGAAAAGCACCTTTTGTAACAGTCCCATTTTTTTACATACATTGTAAGCAATGCGCTTGTTTTGTTTGAAAATATAATTTTTCTACTCTATGTAAATTACTTTACAGTTTTAATGATATTATTGTATGTATTGTAATGTGCTTTATCTACTCTTGTGTTTCTTCTCTGTCCAGGTCGTTATTGTAAATAAGAATTTGTTCTGTATGGCTTGCCTGGTTAAATAAAGGTTTCATAAAAAAGTGGGCACAGCAGTAAAGACTGGGGCGGGGTATCGCCAACACTTTCTAGAATGGATTGGATTGGATTCACCAGAGCCTGGATAGATTAATGCAGATTTTTATTCAATCCACTCACTTAAATTAAATTAAATTTTGAGTTTACACATTTAGACACATTTGTTAAGAAATACATAGATATTCTAAATATTCTTTTAATATATTTATGTTAATCTGATACTGTAAAATTGATTAGTGAAATAATGAGATTGTTAATTTCATACAGTGTTAGATGGTTTCTCCAAAGGAGAAGTTCTAACAAAAATGTTCAGATCATTAATATTGTAAACATTGTTCTCCTTCTCCTAGAAGTCGTTTCAGTTTGGCCACTAGGTGGCGATCGCACTATAGCATTACACCTTATTCTAGAAGAAGAATAAACTGCGTTTTAGATCACAAATGGTTTATTTAAATAATATTTCCTTAAAAGGTTTGGAAAATTCCTGCCTGTGAGTTTATAAAGATGTTCATTTAGTCAATTATGTATATTTAGGTGGAACAAGCGTTAGCATTAGCCGTTCTATGAGAAATCTTATCATACGTTAGCATTAAGCTAGCATACTTTAGAATTATGCTAAATTGATCCATTAATTGATTTTATCAGGCAAGACTCGGCCCACAGAAAGCCTCAATACAAGAATTTAGAATGTTTTCATAAATTCAGAAGAATTATCGAAGAATTTGTAATTGCTAAAGACACAATTGGAATGAGATGCTAAAGTGGTATGGAAGAATTTGTGACTCATAATTCAAATTAAGTCAACACTGGAAATGCTTTTTCATTTTCACAATGTTACTTCATAACTTGTCTCTTTAATGAGATGAAAAAGCAATTCTCTGAATGGCTTTTTCTTTTTCAACACCGCTCATTCTGTAACTTAATTACAATTCTAAAAAAAATAGAATTTGACATTTTATTTGCAAAAACTTCTTTAGTAAATTCGTACCAAATTGAAAATACCAAATTTGAAAATGAAAATGGATAAACAGAAATACTTTTTCATTTTCACAATTTAACTGCATTACTTGTCTCTTAAAAGAAATGAAAAAGTAATTCTCTGAACGTCTTTTTCTTCATCAATACCGCTCATTCTGTGATATAATCAAAGTGGCAAAGACTTTTTCCATAAAAAGGTTCCCTTTCAGTGATGGTCTGTGATCCAGACTATCAGTGCGACTGAACTTGTCGTCTTTTTTTTGCCTTTTTTCCATTGTGGAACTGGTTTACTGGATCCACAAACCTTTGCAGCCAGTCCTTCAGAGCTCGTCATTCATGTGTTTTAAGTGCATAATTTGTAAAGTACCAGGAGTGCAGAGTGACTGACAGAAAGAGAGCACTACCTGACAGCAAGCTGTCACGCTCTTCTAGAAAGTGCTGAGCCGGCAAGTTTTCTTTGTGTGTTGATGTCTGCAGCAAACCAAGTTTATTTTCAGCAAAGCGTCTGGTTGCTCTCTCCTGCAGCTCCACACAGTTCTGTGTTTTATAAGGTTATTCCTGTCATCACACTTTGTTTACATTGCAAATCCTTTTCTCTCCAAGTTTCTTAGGGTTTATGTTGTCATTACAAAAAAAAAGAGCAAGTCAAAATGAGAGCAGTTTAAAGTCATGTTTAGGGTGAAAGTGAGATGATGTAATTGCACGTTTTCAAACACAGGTAGTAGCTTGTAAGTGTTTGACTTCTATAAAAGCATGAAGTGAATTTATGAGCTGCTCCTTCTTCCTGCCAACATCTGGTCTCATTGGCTGGAGTCTCTGCAGACGACCGTGAACCGTTCACGAGCTCGTCGACATGAAAGTTTCCGCTGCCCCGAGAAAATAAATGTTCAGTAGATTTATGTCGACCTCTTGCCTGGCTGCGGTTCCTCCCTAAACGTACAAAGATCTCGGGTTAAATTCTGCTCAGAAAAAGATCGGGTTAACTTTTGATTCACAGGTTCCAGATGTTAACTCGTCTGATTTCAAGGTGACACGGATGTTTCGCTGCGTGCTTTAGGGAGGGGACGATACGATTATGGCTCCCTGGAAACCCATCAAAGCTGAAGTCGAGAGGACATTAAAGACGATGAACTTAATAAGAAAAGTTAATTTTACTCCAAGTTAACTATTTTAGAGAAAGTTTCAATAATCAATAACAATTGAGGAAATCGATAGTAAAGTAGCAGCTACCACTAGTCTGAGTTTTTATAAAATAAGTCCTTTAAAACTCACTCTGATCATCTGTTGGTCTATTTTAAAGACCGTTTTTTAAAAAATGTTTATGCTGTTTTTAGCCTAAATTAAAACTGTTTTCTATGACATAGTTTCTGCAGAGCGGCAGCAGTTAGTTAGAAATTCACCTCTAGGTTGTGGGTGGGATCATCAGAGCAACCTGTCCCCCATCCCCTTTTTTGTTGCCGAGAGCTCTCTGTTTACACGCTCTCCCACTGTCTAAAGCTACATTCACACCGCCCAAGACAACAAGCGTTCAGCTTTAACTACACTAAAAGAAAAAATGATTTTATTTTTTAAACCAAAGGCCGATTGCTTTTTAAGGTGCAGTTAATTTGCGTTAATGAATATTAACGCGTTAATTCGTGCTTTAATGTTTACAGCCCTAGCAAAAACCAAACGATTTCTTATTACATTTGTTCCATTTCATAATAAAAATGCTATACGTACATGTTAAAAACTAAAAAAAAAAAATGATTTTCATCGGAGGGGACTTAAGTAACAATAAATCACATGATCACATAAATGGACGTGCCACTATTTCAGAATTCATCGTAGAATATGCAGGCCAAAAACATGTGCAGATTATCTTTTAATAGAAAGATCATTAATATAAACCAAGTATCAAAAATATATGCCTGATGTTTTTTAATTGGAAAAATCATTAAGATAAACCACATTTTGGCAAACCAAGTGAAGCGATATGATTAGTGATTAGTAAGTTTAACCATCTTGATTCATTTTATTATTATACTTATATGGTAATGCTGAGAAGTCAAAAAGTCCAAATGACCTCAATTGTCGAAAGTTGGTATTCTTTCTTCTGCTGCCTGATTGTCAGCCATTCTCTTGGTTATAATAGAGTTTGTAAGTCAGCTATCGTTAAATAAAAACACTGTTTTCATTGGACCAAAAATATGGTCTGAGATGTTTTCTCATTAAACATGACTCAGCATTTTAGCACCTATGACATTCAAAACTTTATCACCACAGTGGCTCAAATGTCAAGCTTCAGAGCCCATCTCCCATTGATGATAACACTGTTGGAATGATGAGCAACACACGAGTGACTGAACGTCATTACTTGGACAGATTGATGAGGTCATTGATATTGCATACCTTCTGTGTGAGGAGGACTGTTGAATGGGCTAAACAATCCATCTGTTCCCTTCATCTCGTCAGTGTTCTGCTCCAAACAAGCTGTCATGTAGAAGTTGCTGTCTGCGCGGTGAAAAGTGACAACATGTTCTCGGTTTTACTGACTGATCAGGTCTCCTGGGTGAAGCCAGGGTTACCGCTCTGTCAGATTGATAAGCAGTCAGACAGCGCTGCCTGGCCTGAATCCCAATCAGACGAGACCTGTGAGGATGCTGGAGGGAAAGCAGATTTTTTATCTGTTTTTGTTCTTTAAGTTCTTTAAATTTGAATTTGGAACGCAAAGAACAGATCCATGACAGTGTCTCCCAGCGCAGTGGGACATATCTGCAAACCTTCAAAGTAAATGATGTCAACATTGGATCATAAAGTCCAGATGCAACCTGGCGGAGGGCCCCTTTTCCATTTCTGGTGAACGGGAAAAAGAAATTATCACCTTTGGACGACACTGCAGGTCAAATCAAAGAAACGGATAAATGACTCGATTCTTGGCACCTGGTGATGGTGGCTGGGAGCCCAGAGCTACACGTCAGAAGATTTTTCCACTATCATTCTGTTTGACAACCCTGTCGCCTGCATTCATGGAACCGCTCACTTTTGTTGATGACGGCAAACAGGAGCCATATCGAAAGAGAGAAATCCATGCAAGTTCTTTTCTAGTTTTGTCTCGTTAGAGTGAAAATTTACCTTAGATTTAACCCTTTAACTGCCTGCTCAACCAAATGGTGAGGAACATTTAGAAAACGTCTTTTTAAAAATATTGATTATGTCTTTTACTCCCAAGGTACGGAGCCCCCAAAGTGACCTAGCGGAAAAAAAAATAAAGAAAAAAAATGTTTTTCCTAAAAATTTACTGACTTACGTGCAACACTACTTAGTATTTTCTTTTGCTTAAATTTTTAGAAAACCTTTTTTCCAGTTACTTTTTTTGTTTTACTTAATGTCTTTTTATGGGCTCCGTACTGAGGCAATTAGCAGCAGAAAAAAACAAATTTTTTGGTGATTTTTTTTTTTTTTTGCTGTTTTTTGGGTGGTTAAAGGTTAATGCTTTAATTAAAAAAAAAAAACAACGGAACAGGAAAGTGTGGAAGCTAGCATCTGCAGCGATAGAAAGAAGTAAAGAGCTCTGCACAACATTAGCATAACTCTGCAGGACTCAAATTTCAACATCTCTCAAAAGAAAGTGACACTGCCAAGAAACTTAAGGTGCTAAATCTGCTGTAAGTTTATCTGCAAATCCTGCATGACTGTAGCTCACGTGCTGGAATACAAATGTCAGTGTTACATTACTTCAATAAACTGCTTCTTTTTCCACTCGTGTGAGGGCCTTCATATTTGGAATGAAGGTGTCCCAGTCCATGAGTCCAGGTAAATGCAGAGGTCAGGAAGGGCTCAGGTGTGGAGGATTGGGAAATGAAGAGGAGGATGTTTTGGAGCAGGAAGAGGTAAATATCAGAAATGAATGAGTGAGGATGGCATTGGAATGGATGATGAATGGAGAGGTATGGACTTGTTTAAGTTTCAGTTTCATTGAGAAATTATTGTGTAATGTAATAAAACATGTATATATATAAAAAATGAGCTGGGGTTGCACCATCAACATTTAAACAAAACATTGCCACAAAAGTTGTTTAAAGATTATTTAATAGAGCAAATTGTAAAGCAGAAAAAAAATCTATCAAAGCTGCCACAAACGGTTATTTTAGTAGTCGACTAATCACCGATTATTTTTTCCGATTAGTCGACTAATCGGGTCATACATAAAGTAGATGTAAAAAAAAAAAAAACATCTTAACCATCATTAGCTTTAAACTAACTAAATCCATGAATGCTGTAAGCTGAATTTGCTAGCTGAAGATGCTAGTGACAATAGCTAAAGATGCTGAAATTGATAGCTGAAAACAATGAAGCTGATAGCCAGCTAAAATATTAGTTAAATGCCAAAGTATCCTGGAAAAAAAAAAAAAAGTCTAAATAGCCAAAACAGCTAGCATGTAGCTAAAATATTAGCTAAGCTTTAAATTAGCCCTAAAAAAACCGGAAAATCTTAAATTAGGCAAAACCGCTAACGTGTAGCTGAAATTGTAGCTAAATTGTAAAACAGCCTGAAATTTTTTTTAAGTTAAGCAGCTGGCATGTAACCCAAATATTATCTAAACTCCAAAACAGCATAAAAAACAAACAGAAAACAGCCAGCCCTGGGGCAGCAGCCACACATGTGGGCACATTTTTTCCTGCCTCAGGTTTTTTTTTTAGGAGTTTTTCCTTACCGAGAGGGACGGTCCAAGGGCGGGGATAACCACTTTATTTAGTCTGTTTAGTCTTTAGCTATTTTTTCATATTTTATGACTAACTTCTGCATTTGTAAAATTACCAGCATGAAGCCCAATGAGGCAAATTTTCTTTGTGATTTTGGGCTATATAAATAAAATTGAATTAGCCAAAACAGCTAGCACATAGCTAAAATATTAGCTAAACTCCAAAATAGCATAAAAATCAAACAGAAAACAGCCAGCCCTGTGGCGGCAGCCACACATGTGGGCATCCCTAAGGTTTTTTTGGGAGTTTTTCCTTACCGAGAGGGACGGTCTAAGGGCAGGGATAACCACTTTATTTAGTCTGTTTAGTCTTTAGCTATTTTTTCAACATTTTATGATTAACTTCTGCATTTGTAAAATTAATGCCCAATGAGGCAAATTTTCGTTGTGATTTTGGGATATAAGAATAAAATTGAATTAGCCAAAACAGCTAGCACGTTGCTGAAATATTAGATAAACTCCAAAATAGTTTTAAAAAATCCAAATTAGTCAAAAATAGCTAGCATGTAGCTAAAATATTAGCTAAACTTTAAATTAGCCCTAAAAAACTGGACAAAATCTTAAATTAGGCAAAACAGCTAGTGTGTGGCTGAAATTGTAGCTAAATTGCAAAACAGCCTGAACATTTTTGAAGTTAAACAGCTAGCACATAGCTAAAATATTAGCTAAACTCCAAAATAGCATAAAAAAACAAACAAAAACAGCCAGCCCTGTGGCGGCAGCCACACATGTGGGCATCCCTAAGGTTTTTTTGGGAGTTTTTCCTTACCGAGAGGGAGGGTCTAAGGGCAGGGATAACCACTTTATTTAGTCTGTTTAGTCTTTAGCTATTTTTTTCAACATTTTATGACTAACTTCTGCATTTGTAAAATTAATGCCCAATGAGGCAAATTTTTCATTGTGATTTTGGGCTATATAAATAAAATTGAATTGGCCAAAACAGCTAGCACGTAGCTAAAATATTAGATAAACTCTAAAATAGTTTTAAAAAAAAAGCCTTAATTAGCCAAAAATAGCTAGCATGTAGCTAAAATATGAGCTAAACTCCCTTTTAATGGTTAAAAAATCTTAATAAAGGCCAAAATGTTCCAAAAATCTAGAACACTCTGACTCCATTCAATATAAAGTAACGACTAATTAACTATTAATTTAGTCATAGACTATTTTAATAGACGATTAGTCGTCGATTAGTCGACTAATCGTAACAGTCCTCTGGACTGCTACAGCTATCTCCAGATATGTTGGTACCAGTCTTAAATGTGATGGAAAATTGAAAAAACACATTCAATAGAACATATTTTCCAAGTGAAAAAAACAATGTGTAGGGAGGGACTGCAGATCAGTAACATGTTGGAACAGCAAACTGCCACTCCTCAGTCCTTCTGTTCAACATCTGTTTTTTCAGAGAAGTGTTTCGTGGTTTTCTTCTCATCCGTTTTTGCTGCATAATCCACTAAGTAAACACGCACATAATAAGCAGCTCAGACCTAAACTAATGTTGTTGTTGAATTAAGCATCCGAATACCTCTGCTCGCCTCTGTCCCGTTAATGCATGAACCTGCTGACACATGCAGGATCAGGTAACATAGTTCTGCAAAATTAGCACAATCAGCTCCTCCTGTATCAAGTTCCATGTCGTGAAAACCACTAATAACCCCCCAAAAAATGATGATCGCAGATACACTGTCACACCCCCTCCCTGAGAACTAAACATAAAAATGGGTCCCGGTGTAAATTAAAGACACAGCAGAGGAGCCATCCATCACCTCTCGGGGCAGTTTGAAGCAAAGACAGCTGGAGCCTGTGTCCCCGCCGCTCCAATCACCATTAGATTTACTCGCTGTCAACCGCCCTCATACCTGCACGGTAAAAAAACGGAAGCCTCATCAATTCCCGCCCAGCTGGGAAATGCGGTGTCGACTCCAAGAGTCTTCACCCTATTTCTCTTTCACCAACGCTTCATTCCGGGATTTATTTCCTGGTTCCCGCTCCGGAGTGAAGGTTAGAAAAGTTAAATCCGCCGTGCTACACCTTTATAACCGGGACTGCTGAGTGAAACATACGCAGAGGATTGAAATTTACCTGACACAAAAACCGTGATTTATGACATCAATTGCAGAGCTTTATGTCTCCTGGCCGGCGGATAGGTTCAGCCAGAGTGCGATGGATGTCTGAGGGGCTGAAAGTCACTGCAACCGGGAGGGTGACTTATGTGCTTCTCTGGGAAGGAAGGCGTAACTCATGGCCTCGGTGATCCACGGAGGAGGTTTCTTCTGCCTCCTGTGTGTCTCAACATATCAGGACTGATGAATGGGAACACGTGGGGGTATAGCGAACTAACAGCTCAATTTCAGCTTCTGAAACAGCTGACAAATAATTGGTTGTTTAGTGTTTCTAATAAGCCACAGAAAGTACAGAGAACAATAATGATAAAATTAATGTTATTTCTTATAAATATATCTGGCTAAAGACCATTGAAGACCATTGAGGTGGATCAACCCACTTCATCTCTCCTCTCACAGAAAGCTTTGTGCTTTTACTAACTATTCAATATAGACTTGTTGGCATTTAAGCCTTCATTGGTCACGTTTTAATAATGTTCTGGTTTGCCTGCGTTACACCTGGTCCAAGTGGGCAGAAAATTTGGGCCCCAATTGGTTTTGTCCGCAGTCTCTGTGGTGGCCTGACCTTTCTTTGCCCACATTAATGTAAGTAGGGACTCAGTGGGTAGGATTGCTATGCTAGCTAGCTGCCCAGTGGACGGTGTAGCGTGCTGTGAGCTCCACTGTACATGCTAGCGGGGTCCTCTGTTGCATAATAGTGAAACCTGTGGCTGCATTTTCTGTATGCGGAAGCAAATCGGTTGCACCACGCATGCGCGAACCATACGTCACTTCTGCTCTTCACTCACTATACCAACCCGTAAAACTCCTTCATCGCAAGAGTTTTTCTCAACAACCGAGAACTTCTCCTGACTGGATTACTGTGTGAAACAAAGCCACCGAGTTACCGTCAAAAACAAATTTGGATTACTGGATAAAATAAAGTGTTTTGAAGTGGCGCTGTATCCTTTAGCTTAGGGAGTAAACTGCCGTCATGTAAAACTGCAGAAGAAGAAAACATTTGTAGTCCGTGGTAGTCACTGCAAGATCGTAAGATCCTTATCCTTAACGTGTCTTTTATCTTTTGTTTATTCAACAATAAGTGAATGTTTTCACTATGATAAACATTTTAAGTGCTATATTAACATTCTACGTGGTTATTATTGTTGTTACCGTTCAAAGACAGTAAAATGTTTTAGCGGAAGTGAGGTGTGCTAGAGCGGTGCGACCGATTTGCATACAGAAAATGCAGCCACAAGACCTCCTGTAGCAAGCTAGCAAGCTCCACTGTAGCATGCCAGCGAGCTCTACTGTAGCATGCTAGCTAGTTCTTCTGTAGCATACTCGTGAGATCTTCTATAGCAAGCTAGCAAGCTCCACTGTAGCATGGGAGTGAGCTTCACTGTAGCAAGCTAGGGAGCTCCACTATAGCATGCTAGCAAGCTCTGCAAGTAGCAAGCTAGCGAGCTTCTCTACAGCAAGCTCCGCTGTATTGAGCTACTAAGCTTCTCTGCAGAAAGCTAGCAAGTTACTATGAATTGAGCTAGCGAGCTACAGAGAAACTTGCTAGTATGTCACAGCTGAGCTTGCTAGCATGCTACAGTGGAGCTTGCTGGCTAGCTAAAGTAGAGCTTGCTAGCAAGCTACAGTGGAGCTCGCTAGCTTGCTATAGAAGATCTCACTGCTATGCTACAGAAGAACTAGCAAACATGTTATAGCGGAGCTTGCTGGCATGCTAAAGTGCAGCTCACCAGCACGCTACACCGTCCACTGGGCGGCTGGATAGCATAACAATCCTACCCACTGAGTGCCCCACTTCAGCTAATTTGGCAAACACAGGTGGGGCCATCACGGAAACTGTGGACAAATCCATTTGGGGCCCACATTTTCTGCGCACTGTTTAACCAAATGGGCCCACTTGACCTTGCTGGCTGGACTATCTACAGAGCACTCCAGACCGGACTAGACCGAACCAGCACAATATTTTGAGTGTTTCCAATATAAAAAGGACCCATTAGGCTGGACCCATTTTTGGTCCCCCGTTGGTTTTAGGTCCATAGAAAAGTAGAACGGACCAGTTAGGGCGGATCTTCTGTCGTCACACAATGAAATCCATTCAATCCTGAAAACGCTTTTCCTGACTAAAGATCCAATCCAAAAGTTTTATCCTCTTTTTGGGTATATTCTTCCTTGTCTCTCACAATCTTCTTTCAAAGGATATTAAATTCTTTGCATTCAGTGTTCCTCTCTAGGTACGCGTGCACCTTGATGGTCCAATATTTCACGGAAACGCTCATCATTCTAAACCGGCGGACCGCTCCAATCCGGACTGCCCTGTGGAAATGAGGTATTTGTCTTTTTAAGTTCATACTTTTCAGTTTATAAAAGTCCCAATCCTTTTGTCTCCACATCATACGGGGGCAGTTCTTTTTGTAACCATAGCATTACACGCCCCTCACACCACAAACTTACATTACCGCTGCACAAAAGTGTTCAACATTATCAAAGCTGTCAAATTGTACAGTTTTAATCAGAAAGAACCTCAAAAATTAGTTTTATGCTGCTCCTAATTTTCATAGAATGTAATTTTGCCCCCCCCAAAAAAAGTCAAAGGTAAGATTTAAAAATACAAAGGCAGTGGAAATTGAAATGCTGACTCCTTGAATCTGTTTTTTAAGAGCTTTTTAAAAAATGTATCCAGTCAAGGTTTTTCTCCCATATAACAAATCTAGAAAACTATGTTTTACTTCTATGTCCAAATAACATTTAATCAGTCATAAAATTAAGATTAAAAAGTTTAAACCCAGAAAAAAATTCTTCTTTCTTACTAAAAAACTGCTAAATTTGTTATGTGATACATCTCACAAAATGCCCTCTCAGCATCTCTCTCATTGATCCCAGCTCTGCGCTTCAGATCAATATGTCAATTATAGTCCCATTAAAGGATCTGAGCACCCCGCTGAGTATGATGACACTTGATCCTTTTGTTAACCCACCCAATTAATCTGACCCCGCCTCCAGTCTGCTCTGCTCAAGCATTCGTCTTTGTCCAGTAAGCCGAGGCGCGTCGTCATGCAGAACAGAAACAGCATGCATTATGGAAAGAGAATAGAAAAAGGATTCCCAGAATCCAAAGCGTTTCGCTAACGTCCATTGAAATCGGAATTCCCAAAACTATTAACTACTTAAATTATTCATTATCAAAAAAAAGAAAAGACATTTATGTGCTGCTTTAGGGCTGATTAGTCGACTAATTCGACGACTAATTGATTATTAAAATAGTCAGCGACTAATTAAATAGTCGATTAGTCATTACTTTATATTACATGGAGTCGGAGTGTAGTAAAGTTGAAAGTTATAATGGCATTATGCTAGCTTTTCGGACTGTTTTCTAGATGTTTTGGAGTTTAGCTAAAATAAAATGCTAGCTGTTTTGGCTAATTTAGGCCTTTTTTCAGTTTTTTTAGCGTATTTTGAAGTTTAGCTATTTTTAAAGCTACATGCTAGCTGTTTTGGCTAACCTACGTTTGTTTTAAGCTTTCTAGGCTAATTTGGCGTTTAAGCTAATATTTTAGCTAGCTATGAGCTTCAGCGATTTCAGCTATTAATTTCAGCGTCTTCAGCGGCCAAATTCAGCTTACAGCAGTCACACTAGTATTATCGCAGGCTATTTTTCTAGTTTTTCGTTAGTTTATATCTAATGATTAAGATGTGTGCTTCACATCCAGTTTGCGCATGACCCGATTAGTCGACTAATCGGAAAAAATAATTTGTGATTAGTCGACTAATAAAATAATCGTTTGTGGCAGCACTCACTGGCTTTATTTAATATTATAGAGCAGTCGGCAAAAAGTTTTCCACAAGAGTTCCAAGCTGATTTATTATAGGAAAATGACAGGATTATGTAGTATGGAACTCTTTTAGGCGTGCTTCAAGCTTGCTGTGTCAAGGATTGCAGATGAGGACACAGGCGCAGACGCAGGACTCGGTAAGTACTCGTGTTTTAATTGCTCACACGAACACACAGGTACAACAGAACGAACCCGTAACAGGAACAGGAATCAGTGCGGTTAAATACCAGCCCGGTAATCAGCGACAGGTGAAACCACTGAAGCAAAATAAAACAAAACAGAGGAACAAAAACCGGAAACGTCAAAACCCCAGCTGAGCCGTCCTGGCCCTGAACCTGACAGGCTGTGGGTTAAAGTATTAATATTTGGAAGGAGGGAGGCACAAAGAAAGTACAGAGACACGAATTTTGGAAGTAAAGTTAACTAATTTTAACAAATAAGTTGCAAAAAGCAATTATTATGGTTATTAGTGACCTTAATTTGGAAAAAATGAAAACCAAAAAATACTTTTGACATCATGGATCTTCACAAAATCCTTCCAAGAGAATAAAAATGATCATTTTATGACATTTAAATTAGAGATGGGAATAACAAGTTGCTTCTGGTGTTGTGTAATGAGCTTCATCCAGTGTGCACATCCTTTGGCACAACCCTTTATGCTACTGCCAAACTATGTAGCCATAGGGGGAGGAGCTAAGTCTGGGTCTGCCTGTGCAGAGGTTAATCTATTATTCTCATTGTTCGGTTCCTTTCTAGTTTTTATTCTTTAACCTCTTCAATAGAAGGTCAAAGACAAAGTTCTGGTTTACGTGTATGGACGGTACAACGACCGCGTCGCTCTGTCGTTGTCCATCCCAATCTTTATTGACAAAATGTTTTCAAGACAGAGCTTCTTCGACTCACAAAATAATCATAAAATGTCACACCCTGTGCCGGTGCCAATACAGGTTTTGTCAGGAAGGGCATCTAGCGTGAACATCTTTGTAAAAGTCAACAGTTGAACAACATTGAGGTTGCTGTTTACTTTTCAGGATTAAAGTAAAAAAATACATAAATTTTAAAAATTTGTTCTCCCAAAGTTCTAAAAAATTCAAAGACTTTGTGGGAAAAAAAGCAGACTTTTAGTTAAAGTTTAGATGTATTTTCTCATATTAGCTTGTTACAAATTGTGTTGAGTGTTTAGTTGTAATGGGTGTTTACACCTCAGGACTTATAAGTGTCCCCCAACTCCACATTAAGCAACAATCTAATAACTTTTTTTTACTGTAGCTCGCTATAAAACCTATTAACTCTATTGCACTCAAGTGTAGCCATTAAATCTTTTCTCTGTGCATCCATTCCTGCTCAAGTCAGTCAAAATGATTTTCCATCCAACAATTTTGTTTGTTTTCTTTACAATCTCATTAACATTTTTGATCGTTAACACTTTTTGTTAAAGTCTATGATGACTCAGGATTTGTGTAAATATCTTTAAAACTTGTTCAACATCAGTAATAAGAATTCAAATTGATTCTGTCTTCTGCAGCGTGAGGACGTTGTAAACTGGCCACTTCCCATGAAAAGTCAACGTAAACTCACATAAATTGACTTTTGGGTTCAAAACCCTCACATTCACCCAAAGCTGTGCAAGTTTCTAGAAATTCGGCCGTTGAGGGCGCATTGCAAGATAAACCAGGTCAAACTATGACCAATCAGGGACTCTGATTTGGTAGTGCCTCTTGTGATCGTAGGTTGCAGTGGTCCCCAACCCCCAGACCAGCACCGGTACCATCCTTGCTAGTCCAGTGTGAACATAATGAGTGAGCTATGCAATCCGATAGCTACCAATGTACATTAGCTGACCAAATCCGTCCAATCTGACATCCAATTGTACCTCCTAGTTCTTATAAGTTTTTAAACGTGTGACCGTTAGTGTCTCGCGTTGCGTTGATGATTTCTTTCGTTGCGTTGATGAGTTTTTGCTTTAGCATGACTTTTTAAAGTTATAAAACCAAATTATTACATATTTTCCGACCACTGGCAGCTACGTGCTAACATAGATCAAGGGTCCCCAAACTACGGCCCTCGGGCCGGATCCGGCCCCTCCTCCATATATTTGGCCCGGCCCCCCAAACTGTTTTGGCTAAATAGACATTTTTCCAGGTTTTTTTTTTTATGCTAATTTGACATTTAACTAATATTTCAGCTAAATTCTATCTGTTTCATTTAATTTAAACTTTTTTCAGTTTAGGCTAATTTGGAGTTTAGCTAATATTTTATCTTTATGCTAGCTGTTTTGGC
This sequence comes from Oryzias javanicus, assembly GCA_003999625.1. NCBI lineage: Eukaryota > Metazoa > Chordata > Actinopteri > Beloniformes > Adrianichthyidae > Oryzias > Oryzias javanicus. The sequence continues at coordinate 14,770,554 of CM012440.1, forward strand.
TAAATTAGACATTATTCCAGTTTTTTAGGCTAATTTGGCATTTAGCCAATAATTCAGCTACTTGCTAGCTGTTTAGGCTAATTTAGGCTTTTTTAAGTTTAGCTATTTTTTCTGCTACATGCTAGGTGTTTAGGCTAATATATAATTTTTTGAGTTTTTTCCGATAATTTGGCATTTGCTAATATTTTTGCTAGCTATCAGCGTTAACGTTTTCAGCTATCAATTTAAGTATCCTCAGCTATTAATCTATAAAAGTTAATGCCATGTATCTAGTTTTAAAAATGTTTTAGTATTACTTTTTTCGTGAAGATTACAGAAATGAATTATTTAAAATGTGGCTACGTGTGACTTTCTGGAAAATCGTAAATGTTTACGTTTATGCTGTGATTGTTACACATTTTCCATTAGCCTAGAAACATCAGAAAAAAAAAGTTATGTGGCCCTCATTAGAAAAAGTTTGGCGACCCCTGACGTAGATGACGGGCGTCTATTGATGACATCATCGAGTGGCACTAATGTCAGAATTTGAAGACAGTATTTTTACGCTTTTTCCAAATGTAAAAACAAGAAGAAGCTTAGGGATAGAGGCGTTAAGAACCGACATTTAGCATGTTTTTGAACATAAATTCTTCAGAAATCCAAACTTTCAACCAATGAATGCTCTTTTCAGTGGCTGCTTTCTTCTGCCTATATAAAGTCTCCTTTTGCCGCTTTTATCAGCAGCACTCGCTGCTTGTGCATGCATTGTATATGTGCACGTTTGTGATAGAATCAGCAGATGTTTAATTACACTTGCTCAGCTTGTGTAACGGGGAAAATGGTCCTGATGCTTCGCGTCCACACACACACACAGTTATCCACTCACATTCACAAGATGCTTTTCGAGCCATTGGTGCTTCATTAAAGTACTGTCAGTGGACCTACTTAAGTTTGATATCCTGACAAGCCGCTGGCCTTTGCTAAATTACTGCAATCGCAAGAGAGAAAAAAAGGAAGAGAAGTTCGTAGAAGGACTTTGTTTAATCTCCTCCTGTTTTATTCAAAAATCCTATGGGAGAGGGAGAGTAAAAACACACAATCTGGCAAACCCCAAATACTAAAATGTGCTTTAATAGTTATAAAATATTTAGTTATTAAAATTTATGAAATAAATATCAAGTCGGTGTAACTGCCACATTTTCTTTTGAAGAGTTTTAAGGTTATTTTATTTGTAGTTTTCCAAGCCACCTTTAGATGGCGCTGTGGTTAAGCTAAGTCAGAAAGGAGAGACGTAAAAAAAAAAAAAAAAAAAAGAAAAGAGTACGAGGAAGGAGACCGTTGAGAAGATCAGCGTCAATTAAGAGCAGAAAGCTAAAGAAGGAGAAAAGTAAAGAGAAAAGTTCTAATTCCTGTTTTGGCAGTGTACAGCCACGAGGTATGTTTATTGTGAGTGTGAACGTTTATTTTTGAGATTTGTGTTTACTTTGATAAGAATTAATTGTTTTGATTTCTGTTTTCTGTAGTTTTCACGGTGTGTAAGACTTAATAAAAGTCACCTGTAAAAGAAAACCACTTTTGTGTCTGGACACGCTGCACGGGAATTACAGTGAAAACTCGGACTGTTCATCTACGCGAGTGGGCAGCACATGGCGATGCGGCATGATCAGAGAACCAGCGGGCTCGTCGGCGCGTGATCCATGCTGCATTCAAGGAACGTTTGAAACGGAAGTTGCACGCGGAGACGTAAGAAGAACGCAGTTTGAAGAGCAATGTTGAAGAGAAGGTCTTACGAAGTTTGAACACTCATATTTTAAGTTTGGTTTGAGTAAGACAAGTAAGATTAAAGGTTGACTAAGCAAACTGAGTTAATTAAGGTCCTTGTAGCAAATGGTTTCATCTGTTTATAAGTTTGACAGTTTTTTCTATGTGTAAGTTTAAACATTTAATTTAAAGGAGCAATATATTTTATCATATTGGTACATTTTATTTGCAAAAATTCAAGTTGGCAAATGGACTAATTTTGAGTTATTTACTGAAAATAATCAATTTGGGTATTTGAACTATTTAAGTTGCATTTTTATAGTATTCTCATAGTTAAATGTTATATTAACATTGCATGTAGTTTAAATTTTCTGGATGTTGGACATCAAAGGGGACGTTTAGCTTCAATTTTAGTAATAAGTTAATTTAATTAATCAAACACTAGAATGACTGATCAGAAAGCAGACACTTGTTCAACCTGAACCCAGTGTAGACTCTCAGAATGATTCTGATGAAGAGCAAGTCACCAATGCTGAAGTCCCACAGCAACTTGAAGCTCAATTACGGAGAAGCAAAAGGATCAAAACTGTTGCAGAGAAGAGCATTAATGCGCTTCAGCAGAAATTCAACTACATTTTTGAAAAATGGAGAACACATGCCAAATCTTCTAAGCAGCTATTGTCACAATCAGAACCTTTAACTGAAGAACTTCTTAATGATATCATGGGAGATGTTGCAGGCCTCTCTGCAGATGTGCAGCAAGCATACAATGACTTACGCCAGCTTACAGCTCCTGATCAAGAAACACGTCGCAAAGTGGATGTTTGTGTGCAGATCTCTAAGTTTATTGTATCTAAAGCAGGAAGTTACATGGAAGGAAAGGCTACAGAGGAGGACCAAGACTGGCCAGAAGTAGGCTCCCTCTTTGAGTCAACTACCAGTAAGTCACGTTCTTCTGAACATTCCAGCAGATCCTCTGTAAAACACCAAGAAGCCCTGGCAGACGCAGCTGCAAGCCAAGCTGTTTTAAAGGTGTTGGAGGAACAAGAAATGGAACAAATAGAGATTGAAAGACTTGAAGTTGAAGTTAGGAAAAGAGCAGCAGAGCAAGAAGCCTTAGCCAAGAGACTTCGTTTAGAAAGAGAAGCAGAAGAACTTAGGCTGAGAATGAAAAGAGATGAAGATGAAGCTAATCTCAAAGCTAAACAAGAGCAAGAATATATAGCCCTGCAAAGATCACTTGAAGAAAGGAAAAGAAAGCTGCAGCACTTAGAAAAAGTGAAAGATCTACGTGCAGCTCAAGCAAGAATGCAAGTGTATGACAAGATGAGTGTTACAGAAGAACACAAGAAAAACCCAATTAAGACAGTCACACAAAGTAAAGCCTTCACACATATAAGTGTTCCCCACTGCAAGAGCATGTTACTTCAAAGACTGGAACCACACCTCCAGATGATGGTACAGCAGAACTTGTTAAAGCGCTAGCAGGTGCATTAAATGCTAGTAGAATACCTGTTCCAGAACCACCAATCTTTAGTGGAGATCCATTAAGATACAGTGATTGGAAGCTCTCATTCCACACACTCATTGACCAAAAGAACATTCCAGAAAAGGAGAAGATATTCTACCTTCGCAGATATGTAAGCGGGCAAGCTAAGAATGCACTGGATGGATACTTCCTGCATGGAACTGAGTCAGCTTATGTTGCTGCGTGGAAAGTACTTGATGAAAGATATGGGAACCCATTCACTATTGCAAAAGCTTACAGGGATAAGCTTCATGCTTGGCCCAAAATTACATCCAGAGACAGTATTGAACTCAGAGACTTTGCAGATTTCTTACGCAGTTGTGAAGCAGCCATGGTCCATATAAAGGCATTGGAGATATTAAACGACTGTAATGAGAACAGGAAAATCCTTTCCAAGTTACCAGATTGGCTCACTGCAAGCTGGAACCGCAAGGTTATCGAACTTGAAGAAGAAACCAATACCTTTCCAACTTTCAGCCAGTTTGTCTCATTCTTAACAAGAGAAGCTAAGATTGCTTGTAACCCTGTTACGTCACTGCAGTCACTGAAACAAAGTGAGGTCGACAGTTCAGAAAGATTAAAGGCTACAAGACAAAGAAACATAGGAGCTAAAACCTTGGCTACAACATCACAAGAAAACACAACTTTAACTTGTACGTTTTGCAAAAAACCCAAACATAGTCTTCATAACTGCAGGAGCTTTCTGGAAAAGGATGTTTCAGACAGAGTCAAGTTCATTCAAACAGAAAAGCTGTGTTTTGGTTGCCTCAAGCCCGGCCATCAATCAAAAGGCTGTAATCACAGAAGCATTTGTGAAAAGTGCAAAAAAAGGCATCCAACTTGCCTACATGAAGATCGCAGCAAGGAAGAGCACAGATCACCACAAGACAAGACAAACTCAAGTAATGAAAGACCAAACCAAAAGAATCCAGCTCAAGCCAAAGAAATGACAACGGTAGCTACAACAAACAGAGTTATTCGTCAAGAAGGCAACATGCAAACAGCAGCAATAATTCCTGTTTGGCTTTCATCTACCATGCAACCATCACATGAAGTTCTTACATACGCATTACTGGATTCACAAAGTGATACAACCTTTGTTCTAAGTGAAATTGCAGAAGCACTAAACACCACTAAAGATCCAGTAAAGCTAGAGTTGTCAACTATGACATCAAGGACCACAGTTGTTCAGTCTCAAAAACTAAAAGATCTTCAAGTCCGTGGTTTCTACTCAAGTAAAAGGATGAATCTACCCCCAACTTTCACTCGGGAGTTCATACCAGCTAACAAAGATCACATTCCAACAAACGAGACGGCAAGCATTTGGCCACATCTTAAACATCTCCAAGCAGAAATTGCTCCTCTGCAAGACTGTGAAGTCGGTCTGTTAATCGGGTATAACTGCTCACAAGCACTTCTTCCGAGAGAAATTGTGTCAGGTGAAGAGGATGAACCTTATGCTCAACGCACAGATCTCGGGTGGAGCATAGTTGGACACAGCAATCCATGCTTGAATTATGGAGATGCCATTGGTATCAGTCATCGCATTGTTGTGAGAAAAGTTATCCCAGATCCCAAGCCTTCTACTGGTCTTCAGAGCAAAGTCCACTTCATAAACAGAATCAAAGTAAGAGATGTTACTTCTTCCGAGATTGTTAAAGCACTGGAGTTAGATTTTCCAGAAAGAAAAGCTGATGACAGTTCTCTGTCGCAAGAGGACTTCAAGTTTCTCTCAAAACTCAGAGAAGGCATCAATAGGAGTGAAAATGGTCACTATGAAATGCCCCTGCCATTTCGCGATGAAAGACCCAAGCTACCAGACAACAAAGTATGTGCAACACATCGCTTAAAATGTTTGGAGAAGAGATTAAGAAAGGACAAAGCATACTGTAGTGACTACATTCAGTTTATGGAGGACATCATCTCTCGAGGTGAAGCAGAAAAGATCCCCAAAGAAGAGTTAGGCAACAGTCCTGCATGGTATATTCCACATCATGGGGTCTATCATCCTCATAAACCAGGCAAAATTCGAGTGGTATTTGACTGTTCAGCCAAGTATCAAGACACATCCCTTAATGACCACCTGTTATCAGGACCTGACTTGACAAATACATTGGTGGGCGTTCTCTGTCGCTTTCGCAAAGGGTCGATTGCCTTCATGTGTGATATTGAGCGAATGTTTCACCAATTCTTTGTTAGTGGAGAAGATCGGGACTACCTGCGTTTTTTATGGTGGGAGCAAGGAAACCTGGACACAACACCGTCAGTTTACAGGATGAAGGTCCACTTGTTTGGAGCAGCTTCTTCCCCTGGCTGTGCCAACTTTGGCTTGAAGCACCTAGCAGCAGAAGGACAAACCCAGTTCAAGGTGAATGCCATTCGTTTCATTCAAAGAAATTTCTATGTTGATGACGGTTTGGCAAGCGTTTCGACTGAAAGTGAAGCCATTCAACTTGTGAGAGACTCAAGAGCGCTATGCGCTACTGGCAATTTAAGACTCCACAAATTTGTGTCAAACAGTGAAAGAGTCATTTCAACGATTCCAGAAGAAGAGCGTGCAACATTCAAAGACCGAGACATGTCTTTAAGTTTGCCACACATTGAAAGAGCACTCGGAGTTGAATGGTGTATTTCATCTGATACATTTAAGTTCAGAGTTCAAGTCAAAACAAACCCATTTACAAGAAGAGGTGTTCTTTCCACCGTCGCCTCAATCTATGATCCCCTGGGGTTCATTGCACCGTTTGTTCTCCGAGGCAAGCAGATTCTTCAGCAAATGTGCAGAGATAAAATGGATTGGGACGAAGCACTTCCGGAGCATCTGCAATCTCAGTGGGAGGCGTGGATTAAAGATCTACCTGGATTATCTGATCTACAGATCAAAAGATGTCATACTCCACCAGAATTTGGAGATGTCAAAAGCTATGAGCTTCACCATTTTGCAGACGCCAGCATCTCAGGATATGGAGCATGTACTTACCTTCGAGTTATCAACCAACAAGATCAAGTCCACTGTTGCTTACTGATGGGCAAGTCAAGAGTCACACCTAAACACGTCCTGACCATCCCAAGACTTGAGCTTTCGGCAGCAGTTGTTGCTGTGAGAGTCAGTGACCTGCTACGATCAGAGTTGGAAATCCAAGACTTACAAGAGTTCTTCTGGACAGACTCTACAGTTGTGCTTGGCTACATAAAGAACGATGCCAGAAGGTTCAAGTGTTTGTAGCTAATCGTGTGCAGAGAATCAAGTCGAGTACAACATCAGAGCAATGGGCATACGTGTCTTCGGAAAACAATCCTGCAGATCATGCATCGCGTGGCTTAACTGCAGAACAGTTGAAGTCTTCCAGTTGGTTTACAGGACCACAGTTTCTTTATCAAAAGAAACTACCTGAAAGAGACATCAAGGTGGGAGAAGTCCAGGAAGATGATCCTGAGCTCCGCAAGGCATTTGTATGCAACACTAAAGTGAAAGAAGAAAGAACAATGCTAGATCGCTTTGAAAAATTCTCCGATTGGTCCAGATTGATCAGAGCAGTTGCATTGTTAAGAAGAAAAATCAAAAGATACAAGGGAATGAAACAAAATCCCGAAGAAGGGACAAGTTTGGAAGAAAGAAAGGAAGCTGAACTAGTAGTTGTTAAACTTGTTCAGGCAAAGGCATTTTCAAAGGAAGATCTGTATCTTCAAAAGAGATGGCGAAGAGTGCAGTATCTCATCAACGAGTTTTGGATCAGATGGAGGAAAGAGTATTTACTCAACCTGCAGCCAAGACAAAAATGGCATGCACCGAGAAGAAACTTAAAGATAAACGACATTGTTCTACTTCAAGAAGATCTTGCTCCACGCAACGAATGGAAAATCGCCAGAGTCACAGAAGTCTACACTGGGGCAGATGATAAAGTGAGAAAAGTAAGACTATTGGAGTGAAACAGTTTCTGACAAACATGGAAAGCATACGACCAAGACCGTTACACTTGACCGACCTGTACATAAGGTTATAGTTTTGCTTGAAGTAGACTAACTTTTGTTCATTATTCATTCTTCAGTTTTTAAATGGAAGTTTGGTTAACTGAAATCTCAATAAGAAGTTGTGAGATTTGGTGGGAGTGTAACTGCCACATTTTCTTTTGAAGAGTTTTAAGGTTATTTTATTTGTAGTTTTCCAAGCCACCTTTAGATGGCGCTGTGGTTAAGCTAAGTCAGAAAGGAGAGACGTAAAAAAAAAAAAAAAAAAAAAAAAGAGTACGAGGAAGGAAGACCGTTGAGAAGATCAGCGTCAATTAAGAGCAGAAGCTAAAGAAGGAGAAAAGTAAAGAGAAAAGTTCTAATTCCTGTTTTGGCAGTGTACAGCCAACGAGGTATGTTTATTGTGAGTGTGAACGTTTATTTTTGAGATTTGTGTTTACTTTGATAAGAATTAATTGTTTTGATTTCTGTTTTCTGTAGTTTTCACGGTGTGTAAGACTTTAATAAAGTCACCTGTAAAAGAAAACCACTTGTGTCTGGACACGCTGCACGGGAATTACAGTCGGAGTGATTTTTATAGGCAAAAGACAAGATAATGAAGTGCTGTCCAGAAATGGCTCTACAATGAAACTGAGCAACAAAACTTCTATAATTTTAGACAATGGAAAACCTGTAGAGAAAAACAATATCTGCATTTCTCTCTAGATTGCTTGAAAAGTTTTTTCATCACTGAATTACGTGCAGTTCTAACAAAGTGTTCTTGTTTTTTAAGAATCATCGCTGGTATGATGATTGCAGGATTTATTTTCCTTCATATTGTAATAAAATAAGGATATACTGTGAAGATGGTTCAAATATGTAACTCTAAAGTCAGTCACTTGTTTTTAAAAAATATTTTCTGCATCAGTGTGTTTTCTCATTTTAGTTGACAGTAGTGCCGGGATTCAGCGCTTCTCAGCACCGCCACTTTTCCACGCCACTAGCCACTGTATTTGTTTTAATCCTATTGGAAGCTCCCCTTAAAAAAGTAAAAATTCTATTAGATATTTATTTATAGAGCACTTTTCCAACCATTGTAGCTCAAAGTGCTTCACATTAAAAAAAGAGACAAAAATTATATAAAAACAAAGTTGGTAAAATATAAATAACCTCTGAGGAAAACACTGGAATTTAAATAAAAATGTAAAATAAATAAATTAATGAATTAATTTAAAAGAAATAAAATGAAAAAGTAAAATAAATACATTACACAAGTACATAAATTAATATTAAGATAAATAGGTACATGAATTATGAAATAAGTAAATAAGAACAAACTGATATAAATCACTAAAAGTGAATTTAAAAATAAAAAATTATGAAGTTTCTAAATTTCGACTGAAAGCCTGAATAAAAATTAGTTCTTGACGCTTCCTTTAAAACCGGTCTCTGCGGCCTCGAGGCTCTGTGGGAGGCTGTTCCACAAGCGAGGTCCATAAGAACTGAAGGAGGCCTCGCTTTATGTTTTAGTTCTGACTGTTTTGGGCCTGAACCGGAGGACCTCAGAGTCAGCGAGGGTTCATACCTTAAAATCATAGATACCAAAAGCATTTGTAAACCGATTCTAGACTAAAACTGCTCATTTCAATGTAAAGTTAATGAAAATTATGCAAGGGTACCCTACTATCGTGTCAACTTGCTGCTATAATGAATGAATGAATGAATGAATGAAATGGTTTATTTCAAGCAGTCAGGTTATAATACATGAAATAACATCACATAATGAATCATAAGTAGATCACTAGAAACGGAGTGGAAGGAAGCAAACTTATATAATCCCACCCCGGCTCGACCATTTTCTCCACATGAATGATCAATATCCGGTTCAGGACTTAATATCAAATATTAATAGGTTCAGGTTATTAAGGATGATTAATATCATTGATGTAATCAAATTTCAAAGTATATTAATCAGTAACAGTAATCTAATATTCTCATTGACAATACTTGTGCAGATTGTATTCAAAGAAAGTAATAAGTAAATCATCTTCATTTGCTAATGCAGAAAAAAAATCCAAACATTCTCGTTAAAAAAAGACAATTAGTGCAGAAAATCAAAATGTAGTTATTAAAAACAAAACAAATAATAATATAATTCGTGCAGATTGTGTTCATTAAAGAATGATTATAATGATACAGAAATAAGTTATAAGAAAGGAAAAAGATCAGAATCAGTGCTACATCACAGATTAGAAAAGGCTTCTGACGATAATGACAATATAGTGTTGGGGGCGGGCAGTAACCAACAACCAATCAATCAAGGTCTTTTTCTGCAAGAGACATGACATTGACACAGACCCACTCAAATAAAAATGACATTTTTGGTGTTTTTAACATGTTCTCATGGCATTTTTCCTCATGAATGGAGGACATATATAAAGAAAATTAAGATTAAAGTCACATTTGTAAGTATCTAACTTTTCAAATTGTTGTGAATGAGATAACGATGAAAAATACTCTTGGAAAAACCTTGTAGCAGTGATGTGGATGCTATAGCCAGTGAACTACAAGCTGGTGCTGGTAGAATATGATTCATGTATGACGAAACTAAACAACTGAGTGACTCCATTATGGTTTGTAATTTTTTTTTGCACCAAAATAATCTTAAACTGGTGTAAATTAGCGTGAGTATACACAAAGGTATGATGGGATATCAGAGCAGGCTTACTCCATACCAACAGAGCCTCAGAGGGAAATTTCTGATGAACTCCTTCCACTATGCAGAAACTATGTTCTAGAAAACTAAAGTTTTTTTTTTAGTCCAAAAACAACTTAATCATGATTAAAAGATAAAAAGAAATGCTTTGAAAATTGATTAAAAGTTGATTGTAGTGGAATTTAAAGCTGTAATGGTCTTTTTTTTTTGGGCTTTAACACATGGAGGGTTAAATTCCGACCCTCCAATCAGAGATCAGCATTCTATCGCCATTCATAGCCGCAAAGACATTTCTATAGCTTCAAGAAGAAGTGATTATTTCTGCAGATCTGACATTAAAACACGATTACGCGTCTATTCTGTCTGTATTCTCAAACATACAGAACACATCTAGATTTGATGGAAGACACAGGATCACCGACAGAATCCAAGAACGCTGATGTTCGCAGCGATGACACGGCACTTTTACAAGTTTTTTTGACAGTCAGGACAAAGATCCAGCTCCAAAGTAACAGATTTAAAACTTTTTGCACTATTAATAAAATCTGTCATGTAAGGAAAAGAGAAAACTGCTTGGCGCCAAGAAAATCTGCAAAGGTGCCGTCAACCTTTCATACCAACACTTTGTACTGTCGGTAAAAAAGAATGCTGGGAAATATAAAAAAAAAAAAATCTCTGCAGCTCACTTTAACTTGTTCTACATATGAGAAAAAAAATCTACTGCGGAGAGATAAATATAAACACCTCTAAGTGTTTATTTATTTGCAGGAGAGAACTGAAACCTATTTCGTGCATCACAAGAACTCGTGTTATTACTGAAGTGGTGCGGTGAAATGAACCAAGAAGAGTGGAATAGCTATCCATCAGCGTGATTGTGAGCAAACAGGAGGGTTTATTAAATGATGTTGTTTGTCATGTGATGATCAGTTTGGTTTCAGTGATCGCTCACGTATGTGCACGAGCTCAAGTTACATATATTCGTTTAGCAGATATATTAAAAGCTGAAACTAGTCGACACATTTTAAATGGAGTATTCCACGCGCTCCACGTATCTGCTTCTTTATTTTAGGACTCTTTGTGGCCCACGAGTCCAAATGTTTGTCATTACTTTTGCATTCTCACTCCTAATTCGTCACATATGGACCCCCTCCGCGTCACTTTTTGACGTTTTGGGTGTCCCCAACTTTTTAGACATGCTGGCTGTTCCCATTAACCCTAGAACAGTGGTTCTCAACCACCGGGCTGCGGACCGGTACCGGTACCGCGGAAGATTTATTTTCTCTTTTTTTTTAACGGAAATCTTTTATTTTGAAAATCGACTGGATTAGCTTGAGCGCTAAAAGCAGTCTGGCGGCGTGTAACGCGAGAGAAGTTGCATGTGGAAGCTTTGTTTGCAAATGGATTGGTGCAGGAAATGCAGATGATTCCCCACAAACTGACTTTCATGAACAAATCTAAGCTCTTGAGCGGTCATAGAGTCGCTAAATCAAGCTGATCCATTCAGATGTGCATTTCGGAGAGATTGTGAACATGTGATTGATTAATGCAAGTACTTCTATGAAAAGAAGAGGGGCAGTGCAGAGAGAGGGGCGAGTAAAATCACAAGTTTAAGTTTTGTTTAGTAAAAAATGTCTTCCTCCTGTCTTTTGTTTCCTATTGAGCATCAAAAATTAATTTGTTGGTTACATTTTGTTTACGTATTTTAATTTTTTTTTAAATGAGATGATCTTATAAAGGTAAAATAAAGTAGTTTTTAACCACTCTTGACATGAAATTTTCCATTTTGTTACATAAGCCACAGTTGAAAATGAAAAAATCTTTTTCAAAACAGTTGATTTTTTTTTTCTTAAAGTAGGAAAAATGTGGCTTTTGTCCCTTATTCCGCGACCTCCGTATGCATCATTGTTTTGGTTAGTCTAGTTCAGGAGTCTGTAACCTGCGGCTCCAGAGCCACATGTGGCTCTTTTATCTCCCATTGGTGGATCTCTGGCTGAAAAAAATAAATTTAATAATAGTAAATTAAAAAAACCTAGGAGATTAGCTATTATTTTAGCAACTTGCTAACGTTTTTGCTAATGTGTTACCTACTGGAGTTTTTAGGCTAATTTAGAACTTTAGTTTCTATTTTAGCAACATGCTAATGTTTTTGGCTAAGTTTTCTGAGACATTTTATGCTAATTTGGAGTTTAGCTAATATTTTAGTAAAATGCTAATGTTTCCAGCTAATTTGTTATCTACTGAATTTTTTTTTGGATAATTTAGAATTTAGCTTTTATTTTAGCAATCGCCTCGGGCTAATGTCTAGTTTTCTGAGGATTTCAGCAACATGCTAAGGTTTTTGGCTGATTTAATTTACAGACAAATGTTATGCTAATTTGAAGTTCAGCTAGTAATTAAGCGACAAGCTAGCTTTGTTGCTACCAAAGTTAAAAAACGTAAAAAAATATCTTTTTGAGAGATGCTAGTTTCTTTTTATATATTTTTTTGCTTTTCTTTGTGCCAAAAATATACGTTATTCACATTTATTAAAAAAACAAAAACAAAAAGAAGGTTATAAATGCAAATCCAAATTTCCTAAAGGCTAACATAAGTCAATGCGGCTTCTTTTAGGTTTTGATCAGTAGAAAATGAGCCCAAATGGCTCTTTTACTGTTTAATGTTCCCGATCTCTGGTCTAGTAGAAATGAATATCTGTTCAGACGTTGTCCACTTTCAATCAGCTGCAATTTTTTTCTTGCCTTTGATCGTTTCTACAGATTTCTTCATATTACAGTTTATCAAAGGGTGCATTAAGATAACATCCGCTAAAAGCCTTTTCGTATGGACTGCAGAGGTTGAGAAAGCCACTGCAGTCGTCGCTCGTTTATCCAAGAGTTATGCAACAATAACCAGCTATAGATGAGGTCAGCAAAGTAGGATTATAGAGGTTTTAAAGCCAGAAAACCCTTCACTGCACACTTTATACACCTTTATCGGACAGGACTTTTCTCTCTTGTTTACACTCTTTTAAAGTTCAAATTTTCATAGCAAAATAAGTCCAGCATTTGTGTAGATTCTTCCCTAGAATCGCATTCTGTAGGAGACACAGCACAGAGTAGATAGATTGAGATTGGTCCACACCTGATCAAAACACAGTCGAGGCCACAAAGGTGAACCACAATATAGTGAGCAATCACTGTAAACCCAAATACCACTTTCACCTCTGACCTCGTCCTCTCTCGCCCAGACGACTTATAATCACAGTATGGACGTTTTGGATCAAGGACTTTGGAAAATTAAATCTTCACGGTCAGCAGCTGATTGTCCTCGGCAGAAGGAGCCAACAGTTCAATCTCTTGTAGAGTTTGTTAAAAGTCAGGTCAGATATTTATGTAGAAGCTCGGATCTGTAACGCTGACAGCAAATTTCTGAAGATGCATAAATGTGAGCGCATTTTTGTAAAGTGATAGTGGAAGTGGAAGGGAAATCTGAGCTTCAAGTACCTTCTGTCAGCTGAGACGTAGAAAGGGTTTGTCAGGGCTTGCAGTAGTGATGAATGGGTGCATCATATCTGAGCTAATAACCTCCACATGGTGATAGAGCCCCAGAGAAACGCACAGAAATGCAGGTAATCAGTGGCCAGTAGAGATGAGATGTACTAAAAACAAGATGGAAAATCCTGTAAAACCTTACTGAAAACAAGCCAGCCTCATTCCAAAACATGGATTATCTACGTTTGAGTTTCTACCTGCTGTAAACAATAAAAATATGGCAGAAATTCTTTTTTTTTTTTGTAAAAAATAAGATATTTTGAGGACTAGTCTTTGTTTTGTTAACATTTTTAGAGACAAATTTCATACATTTATTTATGCTACTATTACTATAAAAATAAACAATTGTTTTTTCATGATTAAAATTGAAAAATGAATAGAAAATAGACTTTTAAAAAAAAAAAAAAAACTTTTGACAGAAGTTTATGCCAGTTCCTTTCAGAAAATGACCCCCTCCCACAGATGATGTCAGCAGTGACTAAATAAAAATACAGATAATTTTACTGTTTTTGGCGCATAAAATGCTAAGCTGGTTAATTAAGTGTCTATTGATGTCCATTGATTTTCTATAGATATGACGCAGAGAAAGTTGTCAAAATGTTGCAGTTTGACTTGTGATACTGTCCTTAAACTGTTTTTATAGTTAAAACGTTAAAGTTTGAGTGTAATTATTATGAGAATTATGATCAGGCTGCAACCCGGTTACTGAAAAATGTGTATCCTATTGGGAAGGAGGATCTAAGGACAAGGATAACCAATTTTACTTAGTTTGTTTAATTTAGTAATTAGCTGCTGTTTATATTTTATGACTGAACTTCTGCTTCCAAACAATTACCGACATGAATGAGGTACATTTTTTTGAGATATTAGGCTATGAAAATAAAATTGAATCACGTTAAGAGTTGGTTTTATGAGCTTTCAATCATCCGACCACATTTTAATGAGATTCCAATGAGGTTCTGGGTGTTATGGTTTTGTTTTTAACCCTAGAGAACAAAATACATGATTTCCAATATATTGCATTTTGCATTCTTTTCTGAGTATCATGGGTTCCTGCGTAAAGTCATACATGTCCCAGGAATGGATGGACCAAACATCAAGTCTCCAGCATCATTTTTTTTTTTTTTTGTTAATAATTTTTTCTTCTCAAATTCCTAATTTTTTGGCATTTACAAGTCTGTTTTTAGGATCTTCCATTGTTTATATTTTTCATTGTTACATAAACCACAGTTGAAAATAAAAGAAAGCTACTCTAATTTATTACGTGTTGTTATATTTTTATGAATGAATGAATGAATGAATGAATGAATGAATGAAGGAAATGGTTTATTTCAAGCAATCAGGTAATAATACATGAAATAACATCACATAATAAATCACAAGTAGATCACTTGAAAGGGGGTGGAAGGAAGCGAACTTATATAATCCCACCCCGACTCGACCATACCATTTTCTCTACATGAATTATCAATATCCGGTTCAGGATTTAATATCAAATATTAATATAGTTTCAGGTGATAAAAGATCATTAATATTGTTGATGTAATAGAATATCGAAAACATCCATAGACAAATCATTTATATTAATCATCAACAGTAATCTAAACATTCTCATTAAGAAAAAATTCAAGTGATAATCAACTTCATTTGTTACTGCAGGAAAAGATATCAGAATACTCTCGTTAAAAAAGACAATTTGAGCAGACTGCATTTATCAAAGAACGATTATTATAATGAAAAAGTGCCAAGTAAAAAATCATGATTTATTGATGATAAAAAAAAAACAAACTTCAACATATTCTCATTAAAAAGACAATTAGAGCAGATTGTATTTATCGAAAATTGGAGCAGAATCAGTGCTACATCTCTGTTTAGGAACAGGTTTAAGGCCACGTAAACCATCCTCGTTATTATGACTGAGAGACTGTGTCGGTCTCATTTCAAGGGAATTGTGCTCGAGTTCTGAAGTTAAGAATCAGGTCAGAATTCACATTCATCTGTTTCATGAGTCCACAATTCACATTTTATGACAAATACTTTTTATTGGGTATATTACATCAGGTAAAAAATATCCAGAAAAAGTGATGGTGCAACTATTTGGATTCTATTAAGCTACTTCAAGTTAGCTTAATTTTTTAGTGGCATTAGAATAAATGTTCTAACAAGTAATCAGTTTGAACCATTGTTTCCTGTTTGATAATCGTTGCATACGTGGGTCTACGGCTCATCTGTTGCGTTATTCCTACAGCAGCCGCTTTGGTCCAGTTGTTCCACTCCAAGAACAGATTGTATTCAGACCGAAGAAACTCAGAGCGAACCAATACCACTTCAAGAGAAGGATCAGAGAGCGGTTCCTGGTCCCGGACCAGGGTCCGCTTGGACGTATTCAGACTGATAACTTGTTCCGGATTATCAGGGAAACAAACTCTGGTTCACCAAATGTGTCCAGTCTGAAAACACACTTATTTTAGACATTGTCAGGAGCCGTCTCCAGGGTACTGAACATACTACATCTGCTCAGCTGACTCTCATTTACATCTCACCCTCAGGAAACTTTAGCTGTGCTCAGAGCGGACTCAGTGCGAAGTATTGTTTGTGCCGCTCCGCCTGCATTACTGAGCGTTTCTACCTTCTTTGACAATTCAATGTCTTTTGATCAACACTCGAGAAAGCTTGTGAAAAATTGTTATTTTCATTTGAGGAATGCGGCTAAATTAAAATCAGTTAAATCTGAATCTCTAAATCTGATCTTGAGCTGATAATACATGCTTTTATTTCATCTCGCTTAGATTACTGCAATTCCCTTTTTACCTGTCTCAACAAACAATCTGTGAAACGTCTCCAAATGGTTCAGAATTCTGCTGCAAGACTTTTATCAGGAGCCAATAAACGCGCACACGTCACGCCTCTCCTTTCATCGTTACACTGGCTTCCTATTAGTTTTAGAATAGAATTTAAGATTTTAACTTTAGTTTTTAGAACTTTGCATGGACAGACCCCTGGTTACCTTTCTGAACTTCTATAGCCCTATACTCCTGCTCGATCCTTAAGATCTGAAGCTTTGAACCTTTTAACCGTTCCAAAAACTTGTTTTAAAACCAGAGGTGATCTTACATTTCAGACAGTTGCCCCAAAACTCTGGAACGCTCTCCCATTGTCACTGCGTCAGACTGACTCTGTTGAGTGTTTTAAAAGCCAATTGAAGACATTTCTTTTTAGTAAAGCTTTTAGATGATATCTTAAGTTTATTTCATCTTCCCCTTACCTGGAGTTTTGTTTGCTATTAGTATTTTATCTTTTATTTTTACTGTTTTATTGATTCGTCCTGTATTTTATCTTGTGTAAAGCACTTTGTGAGTGGCCCTCTGTGAAAAGTGCTATATAAATAAAGACTTACTTACTTACTGTCTCCCTGACCCTCCATCTTAGCTGATTGGCTGCCGCCTGCCCTGACCCTCGCCTAGACACCTCCAGTCTCTTCTTTGATGCTCGCGATTGACCTCTGCCCGTCTGACCCTGGTTTAAATTTGTGGACTTTTAGCTTTGCTTAGTTCCTGTTTGAACTAATAAACCTGCTGCAGGTGGAAGAAGCTGTAAATTCGTCCGTAAAAACGCCGTAATATACAATAGATTTGATAACGTATGTAGAAAATGAGTGAGTATAACGTCCCTTAAATTTAAAGCAATATCTGCTCTACTTCGACACGCTTCTTAGAGTTGATTTTAAAGAGTATTTGATTGATTAAAGAATCTCTACTTTTTAATCAGTATATAAAGCATATGTGTTTGTTATTATTACATAAAATGACTGTTCACATTCAGTGAGTGGATGGGTAAAAATACCAGCTCTGTACTGCAGCCTTTCCCCTTTCAGCAGCATCCCCCTGTGAATGAAGTGTAATTAAGGTTGCTGCCATCCTTGTTTTCCCTGTTGGGAAAATTTCAAGCAGTTACTGCATAAATGTCTTCCACACAGAAACACTGTCACCCATGGAAAAAAAAAAAAAAAATTCTCAGCGTTTCCTCGTATCTCCGCATGCTGCCCCTCCTTCGGTTAATTGAAGTGGAGTTCCTAATTGAACAGTGACAGCGCTTTAATGAGAATCGGTGCAGAGAGCAGCTGTTGCGTACATGAAACAGATGAGCTTTCACACTTTCTGTTTCACCGCATGAATGTAGAGCTGCTGGTTTCACAATGACCCCATCTGTCACTAGAAATTATACTACACAATGTTATCACCACCCTATGTTGTAATTCCAACTATTTTTAATAATGCAGAACAATACATTCACAAAAAAGAATAAAAACTGTAGAATATTCTGAAAATGCTACATAAATGTATAAAGCAAAATCATGATTTTCTTTGCATTAAATACAACAATATGATGCATCAATGCGCATTGTCTGCTACTTTATATATAATTTGAAGAGATGTCTGTAGACCAGGGGTGTCAAACTCAATCGTACAAGGGGCCAAAATCCAAAACACACCTTAAGTCGCGGGCCGAACACGATAAAACTTTAAAAACTGAAGTGCTGAGAGTTGAAGATGCTGAAACTGATAGCTGAAAATACTGAAGATGATAGCCAGGTATCATTTTAGCTAAATGCCAAATTAACTCGAAAAACTAAAAAAATAAAATAAAATAGCTAATCTTCAAAATAGCCTAAAAAAACTGAGAAAAACCTAAATTAGCCAAAATATCTAGCGTGTAATTATTATCTGAACTCCAAAACATACTAAAAAACTTTTTTTAAAACCTAAATTAGCCAAAACAGCTAGCATGTAGCTGAAATATTAGCTAAACTTCAAAATGGCCTAAAATATCTCAGAAAATAGTCCAAAGGCTATCAAATGCCATTTTCTAAAACTTTAAACTGTACTTTTTAACATAATTATGATATATAAAAGCAGGAATTATTCAGAATAAATCAACTTAAATAACTTTCAATATTTTACTCTCCATAAAAATATATTCTGTCCAATTTATACAAGTTAAAAATAAGCACAAGATTGTGGGGCATCAGGTCATTAATAACAATGAAATAAAATGATCTGGAGGGCCGGATAGAATTACCCAGAGGGCCGGATCTGGCCCCCGGGCCTTGACTTTGACACATGTGCTGTAGACTACAACAGCAGGAAAAAATTTCCATCTTGTCCCTAAAAAATGTCAGTCACATTTACTTGAACGTGTCATTCCTGAGCTTTATGAGCCTCAGAAGTGCATAAAAACTATTCTGAGATCCAATTGGATCCAATCGCTCAAATCTTTATTCACAGAGACAAAGACGTCGCTGATTTTTTTTAAAAAGAGATTGGTTTGAGGTGATACTGTAGGTGCGCTCTGTCCCAGAGCTCGCTCCGTTTGTGTAAAAGCTTTTATAAAACACTAATAAAGTACAACTATTGAGATTAATGTTGGAAACAATAACAGAATATGGCAGAAAATGAATGAAAACAAGAGGGAATTCAGTTCTCAATGATTGCCATCCTAACAATAAGTTCAATTGAAAACTCACAAATTATTTTTTTAAGTTTAAAAATTTAATTCTATCTAACAGATGAATTTGTAAACTCACTTTTTCCAAAATCATTTGTTTTGCATGACCTTTCTCTCCAATCTGTAATTTTCTAATCCTAATTAATATCCTTTTAATTTAGAGAAATTATAGAATTTCTAATAGTTTTTGCTCAACCAATTTGTGTAACTTTAGTTATCTCTATTAAAAACAGAGGAAGTGACGTTTTCAGTATAAATCACATTTTTTTTTCTCTGTTTCTCTGTGTAAAACTTGGTTTAATCCCAGATTAATTTTATCCCCGGGTCTTTGTGAGACTTTTTGAGTCATTCAAGTTGTTTCTCATCATTTTACAATCCCCCAGACTGGAGTGCAACATTCAGTCGGCTATTTCTGAAAAAGCAGATCAACAGGAAATGAATTAAAAAGCCAAACTCTCAGATGACTCATAAAATCCTCTTTTACTTTCACGACATTCTGTTTTAACTGCCATTAGTCCAAACCAGTACTTCTTTTCTTTTATTTTTTTATTTTTAACTCTTTTTGGAAAAATGAAAAAGGATAAAAAATTAAACTAAAAAAAGTAATAAAAGAAAAACTAAAAAGGGGGACAAATTAAAAAGGGAAAAAAAGGAAAATAAAATTAAGAAAAATGGGAAAATTGGAAATATAAAATGGAAAAAGGAAAAAAATAAAAAGTGAAAATAGACATAATAAAAGGAAGGAAAAAAGAAAGTTAAAAAATGAAATTAAATGGGTTAAAGGGAAAAAAGAAAATAAAAAGGGAAAAAGAAAGCAGAAAAAAGGAGAAAACAAAACTATCACTGCGAGAAAAATCTCGTACCGTTTCTTTAAATTCTGCTGATTCATGATTCATCTATTTTCGATGAGTCAGGGCATGACTGGGTGTTAAACTGTTGGGAGCAACACGAGGACGTCCTTTAGCAAATCTTCTCCTCTTATAGTCATTTGAGAATCATATCGTATTCAGTCTCTCTTTTAGGAAGCGTTCGTTCCTCCTCTTTCAACATCTCACACTAAAACCATCCTGGGATTCCATATCCAAACTCTTCAAGACAGGAATGAGAAGGAAATGCTGTTGAGCTAACGAACGTCCTCTGACCTTAGCGATTGACAGTAATAGCAGCTGAAACTGCTTATATGATGCATAATGCATCGTTATCCTTTCAGCGTTTTCTTCCAGCAAAGTTTGTGCAACTTTTAAATGATGAAGCGAGTTCCTCGTCTCAGCATTCAGGCAGCGGCTGCCACTATATGACAAGCTCACAAAAAGTCTATAAAAATCAACATTTATGCTATATTTGTCGTGCTATTTCCAGAAAAACACTAAACTTCACACACGCCAAACCAAAACCAAACTATTTATGGTTTATTATTTTACAGACAACCCTTAAATTCAAATCTGAGTTTAAATTAAATGCATCTTATTTTGTTTCATTTATGTTATCTGTTTACCCTGAAAACGTCAACCAATAATGCAGCAGAAAGACTTGAGCAGAAGTCGCTGAAACCTGAGAGAAACTCTAATCTCTTTAAGTTAAAACTTCGTTTTCTTCAGCAAAGATGCATTCGCTGACCGTTGGAAAAAAAAAAACGCCACACAGTGAGAACCTGCTGACTGGTCTCTGCTACTGTTGGATTCATCATTCTGGAAGCCAATAGTTTGTTTGCCGCGGCGGATACAATTTCAGGCGGAACGTGAAGACGACTGAGCGGCAAAGACGATTCAATCTCGAAAAAACTCGCCTAATGTCAAACGGTGCATACTTTTAAGTAACTTTAAATATGTCTGATAGATATGGCTCATTTTTTACTCCGACCTGGCTGGAGATGTTCAAGGAAATACGAATGAAATCCATCAGAAATCATTCCGTCTGAATTTGACACATTTACTACATTGTCTCAGTCTGGTTAGATTTGGTGTAAAAAATGAAAAAAAAAGCTCCGTAGTTTGCTTTATTTAATTATTTAATTTTCATCAAATTCAATTTTTAAGTTGAGTAATCTCTAAATCAACATTTGAAGTTAATGAAAAGTTTTAAATGTAATAAATTCCAGAACATTTAATTGATTCATTCTTTCACTTTTTTCAGTGCATCTTAACTTAAAAGATTTTATGTTTTTACGAATAAACTTAACTTACTTTTAGGTGTAAATTCTTTGAAAAAAAATTTAAAATCTTGAATAAATTTAGACATAAATGTGAAAAAAGACATAAAAGTGAAACATCTGATCATTAAGCAAAAGTTCTGAGATTTATTACATCTAAATTTAATAAATGTAAAATTTTGTATTGATGGTTTACTCCCCAAACTACGGATTTGGCCCCGCCCACAAACACTATCAGAGACCCATGATTTTTGACTTTCATAACTTATTTTTCTAAAAAGGTTTGATAATGTAAACAATGTGTCTGCCTGAGAAAGAGGAGAAAGTGAGGAGTTTTCCTACAGATTTCACCTTCACAACTTATTTTTAGAACATAACTCCCTCAAAAAAACGAGAGAAAAAAAGTTTAACTCTTTATTTGTTTCCCCATTAGTTCGGGGCACACAAGTGCCAATTTTTTTTTTTTTTTTTTAAAATGTTCCTAGTTGTGTTTTAATAATGATTGTGACGTTTTTAACCAAACCCAACAACCTAAATGTCTTAAAAAGCCATTTTTCATGTGATCTGAAGCTTCTGTTTCCAAAATCTCCTCTGAGGGGGCGGGGCTGATGAAGATGATCTGAGCAGCCCCTCAGAAAACAGGATTTTAATTGGACAACGACCTTAAGTAATCCTGTCTTGCTTTTTTTCCCCCCTCTTCGAGCTGCACGTCAGATCAATACGAAGACTATTTTTTGAAAGCGTTGTGCGCTCGCCCGTCCGCTCGCACTTATTACCGGTCCACGCGCACATGAGGGAACGAGAGTGCGCCAGGTGTAACAACAACATCAACACAAAAACGAGCGACACTTGAAAGAATGAAAATCTGGTACTGTTTCACTGTTATTGATAATTAGGACTGGGTATTGATCATAAAGTCTTCCAGAATGGATCGATTTGATTCTGATTTTTCTCAACTATTTTGATCATCTGATATCAATTCAATTTTGAGTTTACACATTTATACACAATCGTTTAGAAATACATTAATAATTTACTATATGTTTTGACTATATTAAAAGTTAAAAAAATATTGCATATTAATCTGATCCAATTCACATACTGTAAAATGTAAAAGTGAAAAAATTACATTGTTAATATCATACAGTGATACATTTTCTTAAAAGCAGAAGTTCTGATAAAAATGTTCAGATCTTTAACATAGTAAACATTGTTCTGCTTCTCCAGGAAGGCCTTTCAGTTTGGCCACTAGGTGGCGATTGTGCCACTGCATTAAACTTTTTTTAAAATAAAAAAGACATTTTTCCAAACGGTGAATTTTATTTCTTAAATTTTTCAATAATTCATTTAAGTTTTTAAATATGTATTTTGAATTTTTTAAATATATTTTTAAATGGTAAGTTTTTTTAAAATAAAGTTTCAATTTTACTTTTTATTTTTTAATTTTCAATATTTCTTTCACATTTTCAATATTATTTTTTCCAAATGTTCAGTTTTATTTCTTTCAATTTTCAATAATTCCTTTAAGTTTTTAATATGTATTTTGAATTTTTTAAATATATTTTTAAACGGTAAGTTTTTTTTTAAAATAAAGCTGCAATTTTTTTTAAAATTTTCAATATTTCTTTCAAATTTTCAATATTATTTTTCCAAATGTTCAGTTTTATTTCTTTAAATTTTCAATAATTCCTTCAAGTTTTTCAATCTGTATTTTCAAGTTTAAAACTGTTTTCAAATTTTCTTTTTTTTTTTTATATATTCATTTTAATCCCGATTTGACCCCAAACGTTTTGTCCACTTTTGTATGTAAAATTACAATTTAAACCCTGAAAATGTGACAAACATGTTCTAGTCACACTTTAAAAGCACTATGTATTAAATGTTTATAAGATTTTTTTAAAGTATTTAGCCCCTCTGTGGCTTCAACACATTCTGTACAGTTTAACACGGATCCAATTTAATCATAAAAAGACAATCAACTTTAATTAAGAATAGTTTCAAATAACTTTCTTTCCTTGAAATGAATCTAGTTTGCAAATAAATAATTTTGTCGTCAAATTCTTCTTACTGTTTGATTCACAATATAGATTCAACCACAGAAGCAGATTAAAAACACATTTTTTTCACCTCAACAACAGAATGAAACCTCCTCCAATTCAGTCTAGAAGTTGTACACCAACACTAAAAGGTGTGTCGTAAACATCATCACACACACAAAGCCGCCTCTCTGCTTTCCAAGAAGGTAAACACACCAGAATCCCATCAGCTCTGCCGTCCTCCAGCAACACACTTATCCGACCCTATGCAAACACGCGGCCGTGCATCCAAGTTGGAACATGTTCCTGTGGGTGGAAGACAGCAGCAGCAGTTTGTAAAGAAATGTGTGGAGCGGCTCACCTTCATGGCGCATCCCCCTTAAAACACATGTGCTGCTCCTCCTGTGTGTGATGTCCATGTGTGTGGAGTCCCAATCCGCTGCTGCCCCTCTACCCTACAGGAGGGGGGGGGTTCTTTCCCTCAGCTCAGCACAAACAGCTGTGTTTGTAGATGCACGTGCAGCTGCCCCTCCCTGAACTCTGCTGCAACTGCATGAATGAAAAACTACAAAAATCCTTCTCCCTATGCGCCACCTCTCCCTGCTCGCCCGTCTCACTTCCCCCGTTCTCCTCTCATCATATCGAGTGTTTGGTCCACCTCCTTCTAATGCTTCCTCTCCATCCGTCCCTCCCTTCTTTCTGTCTCTCTCTCCCTCTAATGGAAAGCTCACATTTCTGCTGGCAGAAAAACAGAGAATAGATAAATGTTGTCACTCTACTACAATTCTTCTGTTCTGGTGCCTCTTTGTTTCTATGTAATTGCACATATATTTCTTACAGTATGCTTTTTTTTTTTTTTTTTTTTTTTTTTAGGGCAAAGAATCTATGAGCCGATACAGTTGAGAGGCTGTGTGGGAAAATCTCAACAGAGAAAATTCAAAAACTTCATCTCTATTTTTCTGCCTGTGACTGTTGACAGTCTGCAGCCGTGCGCTGACACAGAAAAGTCAACAGGGGGCGGTAAAGCTCTTCACAGATATCACAACCCAGAAGGGAAAAGAAAAGCAGCGGATAGGAGAAGAGTCTAGGCCGGGGTGTCAAACTCAATCGCACAAGGGGTCAAAAGGAGAAACATTTACTGAACACTCCAAAAAACACATTTTTAAAACTTTAACTTTTTAACATATTTATGAACTAGATATATAACTGCAATAATGCTAGTGTGAATGCTGTAAGATGAATTTGGCTGCTAAAGATGCTAGTGCTGATAGCTGAAGATGCTGAAAAAAAAATCTGAAGCTGATAGCTAGCTAGAATTTTAGCTAAATGCCAAATTAGCCTAAAAAAACACTTTGGTTAGCCAAAACAGCTAGCATGGAGCTGAAAAATTGTTAAACTTCAAAACAGCTTAAAAAACTAAAAAAAGCCTATATTATTTTTTGTTTTGTTTTTTTTTTATTCATTTTAATTCATTAAAAAACATACAAAATAAACTTGAGTTGTAAACTCAAGCATGATAGAAAAGGAAAAAAAAAGAAAAGGTGTCAGAAAGAAGATAAACTTATTTTGTCTGCCCCTTTTAACAATCAATAAATCAATCAATCAATAAAAAAAAAGAAAGATACAGATACACAAGCATTCGGCTGATTCATTACACAATAAGAGAAAATTGGGAAAGAAAAAACAAAATCTTATAATTACATCAACCAGTGTGAAAGGAAAATAATACCTCTGGGATGAGTAATTTATTTGTTTTAGATAGTTTTATAGTCATTGATAATACTGTTTTTAATGTAGTTTTTAAAACTTGATATAAAATATAAATTAGCCAAAACAGCTAGCATGTAGCTCACATATTTGCTAAACTCCAAAATAGCCACACAAGAAAAAAAAATCTTAGTAAATGCTAAAATTGTCCAAAAAGCAAGCAGAATGCACATCTTTAAAACTTAAAAAAATAACGTTTTAACATAAATATGAATAAAAAAAATCAACTTAAACCTTAGATGGTTTTTTAATGTTTTACTCTCAATACAAATATATTTTGTTAAAAATATAAAAATTTAAAATAAGCGCAATATAACATTGGTCCGTTCATAACAATAAAATAAATAACCTGGAGGGCCGGATCCGGCCCCCGGGCCTTGACTTTGACACGTGTGTTTTAGGCTGGTAGTAGCACAAAAACACTTTTTATGTTTTAATTTAATCATATTTGATTATAACACTAAAGTCAAGGGAGATGATGACAAAGCCCCAAGTGGCTCCAAAGACTATTAGAGACAAACAAAACGTCATTAAAAGTTCTATTTTGACTTAAAAGGGTTCTATGTTTTACAACAAATAGACAAATTGTCATATAAGCAAACTATAAAAGATGATATGAAAATGATCACACACAAGCTCTTGCCTTCAAGACTCTATCCAGTCATGTTTTAATAAATACAGTGGACTTTTATTTACAATTATGCTGTTTAGCCAAAATGTAAAAAATCTGACACAGGCTTTTAGGTAAAAATGACAAAATCATAGATAAAAGACGGCTGTGAACAATTTTACAATAGATCAAAAGCTGGTTGGAGTGGGAATTTTAACATTATTTTTCAGTTTTGGGGTTGATGTGAAGGTGTGGTTGGCAAAACACAAAAATTGTTCTTTTTTTTACGATGTTTCAAAAAATAAAGTACAGATTTGTGATTACTCCCTATTTAATGAGAATTTTAGAGTCTTTTAGCGACAAAGTTACAAAGTAAAAATCATAAATGAATGTAAAATTGACTCCGTCATTGAAACACAACATGGAAAAACTCATTTGATTACATTTGGCTTTGATGTTTGTCAAGCATAACTAATGCAGATTTACAAAATGAAGCTGATGTTTCTGTTAAGAATGTATTTTGCACCACAAATCTCAGAAACTCTGAACTGTGTGTGTTCTTTCAGCGCTGCTGGCGGCCCTCCGAGTCACAACAAAAGAAAGTGGAAATGTGCCACTGGTGCATTAACTCTTAAATTTTAAATGGTGACACATCTGCCATGAAAAACTTCAGTTTCACCTTCTAGAACAGTGTCCGGATCATTACAGCAAGATGTTTATTTAGCATTAGGGAGAGCTTCAGCTGACTTGGCACCATCAAACAGGGAAAGTTTGCTTGACCTGGACTCGAAGTGACAGCTTTGGGGTGTTTGACGGGTCATTTCACAGCCAGCGTTGAGGAATCAGATCCAAATTTTGGGTTTTTGCGTGTTTGGAAACACTTTTCAGTTCGAGTCACCTTGAGTTGGATGCCAAACAGTGTTCAGATCCTCCATGAGTGTGTACATGTGTGTATTTTCTTCCATTTTTGAAGGGACACGCTTTGGATTTAATATAAAAGTATGAGATCAAGAACTTTTATTGTCCGTGAATGCAACCTTGATTTCTTTATTTTCTCTTTTTTTTTAAATGTGTGTGTGTATACACAGTTAAATAAAATCAACTGTCAGAAGTGACAACCTGGAAAAGAGTAAGCATTTGTACACACATTTCAAAGTTTTTATACTCTCTCCAGATGGTGATCTGTAGCACAGAATCCACAGGAGGTTTAAAATTACTGGGAGTGTTGATGAAATAAATACTTTCATTTCTGTATCAATAAAAGTGATAAAATCATACAGTAAACCAAAATCCCAAGATATTTAAACTCCTCCACCCTTCCAGAGACGACAAACTACCTTTCAAACCGCCCCAATGCATGCTGGGGGTCCTGGCTTGATGAAGCCAACAGGACAACATCATCTGCAAAGAGTCGAGATGAAATCCTGTGGTCCCCAAACCAGACCCCTTCTGGCCCCTGCCTGCGCCTAGAAATTCTGTCTATAAAGAGTATGAATTTATCATCTGGACCAGATCCCTCCCTGCAGAGGTGTTTTGGGTATTTCCCACTGGATGGACGCCCCGGAGACGACCCAGGACGGTGGAGAGACTATTTCTCTCGGCTGCCCTGGGAACGTGTTTTTGTGAAAGAATCGACCTCCTTCCTCCAAGCTTACATATCGTTTTGTGAGTCTCTCCTCTGATGTTTATTTCCCTCCACCTTCTATGTATTTCAGGGAAGTGTCTGTCTGATTTTCTGTCCAGCATTAAATTGCTTGTTACCGTCTTTTGTCCGTGTTTTCCAGGCAGGTGTGAAAGCACAAAAACCTGAGTGAAAAACAAAAGGTCTTGGCTGGTTTACAAGTTTGCGGTGTGAATAAAGAAAGATTATCCATTGTGAAGACACAAAAGAGAGGAAATTATGCAAGTGTTTGAGCTGAAAAAAAAAGATAATTTAAGAAAAATATTTCAAAATGATAGTCCTTTGAAAAGGGAAGCTGAAGCAGTTCTATTGATTCTAGTTCTTTCTTCACTAGAACGGACAGATGCAGCGACCTTATGACGGCGGACGCCGCTCCAATCTCACGCTCCAATCTTCCCACTCGTGAACAAGACCCCAAGATATTTAAACTCCTCCCCCTTAGGCAGGAGCTCTCCACTGGTCGAGATCCATGGCCTCAGACTGAGTTTAGTCATTTCATTTGCAGAATATAAAACTTCTTTTCTGTTTCATTTAGTTTTGATTTCTCTCTAACTAGCTCAAAAAATACAAATTCTTGGGGTGTAAAGATTAATCAGTTCATTGATTTATATTCCAACAACCAGTTGATCCATCTTAGACAAGTTGATAATTGAATCAGAACCAGTATTTATGTCTGAGTCAAACTGGTAACATTTATAACTAAAGATCGATTTTTGGCTGGCGTATCGGATCATTCAAAATTATAAAAGAATCGTATCGTCATCCACAAATTTTGAAATGAATCGATTTATTGTTTCGATTTATTCCAATTTTACTTCCGATGATCGCTCGTTTTGGACAACAGCGCACCTTTGGAGCAAGAACAAATGTGACAGATAAAAAAAGAATGTTTTCCTGCTGTGGTATCAAAACCACCAGAAACGTGGCTAAATTTTAGCATATAAAAATGGAAGAAATATAAAAAAAATATGCAGGGGGACTAAAAAATAGAAGTATATTTTAAAGAAAAACAACTCAATTTCTTCTATATTGGAGATATGAAGAAAATTTTGCAGTCTGGTGCGAAATCTTTCATATTTCTGAGGAATGATAATTGAGTACTCCAAAGTTAGCTGCAGAAACAGTCTAGTGACTTAGTGATTTTTAGCTAGTAAAATTATAATGTGTACATTAAAAAAGAACCTTCTTCAGTAGACCTTTTCCCATAAATCTATTACAGCATGCAGATGTGAGTGAAAGATAAAAAAAAGAGATATTACAGAAGAAATGAGTCCATCAAACATAAATCTAAAACAAAACGAGAGACAGTAAGACGAAGATAAAGATTCAACATAAGGAGAGCAGATGGACATTTTATTTAAGACACTTTGCAAAAAAAAAACTACCTGAATGTCTTTTTAAAGTCCTAGTAGTTGTTCAAATTCCCCTATGTTGCACAACAGCACCCTCTGCTGTTTCCACAGTCTAATCTTTACACTTTAGTGGATACTTTTAAAAACAAAAAAATGCCTAAATCACCTTTTATTTACTTTAAACTAAGAAATATAAAGCTTGACAGCACAAAGATGAAACACACGGTTACCACCTGAACTCCGATTCAGCATTTAATTAACTCTAACAGACGATCTGAAACTAATGGCACTTCCACGAGTGATTTCTCTTCAGAGGACTAATGAGCAGAATGGAAATCATTAACCACGCTGTGACACTAAACAAAAGTTGCTGCTGAAACTGAAACTGCATACGAACCGAGCTGAAAAAAAAAAAAACGAGGAGCCAAACTCCCCGAGCATCAATTTAATTGGTCTCAAGGACCGAAGAGAACGAGAGGAGAAGAAGATCGATGGTGTGAGATTTAGGCTGCGAGCATCAACACTCCCAACTGCAAAGAGGAGTTGGACCTGCACAGGAAACTTGCTCATAGGTACGCTCTCGCTTGAAGCCTGTTTTTGTTAGAAGACAAAGATTAAAGAAAAGAGACGAAAAGCATCGAATAGAGAAGACCTTTAATTATTCAAACATAATATATATATATTTTATATTAGGTTGAACACCAATTAGGAAAATTAATGTCATAAAAGTTGATGTCATCAAATTAATGGAGAAAGACACTCCAGGAACTAAAGTTCTGTAATACTTTACTCTATTACTATTTGGGTGAAAACTGCAGTTTTTGTTCAGTTTGTCAAAAATGGCCCCAGAAAACAGAAGTCATAAACAGACTGTGGAGATTTTCACTCAATTTTGACCCTCAACCACCATGTGAATATTTTATTTTATTTATTTATTTTTTCATTTTATTTTATTTTTGGTTGAATCCCATATGGATAACAGTGACGCGTGGGGGCGAAGTTGGCATTTCAAAGTGCAATAAAAAAATTTAAAAAGCAAACATTTGCATTTGCAAAAGAGGTTTCCAACATTGTTTTTTTTTTTTTTTTTATAAACCAATAATTACTTAAAATGCAGTTGAACATTTTGTTTTTAAAATTACAGGATTGAACTGCATAACCGAATATAAAATAAATAAAATGGTCATTTGAGAATTGCATAACACTTTGAATTATGGGTGATAAAAACTTTCATACAGCACATTTAGAAAACAATTTTTTAAAACATTAATTGTGTTTATTCCTTCCCCAAGGAAATAAACACTAGAAAAAAAACCTTCTTAAAATAGATTTTGTCTTGGTTTGGTTGTTTGATTTGAATTTATTTATCGGTTTAATGTAAGAATTGCAGAAAAAACAACAAAAATCACACAGATGTATCAAACTCATTTCAGAAGTAAAGAAATAAATAAAAATGACTGTAAATAAACACTACGTTTATGTAAAATAAAAAGAAGAAAGTAACAGAATAATTAGTCATAATCATAGAGATTGTTGCAGTGATTTATCACACACTTAGGTCACATTATATTCAAATATACTGATTATAACTAAAGTCAAGTTTGATTTATTGCTTTAAAGGATTTGGAAAAAAACAAACGTATACTTATCACCCTGCTCCTTACTGAAGTTTTACCATTTTATAGTTTTGTATAATTAAGTTTTAAAAGGTTTTATTCTTGCCTTGACTCAGTCTCACACTAGAAATGTTCCAATCAATTTTGAAAATTCAAGTTAGAAAGTCATGATGGGTGTTTGAAAACCCTGTTTTAACTGCCAAGAAATCTAAAACTTCCTGGTTTGACTTTTAGCACCAGAAACAGTTAGAAATGTAAGACCGCGTTTGCAAACTGTGACTGACAGAAAACAAAACGAAAATCTGACATTTTGCTAAAGTTTTGCAACAGTTGGGCAACAATGTGAAGGAAAAACAATTTTTTAGACTCAAATTTAGCAGCTGTAGCAGTTTAAGTCGCTCCAGCCCAGACATTTTTTTGTAACAAATTATCATCTGAAAGGTTTAACTTAGTGTTTGTGTTTAAAATATTCTTAAACTGTATAAAGAAGCCATATATAGTGGAGCAACTAATATATATTTTTGACTTTAGTGACACTATTGCTCATAATCTCACAGCCTACAGCATAAACAATACACCAAGGAGATTTCACTGATATTAAAAAACTTATTCTTATTTTTTCTTACAGTAAAAACCTCTCTGGGCTTGACATAGTTTAACCAGTATTGCCCCTGACTTGGGATATAGGCAGCACTGCTGTGAAATAGAAAATGAAATCAATGTAGGAGGTGGAGAGGCTGCCTATCCCCAAATTCCTCTGGGACATTTCACTGTCTCTGCTCCAATCTGCCTCTGCAGCCTGACTGTCATCCATCACAAAATAAATTAACAAGATATAATAAATCACAGATTTTAAATGACAGTTTGTTCAGAAATTTAACATTTGTTTTTAACAGAGATGCAAAGAGAGCAATAGAATACCCTTTCAGTCATTAACCAAGGTCCCTTAATAGTACGCGGTCCATTAAATGCAAGTAGTAGCAGAAAAAGCAATCGCAGTGATTACAGATGATGGAAAACATCAGATTTACACAAGCAGGAGGAAGCCACATGAGACTGTTGAACTAAAGTGGAAACCTTCACTATTTTCAGTGAGTAATGGGCTGCCATGATTAGTCGACTAAAATAGTCGATGACTAATTTAATAGTCGAATAGTCGTTACTTTATATTAGGCTATATGGTGTCAGAATGTAGTAAAGTTGAAAGTAATAAAGGCATTCTGCTAGCTTTTTGGACTATTTTGGCATTTATTAAAGTTTTTTAGGATATTCTGAAGTTTAGCTGATATTTGAGCTACATGCTAGATGTTTTGGATAATTTAGGCTTTTTTCCTTTTTTTTGGCTAATTTGATTTTTTAGGTAATATTTCAGCTGCATGCTAGCTGTTTTGAGTAACCCAAGCTTTTTTTGTTTGTTTTTTTTAGACTATTTTGGAGTTTAGCTAATATTTCAGCAAGATGCTAGCTGTTTTGGCTAACATAAAGCTTGTATTCCATTTTTTTAGTCTATTATGGATTTTATCTAATATTTCATCTATGTGCTTGCCGTTTTAGCTAATTTAGGCTTTTTTCCTTCTTTAGGCTAATTTGGGTTTATAGCTAATATTTCAGCTGCATGCTAGCTGTTTTGGCTAATATAGGCATTTTTGTTTTTTAGGCTATTTTGAAATGTATCTTATATTTCACCTACATGCTAGCTGTTTTGGTTAATTTAGGCTTTTTTTGTTTTTTAGGCTAATTAGGGTTTTTAGCTAATATTTCAGCTACATGCTAGCTGTTTTGGATAACTTAGCTTAACTTTTTTGGGTTTTTTTTGTTTTTTTTTTTTACATTTTTTGGCTAATTTGGCTATCAGCTTCAGCATTTTCCGCTATCAATTTCTGCATATTCAGCTATCATCACTAGCAGCTTCAGCTGCCAAATTCAGCTAATAGCATTCACACTGTCTTTTTTCCAGTTTACAAATCCAGTTCAGGAACTTAGTAGCACTGATTTTCACAGTTAATGCTAGTATGAATATATCTATTTTTAGTTTTGGTTAGTTAAAGCAAATGATGGTTAAGATTTGTATTTACATCCACTTTGCGCATGACCAGATTATAATCGTTGATTTGTCGACTACTAAAATAATCGTTTGTGGCAGCACTAAGCCAAAGGCAGGTAGATCAAAAATAATCTGTGTCTAATATTAAGAATACAAAGTGCTACAGAACTGGATTCAATGATAAAGTGCAGAAAAGATGAATGAAATGTGACCAACTGGTCCTAACAGGAAATAATAGAACACTAAAAAAACATAGTAAAATGGAAGTAATATTTATCTAAACACAGTCCAATAAGCAACAATAAACTGTCACCATCTAGGGGCTTTTTGGCCCTCATGGTTTGCCATGCACTCCTGACTTCACTAAATGATCATTCTGCTGGATCCTGGAGTGTCTAAGCTCCATTTCTTCTGAGAACTGACCAAAATGGAAGCAGGTACAGTGGAAAAAGAAGAGGTCAGAGAACGGAACCCTGAGGTACGCCACATGTAAGAGGTGTCCTGGAAGACTCTGTAGCTCCAAGACGGACGCAGAAGCTCCCATCAGTTAAGTATGATCTGAACCAATTCAAAGCACTACCTCAAAGCGAGATAAAAGGATTTGATGGTCAACTGGATCACAGGCAGCTGCTAGATCCAGCAGAACCAAAACAACACAGTGACCAGCATCAGTTTCTAGAAAAACATCATTAGAAACCCTCAACAGTGCCGACTCAGTAGGATGCCACCTGATCAACAAATCTAGTCTTAAAATTTCTGAAATATTCCACACTCGACTGTCAGCTCTATCAGAACTAAATGGAAGAGTTTGGGATCAACAGCAACCAAAGCGGTCGGCCACATAAACTGATGGAGAGGGGCTGGTAGTGCAAAGAGGCCGCCAACTACTCCAAACTTCATGTGACCATCAGATTAACCTGAGTACAGTACAGAGATCGTGGAACGGGTCAGGATAACCCTGAACACCCTCTCCACCCAGTCCTGGACAAACAATGGAGTGCCTTTTCCAAAAGGCTCAGACAACTTCTGCTCCTCTGGTTCCTGCTTGGGTGAGATTTGGTGGAGGAGGAATGATGGTGTGGGCTTGTTTTAGTTCCAGTGAAAGGAGCTTTGAATGATTCAGGATACCGAGACGTTTCGTACAACTCCAAACCTTGTGGGAACAGTTGGTAGCGGCCCCCTTCCTCTTCCTACATAACTCTACACAAAGCGAGGTCCATTAAGATATGGAGGACCAGCAGAGTGAACCCCATAGAACACCTTTGGGATGATTTAGAGCAGAACCTGAGATCCAGGTCTTCTTCACCAACATCAGAGTGTGACCTGCTCCAAAATTCGCATAAACAAACTCCTCAACCTCGTGGTTCCCAGAAGAGTTGAAGCTGCAATAGCCACATCCTATTGAACTCTATGGGAGGGCACTGCAGGTCACGTGTGAGTCAAGGCAGGTGAGCCAATACTTTAGGTAATACAATAAACACATATTGACCTCATCGTCAAGGGAAACGGGGAAAAACAAACTAACGGATGCCCTCATGTTGAACCGCAAAACAAACCAGACAAAGTTGTTGACACAACACGACTTTTGGGTCTTTAATTACTTTTTCTCAGAAGTTCACAGACAGACCGACCTGCTATTGCTCTTTACACAACACACTTTAAAGAGTTTTTGCAGAAATAATCCAGATCCTGGTCACATATTTTCCAAATCTTCCAATTTGATATAGATTATTGTGATGACCTTTGGTCATGCCTTCAGTTCGGCTGCTGAATGATAGAGGGTTGAGGATCAATTGAAATAGATTGGAAAGCGTTCCCATCACACATCAAATTGGAGAAAAGGAGGAAGAAGGTAATGCTGCTTTCAACACGGTTTCTTTATCTTCTTGCTGCCTAAAAATCTTACTTAAAGCTCTTTTTCCACGACTTCCTGAATGTAGAGAGTACCTCTGTTCTCTGTCTTATGAATATAAATGTCATAGTTGTAATACTTATACTTTTTTTTAACTTAAAATGTAGAAATACAGGAAATTAACATAATTATAATAAACACAACATACTAGCTTCTATACAGCAGATATAGAAATGAAGGCTGAGATACTCACATTTATGTACTCAGGTACACACATAAAAGCATCCATACACACACATATGCCTACACATCTACTTACAAAACTGATATAGAAACAGTCAATATAAGGGCATTAGGATGACAGTAGTTATCTAAGATGTATTCAAAAATAATAGTCACTCCAGGCCATCTTTTAAAAAACAAAAAATACTTGTACTTTTTAAAGTCTTTAAAGTTTTATTTATACATTTATTTGTTTCAGTAAGAATTCAAAGAAAGATAAAATACACAAAAAATGACGTTTTCTGGAGATGAGATTCAATTCTTCCCTTCGGGTTCCCAAAAACATAAGTCTGAAAACTGATGCTTGATAATGCTTAAGGTCTATTAGGGCCTTAAAAAGAAACTAATAAATAAATAAATAACAGAAAGATTATGAAGGCTTTTGTCGCAGAAATTTACGACTTTATATTTGTTACGTTTATGAGATTTAAAGTCCTACATTTATGACATTTAAAGTAAGACATTTATGACTTTAAAACATATAAATTTATGAGAAAAAAGTAATACATTCCCCAATGACTTTTGAAGTCATTAAAATACAACTTTATTCTAATATAAAAGTTATGCATTTTTTCTTGTAAACGAGATTTAAAGTTGTCATTTAATTAAAAATTCTTGTTTGTTAGGTATAGTCCATCGTACTTAATAACTGATAAAGATGAGATTTAAAAAAAGTTTAAAAAAAATTCAGTATTTTTCTTCAGAATAGAAAAGAACAATTTTTATTATTATTGCACAATTTTCACTGCACAACAAAGAAAACCCACTGAAAATAGAAATGTCCAATAGATAATAATAATAATAATAATAATAATAATAATAATAATAATAATAATAATAATAATAATAAATGTTTTAGAAGACTTCACAAAATTATCTTAGTGACATAAATAGTTTTTTTTCCTTAAATCATATGTTTTATACAATCTTCAAGAATAAATTAACCACTTTTTAATCAAATATTATTAATAAGTAGTCGGAGTCACTTTATTATTATGCTAAATATAAATAAATTATTGTCTTTTCTTGGCATAAAGTAAATGCAAAAAATATAAAAATATGTTTTTTTTATGAAATAGTTTATAACTATCAGAGCTTTGCATGACTCTTTCAAAATAAAAGCCCCCCTGTGACACACAGAATCATCTTATTGCAGCAAATGTATGTCAGCAAAATTTAACAACAAAACAGTTTATTCTGTAATACTTTATAATAAGATTCTATAACAAGATTTATTAACACATTTACAGACATTATTGATGAGTTTATAGGTTATTAATAAGACATTTACTAGCCCAAAAAGCCAGATAAGGTTTATTAACATAGTTAGATTTCTTAACATCTAAAATGAGATCATTGTCTAATAAACTGCTTACAAGCTTAAAAAATGGATTAACTATCTTTGTCAACATTATATTGAGTGTTTTGCAACATCTCAAAGTTTATTCTACTGATTGGATGCTTCTTATCCAGAAATGAGTAAATCTAAAAAAAAAAATCAAATTTTGAGACCTCTACTGTATTTTTTTGAACCATAAGACGGTTAAATCCTTGAATTTGTTCAGAAATGGACAGCCCGCCTTGATAATAAATTTGCCTTTAAATATAATTTCTGGTTGTGCTAAAAACAGCCGACAGATGCACAAAAACAGAGAGACGATGCTGTGTCGGCACATTTGAAGCATTTGTGTGAACAGTTTTAGAAGAAATGACCACAAATCCCTTCAGATGTTTGTGTATTGTTGGTGTAACTGCTTGAAAAAGGAAGTAAATGTTGCTTGTCAAGATGTTGATGATAAACAGCAATATGATTACTCAGATTAACTCTTCCTCTTATGTTAACTTATTTATGTACTTAATGCTTAATTAGAAGGATTCCGTCTGGTGTTCTGCACACTAAGCTTTGCACAACACAGTGTTTGTGAGTGTTGAAACCTCCCCGCCGCTGTCATGCATGCACGGGTCTGCGAAAGGGACACGATGGTGCTTCGTCATCCGAGAGGATGGTGTAGACAACCCTCACATGTGGAGCTGTTTCCCTTCAGCATCAAATATTCAGAACCCACATTCTTCACTTCCTACATCCAGAATCCCCCCCCCCTTGCAGAACGCCGGTTCTGTTTACCTGCAGGCGGAGAGTCTCCTGAGGACGTGACAACTTCTGTCTGACAAAAGAGCTGCAAAGTACTAACATAAAGCATCATATGTGGAGATGCATGGAATTCTGGATTATTTTTGTAGCGAAGGGCCAAATTAAGAACTCGACCGGGGGCCAAAATGTTATTTTTAACAACTTTAATGCCGTTTGTACAGTTAACAGAGCAAATAAACAGATTTGAAACAGTTTAACTGAGAAATATCATCAGTTTTGGTCAACAACTGTGTGATGTCTGAGCTACTTTTAGCATATATTCTTGTACAAACTCCCCGTCACTGAGGGGATTTCTACACTAGTGTTGTGCTAAAGTACGTTCCCCCTGCCAGAATTTATTTCCCCGCTCTCTGGCATTCTTTATTTGTTTCTCAGCATTCATATTTTATTCCCAAAAAAGCGTTAAAAATTACAATATACTTAATTCTGTCATATTTGCATATTTTTTCAAATATTCTACATAAACCACAACAGCTTTTGTGTTAAAAATGACCTTTTTTTTTTTTTAGCAAATTTTGGATAAGAAACACAATTTAAAAAATTATGGAAGCATGTAACAACGAACAATTAATAAATAGTTGTTGCTTCTACGGCAACATTTTTCAGGGACACAGATTCTGGCAGGCTAGTTTGCTAATTTGGAGTTAAGGTAATATCTTAGCAAAATGCTAACGTTTTTGGCTATTTTCTTTCTACTGTGGCATTTTTGGGGCTAATTTAGAGTTTAGTTTCTGTTTTAGCAACAGGCTAATGTCTTTGTCTAATTTAGTTTAGCGAGGAATTTTAGGCTGATTAGCTAACATTTAAGCAACAAGCTAGCTATTGTGGCTAATTTGGAGTTTAGCTCTTATTTAAGTAAAACACTGAATATTTTTGGAAAATTATTATGTGTTTGGGATTTTCAAGAAGTTTTACTGAATTTTTTTTACTTAAGTTCAAGTCTTTCAGCAAATTTAGCATTTTTTAAATAGCATTTGCATTTTCAGCAAATCCTTAAAGTAAATTTTGTCTAAATTTTCAGTAAAAAGAATTCACAGCACTCATATTTTATTCCCAAAAAAGCGTTAAAAAAAAAGTGGATGATTACAATATATTTTATTCTGGGGCTTTGGAGAGTTTATTGTCATATTTGCATATTTTTTCAAATATTCTACATTAAACCACAACAGCTTTTGTGTTAAAATGACCTTTATTTAGCTAATTTTGGATAAGAAACACAATTTAAAAAAATGACTTTATTATGGAAGCATGTAACAACGAACAACTAATAAATAGTCGTTGCTTACAGCAACATTTTTTAGGGACACAGATTCTGGCAGGCTACCCTTACCAAAAAGAAGTATACTCGAGTTTATTTTAAGTATACTTTTTTTAAACTAAACTTAAGATAGTATACTTTAAGTATACTTTTTATGTACTTATTAGAGAAAAAAAAATTACAAGTTTATGTAAAGTAAACTTTTCCAAAACTAAACTTAACATAGTATACTTTCAGTTTACTTTTTATGAACTTAGAGATAAACTACAAGTTCATGTTAAGTATATTGTTTATACTTAGAATTATACTACAATTCTAAATGAATTTAGCCAGAAACTTTTTGTCAAGATATATTTTAGTGTAGCTATTGGTGTACAAGTATTTTTCTTTTTCACAGTAGCTGTATTATTTTTAAGGTTTCTTCATAGAATATATTTTCAGTAATCTATCTTGTAGGTTTGTAGAAAGAAGTCAGATTTGGTGTAAATACAAAATGGTAAACTAAAAGTATACCATAAAGGTTATTTCAAGTATACTTTCATAAACTTAAAGTAAACTAAAAGTAAACCATAAAAGTTATTTTAAGTATACTTTCATAAACCTAAGCTTACTTATAATAAACTTGGAGTAAACTTAAAGTTTATTGCCAGTAAACTAAAAGTATACCAGAAAGTTTACTTTAAGTATACTTCTAAGTGTACTTTTTATAAACTAAAAGTTGGCCAATTTAGTACAAAGAAGTATACTTGGTAGTAAACTTCCAGTATACTTTTTAAGTATACTTGGTGTATACTTTTTTATACTTAAGTATACTTTAAAAAATATACTTGAAGTATACTTATTTTTAGTAAGGGTAGTTTGGAGTTAAGGTAATATTTTAGCAAAATGCTAACGTTTTTGGCTATTTTCTTACTACTGTGGCTTTTTTGGGGCTAATTTAGAGTTTAGTTTCTGTTTTAGCAACAAGCTAATGTTTCTGTCTAATTTAGTTTAGCTGATTAGCTAGCATTTAAGCAACAAGCTAGCTATTGTGGCTAATTTGGAGTTAGCTCTTATTTAAGTAAAACACTGAATATTTTTGGAAACTTATTATGCATTTGGGATTTTCAAGACATTTTTCAGAATTTTTTTTATTACTTAATTTCAAGTATTTTAGCAAATTTAGCATTTTGTAAATAGCATTTGCATTTTCAGGAAATCCTTTCAGCAGTTAAAGTAATTTTTTTTTTTTTTACCATTTTCAGCAAAAAGCATTCACATTATTAGGATTTATTTCAGGTAACGTAACTTTTCTAGTTACTTTTTTGTTCCGGCAGATGTTGCCAAAAAATACATTTTTTTTCTAATGAACAGCTGATTTAATAACTGTAAATTATTATTTATTTAGGGCAACAAAAACTCTTCCTGGAGGCCGCAACTTCTGTTTAAAAGCATAAATTTGATACTCGTATTGAAATAAAACCAGTTATTAACCCACATTCTTACAATTTTTACATATGATCTTGTTTCTGGACCAGTATCTTTTGCTCAGAAACGATCCCCGTATGTTTTAATCAGTCTCATACATCTTTATTTGACGTAAACAGTGACTTAAATGTCGTTTCAGCCCCACTCTGTGGTTTTGGGACTTACGTGTTCCAGTTTATCCCTCCTGCGAAGCCAAACACTGGCTGAGTAGTCCTGCTGCTGGACCGCCGTTATTATGGAACTGGCTGGAAGTCCGGCGATCGGGAAGCCGAAGCCTGATCCCTGAATCTTCAGGTCATGACCACCGGTCGGACCCTTCATCCCTCGTTGCTCGACCAAACGGCAATATGCAATTATCTAATCTTGTTTTAGCTTGTTGGTCTCCATAAAAACAAGTAATCAATGCATTTAGATGAAAAATGCCTTTATCAACATGTGTTTTTAAAATATCTTTTGACTTCAGTTCTTGAGTCTTTAAAAATGGTTGAAAATTAAAATTAATCGGCAAGTGTTTCAAATGTCTCCATGATTCAAGATCTTCTCCCACCTTGAAGATCCTCTTATCTTTCAGAGATCCTCGGCACGTTCCACCGGATTCAGTCGATCTGTTAACTTCATCCCCCAGCAGAGACAGGAACTCCAGCAGTAAAGCTCAGGGCTTCCACTGATCCTGGAATCTCTGGTGTGGAAGTGTGAGGAAGAGGAGAGAGGGGACGGGAGGGGTGGAGGAAATTGAAGTAGAAAAAGAGAGAGGGACCAGAGTTATGGTGTCGCTGATGCAGCATCACGGAGCGAGGAAAGACCATGTCCAAAAAGGGAATAACCGTTGTAATTTAGACAGTAAAAAAGTGAATAACCTCAAATTATTTTAGTATTTTGACATTCTTCTTTTCATTTTAGTTGAAATTTATATAACAGGAAGTTTAAAAAATCTAATTTTTCCACTTTTATGCAGCCTAACGCAAAGAAATGCTTCCATCTGTTGCTCGCTTTCTCACAAAATGAAGTTATTACAATGTTTTTCAAGTCTTCCCACCATCACTTCACGTGCGCACACCTTGGCACATCCCAGCAGAGTGCTGCAGTGGAGCTGCAGTGTCTCTCTTCTCTTTCACTCACTAGAAGCAACACCTTTAATTGGCTCAGATCTGACACCTGGAGAAACTCGTACCGCACACATCCAGATGATCCCAATCTCAATTTGGAAATGTTTCCTGAAACTTAAGAGACTCAGGTAATCCAACTATCCCCCCCAGCATATACTGTCATTCTGACGGAAGCGAAACAATGAGATCACTGAAGGCAAACGGCCAGCCAGCCTGCTGTGACTGACCACAAATGAAAGCAATCCATTTAAAATAAATTCCTGGACTCCCAGCGGCTGCTGTGAAAGTGCACTCAGTCTGCCTGCCAAGCACGTTATGCAGATTCTCAGTTTGATTTAAAACGCAAAAGAGGAAAACATATATTATAGTACGAGTTCATAAATTTAACGTGTGAAGACAGAGGAGTGCAGTCTGTTTATTCACTCAGCCTGGTTCATTCAGTCACTATCTGTGACATCTTCTGCTTTTTTTTAATACTTTAATATCTGTTTTAAAGTTCAATAGGAATTTTACTTTTAAAAAACTGTCACAAAAAACAAGTGAACATGTTCTTGTTGCATTTTTCTCATGATGGAGGACATGTATAAAATAATTTAACCATAAAACTGTTTTTTTTAGTATTTCTTTATTCAAATTATGGCGAATCTGGAGCAGGTTTAAAAGTGTGACGTCACTGAAGTGGGCGGGTCAAAATCTCCCTGCTCCGCTCCATACTGAAGCTTTCACTTACAAACAAATAGATCCATGAACGTCCTCGTTTTCCTCGTCTGAGCTGGAATTTGTCTCAAGCTGGATAACTCTGGTGTTGCTCGCCATTTTGTTGCTCAGGTTGGGGTTCCGAGGGGCTGTAAGCTAGTGGGAGAGAGTGTAAACTAAGGGATGATGGGATATCATTCGAGGCTTACATGGGCACCAACAGTCCTACATTTCATGAAAGTATCTCATAGTAAATGACACAAGTTTCTCATTTAGTCTAAAAGCTGCACAGTCATGAGTAACCCCTTAAATACCTAAAAGTAGCAAAAACATAAAGAAAAAAGTAGATAAATTCAGGCATTAAAGGGTTAAAATTCTATTGGGAACACTTAAAAAATATCAAAATATGATTGAGTTGGATTTTAAGTAATTTCAAAGGGCCTGTATCATGCAAAATCAGCTATTTTGAGCTTTTTTAAAGTGTATTTTAGTGTTAAATCTTCACTATAAACGACACCAAAATGTTATTTTGATCCATCCACAAATCTTTGAGTAATCATCTAAAAACATGTGCACTGAGAACCAGCCCCTTCCAATACACAAAAACGAGCAGGTCCTCGCATTATGACATCACAAAATGAGGACCAGCCCCTTCCAGGAAGCTGTCCAGGCTAACACACACACTGGATAATCCAAATTTCTTCACTGCTCTCTTTATTGTGCGTTTGCTGTTTTATAGGGCTGTCCAAATCTACAATTCTAAAATCCAGTGCTCTAGAAATTTCCCAGAAGTCTTTGCGAAAAACTAATGTGGATCAATTAGCGAATATAGACCGCAATACATTGCGGTCAAACAATTTTTTGCGAAAAAAAACGTATTTAGATGTAATTTAATTTAATTAATTAAGTTAATTTAATTTAATTTAAATTAATAATTTTCATCCTCAGAACTCAATGAGTTCAGAAATAGACGTCGTGAAATGTTCGTATTGATTCGATTTTCATTTGGGGAAATTGGTGATGTCAAATCCTGTCAAATAGTGAGCATCGTGTCCAAACTGCTTTTAAAAATCCAGGGCATTATATAGTCCTGCTTTATATAGTTTTTTACTAGATAGGGATTAAAGTGGGAATTCAGACATTTGTGACATCATAAAGTGGGGAACAGCCCCTTCCAGCCCCGCCCCCAGGCTAACACACACTTTCTCCGCAGAGCTAGCGGTGATCTGCACTGTCATTTCATAAGCACAATTTGCTAAAATTTGTTTTCGTGGGTGAAACACACGAAATGGGCGGAACCTACAAGGAGCGAAAGGCGGAGCCTCAGAGATCCAGTCGTTTTACTTCCTGGTAGGAAAAAAAGCTCACAAAAATAACTCAAATTTAATCAAAAATGTGCTCTTTTCTATGTCAAAGATAATATATGATCATAGTTTTTAATGCTTTAAAATACTGTTTTTATTCTCATGTTACACTTTATTATATTTACTTTTAAGGTTGAAAAGAGGATTTTATCATCTCTGTTGTTTTTGATCGATAAACTCACAGCAAGACGACAGATTTGTGGTTTTCATTTCAAATGTGCATCAATAGCTGAGCAGTTTGTCTTGGAGAACGTGACAGTCAGGAACATAAACCGTTTTTTTACGATCTATAGAACATCATAACTCTTTTAATGCCTAAAGCGTTTATTTAGACAAAAAAAAAACAAACAATCTATACGAATGCTTGATGTTTCCCTTTCTCCTGTTTTCAGAAAGTTTTCTTTTTTTGGATCCAAAATGCTGAGTCATGCTCTTTTGTCATCAAGTATGCATCAAAGCATTGGCTCTCCTCTGCTTCTGCAGTTTTCCCGTCACATCCTCCCGTTTGCCAGAAGCTGTAGTATCAGTGAGCTGAATGTTAAACATCCAGGTCAATGAGGGATCTTTTCCTGAACAAGAGCCAACAACACTGCCCCGTACTTAAGGGCTTAAGCCCCGGAGGAAGGCAGCACTTCATCCCGAGCGCCGCAAAGGTGTCCGATTGATGAAACGGGAGCGTTTCAGTAAGCCGGATCAAACGGCGTTCCCAGGTGGAAACTGAACAGAGCAGCTTTTTTTTTTTTCCATCGTATCTTTCTGCAGAGCAGAAAACATAAT
The DNA here is from genome assembly GCA_003999625.1 of Oryzias javanicus. Classification (NCBI taxonomy): domain Eukaryota; kingdom Metazoa; phylum Chordata; class Actinopteri; order Beloniformes; family Adrianichthyidae; genus Oryzias; species Oryzias javanicus. The sequence continues at coordinate 14,813,730 of CM012440.1, forward strand.
CAGCTTTCTGTTAAAACAATCCGATAATATTTATGCACCTGTCAATATTGTATGGATGAGACTCACAGTTACTGTTCAGCTGGTTGTCAGGAAGGAACAGAAACTGCTTAGTTTGATTTTACAGCAGATGATGAATGTACAGCAGCTCAGCTGCAGAGCCAGACCAGGTTTTTAACCTACATGGTTTACATTTATCAAGTTTTCTGAACTCTAACTTTTATTCTTTGGATTTTATTTTAAATTTAAGAAACCAAAAATGTTTTGACAGTTTGATAAACTGCAGCTGACCTGATTTACTGCATTTGTGGGGCATTATTTAGTGTATTGTTTATTAAAAAAATCTGCTTTAATGATCACAACTAGAAGTTCAGCAGGTTTGGATCTTTAGCTTTCAGACAGAATTTAGAATAAATAGATTTAGGATAAATTCTTCTTTCTCAAACTTTTTCTTCTTAAACCCAATTCATGTTTTTTGCGTATTTCTTTTTTCCTTCTTTTGTTTCTGTTCAACAGCCAAGCAAACAGACAAGACCTGAAAGCCTTTAGTGTCGGACGTATTTTAATGTTACAATAGAGAATTATGAATCTTTTGACATACAAGCTGAATAATTTTATGAACTCCATTTATTTATTTATTTATAATATATGCATTTTTGTATTTATTTATTTATTTATAATATATATATATATTGTATTTATTTATTTATAATATATTTATTTATTTATTTATTTATTTATTTATTTATGTATAATATATGCATTTTTGTATTTATTTATAATATATGTATTTTTGTAATTATTTATCTATTTATAATATATGTATTTTTATATTTATTTATTTATGATATATGCATTTTTGTATTTATTTATCTACGTATTATATATGTATTTTTTTAATCTATTTATTTATTTATAATATATATATTTTGTATTATTTATTTATTTATTTATAATATATATATTTTGTATTAATTTATTTATTTATTTATTTATAATATATATATTTTGTATTTATTTATTTATAATATATGCATTTTTGTATCTATTTATCTATTTATAATATATGTATTTTTTAATCTATTTATTTATTTATAATATATATATATTTTTGTATTTATTTATTTATTTATAATATATGTATTTTTTATTTATTTATCTATTTATAATATATGTATTTTTTTTTATTTATTTATAATATATGTGTTTTTGTATTTATTTATGTATTTATAATATATATATATTTGAATTTATTCATTTATTTATAATATCTGTTTTGTTTTGTTTTTAATTTTGTTTTAATATATTTGGTTCCCGTGCATTTTATGTGAAACACCAGACATAGTTTGCATAATTATACTGGATCCCTCCATTTAATTTGTTTAAGAAGAAAGGGGAAAGAAATAGCAGTAATTGCAAAAATTGAAAAAAATTCTTGTTAAGTTTTAGTCTTTTATACAGAAATAACTTATTTTTTTCATTTATATGTGTGTGTAAATATACATAAATAAAGTCTTATTTTGTGTGTTAAAGCATGTTTGTCAATGAAATATTATTATTCATAATGGGGAGCTTTTCATTAAAAGGCATTTAAATTAGGAAATAGTACAATGATAACTAAAGATTATTCATATTTTTCTTGTTCTTCTTATGAATGAGAGATTCAATAATGCAAATGTAACAGACCCGGGTTCTGGGCTTGTGGATCAGATTAAATGCTCCTTCTAAAACACGAGGAAAGAATGAGCAGTAAATGTTCCTCTTTGCCAAACTTGTTTCTGTTCTTTAAATCTGTATTTTCCTAATTCATCTCTGCTTCTTGTTTAAAAATCATGCAAATAAAGATCAGTCAACAACTCAAATACTATGTCCATTTATTCTTTAATTACCATTCACTGGCATTTAGTTTCAGCTCAAGACTTAAAATGAACTTTACAAACATATACATTCATTCCTGCTCAATATAAACTAGATTCATGCGCAACTTTGCCATAGAAATGCATTAAAATAAAATAAAGTGTCCGCTGTTCCATACAGGACACTGCATGAGTTCTGACCCCTGACACAGTAATATTTACTCCTCACTGGTCATAACCTTTCCCTTAAAATAGACTATGTGATCTCTGACTTCAGGAATTTCTTTTTTTTTCCCTCTCAAGGTGTCATTTTAAGACAATAATGCTGTGTAGGCACATAATAAACCTCCATGTCAAGATGACTTCAAATAATATTTAAAGCATCACCCAAAAGGTGAAAGATTACTCACAAATCCACCACGGATTTTTTTCTTTACTATATTTCGGAGTGCATAACTGAGTAGATACAAAATACATATTTTTTGCAATGAAAAAAAATATAAATAACTCTCATTGAAGTAAAAAAAAATCTGAGATAGCTGCAATGACACGTTTTATTATCTTGCAACATATAGAAAAGCATTTATTTTAATGCTGGTGTAATAATTAATTTCTAAACACTAAAAGCTGGATTTGACATATTACTAAATATATTTTCCTTTATATAAATGCTGGAATAAAAATACATTTTGACTCACATAATGATAGATTATGGAGGCAATAAAACAGTCAATTTTCTGTCTGAATATCAATACGTTATTTTTACAGCTTATTAAAATGAACCTGGAATCAAATTTTTATAAATGATAATCTACAAATAAATCCTCTGTTAGTGAAGTTTATGGTACATGGAGATATATTTCTATGGATTCAGATAATCTCACGACCTTTTATTTTGAAGAGGCATCCAAAGTTCCTTCAGCCAAAATCAATAAATGGACTAAATCAGCGACACTTTACCTGCACTGCTCATATAAATGTGCACTTCAAGAGAGTTGAACACTCTTTTATCTGCAGAGGTGACCATAAAATTCAGATTTTACCTTAAATAATCCTGCACAAAACCCCATAATAGACTCTGCCCTGCAGTAGAGAATGATTAAAATCTTTATTAATAGCATTTTGAAATATTTTTTTTAAATGTATCTACTTTATGGTGTTTGCTTTTACTCGTATTTTTGGCTCGTTTCTCCTTTCCCCGTCTCTCATTTAGACAGGAATGACTCAAGCTCTCTATTAAGTGTCTAATACATCCTGACTCTTCTTTCTCAATCTCTTTATCGCTTCTTGTGGCTCCAGGCGGGACATTTCTGTCACAGATAATCTCTGTAAATCACATTTCTGCCCTGGCATTCAGGTTATTGAGGCACGTTGGCCAACAACACACAACAAACAAAAAAAGATATTTTATTTTAGGTTTTTAGAGACTATTTTGAATAAAATCTTAATTTTTCCTTTGTCTTTCATGTTTACTTTTGCATAATATACCTTGACTTTCTTATTGCTGATTCCTGTAAATCTTTTAACATAAAGATTTGCAAAAAATAAAATAAGGAAATTCTCTGTTTTATATTATTGTATTTAGTTAGTTAGTCCTTTATTTCGAACATACAAAAAATGCATGGTGAAAAAGCAAGAAAACTGAAAATTCTTATATAAATTATAAATAAAAGACATTACACCTCAATTATGTAGTTCGAAATGGAGTAGGAAGAAGTTTAATGGAACTTTTTTAATCCTACCCCCTATTTACTGCTTTATTATATTTATTTGGTGTATTTATGTGAGGAAAAAAAATTGATTTTAGTGCGTGAATTTACCTGTTAATTGCAAAAAAATGAATAAATAAATACATAAATAAAACCGTAATCAAATAAAAATGAACGAAAGAATGAATGAATGAATGAATAAATAAATAAATAAATAAATAAATTGCTGCTTCTGTATATCTTATATGAAATAATATTTGTGAAGATGAATAAGCCTAACTCAAGTCAAACAAATAAAATATAGGATTTTTTTATATTCAATATCTGTGATCACAAAATAAAATCCTCACTTTTTTGTTGAAATGACAGTTAATCCTGTTTTGGAGTGATTCTACTTTACGCCGGCAGGGGGCGGTGCAGTAAAGCTCCGCTCTCTTTCTAAAAAGGAGAAGAAGAAATCTCAGCATTCACTGGAGGCTGTCATTAAATAAGAGGAAAACAATGGCAAACGACAAGGTCAGATTCAGACTTTTAAAGTTGTTTGCAGTTTATGTAGCAGCTATCTATAAATGTTAACTTTTATTTTCAGATAAACTTCCATAAATATGTTCGTTTGCGGTTAGCGTTAGCTTGTAGTAAACTTCGTCTCAATGAATGTAGCATTTAGCTAGTTAGCCTAATGTTTTTCCTATCAAACACTAATAGATTTTATTAAACTTTTTGAAAGTATTCGGTGTTTATGAGTTTTTACGAAGCTGTCACTTTGATATTGTCAGTTTTGCTACAATTTAACTTGATTAGAGGAAAACAAATTGTGGATATTTGTTTCTTCTTAAAAATAGATTTGACAAAGGGGTGTTTATGTTATTTATATGTTTCTTTATTTTGAGATAATCCGTAAAGAATCACGTTTTTATGAGCAACTTTATAGTTTAAATGTGAATTAAAGGTGTGTACACGTGGGAGGTTAGTTGGAATAAAATAAACTTCTTGGTACTTAATTATGAATTAAGAAGAGTTTGTTTATTTTGACCTAAATTACTTTAGTTTTGTATTGATGTTCTGATGCGTTTATCTATTAATCTAAAAGTATATATTTGTATGATGTTACAGTTTAAGATACCATAGATTAAGATAAAAACAATAATATAATCTCTTAAATGAATTTAATTCAGTTATTTATTAAAGTTTGACTGTGTATTACAGTGAATATTTTGGGCTTTACTCACACAACGTCGTCCTTTTTAACCTCAATAAGTTGTTTAACCACTAACTGCCACAAAGTTGAAGACATGGGATGCACTTTAAGTATTTACGTACGTTAGGCTGCACGTTCAGACAAGCAGACTTTAGTCTATCACAGATTATTTGGATTTTATTCTTTAGTTTCTACAACATTATAAAATGAGCTTCTATTTTTTGGGATAAATCCAATAGTAGCATCCAAATTGATCCAGAAAATTTTATATATTTTTCTTTAAAGTGTTCAAAGAAAAGTTTTAATGTTTTAGACCATTAGGCTGCACAGTTAATTGTTTGATTTCCAGTAAAAAATAAATAAAAATATCAATAAAATCTTTATTTCTGTGCAGTTTTTCAATTTTTTTCTAGATCAAATCTATCTGTATTCTCAGTACTCGACTGACCCGTTTCTCTGTTGTATGTGAGTACAGGATCCTTTTACACAGCTGAAGGATCTGGTGGAGCTAAAGGACCAGCTAGAAGATATTCAGAAAAGAGTAGAAGATGAGATACATGCCGGGATTCCTCCGGTAAGACGAGCACAAGTATTTAAATGCTGTCATTTGTATTCAAATTGTATAACTTTATTTATTTTTTTCAGGGTGGCAGTCTCCTGGCTTCACCTTTCTTGAAGGGTTTTCTGGCTGGGTATGTCGTTGCTCGGTTGCGCAACTCTGCACTTTTAGGTGTGGCAGTGGGAACGTGTACCGGAGTCTATGTCGCCCAGAATTATGCCGTTCCGAACATCGAAACCACAATCAGAGACTACATACGCAACCTTAAAGGACAAAAGTAAGAGGAGAAACAAAAGATGGGAGCAACATGTGCCTGGAGGGGTTATCCACCGTTTTATCCAACCGTTTCCCTCAGAATATTTAAAAATGGTACAAGTTTTAAGCCTTTTTCTTTCATTTTGTTTAACCGATTTATGGCTGGAACTGGAACTTTTTATTTGTCATTTTCATTAAATCATTTATCTAATTTGTTGCCATGTATGTTTTGGATATTGGGACTTTTTTGCTCATTGGGGAAACCTGGCCTCCCTCACATCTCATCTCATAACAGCTTTTCAAATGTTTTAAGTGTTTTTTTGTGTCAGAAAAGTGTTCAACTGGATGTTTTTAATGGTGTCAAAAATCCCTCCTGTCCTTTTAGATTTAAAATGTTTCTTATTGTTTTAAAATCGCATGCCAAATACCCCTGCAATTATGTTGAACCTGCAGAATTTCAAGTATTTTTTTGTTTTATTGGTCATCCATGAACATATTATAGTGCCTACTCTGGTTATAACTTATTTTTGCTCTTATGAAGTGTGCAATGGGATTATGGAATGACATTCAGGGCAGCCAAAGCGGGAGATTTACATTTCTTTTTTGTACCTCGAACTAGAAAAAATCTGATGAATCTATGACTTTAGTTTTAACTCTGTGTTTAATGGTCGTCTTCTGACTTTTTATTTCACATTTCAAAAACCAATTGAGTTGAGATTAACAACAAGATGAAATCTATATTCTCTTTAAGTGATTACTTCAAGCTCAGAATATTTTTGTAGACTTAGTTATGTAAGCCTTTATTTACTTTCTCATTACTATTGGTTTCTAGTCCGATGTCGCCCTCTGCTGGCCATGTGAATGCATTGCTTTAATCTTAAATTTTGTTTTTACTGCTCAACTTCAGTACACGACTTTACTTACTAATATAGATGATAATCCACTAACTCCAAAATTATTTATTTTAATAGAAAATATTTAAATTAAATTTAAGATATGATGGTGTTAAACAAATTAGGTCAACCTACATGCACTATTAATGCTTTACTTTTATCCCACACTATTGTTTGAAATATTAAAATCTACTTAAAATATTCCTAAAAAATAATTATTTTTCGTAGTTGGTTTATGTACATCCTCTTCCCGTATTTAATTGAACTTGTATGTGATAAAGTTATTACAAAATAAGATGTTGGAGGTTAATATGCTCTGGATTATTGCTTGAAGCTTCCATAGTAAATAAATAAGTGTACTGTATAGATGCTAACTGGAATGAAACAAAGTGCCTTTTGACAATCATGTATTTTTGCATGCTTTTGTTTATTTTTTTTATTTCTGTTTTATCCCGTCACTTCGATTTGACTATCAAGTGATGGTGCTGTTTTATTTTATTTTTTCATGTATATCACTCCCAATAAAATGTATCAAGTTTGGTTGAAACTACAAAGATAAAAAAAACAAAAACAACAGTCTGTAACAGTTTTATTTGGTTTTGTTTAAATAAATGAAGAAAATTCAATTTTTGCTTTTCCATGCGTTTAGAAATAAATGTATTTATTGAAGCTTTTCTCATTTTAGGAAATGATTAAAAAAATGAGAAAGTGACAAAAATGGAAGACAGATTCTTCAATTTATGAATCGTTTTAAGAAGTGATAAAAGCTGTTGTTCAAACAAACTTTATAGACAGAATTCAGGAAATAAAAAAAACAAGTGGTTAAAAAGGATTCCACTTCGGTTTGCAGAGTACTGGTACTTAAAAAGGGTTAATAAAAGGTGGCAAAAGTGTATTTAGCCGTCGAGGGTTGGCTAAAATCTGCCTCCGCTGCCCTAAAACCAACAACAAAAAAGGAATAAGGAAAGATTATTGCCATAAATTGAATAAAAAACAGTTGTATGAAGATGAGTATATCATTTGAAGTGCATGAATATTGGAGTAACTTAACCCTTTAACACCCGAGGCGTCGTCTGTGACGCTAATACTGTAACTTTTCAACTACTAACGGGACAATTCCAGCAGATTCTGAAGGAGAAAAGCGGCTTTTCTTTCAGAATCTGAAGGAATAATCGCCTCAACAGTTGAAAAATTACAGTAAATCAAAGAACATAAACGCTGCAGCTAAAGGGTTGAAACAATCATCTTGGCTCACCTCAGTTTTCGACATCCATCAGAGCCATTGGCAACATGTTGCCTACAAAGACAAACATTTGAAAGTTAGAACAGCACAGGAAAGTTCATTTTTTGTCTTGATTTTTACAAAGAATAAAATACATAAATTAAAAATAAATTGATCCAAAAAATCTCTTTTTGGAATATTTTGGCATTTATTAAGGTTTTTTTTTAGGCTACTTTGGAGTTTAGCTAATATTTCAGCTACATGCTAACTGTTTTGACAAATGTAAGCTTTTTTGTTTTTTAAGATATTTTGAAGTTAAGATAATATTTCAGCTACATGCTAACTGTTTTGACAAATGTAAGCTTTTTTGTTTTTAAGATATTTTGAAGTTAAGATAATATTTCAGCTACATGCTAACTGTTTTGACTGATTTGGGATTTTTTTTCCCCAGTTTTTTAGGCTATTTTAGAGTTTAGCTAATATTTCAGTGTCATGCTAGCTATATTGGCCAATTTAAGCTTTTTTGTTCTTTAAGATATTTTGAAGTTAAGCTAATATTTCAGCTGCATGCTAGCTGTTTTCATTAATTTTGGATTTCTTTCAGTTTTTAGGCTATTTTAGAGTTTAGCAAATATTTCAGCTGCATGCTAGCTATTTTGTCTAATTTAGGTTTTTTTTAAGGCTTTTTTGGAGTTAAGCTAATATTTCCGCTGCGTGCTAGCTATTTTGACTAATTCAAGATTTTTTTTTTTCATTTTTTAGGCTATTTTGGAGTTTAGATAATATTTAAGTTACATGCTAGCTGTTTTGACTAGTTTAAGCTTTTTTGTTTTTTAAGAAATTTTGAAGTTAAGATAATATTTCAGCTACATGCTAGCTGTTTTGACTAATTTGGGATTTTTTTTTCAGTTTTTTATACTATTCTGGAGTTTAGTTAATATTTAAGTGTCATGCTAGCTATATTGGCCAATTTAAGCTTTTTTTGTTCTTTAAGATATTTTGAAGTTGAGCTAATATTTCAGCTACATACCTGCTATTTTGACTTATTTGGGATTTTCTTAGGCTAATTTAGCATTTAACTAATATTTCATTTGGCTGTCAGCTTTTTCAGCTATCGATTTTAGCATCTTCAGCTATTTTCACTAGCATTTTCAGTGGCCAAATTCAGCTTACAGCATTCACACGAGCATTATTGCAGATTAATGCTAGTGTGGATCTCTCTAGTTTTTAATTAGTTTAAAGCTAATAATGTTTAAGAAGTGTGTTTTACTTTTACTTTGCGCATGACCCGACTGACTAATCGGAAAACATAATCGGTGATTATTCGACTAATAAAATAATCGTTTGTGGGAGAACTACTTTCCTTACCGGCCAAGACAGGAGTGGCACAGCTTTTTGATCCCTGGGATCCGGGGATCTGCTCTCCGCTGGCGGGGTTCACGCACCAGCACTCTGTCCTGTAGCACTGCTGGGGCATGTACAGCCCTCGGCTATCGCAGGTGGGGCGGAAGCCCGGCACCTGCACCGGCTTCAGACCCGCGGCCTCCTTCTGGCAGCTGGTGAGGGGAACCTCTGAGAGAGGAACCATTATTGAAGAAGTGAGCATGCGTTCAATTTAATGAGCTGGAACGTCAAATTCTTAACAAGAACTTACCGGGTTTCTCTGGAACTCCAGCTGGAACGTCCTGCAGGTCAGTCGTATGAAACACAAGTAAGACGACACATTTCCAAAAACGATATTCTTCATTGTATTTTTATAAAGTTAGTCTTTCTGAGTGAACAAAAGTAGGTTTTTACCGTCTCCGTGGTGTCTGAAAGCACATCGCTGAAGGCGTTCATGGGCATGTGCATCCGTGCAGGAATAGCAGCTGAGAAGCAGCAGAAAACAACAGGAAATTCATAAATTTATCAGCACAAAGTCCAAGAGTTTGCAGGAATATTTAATCTTGCGCTGTGAGGTGGTCACCCCACGCTGACCCTCTCACCGGATCGGCCGCTTGACAGCTGCGATTTGATTTGGTTGTTCTGCTCCTCCAGAGATTTGATGTCACTGTTCTGGCTCAGGAGAAAGTAGGCGATAGCTGCCTGACCCACGATCAGAACGCAGCCCAGAAGAGTAAATCCAGCAATTTTATAGGCCCGGGAGGGGCGGGGCCTGAAAATACAAGAGAGAAAACACAGAAATTATTATCATTGATTAATCAATTTTTATTTCCTGAGATTCAACCACATCAATCTGTCTGAGGGAAGTTGTTAATCAATTCGATCAATATCTTAATGAAAATGTTTTAAATTGATTATATTGATACTGAAAAATACAATTTGAATTGAGTTCATTTGAATTTAACATAAAGATTTTAAACCGATCTCGATTTACTATGTATGTGTCGTTATAACTATCACAGCAAAAGGAATAATTCCTGTTTTCTTGTTTGTTTGTACTCATATTGAATTCACACTTGATTATATTGCAAAAAATACAAGAAATTTGGTAAGCTTCACCTTGCATGTATTTACATATTCATGAATTTTTGGCTAAAGATGTCCTGGATCCATTTTAGACCAGTGAAATTCATTCAAAATGAACCAAAATTGACTATGAATTGGAGTGACGACCACAGATTATGTTATGAATCATTACATCCCTGTGATTTATGATTGTCAGATTTAATGATATCTGTAAGCTTCATGAGGGATGAGGAATCAAACATGATTAAAGCTATAAAACAGGGGTGTCAAACTCATTTTGGTTCACATTCAACCCGTCTGATCTCAAGTGGGCCGGACCAGAACCATAATAGCAAAATTTGTTTTGTTTTTTTCTCATTTGTTAAAAAATCATTCAACCACCCTAGTAGCTTAATCATTTATTATTCCATCTTTATTTCTTGTCTTTCTTCTCCTTTGCTCCCCCTAGTGGTGGAGTTATGCATTACGGTCATTTCTTCAACTCGCCAAAGAATTGGACTAGAAAGTTTTTTTTTTCTCCCAACATCCTTATATTTTTTTTCTCTTCATGACTCATGATTAAACCTCCTGGCAGGCCGCACGTTTGACACCCCTGCTGTAGAATTTATAAGGAAGTGAAGAACAAAATGTACCGACCGACTTTTGAGTGAAATTTTTGAAAAGTTTCAAAGCAACCACAAAGATCACAGTGTGTCTGAAACTGTTTGATTATACACAAAATATCATTAAATTCTACATTTAATTTGTTTCTAAAATATAGTTTTCCATGAATCTTGAGTTAAGTTTCAGATATTTGATGATTTTTGTCTGTTATCATTTTTACTCACAAAGGTTTCCTCTCCTGTTGGTTTTCTTTTTTTTTTTCATTTGTTTTAAAGTTGTTGGAATTTTCTTTAAGTACAAAACTGGAAAATTACAAAAATTCTACAAAACAAGGCTTTATTTGTAAGTTAGTTGATGTTTAATAGAGCAACTATTCAGTTAAATGAAATAGTGAAACATGATTTTATACATTTGCAGCAATAATAGTAGTTTTTAAAATAATTGACCATATTAAGGATGTATAGAGTGTATCGCTGATTAGTTTAAAGTTATCCTCATTGAAAAAAAATTGTTTTTTTTGTTTAAAAATAAAAACATTTCTTCGTGAACATTTTTTACCAGAACTGCTCTCACTTTTCAAGGGTTTCACAATAATTTATCAATAACCAAAAAATCAAAACCTCCAGCCTGAAAAAAACTTTTCTTTCAGAAAACCAGAAAATATGTGTTTCAAATATTCCAGTCAATGGAAATAGACCAGGACAGACTTTCATCTTCCGCCTAGCCATAAATCACGAGTTTAGTTTTCTTTCCGTGGCAAAAAATGATTAAATTATTAGCAGGATTCAATCAAAATTAACCTAAAATGATTTTAATATCAAGCTACAAAGACGGGATTTGATATGTTTTCATATTTAATTTTCATTGATTTTAAATTATGTTACATTTGTTTGGTTTTATCTTTTAGATTCATCAATCTAGTTCTAGATTTGTTTCCTTTTTTTTTTGACAGAAGTGTGTGAATCTTTTGAACAAACCCAGTTGGGTTTCACATTATTATTTTCCATATTTGCAATATTGCATTTATTCTCATGTTCTTTTATGCGAGTAAATAAATAAATACAATTAAAGGTTTTTGTCTTGTGACCTTCATGTCATAATTAGGTTCCTGGACCTCCCTGTGCCTGTCCCCAGCCTGGATAAAACACAGTCAGAAAGGGTGGAAAAGATTTTTTTTTTACATTTATGTTAAAAACTAAAAATGTAAAAATTTGCAGAAAGGATGTTTTGTCTTTTGGACAGTTATATTATATTATATTTATATTTGAGCAACAAAAATGCTGCACACCACATCTGTAAGTAACTAAATAAACTTACTTATTTAATTTTATTTTTAAGGATTTTATTTACCGTTCTTCCATGGCAACATCCACGGCGGTGTGGCTGGATGCTCCAATCAGAGGCTGGGTTGTGTTCTCAGTGTCGCTCATTTTTGAAGAATCCCAGAAGAACCTGAAGACACAAAAACACACATTCACACACCTGTGATCATCTGGGATGAACCGACAACCGAATCCGGTCTCACCTTCCTACAGACGAGTCCAAATATCTCTGACTTCTGTCAGAGAGACTTTATGTTTTTGACAGAAGCTGCTCTGAAGGAAATGAAAGCAGACCACGGAGGGAAAACCCAAATTCCCTTTTCTGATTTCTGATTGGCTGCACGGGATGACGCATCATCTGTTGCTAAGGGCAGAGTTCAAAGACATTTAGCAAATCTGGGCGAAGATGCTGAAAAGTTCCTAAAAGTGCCAAAACTGCTTCGTGTTTCTGCAGTAAAGGTGAACTATTCATTTAAAAAGTGAAAAAAGAACAGAAATAACACGAAATAGTAAGTTATTCCTTTAATTTAAGCCCCAGAACATCCATTTAAGATGTTTTTAGCATTACTGCATAAAGAATCTCCTCTAAAATAACTTAAATACTAATCTAAACTGAAAACATGTCTCAGTTTGGACATAAAAGGACAGAAATATAAAGGAAAAAAAGATTCAAAACATGATAAGAAATCGAACAAAAGGAAGAGGATTAAAAATAGCAGCAAACAGTAAAAATAACAAATAATGTTTTCAACTTGTTAACACATTTTAGGACTTACACTCTCCTGATGTGATTTCTGTCTTTGTTGCTGCTAAAATATATTTAAATAAATGTTAGTTTAAAATGTTTATTCCGAAAAAAAAGTTTCTAATAATATAAATTAATTATTAGTATATCAAAAACAAAGTATTAACAATCTTGTGTTTGTGTTAAATTTGGTACATTTTGTTCTAAAATAAAAAAAAATAAATAAACTTCTCTGTTTGGATCAGAAAATGTTCAATTATTTGGAGAATTTTCAAGCAGACTTTAATGATCAAATGTTGTCAGGTGAGTCTTGCTTCTTCTTTTATTATGTTTCACTTTAAAATAGTTTTTTTAATCTTATGTTAGTGTCTAGTTTGAATTAAATCTGCATTATTTTTCACTTTTCATATTTTTCAAGTGTCCGTTTGCACTGACACTTTACTTTTATTTTTTTAGTGCCTTTCTTCCCCATTGCGTTTAGTTCAACTTCCTTTTTTCATGTCCGTTTTTAAACGAAACCTTCAACTTGATTTTCCCTTTCTTTGTAATTTCCCTGTGTGAATTCAACATCCGTTTTTCTCAGTATTTCTCCCGAAACAGTAGATAACGTCATAAATGTATGAGACAGTTTTCTTCATGAAATATGGACAAGAACAATAGTCTTCAATTGCATAATTACAACAAAACAATAAAAGGTTACTTGCACAAACAGCACAAGTGGACCTGTCAGAGCAGAATCCAAACACTATTTAAAGTCATAATAACCACTATAAGATGAGATATGAGGTTTTTTTTTTTCCACTATATTTAATACAAACAGACTTACAGGAAAATTTGACAAATGCATCCAATACAAAGCAATGACAATAATAATAATAATAATATTCCAACATATATATATTTATATACACTGCTCACAAAAAATAAAGGAGCACTTTAAAGAAACACATTAGATCCATCAGATCTCAATATGAAGTTGGATATCTATACAAATAACGACAGACAGTGTCTTAGGAACAAAAGGATGACAAGTCTTTAATGGAAATAAAAGTTTTCAGTCTACAGAGGCTCAATTGTGTAGACACCATCAAATCAGAGTGAAATGAAGATGTGGCAGGATAGTCCATTTTCTCCAAAACTTCATTTCTGCAACTCAAAATGCTCATCAGTATCTTGTGTGCCCCCCACGAGCTTGTATGCATGCTTGACAACGTGGTGTCTTGTGGCATTTCCTCCCAGATCTGTGTGAGGGCATCCCTGAACTGTTGTACAGTCTGAGGAGCAACCTGGCGGCGCCTAATGGACCCAAACATAATGTCCCAGAGATGTTCTATTGGGTTTAAGTCAGGGGATGGTGAAGGTCATTCAATTGTTTCAATTCCTTCATCCTCCAGGTACTGCCTGTAGACTCTTGCCACGTGAGGCCGGGCATTGTGGTGCATTAGGAGGAAACCAGGACCTACTGCACCAGCGTAGGGTCTGACAATGGGTTGAAGGATTTCATCTGGATACCTTATGGCAGTCAGAGCACCATTTCCTAGGCAGTAGAGGTCTGTGCGTCCCTCCATGGATATGCCTCCCCAGACCATCACTGACCCACCACCAAACCTGTCATGTTGAACCACGTTGCAGCAGCAGAACGTTCTCCTTGTCTTCTCCAGACTCTTTCACGTCTATCACAGGTGCTCAGGGTGAACCTGCTCTGGTCTGTGAAAAGTACAGGGCGCCAGTGGAGGACTTGTTAATTCTGGTGTTCTTGAGCAAATGCCAGTGGAGCTCCACGGTGCTGGGCAGTGAGCACAGGGCCCACTACAGGACGTGGGGCCCTCAGGCCACCTTCATGAAGTCTGTTCCTGATTGTTTGGGTAGAGACATTCACACCAGTGGCCCTCTGGAGGTCATTCTGTAGGGCACGAGCAGTGCTCAGCCTGTTCCTCCTTGCACAAAGGAGCAGGTATGGGTCCTGCTGAGGGGTTGAGGACCTTCTACGGCCCTGTCCAGCTCTCCCAGAATAACCAGCAGTCTCCTGAAATCTCCTCCATGTTCTGGAGATTGTGCTGGGAGACACATTAAACCTTCTTGCTGCAGCACGTGTGGATGTTCCATCCTGGAGAAGTTGGACAACCTGTACAACTTCTGTAGGTTAAGGAATCTCCTCATACTGCCAGTAGAGAGAATTACACAAGACAAAATCAGCACGAGTGGAAAACCAGTCAAAAAAGATCAAGAGGGAGAAACTTGAAATGACCTCCACATGGAACACCAGTCCTGTTTGGAGGGTTTTCTAATTGTTGCCACTGAAGTGCACCTGTTGTTAATTCATCAACACCAATACAGATGAAATTGATGAACGAGGCCCTCAGCTGCTGAACCAACAAGATTATCAGACAGGTTTAATTCAATTCATGCCAGGCTCAATAAAAAAAGTATTCCTTTAATTTTGGTGAGCAGTATATATATATATGGCCTTCAAAATTAACATTCCTCCAACATGTTGGCCCACAAACACAAGAGGAAGTCTGTTAGAACTGTAAAAATAAAAAAAAAATTGTATTTTAAGCAAAAACGCATTAGTTGATATTATGGAAAAAAATGTGTTTCTTTGGAAAAAATGATATTTCACCTACGGTTAAAAGCTGAAAATTTTAACTCCAATGCAAGCAATATACAGCCTGCTCAAACCTTAAAGATTAAAGCTAAACATTTGTTGTACTCCATTAGTGTTTGTTTGTTGTTGTGTATGGGATTTCTTGATTGTGGTAGGATTATGATTATTGACAATAACTATAATTTTTGGTTGGCATCATTGTAAACTTGTGGCAACACTGCCACTAGACTGACATTTTCTAGTTCATTTCTAAACTGTCAACTGTAAAAAAATAGAAAGCAAATTTGACAGAAAGTTCCACAAGACCAGTCAATTTTTGCTGGCTGGCTGGCTGGGTGGCTTATTTTAATTTAATTTAATTTAATTTAATTTAATTTAATTTAATTTAATTTAATTTAATTTAATTTAATTTAATTTAATTTAATTTAATTTATTATTTTATATAATTTAATTTATTTAATTTTATTTTATTTTATTTTTTATATTTTTATTTTGTTTTATTTTATTTTATATTAATTAATTAATATTATTAATTATTAGTAGGGCTCTTTTATGTTCATTTATTCTGTTTTATTATGTGCAGCCATGTGTTAAAAAACAGCCATGTGGATGCATGATTTAAATTTGGAAGTTTATAGTAGTTATTTAATAGTTATATGTAACATTTCACATGAGTAAAAATGTTATGTTGTCAAAAGTTTTTTTCCCCCAAAACCTAATTTTTTCTACCATTTTATTTCTTGTCTCAAAAAATAAATTCACACTAATTTTCAAGAGTACTTCTTCTGTTCATGTGTGTGAATTAGTGAAAACTATCCTATTCCTAGAAAACTTGTGCTATTACAAAGTTTAATTGAATTTAAAGTTATTATAAGGGCTCAAATAATCCAGATTCACATATTTTCATCCTCTCTGCAGTGCGGACACCGTCAGTACATCATCCGGGCCGCTAGATGGCAGTGTGGGAGTAACCAATGAACATAAAGTTAATGATATACGTCACTCTCGCAGGAAGCGGTGATCACAAACTACAGATAGAGGAGTAAACACTAACAATTCAAGCATTTTTAGCGGCGTAGAGGTAAATATATTTGAATATTCTTTTTTTTCACACTGAAAACCTCCGGCACGCACGACAATATTTAATTTCACTTAACTTTAGCGTTACGGTAAAAAGCGCGAAATTTAAATCCCTAGCTAACCAGGTTTGGTCAAGAAGCTAATTTTTTACTCCAGTTAATCATATTAATTGCAATGTTTCTTCTCCAAACTTATGTTTGGGATAAACAGTTTATGTTTATTGGTGTGTTATCACGGAAGAAAGTTGATAAGGAGGTGGAATGAGGAGGTGCAGAAGAGGAGACGGAGTCAGAAGCTAGTAGCTAAGAAGAAGAAGTGGGACAAAGAGGAGACTGGAGTACAGAGGGATGCAGAGCAAGATGATGCTAAATAGAAGTCTAGGTTGGGTAGTAGGGCAGAGAGACAGAGATTATAAGGATTATTAGGGTGGTTAACGATTAAAGATTGTCGCAGTGCAAGGCTGTAAAACTGTGGTGAGGTGGGATTACATAGAGATCAGCTCTGAACCCTTCCTGTTTGCAATGGTGATAGACAGGCAGAAGTCTGTAACATTTAACATTTCCACCTTTACCATGCTGTTCAGGTCCATTTTCACTGACCCAGAAGGAACCACAAACTCTTACTCCATCCTGTAGAAAAAAGGAGACAGATTGTCACAAATATGATAAAAATAGTTTATTTCGCATAAATGAAATATTTTCTTTCTTTTTTTTTTTTTTAAATAGAAAATCATTCATAACTTTTGACAAAGATTCGCATGACTTCCTTTCAAAATAAAAGTCACCGTGTGTTAAATAGGACGATGCCAAAGAGGCAAATATAGCAGTAGGTAGTGTAAGATCTTGAGTTATATAAGAATAAGAAACTTTATTGGTGGATTTCAGACAAAAATTTGTAAAATTAAATCCGAACTAATTAAGTGAACCTTATACTGTGTATTTTTGGACCATATAATGCATTTAAAATCCTTGAATTTTCCTCAAAAATAGACAATCTGCCTTAAATTCAAGTGTGCCACAATTATGAATTCTGGTTTTTGTGATTCACAAAAATCTGTCAAAATGTTCAACTTTAGTAAACTACAAACTCAAATTGCTTGATGGATTGTTGAAGGACTATGGGTATTTTAGTCAGGAGCCTAAACTGTTTATAAATTGTTTAAATAAAGTTTGACTTATCTGACTGTAGTGCTGCCACAAACGATTATTTTAATAGTCGACTAATCACAGATTATTTTTTCTGATTAGTTGATAAATCGGGTGCAAACTGGATGAAAAACGTACATCTTAACCATCAATAACTAAAAACTAGATACTATCACCTGCTATAATGCTTGTGTGAATGCTGGAAGCTGAATTTGTCCGCTGAAGATGCGAGTGCTGACAGCTGACGACGCTGAAGCTGATAGCCAGCTAAAATGTTAGCTAATCTCCAAAATAGCCTAAAAACAAAAAAGCAAAAACTAGCCAAAAAAGCTAGCATGTAGCTGAAATAGTAGCTAAACTCCAAAATAGTCAAAAAACCTTAATAAATGCCAAAATAGTAAACAAAAAATAAAAAAAAGCTGCAATAATGCCATTATAACGTTTAACTTTACTACACTCTGACTCCATAAGTTTATTTGTTTGTTTATTAAGGATCCCCATTAGCTAACATGGACGTGCCAGCAGCTATTCTTCCTGGGGTCCCACTTTCTTAAAACCACAATTGCGCTACATTAACAAACAGATATACTCGTTCATGTATGCATTCACTACAAAAAATGTAAACAGAAATAATACGACAAATACAATAACAATTAAGCAAAAACAAACCAAAACACAAACAGACAAAAACACAAAAGACTCCACGATTATGAAGGTTCAATCCAGGTTGGAAACTCTGAATTCAGGACATGTCTTCATACTTTAAAACCAACAACACATCCAGTTTCAGTCCAGTGCAGCTTTATCATTGTTGTGTGAAAATAAAAAGTCTTAGTCTTATAGAAAAATGATTTGTTTTCACTTGTGTAACTAAATATTGTGGTAATGAATTCCACGCCACCATTTCTCGATACTGAAACCTTCCCTGACCATAACTAGACCGACATGAAGGTGAAAGAAATCGACTCTCTCTTGATTGTCGTGTTGATGAAGAAACATAAATTACTATATAGAATCTCAGGTCTTTTATCGATAATAATATTGTGAATTAAATTAATTAAAAAGGTACTTAATTCTGCCTCTTACACAAGTAACGACTGATCGACTATTAATTTAGTCGTTGATGAGTCGACTACTCGTGGAAGCCTTATCTGACTGTTCTGTTTTGCTAAATGCAGTGTATAATTAGAAAAAGACTGTTTTTTTTTCTTTTTCTTTTATTAGAACATGTAATGATTCTTCAATAAGAGAGCCACAAAAGAGGGTTCAAAGAGCCACAAATGTCTCTGGAGCTGCAGGTTGCAGAACTCCGGGCCAGAGGAAGACCAAAAAGGAGGTTCATAGATGCAGTGAACGAAAACATGAAAGTAGCTGATGTTTAGCTGATGCAGAGGACTCGGTTCGATGGAGGAAGCTGAATCGCCGTGGTAACTCTGACGAGAAAAGCTGAAAGGAAAAGAAGAAGAAGTTTGTGTTTATTGTTACTGTTGATAAACTGTATTAGCTCAGTATAAAGTGTTGTTTTTTTTTAAAAGATGGTGCGAACAACTGCAAGAGCAACAACCACCAAAAGTGTCTGTTACAATGAATGTGAAGACACTGACATGTGAGTAACTGTTTCTCATCACTGCTTATTCTCTGTTGACACCGACGCTTCAGGAGTCCAGATTTAAGTCTGTATTTTTATTCAAGGGAATAACTATATTTACTCCACACAGGTCTTTTTCTCAGTCTGTGAGTGATGGTGAGGATGAGGAGTGGAAGCCGACAAATCCGGAGTCCAGTGTTTCCTCCAATGCTGCCAGAATGTCTGCAACAAAGGAAAAGAAAGCTGCGGTCAAGAGAACTGCTAAAGCAAAAGAACAAAAACTACCTAAAGTCCCCAAAGCGCCTAGAGAAGCTAAGCCTCGGGCGCCACGCAAGCCTGCTACAGGACAAAAAAAGACTTCTAAAAGAGCCGAGGACTCTGCTGAAGCTGGAGCTCCTGGTATCAAAAGGAAGAAGACTCAGGCTGGATTGCTTAAGGACCAATGTGAGGTGCAGACAGACTTCCAAGAAGAAAAAAAGACTGATGACAGTGGCTTCAATGTCAAACCAAAGGAAGAGGTAATTCAGATTTTCCTAACTAAACATAGACAATTGCTTAACTAATTGGGTACAAAAACTAGGATTTTTTTGCTTTTATAATATTATTCTTCATATCAGTTTTAGAGATAATCTAAGGAAATTTGAAGCAAATTCACTAAACTTTTATTTTATTTTTATCAATGACTTGATGTTTTCTTGTGTTTATTTCTAACCTGCATAATTTTGACAAAATATATTTTCATATAGACTAAGTAATTAAAAGTTATTTAAGGTTTAAATTCATTTATTCTGGAATAATATTCCTGCCTTTTTATTATTCATAATTATGTTAAAAAGTTATGGTTTTAGAGTTTTAAAAATAGGCATTCTGCTAGCTTTTTGGAATATTTTGGTATTTACTAAGATTTTTTTTAGGTTATTTCAGAGTTTAGTTAATATTTCAGCTACATGCTAGCAGTTTTTCTGTAATTTAGGTTTTTCCTTTTAAGTTTTTTAGGCTGTTTTGGAGTTAGGCTAATATTTACATGCTAGCTGTTTTGCTAATTTAAGCTTTTTTTTTTTTTTTTTTTTAATTTTTTTTGGATTATTTTGAAGTTTACCTATTTTTTCAGCTACCCACTAGTTGTTTTGGGTAGTTTAAGCTTTTAATTTTTTTATTTTTTAGGCTATTTTGTAGTTTAGCTAATTTTTCAGCTACATGCTAGCTGTTTTAGCTAATTTAGGTTTTTTTTCCTTTTAAAGTTTTTTGGAGTTAGGCTAATATTTACATGCTAGCTGTTTTTGCTAATTTAAGCTTTTTTTTTTTTTTTTTTTTTTAATTTTTTTTTGGAAGTTTAACTATTTTTTCTATCAGCGCCCACTAGTTGTTTTGGGTAGTTTAAGCTTTTAATTTTTTTATTTTTTAGGCTATTTGGTAGTTTTAGCTAATTTTCAGCTACATGCTAGCTGTTTTAGCTATTTAGGTTTTTCTTTTAAAAGTTTTTTAGGCTGTTTTTGTAGTTAGGCTAACATTTTAACATCATGTTTTTTCTTTTTTTTGTTTTTTTTTAAAGTTTAGTTTTTCAGTTTCGCTTCAGAGCATGCTAAGCTCGAAGTTTAAAAAAAAGTTTTTTAGGCTACTTTGGCATTTAGTTAATATTTTAGCTGGCAATCAGCTTCAGTGTTTCCAGCTATCAGCTTCAGTGTTTCCAGCTATCAGCTTCAGTGTTTCCAGCTATCAGCTGCAGTGTTTTCAGCTATCAGCTTCAGTGTTTTCAGCCATCAGCTTCAGTGTTTTCAGCAATCAGCTTCAGTGTTTTCAGCCATCAGCTTCAGTGTTTCCAGCTATCAGCTTCAGTGTTTTCAGCTATCAGCTTCAGTGTTTCCAGCTATCAGCTGCAGTGTTTTCAGCTATCAGCTTCAGTGTTTTCAGCCATCAGCTTCAGTGTTTTCAGCCATCAGCTTCAGTGTTTTCAGCCATCAGCTTCAGTGTTTCCAGCTATCAGCTTCAGTGTTTCCAGCTATCAGCTTCAGTGTTTCCAGCTATCAGCTTCAGTGTTTTCAGCTATCAGCTTCAGTGTTTTCAGCTATCAGTTTCAGTGTTTTCAGCTATCAGCTTCAGTGTTTCCAGCTATCAGCTTCAGTGTTTCCAGCCATCAGCTTCAGTGTTTTCAGCTATCAGCTTCAGTGTTTTCAGCCATCAGCTTCAGTGTTTCCAGCCATCAGCTTCAGTGTTTCCAGCCATCAGCTTCAGTGTTTTCAGCTATCAGCTTCAGTGTTTTCAGCCATCAGCTTCAGTGTTTTCAGCCATCAGCTTCAGTGTTTTCAGCCATCAGCTTCAGTGTTTTCAGCCATCAGCTTCAGTGTTTTCAGCCATCAGCTTCAGTGTTTCCAGCCATCAGCTTCAGTGTTTCCAGCTATCAGCTTCAGTGTTTCCAGCTATCAGCTTCAGTGTTTCCAGCTATCAGCTTCAGTGTTTCCAGCTATCAGCTTCAGTGTTTTCAGCCATCAGCTTCAGTGTTTTCAGCCATCAGCTTCAGTGTTTTCAGCCATCAGCTTCAGTGTTTCCAGCTATCAGCTTCAGTGTTTTCAGCAATCAGCTTCAGTGTTTTCAGCAATCAGCTTCAGTGTTTTTAGCAATCAGCTTCAGTGTTTTCAGCCATCAGCTTCAGTGTTTCCAGCTATCATCTTCAGTGTTTCCAGCTATCATCTTCAGTGTTTTCAGCAATCAGCTTCAGTGTTTTTAGCAATCAGCTTCAGTGTTTCCAGCTATCAGCTTCAGTGTTTCCAGCCATCAGCTTCAGTGTTTTTAGCTATCAGCTTCAGTGTTTCCAGCCATCAGCTTCAGTGTTTTCAGCAATCAGCTTCAGTGTTTTCAGCAATCAGCTTCAGTGTTTTTAGCAATCAGCTTCAGTGTTTCCAGCTATCATCTTCAGTGTTTCCAGCCATCAGCTTCAGTGTTTTTAGCTATCAGCTTCAGTGTTTTCAGCTATCATCTTCAGTGTTTCCAGCTATCATCTTCAGTGTTTCCAGCTATCATCTTCAGTGTTTTCAGCAATCAGCTTCAGTGTTTTTAGCAATCAGCTTCAGTGTTTCCAGCTATCATCTTCAGTGTTTCCAGCCATCAGCTTCAGTGTTTTTAGCTATCAGCTTCAGTGTTTCCAGCCATCAGCTTCAGTGTTTTCAGCAATCAGCTTCAGTGTTTTCAGCAATCAGCTTCAGTGTTTTTAGCAATCAGCTTCAGTGTTTCCAGCTATCATCTTCAGTGTTTCCAGCCATCAGCTTCAGTGTTTTTAGCTATCAGCTTCAGTGTTTCCAGCCATCAGCTTCAGTGTTTTCAGCTATCAATTTCAGCACCTAGGTGATATCTTCTGTATTCAGCATATTTGACATATAAAGCTGACTTCACTTGACTTGACTTGACTTGATCTTCAGCCATCAGCATTAGCTTCTTCAACGGCTAAATTCATCTTACATCATTCACACAATAATTATCTTAAAAAGTTACGGTTTTAAAGTTTTAAAAATGTCGTTTTAGAGGTCTCAAATGTTTATCCTGTTCGACCTAAGGTGTGTTTTGGATTTTGGCCCTCTGTGCGATTAAGTTTAACATCTCTGCCATAAACTGTAGTTTGAAGGTAACCAATGTTTCTGTCTAATTCTTCTTTTTCTATTTACTCTGTTTTATGTAGAGGTTATCATTCATCGTTCCACAAGGCCCCGACACGGCCGACTGGGCAGATGAAGGATCCTCACACGTCCATCTTCCAATAAAGAAGGAAAACCTGAAAGAGGAAGATTTCACTTTTGATGAGCCGTGTTTAAAGAAACAGAAGACCAGTGGAGCCTGTCAGGGACAAGCCACAGCTGGACCACCTCTGGAAGGACAGAGTTCCTCTCTAAAAAATGACCTCAGCATGAACTGGAACCTGACTGAGGTACGATGCAGAAGATATCAGCGTTCCTAATGATAAAAGCTCCGGAAAATATTTAAATTTAGTTGCAAATTTATCAGTGATCAGTAGGGCTGCCACGATTAGTCGACTAATCGACTATTAAAATAGTCGACAACTAATTTAATAGTCGATTAGTCGTTACTTTATAATATATGGAGTCAGGCTGTAGTGAAGTTGAAAGTTATAATGACATTCTGCTAGCTTTTTAGACTATTTTGGCATTTATTAAGGGTTTTCAGGCTATTTTGGAGTTTAGCTAATATTTTAGCTTCGTGCTAGCTATTTTGGCTAATTTAGGCTTTTTCAGTTTTTTAGGATAATTTGGAATTAAGATAATATTTCAGCTACATATTAGCTCTTTTGGCTAATTTAGGATTTTTTCAGTTTTGTAGGCAAATTTGGAGTTTAGCTAATATTTAATTTACATGTTAGCTAGCTAATTCTAAATGTTTACAGTTTTTTAGGCTAATTTGGAGTTTTTCTATTATTCCAGCTACATGCTACCTATTTTGGCTAATTTGGAATTTTTACAGTTTTTTAGGGCTAATTTGGAGTTTAGCTAATATTTCACTATTTTAGCTAATTTGGGATTTTTTTTAACAGTTTTTTAGGCTAATTTGGAGTTTAGCTAATATTTCAGCTATATGTTAGCTATTTTGGCTAATTTGGGATTTTTACAGTTTTTTAGGCTAATTTGGAGTTTTGCTATGTCTTCAGCTACATGCTAGCTATTTTGGCTAATTCGGAATTTTTACAGTTTTTTAGACTAATTTGGAGTTTAGCTAATATTTCAGCTATATGCTAGCGATTTTAGCTTATTTAGGATTTTTTTGTTTTAAAGCTAATCATATTTCAGATTTTCTTTGCATCCACTTTGTCCATGATCCGATTAGTCGAGTAATCGGAAAAATTAATCGATGATTAGTCGACTATTAAAATAATCGTTTGTGGCAGCCCTAGTGATCAGATAGAATTGTTATACAGTTTCAGATCCTTTAATTATGTCTTTAATTTCTCTCTGCAATTTTTTAAAGTTTCATTTTAAATAGACTTATAAGAGGTAAAAGTGAAAATACAAAAACTCAAATAATTGATTTTCTTTGAGTTAGAACCTGCAAAATGTTTTTTTAATTAAAAAATTGTATTTAAAATTAGGGCTGCCGCGATTGATCGACTAATCAACTATTAAAATAGTTTACGACTAATTTAATAGTCTGTTAGTCGTTATTTTATATTATATGGTGTCAGATTGTTAAAAGTTCTAACGACATTCTACTAGCTTTTTGGACTATTTTGGCATTTATTAAGGATTTTTAGGCTATTTTGGAGTTTAGCTAATTTTTCAGCTACATGCTAGCTATTTTGGTTAATTTAGGCTATTTTCTGTTTTTTAGGCTAATTTGGCATTTAAATAATATTTTAGCAGGCTATCAGCTTTAGCATTTTCAGCTCAACTTCAACGTTTTTAGCGATAATTTCTAGTATTTTTTAGCTATCAGCGCTAGCATCATTAGCGGCAAAATTCAGCTTACAACATTTACGCTAGCATTATCACAGGTAATGCTATATATCTCGTTTTTAGTTAGCTTAAGGCTATTGATGGTTAAGATGTGTGCTTTACATCCATTTTGCGATTGACCCGATTAGTCGACTAATCAGAAAAATAATCGTTAATGGCAGCAATTTTTAAGCAACTCCTACCCAAGTCATTTTAAAGTGCTGTACAAAGATATTTAAAATAAAAAAAGAAATAAAAATGTATTGATAAAACAACTAAAGTCATAAAATACAACAAGATTAAAATTCTGAAATTTAAAATCATTAAAAACATACAGATATGATTGTTCCCATTTTAAAACACATTGCTAAATAAAAAAGTTTTGTTCTTCCCATCTCTCACATTTCAAATGTACAGATGATGAACATTACAGACCTCCTGCAGAATACTTTTTTCCCTCCTGTCCATCAAAATGTTTCACTTTAACTTGCTCAAGTATTAAGTTTAGTGAATGTGGACATAAGAAAAAGTGCTGCAAGTTGGAGATTTGTTTCTGCAAGTTAAATCCTCGGCTGTGTTTTGGCCTAATAATGAAAATATTGTGACTAGCCTTCTATATCTATGTGAAAAATATCGCTAAATTATGAATGCACTTTAATTAAGCAAAAAGATGTAGAAATAATTCAAAACAATGCCTTCAAATGAAATAAAAACACAGAAAGATGAAAATTTCTTTAGACTTTTTTTAAACTAATAAGTCGTGTACACTCCAGTGCCGTCTTAATTTGATGGATATTATTTTAGTCAAATCATTTGGTTCTTTTTTGTCCTTCCAGCTGCTTTCCACACTGACATGTGTAGACAAATGGGTGTGTGGGAATATCGTTCATCTGCTCCGTGAAGAAAACACCGTGCCGTTCATGGTGCGCTATCGCAAAGAGATGATCAACCACTTGGATGCAGACGCCGTCCGAGATGTCCAGATGGTGTATGAGGAGCTATGGTAAGAAACAATACATACAGAAAAAAAGTAGCAACTTAAACTTTAAAAATAAAACCCAAATAAATGTCTGCATTTATAAAAATCAGTAGGTTGCAGATTTATTTTCAACCACAAGAGGGTGCTAGTGTTCAAATTTTAAGATTTCACTCACTTTTGTGATACAACTTTTAACATTGGGTTCTTCCATGACATTTGGGGAAAAAAAGCATCTCTTTTTTTTTTTTTTGAGTATGATCTGTTTATGTTTTTGTTGCTTTAGTTCTGTGGCCAAGAAGACCCACTCTGTGATTCAGACTCTAAAAAAAGACGGAGTTTTGACCACTGAGCTGGAGGAAACACTGAGAAGCTGCAGATCCGCTGATGAACTGGATCATGTGGTCAGAACTTTTCATTTTTTTTAATCAATTTCACGACAAATATAAAAATAATCCAGTTATCCATTCTATGTGTTTGAATGTTGAAGTTTAAATAAATTAAATGTTGTTTTTGTGACATCTGAAGGCAGTATTATGGTATGTAGGGGAAAAAAACCACTGCAGTAATTTAAGTTTTGTGGTTATCTGTTAAAAGTTTTTGCACAAATGTAATGTCTCATTGTATTAACAGATATTTGGGACAGTTTTCTGAACTATCCTCACCTCCTCTTATTAACAAACGGCTGTCTCCTTTAAGTCTTAGTATCTTTCAGAGTCACTTTTCAGTCTTTGGATTTGTCTAATATCACCTATTTCCCATCGAGATCTACAACTACAGGCTTTTATTAAGGCTCCTGTCTCCTCCTTTGCACATATCGTCCTTTGTGTAATTCACTCCATCTCTCAAAACAGCCGGTGTGCATCCCATTCTATCCTCTAAGATTCTTTATCTGTTGTTTTTCAACGTTTCTACTGTTTGTGTGCAATTCCATTCCAGTTTTTGGCCTCATTTCTATTGAAATAGAGGATTCTGGTCTCTAGTTTACTGGACAGTGATGCTGACATCAGTCTCTGACTCCATCAAATCTTCATTTCACCTCCTCCAATTAAAATCTTTAGTTTCTTAGACAGTTCCTGTAGCTTTCACTCTTCCTTTCATTTCAAATATTAAAAGCATCCCCTGTGAGGCCTTCTATCTCTGCAGCATCAAACTCTCGTCTCCCTACATTATTTTACCATTTTGGCTCACAGTTTGGTCTCCGCTCAACTCTTTACTCCTTACTTTGGTCTCTCTAAACTCTTGATCTCCTATATATCTGTGTTCCTGCCACTGTATTTTAATTTAGTTAACACACACTTTTTCTTCGTTTAAATTATTTAAGTGCTTTCTTTTTTTATTGTTTTAACTGGTTTTGAAAGGCCCCTATATGAATAAAATCAATCAAATTATTTGCATTAAGCTAAATATACATTTTTGATCATTTTTATTAAACTTCTTGTATTCTTTGCAGTATTCTCCATATAAGAAAGGAAGCAAGCTGACGAAAGCTCGCAGGGCGAAGGCCCTCGGCCTCGAAGGAGCTGCCGCCACGTTGCTCAACGCGCCACAAACGCTGGATTTAAGGACATGGGTACAACCTGGTACTGAAGGTAGGAACAAAAATGAAATGTAATTTAGTTTTATTTATGTAGCCCAATGTCACGATCCAATCGTCTCTAGAATCATTAAAAAAGAAAATATATACTTTATCTTATTTATAATTCATTGAAGTTTAATTTTTTTTCTTTCGTTTAATTTATGAACCAAATACTTTTTGTAACAATAATAATACATTTAGTACGATGGAGTATTAGAGCCTGTTTACTTACAAACAAAATCAAAAATAAAATTAAATTACGACTTTAAATCTCGTAAATTTATGAGAGAATAGTCGTAACTGTTGAAATACAAAAATATTATCATATATTTCTGACTGTAAAAGTCATGGGCTAAATTTAATGTCTGTAAATTTACCTGAAAAGTCGCAAATTTATGAGAAAAAAAATCATAAATTTAGGAGAAAAGAACTAAAGTTATCTTGTTTGTACGAACCGTTCTCGAAGATGAAAGACGTGAAGTTTTATTTCTAGATCGGCGTCAAAAACAAATCAATTCTGTGTTTTTTGGCAGCAAAGTTAAATTATTTTCAATGAGTGTCAGTAATGCAGAGATTCATATCTAAAAGTAGGAGCTCAGAGATGCGCGTTCGCAGGACCGCCACGCCACTTTATTCTGCCCTTTTTACTCCACATACCCGGGAGCCCATATGCTGCCTCACGACGTGTCTGTCTGCGTAGAAGGATCAGCAAAGAAGAATGAAAACAATGACGACATAATTTGTAAAGGAATGTGTTTACGAGTGAAAACTCGTAAATTAATGAGAAAAAACCTCATTAAAAAACCTCGAGATTAAAAGCAATACATTTACAAGAAAAAACATCCAGTAAATAATGAGAGAAAATACTTGTGCATTTACAAGATTACAAGTAATACATTTATGAGAAAAATATTTGCAAATTTATGAGATTAAAAATTCTAAATTAACGAGAAAAAATCTTAAATTAATGAGATTAAAAGTTGTAAAAATTAAAAAAAAAAAGTATACATGAAGGAAATTAAGAGTTGTAAATTTACAAGAAAAAATCTCTCAAGTCAACGAGATTGAGAGATGTACATTTACAAGTAAAAAACGTGTAAATTTAAAAAAAAAAATCCAGTAAATGAATGAGAAAAAATACTTGTACATTTGTGAGATTGAAAGTTGTGCATTTACAAAAAAAATGTAAAAATGTATTAGATTAAAAGTTGTAAATTAACGAGAAAAAACCTGTAAATTAACAATATTAAAAGTTGTAAATATATGAAAAAACTTGTAAATTTACGAGAAAAAATATTTCTACATTTAAAAGATTAAAAGTAATAAATTTACGAGAAAAATATTTGTAAATTTATTAGATTAAAAGTTCTAAATTAATGAGAAAAAACGTAAATAAACGAGATTAAAAGTTGTAAATTTACGAGAAAAAATCTCTCAAATTAACGAGATTGAAAGTTGTACATTTATCAGTAAAAAACGTGTACATTTGCAAAAAAAAAATCTAGTAAATTAACTAATAAATTCTCTTAAATTTACAAGAATGAAAGTCAGAAATTAAAACTTTTATTCTTGTAATATTATTAAATTTTTTCTGGCTCTAATACTCCTTCGTACATTTACAAATAACACACAAAACCAGATTCTTAAAAGTGTTTTTTTTTTTTTTTTTTTACGAAGCCCGATATGTTAGATTATGTTTGTTTCTGTGCTGCAGGTCTGTCGTCCGTGAAGGAAGTGAGCACAGGCGTGGAGCACATCCTGGCCGACATGATCGCCAAAGACCCCGACACCCTCACCCACATCAAGACACTGTGAGAGCGCGTCTTTACCTCCTCTAATACGCTTTTTTCCCCCTGCTTTTTGGTTTAAATAGTAAAATAATGTCTGTGTTGTTGGACAGATGTGAGAAAAGCTTTGTGACCATCCAGTCGTCTGTGTCAAAGACGGCCCTGAAGGAGAAAGAACAAGAAAAAGCGGGCCACAAGAACGCCGGAGCTGAACACGGCAGACCCAAAGACATCGAGAAATTTCATCTGTACTTTGAATTCACCTGTAACATCCAGCGCATCCAGCCTCACCAGGTAATCCTAAATTGACCTTTTTTCTAAAAAAATGTTAGCATTTTTTCTAAATTATAGATTGAATTTTTTATTGCACATTTTACAATCAGTGGTTACTGTGATTACTCATTTTGCTGCAGTGAAAGGCATTTGTCATTTATTTGAATCTTTTATACAAAGTTAAATAAAAACACAAATGAAAGATGGAAACTTGATATTTGATCCAATATGAATTGTTGGTTCTTGTAACAACACACACTCAGATGACTAACAGAAAAAAGATAATTTCCTCGTCGTGAGTTTACCTAAACGCTGCCGTTCTTCTTTTATTACCACAAGAAATGGATACCCAGCCGTTTTCTCAACAAAGAAACAAATATTATTATAAGCTTAGGTAAATATGTTATTAAAACGATACTTGGAAAAACAAAAAAACTGAGAAGCGTCTCCTTAAACTGACTTTCATGGGCCGACTGTGGAACGCTCCCCACGTCAGTCGCTGTTAGCCTTCGTTTTTACCCCTCCTGCGCCCCGCTCCGCCTCCTCCGCTCCCCCTCTGTCCCCGTAGTGACTGGTGGGTTACTCAGAGTTGGTCTCGGGCCTCATGTGTCACCACGGCTTCCGTCAGCCGCCGCCTCTGCCACACCACACTCCCTGGCAACCCGCTCTGCCCCGCAGTCATCTAATCGCAGACACACACACGCGTGCACACTCGCTGACACGCAGGCACACCCTGCAAGTCTCTCCTCTTAACATATGTGACATGTCCCCTGCCGACACGCCATTGGATTAGGAGGCTTTGATTGACAGGTGCCCTCCTGTAGTGACAGCTACTGCTGCTGGGCCCAGGGGCGAGCGAAGGGAAGAGGTGGGGGCAGCACTGAGGTGCTCCCTCTTTTTCTGACTAAACCTCATCCCTCCAATCCATTCCTCACCTCCAGTTCCTTCTTCTTGAAGGCGTTTAAGATGATGACTCGCCTTTGTCAGGGAGTGTTAATCCACAGGCTGCTGTGACCCTGCAAGCCGTCGGATTCCGGCTAAAACAAACCTTTTCTAGCCGTGAACTTGGCAGGAGGAGAGATGCAGGTGGAGATGTGTTTTGACAGGAGGCATGTGTGGTTGCCTGTACGCTCTAGGAGTCTGCAGCCTTTAACACCAGAAGAGCCATTCTGTCCAGTTTCTAACCAACCACCAAGTCTCACTTAACCTTTTAGAAAATTCAATTGTATATACATTTTAGGACCGGGAATCAATAAAAAAAATTAACTAATTAATCAGGAAAAAATAAATCAGGATTCTTTTACATCAGGAGTGTCAAACTGAATCGTACAAGCCGCCAAAATCCAAAACACACCTTACAGGAACAGGATAAACATCTATTGAACACTAAAACTAAATTTTTAAAACTTTTAAACTGTAACTTTTTAACATGAGTATGAACTAGATATATGCCATACCTGCGATAATGCTAGTGGGAGTGATCTAAGCTGAATTTGGCTGCTGAAGATGCTAGTGCTGATAGCTGAAGATTCTGAAATTGATAGCTAAAAACGTTGGAGCTAACAGATGAAATCACTGAAGCTAATAGAATGTTGAAGCTGCTAAAATATCAGCTAAATGCCAAATTAGCCTAAAAAACTAAGACAAAAAACCTAGGTTAGCCAAAAAAGCTAGCATGTCGCTGAAGAAATAGCTAAATGTTAAAATAACCTGAAAAAAAAAACAAAATTAGCATAAAAAGCTTACGTTTAAATTTTAGCCCAACTCTAGGAAGTTCAAAAAACTTCTAGCATGTGGCTGAAATATTAGCTAAACTCCAAAATAGCATAAAAAAACAAAAACGTGGTGCAGTGGTAGGGCAGACGTCTCAGGATCAGAAGATCGTGGGTTCGATTCCTTGCCCCGCCCATGTGTCGAAGTGTCCTTGGGCAAGACACTGAACCCCAAATTGCCTCTGGTGGGAGGTTGGCGCCAGTGTTTGGCAGCGGAGCCACCACCAGTGTGTGAATGTGTGTGTGAATGGGTCTGTGAAGCGCTTTGGGTCCTCGAAGGAAGGTAGAAACCATTTACCAAAGAAGCCAAAATTTGCCCTAAAAAATCTTTGTAAATGCCAAAATAGTCCAAAAAGCTAGCAAAGTGTCAGTTTTTAAAAATTTAAAACTGTAACATTTTAATATTATTACGAATAATAAAAGGGCAGAATAAATGAGTGCAAGATAAAATCGGGTTATTCATAACAATAAAATAAAATTATCTGGAGGGCCGAATATATCCGGCCCCAGGGCCTTAACTTTGACACATGTATTTTACAGCATATGCTGACCATTTATAATCTGAGAATAATCACAATAAATGAAATTTACTCATAAAGCTGTTCATTTAGCGCAGGGGTGTCAAACTCAATTGCACAAGGGGCCAGAATCCAAAACACACCTTAGTTCGCAGGCCGAACAGGATAAACATTTATAGAATATTAAAACTAAATTTTTTTTAAATTTTTCTTTAAAACCGTAACTTTTAAATATAATTATGAACTAGATATATAGCATTGCCTGCGGTAATGCTAGTGTGAATGCGTAAGCTGAATTTGGCAGCTGAAAATGTTAGTGCTGATAGCTGAAGATGCTAAAATTGATAGCTACAAACACTAAAGCTGATAGCCTGCTAAAATATTAGCTAAATGCCAAATTTGCCTAAAAAACTTAAAAAAAAAAAAAGAAACAGTTTAGCCAAAACAGCTAGCGTTTAAATATTAGCCTAACTCCAAAACAGCCTAAAAAAACATTCAAAAAGCTCTAATTACCCAGAAAATATTAGCTAAACACCAAAATGGACAAAAAAACTTAAACAAAAAAGCCTAAATTAGCCAGAACAGCTAGCATGTAGCTGAATTTTTAGCTAAACACCAAAACAGCCAAAAAATCTTAGTAAATGCCAAAATAGTCCAAAAGGTGGTGGAATGCCAATTTTTAAAACTTTAAAACGTAACTTTTTAACATAACCATGAATAATAAAAAGGCAGGAATATTATTCCAGAATAAATCAACTTGAACCTTTAATAACTTTCTATATTTTCCTCTCCATAAAAATATCTTTTGTCAAAACTATACAAGTTAGAAATAAGCGCAAGATAACATTGGGCCATTAATAACAATAAAATAAAATGATCTGGAGGGCCGGATCCGGCCCCCGGGCCTTGACTTTGACACATGTGATTTAGCGCATTTAGTTTTTAATTAAGGCTGTCAACCGATTAGAAAAAAAAATCCCGTTAAACACACTTTTGTGATTAAACACGATGTTTTAAATTAATGAAGATATGCAGCTTTTGATCAAAAACAGGCCAGAGAGAAATTTGTCCTTGATTTCTATTGTCTGAAATGTTTACATTTATCAAGTGTTTACTCGGATATCGCAAAAGGGTCATTCGGTCCCAGATGACCAGAACTCTAAAGACGTTTGTGTCTGCAGTATTACTCCAAGAAAACAAAGTTGCTGATGTACAGCTAGAAGAAACAAACCTGGAGCATTAGCATTAGCATTAGCCGTCCTATGGGAAATTCCATTAAACGTTAGCATCAAGCTAGCGGAAATTAGAATATTGATCCATTGAACTTAAATCGATTTATTGATATTTTTTCACCCCAGCCCTAGTCACAATACACTTATTTATTGTAAATAAGATGCTAAAGGACCCCCCACCATCTATTAATGTTTTGTCCTTGAATAGAGAAGAAAGCAAAAAGATCCACAAGATGTTTAGTTATATATTAACTGTAAAAAAAAGAATAAAAAAGTATTTATCATATTTGTCTGAAAAAATAAGATAAAAACATTTGACAAAACTGACTCAAATTATTAGTCTTTAAAACTAGTAACTTTGCAAATGTTAATAAATCCAAGATTAGGTAATGAGGAGCACAGTTCCTTTTTTTTTAAACCTTTTAAATCAATTTAAAGTTTGTTTACTAGAAACTTGAACACGTTTGGAAGCTGAACTCTTAGATCCACTCTCTTCCCAACAGATTGGACTCCTTTTACAAAGGCTACACGTTTATCTTATAGCTTTTAGCTGGAAGCAAGTGTGAAATGCTTGGGCGGATTTATTGAAGGAGACTTTTTGTCTAATGTGAACAGCTTTGTGATCTAACGGAAGTTTAACGCTCCAGACTGGGGTTTGCCTGCAGAGGCGCTTGAATAAATGGAACTGTTTCATCAATGAAACAGTTCTGTTTGATGGACGAGTGAACGAAAGAAAGCAAGTTAATCGGAACTGTCACTCATGTTAAATCTATTATATCTTTTAGTGTTTGTGGGAGGACTTTTTTAATAGAGTAAAAACTTTTTTAATAACCTTTTGCTGTATGATTCTGGCACAATATTGACTGATATTTTAAGTTATTTATGAAGTAATATAAAAAAATGTTTTAACAAAATTATAGTAACAATTTCCAAAAGAGTAAAATATTTTTAAAAAATGCTTTGAAACTAATCCTGGTCAAAAGTAAAAAACTTTATTGATAAAGCTCAAAATATCCACATGTGGAAATAGATCTATTGTAAAAAAAATCTTTACCGTTCAGTTTTGTCAGTAAATAGTAATCTAAAAAATCTTTATTTTATTGCAGTTAAAAGATAAACCAACACAAGTTTCTTCCTTAACCTGTTTATATAATCGCATTTAAACATTTACGTTGTTATAAGGGTGGATGTTGTATATCCACGTCACCTAGAAGCATAAATAACTTTTTACAAGCACTCGATTTGGTTACTTCAAGCAAAGCAAAAAATGAAATAACTCAGTGGGAGTGGGATTATTACATTCCTTTTTGAGCAATAAATCAAACTCTACTTGACATTAGTTAATAATCACTATATTTAATGAATCAAATGTGACTTCAGTATTTTTTTTTTAATCAAAGCCTTTCATCTTTCTGTAATGAGTTTGATAAATCTGTGATTTTTTTCTTGTATTGTCTACAAGTATTGCTTAAAATATACCAAGTCGATCAATGCTAATTAAAATACTGCTGTGCATAGATGTTGGTGGTGTAACAACTAATTATATCATCAATCCAATTTACATTGTAATTTGCAGTTGTTTATACAATTAATAGTTGATATTGGTACATTTTGAACGATTCGATTCACTGATCTTAAGTCGAACTTCAACCAGTGTGATGGAGATAAATACCTGGTACTGAACCAAAGCCGTTGCCATGGCTTCCTCATCGTCTTCCACCACATTGAAACCCGTCAACAGTAGAGCTGTGTATTGACGAGTCTGACGATACGATACATATTGTGATGCATGTCTCAAGACACAATATGTATCACTATTTTCTTTAAAGAGTATGACTCAGGAAAAACAAAAAAAAACTCTACCTGAATATCAATGCACCTTTAATTTAAGGGTCCCCAACTTCCAGGCTGCGAACTGGTACCGGTCCAGGGGCCGCCTGGTACCGTACCACAGACGGAGAAAAAATTAGGGTTGGGTTGAAAAAATCGATAAATCAATTTGAATCGATTTAAGCTTAATAGATCAATAATCGATTCATAAAAAATATAAATCAAGCTAAAGTTTACTAGCTTGATGCTAACATTTAATGGAATTTCCCATAGGACAGCTAATGCTAACTCTCGGTGGAGCTAAACATACATTACTGACTGAATAAACATGTTTATTAACTCACAGGTATGAATTTTGGAAATATTTTGGAATTGTTGATTAGTCGACTATTAAAAAAAAGTTCAAAATAACTTGATTTCTATCATCTTTTCTGACAGCCTCAATACTGTAACAATCCAGATCCAACTTTCCTCAGAAGTACAGGAGTCTCCTTGCAGAAAGTGTCACCCTCATCCGTCTCTACTGCGCACCAGCGAGACAAACGCAAGTTTGATGTGATGTGTGGGCTGGCATGCGTGCATCTGTTTGTATATCTTTGGTAATTTGGATGGATAGATGTGTTTGTGACAGTGTGTCTCCTAAGTAAGGGTGAGCAAGAGGAGGAGACAGATAGCGGATAGTCCTTGGCTGACTGCCCTCCCTTTGGGGCAGATGAAAGGATCAAGGGGCATCGAGGAAAGACGGTCTGTCCGGTCTTGTCAGTTCATTATGATTGGGTTACCTGTCACTGCTGGAGTGTTTAACACACTAACACACTTGTTCTGTCTCCAATCATATAGATAGGGAAATGTTTTGAGACTTGAGCTTAATCTCATTAGGAAGTGTTGCTCGCTGAGCAAAACCAAAGATTTGTAAACTGCAGCTTAAAGAATTTATTTGGTTCAAACTTTAACGCTACAACTCATTAATTTTACAGTTTTTAAAAAAAAAAAATGGTCAAAATGTTTGCTATGATGTTACTGATACACCTATAGTCAACTTGTTATCTGTAGACTTTTGTTTTTTTCTTCAGTTGGAAAAACCAACGTAATACCCTAATCACATATTATTACACTATAATTTACAGAGGACAAATTCTTTCAAATAAAATGAAATTTACTACAAAACATGGTTTATTCGAGTTTATATTGAGTATTTTAGATTTGACATTGAAGCAATCCCAATAGTAAACTCATGAGGGGGCTACAAAAATGATAAAAAAGAAAAAATGAAAAATTCGAAAGAATTAAACACCCTGCCTAAAATATAAATGTGCAAATCAATGAAAAATTCAATTAAACTGCATCTTGCCCAGACGTGGCACGTGCTTCCAAAGGTATGCTGCTTATTTCTGGATCTCTCGCTATGCTGCTCAGTTTTTTCCTTTGCTCCCCCTAGTGGTGGAATTGTGCATTTCGGTCATTTCTTTAAAAGAGCCAAAACAGGAATGGGCTAGAAACGTGCTCCCCCTACCCCAACGTCTTTATATGTTTTACTCTTCTTAACTGGGCAAGGCCTAAACGGCCGTCTGCGTCTGTATGTTTGACACCCGTGCTCTAATCCATGTTGGGGCTGGTGAAGATGATGTGCCATCTTTTATCGTGTGATTGCTTAGTAAGTATTCACACTATAGTGATTCTCCTTTCCGCACGTTTTTTGGCACATAAAAACTCAATCACACTTTTAGCGATTTCAGCAATCTTAGTCTGATCAAAACATTCAGCTTGTTCAGGACATTACTGCTGTTTTTTTTTTGTATTCATAAGTTTTTATAGTTTTTTAAAAATATTGAACAAAGTATGCTCCATAGGAAATGAAGAAAAAGTCTTCAAATGTAAAAAAAAATTTAAGAAGATTAGCAACAAGCCTTAAATATTTTTTGGGCTATGTTTAATCTTTTATAACAATAAAAAAAAGCAAATATTTTAGCACCATGCTAACATTTTTTGACTAATTTATTATCTACTGGGGTTTTTATAGGCTAATTTGGAGTTTAGCTAGTATTTTAGCAACATGCTAACGTTTTTTGACTAACTTATTGTCTGATTGCTGAAAGCAATCAGAGTATGTTATCCTACTACTTTATTATATTTTTTTCTTATTGTCTGATTGCTGAAAGCAATCAGAGTATGTTATCCTATACCTTTATTGTCTGATTGCTGAAAGCAATCAGAGTATGTTATCCTACTGCTTTCTTATATTTTATTATTGTCTGATTGCTGAAAGCAATCAGAGTATGAGATCCTAGTACTTTATTATATTTTTTTATTATTATTGTCTGATTGCTGAAAGCAATCAGAGTATGTTATCCTACTACTTTATTGTCTGATTGCTGAAAGCAATCAGAGTATGTTATCCTACAGCTTTCAACTATTTGTCTGATTGCTGAAAGCAATCAGAGTATGAGATCCTACACCTTTATTATTGTCTGATTGCTGAAAGCAATCAGAGTATGTTGTTGTACAACTTTATTATAGTTTATTATTATTATTATTATTATTATTATTATTATTCCGCCGGATTTTTGACGGGCTTCTCCTCGTAGTCTAAAGCAGCTATAAAGATGGAATCAAAAGTACTTTATAAAGCTCCATTATAAGATTTGTGCTATTACTTATGGTACCAAAAGCTTCAATGAGTGATTTATGATTAATATTTTTCTGACTAAAATTTCCCATTGAAAATGCATTGACCAAGAATTTTCCCAGCATGCCACAAAAAGCTTCTTAAAACCTTGAGTGAGATGGGTGTCTGTACTTATGGTACTTCCCAAAAGGTCATAATAGTACTGTAGTACTTTGAAGTTTATGTAAAGACTTCCTTGGAGTTTTCTAAACAT
The DNA here is from genome assembly GCA_003999625.1 of Oryzias javanicus. Taxonomy (NCBI): domain Eukaryota; kingdom Metazoa; phylum Chordata; class Actinopteri; order Beloniformes; family Adrianichthyidae; genus Oryzias; species Oryzias javanicus. The sequence continues at coordinate 14,851,257 of CM012440.1, forward strand.
ATGAGATTTTGAAGGTTTATTAAAACTTTGAAATGAAATGTCAAAGGTGATTAAAAACAAAACACCTAAACTCTACTCTACAGAAATGTTTCAAAAGTTTTAAGAAGGTTAAGATACTTCTTCAGAGTTCCCAGACCTGTTTCCAACATTCTTAAAGTAAAATAACAACATTTAAGCTTTAAAAAGGTATTGGCTTCTCAAAACCTTTAGTGTGGTGTCTGTTTGTAAATCCCAAGAGCCTCTAAATGGTACAGAAATATTTGAAAAATATACTCAAGCTTAAAGAAGTTTTGTTAACTTCTATAAAAGCTTAAACATTGTGAAAGAAACTTAAAAAGTAAAACTTCAACTTTAAAACAATAGCTAATACTGTAAATAATGGAAGTGGATCTAAAGCTTTAAACCTTATAAGATAACATTTGGAAGTGCTTGAACCGTTTCCTGTAAGCGATTAACTAACACAAATAACATTTAAAGCTTAAAATAGTAAGTATAAGTCCAAAATACTAACACCAACAAACTTCACATCATTCCTCAGTATGGTTTCTGAAACACCTGAGTGAAGGGCCAAGAGTTAGACCTCCTGATTGCTCATGAGTTCCACCTGTTGTACATGACAACAAAGAAGCTCGGTCTCTGCAGATGAAACAATTTCATTCTCAACCTTTAAGAATTTGCATTTAAAGACTTTAGGTTTCTGTTAACAGTGTTAATGCAGCAAAGCTATAGTTCTCTGAAACTACAGGAGATAAAAGAAAAAATTAAACGCTCTAATGTCTTGATCACTGAAATTTTTTTTTATCAAATATAAAGGTTTAAATATTTGGCGTCATCTAGTGGTGGTCTGAATAAAAGTTTAAGAAGAGACGATTTCTCTAGATCTGACTGTGGAAACATCTTCAAAGTAGGTATTTTTGGCTTTTGATAGCAACAGCTTTAAAAATGTTTCACTAGATGTTTGTTTGTAAATGAAACATACTGAAAGTGTTAAAACAAATTACAGCTAATGAAGGCTATTTAAAAAGACTAATGAAAGAGACCCAAAAATTTCCCATGATGCAAACATGGTGTCTGAAAACCTTAAGTGTGGTGTCTGTTTGTACTCATGGGGTTTCTCCCATGAGGCTGTTCTTGATATGGACACATGTGCAAACATGTGTTACGGGTAAGGCCCCCTGCAGGCAGGTGAGGCCCCCTGCAGGCAGGTGAGGCCCCCTGCAGGCAGGTGAGGCCCCTGCAGGCAGGTGAGGCCCCCTGCAGGCAGGTGAGGCCCCCTGCAGGCAGGTGAGGCCCCTGCAGGCAGGTGAGAGGCCCCCTGCAGGCAGGTGAGGCTCCCTGCTGTCAGTCTCAATTGCTTCCAAAAATGGTTATCTGATATAGCGCTGAGTCAAGAGTCAGACCTGCTGTTCAGTGAAAACAAAGAAGCTTGGTCTCATCTAATGAAACAATTTCATCCTCAACCTTTTAAGAATTTGCATTTAAAGACTTTTAGGTTTCTGTGAACAGAGTTAATGCAGCAAAGCTAAGTTCTCTGAAACAACAGGAGATAAAAGAAAAAAAAAACACTAAAGTCTTGAATTTGTTTTTTATAAAATGTAAAAGTTTAAAATCTTTGGTGTCATCTAGTGGTGGTCTGATGAAAGTTTGAAAGGCGATTTCTCCAGATCTGGGGAAACTGACAAAGGTGTACATCTATAAAGTGGGTATTTTTGGCTTTTGATAGTAACAGCTTTAAAATTGCTTTAATATGGTATTGCTTTCAGCAATCAGACGCAATTTCTTTATAGGAATTGCAAATCTTAGTCTTTTTATTATTATTATATTTTCTTAATTCCGTCAAAGTTTGCCGAACTACTCCTCCTACAGTTTAGCAGCTACAAAGCTGAAACTTATACAGTATGTAGGGCTTGGTGGTGTGACGTGTGCTTGTATTCAACTTTTTAATTGGAGTTATGGTTGATTTTATATTAATATTTTTATGAATTAATTTTCCCATTGACTTAACATTGGGAGCACCTTTAAATGCTTATATCTTCAAAAGTACTAAAGATAATTTCATGAAACTTTACAATATTGTAGCCTATAGTAAACTACACGTTCTATTAAAATTGTAGCTCAATGGTACTCTATAGCGCCACCAGGTGGTCGTTTAAGTACGTAATTGGTTTTTGGCCTCTATCTCGAATACCGTAAGTCAGAAATTTGTGCTTTCTTTTTCTGTGTGTTCCTTGGATGCTAATGAACGTTTTTCAAATTGGGACTATGGACTTCCGTCTAACTAGATTTTTCGCAATTTGCGATTTTTCGTAAAACACGTTTTTGGCTCCAGATCCAACATAGTTTGACCAAACTTGACAAGATATCTTACATACCCTATTTAGACTACCCCGAATTCAATGGTACCACTCAATTGGCGAAATTCCTTACCGTTTTTGAGATAATCGTAATGCTAATGAGGTGGGTGTGGTCACTGATTTTTAACATGCTGTAAATCCTACAAAGATTGTCAAAACATCACAAGTTTTAAAATATAACTTCTTCCTACAGTGATGAAGAAGTATGAAAAGTTTTATGAAAATATTCCAATAGGTGGCGCTATAATTTAGGAAATTGTGTTTAAGCCTCTATCTCAAAAACCACTCAACCAAGCTACATAAAATTCAACGCATAGGTTGCAGGAAGGGACTTGTATAACATACTAGAAAAAGGGCTCTGCTGCGCCACCTAGTGGTGACTTAAGAAGGATAAGCTAAGTTTGGATGGGTCCTGTTATCTTCCAAATAGTTGCATGTACCAACATCCAACCACTTGTATTTTGTTAAGTTGATCAAGGAGGTGTTTGGTTTAAAATTTCGTACCATTTGGGTTTATGGTTAATTTTATATGAATTTTTAAAAATATGTTTTCCCCCTATCAAAATACATGGGACAAACTTTAAATCCGTATTATCTTGAAAAGTAGTTGATTAACTGGTATGAAACTTTGTAAGTAGATACTTTTAACCAATCTTTAAATCCTCAATCAATTTTGGCTCTATTGCGCCACCTGGTGGTCTGTTTTAAAACTAAAGTGTATAGGCCTTATTCTTCAAGTGCATTAGTCTTAAGCACTAGGTTTTACTCCTATATGATTCATTTGATAGGAATATAATAGCTTATAATCATTTGCGATCTCTATTGTGTAAGACTTTTTCTCAATTTAAGATTTTTCGCAAAACACTTTTTTGAGTCCCCGTGTCACATACTTTGACTAATATTTACATTTTTCTACACATACCCTATTTGGGCTACCACAAATCCAATGGTAGTATCCGTTTTGCATAGTTCCGTACCGTTTTTGCGTAACACGTTAAGCAAATTAGAGAGAATGAGATTGTAATGTTTGCAACGCTGCAGCTCTTTGACAGTTTCATATAACTTCACCAAATTTTCAAGACTTCTTCCACAGTGTAAGATGAGCAAGCGCAACAACTTTCACAACGGTGCTCCCGTAGGTGGCGCTACAGCCAATTCCTGACGTTTTCTCTAATATCTCCATAAGTACTTGACCTACGCGGACGAAACTTGGCGTGCACGTCGAACGGGAGGTGTTTAACATGCCTGCGGCTGTGCAGTGTTTTAGATCAGTATTGCTTTCAGCAATCAGACGCAATTTCTTCAGGGAATTGCAAATCTAGTTGTCTGATTGCTGAAAGCAATCAGAGTATGTTATCCACCTTCTTTATTCTATTTTATTATTTTTATTATTATATTTTATTCCGTCACTTTTTAAAATGCTTCTACTCCTACAGTTTTAAAGATATTAAAATAATTTCAAAAGTAGTTTGTAAAGCTCCTTTGGGAGTAGTGTGCTATTACTTTTGGTATGCTTCAGAATTATGAATGATTTTATATTAATATTTTTATGAATTATTTTTCCCATTGACTTAACATTGAGAGCAACTTTAAATGCTTATATCTTAAAAAGTACTAAAGATAAACTCATGAAACTTTCCAATATTGTAGCCTATAGTAAACTACACGTTATATTAAAATTGTAGCTCAATGGTACTCTATAGCGCCACCAGGCGGTCGTTTAAGTAAGCAATTCGTTTTTGGCCTCTATCTCGAATACCGTAAGTCGGAATTTTGTGCTTTCTTTTTCTGTGTGTTCCTTGGATGCTAATGAACGTTTTTCAAATGGGACCATGGACTTCCGTCTAACTAGATTTTTCGCAATTTGCGATTTTTCGTAAAACACGATTTTTGCTCCCTATTCAACACAGTTTCACTAAACTCGACAAAAATTGGTATATACCCTATTTAGACTACCCCGAATTCAATGGTACCACTCAATTGGCCAAATTCTTTACCGTTTTTGAAATAATCGTAAAGCTAATGAGGTGGGTGTGGTCACAGATTTTTAACATCAGAAATCAACGTACAACCACTTGTTGTTTGTTAAGCTAACAAAGGAGATGTTAAGTCTAAAATTTTGTACCATTTGGTCTTATCGTTGATTTTATATGATTTTTTTTTAAATCCTTAGGATTCTGCAGAAGAGCAATGCTGCCGTCTATTGGAATAAAAAAATATGGCACACATTTGCATTGTGAGCATTTTTAAATGCTGATATCTTAAAAAATACTAAAGATAATTTCATGAAACTTTCCAATATCATAGGGTACAGTAAACTACAAGTTCTATTAAAATTACAGGTCAATGCTCCTCTATAGCGCCACCAGGCGGTCGTTTGAAAAAACACATTAGTTTTTGGCCTCTATCTCTAATACCGTAAATCAGAATTTTGTGCTTTTTTTTCCTGTGTGTTCCTTGGATGCTAATGGTTGTTTTTTCAAACTGGGACCATGGACTTCTGTCTAACTAGATTTTTCGCTATTTGCATTTTTTGGAAAACACATTTTTTGCTCCCTTTTCAACATAGTTTCTTCAAACTTGACAAAAATTGGTACATAGAATATTTGGACTACCCCAAATTCAATGGTACCACTCAATTGGAGAAATTCCTTACCGTTTCGTCATAATCGTAATGTTAATGAGGTGGGTGTGGTCCCAGATTTTAACATGCTCTAGATCCTACAAAGATTGACAAAACTTAACAAATATTGAAATGTAACTTCATCCTACATTGATAAACACTCACCTAAAATATTGTAGAAATATTCCAATAGGTGGCGCTATAATTAAGGCAATTGTGTTTAAGGCTCTATCTCAAAAACTACTTAACCTAGCTAAATAAAATTTAACATATAGGTTGTAAGAGGTGTGTTGTATAACATACTAGAAATACAGCATTGCTGCGCCACCTAGTGATGACTTAAGAAGGATAAGCTAACTTTGGATGAGTCCTCGTATCTTGTAGATAATTGCAGATATCAACATCCAACCACTTGTAGTTTGTTAAGCTGATCAAGGAGATGTTTGGTTTAAAATCTCGTACCATTTGGGTTTACAGTTGATTTAATATGAATTTTTAAAAATATTTTTCCTCCTATACATGGGACAAACTTGAAATCCCTGTTGAGATTTCACTGGATTCTTTTAAAGAGCAATGCTGCCATCTAGTGGAAATAAAAAACCATGGCACACAGTTGCATTGAGAGCAACTTTAAATGCTGATATCCTAAAAATACTAAGATAATTTCATGAAACTTTCCAATATCATAGGGTACAGTAAACTACAAGTTCTATTAAAATTACAGGTCAATGCTCCTCTATAGCCACCAGCGGTCGTTTGAAAAACACATTTGTTTTTGGCCTCTATCTCTAATACCGTAAATCAGAATTTTGTGCTTTCTTTTTCTGTGTGTTCCTTAGATGCTAATGGACGTTTTTCAAATGGGACCATGGACTTCTGTCTAACTAGATTTTTCGCTATTTGCAATTTTTCGTAAAACACATTTTGCTCCCTATTCGACATAGTTTCTTCAAACTTGACAATTTGTACATACCCTATTAAGACTACCCCGAATTTAATGGTACCAATCAATTGGTCAAGTCCTTACCGTTTCGAAATAATTGTAATGTTAATGAGGTGGTGTGGTCACAGACTTTAACATGCTCTTATTCCTTTCTTTTGAACAATGTTTTAGATCGGTGTTGCTTTCAGCAATCAGACGCAATTTCTTCAGGGAATTGCAAATCTAGTTTATTCTTCTTCTTCTATTTTCTTATTCCGTCTAAATTTCGCAGTGCTTCTTGTCCTACAGTTTAATAGTTATCAGCTGAAATTACTGTGGTTGTAGTGCTCGATAGTGCGATGCGTGCTATTTTTTGTTTAGCCATTGGACTTATGGTTGATTTTATATTAATATTTTTATGAATTATTTTTCCCATAGACTTAACATTGTGAGCACCTTTGAATGCTCATATCTTCAAAAATACTAAAGATAATTCCATGAAACTTTTCAATATTGTAGCCTGTAGTAAACTACACGTTCTAATAAAATTCTAGCTCAATGGTACTCAATAGCGCCACCAGGTGGTCGTTTATGTGCAAAAATGGTTTTTGGCCTCTATCTCGAATACCGTAAGTCAGAAATTTATGCTTTCTTTTTCTGTGTGTTCCTTGGATGCTAATGAACGTTTTTCAAATTGGGACCATAGACTTCCGTCTAACTAGATTTTTCGCTATTTGCGATTTTTCGTAAAACACGTTTTTGGCTCCCTATTCAACGTAGTTTAACCAAACTCCACAAAAATTGGTACATACCCTATTTAGAGTACCCCCAATTCAATGGTACCACTCAATCCGCGAAATTCCAAACCGTTTTTGAAATAATCGTAATGTTAATGAGGTGGGTGTGGTCACTGATTTTTAACATGCTCTAAATCCTACAAAGATTGTCAAAACCTCACAAGTTTTAAAATATAGCTTCATCCTACATTGATAAAGAAGTATGAAAAGTTTTATGAAAATATTCCAATAGGTGGCGCTATAATTTAGGAAATGGTGTTTAAGCCTCTATCTCAAAAACTACTGAACCTAGCCGCATAAAATTCAACGCATAGGTTGCAGAAGGAGAGTTATATAACATACTAGAAAAAGAACTCCGCTGCGCCACCTAGTGGTGACTTAAGAAGGATAAGCTAACTTTGGATGGGTCCTGTTATCTTCCAAATAGTTGCAGGTTTCAACTTGTAACCACTTGTATTTTGTTAAGTTGATCAAGGAGGTTTTTGGTTTAAAACTTCGTACCATTTGGGTTTATGGTTGATTTTATATGAATTTTTAAAAATATTTTTTCCCCCTATCAAAATGCATGGGACAGACTTTAAATCCCTATTATCTTGAAAAGTAGTTGATCAACTGGTATGAAACTTTGTAAGTAGATAATTCAGACCAATCTTTAAATGCTCAATCAATTTTGACTCTATTGCGCCACCAGGTGGTTATTTGGAGCACTAGAGTGTATAGGCCTTTTTCTCCAAGTGCATTTGTCTTAGGCCCTACCTTCTACTGCTTTGTGATTCATTGGATAGTAAAAATATTGCCTATATCCATCAGAGATCTCTATTGTGTAAGATTTTTCAGCAATTTACGATTTTACGCAAAACACTTTTTTGACTCCCTTTGTCACATACTTTGACTGATCTCTGCAAATTTTTGCACATACCCTATTTGGGCTACCGCAAATCCAATGGTATCATCAGTTTTCCATGGTTCCGTACAGTTTTTGCGTAACACGTCATGCAAATTAGACAGGCTGAGATTATAATGTTTGCAACGCTGCAGCTCCTTGACAGTTTCACATAACTTCACCAAACTTACAAGACTTCTTCCACGGTGTAAGATGAGCAAGCACAACAACTTTCACGACGGTTCTCCCGTAGGTGGCGCTACAGCCAATTCCTGTTGTTTTCTCCAATATCTCCAAAAGTACTTGACCTACGCGGACGAAACTTGTCGCGCGCGTGGCACGGAAGGTCTTGAACATTTGCGGCTGCAGGATGTTTTAGATCGGTATTGCTTTCAGCAATCAGACGCAATTTCTTCAGGGAATTGCAAATCTAGTTATATTTTTTTCTTTTTCTCTTTTCTTATTCCGCCAAAAGTTTGCCGTGTATCTCCTCCTACAGTTTTGTAGCTAGAAAGTTGAACTTATACAGTTTGTAGGGTTGCTGGTGTGACGTGTGCTTGTAATTCATTTTTTGATTGGACCTATGGTTGATTTATATTAATATTTTATGATTTTTTTTCCCATTGACTTAACATTGGGAGCACCTTTAAATGCTTATATCTTCAAAATACTAAAGATAACTTCATGAAACTTTCCAATATCATAGGGTATAGTAAACTACACGTGCTATTAAAATTGTAGCTCAATCCACCTCTATAGCGCCACCAGGTGGTCGTTTGAAAAGTATTTTTGTTTTTGGCCTCATCTTGAATACCGTTAGTCAGAAATTTATGCTTTCTTTTTTCTGTGTGTTCCTTGGATGCTAATGAACGTTTTTCAAATTGGGACCATGGACTTCCGCTAACTAGATTTTTCGCTATTTGCGATTTTTGTAAACACGTTTTGGCTCCCTATTCAACATAGTTTACCAAACTCGACAAAATTTGTACATACCCTATTTAGAGTACCCCGAATTTCAATGGTACCCTCAATTGGCATAATTCTTACAGTTTTTGAGATAATTGCATGCTAATGAGGTGGTGTGGTCCCCGATTTTAAACATGCTCTAATCCTACAAAGATTGTCAAAACTTCACAAGTTTTGAAATATAAGTTCATCCACAGTGATAAAGAAGTCTGAAAAGTTTTTATGAAAAAATATCTCCAATAGGTGGCGCTATAATTTAGGAAATTGTGTTTAAGCTCTATCTAAAAAAAATACTCAACCTAGCAACATAAAATTCAACACATAGGTTGCAGAGGGGACTTGTATAACATACTAGAAAAAGGACTCTGCTGCGCCACCTAGTGGAGACTTAGAGCGATAAGCTAACTTTGGATGGGTCCTGTTATCTTCCAAATAGTTGCATGTGATCAATATGCAACACTTGTAGTTTGTTAAGCTGATCAAAAACATGTTTGGTTTAAAATCTCGTACCATTTGGGTTATGGTTGATTTTATATGAATTTTTAAAATTATTTTTTCCCCTATCAAAATACATGGGACAAACTTTAAATCCCTATTATCTTGAAAAGTAGTTTGATCAACTGGTATGGAAACTTTTATATTTCAGACCAATCTTTAAATGCTCAATCAATTTTGGCTCTATTGCGCCACCAGGTGGTCAGTTGGAGCACTTAAGTGTTAAGGCCTTATTCTCCAAGTGCATTTGTCTTAAGCCCTACCTTTTACTGCTTTGTGATTCATTGGATAGTAAAACAATAGCCTATAATCATTTGCGATCTCTATTGTGTAAGACTTTTTCTCAATTGACGATTTTTCGCAAAACACTTTTTTGACTCCCCGTGTCACATACTTTGACTAATCTTTACAGTTTTCTGCACATAGCCTATTTGGGCTAGCACAAATCCAATGGTAATGTCCATTTTCCATAGTTCCGTACAGTTTAAGCGTAATACGTCATGAAAATTAGACAGGCTGAGATTGCAATGTTTGCAACGCTGCAGCTCCTTAACAGTTTCACATAACTTCACCAAACTTTCAAGACTTCTTCCACAGTGTAAGATAAGTCAGCGCAACAACTTTCACAACGGTGCTGCCGTAGGTGGCGCTGCAGCCAATTCCTGACGTTTCCTCTAATATCTCCAAAAGTACTTGACCTACGCGGACGAAACTTGCCGTGCGCGTTGAACAGGAGGTCTTTAAAGCTTGCAGCTGTAGAATGTTTTAGATCAGTATTGCTTTCAGCAATCAGACGCAATTTCTTCAGGGAATTGCAAATCTAGTTATTATTATTATTCCGCCGCATTTTTGGCGCGCTTCTCCTCGTAGTCAAAAGCAGTTATAAAGATGGAATCAAAAGTACTTTGTAAAGCTCTATTGTGAGAAGTGTGCTTGTATTTTGTATAGCCATTGGACTTATGGTTGATTTTATATTAATATTTTTATGAATTATTTTTCCCATTGACTTAACATTGTGAGCACTTTTAAATGCTTATATCTTCAAAAATACTAAAGATAATTTCATGAAACTTTCCAATATCATAGGGTATAGTAAACTACACGTTCTCTTAAAATTGCAGCTCAATGCTGCTCTATAGCGCCACCGGGTGATCGTTTTAGTAAGCAGTTTGTTTTTGGCCTCTATCTCGAATACCGTAAGTCAGAAATTTGTGCTTTCTTTTCGTGTGTGTTCCTTGGATGCTAATAAACGTTTTTCAAATTTGGACCATTAAATTCTGTTGGTCTAGATTTTTCGCTATTTGCGATTTTTCGTAAAACACGTTTTTGGCTCCCTATTCAACAAAGTTTCATCAAACTCGACAAAAAATTGGTACACACCCTGTTTAGAGACCCCGAATTCAATGGTACCACTCAATTGGCGATATTCCTTACCGTTTTTGAAAAAACGTAATGCTAATGAGGTGGGTGTGGTCACTGATTTTTTAACATGCTCTAAATCCTACAAAGATTGTCAAAACTTCACAAATTTTGAAACATAACTTCATCCTACAGTGATAAAGAAGTACGTAAAGTTTTATGAAAATATTCCTATAGGTGGCGCTATAATTTAGGAAATTTGTTTAAGCCTCTATCTTTTGTTTTTAAATCTTTGGCGTCATCTAGTGGTGGTCTGATGAAAGTTTGAAAGGCAATTTCTCTAGATCTGTGGAAACTGACATATGCATACATATATAAAGTGGGTATTTTTGGCTTTTAATAGCAACAGCTTTAAAATTGCTTTAATACGGTATTGCTTTCAGCAATCAGACGCAATTTCTTTATAGGAATTGCAAATCTAGTTTTTATTTATTATTTTAAAAGAATTTTATATAAAATGTAAGGAATAAAAAACAGAGAAAGACATAACCGCTGAAGGACTTCAGGCAAAAACCCACAAGGCTTCAAAACGCTATAAAACAATAACAAAGGTCACTGAAGGAACAGCGCTGATGGATTTGCCTCTGCACAGACACAGGGTGAATCTGTAAATGGAGGATGTGACTGTCAGCTTCACAGATTCATCTCACCTGCTGTGATTGGGGCTGGAAGTGGACCTGCACAGGCCGCTCTGCTCTCCATCTGCAGAGGAACAACACAAAGCCCTGATGAGAGGCAGTCCATCACTGCAGAGGATGCTCAGTAACTAGGACTAATCAGCAGTGCTGCGTTCTTTATCACAGCAAAGAGGGGCTGACACAGAGAAAACCCATCATGCAACGTCTTCTCTGTGACAAATACCAGCAATTAGCCTGGTCCCACTGAGCTCCACCTCCTGTCGCCTTAATCAGAAGCTGCTCATTAATTCTCCTGCTTCCAGATTTAGGGGCAGCAGGCTTCCAGCTGCTGAGCAGCAGTAGGTTGAATCCTCCCACTCCAGATTGACCTCCTGACAGCTAATAAACCCTTTGGTGATAAAACATGAGCAGAAACGGATTATCGGCTATGAGTAACAGAGAGGAGCGGTTCACTTGAGGTCAAATAATAAAAAGAGCTGCTGTCCAGAGAAAAGTGTGGAGGCTGAGCAAAGTTTAGACTCACTTCAGCAGGAAAATGGGCTAGAAAATGATCAGAACATTTCAGCAAATTATAATATGACATTTATTATTAAATTCATTCTTGTAAGGTAATTACTGTACTTTTTGCAATCTGTACTTCAGCAGGGAAAAAAATTAAGCAATATTTCAAATAAAGCCCTGCAAGATGAACAGTTTGTGCCATTAAAGGCAAACATAATAGAAAGTTGTAATAGTGACAGCCTTAGATAAAGTATTCCTTGATAAAAATAAATTAGGAGAACACAAAATTTCCAAAATTGCATTATGATGGATCCTGGCTTTGGGTAGTAGACTGTAACAGAAAAAAACCTGTCCTGATCAGGTTTTGTTTATTTGCTGTGATCTGATTCAGAGTCATTTGATTTTGAGTATCTGCAGGTACCGAGTCTGGATCGATACTTTTGCTACAAAAACCCCCCAAAAAATACATGTCCTCTATTTTTATTTCATACACGTTGTTTGTTCATTTAAGACTTAAACACTGCACTTCTGTGAAGTAGCTTGAAAAACCATACTACTATTCACTATTACCTTTTAAAAATAGGTAATGTTTAGCCATGTGAGAAAGTTTGGTGACTGTAGCTTTAGGATCCTCAGAACTATTGAAAAATTTTGGTGAAATATGATTCATATCTTCATAAAAAAAATTACGTTCTTCCAAAATCACTGCATGAATATGAGGATGAGTATTTATGACTAGCTCAAATGAGTGTAATCATGTATTCTTTTCAGTTTTTCTTGAGAGATTACCGTTTTGTTTTGGGCTAATTTTTTCTAGAGGTTTGCACTTTAGACGGTCCCTAAGCAGCTATATCACAGCCATATCTTTTTCGGCAGCACAGATAGATTCTCATTAACGAGACACAAAAACACCTTTTTTTTTCTTTGAAATGCCTTTATAGGTTGTTGTTTAAGTTAAGACAAAACAGAAGAGACTGTCAGCTTTAGATGTTTATTAAAAGAGTGATTGAGCCTAGTAGTCTGAATTTTTTTTACAAACCAAATCGGCTCTACTGGCTTTTTAGTGTCACTTGACGTGTGGTGACAGACAAGATAAATGCCTTCCTATTACCTGAAAATCTATGTTTGTCAAGTTTTTGATCTAACTCTAAAGTATCACAAAGAAAGAAACAAAAGTTGGCTTAGCTTTTCCACACCTCAGTTTAGCTGCAATACATTATATAATCTTTATTTAGGGTGGCTGATATTCACACGTGTACTAAACGACATGCAGAGATGCAGTGGATCTTATTTCCTGATATATATCCAACTGCTGACTCACCCCTGTGCGAGGCCGCCTCTGTTTCTTCTGACCGGCCTCCTGCACTGCTCGAGTTTCCTGTAATAAAAACAACACAAAGAAGGAAATAAATGAAAAAACTAAAAAAATTAAACGTTGGTGCAGCACCATGTCACTCTGAATAGCTCCGTAAGGGTTTAAAAGTCAAGAGATGAAGCGGTACTTACTGGAGAGATTTTGTTTGTTTGAAACCTGAATAAAAACAGTAAAAACAAATATTATATGTAACACTTTGAAATTTACATTTTCTACTTAAAAAAAAAAAAAAACCACTTCATAAATGTTGATGAAAGCTATAATTCATCCAAGCGATGACTCCAAGTGGCAAAATGTTTCATGAAAAAAGATTTAAAGTCTAGTTGTCATGACTCAACTTCAAGGCTTCATAAATGTTTATTTGTTATTAATTTAACATCAAACTCTTTGATATCAGAAAATTTTCTTAAAGCTTAATAGCAGATGTAAAGAGGACCTGCTGCCGGGCTCCTCTGTTGGGCGGCAGAGTGAGCGCTCCCACTGTGGCTTTCAGCTCCTTCTCTGTGGCCACGGAGCTGCTGCGATTTCCGCTGGTCACTGGTCGGATCTGGATGTGGAACTTTTTGGGCTCCTCGTCATCAAAGTCTGAATCGCTGGAGTAGAAGGTGTTGTCCTTCCCTTCAGAGCAGCGTTCAGGAGGTAGTCAAGGACAAAAACGGTACGGGGCAACAAGGTTTATCTATTAAATTAGATTTAATACAATGTCAGACATTATTAAAAATGTATAAGGCATTTAATGTCTTACTGCTGCCAGACAATGTGCAAAAAATATTTTAAAATCAAAGAACATTTCCATAAACTGAGAGAAATTGAAAATAATCTAATTTAATTTTTTTTTAGTTCCATTTGCTGACCAAAAATGAGGAATGCGTGAAAATAGAAGGACGAAGGGAAGTGAGTGGAGACTTACTCCGTTCCAACCATTCTGCCCACAACTCAGAGGTCAAATTCTAATGAAGTACTGCTGCTCTTCAGAAACTATTCTCTAGAAAACAACACAGATCATTTGATTTTTCCTAGAAACAGAAAAAAAAAAGACCACAAGAAAAATTTTAAAAATAAATAAAGACATGATCGAAGTGGGACTTTAAAGTCCCCCTCCAATGAAAATCATGTCTTTTTAATTTTTTAATATTTTTCTTCTGAAAGAGAAAAAATATAATATTAAATCATTTTGTGTTTGCATTTCTGAGTCTTTCTCCTTTTAAATCCCTGTCAATCAAACTGTTTGAGAAAAACTCAGTTTGAATTCCTGAGCTTTGCTTATGTCATGATGGCTGACCCAGCTGCAGCATAGAGGCCAGAGAAGAGAAGATAACATCAGACTTCTGTGCTTTAATGGATTGCAATTCAGTGAAAGGCCATACTGATGTTAACCTTTCATTATTTTCCCAAGGAATCTGAGGAAAAAGTGGAACGGATTTATTTGTCATAACAACGTCAATAATTATTTGATTATTTGTGGAAAAAAAAAAAAGAGTAATTTTTCAACGTGACGGAGAAAGAATCCGAGTTTTGTAAGAAGTTATTTTTGAAGAAGGATGTGGTGCACAGTGGACAGCCTGCTCGTTAAAAAAGTGAATGAAATTAATGTCGGCTCCTCGTCATGTAGTGAAGGCGCGTGTTCTTGCATTTCCTGCTTGTGTTTTAATTGCGTCCAAGACTGGATTATTTTAAGTTGGCCTCACGTATTTAAAAAGAAACTGAAAGTAAAATACCATTAGCTGTCACAAATATGCTGTCCGCATTTGATCCCACCTGCGGAGGAGTGCCGAGCTGCAGTCAGAGCCGCCACTGCTTTATAGCAGCAGCGCGAATGTGAATGCTGTAGCTTTGTGTTTTTTTCCCACAGCTGACAAAATGCTAACCTGCTTCGCTTTATGCTCACATAAACAAAACTCATCTTTGTGTGGCTTCATATAGTCACATTACAAGCATTTAAAAGCCATTCAAGGAAAAGGTATTGAGGAAGTACACAAGGCTCTTGATTAAAGAAGATTATAAAGGCAGGCTGTCGCGCATTTGAAAGGAACATACTGCCACTGATAAATGGATCAGAGCTACTGAGTTAGACAAGGCCATTCAAGTAATGAGTTAGCTGGGAAATTCATTTAAACTAAAGGACTGCACACAGCTCGGCTCACTTTTCTTCATTTACAGTTTACAAGGGGAACATGTTTACTCGCTTGCACTGCCAAACTCACATGAGAGCAGCATCATTTTCTGACTAATTGGGTAAACTTCCTCTCTGAACTTCTCATTACACTCCTTTTAAACTGCTTTTTTGAGTGTACTGAACAAGCGCGTGGGTTTCATTTAACAGACAGAATTAGTCACAAGACTGAGTCGACTTTGTAAAATTCTTTTTAAAAAGTGAGAAAGTCCTGGAGAGTGAGATGGGTTTCAGACCCTGCGAAGATGCGCAAAAAAATAAAAAAAGATTGGTGGTGAATACAAACTTCTTTAAAGTTCATCCATCGTTAAGAAACAGAGCAGACTGCTAATAAAGTCAATGATAATAGCATAAAAAAGTAGGAATAAAAAAAGGATATCATTCTGATTACTGTCAGCTCTGATGACAAATCCTTCATCGTCCACTTCCAGCGGCGAACACTAGATAAACACATCAGATAAACAGAGAGATAAGCTTAACAACAATAAATAATAAGGTTAACAACACATAAAACTGGTTTCTACGCAAGAGTAAAACAGCATTCAACATAAGTGTCTATTATATATCCTTTTACATCTCTCACCTTAAACACACTTGGGTTAACAAAGTCATCCACACATGTTCGTCTCTGGCTGCATTGAATTTCTTCAGTTTGACACACTTTTGCCTCGTTTCCACTGAGTGTTCCAGACCAGACTGGACCGGACTGGTATTATGAGCAATTCTATTATGAAATGGATCCATTAGGCCGAACAGTTTCATACTGTTGTTAGTCACCTATTGGTTGTAGGTCCATAGTAAAATGGAATAGACTAGTTACAGCAGAACTTCTATCATCACACAATGAACTCCAGAAACACGCTGCATCGGCAAATACTGAGAACCGCTGTAGTCACACAGTTATGACGCACAGATACGTCATCGGACCCCCGATGTGCCTTTGATGTTCCAACATTCAATGGAAATGCTCACTTGAATTGCCCTGACCATTCTAAACAAGCCAGGACCGGACCACTCCGATCAAGACCGTTCAGTGGAAACGAGGCATTCGACACTGGACAGAAATCACACCGCCTCAGCACCATGGAGAGCTCTCGCCACGGACTCTTGCAATGCTTTGTTTTAATTAAACAGCCGGGAGGGAGAGATCTCTGTTGAGATTTACTTAATAATTGCGTACATACTACATAAAATATGTATAAGCTGTGTAATTCTCAACCAACAAAAAACTTTGAACAGCTCAAAACTGAATTTATGTAAAGACTAGCAAGCAATGCGCAATGTGCGATAAGGCCTTTAGGTGAATCTTAATGCTGGTCTTGTGCCTACTTTGAAACATCTTTTCAAAAGTCTTAAGACCAAAGAATAAATCAGGAAAACTCCATGTATCAATCACCTACTTCTTTACTTTCCAAAAGTTTTTTTTTTTTTTTTTTTACAGTAAAGATACATTCTTACTGGCCTCATTGACTCATATTCAAGCGAGATAATTTCAAGGAATAGTCCATGTAAACACACATCAACCCAAAATTTGGGCTTGCGCGACCAGAACTCTCACGTTCATTTATGCATCGTGACAAAAGTTTTTACGTCTGGTCTCGAGCTCTACAAACAAAACAAGAGTTCATTGATCGCACGCTGAAAGTTTAACTAGTTGAACTTCTTGACTGCTAAATCGCGAGAACACTCAACTTTGACCAATGCGGGAGTTGGATTTGTTAGTGAAGTGTAGGTAGTGTCCTTTGCACCACTTCAATATTTCTCATCAAGCCAGTTCCAACTGTAGCTGGCGGACAATAAAATAAAACAGAATAGAAGCCCCTCCCTGCTTGTTCAGTGTGAACACCACTTGATGGATGTGCATTCATGAAACTCTGTGTAGTGCGTTCTCGTATGTGCAACACATGCCCAGTGGGAACCTTGAAAGTTAGTTTCCAGAGATTATAATGATAACAGGTTTTTTACTCCTGCTTTCATGTGAGAATGAATTCATTTACTCACCATTCCGTCCATCACAGCTGAATCCCTAAAAATGTAAGAAAAAAAAAAAAAAAAAAAAAAAAAGAAATTCAAATCTTATTTTTTCTTCAACTTCTCTGGACATACTTGTATATATCGATTTGTGTTCACTCTCACGTCGAGTCCGGCTCCTTGTCCCTCTTGCCAAGGCCGGGGATTCTGAAGGCTTTTGCGCGACTCTTTTTTCCGCCTTCAGGGGCCAGAGCTGTCATGCACTCTTCAAACCCAACTGGAGCTGCAATAAATGGAAAGACAAATAAGAATGTTTTTTTGTGGGCGTTTATGTTCTTTTTGTATTAAAACTGATGCAGAAGTACAGGGGGGCACAGAAGTATTTGGTAGTCACTAATTCTGCAAGTCGTGGTTTGTGATCTTCATCATCAAAACACTAACTATGAAGCTACATTTACATTGCCCTCTGCAATGTGCATTCAAGGGACCACTTCCAATGAAAAGTCAATATAAGTGAGTGTTTTGGGAATCCACATTCAAAAGTCTTGTGTTCATGCGTAGCTATACAAGTTTCTACAACAGTTTTCTGGCTCTATGTAGAGAAATACGCACCCATTGAGCATGTGTGACAGGAAAAACCAGGTCGAACTTTGACCAATCTGAGACTCATTGGTAATGTCATCCCCATTTACAACCATTTGAAAACCGACCATGAAGGAGACATTAATAATTGCAGGTCGTTCCTGATGGATTTTGAGGACAAGTTTTTCATGGATTGAATAAAAAAAAAGAAAAGCCTGGAGCAAGAATCGAGAGATTTGCACCGAATCAACAGAATAAAAAGCTACGTGAATGTCTGTCAAATACCAGATCTTTACATAGCTTCAAAGAACAAATTCAAAAATAATCAAGGAAATCACATTGCGAGACTTCTAAAGACTTTGTGTAAAAGAGGGCAGAAAATAAGTGTTTGGTCAAAAACAAAAGTTCACCACAAATAATATTCTGCCCCACTGCACATGTGGTTGTTTCTTTGTGGATTGTTGTACCTGGTCTGTCTTTCCCCGTGCCCTTTAGTTCAGCCAGCTTCTGAATGAGGGTATCAATGCCAATGTTCTCCACGTTCTGCTTGAACTCTTCGTGCACCTGCAGCGGAACAGACCAACGTAAATCTTTTGATCTTTGCTAGTTTGTTAGAAAAACTCACAGCCATAAATTATAAAAGGCAACATATGTTCTATTAGGTATTTTAATCCAATCAAGCTTAATGCAAACTTGAGCACTATTTGCTGAAATAAATCTGAAAAAGCTAAATTAGAACAAATCATATGACTGAGAGGATAATTGTTTTATTATTATTTGGATGGTAAAGGGATAAGCAGGACTGTATGTACCTGTCCCACCTGGACGTGGGTGTCCTCTATGGAATGCGAATAACTTTTCATCAGCTGCTTCATCTGCTGCAGATGAGCTTCCTCGATTTCCTGAAAACTCTTCTCAAACAGAAACAGAAGCTTTCATCAAAGAGGGATTTCCTGGGAGGTTGAGAGGGTGGAGGAGGAGGAGAAATAAAACATCTGGCTTTTTCTGAAGTTGTTCTAATTTAGAAGCATTTTACATAATCACAAAAAAGTACTTTTTTTTCCCCTCCTCTGCTCGTTTATCAGCACTTTATTATTAAGAACATTTAAGCAAATGCTCATGTTTATGTGAGTTTGATATGAATTTACAAGGCAGAAAAATACATTTTTAAAGTTATTTAAACATTTATAACATAATGTCCTAAATACTGTCTTAAAGTCACAGTCAATCATCTTTAAATCTATGTTTTACACATTCCTAGTGTCATTTAATTATGATTATGCTGTTCTTAGCCAAAAAATTTGCATTAATTAAAAAAAAATAATAATAAAAATCAAACTTAAAGCTTCTCAGCTCTCTTTCCTGCGATATTAGACTAACATAAACTTAAAAGTTTTGCTTATCTTCCAACCAAAAGGGCTCATAAAATGGTATTTAAAAAATTGGTTTATTTTAGTAGAAAATAAACAAATGATTTTTACTTCAACATAAACCTTGTGGCATGATTATCTTCCCATCTTCCCTCATCATGACATTCAGACGTCCCTCCTACTGAGCAGGTACATGAGTTAATAGTTATGAGGAGTTCATTCATCGTTTCAAAATAAAACTCTAATTGGTGTTTGTGGACGATTTCTATGGAAACAGAGCGGTAACCATGGTAGCATGGAGACAGTGATTAAAGGTAATGAACAGGTTGCAGGATGTGTATGCGAGTAGGTGGTTGTTTAGGAGTCAGAAGATGAGGTTTCTTCTTTCTCAGGGAGGGTGGAATGTAATGTGATAAAAGAGTGGATGAGATAGTGGGAGGCAGCAGAGAGGGTAAGTCAGGATGCTCTGGAGGAGGAATCCCATGACAGAAAACGCTGCATCAGAGGAGAGACGGCCAGAAATCAACTTCTGGTCCAGCTGGAGTCAAACCTGACCTGAGCGGACTCGCTCATTTTCTGCTCAAACTCTCCTCCCACACGGTTGTATTTCTCAATACACAATGCGAACGACTCCGCCGCTTTCTTTGACTTCAGCTCCGCCTAGTGAGAAGAGAAGGAAAATGTTAATGATGCCCTTTAAGGTCCTCTCATCCAGTCACCTGAACAGCACACTAACAGAATGAACTGATCTGATTCATCTGAAGACGTACAGCACAGAGAATTAATTTTTACATAGAGTTGTTACTGGGGATGCAACAATTATCAGTTGAAAATAGAACCATGTGTTACACAATGAAACCAAATCGTGGGAAAGCTGCATCCATACCAGTATGTTTAATTTGAGAGTGTCAGTCATGTGTGTAAGAAGGGTTTGTTATTTATTCCATTACACTGCAGTAGGCTTAGTATACGCCAATTAAAACGTTTTTTCTTCATTGCTACTTTCTTACTAGGGGAAAAAAAAAAACGGAATTCTGTTTTTCCACAAATCAAATATCGAAAAAAAACTGTAACCCAAAAATCAAGGTTTGAACCAAATTGTGGGAAAAGTAAATTATTGCATTGTTACTGTAGAACAGAGGTTTCGATCTAAACAGGTTAAAAATCTAAAGCTCTGTCTGTTTTTCCATCCAGAACTCTGGATGCTCCAATAACATCTGACAAGTTAAAAGCAAAGACGTTATTGAGGCTTAAAACTTGTAAACATGTCTCAGGTATAGATTCTTTATTAATATTTTAGAAATAGACTAATCTACTTCCTTCTTTAATTGATCTTTGCAGACTTATATTTTTAATGTTTTCGGGGTTTTCAGCAACTAGCAGTCTAACACACCAAAACTGTTTTAGAAAACATGTCTAGACTAAAATTTTAATATTAATATTTTAACCTAAATTTAATTTTTTTCCAACCTGTGTGACATAAATCAGAAACATGTTAACTTAAGAAAACAAAAACTATATTAAAAGGTTTTATATGTAAACATTTTAAAATATATTATTTCTTCAGACATATGAGTGAGGTTCTTGATCAATCTGCTCCGTTCGCTACTGAACCTTTATGGTTTATCTAAAGGAAGAACAGGATATTTGTGAATTAACTTAATAAAGAATGTTTTTTTTAAACACAGAATGATTCAATTTTAGCATATAATATGGTCTGATTTTTTTTTATAGTAAATAAACTTTAGTGAAAGATAATCATTTTCCACAAAAAAGGAAATTTTCCATAAGTAAAACATTTTCGATGAGGCATTTGTTAATACAACTCGTTTTAAAAAAAGAATAAAATAAATTAAAAACGAACAAAAGGAATTTTTTATCAAAACCTTTAGTGATACTCAAGTAGAAAATCTAATATGCTCAAGATATTAGTAAATATTCATGTGTGAAAGTGAGCACCTCAAAATGAACTATAATGCTGACAAATGACTGGATCAGTTCTCCGAGTAACCACTAGGGGGTTTTGTTACAGTCACCCCGGGCTCACACGGCTAGCGTTACAGCTCCGACGCCAGCGCCGTAGACTTTACATAACTTTAAAAGTGCAAGAGGAAATCCCACTGCTGGCGTTCACGTCCAACATCTGCGGTCAGGCCTCTGCGGCGCTGCAAATCCGTTGGGTTCAAATTTTTGCCGGACGCAGCTGAACCGCAGCGAATACAGTACTGTACTTCCTATATAAATGGCAGGTTATCGTGTGAACGTACGTGATTTTGAGTTTTGCGAGGTCTCCAGCAGAGCCTGTGGCTGCAGCCATCCAGGAGCTAGTATGAGCCATATGCTGTAGCTAGACCGCTCTCGCATCACACCTGAGCTGTAACGCTAGCCCTGTGAGCCCGCTGTTAAGTCTTTCATTGCATCTTTATCTCTTTTTGTAGATTTGTCTCTATGAAAACACTATTGGGAATTATCAGATTATTTTTTTATTTTATAGTAACAGTACACATTCTGAGGGCACACTCTTGATTGACAAGGGACGAACAAATCCTGATCTTTGAATGTCCTCCCAGGGGCGATTTAACAACCGTCAGACCCTTTAAGGAAGGTCTGGGGATTAGTAACCTCATGGTCTGTTGAGACAACATTTACCACAAAGCTAAAAGCTGTAGGACTCATTGCTATGTCCTGAAAATCTGTGTGTATAGTAAATGGTTCCGGCAGAAATATGTACAAATAGCACATCGACAGATAATAGTGGAAATGTGTGCTTTTGCTGACTTCTTGAAAACAAAACCTGTGATTTTATGTCACAAGAATCAATGTTGAGCTGTGCGCAGAATCCATACTACAGAAATCTTTAACCTTCTCCAGTTCTTTCTGCGGTGCCCCTTCCTTCCTGAGCCGGTCCAGCTCCAAACATTTGGCGTGGTAACCCTCTTTTGACTTCTGGAGGTGAGTGCTCTGAACCTGCAGAGCCTGCACCGCCTCCACGGTCCCCACCATCTTCTCCTTTGTCTGGGTGGCAAGCACACACACATCCAGAATGAGCAGATTGTCACCATGTTTTGATACTTGAAGGGCAAATGTAAAAACGACTTTAAGAGAGGGGTCAGTAATTGGATTTCTGAGAAATAAATTAGATCAGGATGGGAGAGGCTTGATGCAAGGCAAGAGAGGACAAAGTCTACAGTGGGATACAATGGCAACAGACACTTTTTGGTTGAAACAGCCCAAATAGATGCTTTTTCCATCAATAATCCTACCTTTCTGTGAATTTTGACCTGCTCCTCTCCGTATTTGTTAATGTCGCGGATGAGATCGTTCATCTTTTTCATGAGCTCGAGGTGGCAGAGAGCCACTTTGTCTGAGGACACCCTGAACACATCCCACATGGGTGCAAAAGTCCTGAAAAAACACACACATACATGATCAAAAAAGACCATTAAGAGTTTAAACCAAATAATTCAGGGTTGAGCAAAAAAAAAAAAAAAATGAAAATGTCGAGAAACCTCCTCTGTTCTGTCTGTTTTTCATTTTTCTTTTACATTTAAAAATGCATCAGCTGGCAATTTTAAAGCTTTTCTAACTTTTGTCAGTGGGGACAGTTATATATAATACAACGAATATGAGGGATGAAATAGAACCTGCTACTAAGAAAAGTAATTAAGAAGTTTGAATAATTTAGTCAAAAATTGACCAGTGCATGTACATTAAAAAGTATGGGGCAAGGTTTAAATGAAAACAATTCAGAGAGGGACAAACATAACATTCGCTCTCTTCTAATTTGCAAAAATCAATTTGTCTAATTTTTCACTTCCTGCTTTTATGTTCTGACGTATTTTTGTTTCACATAACTGATGCAACATATGACTGGAAGCAAATAGGCTAAATATAAGCCAATATGTTCTTTTAATCATATGTATGAACATTTGGTATTGCAGATGGTCCTCATACATATCTCATACGCAGCCATCTGAGCATTACATCAATAATTATAAAAACAACACCACCTCCTGGGCAATAATGAACCGAGATAGAGGAAGCATAATGAATGCAGTCGATCCGAAAGGCTCTTCTGACACTCACCCCTGTGGACTCCCATTGCTCGCAATTTTTGCCAGTTTGCTCATTGATTTGGAGTAAGTCTCCTCAATGGCTGCCCTGCAAAACACACAAACATCAACACAAGCAGAACTATCAAGGGAGTCACTTGGACCTAAGAGCAAATCAAGGATGCTAAAATCGAGGCAGAGGGATGATGAATGTAAACAATAGAACCTCAGCAAGTTTGGATAAATAGTACAAAGAGCTGCATTTAAATGATTTCACAGAGTCAAACAGAAAACCTAAACAACCATCTGTAGACCCAAAGGAAATAGAATTGAGAAGCACTGATCCAATCTCCCCCAGGGTAAAAAATAAATAAATAAATAAATAAAATAAAATTTTGTAACATTTATTTATTTAGTTAACTTTGTATTTTAACTTGGACAGGGATGCCACAATTCCCAGTTCAAAACCAAAATGTATATTGTGCCAATGAACTGAATCGTGGGTTACATGAATAGTTCCATCCCTACTATTTGTTCTTTAGTCATTACTCAAAATACAATGATGTGATCCAACACGAAAGAATGACATGTTAAAGTAAACAGATTAAAACTTTTGTTCACTATTCTAATCAATATTATATTATTTACATTATCCTTAAGAGCCATATCATAACAATTTATTTTAAAAAACATTTAAAAATTAATAAAAGCAAAATCAATGGGTGGTGTTTACAAAAGCCTGATCCACCTATTCCCTTTCAAGCAAATAAATTCCTTTTGATAAACGTAATATTTAACTCTTTCAATTTGCCATGCATTATTTATAATTGAATTATTAACGTGCATATGGATATATTCATATCTTTATATATTTTTCCAATCATTTCATGACTAATTATCATAAGTTTGATACATCTCTGTATATATTTACATTTCTGTTATTTGTATTCTTTATTTTTTATTATGTATTTTTTATTTTATTTCTTGAAATAAACCATTTCCAATTTCCAAATCCAGTGCAATTACAACATAAAAAATTATAATGGTTAAAACTTCTCTCCACCAAAAACCATAGTACTACACAAATAAAGAGTTTGTAAAAAGTTTTCTAAACACAGGAAATCTACAAAAAAAAATACTTTCTAACAATCCAAAGTTTTCAAAGAGAGAGGATTCAATCTGATAATATACACTGAACAACCCAAGAAACTTGGGAATAGCATCAGCCAAATAAAAAAGAAAATAGGGTTAAGTAAATGTATTTGGCTACATATGCACAGAAACATGAGCATGTAGAGCAACTCTTAGCAATGGAAGAATCCAGCAATGGTTTGAAAAAAGTACCACACATATTAATACCCCAATCTTACAGGAAAGCACCTTCAGTATCTTCCCTCTTTGGAACTCTTTGTTTATGAAACATATCTTTATTTAAAAGTAACAGATTTTTGTTGTTTTTGGGTCAAATATTTGATGACTTCAGAAAAAAATGAATTATTGTCAGAATATGCCAAACTCTAGTAATAGATTTAAGCATTTTATATTAATTTAATAAAGAGGTATAGGACATTTCCAAATACCATGTCTTTTCAAAGAATAACAATATTTCAGCTTGGAGCATTTTTAATTTCCTGACCCCACATCTGTTTTCTGCTTTAGCCTGAACATATAAATGGTTTTTATCCACTATGAGGAATGGGCACAAGTGTTCTCTATCAATGCAAGTATAATATCAATTGACATAACATTAGTTTTGTATGCTAGCTGATAGTACACTGATCTGGAGAGTATTTTAAAGTCCCACTCTAACTATACTTTTATCAATAGTAAATCATTCTCCGGGATAAAGTAGTTTAGCCAAAACTTTAAATTTTTTCTAGGACGTAGTTTCTGCAGAGCGGCAAGAGTTCATCAGAGGAAGGTAGAAAAGTGCTATAAAAGTATATGCCCATTACCATTTACACTCATATCCTTTAAAACATCCATTAACCCCTTTTTGGTCTATCCAATCACTGTCTCAACTGTTAACATGTCCAAACCATCTCAATCTGCGTTCCTGCATTTAACTTCAAAGCTTCTAAGAGCAGTTTGATCCATTCCCGATTCTGTCCATCTTCATCACTCCCACAGGAAACCTCAAAATCCTCAGCTCTGTTACCTCCAGCTTTACTATTTCTAGCTAAGCTTAAACTTAAGTCAAAGATCTGAAGTTTGTGAGGAGAACAGAATTATATGAACAGCACCAAAAATACACTAGTTTATTGGTTTAAGAGTAATCCAATATTATGCACTGGTAAAAGGGAAAATGAAAGTCTGCTGATCTCAATAAACAGCAAGATTTTCAGGTATGCGTGGGCACCTAATTTTCTAAAAGAGCATGTTTATTTTCTCCATTGGATATTAGGGAAAGAGTACCACAACAGGACCTAATGCATTCAGAATAGATATTAAAGTTATCAAAATGTCAACGGTCAAAAGAACTGACATGTTGGGACTACCTAAAGCAGGTTGTATAAAAGTAAAGTAAACTAAAATTAACCTTTTTCTTACAAGACCGAGTGTACAATTATAGAAAATGCATGTGTTTTTATATATATGTATATACAGATGTAAATATATATTTTACAAAGACTAAAGAAATATGTAAATAATAGAGATATAAGTAATATGACTGCCCTTCCATGCACACCCCCAAGTTTTTTTTTTTTTTGCTTTGCTTTGTATAGCATAGAATGACAAAAAGTTTGGTAACATTAAGAGCTTCAAATGAGTTCAAGGAGAGGACGGCATCAGCATAAAAAAAAATAATACTTCATCATCACTATATACAATGTTGTTGTGCTGTCGTTTAACTTGAACAGAACTGTGAAACACAAAATGAATTTGGTCCTCGCTGCTCATAATAACACAAATATTTGTGTATTGATTTAAACATACTTTAGAATAAAATGACATTTTCCAGAGAAAAATTATAAACTTAAAAAAAACAGCATAATCAGATTAATCCTCAGATTCCAATGTTCTCCTCAGAAGGTGGAAAGGTTCAACATTTTCAGTCTCTCTGTGCCTTTCTCTCATACTCATGTTGTGCAGCAGCTATGCGCCGCACAATATAGAGACCGCCCCGTACCCGCACCCCACCGCGCCACATGCATGCATGCGCTCAGGACACCTTCATCACGTCGCGTGCGCGCTCGCTCTCAGCTCAACTCCAATCCACTGCGTGCACGTTTACGTGCAGCACACCCTCCACTCCGCCACATTCACCCCATGGGGTGACCGTTCACACGTGTAAGACTCAGGACTCAGAGGTAATAAAAGAGAGCACAACCTCTCTAAGGAATCAGAAGGGAAACGGTCACGAAGCAGCGTCGTCATCCATGACTGTCGTACTGTAGATTGGTAAAGTTACGGTGAAAATAAAAAATTGCAGGGTGCGCAAAAAATCTTGGAGGGTCTGATTGATGACATAATTGATCAAATTAGCTTAGCAATGGAGGAGAAATGCCACGATAGACACCTTTCTATCGCCTACACGATATATATCGTCATATCGCCCAGCACTACTAGGAGTATAACTTAGAAAACAACTACCTGAATATGAATACATATTTCAATGTAATAAAATTGTGAGATTCTTTTTATTTAATAAGCATTTACCATAAGCTGGTGATGTCAGACCTTAACATTTGAAATGTTATAAAAAACACACCTTTTTAGAATGGCTTTTAATGCTCAGTATTTGGTGGCAGTTAAAGAATTCTATTTTATTGGTTTATTTTTTTCGTATTGATCTATTATTACATCTTGTCTGCAATATGTCACAATATATTGCCAAATTGATTTCCCCGTACACCCCTTCAGTTTACGTGTAATCAGAGGTCAGAAAGGCAAGTGTGTCACCTGAAACAATAACTTGTTTACATACAAGAAGATCAAATCCACATTAAATCCACTAAGAGATCAGAAGGAAAACCTCAAAGCAGTTTAGTTATCATTGTTGTCATTTCAGTCATGGCTCGGCAGGATTTTGTGCAGCATTTCTTACAGGAACAGAATAAGAAAAAAAGTAGAGTTCCATTTGAGAAGACACCGTTCACCTTCCACACGTGTTCACAAACACACAGGAACCTTACCTTTCTCGGATGAATTCAGAAAGCTCCTTGGTTGCCAGCTGGCCGTGCTTCATGTTGTGATACAGCACGTCAAAGCCGGCGTTCTTCTCCCCCTGAATACGAACACATATGTGGATTTTGTTAGCGCTGTGTCAGGAAAAAGTCAACTCACACCCTAGCGTTAAACAAGAGTGAAGTCAGCTGGTGTGTCAGCATCACTCCATCCACTGTCACAGGTAAGGAAAATGGGTTTGTGAAGTCGAGTTAAAAATGTCCGTTGATATTTAGATAAAAAAATACTATGTATAAGAGAAATAACTAATTCCTGTAATATATCTTATTCAGAAGTTGGTGATTCATATTTCCTGGTGTCCTATGCACAAAATAAAAACTTAATTATGTGAAGCACTTTTAATTACCTCAGTAATTATAATTTAATTAAGCCTTACATTTACTCCTAATTTCTATTAAAAGAACAGTTAAAACATGGATCAAAATGATTAAAACTAACTTTTTTTTAAAGGAGGCTGGAACCGTCATTTCTGCTGATATCTTAGACTCAACTCCCACACATGGGGGGGTGGACATGCCATTTCATTCTGCTGAAACTTTCCTCTGTGTGACATTTATCTGTCAAGCCCAGCAGCAGTGCAAACATGACCGTGCATCATTAAAATGTCAAATAAAAAAAAAAAAAACATAATAGACTGTTCTGGAGGAGAGTTGCCAACCTTGCAGCCAAACAGATTTAACACAAACCACCTCACATTCATAAATGTTGTAATCACACGCACTTACGCACTGTAATCCACGCAAGTGTGGCTGAGACAGCAGCGTCAGAACACAAAAGGCCACGGCTGCCTCGTGGCTTTCTTTTTTTTCTGCTAACCTAACAGACAGGCTGCTTTTGCAGACACAAACCCAGACAGCTGCTTTTCTGCACCTAAAAATATACCGTTGGAGGAGAACACTCTTCCCAGGTACCGGGGGAATGGCTGGAATGCCAAGGAGAGGGGTCGACAAAAAACCGCACGCAAAAACACACACCCCACCCTGAATAGTAAGCAAACAAACCACATGCAGACTGGGCTCCAAACAGGCAGGATGGAAACTATCACTGGAAAAAAAAGGCATCTTTCTGACAGAGGCAGAGCAGGTCTGCACCTGAAGCATCACAGCTGGCAGTCACATTTTATTTAGACTTATAATTCAGTACATCAGAGAAAAAGAGAATAGAAAAATTCATCATTGATCATCTATGTTAAACTGGGTTAAGAGGGGAAGGTTTTCCAAAATAGAAACTTAAGTTTTCACAAATGTTTCCTGGCTACCACACCCTAAGAATGAAATAAAGCAGATAATTTTAACCTTAATGGTTACAGTTCTTCTCGGACTGAGATTTGAACCAGTAACCATCTGATCTGAGGTTCAGGCCTCTAAGCATTAACCTGAGTCAGGATGTCAACATTTTGTTAAAGGAAAGCTGAATATCAAAACATTTTAAAACAAAATAGTTAAAAAACAGTAAAAAAAACAAACAAAACAATAATCTGTTTGGTAATTGAATCCCAAATCAGTACTATTATAATCAATCTTTGTTTGTTTTCCCAGAAAAGGGTTTCTACAGAGCTGCAGCTTTGAGCTGTGGGTGGGAGAGTTGACCTGGAGCAATCCAACTCCCCTTCCCATCACAGTTTACAAACTCTCCTACTAGCTTAAAGCTAGCAACAAAAATGGCAAACAATATCGTTTACAGTTTTGAGCCAGATGTCAGCTCAGACGAGGATAACAAAGACGTACTTGGATCTCTCAGTCTGCAAACAGATCCATTACAATGAAGCAAAGCAGGAAGCTTGTGGACCACCAACCCTAGCTACTATGTCACCACTACAATGGATTTTTTTTCGATCTGCTCCTGATTCACGATTTGAATAAAGATGTAACCAGAAATGCAATTTTAAGCGTAATTTTCTTTATATATGTCCAATATCATCAGAAAAATGCCACAAGAACATGTTAAAAACCTATTTTCATCAGAATGGTTCTTTAAACTTCCTGCATATATTCAGTCATCTTTTCAAAAAGGCAGTTTCTTCCAGTTGGTGGATGACTTGTGCTGAAATCCGACCCTCACAACAGAAAGGTGAGCTGTCAGCTGAGCCTTCGGCCCCACACAGAGCTGAGCGCAGCACCTGTCCACCAATGCTGGCAGGCCAGCTTGTTGGCTGCAAACAAGGACCGCAAGTCGACCAAGGGGCTCAAAACTCAATTTGGCATTTTTTAAGGGTCCAACTGTGATATTTAAATTCGCAATGTCTAAGTGTTGTTTGATTTGACATATTTCCTAACTATTTGTCCCCATAATTGCCCTCAATGAGTTCTTGCTTATTAAGAAAATGATCAAGTACTTTTATGAGAGGCAAATTTCATTTCATTTTATCTAGAGGAATCAGTTCTGTTCACATTTAGGCTGAAATGCAGCACCTCTGACACTGGAGGATCTACATGCCTCATACCACAGGGCTGACTTACACGACAGACCCGTAAACAGAGGTTAAAGGATTAGGATCAGAACCCGAGATGCCAACATAACTAAAAAAACCTGCTGGAATGAGTTTGTGCAGATGCACTATAATTTTAGGCTCAATACTATCAACAACATAATTTTTACCCACTAATGTTAACACAAAATTCCAGTGGAGGCAAATGAGATTTACAGACTGCCACAATTCACCCTCCCTAAACCGACTCCCTCCCTGTATGGTTTGTGCCAACGGGTCGGGAGAAGATGTCTATGTAACACAAAAAAGAGTTTGAGTCTCACAGTCAAGCACAACTCATAGATCCATTGAGGAGAATTTCACCTTTAAGGCAAATTTTGAAAATACAAGCACTGAAAAACAAAAAAACTGAACAAATCATATTCCACTCCCAGCAGCTGCAGCAAGGTTATCCTTACCGCTTTGACATTAATAAAAGCAACTTCCTCTATCTCCAGACAAACAAGCCTGAGAGCCATGACGGCATGAAAGAACAGCTTTATTCTTTGTCTCACTGGCTGAGTGAGGGTTAGTGCATTTGAAAGAGGGGCAAATATTTTAAAAAAATTATTTCAGTTTGTATGTTTCGACTCTACTTTTACCCTTTACAAAGTGACAAACTTGCACATCTTACAGGTTAGAAATTAAAGTTTTTCTAGCAAATACAACTACATTGTTATTTATATTAACCTGTCAGTCATTTCGAAAAAGGCTTTAAAAATTAAGTGTTAAAAGTTGAAGGTCCTCATTCGTCCACGCAACTTATTTTTGAAGTTGAATAATGGCATCTGGACCTAAAGTCCAGATGCCATTATTCAACTTCAAGATAAGTAGTGGGCTTGGCTTAATTGGCTTCATCAGTCTGACTGATGAAGGCATTTGGGTGAGATGATTCAAAGAGAGAAGTCCAGAAGCCGTAATTCAACTTCAAGATAAGTGTTTAAAGTTAACACATCTGCAAAAATAGGTTTTAGCAGAAAAGCTTCCATTATTGATCTTTTTTTGGCACAATCTAGTATTAATAGTAAGTAATCCTTTAGATTAGGATACTATCTAATCTCATTAAACACTTTTATTGGACAAGAAGCAGACATACGGCTCAATAAAGTATTTCTGTTGTTGTAACCAGAGATAACATTGTGGAAGATTGGGCAGACTTGTAATAATCTTCATGAAAATCAGTCTTTCATTATATTTTTGGTACAACTTTATGACTAAAGTGGGGGATTTTTGAGTTGGACTAGATTGCAATTAAATGTCTCAAATCAAACTGTTCCTATTCATCAACATTTTTTTCCTGCGCTTCTCCTGAATTTTTTTCATATTTTTTTATTAATCTGGATTTTAATAATAATTTTTTGTCTTGTTGCTAAACTTCAATTCCTCCATATTGTGCCACAGAGAGAAATCCACTCCACCACTATTATGCACGTTGATAAAAAAAAAAAAAAGGTCATGCAAGGTCAAACCTCTGCCAAATACCTCTGAAACAAATATTATTCTGTAAAGCACTATGGACAGTAGATTTGGACTTTCCTTTACGATGTAAGCCATTCTTTGTTCTTTATTGCAATGCACAAGAATATTTTAAATATTTTAGATATTCTTGTACCAGTAAAAAATTACATGGCCATTTGACCAGAATATTGAAGGAATAAATTAAGATTCATATAAACAAACAAGAAAATTCACGTTTTGCCACATCTACTTTAGTTGGAGTATTGCAACAGTTATAAACCATAATTATAAATGTATAACTAATCATTGAAAATCCAGAGTTTATTTGGGGATATGTACTAGCAATAAAACTGCATAATGCAACTATTTGATAACATATATGCCTCCAAGGATTATGAAATTTACAATTCAGCCACAAGTGAAAACTCAAAAGGGACAAAACAGTTTATTGTTTCAGAATGAGATCACATGCTTCTTTCTGACTGTGCTACAAAAACAAAAGTCATAATGAGTGGTCATACTCTTGGCTGGGACTCTGCTAACACACCAAACTAGTGAGAAAGTTTTTGAAAAAAGCAGATTGAAAGATGGCACTCACAAAAGTTCAGGCCTGCTGGTTAATCTGACTGAACAAAACACCAGATCTGCAAACCAGCAGACAGTCCTGAAGCAACTGGAAGCTTACCCCAAGCCTCAAGAAAAGGAAACATTTGATGTATGCAAACCCCCCTCATCTCTACCCTCTTGGCGATCTCTTTTTCATCAATTAAGTTGACCGTTTTGGTCATGCATGATGGAGTTCATTAGCATGAGAATGAGGACAAGGATGGGAAAGGAAGACAAGAGAACTTGGGGGAGGTTTATGGTGAGGTTGGAAAACTCTGCTGCATTTTTCATGGAGCCTGACTTTGCAGTGCAGAGAGCCTTCTCATGGATCCACTTTAGTGAGGTCAATAGAAGACAGACATAAATGTCATCTACCTTTAAATGTCATCCTCGATTTAATTTGATCCAACTCCTGGTCATTAACCTCAGTCACTATAAACTGGTTGTTCCAATGACCAATCGTTTAAATAGATGTCAGTGTCTAACATATTGCTTTTGTGAATTTCACAAAGAGAACACAGTCATGTGAAAACAAAACCAAGAGTTAAAGATCATAAGTTCAACTAAGGGTCAGATCTGCTGACCGTTGGCCAACTGATCTAGAGCTGCTGCAGAGAAACGTTACGAGTACTTCAAAATTGTGAACAATATTCAAAAAATATTCTCAAATTTAAAAACCCACTCCAATGAAAATTGGGTTTCTGGTGTGTTTTTTTTTTTTAACACGTTCTTGAGGCGTTTTTCTCACAATGAAGGACATGTATAAAGAAAATTAAGATTAACATTGCATTTCTGAGTATTTCTGTATTCAAATTGTTGTGAATCAATAAAAAAAATGTAGTTTGTGACATATAAACTACAATTGGTGGGCCACAAGCCTTGTGCTTTGCTTTGTAAACAAAGAGATGATGGGAAAAGAGGATGGGCTTACTCTGCACCAATGGTCTCACCCACAACTGCCACTCTACAAAAACTATGACCTAAAAAATGACAGTTTTTAAAATTATTATTTTGGCTAAAAGCTTCATAATCATAACTAAAAGACCACAGAAAACTATTTAAAAATGGATCAAAGATGATAATTTTGGAGTGTCTATTAAAAATATTTCATTTACCTAAAAAATGTAAATGGACTACTTTAGTTTCCTTTTATATAATAAAGTTTAAAATAAATTTTTACCATCAAAAATAAGCTTCTGAAGAACACAAAACATGGAAAGTAATTATTGGAATTAGGATTCAAGCTTAAGCTTTGGTTTTCAACCTAAGTAAACGTTCTGAGGCTAAATAAACTGTTTTTAGCTGAAAACGTCAGTCTTTAGGAGCATTAAGAATCAAGATGGAAGATTATTTTATGTTTAAATCTTATCCATATCTTATCCTGCATAAGAGTTTTTAAACAGTCATTTTTTTTCGTGCCAATTTACATAAAACAAATATTGAATATAAAAATGCTTTGACATATCAAGATTTTTATACGAGTAACGGGATCAGAACACCCATATTTTAAAGGTAAATGTAGCAAACCACATTGTCAAATTGTTTTACTTCTGTTTTCAGTCCAAAGTAGGGCAGAAATGTGCCAAAAGATGTCCCCGTCCCTGTCACGGTCGTGAAGCTTTCGAGTCTGCCTACTAACATGCCTGTCAGTGGTGCTGCGAGTTGTGCTGATTAAGACTTTTTCTGCTGACTGGGCAAGAACAGCAGAATGAGCACAGCTCTGTGAAGCTGTCAGTAATGTTGGCAACAGGTCGAGAGACACAGAAAGAAAGCATAATATATTTAAAAAAAAAAAAAAACTTGTTCTAAATGCATGACATCTGTTACAGAGGATAGTTTAGGGTTAGAGGGGATTTTTTGTGGTCTAGACACCTGCGATTCTGATCTATAAAGATTTGGAAAAGTTTACTATACATTAGATTCACAAAATATGGCATCATGGATAAAACTTAAAAATACATGTTTTAATAATATTAAAAAAAACACATTACCACTTATCTTTAGAATTTCTGATATAGAAGTTTAAAAAAAGATGGAATACAAAAAGAGAATCCTAGTTTTGTTGAACTGATTTACGGAATTTCCCCACAAGAAAAAAACGTGAGATTAAATTACAGAAAGGCCTTAGAGAGAGGAAGCAGGCTGAGATGAAAACACAAGCGAGGTTTGTTTGTCTCTTTTCACACACTTTGCTTAA
The DNA here is from genome assembly GCA_003999625.1 of Oryzias javanicus. NCBI lineage: Eukaryota > Metazoa > Chordata > Actinopteri > Beloniformes > Adrianichthyidae > Oryzias > Oryzias javanicus. The sequence goes on from CM012440.1 coordinate 14,885,294, forward strand.
GGCAAGTGAGAAGCAAAGTTTCACAAGGAGGCAAAAATACAAAATAAAAGTGAGTTTCACTGTTATTTTCTACAATTGTGACATTGTCAGGCAGAAAACTGCACCTTTAGAATAAAAAGGAACAAGGGCAAGTTTACAAATATTTTTTGTCTCTTATTTTTTATTTTCACTTTTGTTTTGATAGAAAAAAAACTCAAAAAAAGTAATTTTCACCTTTGAAGGATAGTTGGGTGGCACATCATAACCAGCTTTGAGTAGATGTGAAGACACTTATTAGAAAAGAAAATCCTTCTGGTAGGTGAACAAAAACGAGTTTTATCGACTGCTTTTGCCAAAAAAATACTATTTACAAAAAAGTAATAAAAGCCACAAAAAAGGAGGAGGGTGGGATCTAAACTGTAATATCTTTATTGCAAAATACAAGGATGTCAGAAGCACTGAACCACAAATGCTACTTATTAAAAAGAATATATTTGAGAGACAAAAACAAAACTGTTAGAAACCGCAGACTTACATGGATCTATTCGCCTACAAATGGATGCATCAGAACGGAGCGTACCACCTACATCACATCTACAAGCTTTTTCCATCTGCATTTTCTTCATCTGCTCCTGATTCACAACAATTTGAAATAGAAATACTCAAAATGCTTTTTTAAGCTCAATTTTCTTTGTGTCCACTAGAGATGCAACAATATTCTATATAAAACCGAACCGTTCAATGCGCATTCGACAATTCAATAAGACTTTTTCACAATACACATTTTACTTATTCAGTACCAGTCTGAGGTGACTTAAGGGCGTCTGCTGCAAAAAATCCCTGCCCACTCTCCCCTTCCTGCCAGAAGCTGCCTTGCCCTTCCCTAAGGTAGCTGGGTAGTAAAAGTTTTAGCTAAATGCTAAAAACAGAGATACTCTTTTTTTTTTCTTTCAAAAAAATGTAAAAATACATGAATAAAGGACTGACAGCTAAGGAATACTGCATTTACCTGTGTTGCTGTTATTTATTTGCACAAGTAAGTTCAGCTCTAAATATTTTAAATTTGTTCAGTTTAGATTACGTTTGACATCCAGTCGTCAAAATTTTATGGAACTGCTTAAATTGTTGCAGTTGTTTTAAGATGTAATGTTTACAAGTATACAAGAGTTCCATTTAAGTATCATTCTGCAATAAGTGCCAAGAACTGTGCACTTGTGAGGATTTCAAGGTTTATTTTTTCTTGCTCAATACAAATCGAACCGTGACACTCATATCAAGGTACGTATCGAACTTTGAGCAAACTGTATCGTTGCATTCCTAGTGTCCAACATTGAAAAATGATGAGAAAACATGATGAAAAAAATGATGAAAACTTAAAAAAAAAAAACAAGTATTGAATTGTGCCAATGGGCTTTCCCTGTGAGCACAGTACTGTGCTCATGCAGGTCATGACTGTGGGCAGCCAAGCCAAAGGAGAATCCTGTTCCCACCAGGTCATGCTAGCTAACCAAGGATTTGTAATACACAGATTTCAGGTAGGAAAGCAGTTTTGTTTGGACAGATGGCAAACATTTTAACAAAAATGATCTTTTGTATGGAAGTGATGTTCATTTTTATGGTATATAGAAATGTTTGAGCGTTTTACAAACTGCATTTAGTGTCATCTTTTTTTAAACTTCTGATCACAACTATACTTGAAGCTATAAGTCATACTCAGAAACAGATCAAGTTAAACAAGTTATTTTCATGGGAATACCGTGAGATCACAAGCCAATTAAGTACAACACCAAAATAACAATAAAACAATTTTCCTGATAGATGACACAATTAATCTAACTATAACTCGTTCTCTAACTAAATCCTCTTCTTTATCAGAGTTTATCCATTCATTCTCAAATCTTGACAAATGTTTTTACAAATTCTTCCAGACTTATACAGCTAAACTACCGTCTCAGACTAAAATCAGCAGCACAAATCCACACCAGTCTCACACAGCTGATTAATGACTTAATGATCTTATTATTTATTGGAAAAAGTAATTTAAAAAGGAGTTAACTGATTACTATTAATTGAAGAACTTTTGAGTTTTAAAAGAACTCTCTCCTTTCTAAAATTGTGTCTTCTTAATTGCAGTTGAATGTGCAAAATTAAACCTAAGTCTTTCCTAGTGCAAGAAAACAGAATAAGAGAAGTAGGACACACCTGAAATAGATGTAGCAGGTGTGATAGAAAGAGCAGAGAGAATATAGAGGCCACAGGAAAAAAAAAAACAAGGAAGACAGATCAGAGTGGAAGAACATCCTCTAAAAGCAGAAAAATCATCTGGAGGATTGACACGATGCGAGTGGGATGAAAGCCACAATCCCTCTACGCCACTTTACACGGTCATGCAGAATAGCTAAGGAGGCCAATATTTAGAGCAAAAAGTAATAAAAAATAAAAATTAGTATTACTACATTTCTTAGTTTATGCTGCTACTTCTAATAGAGGGCGAAACTGAAAAGACAATGCACAGAACAGAGGTCTACAACATGAAGCTCTTTCACTCCTCCTTTTTGGTTCTTTGGCTTTGAAGAAAAATTGTAAAAATTATGGGTTTGTGGTTTTGGTCAATTTTTTTAAGTTTATTACCTTTTGTGGTGTTTAATTATTAGAAAAGGCACAATTTTCTGCAGCACAACCATGTCTAGTTGATGGTTCAGAGGCAAAGTTCTTTGAGTATTTAACTGTATTTACATGTATAGATTATTTAAAAATTTGATTCATGATCAATTTTGTCATGTTTTTTGTCAGGTAAAAAAAGAAAAATCAGCGATAGAAAAGACAATTTTTGACTTGGCTTGCTTGAAGTTTTAACATAACATAAATAAAGTGTTTTATTTTTAGTCAATGAAGTGGAGTTTAAAGGGTCTCACTGGGTTTCGGCCAGTAACAAACTGAATATGTGCAAAGGTTTGAATAAATTGACTGAAACTGTTATAGACAATGTAACCCTTCCGCTCTCCTTAGCTTGTTTACATTAAAAGTGGGGTCATCTGGACACCACAGGACAGTGCGCTGAACTTTTTTTTTTCACCGATTTTCGAGTTTCACTAATGTCCATGACAGACGTAAAAACCTGTCCCACTTCGTCCACATTTGTCATGGAAGAAATCACATAACAATATGTGGTTGGAGCCATCTGGACCCCAAGGAGAGCGGAAGGGTTAAAGTGAACCTAGAAAGCAGCAGGGAGGCAGAGACACAACTGTCGATGAAAAAGATAAGTGGAGAGCTGAATGAATCATAGCTGTGATTCAGCAGTGACGGAGGGAATAAAGGATTGTGGTTAGAGATCAGTGATTACTCTGTTTAAAAGCTGTCAAGACACTTACCCAGAAGTTGTCCTGAAAGGCCATATTTACTTAGAGTTACAGGAATCTGTGAAAAAAAAAACAGAGAAAAAATCCATTAAAAAAAGAGAAGCAACAGAACATTCCGCATTTTTGGGCATTTCTTCATCTTTCTAGAAAAAAAATAGAGGAAAGTTTTCCTGTGTTTTTAAGTGGTCCATAAAACGACTTTATTATTTTTTGTTTACATTTCGTTTCTGCACTGATAAAAGCCATCGACCTGTCAAATTCTAATCTTTTAAAAGACTTTGTGATAGACACCTTCAGCAAAGGAAGCGGGTACCTGGGAGACAGGAAAGACAACTTTAACAAATTACATCAAAGGAGAAACACAGCAGATGTAGGATGCCGATGACGGAGCGGGGAGGAAACACGGAGGAGGAAAAGAGGAATGTGAAGGTAGAGGACAAACCCTTTAGAGTGAATGATACCGAACAAACAAAAGCCAAGAGACGAGGCAGTCTGGTATGATCAGCTCAGAAAATCTTGTTTTTTGCCATTTTTTACATGTTCTTGTGGCACTTTTCTCACGATGGAGGACATATAAAAAGAAAACTAAAATTAAAATTGAATTGAGTGTTTCTTTATTCAAATCTATGTGAATCAAGAGAAGGCAAAAAAAAAGGCAGTTTGAAAAAACAAAATAAAGTCATTATGTAGAAAATATGCTGTCCTGCTCCATTCTGTTGCATCCACTTGTAGATTACTAAAGCCATGTTCAAAACTATGTGGTTTGATAGCTTCAGCATTTCTTGCCATTTTTTGTTGCACCAGTAATGTTATGTTGGGGGACTGTAAGCTATCGGAAGAGCGTATAAATAGACAGTACTCAGCAACGGGAGAGGGAGGAGTGGTTGGTACACTCTAAGCCACAGGTGTCAAACTCCAGGCCTCGAGGGCCGGTGTCCTACATGTTTTCCAATCAACCTGCCTTTGAAGCTCCTTATTGGCCAAACACACCTGATCCAGGTAATCAGCAAAAGATAAGGCAGGATTTCTGGAAAACCAGCAGGACGTTGGCCCTCGAGGCCTGGAGTTCATAGTCCAGTTGAAATACTAATGGACTTCTGCTGCTCTGAAGAAATTATATCTTAGAAAACAACACAGGTTTGTTGATTTTGGCTAAAAACATCATAATCATAATTAAAAAATCACTGGCAACACTTTTAAAATAGATTGAAAGATGATCGGAGTGAGTCTTTAATCACTGCAAGGCACTGTTCTTCATATTCCGTAAATGAGCAACACTCCTACAATAGTTATATACACTTCCTAAAAAACATGTGGAATACTTCCATTCAAATAATCTAGTGAAGTTGGATTTCATGCTTGCATCTCATCTCAAATTGTCATGAAGACTAGAACGAATTACCCAACTATCTCTAGCTTTTCCCTGTGTTGGCATGATCTCCAGTCAGGGCAGGAGACCTGGCATAAAGCGGTAGCGGCACAAATCCCAACAAACCCACAAACTGACACACCTTACACTTTTTTAATTAGCTCAGCAGAGGGGCTGGAAACCACACAACCACATCTCTGTTTGGCAGATCGGTGAACGGAACACACAAAAAGGGGAACAAGACAGGGAACATTAAAGCAAATCTGACAAATCGATGTTAGAACAGTTCTCTTCAAAATTGAGTCGTCAAAGAACAATTTTAAAAAAACCTCCCAGCCTTTCATTTGACGAAAACTTAAAGCACAAAAAAAGCTAAAAGCCAGAGATATTCGGTCTAAAAAGTGATCATGCTTATTGGACCGGCTAAAAAGACCAACACACATTTCTTAACCATTGTTCCATGAGCCAATCCCATGACCTGTTCAAGGTGAGGTTGTTTTGCCATCCTGTTCTGTTTCAAGGGTACACAGAACGGATGAAGAATAGAAGTTTTCCGTTTCACGGCTCACTGCGCAGGTATTCGTGGAGCTGTATTGACTAGTGTGTGCATCGAAAGATCTTAAATGTTTCCTTTGATACCTGTCTGGTCTGCTTGAAGTAAAGCAAAAGACCTACCTTAGCAAAGTAAAAGTGGTTATTTAAAAGAATTTAAAAGAATGTAAAAAAGGTTAATTAAATAGCTGAAAAAAGTATGATAAACAAATAGCTCTCATTCAAATGGATGAGGAGCTCCACTTTAGAGAAATAACAGTGAAAACTGGAAGATTTTTTAGTTTAACATTGGTTTCAATGAGGATAAAGAATAATGAAAAGAGAATATTAACTTGTTCCTGAAGGTTACAAAACCAGTTACTTATCTGGTCAGTGATGGGCCGGCACTGGTAACTGATCACTTGATGGTGGCTGATGTTAAGGCAACTCATTCATCTTATACAAGAACTTGTACCAGATTTCAAAAAAAGAAATTACTGGAACATCTAGCACAGCCTCTTCCAGGACACGTATCAACTCAATTACGTAATCCTCACACGTGGCTTGCTTATATTTATATTTGATGTTATGAGAATAATATCTCCAGAGTCATATGACCCTTTAGGAGCACACACTATGACGGATATGATAAGGGAAGACTGCAGCACTTCCCTGTGAAGAAGTGACATATAAAAGAAAAATATGGACAGAAAAAACCTTTAAGTACTGCTGTAGTGCTACGACTACCCAAAATTCACCACAGCCTTCTAAACACTCGACATTTGTGAGGAACTTAACACTTATTATTTAAAATCACTTTAGCTCTCTGAGCTAAACTACACAAACAGAATCAAGTTAAGAGCATTTATAGAATGGTGGTAAACACATCAGTGGTAGGAGTGCTCACATCCAAGTGAGGAGGTTTTACAAAAAAGAAAAACAGGCAATAACAGAAGAATAAGATAAAGAAAAATCTATTACAAGATATATTCAATAGATTTTAAAAAGTTAAAGAAATACATGTCTTCATGGATGTTGTATACAGGCATACATATACTTTAAGGAACAAAGACTTCCAGCATCCCAATGGTAAATGCCATGTATTTTACCATTTATCCAGTACTGCATTCATATCAAATCTGATTTGCATTTATGTCGGACACCTCTCTTGACGTGTGTCAAATGTGCAGCTCGACACCTGTCCAAAAATGTGTTCATAAACTTGACGCTCCAGACGTGTGTGGGAGGAGCTACTGCGTAAAGTTTTTGTCCTTGTGGCTACATGGAAGCATCAACTCTATATAGTGTTTATAACCTGTGAAAAACGCAGATGATGTTGAGAAATTAGGGTTTTTTTCTGCGCACAGCTCTATAAAAGTATTGGTAAGCATGGCTTTATGAGTAGGTTCATGAGATCATTCAGACATTCTACCAGTATGGTGCGGTTCACCATCTAATGACAGCAGCTTTCTGCAGTACTTCCATCTCTTTGTGACGCAGTTTGAGGACTTGCTGTCTCTCATTAGGCTGAGGAAAAAGAAAAAAGAAGAAAATTAGACAAACTTTTTATTATTTCCTCGATGCAAGTTTATTTGTTTCGTACTCCACCAGCTAATAGCATCAACAACACATCACGGGCCAAAGCTGAGTCCCTGATTGGTTGACGTCATGGTCTTCTTTGTCAGAGTTGATTTTTTTTTAACTCTCAACATGCCGAAACGCCCATATTGCGCTGCGACCAGGCCAGCGTGCTGCAGCCAATGCTCTATCATGCCATAGGGCCTCGGATTCACATGTACTTAACATTGAAACTGGACACTCTTGATACATAAATTACTATGTGAACGCAGGTTATGAACGTTTCTTAGCCTTAAAGTCAATGCTCTAAGTTAACACTCTAAAGTCAGAGATATTAAAGTGCACATTTATACTTTGCTATTTTACAACAATAATAATAAAACAGCAAAGAATCGTGAGTTTTGCCTGCATTCCAGCACTGTTTGTGAGCATGTTTCGATCATTTTCTGCAATAAAAGTGGAAAAAAAACATCAATTTGTTTTTTTAAATATAAAATACACTATAAATAATTAATCTGATGTTCAATTTTCTTTTTCAAAATAAAATAAACAAACAAAAAAATAAAGCTTATATGTAGACGCAACAACAAATCAAATTTATGTATTGAAAGGTAGAACTTGAAAGATATTAAATCTGTAATTGAAATCACAGCAATTTTAACCCACAAATACATGTTAACCACACAGATTTTGATGCCAGAATATGTAGGAGGCTCTGGTCCCGAACAAACCACCAGATGGTTTTCAGGATGCAAAAATAAGGTGGGGGCAGGCAGGAGGAGAGCAACATGGAACAAACATGGCAATGACATTGAGGGAGACAAAGCCACATGTATTCTTGTTGCAGCCTCGTAGGCCTTACTTCAACTAATTAACCTTTTTGTTTTAAATATAGAACAGTCCAGACACACAAAGACAGAGTAGTGTGCGCACCCTGTGTGGATACCCACCACGAGAGCATGGGAGTACCTCCATATGCAGTTGGGGCAGAGAACAATGGAACATACTGAATGACTTTGATATTATTTTTTTTTCCAAGTCATTTTTTTATTTAAAAAAAAAAAGTCAGGTAAACGGTAATGGTATTTAAAAAAAAAAAAAAAAAAAATGCAGTTAGCCTCCATGTTTGTTATGGGGAGGGGGGGGAGCAATAGTAGCCAACTATTCACAAAAAATTGAAAGAAATACAAAGGAAGAATCTAATTTAAGACTTGACATTTCAAAAGGTCATTACTTTTGAGTTATACCTCGACATATCATTCTCACCATCAGACATCATTGTGTCTGCATTGGAATGAGTTTCCATCAAAACATACACAAGAAAAATATTAACGCAGAATGTTTTTTAACCATGTATAGACATCTTTAGAAAGTCCTGTTGGCTTAACCGTGTGTAACTAATATATCAAATATTTAATGATGGTTAAAAATTCACATTTTAACTGCATTAATAGAACATGCTTGTCAATAGACAGCAAAACAAGAATTCATGAGTATTGCTGTGGATTTATATTCCTCAGAAATGTGTACTTTTTCATTTCTTTCTTTTATTACCCAATTTACAAGTTTTTTTTTCCAAGGCCTCTCTTTACAAATAAAAAGGGTGTATTTAGAGTGTGAAGTCAGTTGGTTTGGACCTAATCCACTTAATTTGGTCCGGATCGAGTCAGAGGAATTGCGTTTGACTGGCATTTATATTTCAGACCAAAGAATTAGAAAAATGTGGTAAAAATTTGTGGCAAATTACCTAAAATTAGGATTTACACATTTCTGTCATTTGTTTGTCTTTACACAAATTTAAAATGCTTGATTCAGTTTCCTGCATAACAAAAATCAAAATGGTAAATGGTGTCAACTTGTAAAGCATTTTTCTACCTTCATCAAAGGCCCAAAGCGCTTCACAGACACAGTCCCCTCACCCATCTACACACACATTTACACACTGAGGCAATGTGGGGTTCAGTGTCTTGCCCAAGGACATTTCGACACATGAACAGTGAACAAAAGAACTGAACCTGCAATCTTCCAATTAGAGGTCGACTACTCTATCACTGCACCATTAACACAATTTGCTTTTTAAAAAAAAAAAAAAAAATGCAAGATAGAAATATGGAGGGGAATGTGAAACAGTCAACTGTCACAAAAAATGTAAAATTTTCATTTTTTTAGAAGGATCATAAAAATGTACTGAAACACGGATCCAGAAAATGCCTGTACAGTAACCCTATCAGTGAAGACACATTGACCTCCTTCTCTGCCAACCTCACGTAGCTTGCCAACACACGGTCGGTTGCCAAAAGAATTTACGACTAAAACCACACAGAGGAAAGCGAAAGGAAAAACAGCTCGACTGGCAGATGTCTCTCTGGAGGAAGAGAGCACATACTTCTCAACACCTCCAGCCACTTCTCTTTATTATCTCACAGCATCAACAGATGCAAAGAATTGAAAACACAACTGCTCACAATATTAAAAAAAAAAAAAAGGCTCAGGAAATCGAACAGAGAAATGTGAAACAACAGGAACTTCTGATACAGATGCTTTCGTCAGGGGCTCAAGAAGAAAGAGAATTATTAAAAAATGGGTTTGAGCAAAGTAACTCAAAGATAAGCTTTTTTTCTTGCATAAATCAGCAAAAAAGAAGTTTCCAAACTGCACAAAGAATTGATTAAACATCCATTAAAACAAAATTCAATATTACACACAATCGAGTTTTATACTAGCACTTGCCAAAGAAATACAGAATAAAATGTAGTTTCATAAAACTAATAAATAATAAATATTAAACAGAGTATACCTCAATTCAACTCATTTATATAGCCCGATATCACAAAAAATTGCCCCATCAAGATTCATGCACAAGTAAACGAGCTAAAGCATATTTCTAACCTGAAGGTCCAAAGCCCATTCAAGTATACACACACATTCACATACAAATGGTAGTTCTGGTGTAATGCAAGCCGCTAAACTAACAGGAGCAACGAGGGGTTTAGTGCCTTGCCTTAGGACACTTCAAAATATGCGCTGGCAAGGTGGGAGCCTACTTAAAGAACCACTCTGATAATGTCTTGATTTATGTATTGTTAAAAAAAACATTGCTAGTTTATTTTTTTAATTATGATTATGCTGATTTTACACAAAATTTAAAAAAATTGAAATTTGGCTCTGCGATGATGCTGTGACAATTGGTGCGAAGCAACCCTGTTCCCTCTTCCTATTGCTGAGAGTGATCTGTTAACATGTTCTACAGTTATCTTACAGCCCCTCACACACCCCCAACCTAACATTACCAGCCCAACAAAAAAAATGTCAAGCAACATTAGAGCTATCCAGCCATTAAGTTTTGAGGCAGATGCCAGCTCAGACAAGAAAAACAAAGATGGATCTAGTCGTCTACAAGTGGATGCATCAGAATGAAGCAGAGAGGGGAGCTTGTGGCCTGCCCATGGTATTTTCTACATCACAAATGTCTTCTTTTTCAAAAGGCATTTTTTGTCAACTCCTGATTCATAATGACTTGAATAAAATATACTTAATTTTTATCTTAATTTTCTTTATATACATCTGCATCCAAGCCTCAAAGGACAATTCATAAATTAGAGACTTGCAGCAAATCAACTCAACTCAACTCAACTCAGCTTTATTTATATAGCACTTTCAAAGAGCAGAATGCTAAAACAAAGTGCTGAACACTAAAAACATAAATACAGCAACAAAGATAAATAGATACATAAAAGTCAATAGAATGACAATTAAAAACAAAAGCAATAAAATAACAGTAAAAAGAGCAGGAGTCTCATGATGTGTTAAAAGCCAGAGCATAAAAATGTGTCTTTAGACGGGTTTTAAAAACGGGCAGGGACGGTGCTTCTCTAATAGCCAAAGGCAAAGAGTTCCAGAGCCTAGGGCCAGCAACCGCAAAGGCCCTGTCCCCTCTGAGCTTTCGCCTGGACCTCGGGGTCTCCAGAAGGAGCTGATCAGCTGATCTGAGGCACCGGGCCGGCGAATAAGGAGAAAGCAGCTCAGAGAGGTATAATGGGGAGAGACCATGTAAAGACTTAAAAACGAATAAAAGAATCTTAAAATGAATCCTAAAATGTACAGGCAGCCAGTGGAGTGAAGCTAAAATCGGCGTGATGTGGTCTCTCTTACGACCTCCAACCAAAAGGCGGGCAGCTGCATTTTGGACCCGTTGGAGACGTGAGAGAGACGCCTGGCTAAGACCAAAGTAAAGCGAGTTACAATAATCCAGCCGAGACGTGATGAAGGCGTGGATTACTGTCTCAAAATCTACACGGGATAATAATGGTTTCACCTTGGAGAGTTGCCGAAGATTAAAAAAGCTTGTTTTCACCACTGAGCTGATCTGGTGATCAAGTTTAAAATGACTATCCAATTTAAAACCAGACCGGTCTCTAATGGGAATTGTTAAATCCCTTTTTGCAAAACAATTTTTGCAGTCTTTCCTTTCAGTGAAAGGTGCAAGACTTTGGAACTCACTTCCCACTGATTTCAAGTCTATGTCCAGCTTTAGCCTTTTTAAAAAAAAAAAAAAAAAAAAAGTATTGGTCTTATCAGCAGCCGTGCTGTCCTCATGTTTTAACAGGTTTATTGATGTGTGTTTTTTATCCTTTTGATCTGTCCCTGTGTCTTTCAAATCAGTTTATGTAATTTTTTAACAATTACTTTGTTTTATTTCTTGTATTTCACTCTCATTTTACACATATCTGTATTTTGTAAAACAGAAAAAGCCCAGCTAAGGACAAATACTGCAAACTAGCTATGGCTAAAAGCATTATGATATGGGCATGGGACTGCTATTTACAGTATGTCTATGTTTTTATATCTGTGCTTATTCAAGAAATAAATTCAATTCACCATAAAAAAAACTCAATGTTTATTGGATCTTTAAAAATGCCTTTCAAAAATGGTCTGTTTGTGCAAAACTTAATAAAAACAAAAATCCCTCATCATTAGACAAGGATTAGGATTGTGTTTGGTAAACTACTTTGATGAATGTCACCACCACACTTGCAGTCTGTGTCTAATGCAAAGGGAAAGTTGATACGTTTGTACTCAAAAGAGGAAACAATAGAAAAATACACATAATTGTAAAGTAATCAAACTTTACAGATGATAGATAACGTTATTCTTAAATTTATCTTATATTTCCAGATTTCTGCATACCAAAATCTCTATTAGTTAATTTTTAGTTCGCTACTCAACTCACCATGACAGCTCTATTTTCTTTATTAGGTCAAGTTTATGTTTTGGCTGCCCTCACCCAGGTGTAGTAAGGTTAAAAAAAAAGCTGAGAAATTTGCATCACTTCCTGCAATATGTGTGTGTCAACACATTCCTCACCTTAAGAAGAAATGCATTAGCAATAGCCATCGTGTTGATGCTTTTTATTTCATGATAAATTCATTCATCCATTACATATAAATGAGAACATGTTTTTAAACTTTCAAATAAAACAGAAAACTTTAACTGGTACCAGTTTTTATAATAATATTCTGCAATGTTGCTGAAATCATTTAACATACAAAGGAGATCAGGATTCACCAAGATCATCAGAGAAACAACACCAAGACATTTAGTTTGTGGGAATAATTTAGAGTTATGAGCTGCAGACGAAACTGTCAATCGGTATCAAATTTTATAGTATTCTGGTGTCATTTGACTTCTGCAACATGTGCTGACCAGAGTTAGTTCACCGCTGCGTTTTTTTTTTCATTTAATGCAAGATATTAGTTTCATTAAAACGCAAGTCCAGATTTTTTGGGCCTTTTAATATGCAAATTAGGTAGACATGCAAAAATATTTCTTAAGGTCAAAAACAGGTCTTTACTCATCTGTTATGTCAACACTTCTACAGAAAACATATTTCTTGAATTGCCCGGTAACAAACAGCCTGCAGCAAAGAAAGTGCGAGCACAGTAAACAGCAGCCTACAATGTAAGTGAAAGAAGAAAAAAAAGCTGAGTGATAAATACAACCCGGGCCGTCAGATGCCTATTGTTCCCAGCCTGAATGTGCTTTTGTTACTGCAGCATGCAGCTTCGGCCCAGGCCCGTCTATGACAACATGCCAGGAAAGCATCCCTTCTAAGCCCTGGCATGACCAGCTGTGAGTGTGAGAACAGGGCACCAGTGGAGAAGAACCAACGCAGCAGGAGATCCACCAGTTCGCATGAGCTCACCAGTGCCACAGGTTTACCATACACTCCAGTGGTGAGGGCTGAGGGCTCTTTCAAGCAGTTCTGTGCTTGTGGGTTTGTTTCTACAAATGTCAAAGAATAGACTTGATGTACTATTAGTCAAGAGGCATATATTTCAAAATATCCTTCAATCAGAAAGAATTAAAGGGGTCAAAAGGCTCAGAGCAAGGTTCAGCACGAGAAGTCTCTACCCATGTTTGAAAAATCAAGGGATTCATCAGAACAAAACACTTCTTTTTTTTTTTTATCTTTTAATTATATTGATCAACATTTTTCACCCAAAATAATTCATTAAAGTTTCACTCCAGCCAAATATAAAGATAAAGAATAAGGAAAGGAAAAAGGAAAAATAAAGAAACACTCAGAAATGCATCTTTGAGTTCAATTTTCTTTATATATGTGTCATGTTTCAAGAACATGTTAATACAAAAAAAAAAAAAAAAAAACTATTTTCATAGGCGTGGGTCTTTAAAGTTCCAATCTGATCACATATTGATCTATTTTAAAGCGTTCACAGTGGTCTTTTAATTATGATTCCACAGTTTTAGGAAGAAATTTAAAAAAAATGTTGTTTTGTGGGACAAAGTTTGTGCAGCGTAGCAAGATTTTATCAGAAACATACAACTGAGTTATGGGTTTGACCGCTGGTGCGGAAATAATCCACTGATATCAAATCATCTCTTTGTTTACACTCTCTCCTGCTAGCTTTCAGACCCTCACAACCCAAAGCTAACATTAGCAGTGCAACAAAAATGACGAGCAATGTTGAAGCTATCCAGCCGTATATTTTTGAGTCAGTCCTCAAGTTGATGCATCAGAATGGAGCAGAGCAAGGAGACTTTGGCCCACCCACTTCAGTTTCTAAGTCACGACTGAGAGCTTCTTCAAACAGTGTTTTTTTTCTCCTGAATTATCCCAATTTGAATACAGAAAAAAACTTTAAAACATAGTTTTAATCTTATATTATTTAATATATGCTCTCCTTCATGAGAAAAATGGTACAAGAACACGCTAAAAGCCCAAATTTTATTGGAGTGGGATTTTAAAGTCCAACCAACTTCTTTTTCTATTGTAAAAGTATTCCCTGTGGTATTATAATAGCGATTATGTAGTTTTGGCCAAAATTCAAAAAGCTTGTGTTGTTTTTAAGACATATTTTCTTCAGTAGTTTATTAGAAATTTGCCTGTGAATTGTGGGTGGGACCATTTGCGCAGAGTAAGCCCACCCCTACTTCCCATAATCCACCCGTTTACACGCTCTTCCACTAGCTTACACCCGCAACCTGACATTAGCGGTGCAAAAAAAGATGGACAATATTCGGCGTATCCAGCCGTACAGTTTGGAGCCAGATGGTAGCTCAGACTAAGAGGAAAACAAAGACATACATGAGGGGTAAGGAGCTGTGAAACTTTGTGTCAGTTGCTGCGTCATGAACCTGACCTTTTTTGAGCAGCATGTTTTTATCTGCTCCTGATCCATCATGACTGGAATAGAAATACTCAAAAATCCTCAGAAACACATTTTTACTCTTTAAATATCCATATACCGGTACGTCTTCCATTAGGAGAAAAATACTTAAAGAACATGTTAAAAACACAATTTTATCAGAATGGATCTGTAACGCTTCCGCTCTCCTTGGCTTGTTTACATCAAAAGTGGAGGCATCTGGACCCCACAAGACAGTGCGCTGAACTTTTTTTTATCTTTGATTTTTGAGTTTCACTAATGTCCATGGCAGACATAAAATCCTGTCCACCTTTGTCATGGAAGGAATCACACATCAATATATGGTTGGGGCCCACATGACTCCAAAGATAGTAGGAATTTGACAAAGTGATTCTAAATTCAACTAATATTCACGAATCACATTTTAAATCACTAACCCAGAAATGGTCACAATAAAGAGCAAAGCCAAAGGGTGAATCTTTCTCCTTCATCAGGCCTAAGGGTCCTCCATCTGCCTCTCCAAAGTCTTGGCTTCTCAAACATCACTGACTTGCTCTTAACAAGATTCTATAGCAGGTTTGCATCTAATTCTTCCTATTTCTACACATATAATCAGAGCTTTAAACAATGTCAGGCAGAGAGAGTAATTGTGAAAATAAATAAATAAACCGGAGGCTCTTAACTGAAGGCATTTTAATTATGTTAAAGGTTAGCTTTAGTGCTTCCTGCCTCTGGGGGCTGGCCTGCTTGGCAAACACAAGAGAAGAGCCTGCAGAGCTCTAGCCTAAATATGAGAGGCTAAACATGCATAATTCATAGCTGTCATGCCCAGACGAAATGTTTAGTGGGAGAGCCATTAGTAATAGAGACCCTAGTTAATCGTAATAACTTTGTTTTTTTTAAAGAGAAAAACAAAAGGAGTCTTCAGATGTTTTCTTTGAATTTTCCAGTTGATGGATGATTCACACAGCTGGACCGTTGGGAAGCTGCTGTCATGGAGCATCAGCTCAGAGCCAACTTTCAATCTAATCACATCAAAATAAAAATTAAAAAAAAACAGCGAGCGTTGCCGTCACCTTTCCCTGTTATTGCCATCCTGCATCCTCTCAAACTCCACAAATAAAAACACAATGAGCTAAAAATCTACTTGAAAAATAGCTTTAATTGTAGCTTTAAATGTCAATGTTTCCCATATCTGCTCCAAAGCATGATAAAAACTGCAGTTCTATATATTATTGAGGCACACAATACAACCAACATACTATTAGCTACTGGACATCAAAACTAATGAAACAAAACTTATAGGTGTAGTATTTAAAAGATTTGAAAGAATGTTAAAACATCACAGCAGATGTTTAACAGATTTAGAAAAAACCTGAGATACATTTAAAAATATAATAAAGAGTAACAGGAGCACAAACTTTTATAATTTTGTTTTTGACTTGTTTTACAAGAGGTACACATATAGTACTAATTTAGCTGGTTTTCCATTTCTGCTGTCAAATCAGATATGATTCTGAAGGAACATTTGTCAGTTGTGTTTTTATTTGAACTAATATTATTCTCCTCTAGTCTGAGGTCTAATTTTTTTCTTTAGGTTTAAAGTGTACCAACAAATTAAGAGCCATATATTCTTGGTGGTAAATAAGAGGTAATGAAATATGTGTAGAGATCATTATCATAAATGTTAAATAATTAAATGCAAATAGGTTTTTTCGCTACACAAAGTCCACTGTCCTTAAACACTCTGCCGCTCTGGAGGGAAGTGTCTTTCAAATGATGGTACAAAATGACTGTTCTATTCCATCTATCCATTTTCTTATTTTTCAAATCTCTTTTAGAGTCTAACCTGGTTATTGTTGTGCAGAGGCGAGGTACACCCTAGACAGGTCGCCTGCCTATCACAAAGCCACACACTCACAACTCAGGACAATTTAGAGTAATCAATTAACCTATAAAGCATGTCTTTGGACTGTGGGAAGAAGCTGAAGTGCCCAGAGAAAACCCATGAATGTATAGAACATGCAAACTCCACAGAAAGGTCCCAGCTGGGATTTGAACCCTCTCGCTATGAGGCAAAAGCACTAACCACTTCACCACCATGGAAGCACACAGTTCAATTCATGTCATTTGCATACCATAAAACTGTAATTGAATCTATAAAGCAAAATTAAAATCCAGACTTTTACTTTTAAGGAGAGGAGGTAAACTAAAAACTCTGACACAGTTGCCAGGAACCTGTAACATGCAAAAACTCTGCCTCCAGATTTTACTGTTCAGTTTGAAATTCAAATTCAAAGTCAAATGTTTCTTTAAAAAGTTGATCATCTCACAGGCAGTAACAGGGAAATCCCTTAGTGCAGCCACACACTGGCTGACTTACACCCAGCCATGTATTGTACAGTATTGAAAATAAAAGCCTAAAAACTCAACTAATTTTAAAAACGACTAGAAACTGTGCTTTTTGATTAAAAAAATAAATCAAACATCTTTCCTTACAAATCCAACTGTATTCCTATTTTTACAACAACCACTAGAAAGTGGCAGGAGACATGCTGAGAAGAGCTATGAGCTAATTTAGGACAGTCACAGAGATGCAATGAACCTTGAAATGGCTTTAAACTGTTGTCGTTTCCAATTTTACATTTTCAATAACATAATAATGATTTTTTTTTTACAAGAAATATTTTTACAAAGACAATGAAAACAGTTAAAATTAAGGTCTGGAAAAGTGTGGTTTAGAGGCTTTATCTTTTTCATAAGCGTGCTAAAGTCCCACTCCGACCATCTTTTGATTGTAAAAAGTGTTCCCAGTGGTCTTTTACATTATGATTATGCCAAAATTTGAGGACTTGTGTTTCAATTCAATTCAGTTCTATTTATATAGCCCAATATCCCAAAATGATTGCCTCACTGGGCTTCATGTTGTTTTCAAGGACATGGTTTCTGCAGAGTGGCAGTAGTTCATCAGAAATGGTAAAATTGTGGGTGCGACCACTCCAACTTCCCAACATCTGCAGTCATATGCTACCATTGAAGACTACTGTATGTTTCCAGAGTGATAGTGTCAAATGTGTGGCTTTAAATTTATGGATCATTAAATGTATGGGTTAAATACGTCTTTAAAATGTGGATTAAAATGTGGCAAGTTAAAATTTGATAGTTGCTTTAGTGGGAATCACATTTATTTTCCAAAATTATTGTATAAAAGGGTACCAACAGAGGATTCTGATCATATACAAACTGTAAGGAAACACCCCCCTTAAGTTGAGTAAATTCACCGTTTAAATATTCAGTTTAAATCCTCTGGTTAATGAGCAGAAATCAACAAAAGTGCAAGAAGTGCAGAGTAGCATCAGATATCAGTGATGAACGGTGAGAGTGAGCCAGGCGAACAAACAATGCATGCTGCTGGGACAACAGACCTGGACCCACCTTTGAAATTAGATGGGTTAAAAAAAAACACTCAAACCCCAAGTCATATGAGCTTCGTCATATCACTGTAAAAAGAGTATTTCTTATTTCCGCTAGCTTGTTTTTGCCCTCATCTTGATAGCTAAATTTCCCTCCGCCAAATGTCAAACAAGCGTGTCTTCTCCACCTCTATTTAATAGTCTAGCTTTTTTTTTTTTTTTTTAGCGAAGTCTTTCGAGTGTACTTTTGAATAAATTTATCTCTGAGGAAAAAAAGGAAGAAAAAATGTACCTGCACAGAGTTTTCAGACACCACCGCGTATATTTTCCATCGCCGGTCAGTCTACACAGCGGCGGAACGACACTTGTGCTCACCCTGAGCGGTTTAATCGTAGTAGTACAAATTTACTGGGCAGTTTTCAGAGGGAGCTCAACACCCGCCCAGCTAGTCGCTGATTGGCTGCAAGCCCCGTCAATCTGTAAAGATCTAGCAAGTAGGCATAGCAACCAGCAACCCCTTAGGGGCGGGGCGAAATTGAATGCGAAGCGTTTATTGGATAACTGTTACTGTGCTGAGGACAGCAAGGTTCGACTACTTCTGAATAAATAATTTAATAATTTTTTCATAAAAATATTTGCTATTATTCAAAAAAGGGTATATTGAGTGGTATAGTGATGTCATCTTGATAGTTAATAAGAAAATATCAGCATCTACTTGAAATTACCAAATGAAAAACACAAAATGAGCACATTATCAAGAAATCATGCTTTGTTTGAAATTAAAATTTTGTTTTTCAATTTTTTTTTATAATATTATGAAATACAGTGTGAATTTAGATCAAATAATAAAACAAGCTGTGCTGAAACAGAGCACATTTATTTAAATTTTTACAAGAAAAAGACATAAAATGTTCAAGAGTAATACACAGATTAATCAAGCCAAAGAATATTCAAGTTATTTATTTTCGATCATTTTTAGCCATTTTTCTTTGTTTGTTTGTGCTGCTGTATAAAAGCATGAGCAGAGGGAGTCCTCTGCTGGTGTCAAAGCCTGTCCTCAGTGGTGCAATATTGAAACCAACTCAGTGTGCAGCACGACATGTTTTCTGCAAACTATGTTTCACTTTGCACCGAGCTATGGTTAGTGTACATTTCCTGTGCAGGAAGATCGCCAGATTAGACTTCCGTCTTTTCATTTTCAATGAGGCTGAGACACGAAAACACAGCAGGTGCAGAAAGCAAACAAAAAGTATTGTGAGAAGGACAATCTTTTAGAATTTCAATTATGGCAAAAGTGTCTTAAATTCCTCCAACAGAATTGATTGATTTTTATGAAATAGTGTAATTGGCAATGTTTCTTCTATCCATCTGCAAAACACAAATAAAATGAGGGACTACACTGAGCAACAAATCCAGTATAAAATCTCAGAAGAAAAATTAATTGAGCTTTTGAACTCAATTATGCATCATCAGTGGTTTGCCACCTGTTTTCCGGTTTTGAGATAAGTGTATTCTCTAAACCAATATGTCCTTTATCTGATCATTTTCTTATTTCAGAATATGCACTCACAGTAATTCCCTTTTCTTTGGACACTTTTGTAGAAAACTGCAAAGATGCTTGGTAAACAAATGCTTATGTACCAACTCCTTGTGAACTCACTTGTATTTTCCAAAATTATTGTATAAAAGGGTACCAAAAGAGGATCCAGGAAGTTGCAAAGCATATGCTCTGAGTCATTCTTTTTTCATTTACAGGGTAATATTGTGTGTGCATTTTTATTATCTTTGAAATATCTCTCCACCTATATGACTACCCTTTTCATCACAGTTGTTCCTAAAAATTATCTAGCGTATACCATAGCTTGCGATAGTAGAAAATGCCAAAGCAGAAGAATATCTTCCACTGCAAACACAGAAAAAACATGGTTTTGGTTCCAGGAAAACAGACTGAGATACCCGCCAAAAGCCCTTTAATCTCCTTGGAATATCAAGTGTGCGTGGCATCCATCTGTGACAATTATCTTAGTATTACTGCTTTGGGAGATGTCTGCTTCCATGTTGTGTTGTTAGCCTGAAAGAAGATAAATACCAGAAGGAAAGGTTAAGTATTCATTCTCACACCAAACTTAAATTGTCCTGAGATCATCTCTAGCAGTAATAGACTTAAAGAAGTGTAATTTGGTGTAAAATCTTACAATGTGACATATTTCCTTAGTTTTGTTCAAAAAAAAAAAAAAAAAAACAATTAAAGGCAGCCAAGGGTCAGAACACAGAGTCCAACTCAATGACTCCTTCAGTGATGGGCAGAGCAAGACACTATGGTTTCTGGTCCCAGTAACCCTCGTTTGGGTGAGGTAATCTAAATCCTTGGTCTCTTTGTGTTTCTGATATTTTCTTAAATCAACATTAATCTGGCCTCCAAGGACAAGGTAATCTGGGAGGATCCTGTAAAGTGGATTGTCTTCACATGTCACCTTTCATTGCGCAGGAATTCCTATAACTTCAGGTGCTCTCATTGCATACAGTTAATACACTGTCTCTTTAACATTCCCTTTAGACAGTCATTGAACTTATTCATAACCTTACAATTTTAGCTGAATAACGCGGAAATATAAAAAAAGAAAATAAATTCAAAATAAAGAAAAATAAAGAGCCAGATTTAATTTTACAAGAAAGCGATAAGGAGAAAATCTTCTAGAGCAGTGATAGGATGACTCATGGGACGCAAAGGGCTCTAAAATTTGACAGAAGGGTTGGACCAGGAGCAGATGCGTAGCGTTTTTTAGCAATCCACCCTTATAGAGGAAAGAAATAGCAACTAATTTGGACAGAAACGTACTTTAATGTTGATTGAAAATCAATATTTATATTTAAAAACAGAAGATTTTTGCGTTTTTGTTTTGTTCTCATTCTAGTGACAATTGCACCAGTGGAATGTTGCCCCTCAGGGAAACCGCAAACGGGAAATGTTGCATTCATTTGGTGTTGGAATGGTTGGAAAAATGACTGTTAAGCTAAAAAAAATACACATGAATGTCAGAAAAACAACAAATCTTTTAAGAGCAGGTGAATGCAGAATACATTTATGCACCAAGAGAAAAGAGACATTAATAGGTATTATCAATATAATTTATTCCAGTTCAATAGTATAATGGGTTGCATATGGCTACTAGTCAGTTTCCTGCCTGCTAGAGTAAGGTTAATAGTTGAACTGAAAAATCCAGATGTGCTGAAACAATATTACAGATAATAAAATGAGAGACATTTTCGAACAAAACATTGTTTCACTAACCTCAAGACATCAGATGAAAAGAATGGATGCTCTAAATACTGAGCAGATTTGAGCTTGTTTTAGGTTCCTGCCGTTTTAAAAAATGTCGCAGCAGATTTACTTTTCTAGCTTTGAGGACATTTTCTTGCCTCAACATTTATCTATCCAGTGATGTAAGTATTCCCAGTGCAAACCTGCTATAATTCATCTGCTTTCTGCTCCAAATTTGGACTATTGATGTTAAAAATTGTTGAACACTAGGGGGTGCACTGATTCCACTGTGAAAGTCTCCACTTTAAGGATGGTAAAAGTCGTCTGTTGGAGCCCCACTTTGTGTAAGATCACGGGACATGGGGCTTTATGTTCTCTCTTTCACACTGCAGTGGGAATTTCAGTGAGGATTTCTTTTCCATTTGGGAGATTTTGCAAAGTCAGCGCTTCTGCCAGATCTTGTCACCTCTCATCATAATTGCTTTGGCACAAGAACACCAATGCACACTTTTCCTTTAATTAGAACTGTGACAAGTGGGGGAAAGTAGCAAGGATGTGATATAATCTATCAACATTTCCAAGCCGCAAAAATATAAGCTGAAATGAGTGGAGGCACATTACTCAAGTTTTTATTAAACAGAAGGATTCTATTTAGTTCTCTGGTATGGCCTGTTGTAGGTTTCATTTGCTCTAATCCAACACCAGCTAAAGATTTGATTTTTAAGTGAAATATAATTTAAAAACCACCAAAGACAGGATGTTAATAAAAAAAACAGTAAATAAAACAATAAAAACTTCAAAGTTATAGATTTTTTTTTTTACTGAAACAGGCGCATCGCGTAAACATTTACAAAGCACTACTGGGCTAGAACGGGGTCTGCAACTTTCAAAACTCAGAGAGCCATTCAAGTCAATTTTTCATCAACCACAACTCAGTACGAGCCAAAGTTTTACTCTTTGAAAAATTAAAACACTGATTTGCATTTACTTTATTGTTACCATAAAATTAAATTAACTGTTGGGTTTTTTGGGGATTAAAAAAAGAACTTAAAGAGAAAATTATCTTTTTATAAAACGTGAACATTTATAACTTTTGACAGAGGTTTGCACAACTTTATTTCAAAGTAAAAGACACCTGGAGCCACATGTTTTACAATCTCAATGCAGAAAATGTAGTTGCAAGTTGTAAAGTCAGCAGTTATTTAAAAAAAAGTTTATTTTACTGTTTATCGCCATAAATTTGTAAATTAACAAGCTAAAATAAAATCAGAGCAGATTAGGTGACTTTTAACCAAATTTTAACAAACCATGAGGCACACCTTAAATCTTTGAATTCTTAGAAAAAAAAATCTGCATTTCAATCCGATGCGCCTTAACTCTGGTGGGTTTACAGACTTTTTTTGTGATACGTGGCACACAAAAATGTGTAAAAATGTCTTAGTTCTACATGGATATATACTGGCTTTCAACCGTTTGTGATTGAGTTGAACATGGTTTGAGTTAGATTACTCTCCTTTGATGTAAAAAGTACTATTTTTCACTTTTAAATTACTTTCTAAAATTAAAAACCTTTTATTTTATTTAACCAGACAGCCAGATTGGAGGGGTAAAAAAGTCACATGTGACTCTGAACAAGAAGCTAGTAACTTATGACAAATAACTATTTGTCCTGTTTTGTTTCATCATCTTGGCCATAGTCCAAAGCTGGCCTTCTATAGATTTTTTTTCTCTGTTTTGAAAACTTTTCAGGTTTACTATTGGTCATTTAAAAACCTTGAACTTCGATCAGTACAAACATTTCATTCTTCAAACCAGACTATTTCAAAAAGAATAAACGTTACAAACCCTTAAAACACGAATTTTGTCTTTACTTATTTAAAAGTTTGTTTTTTTTAAAAACCAAACACTAACAGTGATTCATTTCTTTGCAGAAGTGTTCGGCTGCCCACATGGTAATTATTTAACAAAGCTCAAGGTCTGGGATGATGTTGCTCCTGACTTCTCTGGTGTGTGACCAAACAGCATTTCTCAACCACAGGTTTTTTTCCCCCCTTTTTCCTCTGAAGCGTGTGAAGTCACCCGTCTGCCTGGCACAGATTTGTGTTGATGTGCTTTTGTGGGGACTGATGGTGTCTGAAACGGCGGGACCCTCCCTTTAGCATGTGAGCTCATTACTATTTTAACGACACTGGATTCATCAATTACCCGCCAGTCTGATGGTCTCAGTCCTCCTTTTTAAAGCAACCTGAGTGCATCATTCGGCAGTGTTGGAACAGAAGCGCATGAAGGTAAGATGCCGTTTAAGATCTCTGTTAGGATTCTTTTTTTCACACTTCAATATTTATATATCTATGTTTTTCTCAGTTTCAGGATGAAGTCCTCTAAAATACCTTGTGCAGTGATGTTGCTGGTTTGTGCTTTGAAATTTAGTGCGACTCAAAGTAAGTGAAATTTGTGCAACATTAAAATTCAAACAGAGAAATTTAAACTTCAAATCAATCATTTAACATGTTTTTCTACTTTCAGTAAATACGTTTCCTGAAAATAATGTGACACGTGTTTTCCACTGATGTTTACTCTGTTAATATTAAGTCAGATTAACTTGTGACTGAACTTTCCCCTGTTAATTTCTTTGAAATCAGATATGAGGAGCACAATTTTTGAACTAATTTCCATCTCTTTTTTTAATTAAACCCCTAACAGCAAGCTGCAAAGGAAGCTGTGGAGTTGAGTACTACAGGGGATACATGTGCCAGTGTGACTACAACTGCCTGCTTTATGAAGAGTGCTGCGCAGACTATGAAAGTCAATGCACGACCCGTAAGGCCTTACCCTATTCACAGCCTTCTTTCTACATGAGAGTCCACAATTATATTTTTTACACTTAATCTTGTTTTAACAAAATTTCCCAAGATTTAAACTGAATTTTTTTAAGTTTTCTGACGTTTAGGTACGCATTTGGCTGGCCACGGTCATTTTCTGGCAGGATTTTGTTTCATATTTATAGCAAAAAAGGAGACAACATACCAATATTACAGCTGAGACATTAACATGTATTGTAAGCAGTCATATTGATCTAACATATTGGAATAGAATAGCTTCATTGACATTGTACAAGTACAACAATAACTGGATTTGCAATTCATTTAAAGAAATTGTGTCTGATTGCTGAAAGCAATGTTGTTTTACAGCATTTTAAAGCTGGTGCTGTCAAAAGCCAAAAAATCCCACTTTGAATATGTAGGCACATGTCAGTTTCCCCAAATTTTGTTATATAGCTATTCAAATCTTCTTTAGACCACCACTAGATGACATTAAAGATGTTTAACTATATACGTTATAAAGGACAATTAAGTAAATAAAATATAATTTTATCTTTTATCTATGGTAGTTCCAGATAACTTAGTTTAAGACACATTGCATTTATGCGTCATTTAGAAGCAATAAAAGTAGCAGTTTTTACTTCTCGTGCTGTTTAGGATATGTCTATTTTGAAATGTTTAATGAGTTTCCTGTGAAGCCTGCTAAATTAAATAATTGACAAAAAATGTCCCTTTTTTGTGACTAAAGTGTTCTTCCAACCCTTTGATAGAATCTAGAAAAAGAAATATCATTTTAATAAAATAGTAATTTTAACCAGCTTTATAAATTGGTGAATTGTGATATGCAATTCCATAGGTTTATCCTCATAGCATCATTAGCTTAACATTCAAACATATTGATTAAAATATTAAAAAAAAAAAAAAAAACTTTTTACCCACCGTCTCAAATTTTATGCACACATTTCAACAAGTTGTAACTGTAATATGAAGAAGCAACAATCAACACGTTTTGCATTCTTTTATTATGGCAAGCGGTCATTAAAAAAATGATCCTCACCATAAAGTTTAGAAAATTAGCAAAACTTTTCCCACCAAAAAGGTTCTGTGATTTCTCAGAAGCAGCTATTTTACAATGAACAGGTAAGCCGTTCTACTGCTCCTAGTGGAATGATGACGAACTACAAGGCAAAAACATGGACCAAGATACATGTATCTAGACACAATGTTTTTTTTTTTTTTTTTTAGAAAGAATGAATCAGGCTAATGGTATAGAGATTTCCGAAATACATGTATCAAATAAGATACAATAGGGTTAAGTGACTAAAAATGAAAAGAAAAAAAAAACATCATAACACTAATCTGATAAAAGGTTGCGGAAATGTTCTTCATTGTCTGGGATAATTTCATTTTATTCCTCTTTTAGCAAATTAGAAAAGTTTTTCAAAGAGCAAAATCCAGCTGATAGAGCAGGCAAATGTAAGAAAACACTGACACAATATTTAAACAGTCTGTTTTTATTGGTGGTTATAGAATATTTTACGTAAAAAAATATACATTTGAGATTTAAAAAAAAAAAGAACATTGTTTTTCTCAGTGATATTGAATATTTGAATAACTTGTGTGCAGAGAACTCATGTAAGGGTCGGTGTGGAGAATCTTTCAAGAGGGGTCGGCTGTGTACCTGTGACTCTGATTGCATAAAGTACAATCAGTGCTGTCCAGACTACAAAACTTATTGTGAATCTGAAGGTAAGCTTGAACATCAGGGCTGGTGGGTGGATTCATTCTGCATGCTGACAAATGCAGCTTTCCAAAGATCAATCCTAAGAGATCCTCACAATCAGATTTACATAATGACGTGACACTTCCAATCAATTAAACTGCTTGCCCCAGCATGCAGACATGCAGAATGCATCAGCATGCAGTGCATGCAGGGAACTAAACCCCCACTCTGAGTCTAATTTGACTTTTGTTTGCCTTTAAAACTATCACAGAAATCGATGGAAAGACCAGTGCAGCAACAATGAAGATTAATTTATGTCATAATTTAAATGATAGCAAAGCTGAAGGTATAGTTTATGGTGAAATGCTTAAATGAATAAAAGATTTTTAAACTTTCAGGGTTTGTGGGACACTTGCTCTGAGAAAAAAATATTTGTAAATCTTTCCATAGAATCTTTGGATGAAGACGTGCAAGATCTTCCTATGAACAAGGGAATCAATGAAGGTAAGTTTATCCTTCAATTAGGAAGAAAAAAGAGATCAAAATTTTAAGTTACACATGATTCCTTTAACTCTGCAAATTTTAGCTCAAGATTGAGGCTTTGGATTAGAGAATTACATAATGTGAGCTTTGCTTAGAGAGCGGGAAATTGCTGGGAAAATGACTCAAGATGAGAAATGTTAAAGTTCAGTTTTGTCATGAATGGACCACATTTATGAAAACTGGGCACAAGTGTAATAGCAGATGTGGAAACCGCAGATGAAAGCCAACAGAGTGACACAACATTTCCCTGGATTATTTTTTTCTTTTGAGTTCAGTAATTGAGCTTTTAGAGTTTAAATATCAAATCAAACCGCTATTTATAAAGTGCTTTAACACAGCCAAAACTGCTAAAAAGCCGCTGTACAATAAAACACAATATATCAGCATTAAAAACAAGCAAAAAAATAAAATAAAAAAAGAACGGAAAGTAGGTATCAAATCGGTAAAATATAGAGCAGAGTTCTCATGGAAGATTAAAAGCTTGGCTGTAAAAATTGGTTTTAAGGATAGTTTTAAAAATGTACAAAGATAGTTGAAAAAAGCTCAGTTTCACCACAGAAGTGATGTGATAGTCAAGCTTAAAATCATTATCCAGTATAAAACCCAAATTTGAGCTAGAGTGTTTAAAATGTGGAGCCAGGGGACCCCATTGTAGAGGGGTACAGCAGTTGCTGAACCCAATTACCATTACCTCCGTTTTCCTCTCATTAAAACTCAAGAAGCTATACTCCGACCATGCTCTGATTTCATGTAAACATGACATTAACTGCTTAAGGGAGGAACCGTTCTTGTTAATTGGAAGGTATAACTTGTTGTGGTCAGCATAGAAATGACAAGACACTCCAGGTTTCCTTATGATGGAACCCAGAGGAGATAAAGAGAAAGCAAAGTGGTCCTAAGATTGAACCCTGTGGGACCCCAGAGGACAGTGGGACTGTGTTCGAGATAAATTTAGAAAGACTCACGCTCATGGTTCAAGCTGCCAGGTATGACTTAACCCTTGTGCTATCCTAGGTATGTTGATGTTAGGAGTGGGGTCATCTGGACCCAACGAGACAACACGCTGAACATTTTCTGTCCAAATGATTTTCGATTTTCACTGGTGTTTGTGGCAGTCATGAAATCATGTCCACCTTTATTCACATTGGTCATGGGCCCCATAAGATAGCACAAGGGTTAAACAAGGTGAGAGAGGCGCCACCAACCTCCACCACATTTTGGAGCCTTGACAGCAGATTTTGTAGTCTACCGTGTCAAAAGCAGCAGATAAATCAATTAAAACATGAATAACATGATCTCCCATGTTGGTTGCTCACAAATATCATTAAAAACCCTCAAGAGAGCAGATTCTGCAAAGTGAAGACTCTTGAAACCTTCCAACACATTGTTTCAGACCAGGAAATACTAGACATACATTTTAAAAATTGAACAATTTGAACATGAACAATTTATGAACAGGTTTGTGTCAATATCATATAATTATAAATATCTTATTTTTTTTATTCATGTATTATCCACAGATGGTTTATTTCCTTTGGAGAGCTCAACCCCACAACCAACTGATTTTCCAAGCGATGGTGAGCTCAGCTTACTCTTAGTAGATTTAGATCCATCAAAGTCTATTTAACGGTCAGTATTTTCTAGGTGATACTGGTGTTGAAGCCGAGGTCCCCGTGGCAAGTCCAGTCCCAGAGATTAGTGGAGACGGATCGCCCCCACCTGACTTGCTGGATCAAGTTCCCACAGTGGTTCCTACTGTGGATGGAGATGTTTCCCTCACACAGATGACTGTTTCGGTCGATGACAACCCCGTCACCCCCAGCCAAACCCCTGGAGACCAAGAAGCAGGTTTGTTTAGTTCCATCATCTTTTTGAAAAAAATCTGATGTAAATCCAAAGTTCATCAATAAGCTCTTCAACTTTCAGATGCCATAGATCTTACGAGCCCATTTGACCAAAACACCTTCCCCCAGTCCACGGTTGCATACGAGCTCTCCACCGGGAATCAGTCAATACCACCCACAACATCAGTAAATCCTTCACTAAGACCAGAAGTCACTCAAAACACACCAGGCGATGTGGACATGCTGGAAAAAGTCCAAGAGAGCACTACATCCTCTTCAGATGTGATGACTCCAACATCAATCCCAGTGGAGACCATTCAGAGCCCCACCACTGAACAAAACTCAAAAGATGTTGAAACCAGCACTCCATCAGCATCACTGACAACACTTGAAGATTCATCCAGATTTTCTACAGATCTTAGTGTTGGAGCAACTACCATTCCATCCTCCACAACTGTAGTGCAAGATGGCACCTCAGGCAATGTTACACCAGCAGACAGCACTGCTGATCCACTCAAGGATGACCCAAAACCGACTGAACCGTCGCCATCCACCTCAAAACCCGAGGACACACCTGAGCCTTCCAAACTGCAGCCCACCACTAAACCAGAGAAGAAACCTCTGGACACACAAACCACAAACACAGATATGCAAGCTGGTAAGATGTGGCCTTCTCATCCAAAACACATTTTTATAAATGTAAATCAGACAAAATTGAAAATTTTGAAATTTTAGTAGAGTCAGAATTTGAAACTGAATGGTCAAGAGAAAATTGATTTTCTCACATAAGATATTTTTAAGAGTGAAATTAAAAAAAAACTTTATACAGGTTTCCAAGAATACTACTTCCTTGCAGTCTTTGAGCTTGTATATTCAAACAAGAGCATTATCAAAAATGCACTTCTTCTACAGATGACAGTGATGATAAAAACCTGTGCAGCGGGAGGCCGATCAGCGGAGTCACCACACTCAGAAATGGCACAATTGCAGTTTTCAGAGGTTTGTAAAAGAAATTTTAATAAGAAAACTCAATCTAAAGTAGGAGGTGTTTTGTACTACTTACAGTATAATTTGTATTTTTTTAATATGATTTACTCTAATTTGAAGAGGCCAGATTATCAGTAATGTTATTTTTTTTTACATCATTAATATAAAATAGTTGATTTTGCACAAAGTTGCTTAAAGCAGCTCAACTTTGATCTGCTGTATTTAAAAAAATGCTTCCTATTATTTTTTATTGAGAAGTTTCACTCAATGAACATAAAACAGCAATAGTATATTTATGACATGAGATATGAAAATATAAGGGGGAATACACTATCTTACAAAAGCTCTATTAAAACAGCAAATAGATAATAAAATAACCTAAAAAAAATATCATCAAAAAATAAATATTGTTGTTTATAAGATGTTGCAGAGTCTAAGAGTTGACAGGAAGGAAAATCAGTGAACGTGCTCCTTCCTGCTGTGAGACGTTAAAGTATGACTGAAGGATAAACTGCTAAACTATTTCTGTAAAAATATCAACAGACCTGTTTTTGCCACTATTAAGTTGTTTTTATTATTTTATTTACAGGTCATTACTTCTGGTTTCTGGATAGCGACAGAGTGCCAAGTCCTCCTCAAAGCATCACACAGGTCTGGGGTGTTCCTTCACCCATTGACACAGTGTTCACTCGCTGCAACTGTGAAGGCAAAACATATATTTTTAAGGTAATGGGATCCCATGGGACAAATCTAATGTTTTTGTATCGTGATAGGGAAAAGTTGAAGGCTTTTTGATACCAATTGAAATCCTTTCATCTTTTAAGTTCTTTCAACATATTTCTCACAGGGAAGTAGGTATTGGAGATATGACAATGATGTTTTGGAAGCTGGATATCCTAAAGTCATTAAGACGGGCTTTGACGGCCTGAGGGGTCACATCACTGCTGCCCTGTCTGTGCCTCAGTATCGAACCAGAAGAGAGTCTGTCTTCTTCTTCAAGAGAGGTGATGAAATATGCTAAAATGGAACAACAGATTTGGTTTTTATGAGCATAGAAGGGGAGATAATGTCAGATATGATCATTTTTTCTTTGTTTGGCTCTTTTCATACAGGAGGTTTTGTTCAGAAATACTCATACCAGGCTGGCCTCTCTCAGACTTGTGATAGAAAAGTTCGAATTCCGATAGTGACAGTTCGATCTCGAAGCGCTCGCCAAGCAGGTAACTTTTATTATAAAATAATCCAAATAAAAATATTTAGGACTAATTTTGACTTGAGGTTGCTTTTAAACAATAACTGTTTAAATACTATTTGTTCTAGCTAAAGACAAGACATTCATGTGATTTTCTAATGGAATTTTAATAACAGCTTATTGCTTGATGTCACCTATTGGAAATTCTCCTTCATTTAGACCTCTGATAAAATCTATGAGGCAATACACTCATTCAGGTTATTTATTTTAGTTGTTTAGCTTCCAACACTGTTTTTTTTCTACCAGTGACCGTTTTAGAACCAGCCATCAACATTCGCAAATCCTGGAAAGGCTTCCCCATCCAGATCACAGCAGCTGTGTCTGTGCCCAGCATCCGGGAACCAGAGGGCTACAAGTACGTCGTCTTCTCCAGATGTAAGTTTTCACTGGATACGGACTCATGCTTTCACTTTAAACAGACTAAATCTCTTCTAAATAAAACTTTTGATGTTATTTCCACATGTTGAGATCAACAACTATTAATTGTTTGTCCTTTGAGTAAACACTTTATCCAAATGTCTTTTGCACACACAGACATCATTTTAAAGCAGTTTAAAAAATATGTTGTGTTAAATGTGGCAGACTAAAGGGAATGTGTCAAAGCTTTTGATCTTGTGTGGTTCACATATGCCCTCGTGGAAAAAAGTTTATCTACATGAGCTCCTACACACAACAGCAAATTGTGTTTTTCTGCATTTTATGATTTTTGGAGACGTTTACATTTCTGGTTAAACAAACACATTTGGCACCAAAAGACTCAGACTATGAGCTCAAGTGTTTTTAACGAGTAAATTGGTCTTTTTTCCACTCCACTGGTCAATTTTCCAAAAGACCAGAAAAAAAACTGTCTAGAAAAGGGATGTAAAGATGCTTGTCTGGGATGCTTAATGAGAAACATGCATGTTGACAGTTGTGAAGTTCATTAAGGGCGGTGCCCCTTTACAATTTACACCTACAGTGGACTGACCAAAGCTGGAAAAAGGAAGGAAATGATAAAAAACAAGTATAGGTGCTTTTATTTGGTGGTTTTCAGCTCATTAAAGAATTCAGAAACCACCTCAACCAGAGCAAAAACTGAGATAATCTGTTTATAAAAATCACTCTATTGCAAGAAGATCAATTAATGTTTTGCATATTTTTTTGCAGCATCAACTTATAATGTGAGGATGAGCGGTGAACGTCCCATAATTCCAGCGAGAGAAAACACGTCGCCTCAAGGCAACAGTTTTTTCAAGTGTCCAAAGAAGCGAGCGTGACGACCTGACAAAAGAGTTTTCACTGCAGTTTTCCTAAAACAGTCAACTTTATTAAAAAAAAAAATCTTCACACATTGCTTTGCATGGACTTTTAAAACAAACAAACTTTCCAAGCAAAAAACAAATCAAGAGGTCAAAGGCTGAACACGAATATGAACTGGGTTTATAATGGGAATGCTGAGTTTCTTCTATTAGAACTTCATCTGGCAAATCGTCTCCCGCTTACACCACGGGATGGAAAGGCTTGACCTGCAAAGAGTTAAGATATGCTTAAAGATGCAGTTATGCTATCTTTATTTTGTATAAGTGGAAACATAAAATACTCATGACTTATTATAGAGGTATAATTATGTTTTAGGAAATGTTTGTATCCAATAAACACATTTAAAAGAAAAATTGACTGCTTTTTTTTTCCAGGATTTGTTCAGAAAAAAATGTTTTTCAAACATTATATTTAATAAAAAGCATTTGACAAAATGCTGACCAAAATATCTTTATAAAGTTTAGCTGAAAAGGTGAGTTGGAGAAATTCACTTCAACTCTGAAATCAACCATTACCATTTACAAACTCTTTAAAAAAAAAAAAAAAACTTATTTTAGCTTTAAGTATTGTAGATTTGTTCTAAAAAAAAAAAGAAGCTATAATAAACAACCGGGGCTACATATTTTATAAGCATGTAAATGGAACACCAACATTTGTATTCATTTAAACACTTCTTTCAGAAAATCTGAATGTGGCCTCAAAGCTAAATTACTTGAATTTATTATTTTGATTTAGACATAAAACATGTAAAGAAATAAAAAATTACTGTTCTCTTCAAAGTAGTAGACTCAATCAGAATTGAAATATCCTGTAATATATATTGATAAGTCTGTGAGAAAAAAAACAATTTTTGTTTCTGTTTTTTCAGCAAGTTTAGGTATTTTCAGATATCATCAGCAAAACCTCTATAACTTTTGAATATTTTTTCCCCCTAGTTTTCTTTGATTCCAATCTAAAATGAACCCAAACATAAACCAAGCAGATTGTCTGTGATTGATTTAAGCTGGAATGTTCACTCTACCTCCTCTCTTTGCACGTCCACCCCGATTCTCTGTCCAGCGTTGCAGCTGACCGAATCGAGAACCAGGTCCAGGTCGAGATGGTCTAGGGGGAGCACTGCTTGTATCTAAAGAATACGATGGTTTTAATTATTTTTTCAGCAAAGAACAGTTACAGTGTTATGCAAGGGAAAATGTAGAAATGCTTCACACCTGCAGAACTGGAAGTAGGTTCCTGGCTGGTAGATGGGAGGCTGGATTTGTCAGCGGGCTGACTCGGCACTTCCATGTCATCCTGTGACACCACAGGATCCACCAACACTTCAGAACTAGACCTTAAACAAAAAAAACTTTGCATCAAATATACAAACAATATGCAAAAATATTTCTGAATGCTTTAAATATTTGATTCAGCATGTGAATGTGTAAACCAAGAGAAATATATTTTTTCAATGCATATATTTTGAATTCCAACCCATATTTAAAAAAAAAAAGATATAACAACTCAATATTCACAGACATGAATTTTGAGTCTGATCAGGGATAAATCACCTGTCAGTGTCTGGCTCCAGGAGGGAGGACTCTCCTTCATCTGCTGTGCTGGCTGTTACCGCAACAACAAGGCCGGGCGTGGATGTGCTCACTGTGGGAACCGACTGAGAGGCATGCTCTGATGTGTCGGATGGTGCCAGTTCTGAGAAGATGGTTACTGAAGAAGAAAATTGATAGCACTCCACAATGTAAATATTTCCATGAAGTGTTCTAACTTTGGGATGGAATAAAGGTCAACTAAAGCCCACCTTGAGCTGGAACTTGCAGTGGTGTAGTGGGAACGCTGCGTCCTCCAGATTCCTCTTCATGACTTGGTAATAAAGGATTTTCATACATTCCAAGACCTGAAGATAAAGTTTTGTAAAGTCAGACATTCTACTTTTTCCAGAGTTATTATATATTATTGTAGATGGTTTGTAGTTGTTGGAGGTCACCCTAGTCAACATCCTGTCATAGCTTTGGTCTTTAGCTTTACAGTTTTCTACAAAAACTAGCCAAAGTGAAGCATCCCGTCAGTTGTTTTAAAGCTGTAGTTGCCATATTGTAAAAGTTTTAAAGATAAAAGTTACAAAAAAACTATCACAGACTAAATTATTCAATAGTACCCCCCCCAACGAATGAAAGCAAAAAGACTTTGTGTTTTGTGTTTATAAATGTGGTGGAGCACCTCCTTGTGCTGCAAGCTGTCCTAAATCAGAGTGTGAGGAGGAGCTGGTCTGCGGCACATCCTCAGGAGAACCAAACCTGAAGCGAGACACTCCGGTCACCTGGGGAGAGCTGGAACAAACAACAAAGAGTTGCATGATATCTTAAAACTGGGATCAGCTCTAAAACCAGCTTTTTATTTGCCACAAACAATGTAAAACATAATTTGTTTGTTTTTTTCATAGAAAATTTGTAATCTGAGAAAAATCAAAGAACAAAGTGACCACAATATTCATTATTAACACATTGAGAGGGTTTGACATGACAAACAGACACGTATACAGCATTTCAATAGTGTTTTTACTGAGTGTGTGATTTATTCTCATGTATTTAATGTAATATTTATCATCTAATCTACTGAGACTAAGGCTGGATCCGAATACTCCACTTCTCCCTTCCACTCCGTTTATCCCTCTATGCTTACTCCAATAGGAGGGTGAGAAAAAAATAGTGTCTAATATTTTGGACGTAACTTTCACTCGATGACGTCATCGATATCACCGGTCCGCTAGCTTTAGCGCGGAGCTTCCAGCGCTTGAATATACATAACAACAGCTGTTTTATAGCTTTGAAAAAGGTCCCGCTACAACATAGTCATTACTTACATTTAAATGTAAACATCTGTGGTTCAGAGTGCACCAAAGTGAAGAAAAGCGCTTTTTAGCGCGATGCCGTTTACTCTCGCGATAGTGGACTTTGGACTCCACTGTTTGGAGTGTGAAACTTAAAAAATAATAATCCCGGACACGACTTCAACTTCAACTGCCACTTCAAATCAAGGGGAGGGCTAAGAGCAAGGGAGAAGGGGAGTATTCGTATCGGGCCCAACAGTTTTGAATCTGTTTCTCCAAAAGCACTAGGACTGTCAGGGTAACAGAAAGGCTAGAACAGAAATCTTATCCTTACTGGATGGCCTGGTCCAGGCCCTCAGGCCGGTGAGGAAGAGTCGGCGTGCAGGGAACCATCCTGTCATCTTCCTCATTGTGGAGTTGCTGCACATCAAGGGGCAGAAACCTTTGACACATCTATACGCTTATTGATATCTGTAACAGCTCAAGTGGGCAAAATGACTTACAACGTTGCTCTGCACTCCTGGAGTGAGCCTACCCACTGAGTGGCGCCGAGCAGGAATACGCTGCTGGAAATACGAGAAGATAAAAGGCAACATCAGAGAAAGAAGCATTTTGGAGAAATGTTAACAATGATAAACAGTCGTACCTGAACGGGTGGCCCGAGCTCTGACGATGGGGCAGGGTGGACGTTCAAACGCGGGGACAGCTGCTGCACTGGTCTTCTTGGAGACGGGGGCATGCGCACACCAGAACTTGAGATTGGTTGCTCGGTGGAAAAGACCTCGATTGTGCTCCCTTCAACTAAATCAAAAATACAATATTAAACAAACATAATTAAGAAAAGTTATAAGTCTGCAAAACTAAAAACATCAGAGAGGAGTACTGATAAGGGAACCTTTGAGATGTAAGATTTAAAACCCTACATGAGAAAAATAAAGTTCAAACCATTAGAAAGAAAATCTATGAGATAAAACTTTAACTATTGTTTCACATAGTACAATGGTTGCTTAGCATAACAGCAGATACAGAACAATAAATTTGATTCTAGTTTTATTGATAATAATAAAATATTCATCTATGGCTTAAAGAAGCTTTTCTTTCAATTATTTAAATTTAAAACAAAAGTTTCTCAAAGAAAAGTTTAAAACTGAAAAAAATACTCATTTTACTCTGTTATATTATTTAGGTAGTTGATGATAAAGTGGAAATTTTGAGTTGGATTGCATGCATGTTCCTGGTTCTTACGGCAGGGTGTCTGGGAATCTGCTGGCCTCTGGGTGGAGTCCGACGCCCCCAGACTCTCCTCGGTCTCAGTGCCGGCATCTGTGATGTCAGCTCCCTGGAAAAGATAAACAACAAAGACTGAAAAATTGACGGGAAAATTAGGAAAAGACCATTACAGGTCTTTAAAAGGTAGAATTTGATGAATTACAAATGATGACAAGAGGAAACAGCTGTAGACAGAGGAGTGATTTGGATAGTTTTCTCAACATAAAGCTGCAGTGACAAAGTTTAAGAAATTAGGGATTCATTTTCTTCTGGAAGCAAGCAAAAGCTTTGTATTGCAAAAAACAGAATTATTTTTTGTGCAATTATTTAAGCATGACACGTAATTTATAATCTAATTGATAGCTAGCAAGTCTGGGGAGATAGGGGGCGGGGTTACACAGCTCAGTACCATAAGCCACGCCTACTTTTTTTAAAACTAAGGCTTCGGATTGATAGGAAAAATGGCTTTTTAAGACATTTAAGATGTGGAATTTTTTTTTTTTAAAACTTCACAGTCCTAATTAAAAGCCCACTGGGAACATTTTAAAAAAATGTTGTAGGGAGACTTTAAGTACAGCAAGTTCAGTACTGTGAAAATCTAAATTACAGAAAATGTAAACAGCTCTCCAAAAACTGAAAATAAAGAAAACTGAACAGGTCTTAGTTAAAAATAATCTATTAACTCAATGGAACTTCCTTCAAAATATGCAATATCAATTCATCAAATGCATGAATTAATGTTTTAAGTCATTTCTTTTATTTTCAGGTGGGGAAAAAGATCTTTAGTTTTCTGAATGTAAAAATGTTTAATTTTTGTTGCAAATAATTTAATCAAGTTATGTGCTTATGAATCAAATGGGGGCTGATTTCACAGATAAATTGTTCTACTGGGAGCTGGTCAAATGGTAGAAGACAACCCAGCAAAGCTGAAAGGCTCACTAGACTAGGTGTCTTTTTTTATGCTTGATTACAACCTGAGATGGAGAATCAAAACAGAGTCCCACTTTCGCTAGTTTTTGAGTTGTTCATCATTCCAGACACCCTAAAGTCTGGACTGTGGTGCACACGTCCACTTTGGCTGTCACGTTACAGACACTTGACTCATAAGGCTGAACATCTGCAAGTAATTAAAGAGCCAAAAGGTACACAGCTAAAGTCAACACAAGCAAAGCTTGAATGCAGACAAAGTTATGGCAGTACAAACGGCACCATTTTGAGACAGAGTGGAAAAACTGGGTGTGTGTCCTGCGAAGGGAGTGTACGTGTGGCTGGAAGCGTGGGAAGGGTTAACACAGTTCTGTGAATGAAAGCTGTGTGGTTGGCAAAGTCACAACAGGATGTGCTCAAAGTAGGAAGTCCAACCTCTGGGTCGTCTCCTTCGTAAGCCTCATTGCCATCTCCACTCCCATCGTTACTTTCCTCCTCTTCTTCTTCCCCAATGCCTCCATCCTCATCATCCTCATCTTCATCCTCTTCTTCTTCGTCATCCTCTTCTTCCTCTTCCTCATATTCCTAAAATGAATAAAACAAGTTAAGCGCTGCACAAAAAAATCGATAGCAAAAAACACAGTAAAAATGCTACTAAATCATTTTTACCTGCTCCTCTTCCTCTTCTTCTTCCTCTTCCTGGTCTTCATCACTCTCTGTGTCAGTGAGTATGACGATTACTTCTTGTTGCAGTTGACTTGGCATTTCACTTTGGGTGCCTGCAACCTCTTGCTCTGTGGGAACAGACTGAGAAGCTGCTCCTTCCTCACCTTCCTCCATTGATGGAAACTCCTCTGTCTGTAAAAGTGAACAGTGGGCAAGTTTTTGCAAACTGTCAAATATCAAAAGTACCTCATTCTACCACATTGAAAAAAACATTCTGTGCTTTTTGTGGAGACTACATTTCTCCTCATTTATTTTATCCCTGGTTTTAATCCTAAAATACATTGGAGTTCATTTGAAAATGTGCAATTTAGACGTGTTACTCCAATGACAAAATAAATCACAATTCTGAGTATTTTCTAATTCAAATTGTGTTGGATGAGGAGCAGATAAAAACCAAGGGAAAGAAAAAAGCTAGGATTTGTGACACAGTAACTGCCGCCTGCTCTGCTTCATTCTGATCTATCCGTTTGTAGACAATTAAGCTTCTTTTGCACTGAGGGGTCTGTTATGGTACAGTATAATCTGGTATTTGAGCGTTTCCATCGTAAAATGGACCCATTAAACAGTACCAACCTGCATGAGCAGTTATAGGTCCATTGAAAAGTGGCCTGGAACGGTTAGGGCGGGGCCGCTGCAGTCACCCGTTAACTGACAGAAAATGATGACCACATTTGAAAGTGCCAATATAGCGCTCATTTAAGCTAACATTTCCAATGTTTGTAAACATTTGGATTTTTGTAGTTTCCTGTGTACTCTTTTGGTCAAGAGTCTATCTTGAGAATGCCTGCAAACAACACCAAGGCCCGGTCTGCACTCGAACTGAAGGCGTTCCTTTACATCCTTGGTGACAGTGTAATAAGGGGTGAGCTAACGGCACGCTAGCAGTCTACACCATACATGCGCCATGAAAGCAAATCGTTCAGTAGAAACAAGGCTCAACTGAGTGCAGATACTCATCAGAACTAATTGGACCGTACTGTACCACTCCATACTGTACGGGACCGCTCAGTGGATACTAGGCTTTAGATCCACGTATGTCTTCATTTTCCTCCGATTTTGCTCAACAGCTTTTGGATGTTTTTTTTTTGGGCTACGCTAATGTTAGCTTGGGGTTGTGAGATGCTATGAGATACTGGGATAGAGTGTAAACAAAGATAGGAAATTAGCTCCTATCGCTTTGCATGTGCCTTAAAAAACAACACAGGCTTTTTGATTTTGGCTAAAAATTGTATAATCATAATGAAAGGACCACTGGGTACTAGTTTAAGATTAAAAAAAGAAATGTTTGGAGGGAGTTTTTATTTTTACAGTTATTAGAGATAGCATGAGATTTTACAAACCTGACTTACTTCACCATCTTGGCTATCTGTAGGGACCACACCATCAGCCTCAGCACTCTCCTCAGTGAGCAGCTCTTCCTAAAGAAACCAAAACAATGTTGATGCAATATATACACAAGAAAATAAAACATTCAAGTGGGGCTCAGTTCCCCCTTACCTCTGGCCCCACTCTCTGAATGATGCGCAGTTTCTTTGGTGCAGGAGCCCTGGAGGTGTCCTCTTGAGTTGTCTCAGTGTCTGTCCCCACGGCGCTGCTCTCCTCTTCGTCACGAGACCTCTTGGACATGGCAGATGATCCTGGTGTTGCTGAAACTAAAAGCAAGTAAAGATAAATGAGCAAAACTATTTTCTTCACTCAAAACAAAATGTAATTTTGTAGCTTCTCAAGCAAAAAAAAACATTTCTAAAGTACATTTTGAAAGTTTTGACTGCATGAAAGTCTAGTCTTTAAACACAGCTGTGTATTCTGACTTTCAAACAGGTTATATAAACAGATTGGTATTAACACGGCAATCATCTCAGTTTCCAACAAAGTTGATCTTACCAGTGCCGAACACAGAAGAGGAAGTTGAAGGCCATTCCACCTGTGAGCTTGTTGTGGCATCGATCACCACAGGGTCCTGACTGGAAGGTTCTGTGTGGGTTATGCTTTGCTGCTGTGTTGGCTGAACGAAAGCTGTAGCCTGTGTTTGAGGCTGCTGAACTGTCAGCATGGGGCTGGCTAAAGTTGTCTGGACGTTGGGGCTGGCGGAACGCACAGAGCCGCTGGCGCTGCCGTACACAGTCACATGCTCCACTGGTGGTCCTTCTGTAGACTGCATTACTGTTAAAAAGAAAAACAGTAAAATCTCAAACTCTAAAGATTTGGAAAAAGTTTGCAAACAGTTAAGAATCCTTCATTTGATTTTAAGAAACTTAATTTCTAAATGTTAAATTACACTGCTCTGTCTGCGGTGCGGCTCCATTGCACTGACACAAAAACTAAAATGTTTATTAATCAATCGTATTGTTTACGTCGCCTTAAATCATGTCCCTCTGCACTGCCGGGGTGGGGTGGGGGTGGGTGTTTTTAAGACAGATATGCAACGGAGACAAAATGAACCAACTGATGGTTGTGAGATAGACTCTCCATCCAATGCAGACTGGCCGGTGTAAAATCAGGTGTACATCTGTCTAAAGCACCCACCTTCCTGTGTTTCCAACTGTGTTGTGGGCATGACTGTAGCCGTGGGGGTCGGAGTGGGAACAGGGGCAGGGGTGATCATGGGCTTGATGCTCGCTCTCGGTGTGGGCTTGTTTCCAGG
The DNA here is from genome assembly GCA_003999625.1 of Oryzias javanicus. NCBI lineage: Eukaryota > Metazoa > Chordata > Actinopteri > Beloniformes > Adrianichthyidae > Oryzias > Oryzias javanicus. The sequence goes on from CM012440.1 coordinate 14,925,318, forward strand.
GTTTATTGGTTGCTTGCTGGCTGTGGGTGCTACTGGTGTTGGCTTGATGTTGGCAGTCGGAGGCTCGGAAGTGGTGGCACTAGAATTGAAAATAGAAATTAACAATCATGCCCAAAACTATTTTTGAGAAAACAGCAGCTATTATGTGGATGCTGCATCTTCCACAAAACCTGGAGATCTGCAACAGTCGGTGATACTTTTGCAAAAGTAAAATTCACATATAAACAGAAAACCCTCTCAGCAGATTATTACAATTTTTACAGACAACAAAATATGTGCTCTTCTCTGTATGATAGAACCCCACAGAGAAGCTTAAATAATTAAAAAGAGTGAAAAATGTTTTCTTTTACCTGCTCCTGTCTGAAGTTGGGGTTGTTTTCAGACTGATCTGTCTTTGTTCTGTACTCCTCTGCTGCTCCTGAGTCTTATCAGAGACAGAAAAAACAACGCTCAGTTTCTTGATTTATATGAGGACAGTCAACCAAGGCGTCGTACAATAAAAGCCAAAAACCATACCAAAGAGGTTAAAACAATTAAAGGTAAAACATATAAATAAATGTAAAAACACCACAGTAAAACATAAAACACACCAGCAGATCAGAGTCTCATGCTGTGTCAAAAGCCTGGCTATGAAAATGGGTTTTGAGAAGATTTTTTTTTAATAAAAAAGAATGAATAAAGCCAAAGTATTGTTTTTTTTTTCCTATGATACACAGAATCTAATAAGGGTGTGTATTGGCAGGAGTCTGCCTGTAGGATATGTACTGCGATACACGTCTCATGATAAGATACATATAATATATCGCACGGCTGTAGCAGAACAATTTTTCACAACTTTTTTTTCTTTTAAAGAGTTTGACAGAAAAAAAACTATGAATATTAATACATATTTTATGTTTAAAAAAATTGTAAAATTAATTTTATTTAATAATCATAACACTAAACACATGCAACTTAATTTGCTAATAAATAATAAATTAAATACCATCTTGTCAACATTTGAAACCGATACAGGTATTTGAAACCGATACAGGTATTGACAAATGAAATTTTGCAATGTATGGTCGAATCAATTTTTTCCTACACTCCTAGAATCTAATATTTTTAGAAAAAAATTGTTTCTGTTGATTTTATGTTGTCTGACAGTAGTCAGAATGTCTGTACGTCTTGTGCATTACTCAGACAAGAAATGAAAGATGAAATGTGAAAACAGCCGTACAGCCTCACCTTGCTGGGACCGGCCTCAGCTGGCTCATCTCTCTGCTCTTGTCTCTCCTGTTGACCTCGCAGATCTCTCAGCTCTCGCTCCTGTCTGCTGAGGCGGCCTTCATACTGAGACTTGAGAGCACTAACCCGCACCTCAAACTCCTCACGCTGCTTCTTTAACTCCTCATTTTCCTTCTGCAGCTGCTCTTTAGTGTCTATAGAAAAAAATCGGGTAGGCCAAACATTTGAATGAGTGTACAAAGAAGCTTCAAACCAGAGGGAAATGAAAGATGCAAAACTGACTTGAGAGCAGGCTGATCTTCTGCTTTGCAGACATTAGGGCTTTACGGGTTTTCTCGTCCTTCTCTGCCATCTGCTGTCTCAGAGCGTCCTCCTGAGAGGTTTTCTCTTGCAGCTCTTGTCTCAGCCTGGTCAAATCTGCCTGCAGCCTGGTTGACTGTTCCTGGGCACTGCGCACCTCATTTTCCCGCTCTGTTACAACCTAAAGAATGAATCAAATAAAGATTTAATATCAGGATTGTGTCTGTAACCTTTGAATACAACAGAGCACTAAGAATTTAGGAAGAGTAAATATTCTAGTGAAGACTTTAACCTTGCTGAAGTTCTCCAGCTGTCCCTCTAGCTCTTTGCTCCTGTTTTGCGCTTGGCCCAGAGAATCTTTGAGGCTCTGCAGCTCTTGAGCGGAGGCTTGACGAGCCTCTTCGTCCTGAGAAGGGCCTGCCGCTGTATCAGAAACCAGCTGCAGGATAATGATTGAAAAATTGGTCTCGACCAAAAATAAGTAACGGATTCCACCTAATGTGAGCTAACATTATTATATTGACGGTTGAAATTAATATTATAAAAACATGAATTACCTTGTCGTGTGTCACCTTCAGCTCATCGTACTGAGTCTTGTACCGGCGTCCAATCTTCTTGACCTGGGTGATAGTCCGTGCCTTATCTAGCAGTTCTTGGTTCTTCGTGTTTACTTCCTTCTCTAGCGAATTCCTCTCTTCGGTTATTTTACTCAAGTTTTCACGTAAGTTTTGTATCTGTCCCTGCAGTGCTGTTGTGAGATTATTTGTCCTATTCAGAAACAGTCAAAATGAATGATGGAAGGATAAAAGCAAAGCATCAGTGACTCCATTTTGAATAATCCATTGTTGTTTTTACCTGGACAGCTCTGTTTTAAGTCTTGTGCTCTCCTCATTAAGCTGTTGAATACGTTTGACATGTGCTTCTCTCTCAGAATGAAGGCGCTTGTACTCCTCTGGATCCAAATCTTTCTGTTGACTCACTAAATGCTGTAAAAAAGAAAAAAAAAAGGCACATTTGTTACTTAATCAAAGCACATTTGTGATCTTACAGCTTCACATTGTTGCATTTGATACAAGAAAAAGGTTTGATTCTGTAAACCAACCTGAGTACGAGCCTTCCAACGTCTGATATCTTCCTCCAGAATCATCTTCTCTGCCTGCAGCATGCCGCTCTTCTCGCTCAGCTCTGTATTTGACTGCTGCAGGGGCGTGATGGCCATCTCTAACTTTACCACCTTAAAACACATTCACCAGAAGAACCAAGAGTTTTGAAAATAACAAGTTTGTCTACTGAAACAAAACATTTCAAAAATGAAAGATGCACATTTTCACAAAGAAATTTGAACAAAAGGAAGCAGACACCTTAGCTTGAGTTTGCTGCAGCTCCTGTTCCATCTTGTCCTTCTCCTCACGCAGCATCTTGTTGCTCTCCATTAAGATGCTCAAAGTTTCGGTCTTCTTCATTAACTCATCGTGCTGAGCCAGGGTCTTTGCAGTAACCTGACACATACATCACAGGTTAGGACTCATGTTTCATGACTAATTTAGTCTAAAAGACACCTTGAAGCTCAAATTGTTTATTCAATATTTTTTTCTACTTTTGCTTTGCTGCTCTCGTAATAAATTTCCACTCCAACTATATTTTTTTCTATAGTAAAAATACTCCTAGTGGTCCTTTAATTATGATTATGCTGTTTTAGCGAAAATAAAAAAAAGCGTCATTTTTTATTTTAGTTTCTAAAGTGTGGCAGGAGTTAATTAGAAAATTAATTATCTTTGTTTACTTATTTACTGTATTTCATTTTATTTTTTTGACAGTGTGTTACAGTCTTGAATAAGCCCAGAAGTTTCTGTAACACACCATCACATGATTTTACTTTTGTATTACTTCTTATATTTTTTTTGGTCGTTTTTATGTGTGTAAATCAATAAATCAAACCAAATCGGAAATTTTAATCTGAGTTGTAGCATGTAAGCCAATGCTGACATTAGCATAGCAAAAAAAAAAAAAAAAAAACTGAAGGACAATATCAGAGCAATTTAGCTGTACAGTTTGGAGCCAGATGACAGCGCTCAGATGAGGAAAATTAAGATGTTAATGGATATATTTGACTGCAAATGGAGGCTTCAGAATTGAAGTGGAAAAGGGAGACTTTGTCCTGCCCATGACAGTTGCTGCATCACAAACCTGATTGAGTTTTAATCTGCTCCTGATTCATTACGATTTGAATAAATAAATACTCTGAAACTGTATTTTTATCTTAAAGTATTTTATACACACCTTCCATCAGGAGAAAAATGCTACAAGAAGATGTTAAAAACACTTTTTTCATCCGTGTTAAGCTACTTTTATTGTGCTGTACGTCTTGAGTTTTGTGATTTCCTTTTTTCTTCTTTTTAAATAAAATGCATTGAATAATTTATTACTCTGGGTTAAATTCATGCTGTTTTTGTTGTTGATTTTAAATCAGTAGAACAATATATTTTTTCCATCTTATTTTCTAAACAGTTATTTGTGGGCTTTCTGGATAAATGACTGACCTGCATTCTTTCTCTTGCAGCGCTCAAGCTGTCTTGCACCTCCTTGAGCTCTCGTTCCAGTTGCTCCATCCTCAAGCGATAGCGTAAACTTTCACCTTGTGCCACCTCAAAACGTGACTCTGCAAGCTCCTTTTCACGACGCACAAATCTAGAATGTTAACAGAAACACAATTACCAACACACTTAAAAACCGATGGGAGATGATGATTAAAAAAAAAAATTCCAGTTAAACACAATAGAAAATAATAAAGACTTTTCTGAACATTCGTGGTGATTGAATGGACAAGACTTACCGAAGAATCTCAAGAAGCTGGTCTTGAGATTTTCCCTCCTCGGTTAGTGATATATTCAAGGCACTTTCACTGGCAACATGTTGCACACTGGCAGCCAGCTTGGTACTCATCGTCTGGACCTGCTCATGCAGGAGTGTATTCTGGCTTTGGAGCTCTTCATTTCGATTCTCCACTTTGGAAACACCCTCCTGTTAAGACAGTAAACATTACAATTTCATTCATGTTTTAGCAATGTGATAAAACTGTCTCTGGAAAAAGTTCATGTTGCTGCAAGAACCTAAAAATGTGTGCTTTTTTTCTTACTAATGTTCCTGTTTTTGGTATTAATAATCTGTCCATCTTAAAACAAGATGAATAAGAAACTTTCACTGACATCCTTAATACTCTGTTACCTGTTAAGAGGATGATATAAGGGTGTATTTGAAAGCAGTACCAAACATATGTTGAACATTTGGGATAAAACTGTGGCTTGATGTTGGATGTTGTTACATTTCTTTAAAAGTGGAACTTTACAGAAGAAAATGTAAACTAAGCAAAGATATTCAACTGTGTTCATTATTACACAACTCCTTTTACTCAAAGAGATCATTTAGGTGTAAAATTAATCATTTTAGAAATACAGAGAGTAGTCTAACACCTACCTTGAGGATCTTTTCTTGTTCCTCCCAGGAAACTCTAGCCTCCAGTAACTCTGCAGTGACCCTCTGCAGTTTTTCTTCTAACTGGTGCCTGAGCTCAACTGCCTGTGAAGCCTGGGCCTTTGCAGCCTGAAGAGCCTCCACATCAGCTGCATGCAGCATCATCTCCCGCTCATACTTATCCTGAGCCTCAGCTGCCAGCTTAACCTTAATAAATAGAAGAAAAAAACGACAGTTTACTAACATTTCATAGAAATTACAAAGCCATGTGTAAATTTAAAAACTAAAAGAATTAATCTTAAGAAGCACTAACACATAGTTCCGTAAATGAATAGCAATCAGTGCTCCACAGATACTTTGATTTAAAATAGAAAGACTGGAAAAAAGAAAAAATGAGCACATGAACAGGTGCAAGTTATGTCTTACCTGGTCTTGGCCGTCTATCAGAGCCTGTTGTTGTTGAGCCTCAGCCAGAGCCAGCCTCTGCAGCACTGTCTGGTGATCTTCCTGGGCACTGCTGAGACTTCTCTTAAGACCATTTATCTAACAAAAAATGTCAGAAAAAGAAACGGAAAATACCAAGAAACTTCTATGAATTTAAAGAGAATAATTGAAATTTAAAATGTATTGCTGTAGAATTCAGGATTTTATACCTCCTCCTCCAGAGTGGCCACAGATCTTCTCTTTTGTTCCTCCAAGTCTTGTTTTTCTTTTTCTATTCCCTGGAATTTCTCCTCAAGTGTACGGTGCTTTTCCTCAGCTTCCTTGATACGAGCCTCAATGGATGAGCGGGCTTGCTCAGTTACCTGGTCATCCACAGGAAAATGATTATTCTTTCATTGCTTGGAAAAGAATAAAACTTATAAATTCTGATGTTTAACTTGGTTCACTATAGAGGGAATGCAAAAAATATTTCATTTTAATCTAGGGAATAGTTAACATTAATTCATGCAAAGTCAAATCAAATCAAAGAAAAAGGATCGTTCATTTCTTTCATTGACTAATCTGCTGTTATAATCCATGAATTGAAGGACAGTAAAACCACTAGCAGATTGAAAACTGTGTTGTGACTGGTCTCTAACCTGCTTCTCATTGTCTAGAGACTCCTCCAGGCTCTGAGCCATGGCTCTGTACTGCTCTATACTGGAGGTGGCTGTCCTCAGGTTCTCTGCCAGCTCTTCTGCCCGGGTTTCAGCGAGCTTCAAGCGCGCCAGAAGGTCTTCCCTGTCTTGATCCAAAGCCTGAAGGCTTCCAACTGTGTTGGAGGATTTATGATTTTAGTAAAACAAATGCAGCGGGAACAAATGACATTTCCATTCCACTGTTAAATCTTTAGTGTGGTTTGAACATTTTATCAGGCATTTTTACAATGCTTTTTCCCCAGAAGCTAAAACCACAGAACTTTAATATTACCAAATAGGTCAAGTATAAATCTGGGTCAGCCAAGTAGAACATGAAACTGTGTAAAGGAAGGCACATTTTTGCTTTATTACTGCATAATTACAGTACAATTGTTAATACTGCCTTAATAAAAATATGTGTTTTATTTTAATATTTAAAGTTTTTATGAATGGGTAACAATCATAACAGAGTAATATGCATGCATCTAGGCCAACCTCTGATGATGGGTGTGGACGGGGAGCCCAGGGTGTGACGTGCTTCAATGTTCCCCTGCTGCATCCTGAGGGTGCTGAGCTCCATTTCAAGCATGTTCATCTGCTCTTTTGTTCGTTGATGCAAAGCCACCTGCGCTTCCAGCTGTCTCTTCAAATCTATGACCTGAATCTGCACGAGGCATCAGATAAAATATAAAAACCAAGTCAGTTTGAACACACGCATAGTAAAACAGCCAAATCATGATTCTCAAGAGCAGATATTTGACTTGCCTCCTGGTTTCTGCTGAGCAGGTGGCGCTGTTCCACTTCCTGCTCAAGCTTCTTCTGAAGCTGGGTGATTTCCCTTTCCTGCTTTTCTATTTGGCTGTTGAGGCGCTGACGCACATCAGTCTCTGATCGCTCAAGAGTGGCCTGAAGAACAGACTTAAAATTATCATCTTGAACATTTGTGTGTAATTAACTCAGTTGCTACACAAACACGTGCAAATTACTTGAATGGACTGGAGATTTGTGAGCAGCAGGTTCTGGCTCTGCTGTTGGTTTAGGATCGTCTCTTTTTCTTGAGTCAGTCTGGACTCCAAAAGCTTCAGCATGTCCCTCTCTTTGCGAAGGTTTTCAGCATGGCCCTAAAAACGGCATTTGATTAATGTACATTTTTAATAGTATCTCATTGGGCTTCCAAAGCAGGTAAAAATAAAACAGTGTTGGTGACTTAAGTAAAAGCTACAGAGACCACAAGTATGAAGATGGATCAAACATGAACCTCTGCCATGTTGAGTTTCTCCTTTGCAGTCTTCAGATCCTCCTGTAGTGTGTTGACAGTCTGCTCAAGCTTTTGTGTGTCGGTGGCCATTTTCTGTCCTTTCTCTCTAAGGGATGCAATCTCCTTCCTGTAACCTTCTACGTTGTCCTGGAGCATTTCATACCTTTAAGTTCAGAGAGGGAAATTACAAAGAGGGGTTCCATCAAACTTTCTCCATGAATAATTGCAACTTTTAATACAATAATTGCAAAAACTAATATGACAACTTTTCTAAATCAAATGTACCTCTTGGAAGCAAACTCTAACTGAGTGGATGTCTTGGCATTCTGAGAGCGCAACTCTGAGAGCTGCTCCTGAAGCTTCTCGTTCTGCTCACTCAAAGCCTTGTCACTCTCCAGACGCTCCTTCTTATAGGTGGTGAACACCTCTTGTAACTGCAGATGCAATCAAAATGTTCATTACTAGCCATTTTATTAAAACAAATTTAAGAGTAGATCTACAATTAAGTCAGATTTTTTTTTTTTAAGGGTATACGGCAAAACATAACTTCACGTGTCATTTTTAAAATATACATTTAGTTTTAGGAACATCTTTTACAGCATTTGGAAACTGTTTATTTTAAAAATTGCTATAAAAATAGATTAAATATTTTTTTATGAATCTGGGAAAGTTTAAGAAAGTTTTGAATTTCTGACTAAAGCACACTGACATCTAGTGGCCAACAATAACAACAGCGCTTATTCCAAATTCATTACCAATCTCCAATATACCGGTATCCTGATCACCAAACCAAATAAATATATACTTAAATTTAGTCTGAATGGGTAAAAGTATTAAGTTTGGTTGACTGGAAACCACCAGAAAATGAATGCAAACAGGCCTGAAAGTGAAGCTACATTAAAAAAAAACAAAACAAAAAAAAAAAACAATTTTATTTATCGCTGTTAGTTTTTACTATTTTGGTACAGATTTTACTCAGTAATTATGCTCACCTGTCGCAAAGCTGCTTTGGCCTCTAATGCTTCAGCAGACTCTGCTGCCATGGAAACAAGAGTGGTAGGTGTCCCAGCGGTGGGTGTGGCTGCCGGAGAACGGCGGGGAGTCGAGGTCAGAGAGAACTCTTCAGTGGGTATCCCTTTAGATCAAACAATGAAAAATTTAACAGAAAAAAATAAAATCAAAAGTTTGTTTTGAGTTTCACCAAACTTAAACATGAGCCACCTGAGCAGCGTTTTCCTGTTACCTTGGGTGAAGCTGACTCCTGTTGCTTGAGCTAGTAGCATCCGGTACATGTCCCTCTGTCTCACAATGGACTCAGTCATTTTCATCTGCTGGTTACGTTGCTCCTTTAAAGACTCCAGCTCTGACTGAATTTTTTCAAACCTCTGCTCCAGCTCTCCGCGCCTAACATTTATTTTTGGTTAGTTTTTTTCACCACTGATACACAACGGTTAAGATACAGTCTCAAATAACAGATAATATTTAAAGTATTTTTCACTAAAAGATGTATCTTGAATTTTATTGGTGCATCATTTCTAGAATATTAGACTGCAAAAAGAATCAAAATAGCAAAGACTGGAGTACCTGTCACTGGTCGCTTCAAACTCCTCTTTCTCTTGGGAGTCACTGAGCTCCCTGAGGGCCACCAGAAGACGCTGATTTTGCTTCTGAAGCTCTTCAACACTTTTGAAGGTCACCAAGTGTTTGCTGATCACCCCCGAAGCGCTGTTGATGTCAGCAGAGCTCACCTCCTCCTCGTGAACATAGTTTCCACGTGCCATTTCCAGCTCCACCAGCAAGACCCGGACCTGAACTCAATCCTTATTAGAATTATTTTTTGCTACTTGATTGGAATAAAAGACCATCTAGCTTAGATCCTAAACTGACCTGCTGCGCCATGTCAGCCACCTGGAGTTCAAACCTCTGGTTGTCCCTTTCTAAGAAGGATGAGCGCTTGTTTGCTTCATCGGCCTCGTTCTGAAAACGGTGCACCTCCTGAAAGAAACATATCAAAACTGAAATGCAAGAAGCACTTCCTATGGGTGTTTTATGTTTAAGACTGCATAAAAGGGAAGATAAATAATATTAATAGGTTGATATTAAATTTTAAAACATTTTAGAGGGGAATGTGATCAAATTGGCAGGCTACATACCTTATAAGCTTGTTCCAGTTTGGTAGACAGACTCAACACTGACTTCTGCATCCGCTCATGTTCTTCTCTTTGTCTTTTGAGAATGGGAGCCTTTGCCTCTACTTCCTGCACAATATTATCCAGGTACTTATTGATTCGTTTATTCTCCAGCCGTTCCAACTGCAACTGCTCGTTGCTCTCAACGTAAGCGGTGTACAACTAAAAAACACATACCTTATGTTAGAACAGGGAGCAAGCAAATACATTTTATGGTTGTTTTGAAATAAAGTGCATTGAAAAGAGATTACTATAATTTATCAAATGTTTTACAAAGTTTTTTTTTGATGAATAATGCAATTTTAGTTCTAAAAATAGAGCTGCAAACCTCAGTCAACTTCATGTTTGGCTTTATTTTAGACACTGCAGCAGCTGTTGGGGACATAGTTGTCAGTTGCTCCTGTGTTAGCACAGATGTGTCTCCAGAGCCTAGTCCCAAAAAAAAAAAAAAAGAAACAGATGAGAAAACATTACAAGTCAACTCAGTAATTTTTAAATAGCCAAAAACTGGGGTGGGGGGTGGACGGATGGACCAGTGTTTATTAAATGAAAGAAAAAACTAACCTCTAAGTTTAGAGCTTGACAGAAGCTCATTGGCATTGTCAAGCTCTTTCTCAAGGCTCTGGATCTTTTCCTTTAAGTGATTCACTGTTTTGTCTGTGGCAACGTTCATTTCCTGCACCTTCTCCTCAAGAGCTTTGTTAGCTGTACCCAGAAAAAAGAAAACAGGTAAGCAATGGTGGAAGAGAAGATGCTAACTGGCAAAATGAAAAACTAAAATCATTTTTAAAATAACAACGACCACTTTTGACTTGAGATTTAGGACAAAGAAACTGAACAGAATTGTGAATTTTAGATGTGAAGATCAAATGTTGCCAAGAACCTTCTCCAGCATCCTTCAGGAGCTTATGGAGCTCCTCCAATGCTCGACTCAGCGCCTCACTTTTTGCTTCAGAATCTGCTGCTGCTTCCTGGTTTCAAAGGAATCAAGAAAATAGAAATCTCTTTTAAACAAAACAAACTGTAATGTAAAATTGAAATCCATATCCTGGTGATGTAAAGAAATCCACTATTTCTTGAGCTTACCTTATACAAATTTGAGAGTTTAATGTTGGCATTCAGCTCATTCCTGAACTTTTCCTCCATTGTGGCATGTTGCTCTTTAGCCTACAAAAAAAAAAGTTAAAGCAATATAAACTCTAGGAAAAAAGATTGAGTAATGACTGAGCACCAATTTATTGAGTGAGTATAACAGCACCAAACGTATATAGCAAGAAAACATACTTCTTTCAGTTTGTTGATTGTGTCCTCATTTTGTTTCTGAAGATTCTCATTAGAAGACTTTAAAGTCATCACTTGATCCTGGAGTTTATTCAGCTGAAAAAAAAAATGTAACTGTCAATTAACACAATAAGTCTAAAAGTGAATAGAGGTCATTTTCTTCTTAAACATCCCAACTTTATTGGATAACACAAGAACATGCCTCATCTTCCTTGTTTTGTAGAGCACACTTGAGCTCCAGAATCTCGTTTCCCTTTTGCCGTGACAGAGACAGGAGTTCCTCCATTTTGGCTTTCAACTCCTCTTTCAGCCAAGACGTTTGGTCTTGCAGAAGTTTCTTCTCTTGTTCCATCCGGTTTTCTTTGTACTAAAAAAAATAAATGGATACAAATTAAGTATGTAATTTTCTATTAAAAATAAAATGTTCAATATAAGACATAAAAAGTATTTACCTTTATATTAACTTCTGCCGTTTCAAGTTCATCCATTTTCATCTGCAGAGCTAATTTAGAAGTGTTGGCCTCCACCAACTTTTCATTAATTTGCTTCAAATCATCTGGTGAACCAGTCAGAATGTCACTATTAATGCATTATTAACAACATAAAAAAATGTCACATTTTAGTTTATTTCTACATACCATTCAAATGTTCAACCTCCAAGGATCTCCTCTCCAGAGTTCTTACAAGTTCCTTCTTTTCTGACTCCAGATTATTTTTGGCTTTTGACAGCAAAGTCTAAAAAAAAAAACAGACAAACACAAAAGAAAAATTTTATTAGGTTTAGCTAAATAATTAAACAAGATGTTCTCGCATAACTGTATGACTATAAGCAACTTTTTTTTTTTTTGGCTTTTTCCTACAAACTATTTAAGCCTTTATTTTCACAAAGTAAGGATGTATACTGGTAGTATGCAAAAAAAATAATTTCAATTACTTACAGCTGAACTATTAATAAAAAACATATTTTGGAAGTAATATCTTTTATAGTTAATAATACATATTGCTGAACATTGTTCAGTTAATCTGGTGTGTTTTGGAACAAATTTCGACTACAAAAATACTTCACAGAGGCCACATTTACGAATACTTTAATCAACAAAACAGTCTCATGATAAAACATTATAATAGTCACGTCTTTGTTTTTTCCTTACCTGTTCAGAGGACATTTTTTCCTGTGCAGATTCATATTCCCTGTTCTTTTCACGTGCATTTTTGAGCTCCTCGTCTACAGCATAAAATAAACACACATAACTGCAACTTAACGAGCTAATCAACATGTGTCGATAATACATAAACATGATTTGTTCTTACCAAGGTTAGAGAGTTCCTCTCTAAGTTTGTGATGTTCTTGAGTCTGGGTCAAAAACTCTTCCTGACATCGGGCGAGCTCTTTAACCTTTTCGAAAAACTGTTGTTCTGTGCAAAGACAAGAGTATACGATCAATGTTAATGATGTAATCGGGTCACTATTAGCAGAATACGTCTTGAGCATTTTAATATAAAATTTAAACCGATGCTAAAGCTAACACAATTTAGCTTCACATAGTTTCCTTATTTTTTTCTTTAGTAAATGCAAGTACACATTCCCGAAGCCATTGCTAAAAATCACATAACTAAGGCATGTTTGTAATCTTAAAGTTATTTTACGCACTTTGCTAATTCGAACAACATGAGTGGGAAGATAATACTTTCATAGCAAGCTAGCAGCGTACAACCCAAACACTCACCGCTGTCTACTCGAAATTGCTCATGCTGTGCTTTCAGCGAATCTACTCATACTTCAGTTCGGAAATAACTTTCTCAATACGGTTTAAAGTTGGTTTAGCAATATCTGAAACCTCCAACTCCTCCAGCAATAGTGCCGCCATTTTCCCAAGAGTGTCCGTTCTTCTTCTTCTTCTTGTGTGATTTAATGGCGGATGGCACTCAACTTGAAGGTGCACTCCCGCCACCTACTGGTATGGAGTGTGGATCAGAATTTCAACCCACTAATTCCCCTGTATTTTACGTATCAATTTTGTTTGCTTCAAGAAAGAAATTAAAAAAGGGTAACCACTAGTGTTCCTCAAAATTTCTGTTATTCCCTATCTTATTCCTTTCTCTTCCAGACGTCTTTTTATGGAGAGAAAATAGACTCAGTCTATTTGTGCGTGCGTAATTTTTGATTTGTGCGTAAATAAGGATCTGTGCGTACGCATTTGATTTGTGCATGCATTATTCTTGATTCGTGCATAACTTTGGAATTGTGCGTGCATAATTATTGATTTGTATCTTTTCAGCTACTGTCTCTGAACAGAATACTTCCCACAAACCATCAACACGTGCTCCATCGTTTCTTGTGCAACACAAAAGTCACATTCATCACCAGAAGCATGTTTCCCAATCTTAAAGAGATCACAATTCAATTGTGTATGACCAAACCTAAGTCTGGACACAATTCTACTCTCCAATCTAATGGGTCCGACATATCCCATCTCCCCAACAACCTTCTGGATCCTGTAACACCATCTTCCTTTAGTATCACCCTCCCATCTTTCCTGTTATGTGTGAAAGATTTTCCCTTCACCAGACTTTTCACCTCTGTCTTGCTAATAGCATCATGTATATCTACACTAGGCTTCTCGGCTACTTGTTTTGCGGCCCTGTCCGCTAATTAATGCCCGAAATTTCTATGTGAGCCGGAATCCACATAAATACAACATAGAGACCCGCTGATTGTAACAGTGTTAGACTGAGCGTGCGCATTTCATGCTTTGGCCTCCACAAAGGTCACAGAAGAATTATGGGTAAATGTGTTTTAAAAATAACTTGAGTTACTCTCCAAAAGTAATGCTTTGTTTATATCCATTTACACATGGTACTTATGTTTGCGATAAAAATGTCAAACAAAATCTTTTGGAAATGCGTTTGGTTCTTGTTTTTTTCAATCAACATGCCAGGACAATGTTTTGACCAGCAGATGGCATCAGAGAACAGAAAACCTTTGTGATATCCAGATTGTGTGAGAGCAGGATAGGGGATCAGCAGTGTTTGGTTTGTAGAATTTCCCAAAAGATTTCAGATGTATACTGGTGTCAATTTGGTGGTTTTTTTGACTGGGCTGCAAATTTGTCCTCACCATTTTTGTGACAGGAAAATAGGCCTTTTCTCTGGGTCTACCTTGAAGTGCGCCTCACTATTTACCAATTGACTTTAGTATTGATTCTTGTACCTGCTCATATTAGCAGCTATGATGTCTGATGCCAGAGGCTTGTTCTGGGAAGACAAGTGAATGCAGTAATAAATAAATACCCAAGTATTGCAATTATCACGGAGCTGCAGGCATCAACAGAAGAAGTCACCATATGATTATTATTACTGTAACTGTTGAGTGACTCAATGTAACGATTTAAAATCATTCCTCTGTATTTGTTAATAAAATTATAAAAAATTTGGAGATTGTTTTATCTATGAGTGTAATTCATTTTACAGTTTTACTCTGGTTACTGTAATGCAGAATCTTTTTAATGTTCAACTAAGTTTGTTTTGAAGTTCGTTCCCTGTAACCTGTATCCTCCTGTTTCAAAAAAACAAAGAGAAAAAAACAATTTTTTTAAATGATTTGGAAGCAAATTGTATCTTGTTTTGTACAGAAACTGAACTGTGTATGAAGTCTGATAATCTTAGTATTTTAGATTTGACCAAAAAAAAAGAGGATAGTTGTGTTCATGGTGTTTATCGCAATGAATTGTTCTGATATCTCTTTTGTGTAATCAATACAGAGGATGGGTAGTAGATTTGTATCTGTTTCCCCAAACTTCAATACAGGGAGTATTACAAAATATGTAATGATTCTAGGTCCAGGACGTTTTTGGCTTTGCTAATGATAGAAATACTTTGAGGAATTTTGGAACTGATATGTTTGATGGTTTTATGATTTAATGATGATTTTATCATCAATAATTATTCTTGAAATTTAGTTTCATGAGTGATGGTGCCAGGTGTAACGCAGTCACCCTTTGTTTCCAGTTGGCGCTGGTGTAATGTGATGTTTGGCTCTGTAGTATTCTTCAGGGTGTGTTCAACACTGCAATTACACCCACAAACTCATAATGATTCAGTGGAGAACAACGGTATATTCTCCTAACCTCGATATGTCTTCCTGCTGGTAGATTTGCTTGCTTCTAATGACCTAACATGCACCATTTTTTTCATTTTTAAGCATGCCATTCTACAACACCTTTCTGTAGACAGTGTATCTTGATTTTTACATTGGTGAGCTGTAGTACTCTTGATAGTGAGGATAGTGAAGGTAAGGTTCAATAAAACCGCCACCCAACTGGGATTCAAACTTTGGTCTAAGGGTCAAAGGGCTTTTGTCTTACCGCAATGCTATTCCACCTTTTTTTTTTACCCATTCTCACCATACAGATAATTTATGACGCAGCTAAATTTATGAATTTGCCTAAATTTTAATTACATTTGTGAGTTGAAAAGGAGAATGCAATAAACTATTCATTTTGACGGTTGCACTCAAAGCATAATAGTATGAGTAATGCTTATCAGAAACAGCAATTCTCAGTAATAAGCTGAGAGTCCTTGCATCAGCTTTTTCACTGTAACAACAAAATCATGAAACAGTTTTAGAAATCCTGAGGTCTTAGCAGTGCTGACACTGCGCTTTGAGCTTTAGTTCAAGAACAATGTAAGGACTTTAATTGCTGTTTCAGCGTCAGTAATTTAAATCTTGTGGTCACATTTACCTGATCGGAATTTAGACTGTGGAAACATGTTCACACAAATTCTCTTAGTGTGATACTGGCTCATTATCTACAGGGTATTTCTGCAGAAGACACATGAATAATTATATACTTTTGCAGGCAATTACAAATTTTCTTCGGTTTTGCAATGATTGGCTGTGACACCTGGATACCAATATGTATAGTTTTCCATAGCAACATTACAGTGCAAACCCTTAATCCTGGCTCATATATGTTTTGTCAGCACTTGCTTCTGACTCAACTGCATGGAGTCATTGAGTGAGCTTTTCTGCAAACATTTTTTCAAAGCTTTTCATATTTTAATAGAAATCAGTCATTTAGCCAACTGTGAGTAGGTAATCCTATTTCCTGTTTAACGTAAAACAGATCCGCCCAGATGTAGCTTAGTGAAGTGGGAGTGTTATAGAGACTAATGATTTTTCTGCACGAATTACATCTTTGTTACTCACTCTCATAACTTCACGCAATAAACCCACCCTCACTTTTTCTGTAGCACGTCTTGTTTACTAAGCTCACAAGAGCTTTAGAATAGTTATACATCCCTCTTACACCAGTGACTCAGCAGGCTCACGTCATCTAAACAATGCGTCTGAAAATAGATTTAAATTTACATTGAGCGAGATTTGCTGTTATGTCACCTCTCCCACATCCGCTGGCCATGTTTGGTCAAGAACCCGGTTCTCACGACCATGTCATGACATCACATCAGTGAAATGAGTTTCTGTGTAAATGAACTGGAGCGTAACAGCTGGGTTTCTGGGAGTCCAAACGTTAAAAGCACAGAAGTTTTCCAATTAGCAGAACACTGTAAGCAAAGAAAGAGATCAAAACATCACAGTGTGGGTGGGATAGGACGGGGATGAGCACTGGGGTAAACATTTGTTTCAAACAGGTCATGAGTTTAATCAGACATTGCACTTTGTACAAATTAGAAAGGTCTAGTAACTTGACTGGGAAGTATCTGGAACCTTTTCAAAACTTTTACACACAAAGGCTGTTGAGATTTTCCCTCATAACACCTATTTTGAGACTGGACCACCGGGATGGGCTGTTAAGGATAAACATTTTATGCATTTTTTTTCAAAAATATAAGTCTTATCTCAGGTCTTGTCTGTTATTTGCTGTTGACATTGAACATACCATGTTAAGTCCATTGGAGAACTTCTGTGCAGCTGATAGATTCTTTATTTTGACTGGTAAGCTTCTCTCATGCATAAAGTGCTGTGATCCATAGCAGCAGCTGTCTCACTGACATGTCTGGGCATCCCAGGCATGCCTCTATTATTACAAACCTGAAGATATTAGAAATGCTTTGATTATTCTTTAACATGCAAAGCATAACTGACTGGAGATAGGCCAAATGATTGCTGATGTGGTATCCCAAAAACATGTTTCCTCTGGTTTTCAGAAGCGACTGAAAAAAGAAGTAAGCTTAGATTTCACACACCCATTTATTTCGGGGTCATTTCAAACATTTTTGTCTTAAAAATGAACTGTAACTGTGGCCATTCAATGCATTTTTATTATTGTTAGAATCTAATAAAGATAATGATAATAATATAAATTAAAACATGGATGTTTAAATGGTTTCATGACAAGTGTAAATAAAAAAGTGGGTTGGACAAATCAGATAATCTGTAGATAAGAGGTAAATGCTTATTTTTAAAATTATTTTTTGTTCAAAACAGTTTAATAAAATAAGGTGACATTTTAAGAACTTTTGTGCATTTTTCAGACAATCATGTTTTAAAGTCAATCAAATTATTGTCTGCAATTGCTGAACTATTACAACTAGGGATGCAACAATACAGTTTGCTCAACGTTTGATACATACCTCAATATGAGCGCATTGGTTCAATATGTATTAAGGAAGAAAAATAAACCCTGAAATCCTACTATTCACAGATAAGGATTTATTTTGCAAAGATTTTGCAAATGACTTTGCATTGCAAAAATTCAGATTTTTTTCAAGTACACAGTTCTTGGCACTTATTGCAGAATCACATTTAAATAGAACTTTGTATACTTATAAACATTACAACTTACATGAACTGCAACAATTTCAGCAGTTTTCTAAAATGTTTTCAGCTGGAGGTCATACACAATATAAACTAAACCTATTTAAAATATTTAGAACTGACTTACTTGTCCAAATAAACAACAGCAACACAAGTAAAGTGTATTTCATTTCCTCTCAGTCCTTTATTTATGTACCTTTACATTTTTTGTAAAAGAAATAAGTATCTCGGTTGTTCTTAGCATTTAGGTAAAACTCTTATTATCTGGTGACGTAGGAGGGGCATGTTAGTTTCTGGTAGAGAAGGGGAGAGTGGGCAGGGATTTTTTTACAGCAGGCAGCCTCAGACTGGTACTGAATAAATAAAATGCATATTGTGAAAAATGTCGTATTGAATTGTCAAACACGTGTTGAACGGTTCGGTATTATATTGAATACGTTGCATCCTTTACAGCAACCTATGAAAGCACAGCTTTAATAGGGTAATTTCTTTTACATCACCTTTTTAACTCTGTATTTTAACTTCAACTTACACACATTATGAAGACTATTGGAAAAATTTTAATGATTTTATCATTAATATTCAATCTTTTGAATTTAAGAGCTTCTGTAATAAATGTGTAAGATATTTTCATTATAGAAAAACATTTATCGTTTTTAATTTGAACGTTTGAATTTCATCTTTAGATGAGGCTTCAACTTGGAGCTTTAAAAAATAAACCAAAAAAAAAAAACTACTTAAAATGACGAATTCAGAGAACTTCAGATAAATCCTGCAGATCCATTCCCTAGTAGACAAATTTTAGTTTTAATCTGATGTATCTTAATTTTTTTTTAAAAAAAACATTGAACAAAAATTAAAGTGAGCTTGAGGATTAAAGTTTCTCCAAACTGTACATGTTTACGTCTTTTAACTCCACTCAAAATGTCTTTAAGTGTCTTTGATTGATAGATTCTTTCCAATGGCATTAGTTTTGTAGTATGTAGAATGTCAACAAAGTGGACATTTTATTATATTAAATTATGTGTGGAGGTTACATTTTGATTAAAACTTAAAAGAAAACTAAAAATATACTATATATAGTAAAAAAAAAAGCAAACTTCCTAATCTGATTATAATCATTTGATCATTTTGTTGTAATTACCTACAGAATCCCTTCAGGAGATGTAATGTTGTAAAGTTGATCACTCTAAGAATTATTTCCCACTTTCAGAATCCACCAAACAAAACTAATTTTGTCCTCAGTTGTCATGTTTTATTGATTAATTTGTTTCTCATAAATGTTCTCCAGAGACAACAGTCAACTTCACTACTTTAACATATACAATCAAACAACGTTTTTATGGTTCATTTCAGTCCTTCATGTATTAAGTTCTAGCAGAACATTACAGTGATGCCATAGAAACATGGGAATTGTACTATACGTTCAAGATAATTTAGGAACAATATATCAAACTATTTTAAAATCATTTTCAATATTAAATATCTATAAACTAAGACTAAAAAAAGATAAGTATGAATCCTTTTTACAAAGACACAGTATGTAACATTATCTAAAATTACAAAATTAAAAAATAAAACTGTTTTAGTTGTTTTGTTATCCTTCAGTCAATTAGCAGCTCCCATATTTGGTGTTTTAAGGCTGCCATTGTTGTGTCTCCTTTAGAGAATAATCCAGAACTAGAGTTCTAGAGAAGATGATATGGATTTCCTATTTGCTAAGGCAATAAAGAATACTCATCATATTTTATGTATGAATCTTCCCAGTCTTGGATCTTTGACACTGCTTCTTTTCACTGACAGTGGCCACACTTGATTTACTCTACATCATTTTCTTCTTCATCCTCCAGCTTGGGCAGCTCTTTTTCTGGCAGCAGACCATAGCTATTGAGAAAGGCTTCCACGTCTGTGGCAAAGAATTCTTCACTTAGATGCTGTGTGCAGGAGAGGAAATTCCCTAGTAGCTCTCCTGCTTTGTACACCAGCAGAGTAGGTAGATATTCATCCGAGAAGCGCTCAGCGGCTCCAGATGCAACAGCGTCGATCCTGCAGAACTTTACGGTGGGGTACTCAGTTGCCAGGCAGTCAAGGCAGCTGTTGAGCTGCTCACAACCTTTAATACCAATCTTATAGATGTGGACAACCACCACCGTGCTGTGATGCTCCTTCTCTATGACTTCTAGGAAGGCCTCTCCACTGTCCAGATCGTGTACGCCTTCAAACTTGGGCCCGAAGCTGAGCTTGTTGTGCATTTCTTCCATGCATTGCCTTCTGTACTTCTTCAGACACCCTTCATCCTCTTCCTTCAACAGCTCATACTCTTGGACACTCATCTAAGAATATAGATTTAATAAACCGTTAAATTCTGTATAAATGCATTTTACAGTATTTGGTGAAAAGTAAAACAAAAAAATAAACTAGTTGCTGAAACATCTTAATTTTTTTTCTAGTTTTTCATATTAAACTAAATTTTCAGTCAAAAAGGTAATTCATGATAAACAGAGAAAACAACTAAACCAGAAGAACATTAAAAGCAAAGCTTTGTTTTTGATGAGCTTGGAGCTAAATATAGGCAGTACCTTGCGGTTTAGGTTTGCTCTGGAGTCATCTTTGATTTATTGGGGGAAGACATTTGTCTCAGCAGTTCTTTTTTTGCAGAAGGCAAGTTTTCCTGGTCCATACTTTCCAGTTTAAACCTCCTCCAGTCATTGATGACTCCTTTTGGACCTGTGGAGAAATAAAAACCCAGGTTACTATTAAATTTTGAGCAGCACTTTTAGTCATTTTTCGTACAAATAAGATGTGTTATATGCAGTATTTTCTCCATAAGAAGTTTGAGATTTAAATTATTCTTTGGAAAGTCACACTGTGTGGTAAGTGGGTTGGCAGCAGCAGCTAATGTGTCCTGTTTTGCTTTAGGATTATCCTAACCTGGAAGTGTACCAATTGCTTAAATGTTGCGCAAGAGAAAGATTAGAACATCTACTAAAATGCACATTCCTGATCTTCCTTTCACCTTTTTTTAACCATTTTACTTAAATAGAGCTATTTCTCACCCCAAAAGAATCCTAACGTCAAGTCCTTTATGTCCTCACCCACCCAAAATGGACATGTACTGCCCTGAAGGAAAAAAAATGCTCACCTGTGTGGGTCGCATTCTCCTCAAGCTCGATCTTATTGTACATTTTCAAGTTATGAGTTTATAGAATATGGACATCAATCAAAACAATCAGATTTGTATCCGTTGATTTAAAATGCTACAATAATGTGATATGTTTTTTTAATTTTTTTAATCGTGAAAAATATCTAAGAGAGTATGAAATTTTAATTAAATTAATGCAGTGAAAGAGGATTAAAGAACTGCAACAGATCAGTTTTACTTTCAAGGATCACTTAAAGCTGCAGTTAATACAGATAAACATCCAGATTAGCTGGTAAAATTTTCTGTTTTCAAATAAAACTAACAGCTTGAAGCTGTCCCATTAGTTCTGCTATAGTTTTGTTTGGAGCAGTTGACAGTGGGACTTTTGTGGAACCAAATATCTTATTGGATTAAGTGCCCTTTTCCTGGTAGTCCTCCTCCATGCCTGCAGTCACGATGCTGATCTGGTTTAATGATCTTTACGGCCACCATCTAACTCCCAATTCCCACGGAGTGATTTTCCATAGCAACAACAACTGAAGCTTTAAATAAGGCTTTATTTTTTTTTATATATATATATAAAGACATAAACTTAAAACTTTTTAGAGGACTCCCCTGATTTAAATCAGTACTAAACAAAAGGGAAATTTTGCCATATGGAAGCTGTCATTAATCAAGACGGCAAACACTAATGTAAACTATCAGTTCACATTTGTACAACTAATCACATTTTAAAAACTTCTGAATTTTCTGCAACAGTCTTTCACTTGTAACTTCAAATTTGTGCAGAGTTCACATAAATATATAAAAAATCAAACACCTTTTTACTTCCATGATCTAAACAAGGTTTAGCTAATTTCTCTGAATCCAACATATCTTTTCTTACCTCCCACAGTCACAGTAAAGTCCTCCCTTTGTGTAAGTTACAAACCATCCACTGGTGTGCTTTCGACCACTTCACCGCCCTATCTGTTTGTCAAACAGTGTGTTTCTCTGTGCATGCGTGTGGCTTTTCCAGCCAATGAGATAGGTGTAATGGAGATTTAAAAAAAAAAGACCCCATGGACCAAACAGAAATAGAGCACAGATCCTAAGAGGATTTCACTTCAGGAATTAGAATCCTCTTCTAGATAAAGGTCTGACTACACAATGTGATGAGTTAAAAGGATAAGGACAGAACTCTTTTTTTAAAATATAAGTTCAGTACATGACTTTCAGGCTGTTCCTGAGTTTAGTGAGTGAGTTTGGACGATGCATTGCAACTCAGCACACAGACCATCGAGGGTTAACTGAAAAAAGTAGCTCAATATCCCTGGGATGAACTTTCCAATAAAGTGATCTTGTCTGAATGTAAAGTTCTCCAGGCACTGAGCATTACAGGAAGTGAACACAGGTCAGCAGCCTTTTGAAACGCATAACTCCGCCAGCAACGGGTGGGGTGCATCTGTGATGCTCAGTCATGTGCTTCACAACTATTTTCAGAACAATTCCACTGTTGTCTCTTTACACTTCCTCCACCAGTATTTCAATTTTAAATTAACTCTACAGTCAAATTTTTAATGCAAGCAAATATAATAAAATATATTCAACAATAAAAAAAAAAAGTTAAATGTAAGCCTAATGGTAGAGTACCAGCTAGAAGGTCTTGAGTTCAATGCAAAGCAAATTTCACACAACTGGATGCATGACGGCTAATGTGACTTTGCCTTTGACATCTGACAGAAATAATAGCAGATAGCAATTGTAGTAAAAGGTCTAAAGAAAATAAAATATCTAGAGATAAAAGAAAGGGGTATTTTTTTTTATTGAAATTTGTTGTAATTTATAAGAAAACCAGATCAGAATGTACCAACTTCTTTGCAAACAGTTGTTTTAGTCATATAACTACCTGGATACCTTGACAAATTGTATTTAAGATTTTTAAAGTGAATGTTTAAAATGTCAACTTTAGTATGAAGGGTGAGCAAAGTAATATTTTTTCGAATATTTTCAAGGAAGAGTCCAAGTAAACACAGTAAAGGATCTCATTCTGTTTAAATATTGCATGTATGTGCAGTGTTGAGAGTAACACTTTAAAAAGTAACAAATTACTGAAATTAAATTACTTTTGACAGTAATGAAGAAACGTAACAAAGTACAATTCAAATTTTGGTGAATAAATAACAATTACTTGACCATAGAACCCATCATTCATTTGTTATTCATGTTTTGGTGCAGTTAAACCATAATAGGCGGCATTTAAAGCAAATTAATTTGTGTAAACTGTAGGCTCTGACAAATTTCAGGTGAATGAAACAAAATGGAGATTAAATCTAGGGTTGGAGATCCATCCATCCATCCACCATCCATCCACCATCCATCCATCCATCCATCCATCCATCCATCCATCCATCCATCCATCCATCCATCCATCCATCCATCCATCCATCCATCCATCATCTTCAGGTCATCCGGGACTGGTGGCAGCAGTGTAAGTTTCCCAGGCTTCCCTCACCCCGGCCACTACCTCCAGCCCCTCTGGGGGACCCCAAAGCGTTCCCAGGCCAGCCGAGAGACATAGTCTCCCCTGCATGTCCTGTGTCTTCCCTGTGCCTTAACCCAGTGGGAAGTGCCCAGACGCGGCTCTACTCTGAGCTCTCTCTGGTGACTGAGCTTCTCATCTTATCTCTGAGGGAGCACCCAGCCACCCCACTGAGGAAGCTCATTTAAGTCACTTGTAGTCGAGACCTCCTTCTTTTGGTCATGACCTCATGACCATTGGTGAGTATTGGAACGAAGATCAACTGGTAAATTGAGAGCTTTACTCTCTGGCTCATCTCTCTTTTAACTATAATAGCCCGGCACAGCAAATGCATAACGGCGAATCCCTGTCGATCTCTTGCTCTTATCTTCCCTCACTTATGAACAAGACCCCAAGAGACTTAAACTCCTCCACCTGAGGCGGGAGTACTCCACCTACCCAGAGACATTTATTTTCTCTGGTCAAGAACTTAGCGGTGCTAACCCAACCAATTCACGCTCGGCCACAAACTACTCTAATGCATGCTAAAGGTCCTGGCTCAATGAAGCCAATAAAACAGAATCATCTGCAAACAGCAGAGATGAAATATCGAGGTCCCTCTGGAAATTCTGTCCATTAAAGACTATGAACAGCCCTCCCCTTTATCATGAAAAAAAAATTGAATTCCAAATTCCAAATTGGACTCAAACTGTCTACATTAATAAAAAAGGAAGGTAAAGAAAACTTGATATTTCTGAGAGTTAGACACAGTATTATAGTAAAAAATCTTACACTCATTCAGAAGTTCCAAGTTTTTCAGCAGGTGTGCAAACCTTCCTTTCTCATCAAACAGCATGACCAGCTGCTGTTTACTGTGACTCTGAACAAACCACAAAGTAAAGACGGAACAGTTCAGCATCGTTGACCAACACAGATATCAAACAGAAAAGTCACAAAAGACCTTGTGCCAGCTCTCACGCAAAACCATGCCCTGCAGTCACAGAGTTGATGAAACCCTCAAGCAGTTTTTTTGGAGTCAAATACTGTCAAATGTGAAAGTATATTCCACAGCTGACAAAGCAAGTTTTTGCAGCAAAATGAAGAACGTGGGTATATTGAAAAATAAATTTGAGCCAAAAAATTGTTGTTCATCAGTTGTTAAATACTAGGGGTGTAAGAAAATATTGATTACCGGTAAGTTAAATATTGCAAAATTTTATTGGCTGTAGTTTTATCAATTTAAAATACTGGCCAGGTGAGATTTAATTAATTGTTTATAAGCAAACATGGACTTAAGTCTTACTTTTGTTTTCCACTAAAATATTTCCTAACTTACCAAAAGAAAAGCACCATGAATTTGCTAGACTAAAAGCAACTTGTTTATGAGATACAGTAGCAGGGCTTAATAATTTGCTGATTCAATAACATGTGTTTTACAATTTTACTTTTAATAAAAAAAATTAATAGTATTTAATATCTCATAAAAAAAATAAAATATTGTTGAAGTGTTTTGGATATATTGGTAACGGATATATTGTCATGGTCATGACACGTGCATCGCGATTCATATCTTATAGCCAGACCCTTTCAAATACACACTCCTGCTAATACAGATTATATTCCAATGTAATTCAAAGAAAGAAGGGAGAAATGCAAAAAAATTTTTTTTTTTTTAACATGAACTTGTATTTATTACATTTTTATTTATTGCACTCATCACATTTTAATTGAATTTACCAAGAAATTGCAGTAAACTGAAAAGTTAATTCTTTCTCAACTTGAAAAAACTTGTGAAAAGAAGTATTGAAATAAAATTTTGTTTTATTTCTTTGCTATTGGTTAACAGATTTAATACATTTTTATTTGATTGTCCCTGACAATTCTTGCCAGTGTGAATTTAAATTTTAGTAACTAGCCAGTAAAGGAGGATACGTGAGAAAAAACCTCAGTTGCACCTGTTGTAAAATCGCTGCACTCCCAGCACACATCAATACAAGCTTTTCCCTGAAAGAGTGTTGAGTCACCGCAGTGCAAATAGGTAGAGCAAAGATCTCCAAACCCTCCCAGTACTTCCTGGGACATGAAGCTGCGTTTGACTTCTGACCTTGGTGGATGTGTCTGTGTCCCGTCTATATTGGCTTAAAGGATTACTGGACTCTTTAAAAAGGCACACAGAGCATTGAAGTCAGTTGGAGGTTCTATAGCTGGATCAGCACGGGTTGCCAAAAACAGGATTCAAATGGATGTTTTACATATTTTTCTCTTTTAAAATGTACGGCAGTATTCAGTTGCGATCCAAATTTATCCCCTTTAACCTTCTGCCTCCACATCTTTAAATAACATGCTACCAAAACATTTAAAAATAGTTCATTTGGAATTTGTGTGATTTTTGTTCATTTAGTTAAAAAAATGTTTTACTAGCATAATAGCTTTCGTTAAAAAAAAGGAAAGACATTATTTTGAAAAGTCATATTAATCTAAACCTTCAGAATGTGGCACATGAATATCTGTCAAAGTGTGTTAGTTTGATGTATGTACTCTCATCTATTAATAAATTATTATTATTAAGTTTACTTATTTTTTTAAACTTTAACATATACTTTACAACTACTTTTGAAAATGAAAACCTGTTTTAATTTCTTTAATCAGAGAGCCATGGAGGGGTTGTGGAACCTGTGGCTCCTGAGCCTCAGGTTGCAGACCTCTGACACTGTACACAAAACAAAATTGCATTATATATGTCTTAATTATAAAAAATACAAGTACTTTGAAACTATTTTTAACAAAGTAAGTAAATGCACTTCTGTTTTCAGTATGAGGACTACAGTCTAATTCATTGGTATGACATATTATTAATCATATTAAATTACAGTTATCAATAAGCCTGTTCTAATATTAAGCATGAATTGGTTAATAAATTAATTTAGATTAATTTTGAATATTGGGTACAAAAAAGTTATTTTCTTTTACCAGCATTCTATTTATTACAGTTCAGTTTTAAAAAGCAGAATAGCTTTTCGACACACAAAATGTTAACCAGTTAAATAGGTGATTTCTTTCATTTCAGAGGACTTCACATTTATTTTGTCACAAAAAGGTTGGATGTTTCTTTAGTACAGTCATTGGTTTAAACTTTATGTTCAGTTTTCTTACATCTTAAATCATCACTAGAGGTCAGTCTTCTGCCTTTAGAAGTTGACTTTCAGAGGTCCAGAAAAAAAAAAAATGAAAGACAGTTGGAAAATAGATCTTGGTATAAAAGATACTCTATGCTACATTTACTTCTCATATAAATTAATCTATTTTATTTTCTTATTTTACTTTAACAGTGAAATTAAAATGGATTGACAATAAAGGAGAGGCGTCAGCCACATTGACAAACTGTGAAGCTTCCTCTTTCTACATTTCAAGGAGTTCACCAATGAGTTCCTGTTTGTTTTATGCATATCATGTACACGTGAGCGTACGCACTCTACACACAAACTGAAAGTGATTTTTTAAAAAAGCAGGTCTCTAAACTAGTAAAAAAAAAAAAAGAATCCAGATATATACATGTATTGTATTTAGATAACTTCACATTTTCACACTGACCCTGACTACATTTTATGCTTTAATTGTTGAGTCACAAAGAAATGGGCGGAAATGTACGATGTGGAGCGTAGTTTTTCTGTCAGTTAATTTTACATCTATGTTTGCTGCGGTGTCTCTCACAAGCTAAGTAGTACCTGTGCTTGATTTTCTCATGTGACTCAGTTGTGTTTGCATTCCTTAGATAAGGTGAAAGCATCTAGATAAAGCGCTGCCTCCCCCAGAACCAATTCATCATTGAAAAACAGAAATGGAAGAGTTTGAGGCATGGTGATTTTGACGCTTTGGTCCTCATGGGACTTTAATCCAACGTTGCATCCAAGCTATTGTAGAGCTAATCCTTAAATAAAAATGTTCTTTTGCAGCAGTGATGTTCATTGTCTTAACTCATATAATACTGGCTATTGAGAACAATTAAAAAAAATTTTTAATTAGTTTCTAAACTGGTTATCATGATTTTAAAATGGAAAGCCTGCTCCGTTCTGTAACTTTCCTTGGCCAAGCTTCACTTTTACTTTTTGATGTTTTATAGCCATTCTTTAGAAACCTCTTCCAATATTATGACAGCTTAAAGCCATTGCGTTATGAGTCTGAAAGTCCAGACATGAGTGTCCAAAAACAACAGGTTTCTTCTCTCTGACTCAGGAGTTTTCATTTCCTCCTGCAGTGAGGAATCCAATGTCTCTTACACTAACAGTGACGTTGTAAATGAATCTTGCTGGAAAATGTGTGCTCCAGAGGTCTGTTTTTTTCCCGTCTTTACTCTAACCAGAAGCATTTTTTAAAAGCTTTCCCTCTTTTCTACATTCTGGGAAATACGTCTGTTTTGATGATTCAAGACAACTTTCTGCTTCCTCCTGCAGATTTGTGAAAAAAAGGGAAAGCTCAGCTTTTAGATAAGCACCTTACATGGTCCTTATTATCACCAACTTGTAAAATTATTGAGCTGGGGAAGCGTAAAAAATGTAAAAAAAATGTAAAAAATCACCACAAAAATCTGTCATTTGTATTTCAATTATTGGCTTTGTTGTTGTTCGAGACAAAAACGGCTAAAGAGATCTTCAGGTGGATAATCCAGGATTACCTGGAATAGCAATTATTACCATTATAATGAACTAAAGACAATAGAGTCAGACCAGAATAATTTACTGTCAGAACTGATATAAAATATGAGTAAATGTTTATTTACTTTATTTACACACATAAAGAACATGTTTATTTTTTTAAAAGGTATCCAACTTGTACATAATGTGAGTCAATTAAAAAAACTATTTAAACAATTGACAGTTTGGATAAGCTGCACCAGAATGAACACATTTACAAAATAAATTAATACATTTGAGATTCTCTTTTCTTTTCTTTTTCTTGTTTTTTTACAAAACGTTTTGTGTGTAAAAGTCACTATAATTAAGACCGTCACAAGTGGTTTCACAAGGAAATTCTATCAAAAATATAAATCACAAAGATATTGATTTGCCAGCTGTTTACAGGAAAATTATTTTTGTCTTCTTTCCCTTTTTCTTAAGTTAGATGAACACAATGCATTCATATGATGAACAAGAGTCAAGAAGTGGCAAAAAAAATCAAACTTGTTTTGAATTTGTTATCCAGATGTAGCTTATTTGCACTTCTGCTTCGTCTGACTGATGACTTCATCAACACTCGTCCCTCAGCTCTATCTGAATGAACTCTATTCAAATACATAGTTGTAGAAGCTAATTTTTCTTTAACAGTTCTGGTATCGCCTGTTCGTCCTGGGATAGGATCGCTCCCTCATGTGGGAATCCCTAAAGTTTCTTCGTTTTTTCCTGACTCAGGTTTTTTAGGAGTTTTTCCTTACCGAGAGGGAGGGTCTAAGGGCAGGAGTATCCAGATTATTTAGTCTGTTTAGTCTTTAGATATTTTTTCATGTTTTATGACTATTTTCTGCATCTGTAAAATTACCTGCATGAAGCCCAATGAGGCAAATTTCTTTGTGATTTTGGGCTATATATATAAAATTGAATTGAATTGGATTATTTGTTATTTATAAGAAAACCAAAGTGTTTTTTGCTTTTTCAACTAGGAGTTCAAATACACAAACATGATCTTTCCACTGTTTTTTAAATTTAATGTTTTCATGTTTCTTTTCCAATTTAATGTATTAATAAGTTAAAATCATTACATTTATTTAACAATATTGCATATGGCTCCAGCATTGATCTACCGTATTTCCTCAATGAATTTAGACGTCTGGCTTAGAAATCCAGCAACATAAATATATTTTGCTGGTGAAATTTGTTATGCTTCTTTGATTCACACAAAAGTTGAATACATTCATGTGATTAATATATTAACGTTATTAATCAAACTTTTTGAGAAAAACGATGAGAACACATCCAAATAAATCCACTTTTCATTCTTCTTTCATTCTACATAACTCCTGAATTTAGGAGCACAGATGTTAAACAGAGATTATGGGCTGTGTGTTGTTCTGTCACCCGTCACAAACGTTTTCCTGGGCTGGTGTGAGTCTTTGCAGCCAAATAAAACAATTTTTGTGTCTATCTCTCTTTCCACCCTGCATTAGCGGGAACCATTTCCTTGAGGGTCAGTTTGGGCATTTCCAAATTCCTGGTAATCATGGATGCTTGTGTTTGTTTTACAGATCTAAAGTCAGACAGGAGGTCACTGTCTGGTTTATCTAGTTAAGAGAAATATAATGTGTAACATTCCCATCATTGTTTTTTTTCCAACAGTAAGAAAAAAAGAGAAAGCCTCGTTACATATGAGGATATGTTCTATGGTGTGAAGGTTGCTTTTATCTGTTGTTTGCACGTCATCATGCATGCAACAGAATGTTTTGTTCAATAACAATGCTTTTTGTGTGCGTAAAAGCACTAACCTAAGCAGCTACTATGTCTGGGACTGCCGTAAATATTACAGTCATTCATAAATATAACTCACCTGTCAGATATGTTTTTGTTTTTTCTGGAGGAGTCGATTTCAGATGGGGAAACAATGATGCAGTCTCTACGTCACTAAGATTGCCAAGCACTTGAGGAGAAGGGTGTAAAGGAGGAAGAGTCTGAAATAGAAAATACATAAATAAAAATTCACAATTTTTAACCCCTTAATGTCTGAATTTATTTCTGCTGTGGAAAAAAAATGTTGCCTTTTTTTTTTGCTTTTGGAGCCAAAGTGGTTTGATGTAGGTTGCATCAATAGTCATTAAGGGGATAAGAGGAGCCACATTTGACAGAAATATTTCTCAGCACTAATCCCAACTTAACTGTTTTAAAAGATTAAATAGCCTTAAAGTCCCACTCTAATCATCTTTTGATCTATTTTAAAAGCAGTCCCAGTGGTCTTTTAATTATTATTAATTATGTTGTTTTTAGACAAAATCATGCGTCATTTTCTCGGACACGATTTAGTCTGTAGTTCATCAGAAATTTGGGCAGAGAGTAAGCCTGCATTCATCTCCCATCATCGCTTTGTTTACGTGCTCTCCTGCTAGTTTACAGCCCCTCAATACCTCAAAATAACACTAGTATTGCAACAAAAATGGGAAGCAGTATCAGAGACATGCAGCTGTACAGTATTGAGCCAGATGTCAGTTCAGACAAGTAAAATAAAGATGTTGATGGATCTATTTCTATGCAAGTGGATGCATTGTAATGGAACGTAGCAGGAATCTTGTGGCCCACCAAATGTAGGTTTCCTTTAAAAACTGCCAGCTTTTTCACAATAATTTCAATTAAGAAATTAAGAAAAACAGTTTAATCTCAATTTTCTTTAAATATGTCTTTAATCATGAGAAAAATGCAATAATTATATATTCCATGCATCCATCCTTAAATCTTCTCTTTATGATTACCCCTATGACTTAAATCTGTGTGATGGACCATCCCACGCCTGTGTCCTGAGCCTCTGCTTCAATCATGAAAGGCATGTTGGTGGGATTAAGGAGCTGTCAACAATGCCTTAAACTGAAGTCAACAGACAGTTCACCACCTGTATTATAGAGAGTATTCGGAGAGAACTGGTTTCCCCTGTTCACCCCCCAAATGGTTTGACAGAACCAGAAGTTTAGGCTCCACTGTGGAGCTGCCCCTCACTTAGACTGTTGATACATATCTTTGAGAATCCCACAAACCAGTCAGGCTTGTTGAGACTCTTTCTTCATTTTGATTGCATCTTTCACTTCCAGTAACCACCATTGAGTTAATTGATTCCCACCCTGTTAGCCACCAGAAACCCTATAGCTTTAACAGCTGCTGGAGGTGGATAAACATGGTCCACCCACTCAAACTGTCCAACCTCATCAGTATCTGGTTAAAGATACCCTTCTGGATGTGGCGGCTAAACACCCTACTGATGATGACTTTCCTAATAGACTCCTACAAATATGTTTCGGGCTGTTGAGTCTTTCCGATATCCTTTAACTCACCACTAGGTGGTGATCGGCTGAAAGCTCCACTCCCCCGCCTCCAGTTTAACTGTGTCATTTGACCTTTGGTTGTTTTGGGCTTGTTAACATCATTTGTGACAGCAGAGAAATTGTAAGATCCTATGAATCACTGGTGGTGCAAATACACTCTAGGTAGTCCTTCAGTGAGTTGTAGACAATTACACCTGAATCAGAGCTCTCTGCCAACAACTGACAACTTCTGTGTGACTCATGGAGCAAGAAACCGCTTCAAGGCGGTTTAGAGCTGATCAAACAGGTTGCAGCCTCTACTGAATAATGTCCTTAGAAAACATAACTTCGTCAATCTTTGCACCAGCTGAAACTTCATTAAATTCTTTAAATTTTAGATTAGTCCTATAAGCAAAAAATATGGATCTTATGTATTTGTTTTTTCATGCACCATGATAAAATAAAACACGCTTCAAGGGGAAAGAAGTTTTTTTAAATGTTGCTTTTCATTTTGTGTTTTTATCATAAGCGTAGAAATCTAACATTAGCAGAGATAATGTAACCTGAAGAAAGAAACTTGGTGCGTCAGGTATAGCCTCTTTGCTATGTTTCCTGCCACCGCTCCCATTTTGATTGCCTCACACTCCTTTAACAAACTCTGTGTTGTTCTTTTGTAAATGGCTCACCCACTGTAAACATGCAAGATATTCTACATGCTTTTTTCTGAAAAGATTATTCAGATAGCTGAACAAGGAAGATGGAAAAATTACTGTGATTTTACCCAGGAAAAAACAGGGCTGTCAGAGAGTGTCACATCAAGCTTCAGGTGTTTTTTTTTACATCAAGCTTCAGGTGTTTTTTTTCTGTAGATAGACATGTTTTAGGTCGAAAAATACTCTGCTATTTTACCTTTTAAGTCATCAGATACACAGCATGTAAAAAGTGAATTGATGTTATCTAGAAATATATTTTTTGAGATAGGTCAGTATATCTTGTTCCAATTTTTTTCATTTTTTGTAAATATTTTTTTCTTTTACTTTGAAACAATTTAGTTATTTTTAAACAGTCTTCAATTGATTTTTGCTGATAGTTTAGAGAAGTCAATTTTAGAAAAAAAAAATGAACACAGACAATGCTGAAAAATACTCCACAGATATATTTGTTTTCTTTACTACATTGGTTGATAAACTTCCCACATTTACTGGCTTTTTGTTCAAATACAGATGAATATACTGTATACATGCATCTTTAAATTGCATGTCAAATTTTTTTTGCTGCAAAAATGATCATAAAGTTACTTTTTTAAATTAGAATGTTTTCATCACTTTCCTTTAATTGGATTGGGTTTTCAAAGACTATAAATCATTCAAAATTTAGAGTTCAAAACACTAGATTTAGATGCAAAAATTAGAACAAAACTATATCTTGACAAAACAATCGACAAACATTTTTCTAGAGGTGATTCTTCATCATTATTATGAAGCACTTGAGTGAGTCTCTTGAATAATAAAAATTCCAAGGAAGGTGAATCTTAAGCCCTCTTCCGTGACTGCTTCCTTTACCGTGAATGAAAAGCCTAGTTTGTGTAAATATCTATATTGATGCTTCAAAGGGGCCGACATGAGTCAGACAATTTACCCTTCCCTGTTTGAATTGCAAAAGGTTAAATTGCAATCCATCAAAGACAGTGACTCAAGGATAAATGAGGCTCTTGGAAATGACAGAGGAGCACACAAGAAACATCTGGGATAGTTCTCAAAGAACTTGATAGATTTTAGTCCTTTTATGGCTTTTACAGATTTTGTGCCTCGAGTCTGAGCTTAGAATCAGTAAAAAAATGTGGAAGAATTCATATAAAGATTACATTAAATAATTAAAATTAGATCTGTTTCAGAATTGACTCAGGTTGACATAACGTTTTTAAGGAAGCAATTATCTTATCTGCAATACATTTAAAAAATATTGTCTGCTGGAGGTTGATCATCTTGATGGGCATGCATGAACTGAAAAAAATATTTTTCTAATGATAAGTATGCAGATTTTTAAAGTTTAGACAAGATTACATTTCACTTGCTTTGACATTAAAGAACACATGAAAATGCCATTAGGGTCAGGCAAAAACAGGCAGTATTTCCTGCCATAAACACACACAAGTGGTTGTATGTTCAGTAGGGGTCCACCTAAAACATTTTCCAGAAAGTTTGTTTTCTGTCCACCTACACTGTTTAAATGCGGACAGCAGGAGCAAACATACATAAATCAGCATTTGTAAACTTACTTCTGTGCCTTCAGCCCTGAGGTCCATGGTTTTCCTCCTTTCTGGTCACTTTTAACTTCTGTCCACATCTGTCTCTCCTGTGTTTGTTCACAAGATCTAACTGTTTACTGCTGTCATGCCAGTTTTTAACTTCTTGCCCATTTTATTTATTGAAATGTTACATTTAAGCAACTTAACTTACATTTTTTGAAAAATTTTTCTTCAACAAGATTTCAGAATTTTGGCTTTTGAAAATACTTGTTGCTCCAGCATCTCATTGGTTAAAATGATCCTCTTTTAGATTGTGATATTATGGAAATAATATAATTTATTTTCATTTTAAGGAAATAAGATACCAAGTTTATGCTTTTTGTTGCAAACTGAAGCTACTTGGAATAAATAACTATTTTTAAAATGACGATTTTCTCTGACATATAGACTTCTAGTCTTCTTCTAGTGCACAAATGTTCATAAATTATATTTCATTAAACGTTTATTAATGAAAGTATGCTGTAAATGCACACATCATTAAAACAAAAGTTTTTTTCAGAGGAAAAGCTGTGTATTCACACTTATTAAATACAACAGTGTTTTTTGTTGGTTTTAGTGCATGATGTGTTGAATGTGTACTAAAGCCAAGTGGTTTGTTAACTTGATGACTGTTCTTCAAAAGAAAAATCAGTTCGGGAATTCTGCTATGTATTTCCTCTTTAAGAACTCAAATATGTGAGAGGTTTCGGGAATCAGTCTACCAACCTTTTAAGTAGAAAACAAACTGTATGTAGGACTACACCCAACAACCCTAGCTGATGGGAAAACATGCCTGAACAGACGATTGTCATTCTCCGATAGTTGGCTCATCTCACCTACTTTGGCTTTCCACGACTCATTTTAAGTTCTCTTGAAAGCCTTGACTTGTTTCGCTTTCTTTCACGAACATAACACAATTCAGTATCATAGAGAGGAAAATCATGAATGACCGGGTTGATGACTTAGAAGTGGTCACTTATGGAAAATAAAAGTGTCTGAGGAATTGCTAAACAGTGAAAAAATTTGAGTCAATGATTGTGATGTTGGTTTTGATCACATTTTTAAAACGTGTTTTTATGTGCCATAATAATTTTGTAGTCAATAAATATATATTTTTAAAACACATATTTTATTGTTTTCTTCCTTTATTACGGTTGACAGGCTTCAAGCTTTTGTTCCAGGATGTTGTCAAAGACGCAACAAAGTAAAAGGAAATAGAATAATTAAGCAGAATATTTTAAGTTCCTTTCAGTCGTTCCAAGTAAAGTTAACCACTGACAAGTTTGTGATTTTCCTGATAGCAGTCTTTTAGAGTTCAGAAAGAGGCACACTGGAATGAAAAAAACACCATTTAAGATTTTAAAAACTCAGACAGCCCTGTTCAGTTAATGCTATTCATTGAACAACACAAAGCATGCAGGAAACATCTAATCTTGCAAATGTTTTTATATACATTTTTACATATATTTATAAATACTTTTTTAACCACATTCTTTTTTTAATATGCCAAGATCTGAATAGTTTTTCTTCTAGACCCATCCGACTATGAGGATATCTTCCACAGATAATATTTTAGATCAAAAAACATCACAACCCCTGGACAAAAGCAGAACATTTACAGTTTTTTTTCATAACAACATAGAGTTCCAAAGATAACAATGAAGAATTGTTCAGAAAAACAAGTAAACCTCATATCCGTCTACGTTCAGACACTTACAACATTCCTGATATAGACTGCACTTATTTCAGCATGAAAAGAAGAGAAAAAGGAGCAGAATGGTAATATTAACACACACACACACAGTGATGTCAAGCAGAATCAGTGCTACGTGCAGATTCTGGACACCAATTAAGCTTGCTTTGGTGAATGTGCTTTTCTGGGTGTCCTGGCGCTGTCCTGCCAAATCCTGCATCCATGTGGGATCCGATTCCCTGGGCTTCTAAACAAAGGCAAATACGTCACTTCATTACCACAGTAAGGCCAAGATTAATGGGAAGTTTATTATCTTCTCTTTCACACAAAGAAAAACTATGAAAGATGTTCTAGCTGTTGACAGATATTGAATTGACCTCACAACAAATCCAATAACTGCAATTATTTAGAAATGTGTCAGAATTACATCACTGTCGATTGATGTAATGTATTTATTAAGGGCTATTTAAACCAAACGAGCTGTGGGATTTCTTAATAAAATGATCAAAAATACCTGAACATCTGTTACCTACGTGACCGAAACAGGTGCTACTGGAATACCAAATAAAGGAAACGTCTGAATAGGTTTCAGCAGACATTCAAGATGCATCACTCAATGACCTGGAATCCTTTTTACACCCTATTACTAACATGGGAAACATGAGCTACCATCTAAGTGTCACTATATTTTAGGGAGAAGTTGAGAAACAGAAAATGTTTTATCACCTATGGTGACAATTGTACAGTTCACATCAGAGTTTATGATAGAACTGGAATCAGTGAGTTTGGCAAAATTCTGGATGGCATTGACTCTGAAATAAACTGCACAAATTTGAACAACAAGTGTACAGTGAAGCAAATTCCATAAAAGACAACTTTTAAAATATAAGATGCAAACATTAAAAAAGACAACTGCTTTAGAAGTCATGTAAACCTAGCAAAACATTTAGCAAACTCTTGAGTTGTTTGTTAAATTTATCCTAAAACATTGTGATGGTTTTATTTAAAGAGAACAAAGACTTTCCTTTAGAGAAAAGTAGTATTCTCCTTCCTTTTTTCACCAAAAAGATAAAACCCCAGAAGATAAAATATGTTCCAAAGTTAAACTGACAGTGATTGTTATCAGTCAAAAAATGCGGAAAAATCAAATCAGACTCACCACAACCGGTTTACATGAAAAGTAAACCGGCCCATGAAAAGTTTTGAAAACAAAAAAACTCTTTCATTGTGTACATTTTAAAAGAATAAACTATTTGTTGGTGCTACATTGTGACAGGATTTTTGTAAAATTGATGAAAGTATAAAGGGTTTGTTTCCAACAAAAATAAAATACAAAATGTAAGTGTGGACAGTCTTAAGCAGTACACTGATGAAAAAAATAGTCAAAACAACTCATTTGTTCACTAAAGTGGTCGTATTAGAACTTTTGCCATATTAGTGAGTTTAGGTTTTGGTCAAGAAAATAAAAAAGGCAAAGATGACACTGAGTCAAACTTTCAGGTTAATGTTCCAATCTGTCCAACTTTTGATTTACTTTAAAAAAGTTCCCTGGGGTCTTTTGGTATTTTAACTATAGATATGCAGTGGTAGTAGTTCATTGGAAATTTGCCTCTGAGTTGTGGTCAGGAATAAGTGAACTCAGAGTGAGTCTGCTCTTGCTTCCCGATATGTCTCTTTACATCCTCTTCTGCTCACAAAAAAATCCAGAATAATATGCTAAAAACACAACAAAAAAACAATGTTCATTGAACTGGCTCTTTACAAAAGCATGAATACACAGAAGAAGAATTTATTTAGTCAATTTCTAGTTTTTTAACATATTTCGTCCAGGGTCACAATAAGTTGGCCTGTAAAGAGTCTGAGTAGAAGACGCCAAAAAAATCGACCAAAAATCTGACATGTTTAACTCAGAAGAGTCCAACGGAAAGGGCGGAGAATTTCCAAACCTGACTGGTATAATTCAGTTACTACAATTTCTTCTGATGTCTGAAAACATCTGTAAATGATTCAATTTGAATTTGGTGTGTTTATGGTGAAGGCCAGTAAAGGCAAATATTTACTGTCAGCCTCCATGTACATGAATTCCCCCACTGTCTTTTGTTCCTGTTATTTTTTAAGAGGTGTTTTAAATTTGACAAAGCATGTTGTTTCTTTGATTTTATTTTTTTAATCATGTGGATCTATTTTTTAATCTTATTTAATGGGAAATTACAAGTGACTTTTTTGGGTCTATTTAATCCTTGAATAACAAAGTGCTTCATTTGTGTCATTTACAGTTTATATAACAGCAAATGGTTTGTATTGTAAAGCTTATAAACCATATAAACCCCAAAAATGAGGCTTGTTTGAATACAGACTTTATAAGGAAGTACTTCAATGGGAATTTTACTTAACCAATATGTCATCCGCTTCAGGCACTCACCCGCAGAAACTGTCATAATGACCTCATCCACCTTAGACGTATGACAAAAATGTTACTAATGTGCATGTGTCAAGAGAAGCCCAAACTGTTTATAGACGTTGCCTCTCTTGCAGCACATTCGCCTCACCAACCTTTAAAACACGTCATTTTGTTTTTGGAAACTCTGGATTTGATTCCAGAACATTAGATGGAAATAGTGTGACGTGAACATACTGGTAGATACAGCCAACAGAACCACCAGCATTTAGGCTTCACTGAAAGTTGTTTGTTGCTGCTTAAGTCCCAGTTCAGGAAGAAGAGCCTCAATAAAGTCTGAAGAACTTTTCCATCCATCTTCTTCAGCTCATCTTGGGGACAGTAGTCTAAGCAAAGATGCCCAGACTTTCTCCAGCTCCTCATGGATCAAGGGGGGAACCAGAGGCGTTCCCAGGACAAGAGACATAGTCTCTCCAGTGTGTCCTGTGTCTTTCCTATAGGGCCAAATCACAATTCAATCCAATACAATTAAAATATTTGATCTTTTTTTACGGTTTAGATCCAGCGTTTTGAATGCGGAGCAATAAGTTAGCTTCAATAAAGGCCACCTGCTGGGTGTCACGTAACTCTGGACTTGGTCAGGATCTGGTTCCAAAGAGGTCCAGAAGCGGTCAGAAGGAAAACACAGGGAGCCCTCGCGATCACCCGCACCAGGGCCCACAACCTGTTCAGGCTCATTACATCAACACAAAGCGAGATGTGTTCCCCCGCTCAGTCTGACAGATCCGAGTCTGCAGCGTGCCACACATTGATGCACAATGGAATAATAACAGTCACGCTTGGCATCTGACAGTGAGGAATGAAGAACCAACAAATGATATGCTCGGACAATCAGGTCATTTTCATTGTGCAATTGGCCAAGTCTCTTTGACGGGGTTTCCTACGTCTTTTGAAGTGTGGGACAAAAGTTTTGGAATGGAGGAAAAAAATTGGCCAATGAGGTTCAATTGAGAGGATAAATGAAGCACAGGAGTTCATTAAAGCAATGTTCCAAATTGTCTGTGTGGACTTGAGTGCCATCAAACAGTGGGAGGGGAGACGCCAAATGTAATTTTGACTGGAGTTGTGGCTTCCCATCTGGCTTCCCATTGTCCATGCCTGAAAGGGACCATGCCCGGGCCATCTGACTCAGTTCTTGGTGCTGTTTGTCACGTTAGAAGTTCTCCCACCATCTTAGTTTTCACAGCAAAGAAAAACATACAGACAGACAGGGTTTCCCGTAAGCTTCTGCAAAATACTGAATTCACTCCATGGAAATCATGTTTTAACCCTTTGACACTCTTTCCCCAAACTGAAGTGGTGAAAAGCTTATTGAAACATACACAATGCCACAAGTTCTCCATATCGCTAGTCACTTCCCTGAAAGCGTTACAGACACTGCAGTTCTCTAAGGCTGACTATAATTCATCTGTGACCATAATGCATATAAACGGATTGTCTTAACCTCAATCTATAAATAGATGCAAATAGTCACTTCTGTTCTCAGAATACATTGGAGTGGCATGATAAAAAATTTTGTTTTTGTGGGTTTATAAACCAGAAGGAAGTTTCATTTTAATGACAGGCGTACCCATAAATGTAAATTCTTGCCTCATGCATCCTGTCAGCAAGGCACGCTTAAATGGTGCTTCATGGCACGCAGGCCTGCAAGAACAAGTGTCTACACGTTTCATCTTAAACACCTCATCTCGAGTCGACACAAAAATATCACATAAATCAAGAAAGGAATGTTGGGAAAAAAAATCTTTTTATAACTCCTTTTTTTCTAACTTATTTGCTGTTTCTCTGTGCATGTTTTACAGTCTTTTGTCTCAACTTCTTGGTTTACTTTGTCTCCAAATATTTTGTAGAGGCATGTAAGACACATGACATGTTTATATATAGATTTCACACCTTAAAGCATTAGAAGCTTTTCTGGCTGAGTGATAAATGTGGTTAAGATCACAAAGAAGAGAATTCAGGTTGAGTCATGCAAATTGTTCCATTTGAAATGTTTTTTTTAACTTTTTTCAGCACTTAAAAAATTGTCTTTTAGTGAATTCCTGAATTAGGGAATTGTCTTTTTTTCTGCAACTGTGCCAATTTTGCAAAGAACCACAGATCCAAATAAAGTACCCAACTTTCAGACTGAAATATATACCCTGAATGGTACTACTTGACTAAATTCAAATTCAAATTCGACTTTATTTATATAGCACTTCTCCTACTTCCAAGCATCTCAAAGGGCTTTCTACAGTAACATAAATAACAGTAACACAAGTAAGATAAAACAAAATAAATACAAATTAAAACACATTCAAAATTCAGCAACATACACGTCCCGCAAGTACAAAAAATGTAAATATACACATATACATAAAATCAAATAAAAACATGCGGGCATGTAAAAACTAAGTAAAAGCTGTACTAAAATGATGAGTTTTAAGCTTTTCTTAAAAATCTTCACAGTGGACGAAGGCCTCTCGTCTTCAGGCAGGCTGTTCCACAGGCGAGGTCTACAGTGCTTAAATATGGCCTCACTGTGGGTTTTAGTTCTATCTTTTGGGACCACCAGCAGACCTGCACCTGAGGGTTCTGGGAGGATCATAAACTAAAAGTAAATCTGATAAAAATGAAGGTCCAATACCATGTAAATGGCTTGTAAATCAGTAAAAGTAAAAGAACCTTAAAATCGATCCTAAAGCTGACCAAGAGAATTGGAGTAAAGTGCTCCTTCTATCTGGTCCTGCTTAAAAGGCGTGCAGCCGAATTTTGGACTAT
The DNA here is from genome assembly GCA_003999625.1 of Oryzias javanicus. NCBI lineage: Eukaryota > Metazoa > Chordata > Actinopteri > Beloniformes > Adrianichthyidae > Oryzias > Oryzias javanicus. The sequence goes on from CM012440.1 coordinate 14,965,773, forward strand.
CTGCAGCTGAACTATAGTGTTATTCTTAGCACCAGAAAGAAGAACATTACAATAATCTATTCAAGATGTTATAAAAGCATTTATAAAAGCATGTATCAATATTTCACCACTGGCTCTGGAGAGAAAGGGACTCACTCGGGCAATATTCCTAAGATGATATAATGCAGTCTTTGTAACATGGTTTATGTGTGCTTCAAAGGATTGATCTGCATCTAAAATCACATCGAGGTTTCTGACTTTACTGCACACATTCAGGTTCAGAGTTGATAAGTAAGATCGGGCTCTTTCTCTCTCAGCTTCAGGACCAACAATTAATCAACAATTAATTGACTAATATCAAATAAGTCCAAAAGAAGTAAAAGAAGAAGTAAAGTGAAGATAGTCTTCAGAAAATTCAGGTGTCATATATAAAAGGAAAGCATGTGAAATTGTCTGATTTTTGACAAATTAAATTTCTTTATCTTATTTTTTTAATGAATAAATGGCGTGTCAGGTTTTATTACATTGTTGAGACCGAACTGAGAACACCTGTTTTTTTAACTTAAATTATTTATCAGTGGATTTTTCGTAATGTCAAGTGTCCATATGTATGTGTTCCATGTGTATGTATGTGTTCCATACTTCTTAACATGTCTAGAAACAAAGGAATGATGCTTCAACAGTATAGTATAGTGGCCTTGAAGAGAAAATCCCACACACAAATCACTAAATGCAATTCATTACAAAGATCACAACGAAAATAAAGGTAAAGCAAACAACAAGAAAACATCATCAAATTTTTTAAACCAAAACAAAATTCTGGAAACCAAAACAAATCAAAAAGAAAAAAAAGAAAACTAATTAAAAATGAAACATTTCAGGAAGTAAAAACAATTTCCAGAACTCAAAAGGAAATGTTAAAAAAGGGAAGCACAAAAGATGGACACTATATGACTACGCTGAATAGAGGATGTGGTTTGATTTGTGATGTTTGAGTTTTTTCAACTGCATCTTTAATGTCTGCATATTAAAAAAGTTTTATCCATGTGGAGCATGTCCTGTATCGCTTCATGACTTTCAGTTGAAATGATACACAAACATCATCATCAAACAGCAATGTCCCATACCTGCCTTGTCAGTTTCTTTTTGTTTCGTTTTTCAAAATTTTTTTTATTTCCCTGACGAATGCATACTGTTTTTTCTTCTTTGATTTACTTTGAGGGTGGCACAAAACAATACTTCGCACAGAGCAATGCCCTGCGCACTGCTTAAGTAGCAGGTGGATTGGAACAGGTGATTGTCAGAGGAGAGTCAGCTGAGTGGCATCTGGGGAGTGTACGCTGGGGCAGCTGGGAGATGCAGTGCAGTCAGTCCTCTGGAGACAGCTCCTGCCGGTGGTCAGAGGGGGAGAAAGAACTCTGGTGCCTTACAGCTGGGTAGGTAAATTTTCCAGAGAAATGCCGTATTTTGTACTACAAACACCAAATTTAGCGTGGATGTACCTTGGGATCATCTCTTCTGGAAAGGTGTGTTTTCCTCAAGAAAAATTAAAAATGGCAGTGATACACTCAGATTTAGCAAAAATATTCTAAGGTACTTCCCTGCCAAATTTGACGCTTGTACCACAAAATGCACGATTTTTAAATAACTACCTCCACTTATAGTGTTCATTGTTCTTGATCAATGTTATTGATCAATGTTAATCATTTGATTTGATTATTGTGAACCAAAAGGTTCATATTTTTTTTCTTTTAAGGTAGTAAAGTGGGCTGAAACTCTGTTGTTTTTGAGTAAGTGGTAAATCTTGGCAGGTGGAACTTCACCAAAACTTGCTCCCGTCAGGATTCAAACCAGGACCTTCTTATGCCCTTTTGATGAGTGGCAGGCAGGTAGAGGATGCTTGTTTTGTATTTTGTGTGTGTAGCACAAAGTGGAGTGATGGGGAACAAAAAATGCAATTTATTCACCAGATAAAAATAAGTTAAAATTTATTTAAAAGCAAAAGGTCACATAAAAAAAAGCGCAATTTATGGTAACATCACCTGTAAGTCAAAACTGTAACTGATGTTCATTCAGGTTGTACCCCTCCCATCAGACAAAATTCCCCCAACTGGAGAGAACTGATTTACATCAACTTTCAAAAGATTCTCTCTGCCAACAACCACCTGACTCAGAGGAAAGGGTATTAAAAAGAAATACTGAAGTGGGAAAGGCATCTTAATGTAAGTTACATATAAAGAGTCAATGTTGGTCATTGCACAAAACACACTAAAACACTACTGCTCTTTTGATTTTTTTTTATAAATTTCACATTATCATTGCATCCAGGGCAAAGCCCCATAGAACATAAATGGAAATGTAGCAACCCGTGCAGGGAAACTAAGTGGGTAAACTAAAATTCAAGTATCAACTTCCAGTAAGTTAACAATCTAAACTCCAAGCCTGGTCTTCCCTTAATAAGAGCAATGATGTTAAAAAAAGAAATGACATACAAATAATCACAGAAAATCCATTTTTAAAAATATCTTAGAACTTTTAAGTTATTCTATATAAATAAAAATACAATAAATACAAAATAAATAGGCAAATAAATAAATATTCATATCCACTTTGCTATGTTTATAACTCAGTAGTCCTTTCTTTCAAGAAGACAGTGGGGTTGACATCTCCTAGGCGGGAGTTTGAAGAACTGTTGATAACCGTGGATCCTGTGTCTTTCACATCAGATACATGGAAGGAGGCCAGAGGACAAGGACCCCTGACATTATTACAAACAAGCTTCTGCAAAGAGGCCGTGTTGACGATGTCGAAGCCGACGTTGCCTCCAAAAGTGCTGGGTTTCCAGTATTCCGGAGAGCAAATGGCATTCCCCATTAAACCTTTGAGCGAGTAAGGGGCTCCCATCTCCACCATCGTCTCCCCGAAGATGCCGTTATGGCGGGGTTTCTCCACCAGCAGTCCCGCGTAGAGTTCCACAGCATCCACGTCGCCGTACAGTTCTTCCAGCACTGAAGCCATCTCTTTCTCTCCTAAAGACAAAAGTAAAGATATTTTAGTAAACTTTTTAAAAGCTTGGAATTCTTTTTTTAAGCCGAAGATCTCCTCTCTTCCTGTTTGTGATACAAAACCTGCCCACATTGAGCCAAGTCGAAATCAGCATCTGGCTCTTGACGCAGAAATAAATATTTAACCTCCAAAGCTGCAGGGGAATGTGCTTCCTTAATGATAAGTAAACTACCACATGAGATGTGGAAGGTAATTTGTGAGAAGGCTTTTAAAACTTCCTTGAGAGCTGAAATAACCTCTTCTTTCATTTTCCCTCCCTGTTTCTATTAGATTTTGTGACTTTGTCTCACCTGTCATGTCTTCAAAAGACGCGTATGGCTTCATGTTGAAGCGTTTTCTGTATTCATTGAGTGACTGGTAGCGCATTTGTCTGCTGTTCTCAATGGACTTGATAGCCACGTACAAGATGGGTCCTGGGACGTTACGACCACCAGCAACCTGTGAAAGATAACAAAGAGGAACTGAGTTATAGAGCATGTTTGTGGAACCCTGCCAATGCTGTAACAACAGATTTATTTCTTACCCGTCCTGCTATCTGATTACTGAATGACTCCACCAGGTTGCTGATGCCATGCTCGGTCAGCACTGAGGTATTGAAGACAAATTCCTTATAGCTGTACTCTTTTTCCTCTATATGGAAGCTATCAGGCATCAGTGGGTGCCAGTGGTAGAGAGTGTTGAACTCGGATGAGATGCGGTTTTGGTATTGGAAGCGTTGATTGAAGAGAAGTTCAGGGTCAAACTTCAGCTTGAAGTTATAGCCACTCAGGTGCTGCACGTAGTCCTCAATCACAATCTTGATGGTCTCACCTAAAAGGGCAATGATAAAATCAGTTAAATAAGCAACTTATTTGGCAAATATATTGAGCTAGCGATTAAAATCTATATCGTGTGACAATGGTTTGGATTTGTAAAAAAAAAATACTAGAACTTCCTGCATTAAAAAAACTTCCCCCTGATTTTATCTCGACTTTCCAAACTCTATCAAGGGGAACATCTTTGGAGATGTCTTCAAACTCACCGATAAGGATGAGTCGTGCAGTCTGGAAAAGTCTTTCATCATCCCAATAGGGGTGGACCTCCTTCAAAACGTCACACACTCGGTTGTGTTCACGGAGCCAGATAGTGGCGTACATCATGAGGCCGGGGACCAGCCCGAACGCCTCGTGGCCGACAGCGAAGCGCTGAGACTCCGGGACATGAGGCGGGTAGTGCATTTCAACGCCAACATCCTTAACCGTTGGGGGGTACACATCTCCGTTCAGAACCTGAAGTTATAAAACAAAAGCAGGTGTGAGACGCAGATTTGGTGACATGAAAGAAGTTCACGTTTCTCTTCACATACCTGATGTTTAAGCTTGCCATCCTTGAAGAGTCTGAGTTTGTGCTGCCTTGCCAGGTTGCCTCCATAGATGTGGCCGAGATCCACCTGAGAGCACAAGTCACTCAATTACACCGTTACTCTTTAAAAAGGTGTTTTTTAAGTCAAATATTTGTCTGATTTACATTGAAATCTGCTTACCCCATGACCTTGTGCCACAGTGAAAGCAGGTCCGTTTTTCATATCAGATTTAAAGAACTGGTGAGTGAAGTGCTGTGCGAAGAAGGCAAACATGAGGCTGGTGCCCTGCGGGTCTGGAATGAACTTTCTCCTTATCAAGAGCTTCTCTGCCAATTCCTTAGCATTGGGGAGTTCTTTTTTTCCTATAGACAAAAAAAAAACATGTTCAATTTTTACTTCACAAATGTCACTGAAAAATGCGCTAACTGTGCTTGTTAAAGCTCATTTCGACTTGTCGGAGCAAGTGTTGCTGTGCAGAAATATCATGTAGCTCTGCCAGTGGTGTAATTAGGCCAGAGCGTTTGTGCGTAACATTTAAGAATCTGAGAAAACTGGTTCTCCTGAAGCACAAAATATACGCACCTTTTACTCCCATGGGGGTAGGGCAGTTCTCTGGCACCGGGGGTAAGGTGCGGGTATAGTAAGACAAGTTGGAATATGCTTCCCAACTTTTGTAGCCATAATCAGCATTGTAAGTGGGGGGACTATCGATCATGTGGGATCGAGCTGAAGATGGAAGAAAAAAAAGCATTTTTTAAAAATAAAACATAAAATAATTTTTTTTAAACATTTTAGATGATCTTATTAAGTAAATTAGTCAACTTACATGTCAGCACATATCTCATGATGGCATCTCTGAGAAAAGAAATGTTGTTGATAATGTTCCAGAAACCCTTAAAGTGTGTGAGAATATAATGCACAGTATTAGGGGATGGCTTCAGGGTCACTTTAATCCAGGTGAAGAATTCCGCTGTAGAGGTGAAGAAAACAGAAGATGAGTTAATTCATTAAGTCATAACAGAAAATTATTTTAAAACTGATTAAATTTCTAATAGTGTATATACTTTACTTACGAGTTGTGCAGTTTTGTCCATAATATCCTGTGCGGGTGCAGTCACACTCGTAGTTGTCTGAACCCAAAGCTGTGCACACGCCTCTGTTCTGGCAAGGCGCTGCGCAACACGGATTACCTTTAGAACACAGGGATGGTTAGTTCTCTAACACACGAAAATGCCATAAACTATCTCTATTTCAGTTAAGTTCTCCTCTTACCTCCTTCACAGACCGAAGCGCCCAAAGCCAGCAGTAACACCAGAGTTCTGAATGTGTTCATGCTCCCGAATGTGATCTTTTTCTTGATGATTGTCCTCCTGTCCTCCAACGTCAAGTGCTTCTGATTCAAAATGCTCGAGCTACCTCGATGCTGCAATTATATAGTAAGCGCCCCCTTTTACGTCAGACATTTTATGAATGGCCATACCAAACAATGAGAGCATCCGGTTCCGCCCAGCAATTTTTTCACTTGTCTTTCGGAGTGTTTCATCTTTCGCAATCAACAATCCGTCATCTCGATGACTGATTAGTTCTTTTATAGTTGAATTTATGATGATTAAAAAGTGGCACCGAGTTTATTGAACCCTAGATCCTCTAAACCCAAATCAGAATGAATTAGGAAGAAAATAATTTTCTATTCACTGACGCTAAATACAAATGAGTCGTTATCACAAAGGTTTAATAAAAAACTTTAACACATTTTCCCTAAAATGAAATGTATTACACATAAATTGCTTTTATTCTATTTTTCCGCAAACATATTTTGGAGTACTTTAAAATTTAAATTTGGAATGCTTTAAAAATGTATAGGAAAATAGGAATCACATAAGTTTATATACAAAAATGATTTAAAAATTCGAAAAATAGACTTTTCAAGATAGTAAAAATAAAAAAAACTGAATTTCTGCGCTTTTAATCATTTTGTGAATGCTTTTGGGTCAAATTTATAATTGAAATAAGTTTATTATAACGTTACAAACATGCATATAAAGTGTTATAGAGTGAAAACTAAAAGAAAAAAAAAAGTTACTTTAAAAAAGAGGTAAACGACGCCCACGTGTGGAAGTTTCCTCTCGTGCGCATTTGGAGTTGGAGCAGGCGGTCGTTAGCAGCTTGTCCATTCTTTCCCAACTTTTAAAGAAAGTGATCGCTCTTTTCTGGCAAAATATTTATTTCAGTTTTTGTATTCATTGTAGCTGCAGCAACCTTTGCTGACTTTGATCGCTACGTGCCAAAAGGACTTTTAGTAGCTGATGTCTATCTTCGGTCGAAAATGTCCCATTCAAGTGGGTTTGTGAGCTGAAGGTGAAGGTATGTTGTCTTTTTGTTTGTTTGTTTAAACATAAAACGTTGTTGTTTGTCGGTTTAGATAGGCTACATTTGTGTGAATGATGACACTTTACGTAACCCCCCAAAATAAGGAAATTGACCATCTAAAGTTGTCGCTTTTTCATAGTCTATTAGCCGGAAATTATCAAGTTCTGAACAAAATAAAACAGGCATTCGTGACGAATTACAACAGTTCAGTCAGTTTGTTATTACTTTTGGATACATTGTTTGCATCAAATTTATTAATTTCTCGTCAAAACAGTCTGCTCATCTGGTGTGAATCCTGTTGGCGGTATACAGACTCGTGCGTAAAACCAGTAATCCAGTCAAAGCGGTTACTGGTCTTAAATGCGCAACAGTCCGAATTCATGGGAAAGGCTTTTGTGATTCAAACAGGTAATCCGAGCTGCCTTTGCGCTCGACTGTCTCAGGTGGGAGTGCTGCTGCAGCACCTGAGCAGGCTTCACTGTGAGTGCGCATTGTTCCAGGCGTCGCTGCTTTGCATCAGTCCCGCTCGCAGTCAGACAGCGCCTTTCTCTGCTATGAAAAATCTGTCCAAATTGCTTTGGCAAACACGCAGGGCACGGCGCTGCTCCCAGAACCGGGGTGAGCTGGCACTGCCCAAAAATTTGGACCTCTGCCGCCAGCTACGTGATCACTGCTGTGAACACGCAGACGCTCTACGTGCCTCTCTGTGCGCGCTGCAATCACACGCTTTGGCGAGCTTGGAGAGTCAGTCATGCAAATTTGTGTTTTCGACCACTGCAAAGAGAGATCAGTAAACCTACTATAAATAGACTTTTAATCACTAGTCTTAGTCATAATACTCACAGCATAGAGACACACCTCTCTGAAATGGAATCTAATGCATGCAATGCAGATAAATATTTTCCTCTTATCACAAGTTTGAAGCTAAACACACTTCCTGTTTCTAAAATGCACAATGCTGTACTGATAGCTGCTGCCACAGAGGCTGAAACAACATTTTTTTTCCTTTCAGGAAAGTTTTCCTTAAAGCCCCATCTTTTTTTTCTTTTGTAAACTTGTTCCCAGTGATCTTTTAATCATGATTATCCTGCTTTTAGCCAAAATAATAAAGAAATAGTTGTTTTTTGAAGACATTTTCTGCAGAGCAGCAGGTACAGAGAGATTGTAGTGTCACTCAATTTGTGTGTGAAATTTACAACACACAATTATGCAAAAAAATCTATTGTAGATTTACAAATCAAGAATTAAGCACAAACAATTTCAAAGTTACAAACAACACGAGATAAAAATACAATTTACGTGCACACAAATCAAATGATTCACTCCATAAGCAGGAGTTCATACGAAATTCGCCTCTGAGTTTTAGGCGGGAATGTTGGAGAGGAAGTTAGACAAATTTCCCATCAGCCCTTTGTGTACTCTCCCTCCTATCTTATAGCACCTCACAAGCCTAAGATAACATTAGCTTAGAAAACAAGGAAGATAGTAGTGGATCTGTAGATGCATCAGAATTAGAGAGGGAAAGGGAGACTTTGGTTCACCCATTGTAGTTGCTACATCACAAAAGGGGTTTTCATCTGCTCCTGATCCATCTTGATTTGAATTAAAAAATCCTCAGAAATACAGTTTTAATCTTAAAGCATTTTATGTATGTCCTCTTATGAGAAAATTGCCACACAAACATTTTGAAAACACCAAAAACATAATTTTCACTGGAGCGGTTCTTTAAAGAAGTGACTGCACCTACATGTAAAAACGGACTCTTTCTGGTTGACAGGCAGAGCAGCACTGTTTACTTCTCATTTGCATGTTTCTCTTTCAGTTTTTTTGCATCATCCTGAGAGTCAGATGCTCCCCTGAGTTCAACTTCCCATCTCATCGAAGGGTTTTCTTTATTTACCTAACAACACAATGGCTTCCAACATAATTGTGAGTAACCTTCAAATGCAGCAATGATCCTTCGTATAAATAGTTTAAGTTGTTGTAACAATCAGCGTATCAGTTGTTTGATAAGATGGTGAGCTACACACTGAAAAAGGGCAAATGTTGCTATATCAGCTTGACAGCAACAAGGTTGATTACAGCAGTGGCTGATGGATTGCTGTTCTGAAGCTCATATGTGAGATTTCTTCATCACTTCTCACATTTACTGCATTCTTTGCTCCTTTTCAATTAGTTTCACAGTTATCTGAAACCACATAGTCAATGAATGACTCAAAAATAAAACGGGAAAGACTTCCGAAATAATGTGAACTATAAACATTTTAACATAAAAAATGTAAAATTGAGGGTCAAATAAGTCTCAACTGTGTAAAATTCCACAAGACCTTAATCAATGGGATAAATCTAGACTGATTACAAGACCTGCCACCAAAACATGAATACTTCCTCCCTTGTACAGTTTTGTTGTAGGAGATTTGCTCCATACTAAATAAACTTTTTGGATTGGCCCAACATGGAAATAATAAACACAAGTAATATGTACTAAGAATAAGAAAATGTTAAAAGGACCACCAACAACCGAACAATGGTCAAATTTATCATCTAAAGTGTTTCAACACCGAGACCAAAGGAACAAATAATGGTCTGGACTCTCGATAAGAGAGGAAGACGAACAGCAGTCCTAAAAAAAAAAAGCAGTATTAACTAACATGGTGCTCTATTTAAGTTAGTTTAACTAAACATTTTCTTATTTATTGAGGTTTGTCTAATTTACTAGAGGTAAAACCCAATTTAACAGAGTGATGTTGTGCACAGGTGGAGCAACAGTTCTCACACAAATTCACAGTGACAGTGGTCCGAGCCGAGAACGTCACCAAAGGAGCGCTGGGTGATTTGTGTAAGTTTTAACCCATATTTTTGGTACACATTGTGTGGAACACCATGCATGTATTGTGTTTGATCTAGAAACATAAAAAAATGAATCAACACAAATGTGTGTTCTTTTTGTATTCAGTGGACACCCCAGATCCTTATGTGGAACTGTTCATCCCAACGGCCCCAGAAAGCAGGAAAAGAACCAAGCACATTGACAATGACATCAATCCAAAATGGAATGAGACATTTCATTTCATTTTGGATCCCAACCAGCAAAATGTCCTAGAGGTAAGACAATCCAGTCCGATCCAGTACATCAAGGAATGCAGTGATGCAGTCTTGCATAAATCCAAATAAGAAGTCTTCCTGTTTTCACACTCTGTCTTAGTACCATTTTTAGACCAATATTGAGCAATGTGCCTGTATCATTAGTAGAAAGTAGCAGCAGAATGACACGTGTTGTTTATACAGTCATCCAAAGAAGAGCTAAAAATAAAACATACTTGGAGAACGAATTAATCACTGCTTAAAACATAAGTTATTTGATGGAATATTATATATATGTTGTTGGTGAAAGACTTAATGAAACCAAAATTGCTGTTTTTTTCTTTGACCAGTTAACATTAATGGATGCAAATTATGTGATGGATGAGACCCTCGGGACGGCGTCCTTTGACATCACCAAGTTTGAAGTGGGCCAGACAAAGATGGAAACATTCCTTATTGGCAAAGTAAGGCCGACTTTTTTGTAATCGGCACCCAGTGAAAGTGTTATGAAAGAAAGCATCATTAAAACTTGTAGTAACCTGCTTTTAATTCCTGCAAAGCTCCCTGTCACAGGTTTAAAGAATTAGAGGAATATAGTTTAGAAGGAAATCAACACCTGACAAATCCAATTCATCTTAAAGATCCACTCCGATTAAAATTGTGTTTTAACATGTTCTTGAGTCATTTTTCTCATGATAGAGCACATATATATATATATTTAATCTTAAAATTGAATTTCTAAGTATTTCTTTATTTAAATGTGAATCAGTAGATGACAAAAATGCTCGTCGGTGTGACAGAACCTCCTACAGCAAGCCACAAGCTCCCTCCTCTGCTCCTTTCTGATGCATCCACTGACAGACAGATAGCTATTAACATCTACATTTTCCTCGTCTGAGCTCACAACTGTACGTCTAAATAGCTTTGATATTGCTCACTATTTTTCTCGCACCAGTAATGGAAGGGTTGAGTTGTGTGGGGCTGTAATCTAGAACACGTAAGGAGATAGACAATGGAAAGAGGGTGGGCTTACTCAGCGCCACCAGTCCCGCCCACTGCCGCTTAGCAGAAACTATATCCTCAATTTTGTCTAAAAACTTCATTATCATAATTAAAATACCACTAGGAACACCTTTAAAATAAATCAAATTGTCAGAGTGGGACTTACTGTATATTTCTTTTATAGTAAAACTTAATGATTTCTTAATGATATCTAAATTACATGATGAGTTTTAAACTTTTACATTTTTATTGCTTTTTTTTAGAAACACCTTTTTTCAACTGGGGCAAGGTTGACAAAGAATTGTTATCTTTTTCATTCACAGGCAACCAAAATATACCTTAACTTGTCACTGGAGATCTGGTATGTGACATTTCTTCTTGACATAGTTTCATTCTTATTCAATAACTGCCAGCTCTACTTCCTGTTTGCTTTTAAAGCCCCCGTGAAAAGGCATGTCAGGTTTTTGCACAAATGTAGCAGATCTATAGAAATAACCACTGAAGTCCTAGTTAAGCATACCACAGATTTAAGTCAAGACGGCACTTGAGGGTTCTAATGTACATTTCAAATCCTATTTCCTTTCTGTTAACACATATCAAAAGGAGAATCTGAGATTCTGGAAAAGCTTGAAAGGTTGGTTATTGTAAGTAGGTGGGGCTTAAAGGCTTAACATAGCTCCTTTCTCTCTGGATTTGTATTTTCCAGAAGCCTCCCAAAAGTAGATCTTATCTGATCTGAAACTTGGTATCAGTGTTGTAACCTGAGAAATAACTTTTTCACAGAGTCTGGGTGTATGTTTGAGGCTTTAAGGAAACTTAATTTCTGCTTCTTTTTTTTTTTGATCGGCAGTACGAAGCTGGACTTAAGGTTCAGCCATGCTCTCTGTGATAAAGAGAAGCAGTTCAGACAAACGCGCAGAGAAAGAGTGATGCTGGGTATTAAAAAGCTACTGGATATGGAAAAGCCCCGCTTCCTTCCCAGCTCCCCAGAAGAGGTGAACACACAATCACGTTTTTTTTTCCTTTTTACATTTCAAATGACATATTTTGAAAAGATAATACAATTTTGCTGTCTTGAGATTAGGCTTGTAAGAAATTAACTTAAAGTCATTAAGACACTTTATGTCTTGATACAAACTCTGTCTAACTTTGCAGATAAGATTGATCAGGCTGGCACAGTGGTTAGAACTGTTGCCTCACAGTGAGAAAGCTTTGGTTTGAATTCCTTCTATGTTCTTTCTGTGTCGAGTTTGCATGTTCTCCTCATACATGCTTCATAGGTTAGTTGGTGACTTTAAATTGCCCCTAGGTGTGTTTGTGTGTCAAGGTATGTTCTGTTCACACCGCCCTGAATAACACACATTCAAATGGCCACTCCCAATGAAAAGTCAATGAAACCACGTGTAAATCCTGAGTTCACATGTAGCTACGCATACCTGAAATACCGTTTTTGGGCTCTACATACAAGACACGCGGCTATTGAACGCATATTAAAAGTTACACCGGATCAAACTTTGACCAATCAGGGACTTAGAGTTTGTAGATGTATTTTAATCCCTTTTATTTTATGGAAAATCCAAATGTTTGAAAATTGATCATGGAGGACAAATAATAATTGCAGTTTGTGCCCAGCCAGAATTATATGAGACCAATTCTTTTATGTATCGGAATAGAGCTGCTAAAGGAAAAGCCTCTTCCAACTGTAGGTGGTGGACATGTGCTAGAAAACAGTAACAAAAGAAAGAGAAGTCCCTTTCTGCTTGTCCGGTGTGAACACCATGAGATAAAAGCGTGTTCAAGAATGCACGGTTAATGCGTCAAATGACTGGTGTGTCTGTAGCTTGAGTGTGTGGCTATGCAACATAATGACGATCTGTTCAGGATGTGCTCCGTCTTTGCAAGAGGACCGGGTGGCAGAGAAGATGGCGCCTGAAAATTATTGACCAGAAATGGAAATTCCTCTAGATTTCAGAGTTTTAGTCACTCTTATTAAACTTTTTTATTTGAATAAATGGTTCAGTGTTCAGGATTAGCCTAAAATGTGTGAAAAGAGGGTAGACACTTTATTCATTACAAAAAAATATATTAACAAAAGTGTGCAAAAACTGTTAAGACTTTAACGTTGAAGCTTTATCTTTAGACCAGGGTTTACTTTGACCACAGTTAGCTTCAACCCTTTATGCGATCAATGTAAGTCAGTTTATTCTGTTGCAGAGAAAAAAAGCTTTGCATATAACACTTTATATTGGTAATGTGTTGCTTATCAATGATAAAGTGTTGCTTACCAGCGCAAACCCACTTTACTACACAAAGCAGCTAATTCACGTTGATCGTATAAAAAGCTATGGTATGTCAAAGAGCATTGCAGGTTTTGACAGAGAAACTTCAGGTGTGAAAGATTGAAAGCTTAAAAAGAAAAAAATTGTAACTATTATGGCCACTGGTTATATTAGTATTTTTTTACCAAAAATTGTTCGACTGAAATTTGCGTTACACACAGGGGGTGATGGTGGTGTTGTGGAGAGGATATTCCAGTTCTGGACTTCCTTACGACAAATGATTTTCAGCCGCAATCTTGTCTGCTACCTGGTCCTCCTCCGCCTTTGCCCTACAGTAGGGATAAGGCGGAGCAACCTCATGACCCTGAACGGGAATCACCAGATTCTGAAAAAATAATTGACTAATCAGAGCCAATGTTAGAAAACATGAACCCAAGCTCAAGCTGTATCTCAGGCTCTCAGAATTTTACAAACACTCTCCTTTATTCTGATAGATTCTTGTTTATGTTCTTTTAAAAAATATGCCATTATTTTAATCTTTTTAAGAAAAGTCTCAGCGCACTCTTCCCCAATGCTATTTTAAAAATCTTTTTTATTCCACAAAGTTCACAGCTATATACACATTCTGCTTTCCCTTTTTAGTCCAAATGTACTTTTTCTGACATACCTTAGCTGTTTCTAGTTTTTTTTCTTCCTAAAATAAGTTTTTATGCTTTTGTAACTTCAACTTTGCAGAGAAATCTGCAATTTGATTCCACAAGAGAGTTTAAATCTCTCGGTTTTTGAGCCCTTCCTCTAACAGGCACTGCTGGAGCTGCTACATCAAATATACAACTTGCATTGTGCATGTTGATGCACGCTGCAGTACTTCAAACTTTTACTTTCATATCTCAAATGGAAAAAGGATTCTAAGGAAAATAGCTAACAGCTTTAGAATCTGTTGATGTTGGACTCAGACTTGCTGAGTCCAACATTTTTTCTTCATGCCGACAAAAGATCCAAACCCTTGACCTGCTTTTCCCATCAGTCGGATTCTTTTGGCCAGACATTCTAGGGCCTTTGTAATTCTCAATCCAGCCCGCTCTGCATCAAATGTACCAGGAAATTGCAGAGCAGTGAGACAGTCATCTGCTACCTACCTCTGAAAAAACATTTTTTTTTAACCCTGTTTTAGGATGAACATGGAAATATTCCCAACTGATCATGAGATAAGCATGTTCTATGAAGGCGCAATTGTTGCGCAATAAGAAATTATGAAATAAGCAAAGTATTTGAGGACGCAAGTTCGTGAATGCCACACAGGAAGGAAAATTACTCAGACTGCAAAAAAGTATTTGACAACTTGTGGTATTTGCTGGAGTAATGAGGTGAAATAGTGTGTTTTAGAAAATGTCTTTATGATACTTAATATATGTTTTTTTCTTTAGGTGCCTGTAATAGCTATAGCAGGGTCTGGTGGGGGCTTCAGGGCCATGGTCGGCTTCTCGGGTGTCATGAAGGCCCTGTTCGAGTCTGGAGTTATAGATTGTGCCACATATGTCGCCGGGCTCTCTGGATCTACTTGGTTGAGTTTTATTTATGACATCCTTATCTAAAAAAAAACAAAAAACACCTAAACTCTCTTTGAATAACCTTTTTTATTCTCTGTCACAGAAATGCATCTTTCTGGCTCTTTTTTAGTGTTGCTCTTCGTTGCTCTGGCAACTTTCTTACCTTTGTTTGTGTTCCCAGCTGTCATCAAGCAAGTACCACCTGGCTTTTTTCTACCTTTTGTGTTTCTATTTTCCCTTCCTTATAACAGTTTCAGGATGTAAACTGAAATTGTTTACCCATTTTTGTGCACTGACGTTCTATCAACAATAAATTCAGACTTTTCTGTCCATTTCATCCTTGCAGGTACATGTCAACTCTTTATTCCCACCCGGACTTCCCTAATAGGGGCCCGAAGGACATCAACCCTGAGTTAATGAACCGAGTTAGCAGTAATCCACTAAGGCTGCTGCTGCCGCAGCATATTACCAACTACATACAGGCCCTGTGGACCAAAAAGGCCTCAGGGCAGCCTGTTACTTTACCGATATATTCGGTATGCTCATCGGGGAAACGCTCATACCCTCGGTAGGAGCCTCCTAAATACACAAAATACACTTAATTACAGACCCATTTCATGTCCCACTGTTAGTCATCTTTCAAATGCTCCCTAAATCTAAGAGTTTTGTGTCTTCTCATGCCAGAGGATGCACATCAAGCTGAGTAATATACAGCAGAGAATAGACCAGGCCCAGAGTCCTCTTCCTCTCTTCACATGTCTGCACGTCAAGCCAGACGTTTCTGAACTCATGTTTGCAGGTGAGTTCCTTATTTGGGTTTTTGCTCATTACGCTTCTTGCATAATGTTAACAAGGTGTCCTTTTCAGAATCAGTTTGTATATGAATCGAGTGGCTAAATATAGCCTAACGAGCACGGTGACATGTAAAGTAATGGGGGCCCAACAGAGGATGTGGCGTGGCATGATGGTTCAGCTGTACTTAGAAACTCAGTGCTGGTTAGGCTAAAGCAATGCAGCACTTCCTCATTTTGATGTGAACCTTTTCTCACAGCTTTGTAGTTGGGCCTGTCTTCAATATTAGAGGTTAACAGGAAACTTTCCATTTGATGCAATTAGTACTCCTGAAGTCTATTCAGATACTGATCAAGCTGTAAAGTGTATTAAAAGTTAATCCAAATCTGCTAAAAAATGATTTGGATATTATTTTGAGTCTAAAATCAACCCAGGTACAGCAGAAATTTGCGCTTGACAAATTATAACCTAACAGAATATTGTCCCTTCTATACCTGTCACACCCATCCATTCCTTCAGATCATCTTACTGGTTGTCTCCACTGCCCACCTCATCACCATGTCTCCATAGAAAGACAACAAATTTATTTACAAGAAAATCAAATTATTAACTCAAAAATGAAGCAAAAGGCTCAAGGGTGATCCAACACCAAAATAACAAAAAACCCATCTAACTCACCTACAAAATAAATAGCAAAAGAATGACAGCACTAACCACCCCGGACTAACAAACACGAGAAAACATATACTAAAGAAAATGGTAGTTCACCCCTACTCTTTCACTTAACAAAACTAACAAACTACACCAAACCACAGAGTGGGACCAAACAGAATACCAAAGAAACTACAAAGTGCACACAAATTACAAAACAGGAGAAGTGCACTAAGCAGCAGTGGAGACTGACTGCAGCCCTGCTCTTTCTTGTGGCTAAAGGTTCAAATGATGCTTTTGTAGGCTCCCTCTTGAAGCTTTGGTCCAATGGGGAGCCACGCCCTCCAGTACCACACCTAAAACAAATTGACACAGAAAAACACTAAGATCCACAAAACACACAGGAGTCCCACTCTGATAGAAATACACAGAACAAAAAGAAAACAAAACCAAATATGGCCAAGCCGTAACACTGGTCATATAATGCTGGAAGAACCTTTGGGGCTCCCTTGTTTGTAGAACTTCAAAAATAGACAGGTGAAAGAATGACAGTTAAATTCAAAAAGTAGATTTTAAAAAATTATTATTACAAATTACATACATTTGAAGAGAGTCTTACATGTGATGAAAGGATTTCACTTCAGGTACTGATTTTAGATACTAATGTGGGTCCGGTTTTGCGTATGAAAATGTTAATCTCTTGGAATTTTCACACGCCGGTGCTTTACTTAGCACAAAGGGCAACCAGTCTAGTTTTAAAAATGGAACAGAGAGTTCAAAGACGAATGACAACACTGGATCAAGTTGACAAAAAGGTATTTTAGATGCCCTTCAGACAACTGTAATGGACATCAGTTTCATGTTAAAACTTCCTTACTGGTTATTACATACATCACTCAGTAGCCTAGTCTCATTTATCACCTACGTTAGGGGTCTGCAACATTTGATGCTAAAGAGCCATTTGTTAGTTTTTCACTGACCAAAACCCAACAAGAACTGCAAAAGCCACTTTACCATCTGGAAAAATAGACATAAAATTTTTGTGATCATTAAGCCTAGAATTTATAAAAAATGTACAATGTATTTTTTTTATTATTAAAAAATAATTTAATAGTAATGGTGTCACATTTTTCTATACAAAAAAAATAATTTAGATATTAGCAGTCGCACATTTCTTTCAAAACAAAATATATGCTGTGTCAAATAACTAACTCACCTATCATTTTTTTTCAAAGTATTTGCATTTTTCTTTAAATCCTTTAAAGATAAAAGAGCATGAAAGAGCCACTGGCCTACTTCATACCTCAAGGTGCAGCCATGCACACATTTTTGGAAAAAAAAGGCACAATCAAAATTTGATTAAAAATTATGATATGCATCAATTATTTTTTATAAAGGCATAAGAGTCTGGAAGACACTCTCAAGGTCTCTAACAGCTGCTTTAGTAGAATATAAATACTCCTATGGCAGTTCTGACTTTATTTCTATATTAATTTTTTAAACATTTAACTCACTTCTCAAAATAATACACACAACTTTAAATGAACACCTCCTAAGATGTTTAACATTAAAAAATGCATAACTAGATACAAATATATGTGGAATATATGTCAAATGTACAGTGTGCAGTCATGCTTTTTAGATTAGGTCTTCTGATACAGCTTCAATAAATGGTTTCATCCATACATTATGATTAAAATATGAATATATTCTTGAAATGTCCCATTTTAGATTGGGTCGAGTTCAGTCCATATGAAATTGGGATGGCAAAATATGGCACCTTCATGACGCCTGACTTGTTTGGAAGCAAGTTTTTCATGGGAACTGTGGTGAAGAAGCATGAAGAGAACCCTCTGAATTTTCTCATGGGTAAGAATGAGTTTTATTCTTTTTGTCCTAAAACGTTTTTATGAACAACTACCATGCTGACAGACGTGTTTCTTTGGTGAACCAGGTGTTTGGGGAAGCGCCTTCTCCATTCTGTTCAACAGAGTGCTGGGAGTCAAGGACACGGGTGGCGGTGGCAGCACCATGGAGGAGGAGTTAGGTAACCTTCCTCTGTTCTTTTCTTCTGTGTACATTCAGTGCCTTTTACCCCACTGACTTATATTATTTTTCCATGAAAAAGTATCGTCATGTTTTATTTTTAGTTCACCGTTCTGTTCTTCCGTTGCAGCCTCTGTGTAATTAATACACAAAAGACGGCTTGGACGTCAAGTTTAGACACAATTCATTTACATGCAGTCCTTTGTATAATGCCATGGTTGTAAAGTTATGGCATCTAGAGTTATTAAAGGAATGTGGAGTCTTAATCATGAGTACGATCTGTTTATTTAGGCTTTTCTATTGATAAATCTATCTCAAAGCTTCTTTGGGCTGATCTACTTCTGAAACAGACAGTAAGCCATTCT
The DNA here is from genome assembly GCA_003999625.1 of Oryzias javanicus. NCBI lineage: Eukaryota > Metazoa > Chordata > Actinopteri > Beloniformes > Adrianichthyidae > Oryzias > Oryzias javanicus. The sequence goes on from CM012440.1 coordinate 14,984,299, forward strand.
GTGGATTGTATTTTTAAGTCATGTCTGGCTTTTTGTCTTTCGCTGGCGTAACTCTCACACATACGACATGACTACCTTTTCTCACACCTTCAAAGTCAGTCAACCTAAATATAATCGCACCGTTTACTCAATTTTAAAGATAGCATGTGTAGTGAAAACGTATCTGCTTCCTGACAGCTCATCAGACGTTTGTTTTGGGTGAAAGCTTTTGTCTGTGCTGACCTTTCACACAATCAGATGCAACTTGATGGTGAGAATGTTCAACAAAGGAGCGAAGAGTTTCTCAGACCAGCTAATAGAAGGGCCAGGCTTTCGTGTGAAAAATATCTGGCAGAAAGTTAAAGGGGATTTCAATATTTTGCTTTTCTAAGTTCAAATGTCATTCAGGTGTAGTGCTGATAGTTGGTATAAACTGGATCGACAACTTCTGAAATATAGGGAAAAGGTTACATAGAGAAGATTACATTGTATTCATCATTTTTAGTTTTCCAGAACAAAATTATACTTTGATACTTGGAGTGGCAACACTGACCAGATATGTAGAGGCAAATATTTTACGGCAAAAACGTTATATGCTCTTTAAATCTTTCATTTAGTTTTAAAGACAAAGTTGCCAACAAATGAGCAACATCTCATGTTAGTTTAAAGACACACACCAATGATAAGTGTGTTTCTAACATGTTCTTGTGGCATTTTTCTCATGATGGAGGACATACATCAAGTAAATACATTTTTGAGTATTTCTTTATTCACAGCATTATGAAGGGAGCAGACCAAAAAAGTAGTTTGTAGCAGTGATGTAGCTACAAGCTCCTTGCTCTGCTCCATTCGGATGCATGCACTTGTAGACAAATAGATCCATTAATGTCTTAGTTTTCCTTGTACGAGCTAAAATCTGGCTCAAATGTGTAGGGATGGGTAGCTCTAATCTTGCTTGCCATTTTTGTTGTGCTAGTAATGTTAGGTTGGGTTGTAAGGGGAAAGAATGTAAATAGAGGGATAATGGGAAGTGAGGGAAGGCTTACTCCGCACCAATAGTCCCGACCACCACTTAGAGAGGAATTTCGTATGAATTTCTGTCCTAAAAAAACGACACAAGCTCTTTGATTTTGGATAAAAATGGCATAATCATAATTAAAAAACATTTTTACAATACATCAAGAAAATGATCGGAGTAGGACGTTAAAGAAAATGTTTGATTTTCTCTTTGTACAGCTACACTTTTAGAATGTGGCAATACTGATCTGAATACATTTTAAGCTCTTGACTCCTGTATTTATTTCCAGCAAGGAAAAAAAAAATCAATTATGTTTTTGCTTTCATTTCCTTTTATATTAAGGTAATTTTGGAGACAAAGTGGTATGGTGCATATTTGCATCAAATGGTCCTTAATTTTACTCTCAAACACACAGTTTTGGTCTCAGTAGAAGAGTGACATTCTGTTTTACAGAGCAGATCAAGCCGCAGCACATAGTCGGAGAAGACAGCTTGGACAATGATGACGAGCCTCGGAAAGGTGAGGTCCTTTTAGTTCCTTAACTCAGTGCTTTTGGTACACAACAGTCATCTCTTTCACTTAATGTAGGTTTTTAAACCTGTTAAAGCAGCTGTTCTAATGAAACATTCCTAAAAGTTCAGAAAAGTCTGTAGATTACATTTAAAACAAACATTTCCATCTGTGTTTGAGATGAGGATCAGGAAGCTGGTGTTAGTTTAAAATGTGACATAAATCATCTCTGAATATTTAATGAACTACTTTTGGATTGTTTTTAATTTCTTGTGAGTGCAACTGGGTACAGAAAAAAGCAGAAACGTTCTGGATCATCTGTTGTTTTGAAATGCATCTATGGTAAGGAGATATTTCTGCTGACATTTGATCATTCCTGTACATCAGTTATTCATTCCTCCATAATGAATACTAGTAATTATCTCTGGGAGATACTTTTCACATTTCACTTCAGTAAAGACAGACACAAGTATTTTATGCTTCCCATGACCTTTAATTATCTTTTAAGTTCAAGACAAACTGGTATTATCATTCTGTGCCCCATCATCTCTTAAGATTGCAACCTAGACTGACGTCCTGAGATTTCCCTGTTCCATTCAATAAGAATTATCGACTATTTTCCAGTCATGACTCGGAGCCAAGCAAGACTGGCTGGAGCCATGACATTACAATGCTCTGTGTTTAGTATGGCTTTATGCAAAGCTAAACATTTCCATATACTTTTGCGTCTAAATGCAGAATGCACTGGCAGAAAACTCAGTTGAATTCCATTCTGGGACCTTTTTTTTTTTTAGCTGCATCTATCTTCATTGCTTTGCAGATGAATTTGCAGATGTACTCGTCTCTGCAAGTCTCTGTCATGGTTTTGCTAAAGTGTCTGAAAGATGATATAACTGAATTTTTTTACGTCTTAATCCCAATGCTGCAGAACCACACCCACTGTACTGCAAATATGCATTTAGAGTCATCTCAGATCATAATTTCCAATTGGACAAACAGATAAGCAGTCAACATCAATAGGCCATTTATCATTTGAGATTTCTGAGTCAATAAAAGGACTACCCTACTCTGAGGAATTTGAATGAAGTGATTCGTGGTATTGACGTCATGCTGGTATTGATCAGATGTTGCTATCTCGTCTGCAAGTGGTGCAGAACAGAGCAACTTTTCTTTCCATGACATCCTGTTTATTTCTGGATCTTGTTTGAGATTTTAATATTTTTGATTGTAAGAGTCTTTCTGGCATGGTACCACCTTACACCCTCAAGAGCACTGAGGTCAGCCAGTTAGATGCCCTTAGTTGTTCCTCTGGGCATTATTTTAAAATAAGGGAGTCAGAAACTGTCAGTTGTGGCTCAAACTCTGGAAAAACCTGCTTCAACAGATGAGAGACAAACAAAATTTTGGATTATTTTAAATCCCAGATAAAGAACTATATCTATTTACTGCCTTTCAGTTCATTTTTTGGCTAAAATGTTTGACTTTTCACTTGGACTTAATGTTTAAATGTGTTTTTAATTTAATAGATTTATATTTTTGACAGTCATTAGATTTTATTGTTGTTGTGTGTGAGTTTTAAAAATATTTTATATTATTTTACTGTTTTTAGAACTGAGGTCACTTGAGGTTATTTGAGTTATTTCCGATTAATTGACTCAGTAAATAACTTCCAAAATATTAAAACATTTTTTATTTTCACTGTCTTCCTGAAAAGTTGCAAAAGTACAATAAACTGTAAATAACAAGATTGGAAAATAAAAATGAATAACATAAATTATTGTATTGACTAATCTTATCTTGCATTTTATTAAATTGTTTTGAAATTTTGACCTGTCTTTCTTTGTGTGTGTTCAGGTGGAACGGAAAACCAGGAGGCAGAGGAAGAGTTTCACCGAACTGCTCAGGCCAGCTGGGTTCAAAGAATGTTCACCTCCCTCTTCAGTGAATCCGCTCTGTTCAACACTAGGGAGGGTCGAGCTGGAAAGGTAAGTTGCATAACTGCAGACAAATCAGTCTATATTTTAAACTAACCTCAAGCTGCAAATGCCACTATTTAAAAAACCCTCTTCTGCAGGTGCACAACTTCATGCTGGGCCTGAATCTGAACACAAGCATTCCTTTTTCTCCTGTCACTGGGTTAATGCCTCCTTCATTACCAGAGGAGGAGGTGGATGCTGTAACAGGCAAGACGAATACATGATTTGCCTTTTCCTGTTCATTGTTTATTTGCGGAAGTTGCAATGAAACTAGATTATAATTTTATTAATTTTTCATGCTGATGTCAAAATACACAGAATCACTTAAAATTCATTGTAGTATTTGAATTTCCCTTTCTTTGCATATGTATCTTACTATAGGAACAGTAATTATTCTTTGCAATGTTTTGGCCCAAAATTTATTCAAATTAAAAGTATGATTTGAATAAATTTAATAAAAAAATAATTTTTTTAACTTTCCTTTTAATTATGAGTTGGATCCACCTGATCAAGATGCTATCTTTACTTTGTGTCTGACGTATGAGTTTTGTTAGGAACAGCAGAGGGATCGGTTGCATTTCTCTAAAGCTAGACTTTAAGTTTCACTCTGAGAAGTTGTGTTGAAACAGCTTTTATTTGTAACTGGTGGTGTTTAGGAAAGTGTGATGAGTTGGTTTCAAATACATACTTGCATAAACATGTCATAGTTTCGCTTCAAATTTTTCATATGCCGTCTCATATTATTTAGAAAACAAGTCTCTATTTTCCCCACATACATTCATACACTCCTCTACCTAACACTAACGCCATCCTATAACCAGCAGAAGCAATGTGGGGTTTATGGTCTTCAACACATTGGTGGGCAAGGTGGGAACCGAACCTGCTATCTTTTGCTGTATTTATATTAAGAATGTTATTTTGAAATGTTCAATGAATTCGCTTATTAATGGGCTTTAGTCTGATGGCGACAATGTATGAATAAATACATTATTACATTTAAATAAGTAACATTGGGCTGGAAACAGACACAGAATTTGAGTTCACTAGCAAAGGATCCAGATGTGACTTTGAAGGGTTTGCGTGTTACAGTTCTAAAATTACATTTTTACAGCCAATAGGTAAAAACCTTTTTTTTTGTTGCTGTTGTTCTTATTGATTGGTTCCTTTTCCCGTTAAGAATTTATCCAATCCAGAGATGACTCCCATGGAATCCTATGACCTGTGGGATTCCTGATAAAATATTCCCCTCTACTGTATAGTCACAATCCTATTCACACATTCACAGCTCCGTTGGCTCCATTATTAGGCTCTGTTGCCTAATACTGGCGCAACCCTAGGGTTCAGTGTTGTGAACACATGGGTGATCAAGGTGGGAACTGAAATTAAGATCTTCTAATTAAAGGTCAACCACTCTACCTCTGCACTACAGCTATAATAAGCTCAGTAGATATAAATGTTTATGTACTTCTACCAGTATTGAACAAATGTTTTGTTTTTGTGTCATTCTCTCAGATCCAGATGAATTTGATCGCATTTATGAGCCTCTTGATGTGAAGAGTAAGAAAATCCATATAGTGGACAGCGGCCTGACATACAACCTCCCGTACCCTCTCATCCTGCGGCCGCAGCGTGGTGTTGATCTCATCATCTCCTTTGACTTTTCTGCAAGACCAAGTGACTCTAGCCCCCCATTTAAGGTTCAAACTAAACTGTTTCTATCATATCAAGAGGCCTTTCTTTAAAAAAATATTGACGTTTTTTTAATTTTTTTCTGTTTTTTTATACAGGAGCTACTGTTGGCAGAAAAGTGGGCAAGAATGAACAAGCTTCCATTCCCTAAGATTGACCCTAAAGTGTTTGACCGTGAGGGCTTGAAGGAGTGCTACGTCTTCAAACCCAGGAAGGGTGAGAAGAACTGCCCGACCGTCATCCACTTTGTTCTGGTCAACATCAACTTCAGGAAGTTCAAAGCACCCGGTAAGCACGTGCGCTTTATTTGTAAAGGTGTTCCCGGAGTCTCCATGGAAAAAAATGTGCACAAGTTACGTCATTATTAGAGTCTCTGAGTTGAAGTTATGTGTAAAATGTAGTCATGATTAGTCAGCAGTGGATGGTGTTTCCTATTTTTCTTACAGCTTCATATGAGAGCCTGGAATTAGAAGCATCTCTTCTAGGTCACTGGGTTTTTGTTGGAAATGACGTGTCAGTTGAGAGTGTGCAGTGCTCAGTTTTATGACCCTCCCGAGTGAAATATTGTTCCGGCAGAAACGGGGTGTCGGTCTTGGAATCTTCTCCACCCGTGGGAGAGCTCAGTTAGTAAACTTGCTATACATCAACAGGCTTTCTGTGACTCAACCTCCTCTTACGTCTCCACTGCTATGTCCTTGAGTTCTTTAGGTTGTCTTTACTGCACACTTTACTGTGTGTTTATGGAAGCTACATCACCTCAAAAACATCTGGAGGGAAAGAACACTTTCAGTAATTGCTCGCAGCTGTATTTTTTTAAAGTGCTGTCGCTTCTTCCTGGGACCGGGGATTCATGTTTTCTCAATCACTGTGAAAACACTTTGAGAAGTCAAAAGATAGCTGACTTTTTGGAGTAAAATAAACCTTTTTAAAGCACTATAATCAACTAAAAACCAGCATGTTTCATTGTTAATAATTTACTGTGTATAGAGCCTTAAACTGACCTCAGTCAAACAAGGTGTTGTACATTAAACGTTCAAAAAGCAATGGAAACAACAGCTAAAATGTTAAAACAATCAAAGGTAAAAAATTACATAAGATACGTAAAACCATAAAATCACCAGATAAAAGTAAAGCTATACAGTAAAAACACACCAACAGAGCAGAGTCTCATCTTGTGTCAAAGGCCTGGTGATAAAAATGGGTTTTAAGAAGTTTGTAGTGGTGTAACAGAGCAACCTTTCTTTGTTGGTAAATAAATCTGACTATTGTCAGCTTATCAGTGAAAGGAAATTCCATGTTTTCCCAAGATGGAACCCAAAAGAAGAAAGTACAAAGAGAATAAAAGTGGTCCTAAAATAGAGCCATGTGGTACTCCAAAAACAGTGGAGCAGCTAAAATATAGGATCCGGACAAGCTCTCACACACACACAGTCCCGTCAGACAAATAGGGTGAAAGCCATAGAAAGTATGAAACAGTGTTTTTAGGTTGGAGAAAAGTGAATTGAAGCTGTCAAATGAAAACAGAGATATGTTTTGTTCTGTGTTCTGCATGCAGGAGTTCCCAGAGAAACTGAGAGTGAGAAGGAACTTGCAGACTTTGACATCTTTGACGACCCTGAGACGCCGTACTCCACTTTTAATTTCCAGTACTCCAACAAGGCATTCACACAACTCCATGACTTAATGGAGTTCAACACCCTCAACAACCTCGAGGTCAGTTGGGCACTGTTGCAAGAATGGCAAAGATAAAGTTTGGGCAATCGCAGAAAAGAAAAGTTGTGCAACAGTAGCATGTCTGAAGAATGTTGCAGTGTGTAAAACTCAAGATAACAGCTGATTATATGGTGATTTATCCAAACATCTTACATGGACCGACTGATTCATTCTGCTAAACCTTATTTGTTCATTCAAAGTTGATATTTTATAACTTTATATTTGTTGCATTGCACAACATTAAAAATTTCAGTCCCCAAAGGACCGTCTAAAGCAAGTGGATGCAATGGTGCGGGTGTGTCACCATGTGAGGTCATCCTTGAGTTTAGTTTGAGTCATTTCCTTTCTAAGACTCAGATTTAATATAAAATACCTGTAAAAGAGTCATTTATAGGTGTAAGCTCATATAAACGTGCTCATTTTTTTCATATGCAGGTTATTTTGATGCAGATTTAGAACTTTTGAACTGCTAGAAACAAACAAACAAAAAAAAAGTAGGTTGTGAAATTCCCCATAGCAGCAGACTCAACAAAAAAATTGAAGAACTTGAAATTGCCCAAAGGCACTTCTATTTGTGTCAATCCAGTGGAGCCCATTTGGGGGGAATTTCATGCACAGTGGTCAAAACTTGACATGTAAACACAAAAAAAAAAAACACTTCTGTGGAAAGTTTTTGACAGACTAAAATTTGAAAAATGCATGCCTTTGTGCATATGGTAACACTGTTTTCTGTTAAGCATATACCTTTGTCTACAACATGAACTTAACTCAAACTGGACTGTAACAGCTGATCTTTTAAATCAGTTGTCAATGGTTTTCTGTTCAAATTCTAAAAATACTTTATTCAAATGATTATTTCCAAAGAGAAGCACAAAAGTTTTAGTTATCTGCATCCGTTATCAAAAGAGAAAGTAATTCGCTTCCTGCAAAGTCATTTTTACACATTGCAACTGCTGCTGTAAGACGATCATTTGTGGCTTTAGTGTTGCACCAGAGTTAGAGTGACTTGAAATTGCACTTAGTGTTGGGCACCTTTCGCAACAACACTCTATTTAGTTTTATTGGTTATTAGTGGTAGTGTTCGTTTTATGGCTGTTACGGACACATAATTTAATGTCATTTAAACTCATACTAATAACAAATACTTTATAAGGCTGTCATGATTTTTCTCCTCCTTCCTAGTAGTGCAGCAGAGACAGAGGTGTAAGGGTGAAAACTAAAAAAAAAAAAAAAAAAAAAACAGTGCTTTATGTTTTACCAATTGACTATACTCCCATATGTGTCTTATCACAGTACAATACAAATTCTTGAATGAGGAAATGCATCAAACCAAAGAAAAAAAAATGCCAACAGAACCCCCTTTCCTTATTTTGTTGGTTTTCCTCTGATTTTTTTGATGGTTGGGATGATGTACTTTTTATGTCCTTTTTCCAATGCTATTTATTTTCATAAACAAGTTATGATGTCATATGATGGGGTCAGCAGAAGGCTACGGATGGCTGCAGCAGAACTGCCATCCAGTTTTTTTTATTTTTTGGCTAAATTAGGAGACAAGCATTTGCTTTTATTTATACATTTTAATTTTTTACTTTAAATACTTATATTTTATCTTAGTTGTTTTGTGCTCTTTGAGTCATTTCAGTTATTCAACCACTCCTGGACCAAAACTTTTGAACTTACCCTCAAGGCCTGTCAGTGTTGTGTCAGTGTCTGTGTTTTTGTTTTTCACATTTTCTGAATTTCGTTAGAAGACAGCAACGCATGCTGCTTTTTGAGGTCTTTTAGTTTGCTTTGCAGAAAGTTCTGAGTTTATAGGTGAAGCAAAAGATGGGCTATGTTGGTCTCCTGAATGTTAATTTGTCAAAATGGGGAAAATTAAATATTTAAACTTACACTTGAATTAAGAGACAAATCAAAAACAAGGTATATCTTTCTTTATACATCTGAATTCTTTAGAAATTTCCCTATAAAACTTTTGTGAGCTCATGCTCAGTTGTGTTTATTGTTCTCACATATTTCCAGGGGTTCAACACAAATTTTTTTCCCCATCATGTTAAAGCAGTGTAAAATGATTTTTTTCTGTCTTTATTTTTTTTCTCCACAGGTCATTAAAGAAGCCATCAAGGATTGCATTGTGTCACGGAAAGAAAACCCTTCAAGCCTCTCACTGCCCTTTTCTCTCAAAGAAATTCCTAAGAAAAAGTTTCTTAAAAGAAGCGTGACCCTCGAATCACCTTGAAAAGGAAAAACTCTGAGCTAAGACTTGATATGGGATATTTTGGAAAGATATACGTCAGATCATCAGCAACTTTATATGTGTTTGTTTGTTGGGACAGGATGCTATTTCTTTGTGTATTTTAATTTATGCTTTTATTCAAAGCTAGAATTTACATTAATATCAGACTTTTGACTTTTTATATAAGGGAGTTACAGTCAAAAACATGTGATTGCAGTTTTTGTTTTGTTTTGGAATTTTTGGGTTTCGGATATGACTTGCTAGAAAAACTGCAAAAAACTAATTGCAGATTTACCTGCTGGAATACATTTATTCTTAATTAACTGGACCCTTATCTCTGCTGTCACAAATGGCTACATCATCTTTTCCTTTCTCTTTTCTTTCTTTTCACAGCTGTTGAGCGTAAAAAACTTTAGTTTCTATCATTCTTTGTGACTGAAGAAAAAAAAAATCTTCATTGGATCCAGTATGCATAATACATACAAATGTTCTGCTGCACTTCAGGACGGGGCATTTGCATGCATCTGAAGTCATTGTAAATGTTGGTTTTAGCTCACTGTGACATTTGTGTGGTAGTACCTGCATCCCGAGGTTAGTTGGAACTGTGCAGCATGCAAATCACTTGTTTTATGTGTTGTTTCTTTTTTTTTATGATCATTTGCCAGATGATTTGTCTAATGATGTATTCCGGTTAGGAAACATTGACAAAGACCATGCAATGTTTGGTGTAAAGGCAACTTCTAAACATAGCAAGTGCACCGCCTCTGGATGCCTCAAACATCTCTGTTTTGTTTACCCACCCACAGGCAGGGAGCACTCCACTTTAAAGGAGTGTCTTGTTAAATCTACCATGTTGAAAAAAACAAAACTCAATACCATAGCAACCGCCTTATCTATTCTACTTCCTCTTGCAGGAGGATAAAGACCACTGTTAGTTCAGGGTGCCATTCAGATAGGACACAATTTCCTACTTTTTGTGACTCAGAAACCAGGGTGGTTGAGATGAGTGGCCCTTGACAACACTCGGTGGAATTTTACACACTACACCTACACCTAAAGCAGTAAAAGGCAGGAATCTGCCACACTACACCTATACCTGCAGGGGCCCGCAGACTGCACACACACACAGAGGTGGAATTTTGCCGCCCTTGCGTACGCTCTATACTCAAATTTCATCTCCTGTTAGTTTTGAAGCTTGCTGCACGGATTCATGTTCAGAAAGGGTTTTTTTTTTTTTTTCGGTTTTCTTTTTAGTGAGAAAGTATTTCCCCTGAATAATATGTTATTCAAATAGATAGTTTGGCGCTTTTTGGTCAAATGTTTTTCCCCCAGGTGTGAATCAAACTTACCTGGCTTTGATGTGCCTGGGCATGAAAGCAAATTATGGACAAGAACTATCCAAAAATCTTAATTTGAAAGCAGGAATTTATGAATTTTGCTGCCTTTGCACCAACAGTTTTTCAGAATTATTTTTATGCTAAAAAATGTTATAAAGAAAAGAGTGTCACAGCAGTGAATGTATGTTTTCACTGCATCACACTTTTAGTATGCACTGCTGGCTTTTGTGTAGATATTCATTCACTGTAACATGACATTAGACCGTAGAGTTTTATGGTAACAAAACAAGCATTGATATTTTTGTATTGTGGGATACTATTGTACCATTTCCTTTTTACCTTGTTTTAAAAATACATTTACTGAGAAAACAAGCCATATAGGGGCATTTTTAGGTCATCTATGATCTTCGACACTGTTTACATAAAACAAGATAGAAGGTCAGTTCATAGGATTTGAAACGTTTGCATAAATGTGTATGCAATCATCACTGTATGATGAAAAACATGTCATGTGGCAAATGTGTATGTTCAAATAAAAAAGGAGACAGTTCTCTGGTTGGGCAATGTTTTCTGTTTAAACACTTGATACCTGTGCGACCATCGCTAAAATAACACATCAGCTGAGGTGTTACTAACTAACTCATATGTCTGCTTCCTTTTGTTCTGTTTCCTTTTGTGTATTTAGGGTTAACTTGAGTTTCTTTCTCCACCAAAAATAAAAAATAGGACAGAAATTTGACTCTTGAAAAAATCTAATTTTAGAATAGATTGAAAGTATAGTGAAATAATATTAGGTTACTTTTAGAAGGATGTTCAAAATGTGTAAAAAATAAATCAAAATGCAATTTAAATAAAGGCTTTATTATTGTATGTGTTATTAAAAAAACTGTTTAAAAAATGTTGAAATTCAACACATTCAACAATTTTACAACATACTTTCCTACTTTTGTATGAACTTTAATTTTGTTCTACAAGAAGAAAAGGACAGCTAATGTAGTAGTTTTAATTTATAGATTATATTGTGTTACAATCATTTTTATAATTTAGTTCTGAAAGGAAAATGAAACAATCAGAGAAAAAGGATAAAGTAAGTAGATAGAGGATTCCCAAAAAGAGGCAAAGATGCCTAATGGGAATAAATTGCATCAACGTTTTTCTTTTTTGTTTTTGTCAAAACTATTCAAATGCGGCTCAAATTATGACCCAAATGCTGAAAGGCAGAATTTTTATTCAACAATAAACCCACATAAAACAGAAACTATTGACCTGTCGAGGAAGGAAAAACCTTAAACCTTTCCAAGACCGAGGAAGAACAGCAGAAATCCTGGCATTGAACAACAGAAAACAATGGTCCGATAGATACTGAGGGTGAACAATAACCAGTCAAAAAAGGATAACATCAAACCAGAACTAAAAAAATGGCTGGACGACAGGATCACATCCACCGTACTTAAACGAGCTAAAAACAACAAAGACCGGAACTTTTCGACAAAAAAGAGTGGAGCTTGGTAAAATAAATTAAAGTAAAACCAATTCTGCAGGCAAATATAATATTTAAGACTTCTATGACTTAATGAATAAAAGTATAAACAAATTGAATTTGTAACGTCAAGTACTCTTAGTTTTTATTTACTTGTACTGCTTTTAAAAAGAAAACTGCATGATTTAAAATCGAAGTGCATAAGACAAATGCTAGTTTTTTTTATTTTCTTCCTAAAGTTCAACTTTCAGGTTACTTTAATTTATTAGAGGTTACTACAAAAAATAAGGGGAAAAACACAACACATTCAAATTTTTTCTTTACAAGTTCTATTAAACGTTAAAATATGAATACAAATTTGAGTTTGTAATTGTTTAACTGTGTATTTTTACACTTAAAAATACCAAAAGCAGCACTGAAATTGTTTCTTTTCGTGATGTGGATCAGCTGATTGATTGATTATTTCAAGCATATTTTTGAACAATTCAGGACAAAAGACAGATTATTCTAACTCATTAAAGAAATAATGAAATCCAATGATTAGAAAATTTAAAAAATACACTAATACAAACTTGATTTCCATTTGATTCATTAATTATGGTAATTATTAGCTAAAGTCAAGTAGAGTTTGATTGATTGCTTAAAAAGGAGTGGGAGAAGCAAATGTTATATAGTCCCACCCCTACTCCAGGGTAGGACTATACAGTTTTGGAAAATTTTTGTATGTTTATTTTTAATGTTCAATTTTATTTATTTATTTTTGGAACACACCTAATTTAGGTTGTCAGGATCAAGCAGATTTGGGAGAGTTGGAAAACAGACACGATTGAGGATTGAGGCCGCTCCAGTATACTCTGCCATAAAGTGGAAAATTTGCGCTCACAAAACCTCAGCTACTTTATGAATCCTGAACATCAGTCTGCGGGTTTTCTAAAAAAAACAACTGTCATCTTTCAGGACAAATGGGATACAGGCCTATGTGTCTAAATGGGAAAACTGGCATGAAGAGTGCAATGATTACATGGAAGAATTCCCTGAATCCTTCCTAAAGTCCAACAACGCTTTTCCTGTGTGTGGTACTGTATTACCACAAACACTGCTGAAATGTTCTTCTTGAGAAATTGAATAAAATTCCCCAAAAATCACTGACTGTCCAAAGTTGAATGAGTCAATCTATGGAGTTTTAGTCACAACTGCCCTTAAGGGTGGATACGGGCAGTCTGTGGGTAAAAACAAGCAAACCTGTGAAGGAAATGTTAAGGTTGTAGACTACCAGTGAGCCCACAAGGCAGATTTGTAGATTTTTTACTATGGGCATGCTGCAAACGATAGGTCAAAATGAACACTTAAGGAACACGTAACATAAGGGGGAAATAGGTGAGACGTTGGCATGTTGTGTGGATTTTCCATTTTTGCCGAGGGAGCCCGTTCGTGCCGTTCAAGCAAGTGCACCCTCCTTGAGTGCAACCCGGACGTTAGAAATCACAAAATGAAAAAATGGCAATTGGAAGGCTAAGGCCCAATCAGAGTTCTTCCCTTCTCCCCACCCCTCTATTTGAAGGGGCATTTGTAGTGAGTGGGGTGTCCAAAATATTTTTTTTAAGATTCCACCCCCCAAGTGGAGGGATACAAAAAGCCTTCAGTCGTGAGGATAAACCATGTCACACTGTGCCGTGGAGGACAAGCACTTTTCTTCATGAGGGTGTGCTCTGAAGTCCAGAAGTTTACAATAAAATGTACGTGATGACTTTTTGTGGTAGTATGACCTTTTTAAAGTTGTAAAAGTTAGACTGTTGATGACGTCATCGAGTGAAAGTGATGTCTAAATTCGGAGACACGATTTTTTCACATCTCTCTGTTTGGAGGGCTCAATGTAAGGGTAAGGAGAAGGGAAAACTTGGGCCTAAAATAAATGAAAGGAAATACGTACTTATTATCGCTACTGCAAATAATTTTTAAAAAGCAGTTACTTTAGCTGAGATGCTATTAATGCTTAAAAAAGCTTGTACTGATGATTTCTCAAACTATTTCAGTAACTGACTCAAAAATTGGGAAGTCAAGTGAGGGGGCAGAGCTTTTTGCTGGAGAGGTAGTAACCCCCATTTGCCCCCTGTAGCTCCTCCCCTGCGTGAAAATAGTCGAACGAGCCTCAAGGGAACTACAAGACACACACGTGCTCCTCTTTCTATGCAGCTGCTCCTCTTTATGACCCTCACAGACCCAGACAACCCAAAAAACCTGCAGCACCTGTAGGGGTGCATGTGACTGCTGCTTAAGTCGAGGTTAACAAGCCAATTGTCCATCCATAATATTTCCCATTATAGCTTGTGCATAGATATAACTCAATTATATTAAAGCAAAGATGGAGTCCTCAGACAGACATACAGGCATTTACTTCAGAGGGGTAATTCAGAGTCACGGATCATCTTATGAAACATGATTTTGGAGTGGCATCCGGAAGTACCTGGTAAAAAAGCCCACGCATGCCCAGGCAGAACATGTAAACTTCACACAATGAGAATCCGGAAGCTCCAAATAAGTCATTGAGAGCTTAAGTAACTGCATGACTAGGTCATGATCAAACCATGACGGAAATAACAGTGGAAGAAAACAGGGTTGCGAAGGAAAAGAAAACCAGGGGGAGAGAATAACAGAATGAAAAAAAACAATTGTGACCACCAACAAAAACCAACAGGCAGACCTCAACAAACAACTAAACCTTACAGGAAAACCACTTTTGCACAAAGGAATATGGGCAATTCCCCTTATCCCAGCACCAGACGTCCCAATCGGGTTCACATTCTTACATCTTTCAGATTTCTTAGCAGAAATTGTCTGTTTCTACACACCTTCTCAAAGTTGTGAAGGTGTGAGTCACTCATTTTACAGAGACGGGTCGGCGAACTTCACAAAAACTTGTCATGTTCAATTCACGCAAGGTATTGTCGGTCTTCATGTGTGGTCGAGAGAGGAAGAGAGAGATGCGAGAGTGGAAAAAACAGAACAGGACTCTGGAGGACGGCGCTTCTTTATCAGCTGTGAGGAAATATGGTGCACTTGACTTTCCATAAACTTTCTATTCTGGTAGGTACCGTACATGTCTGGTGTAGTGAGCAATACATTCTCAAGAAGAAATTAGATCATACAGTTTTACCTTCAGGAAAGGGTTCAGCAGTCTACAGTTGACTGTTAGGTAAATCAAAACCTCATCTGCATCATAGCCTTAACCTACCAGAATGAACCAGTTTGTGATGAGCTTGTTTCAATCATCCCTCATGACTGTAAAACAGAGGTCCCAACTTGGTCTGAGAGATTCTCCTTCAGAGACAAGTACAGTCTTGACCTGGGCTCTAATTTATCGGATATACACACATGCTGAGTGAATGAACAAGCACCCTGCAGAAACCCTGACATCCCAGGGTAACATTCCTATTTACTCAGAGGCAGCCTAGTCAGAAAGTGTTGTGACTACGCATACAAACTTTACCTGCTTCACTGAATGTCTTCCACTTTATTCAAATGTCTTTGTTAATTTATATTTTTTATATTGTTATTTATATATTGAATATTTGTAGCCTGAAAGGTATCACTGTAAATGATATGGGTGTTATCAAGACATTATCACACAGTTCTCCTGTGTGATTGTCAACATTGTTTTGTCTGTAACACAAACCTGTCTCTGCGTCAGATTCATGCGCTCACGTTTCATGTGTAGGCAACCGTTTAAAACAAATATACAGTACTGTCACGGGTAGGTGTTGTCTAACTGAGAGTAATGGAAGAAAGAAAAAAGATGTCCTCTGTGTTGCGTCAGCAAAGCTGTAATCACAGCAGTTCAGTTAGCAATTTCTAGCTTGAATAATTTTTAAATATTTGGGTTTGGTTAAACTGGTTGTAAAATATTAAAAAAGATGACTTTGTTGATCATTGTAAATGAAAGTTAAAGAAAATTGTTTGAAACTGATATTTCTTTAAAATCATTTTTACACGTTTTGTTTTAGAAAATAATCTAATTAAAAATGTATTGCTCATAAATTATCAAACAGTTTTGATTGATATATTGATTTTTTTCCCCCCCAACATGCCAAAAGCAACTCAGCCAGGAAACATGATTGAAAATAAAGAAAAACATCTTGACAATATAATATATAAAAAACAAAATAATCAAAACATTAAAAAAAAAAAAAAAAAATTGGAAGATCAAATTTTGTCAGAATTGTTACAAAAAAATCAAAATTTTCAGCATTTTTTGTTCACATTCTTTAGATAAGAGGTCTGCAACCTGAAGAACCAGAAGAAAATGCAGCAGACCAGGCTTGGTGACAAAAAATAAAACATTCAATAAATCAACCAGAACACGAAAAAAAACCATGGAGCAACAAAAGAGTGAAAAAAAAAAAACAGATGTCCTGACAAGGAAGAACTGAAAACCAGTCCTGAGGGTAATTACCTGAAATGAAGTAAGCTGTGGATCATGAAGAACCTGGAAAACAACATGAAAAAACATTTTTAAAAACTAAAGCACAGAATCCTTAACCTTTTATTCCATTGTGGCTCTTTGGCTTTGTAGAAACATGCCTACAATCTGAATAAATATTAGGTTTTTTAGTAAAGTTTTGCCCTATATTTTTAGATTTTTAAACTGAGGTGATCTTACATTCATGTTCAGTTGCCACAAAGATTCTAATTGCTCTTTACACTGCACACCTGTGGTCTAACTATAAAGTAGCGAGCATGCAGAAGCTGTAGGTGGCCTACAATAAAGATGCCTTTAGGACTTTATTATAAACGACCACAGTGGTAGGCTTATAGAGCTACAGTAATATTTTTACATTCAGTTTTTAGGGTTAATCAACTGAATTTCAAAAAAGGGTCACTAAGCTCAACCAACATTAGACACAAACTTGTAGACACCAGTCTGCAATTTAGAAATACTAGTATAAGCATCTTTTTTTAAGTTTCTTCTTCTGTACGCTTAATTTCTTATCACTTTTTTTATTCTTAGTATATTCCCTTACTTTTTTGGTACTTTTTTCTTTATAACTTTATATATTAATGCTTAATGTATTAGACTGAATAAATATTTAGCTACTTTTTAAAATTGCTTTAAAATGCTTAAATACTGTGAATTTTGAAAGTAGTGAAAACGTGAGCACGTGTCGAAAAGTGATAACATACATACATAAATACAGTAGTTTACATAAATTCTGTATTTTAAAAATAATTTTGGCAAATTAGTAACTCAAATGATTTTATATTACCTTGGCTGCGGTAAAATTAATCAAATATCATACATAATACCTTTTTATTATCCCATAAAAGTTTGGTTTAACGAACAGGTTTCTACTTACATAGAATAGTGGTGTTTTCCTGTGTTTTGCTGCCATTTAGTGGCTATATTTGAATTACATGGGGAAAAAATTCAAAGACATTCAGTTTGGCTCTTTGGCCGCTTGATGGCGATAGCGGCAAAAGCGGAAATCAATCGATCGCAGGGGAAGCTGAGTAGAGGAAGTCGGGGAGCTGCCTGCTTTCCTGTCTGTGACAGCCGCGTCAAGGCAAAAAAAGCCGGGAGCTCTGCTCGTTGCAGTTGAACCTCTCACCGCCGCAGACATGTCGAAGAACACCGTCTCCGCCCGCTTCAGGCGAGTGGACGTGGACGAGTATGACGAGAACAAATTCGTGGACGAGGAGGACGGAGGAGAAAACCAGCTGGGTCCCGACCAGGCAGAGGTGGACTCTCTCATCAGACAATATCCTTCAAGATGATACGCTAGCTTAAATGTTAGCCATGAATATTGCAGAAGAAAGCGGAACACTGAAACTTTTTCTGTGCGGTTTTCTGCTGCTGCATGATGGGCGTCTTGTTAGCTGGCTAGTCGCTGTTCAGACTTGCTATACAATCACATTCCTGGGATTTTTTTCCAGGCTGTACAGGCCGCTTTACTCTGTTATCATTAGGGAGCAGTGGACTTCTGTGACTTAAGGGTTACTCTTTGGCTTTGCCGGCCTTTATGAACCAGAGCTAACCCCTTTGTTTAAATTACCAAAGCAGTAGTTTAAGGGGTGAAGCTGAATTCTGCTAAGTTTGATTGATTATACTCTTAAAAAATAAGAGAAAACTGTCAGTTCTGCAGCTTCAGGTGAAGTCAACAGTCTTGACGTCCTTATAAGGCTCGAAAGTGCCGAACTTCCTTATTGGAGAAACTCCTCCCCCTTCGTGGTTTCACTTGGTACAATCCAAATATCAGATCCTAAACGTGATGCAGGACACTTTAGTTAGTCAACATTTAAAGAAAGATCATAGTGTTATTTTTATTATTTTTTATTTTTTTTTAATTAAGAATTAGTGCATTAAGTTTGTGTAGTTTGATGAAAATGGTGCTTGATTACATGTTCTTGTAGAATTTTCCATTATGGAAGGCATATGTAAAGTTAATCTTAAAATAGTATTTCTTTATTCAAATTGTTGTGAAGCAGACTAAATCAAATGTCCATTCTGGTGCATCTGCTTGTAGTCAACTTGTTTTTCTCATCTGAGCTGGCTCAAAACTGTTCAGCTAGATAGCATTGATATTGCTCACCGTTGTTGTTACACAGGTAATTTTAAGTTGGGGGTGTGAGGGGCTTTAAGATGGTAGGAAAGAGTGTAAATAAATGGATTATGGGACATAAGAGCAGACTTACTTCTGTCAGCAGTCTTGTTTACACCTCAGAGGAAACTTTCCGATGAACTCCTGTCGCTTTGCAGAAATTGTCCTAAAAGAAATGCACAGCTTTTTACATTATTGACTGAAAATGACACAATTGTGATTGAAAGAAGAGTTCATAAAGCAGACTGTTTTTGGGTGTTGCTGTTTTGTTTGCATTCTTAACCTCATCATCACAGGAAACCTCATGGAGGCTTTACATGCAGTTCTGAAGAACCCACCAATCAATACGAAGAACCAGAACGTCAAGGTGGGCTTAGATTTTATTCTCAACAACCTGACTGTATTTTTGCTGCAACTATACAATCAAGTTTGTCTTATCAATTTGTTATTATAAGATCATCCAAAACACAGGACTGAAATGTCCCTTTTGTTGGGATTGATCATTTATCTCTATGTTAGTGACTAAATCAACAGCCGGGCTCTGTTCTCCCTCTTCTGTCCAGGATCGTGCAGAGGGTCTTGTGCTGAAGGTGCTCAGTGCCTTTAAGAGCAGCGACATTGAGAAAGGGGTACAGTCTCTGGACAAGAACGGCGTGGACCTGCTGATGAAATACATTTACAAAGGCTTTGAGAGGCCGTCGGAAAACAGCAGTGCAGTGCTGCTTCAGTGGCACGAAAAGGTAAATGTTAAAAGTCCCATTGCTTTGTTTTAAGCCCTTAATGCTGGGTGTCTCAACCGTGGATTTGAGCTCACGACCTTCCAGTGTCAGGGTGGACGCTCTACTACAAGGCCACAGAGTTTCCCTCTTGTTGAAATGTGAAGAAGATTGTTCACAAATGAAGCAAACAGCTCAGATTTAAATTAATCTTTGAGGAAATTACAGTTTTTCCCTGAATTCTGTCTTTCATAGTTGGTTGTGTGGGTGTGTGATGTCTAAATGGGTCATGCTCCAGATCATCACTGCATTCTAGTGTTCTTGATTTTCTGCAAAAATAGCCGGCTGGCTTAATTTCTTTTTTCTGGGTTACAGGCTCTCGCTGCTGGAGGAGTGGGCAGCATCGTCAGAGTACTAACGGCGAGGAAGACGGTCTAGAAGCAGCGCAGAAGAAGAATCCACCTCACACCACTGACACACTGCACTGTTCACGTACCAGATGGCTTAACCAACGAGATGCCGATTTTTGCTCAAGGCGAGATTAAACTGGAGCGTACGTTCAGGGTCGCGATGAGTTAACATCAGATTTCACGGTCTTGTCCTTTTCATGATCACAGCTAACACCACACTCCTCCCAGGGTGCTACAGTTAACATAACCTCCCGTTTGTACGTGCATGCTGATCCTCTGATCGGCTAACCCCCTCCAACCTCGCCTGTGTCACGCCTGTAAATGTGTTCAGCGTGTGAAGCTGGGGTTTCCAACTGAGAAGAGATAAATTATGGAGAAACGAGCATCTTTCATGTAACCTTTGCTCCTCTTATGAATATTTCTTTAACCCAGAAAAATCAAGAGATTTTATTCAAATAGAAGCATCGGATCTGCTTCCTTTGGTATTGAAATACACCATCAACTAATTGTAATTAATCCTGGACTTGCTTCCACATTAACACCAGAGGATTAACCCCCTCCCCTATCGCTTCCCATATTTGCTTCCATCATCATCATCACGCCTCAGACAGTTTAATGGAAGCAGTAAATCCTCTCTGAGTGAGGCTCCAGAAGCAGGCCGCTCCTGAAAAGCACAGTCACAGATGGAGGGCGGTGAGTTTTACCACAGGGGTCGGCATGCACCTCGGGAATGGGAGGAGGATTATTACCCGCCATGCATCTCCATAACCGCTCCCTTTATTAATCCTACTTTACCGCGCCTGACATCTACACGCTCCCTCTGCTACTGAACAGGGCATTATGTGACACTGTTGGTACTATTTTATTTTATTTTTTTTTTGCGTTTTTCTGTCCTTTCAGGAAACCCCATCATCTGAAGTGTATGGGCACTTTTTTTTTTACTCAAAACATCCAGTTAAACATATTATTTTTGTTTTGAAAATATGTCAAAGGCCAAATTTGCCCTCGGTTAAAAACCCAAATCCTCCGTAGTACACAACGTTATGTCAGTAAGGTACATATCTTACTGTAGAGAGAAAATTAATTGAAAGAAAAAAATATAAATATATATTTTGCATGTTTCCATTTTGTTTCTTTAAAGAGCTTTTCTTACCTTTTTTTTTTAACTAAACCTGTTTTGTTTGAATTCATTCTGTAGGTTTTTTTAATTTTTTGAACCGAGCATAAAGGCACCCTTATCATAAATATCAACTGTTTAGTTAACATAATTTTACAGTAAAAAGAGAAACTGGAAATGTCTGTTCATCTGTCTTTATTAGGCAGATTAAATGTGTTGCCAAATTATTTTTTTTTCGGTTATGTAGCCGATATCGGTGACTTTAGTTTTCATTGCGTGTTAGAGAGGACACAACAGGTTTACCACTGTGTAAAGGAATATTACGGCAAAGAGGTTGTGAAAAAAAAGCAACCTCCGCTTTGCTTTCCATCTGGATGAATCAAATCCAGAAATGTTTTTTTTTTTTTCTGGATGAAACTAAAGTTTCTCATGGAATACAACAGCGATCGTCGCTTCAACAGTGTTTTTACTCACAGGTTCAGATGTCAGTGATGATGCTTCCAGACCATAGATATCTTTTTCTAATGCAGTATTGAAAGTTTAGCGTGTGAAGACAAAAGATGTGGCGACGGCGGCAGCCTTTCTGCTGCATGGAGTTCAAGCTGAAGGTTGAAAAGATGCGGGAGCAAATCAGACTGATGAACAAACTGCCTTACTCAACAATTTCTTTTTTTATGTTTGTGCTTTTTGGAAAAAAAATAAATGGTAAGAATGCTGGAACTTTGTGTCTAAAAGATTTGTCATTCACTTTTACACAAACAGTGACAAATTAGATGAGCCAAGAAATATTGTTATTACATTTTTATTACAAAATGGTTGAAAACTAATGAAACAGTATTGTGAGAAAACACATATTTACAGCCATAAAAATAAAATACATCTTTTTATTAGCTATTGTGAAGAACATGAGATTCATGGGATTTTTCGTTAAGGCACGTCTGCATGGATCAAACCTGAGAATGTAATTGTGGCCAATCTTAATGAAATTTAGGCAAATGAAAATTATAAATAAATTCAAAATCATAAAAAATGTATTAGTGGAGACGAACTGTTTCCAAATTTGCTGCAGCAACTTCTTTTCTACTACATCCAAGTGTGGTTACTCATCCAAAACTCCAGTTTCCACAATCTCCTGTGGTTTAAAGTGCTCTCAGTAAGGGTAGGCAGACACGGCGATGTAGACGATGAACGTCGTCCGGTACTCGATGCCTCCGTCTTCACTGAAGGAAAGGGCTCGGACCTTCATGCGGTAGGTGTGGGGTTCCCGCAGGGGGCGTGTGGTGAAAAGCACGCCTTTGTGATTCTCATCGCGCAGCGCGAAGGGTAATGTGAGGTCTTCGTCCACCACCTGGAAGGTAGTTCGGGTGTGCATCACTCCGTCCTGAGTGTACGCCACCAGCCGGATCAGATCCTGATTGGCGGCGATGCCGAAAGGAAGTGACAGCAGCTTGTACTCCAGAGCGTAGTGGCTCAGCGGGCACTCCAGGTCATTAGGAGGACAGTTTTTCAAGCAGAAACTAGACATCAAACAGAAATAAAACAAGTTTGAGAATCTGCACGAATGGTAGTGATGAGTACTGTTTTGATTATTTACCCTGTTCCTGGATCCCTTTGGTAGTTTGGCGGACACGGAGTGTCAATGCACTCGTAGCTTCCTCTCATGTTGAAACACATCCGATTCATTCCACACTGGATGTTCTGCTCCAGACACTCGTCTACATCTGCAGAGACAACACGGCCAGAATCGGCACAGACTCATGGAGAAGAATCGCTTCAATGAACCGCAAGGGTTCGACCCTCTCACCTTGACATGTCTTGCCGTTCGTCATCAGACGGTAACCTGCAGGACACAGACACCTGTGGCTTCCTGGTGTGTTCATGCACTCGTGCTGGCAGGTATCCCTCATTTCACATTCATTGATGTCTGAAACAAATAAACCTTTGGTAGACTGATTTTTTCAGAAGCAGTTGTTAAATCCCTAACCTTTTTTGAGCCAATTTCCTTGCCGTCTTGCACCTTTGTCCTTCATTTTCCTGCTACTTGACCTCTATAGTTACCTAAGCAAAGGCCACCCCTGGACTCAAACCCCATCTGACAAACGGGGGTGACCTGCAGCTCAGGAGCCTCCCTTTGGCTCCGCCTCCTGAAGCCCCTGACCCCTGAGTTGGCAGTAAAGGAGTGGAAGCTCTGAGAGGCGAGGTTGTGGTAGAGACGGGGGCTGGAGCTGCCTTCAGGAGAGGACTGAGATGTGCGGTGGATGTACGAATAACTCTGGTAGCCGGGCAGACGCTCCAGCCCCGCGCAGGATTTGCCATCCCCCAGCAGGTGGCGCCCTGGTGGGCAGGTGCAGGTGTAGCTGCCAGGTGTGTTGATGCACTGGTGGGCACAAGGCTGCAGCAGGCGCTCACACTCATTTATGTCTGCCCTCAATACAAAAGAATGACCAGCACCAAGAGGAAAAAAGAAACAGGAAAAAAGAGGAGAAGGAGAAGTGATGATAACAGAAAATAAAACAAGGAAACAGTTAATAACCCAGAAGTTTGCTAATACATTTCTACATTAAATATACAGAAATAGATTGAGATGCCTAAAAATATTGTTTTTGTTTATTTCAGCTTATGTTTTAAAATAAAACTCTCTATATATATGCGGTGGGTGTGTGTGAGAGAGAGAGAGAAAAGCATAAAGTATAAAACAGGCACACATATTTACTGTTGATGCACAGAGAGAACAAGACAGATGTGCCATGTCAAAGCAACTCCAGGAAAAAGCCATAGACAAGTGAAAGATGGAATTTCATTAAAAAAAAATCAGTTGTGAAAGGTTAGGAATGGGAAGAATTAAAAGACAGAAGGAAAAGTGGTGGTGCTGGTCTCTTTACGTCAGGAAACAGTCTCCAGATTAAAATGAGCTCCAGAAAACAGTTTGTTTACATAAGGGTTCTATCTACAGAGATGTTCTGCTTTATTTGTGTAAAGGTATTTTTGCACTAAATATATGAAAATAATAAAGTTAGTAACAATAGTTCATTTTAGCACAGTCCTCTTTCAATTTCTTGAATAGAAAGTTACATCTGTGCTGCAAAGGTAACATAAAGCCAATTCAGGGTGTGTGTTTTTATAAAATGATTTTAAAAGCTGATTACAGTAATTGATTTAGACTACACTTAAATAGTTTAATAACATAAAAGTCTTAAAATGTGAAAAAAAACAAGGATGCAAAGCCTAATTACATAATATATTTCCTCTGAATGATAAAAAGTTTGAAAACATTGGTCTTGAGAGCTTCTCCACCCACATGTTACATAAAATGGGATTTCCCCTGTTCCACTAATTGTTTTTCACTCAAACATGAACAGGAAAAAGAGCAGAATGTAGCTATGATGAAAATAAGACAAGGAAACATGCAAGAAGCACGATATATGGCAGACAGCCCAAATAAGAAGCGTGCTTTACAAGCAAGCTCCAGAACAACCTAGAAACACAAAAATGTCAGTTTTCCCCAAAAAAATGGTAAATGCTGCTTAAAATCAGTAGAACATAAAGAAAATGTTACGCTGCTTTCACCAAAACCTGTTTTTGTTGACAAAGAGAAAGTCTACAAAACATTTTGTTTTGACAGAATTAAAGTTGTTTCCTTTGCAGCTTTAAGTTTTATTGATCACATTTCAGAGGGGAAAAAATCTGTTTTTTTACTTGGCTGAAAAAAAAAAAAATCAAGATATTTTAAATGCAAAAGCAAGCAAGCTGCGGTAAATGTGAGGACAGAGAAATGCAGAAATGTTTATGCATAACGCAAGCAAACAACAACAGCCATTATCAGAAGCCGGTAAAAATCTTTACGTAAACAACATATATATAAATCAAAGTGATAAAGTAGGATGTGAAAAGCTAAGCACACATTCACTGATTTCATAGACATTTACAGTGGAAGGAAACATTAATGCTTTTAAGGCAAGTACATTTGAAATTTTTTTGCAACTCTTTTTGGTAAACACTGCCCCATCCAAAAAGTCCAATTACAAGTCCAACTGATTCATTTTATTTGCAAAAAACATCTACAGGCAACAAACAGAAAACATGTTTGATGCTACGTTCACACCAGGCTTGGAAACACATGTTCAAGCCACACTTCCAGTGACAAGTCAATGTAAATGCCATAAATGAATGTTCGCGGCTTCTGCGTTCAAAACTCGCGCGTTTACGCATTTTTTTTTGGGCTCTTTGTAAAAAAAAAAAAAAAAAAAAAAAAAAGTGGTCATTAAACATCATTGACAGTGAAACCAGTTGAACTTTGTCTTTTAAACTTTTAAAGACATGCCATGCACTTGCTCAACTTTTAAAAAAAAATGCAGTAAAATAAATACTATGTAGAATTGATAGAGAATGATTGTAGGGGCATAAAAAGGTGGCAAATTTATTTTTAAACTATTAAAAACAACCAAAATTTAAGGTAACCCTCTACACATGGAGTCACTGGTCTCCAGTTAAGAAGAATTGCCTAATGTGGTAATATAGCCCATAATGTGGAGTACTGTATGTGGACCCCAGGTCCTATGAGGTTAAATCTCCTTGTTTGGCAGATAAAGCCCTTTATGCCCGAATCTGTTTCCAGTGTAATTGGACCTTGTAACCTGACAACATGAGCCCAAAATATATGTTTTTAAAACACCTAAATCCAATGAAGATGGTTTAGCTAAAGTCCACAATTCAGCTCCATGGAAAAGCTGTGCTAATTTGGGGATTTAAATCCTCCTTAGAACAAACCCAGTGTTTATGTGCTCTGTAGGAAATATTTGATTATGGGTTAGATCATTTGACTCATGTAGAGCACTTTGCTAAGTCCTGAAGTGCTTAAATCACAGAATCATGGCATTTCCATTGATATCTCACATATTGCAGGGATATAGGGAAGTTTGAATTATTGGCGACACAAAATAGAGACTCCAGAGGACAGGAGTTAATGTGTTGGTTTTAAGGGATATAATTGTTGCCTTTTGAAGATGGTTTGGCATGTTACATGGCACATTTAGTTTTTGATTTTTGTTTTTGAAATTATTAACAACAGTGGGACGTACCAAAGGGTTACTGTGCATTCGAACAGTTGTGTGTTTTTATCGTGCTCCTACTCTTAAAATAATATTCGAAAAGTGTAATTTCTCATTATCATTCCCCACAACTGTAGATTCTGCGCATAAAAATGGAGAAATGAGGTGTGAACTCACCGATACAGGGCAGTACCATCCCCTGGGATCTGTAGCCACGTGGACAGGAGCAGTGGTAGCTGCCTCTGGTGTTCTCACAGATCTGGTTGTATCTGCACTGATGAGTTCCCTCTCTGCACTCATCAATGTCTGCAGGAAAAGACGCCAACAAGTGTCAACCACTCCATCTGCAGAACTTTTAAACTCTTTTTTTAGGAATTATTAGCTCACCTGTACACGTTCCATTCGCACCTTTGGTCATCCCGCTGGGACACAGGTCAATACATGTGTAACCCCCCCGGGTGTTTTTACACAGCTGATCTGAAGCGACACACTCTTTGTCTGCACTCGTTTATATCTGACACAAACATAAAAGATAAAAACAAATTCTAAATCTTAAATAATTCTGTCTTCTCGTTTGTGGTTTCAGATCTTCAAACTTCTAAATAATTAAAGATGCAAATCCTTTTTTAACTCCTTGATGCTTGAATTTCTTTCCAGCGATTAAAAAAAAAAAAAAAAATCAATGTTTCTTTTTTTTTTTAAGTGGGTGCTAAATTACAGTAATTTTGGAGCAGAAGTGATTGGATACATGTTTGCATTACTAAGCCTCAAGAACAAAAAGCAGCTACTGTAAAATATTTTTTTCAATAGAACCTTCAGAGACACAAGGCGCACTTACCTATGCACCGCCTGTTTCTCAGCTGGAAGCCTGGCTCACAGGCACAGCGGTAGCTGCCAATAGTATTGAAGCAGCGCTGGTTACAGGGGTTAGACTCCTGACACTCGTTCACGTCTAAACACCACAAAGCAAGTTCCACGTGAGCTTCAAGAAGAACGATAAATAACAAATCACTGATATAACAGCCTACACACCCATGCAGTTAAGACCATCAGTAGTTCTTCTGAAGCCACGCCCACAGCGCATGAGGCATCTATAAGACCCAATAGTGTTTTCGCAGTCTTGTCCGTCGTGGCACACATGTCCGCTCAGAGAACACTCGTCAATGTCTAAGACAGTAGAGCAGGAAATGATCATAAAGCCTTATATTGATTGGAGGTGTGTGTATGTGTCATACCTTGGCAAGTCCTGCCATCGGCAGAGATAGAGAGACCATGGGGGCAGGAGCAGTAGTATGTGCCCATCACATTGTGGCATGTATGAGAACAGGGGTTTCCAACATCACATTCATTCTCATCTGCAACAACAGAAACTTTACCTTCAAAGTCTTTATTTTCTGTAACAGATTTAAAGATGAGGGTTACCAGCACAGTAAAGCCCAGAGGAGACCAAGATGAAGCCATCAGGACACTGGTTACTGCGATCACCTGCCATCAACACATTTAAGGCATTTAGAAAGAAAAAAAATCAGAAGAATTAAAGTTCAAAGTGGTTTAAAAACACACCCTTGGTGATCTTGGCTTGAATACTGTACTCCAACACCTCCTCTAGGGGGTAGTAGAGAGCACTGATGGATGTGGCGTGGAGCATTTCTACCAAGTAGGGCATCTTTCCTTTGGATGGGTCATAGGAGATGGTGTGGTTCCAGGAATAGGGCACACTTTCATTGTTGATGCTGAACATTCTGGTGGACAGAGCGTAGAGCTGGCCTGGTCCTGTCTGGATGTAATCTTCACTGTAGCCTGTCACAGTAAACAACATTTTTGAGCAGTTTATACAAATATGCTAAAAAATAAAACACCATGCACCTTTTTGCAATTGTAGAAGTTATTGACCAACTCCAATGGAAATCATGTTTTTAATATGTTCTGGGGGCATTTTATGATGGAGGACACATTAAAACATTTTAAATCCATTCATTAGGGTTTTCTTTGTCCGAGCTGGCATGTGGCTCCAAACTGTACAGCTGGATAACTCAGAAATTGCTCTCCATCTCTGTTGCACTGCTAATGTTAGCTTGGGGGTGTGAGGGGCTGTAGGCTAGTGGTAGAGAATGTAAACACAGGGATGATAGGAAACGGGGACAAAAAGATCACAGGAAACGCTTTGAAAATAGATCAAAAGATGATCAGAGTGGAACTTTTAAATACTTAGCTAGAATAAAAGTGTAAAAAACATGAGAAAACTTTATTGTTCAATGAGATAAAAACATAAACAAGTATGTTTTGTTTTTATCATATGTTTTAGTAGCATATGCTGTAATTTGTTTATTTTTCTAATCTAATTTAATGATTTCAAAATAAAATGTAATAATTATAAATTAATTAATTGTTAATATTTATAAATAACAAAAAAATGCTAATTATTTGTTTACCTTGATGTGGATATCAGCCTGAGAAGGCAGCTGCAGGATGTGACCATTCACCACAATGTCTATGAGCAAAACTCCGTCTGAGTCCAATCCTCTGACAACATGGGTCATCCTCAAAATTTCACCTGAAGTTGGATCAGATATGCTAGTAAGTCCAAAAAATAAATGTTTATTTATCTATTCATTTTTGAATCCTCTGGGACTTGTACCTGTTGCAAATTCCACTTGTGTCTCTCTCTTAAAGACTCCTTCTGTCAAGGTGTATCCGTTGACGGCCTCTCCAGCTTCTTGCGCTGTGGTCCAGTAGATGGGGTTCAGCAGGGAGATGAGCGTCCTCATTGCAGGACCTTCCATTTAATGGCGCTTAGATGAGTTTTTATGAAAGCTCAGCGAACTGTGATCTATTTTTAAATGGAAAACTTACCTAATGCTCTTGGTACATTAGAGATAGAAGCTTTGATGACTCTACTGCCAGAACTGCTGTCACTGATGGTGGCATTGAGGATGGCTATGCCAAACTCTATGTCATTAATATTACCTCTGATGCTTCCACGAGCCTTTTGTGGCCCCCCTGATGAAAAAGGAAAAAAATCCCACGCCACAGTTCAGGCAAACCAAGAACAGCCTCATTTAATCACAGCAAAATATTTTAGCTCTCTAAGAGATTTTACCTGGGCAAGCCTGGGTGTTGCACCTGGAAAGCAGAGAGGAATCTCCTGGACAGTGCCGACCACCGTAGGAGGGGGACGGATTGTTACAGAGTCTGAGGCGAGTCCTTTCCCGCCTCCACAGAAGCAGAGCACTCGCCCCATGGCTGCCATGTACCCCAATTACCATCAACTGCAATGAAACATAACATTTGAGTTCTGTACCACAAGTACACACAGCAGAAATGCAAACGTTCAAGAGCTTCTTGTGTTGAGAACCTCTATTTGTGTTTCTCAACCAAACATCAAATGCAAACCAGAGAGAGAATAGTTTAAGTAGTTGTTTACAGGGTTGAATGCTGACCTACCAGGGCAGGTGATAATGCTGCATCTCTGCATTTGTGAATCTGCACCAGCACAAGCTCTCCCACCAAAAGTAGGTCTGGGGCTGTCGCAGGTCCTGTAGCGCCTCATTTGACCCCCGTTGCAAGTCTTGCTGCAGCTGCCCCAGCTGCTCCATGCGGCCCAGTTACCATTGACTGGCTCAGAGAGATGAAATGTGTTACAAACAAAAAAAATGTAATCTATACAACACAGGATATGTGAACTATGCCTAAGTAAAACATGGAACAGGTTCGAAAAAAGAAAATCTCACTGGGACAGGGATCTGTGTTGCAGAAATCTATGTGCACGCCATTTCCCTCACACGACCTGCCTCCATGCTGAGGGGCGGGGCTGGCACAGAGGCGTGTCCGCTGCCTGGTCCCGCCTCCACACGAAACACTGCAAGGTCCCCAACTCATCCAGGATGACCACTTTCCATCCACTGGTCGACACAAAGAAAGAAGAATTAAACATTACAGCAAATTAGTATTTACAAAGAGTCTTGAATCTAAAGAGATGAGTTGGATATCTTACCAGGACAGAGTCTCTCTAAACACATTTTGGATTGGGTGTCTGTGCCTTCACATTGTGGCCCATCAAATTGTGGAGGGGGGCTGTTGCACAGGCGAATCCTGGACTGCATGCCCTTACCACAGGTCTCACTGCATGGGCCCCATGCCAGCCAAGACCCCCAGTTACCAGCCACTAAGAAGAAAAGTTTAGGGCGGTCAAATTATTGTGTTAATCGCAACTAATTATTCACAGAAATTTTAGCACATTACGTATTTTAATCGCGTTTAAGTTTAAAGCACTTTTCACTACTTAAAACACGGTGTGTTGGGTTGTCATGATAACAGCTCCAGTGCACGCAGCGATTGTGCTCTGCTCTCGCCTCTCTGAGGAATGTGATTGTCTCAAGAGTGAAATAAAGCATCATTTCAAAGTTCACCTCTTAATACTTGTTTTTTCCAAAAGATGAAGAAAAAGTTTGTTTCAAAGAAAAAAAAATTAAACTGTGTTCTCTTCTCTCTTTTTCTTCTGCTTCATCAAGTCTTCAAAAGGATCACAGTCATCAAACAGGTCAAATAAAACAATAAAATCCCTCATGACTTTCTACTGTCTCACTGTTGTGATGTAATATGATAATAAGAAGAAGTATGTGTTTAACACTTTTTGGATTGCTCAGAAAAAAAAAAAAATTCTACTGTTTTTTAATTATTAATTGATTAATTAATTACAAATCACGTTTAATTAATCTCATAGAAAATTAATTGCATGACATCACTAGAAAAATTCTTCAGTTTTGCTCATTTTAGAAAATTACATTTTGCGATCAAGTATAAATCAACACGTACAAACAACAAACTCTTTTTTGTTGTGATTCTCTTACCAGGACATGGCCTGAGGCTGCACATCATGGCTTCCACATCTTTGCCCTCACATGGCTTCCCCCTATGTTGAGGTGGGGGGTTGCTGCAGGTTCGGACCCGAGTTCTGTTGCCCTGACCACAGGTTTGTGAGCATTCTTCCCAGGGGGACCACTCAGACCAGTTTCCATCCACTGCAATGGTACAAAACTAATGATGAAGGATACAGAAAATGGTTAAACCTCAACTTTAGTATCTTTAAGCACTCTGACCAGGACATGGATTTCCTTGACAGCTGCGTATTTCTGTGTCTGATCCTGCACAGTGACGCCCCCCGTTGGCAGGTAGAGGGTTGTTGCACTGCCTTAGCCTCTTTTGGATGCCGGTGCCACAGGATACAGAACAAGAGCCCCACTCTGACCACTCAGAATAGCCCCCATGTACTGACAAAGGAATGACTGGTTTATGAACATTTCCGCACAACTGTTTTCATACTGAACTCCATAAATATTAATTAATTTACAAATGCCAGGATCTAAGACCCAAATGAATGGAAATGAGCGCTTAAACAAAACTATCAAGTTCACCTCTTACTGTGAGAGTGACCCGGACCAGAACTGACCCAAGCAAGTTCCGGGCCACACACTCATACTCAGCCGTGTCCTCCTTTTGGGCACTGCTGATCCTCAGAGAACCGTTGAACAATGTGGATAAGCGGTCGTCTGCCAGTAGGGGGCGCCCTTGACGAGACCATTCTATCATGGGTGTGGGTTCTCCCTCTGCCTGGCAGCTCAGAACCACTGTGGTTCCTGCATCCACAACCGTCCCCACAGGCTCTACGGTAATGGTGGGGGCACCTGGTGGAACCGATTAAAATAGATTAAACAGATTTTCTAAAAAATAATCAAAAAATTAGCTTGTAAATACTAACTCTGGAGGGTGAGAGTTATTCTTCTTTCCACAACCCCAGCATCATTTGTTGCCACGCACGTGTAGACGCCTGCATCTTCACTCTGTCATTTGCAGAACATTTTAGTTTAAGCATGAAAAATATTTCCAATAAACACAAAAATCTCTGATGTTTATTTACCACTGTGCCGTAAATAGCCAGGGAGCCGTTGAACATCTGACGGATTCTGTTACTGATCTGAATGTTTACTCCGTTTTTGCTCCACTGGATGGTTGGAGGTGGATCTCCTCGTACCTCACAGGTCAGGATGGTATTACCGCCCAGAGATTCAACTCGATTGGAGTGAAGGTCCCCATCAATGATAGGGGGCTCTAGAGAGAAAAAGCTGTGAATGTGGTCTGAAGCACAGCCAGAATGCTTCATAGGGGTTCAGGTTTACCTTTGACATGGACAAATCCCAGTGATTTTATGGTTCCCACACTGTTTTCTGCTACACAGGTGTAGGTGCCCGTGTCACCTTTGCTCACCCTCTCCATCACCAGTTCACTGCGACTGTTCATTTGGTCATAGTGAGCTTCAGCGTTGGAAAAAAAAGATAAAGAAAAAAACCTTTACAGGAAGTAAACATTTTTAAAAGCAATACAAATATTTCTCTGAATCAAACCTGGGATGATGTTGTTGTTGAAGGTCCATGTGATTCTGGGCTGTGGAATACCACTGGCACCACAGGTCAGCACGAGCCGTTCACCTTTATTGAGGGCCATATCTCCAAGTAGCTCCACAAAGACTGGATGAGTGTGAACTGAGAGCGTTACCGTCCAACTATCCTGCCCAACTGCATTGGCGGCTAAGCAGGTATAACTGCCAGCATCACCGGGCTGGTAGAAAAAGATTGATAAAAAATAATGTAAACAAACAATGTTTGGAACTAAGATCAAACCAATTTAGATAAAAGATCTACTGTCTTTTTAAGAGCTGATTCAGATTATTGGTAGTCATGAAGGTCAATAACAGATACAGTATCTGGAGCAAATATTAATTTGCTGTAAATTTGAAATCATTGGCGTAAAAATTTGAAACAACAGTTAACTTTGTTTATTTAAAAAAAACAACTAAAAAAATAAAATAAAAAAGTGCAGGAAGTAACAAACTTATATTAAATTGGTTTCGTTTAAAAGTTAAACAAAAAGATCCCAGAAAATTTCACAGCAAATAAAGTAAATTTATCCTAATTTATCTTTGTAAAAAGTTGAAACAACAACAAAAAGTGCAAAGAGTTCTTTGGCACATTAGCATGTCTAAAAAGCAGAAGAGGAAAGGGGTATTGTTATACCCACACACCAAGCTGCTGAGGCACTTGTACTATTTTATTCTAAGTACGAAGAGGACAAATATTAATTTTTTAAAGCTTGATTAACTGCATTAAAAGACATTTGTGTAAAAAGTTACAGCCCTAGTTACTAGTAACTTAACATCCAGAGGACTGAATGCAAGGTTTGCATAATCATTCAGACTGGACTTTTGGTGAGACAGTGATGATCTGCATCTATTATGCTATCAAAATAACTAATCCAATGCTGGCCTGTCTTTTTTTTTTAAAGGCTGATCTGACAAAATAACAAATAACACCACCGATAATCGTTGACCCCTAATTTAGACACTAAATAGGCACCAAATACTATACACTATTTAATGTCGTTCCTCCTTTCCTTAGCTTACCTGAGCGCTGTCTATGATCAGCTCTCCTGATGGAAGGATGGTGTACTCTCCACCTCTTTCACTCAGCAGATTTCCATCTTTTTCCCAGGACAGGCTGGGTTGTGGGATGCCGTCCGCCACACATGTCAGCTGAGCATGAGAGTTTTCCACAACTACAACCTCCTGCTCTCCACCACGAATGGACGGGGGAACTGAAAAGGAACAGAAGGGAAACAAACACGCTTACAATTTTTTTTTCTTTTTTACATTTATTTTAATACTATGGGGGTGTTGAAAAATTAGTTATTTGTTAAAGATTTTTTAATTCTTTTGTAATATAAGTTTGACTTAAGGATCAGTTTTTCACAGTAGAAATCCCTTAAATATTTGAAAGGACTTTATTAAAGCACCAAGCAGCCAGGGGTTTATATTAGACAATCAACTAAGAAAGATTCCTATTTTGATAAAAGCATTGAGTGAATTCACAACAGTACAAAAACACTTCTTACTTTAGACACTTGCACTAGGCCACAGAGTTATTTCAAAATAAAGTAATTTTAGCTATAAGATGGCTTTTTCCTATTGACACATCAATAAAATTATCTTATTTATTATTTCAGAAGGTTGAAATTGACAAAAAATTAAGTACAACATTTAAAGAAGCCCCTCTGTAATCTGGGAAAGATATTTTGTACAAAGAAAGAAGTTTTTTCCAAGGTTTTCTGACAGATTTAATTGATGGATTAAATCATGTCATATTAATACCATTAATTGACAAAAAAAAGGTCTCAGGTAGCTTTATTTACACTGTGTAATTACTTTTATCCTTATGTTTGTCATAAAAATAACAGGTATTATTTGATGGCTATTGATGAAAGTGTAATAGAGAAAATTTTTAAACTGAATGATAATGATTTTAGTAGAACTGAGTGATTTTATGAAGTCCAGAACTGAAACCTACTTTGCACAGTGAGGCTCATATCCAGGCTAGCGGTGCCGGCTGCATTGGCAGCAGTGCAAGTATATCGTCCAAAATCCGTGGGCTGAATGAGGGTGATCTGCAGGGATCCCGAGCTGAGCAGCCGTTGCCGCACAGAGTCACTCAGCAGCTGCCCGTCTTTGTGCCACGTAATGCTGGGTGGAGGGGTGCCATCAGCGTGGCAGTGCAGCATCACTGCAGCATCCACAGGGGCCACAAACTCCTGTGTCTCTGATCGAATGACGGGAGGTACTGAGGGACACAAATAAAAGCTAATTATTAAAACACACGGTTTTATTTAACTACCTTAAAATTACTTCCGTTTTCAATTTTTCATGTTGCATAACCTACCTTGCACTCTTAGTTTGGTCTTGCCCATGGCTGTGCCTGCAGGGTTTTGAGCCACACAAATGTACGTTCCAGAGTCAGACAAAGACGTTCTGGTGATTTGCAGACCTCCATCGGGGAGTACTGTGAAACCTCCAGCTACCATAAAACAACAAGAAAAGTTATAATAAATTTCAAGTGCGTATGGACTCAGCTGCAGAAGAGATGATTACCTGTGGTTGGTATGTTGATGCCCTCCTTCTGCCAGGTGATAGTGGGTCTGGGTGAGCCTGTGGCTCTGCAGGGCAGAGTGATGGGGGTGTTAAAGATCACGTCCAGAATGGACGGATGAGACTGGATCACTGGGAGTTCTGAGAAAGAGCATGAAGGAAAGAAAGTTAACATTCACACACAGAGAACATTAAGCTACATCCAAGTCACTAAATTGCAACAGATAGCAATCACAACCCTTGACTTTTATAAGGAAAGGTTGAAAACTTTGAACTTCTATTCTGAGAATAAGAGCAGACTTATTTACCGTGGACTGTGAGTGGCACGTAGCGCTGTGTGGAACCTGCAATATTCTTGGCCGTGCATGAATAGCGTCCGGCATGACTTAGGTCAGCTGAGGTGATCTCCACTGCACCTGTGTACAGACCAGAAAACATTTACTAAATCATGCAAAATCCCCTTTTTTGAGCTTTTAGGTTTACTACAATGTTAATTCCTGACAGAAAAACAACCCCAAAGCGGTATTTTGATACACTCTCTGAGCATTCCCCTCCAACCCTGCTCAACCCAGCACCAGCCCTTCCCAGTTTCCAAATATGATTGGATCAGGAACAGCCCCTTCCAAGAAGAGTCTGCACTGCCAGCACTGCCCCCACGCTAATACACACTTTCTCCGTGGGTAATCAGCAAAATGTTGTCACTTTATATGCACAACATGCAGATCCATCTTTGCAAATGTTTGGATGTTTGTTTATGTGGGCGAAACGCAGAAACGCTGCCAAAACCAGCTCAAGGCTGACGTCACAAAATGGGTGGGACCCACAAGGAGCGAAAGGCGGTGCTTCAGAAATCAAGGGTAGGAAATTTCCGGCTAGGAAAGGGAGCTTGTGAAAATAACTCATATTTAATAACAAATTCTTCTTTAGTGTGCTAAAGGTAATATATTATAATACATATGTAGTTTACTCTGAGAGACCTAAGAATAACATAATTTAGTCCCATTAAATGTTACAAAAATGCAGTATTTATAACTTCTTGTATACATTTACAGTTTATTAAATTCCAACTTTTTTACATATTTGCATTCGTAGAAGATTATTTATCAGTTTTTACATTGTGTATACATTTTTAATTCTATAAAACAATGATTTGGAGTAAACCTGTTGGTAGTATGCTGTATCCTCGTCCTTTGTTAGGTAGTTTCATTCCATCTTTGCTCCAGTGGATTGAAGGTTTAGGTACACCATACGCAGTACAACCAATGACCACCGGGGACTGTCTGATTACAACTAACTCTGTGGGTTCATCTGCTATGGATGGAGGAACTAGGAGGCCGACAGAGAGAGAACGAAAAATTACAGTGGAGATTCAACACATTTAATTAAAACTACTGAGCTGAGTAGATCTTACCAATGACAGTCAGATTGATTGATTTGGAGTTGTTCCCTGCTTCATTGGAAACCACACATGTGTACACAGCTGTGTCCTCCACTGTCGGTGCCAAAATGACCAGGGAGCCTGATGACAGTAACCTAAAAACGGTTATTAAAAAAATGAATTTTTTTATACAACCTAATAGAAATTGCTGACAAATATGACAAATAGAGATCATTTTATTTGAACTATAAAAATTGGTGATCTTAATGAAAAAGGAAGAAAACCTGGATCAACCTGTACATATTCTGGTTCTGGTCAGTGCTGATGGTTCGTCCTTTTTTCTGCCAGCTGACAGTGGGTTTGGGAATACCGCTGGCCTCACAAGGTAAGGTTGTTTGCACGTTGACTATAACGGTTACATTGGTTTGACTTTTGGCGATTGATGGAGGCACTAACACACGGGAAAGAAGCATTGCAATGCAGTAACTGCGTGGTTACGTGACATAACTCAGTTTGTAAGTATTCACCACCTACAATACACTTGCATATCGACTCTCCGGCGTTGAGTCCCGGCTGGATTTGTCACCAGGCAGAGGTAGCGCCCAGTGTCGCTAACCTGAGCCGAGTGGATATGTAGAGACCCGCCCTCCTCAAATGTGTACCTGCAAAATCCAAATAAGAAGAATTTAAGTGTAATTAAGTGATGGCATAAAAAGAAACTCTTCATGACAATTTCCTGTCTCATCTTTACCTGGGGTTATTTCCACCTAATATTGCTCCATTTTTCCTCCAGGTGACTCGAGGTGGGGGTACTCCGTTTACCACACATTCAAGCACCGCTGGTTTGTCAACATGCACCGTTACCGTCTGTGGGCCATCCTTGATAGTTGGAGCCACTGAAATAAATTTAGTTTACACAACATATTTTCTCTCATCTAAAATCAAGTTATTTTAAGTTATTGAAAATTATTCAAAAGTTTTTTTTTTTTCATGAACTGTACCATTGACATTCAGGTTAAACTCTCTTGTAGTCTTCCCGGCGACGTTGCTCGCCACACAGGTGTACTGAGCCGTGTCACTGAGCTCTGCCAAGTTGATCTGTAAGTAGCGTCCACCTGAAAGAATGCGTACACGTGCAGAGGCCTGTGCAGAGAAAAAAATGCTTTTCAAATACAGGCTAGGAGTAATGACAGCAATTTACTCTTTATTGGTCTACTGACTTGCAGCTGTTTGCCGTCTTTGAGCCAGGTCAGAGTTGGAGGTGGAACCGCGTCAGATTTGCACTCTAGAGTTGCCTGTCTGTTCTGCAGCACAGACACATCCTGAGGCGAGCTGTCACCCACAATGTTGGGCGGAACTGAAGGACATTCACCACAGACATGTAATATAGTCAGTTGTGTCACACAATTTTGTTTTTGACAGTTTTACCTAAAGTATCCTAAACTTGACAAAAACCTGTCTTTTCTAACTTGATAAGATTTGAAAAAATTGATTGCACCATAAAACAAATCAAAAATCTAGATTTTTTTAAGGTTTTTATATGTTTCACAAAAATGTACAGCTTTTCAAAGCAGGGTTGTAGATTACTTAGAGAGAAGATGCTCCCAGTAGTAGTGGGAAAAGTACAGTTTGTACCCTACACTGTGTGGCTCACATTTACAGCATGTTACCAACCATGTACTTGAACAAGAAACTCCTTATCATCATCTCCTGCAGGGCTGTTGGCTAAGCAGCTGTATCTGCCCGTGTCCTCCAGCTGAGCGTGAAAATAAATGCAATAAACAACAAATATATGAAAATTTTTAAATATATTTAGTGTCAGAAAATAATTACCACCTGTGCGGAAGCCATACGAAGGATCTCTCCTCCACGAAGGAGGCGCAAGCTGTCTGTGTGTGGGAGTGGGCGTCCGTCCTTTAACCAGGTCAGGGAGGGCGTTGGGATCCCTGAGGCCTCACACTGCAGCTCCAGCACATTATTAACCAGCACAGATATTTCTGCTGACACACCGGAACCCGTGATGTGTGGAGGCTCTAAGAAAAGCAGAGTAAATCAAAAGATTTTCCTTTATTTATACACCAAAAGTTGAATTTTAGAATTTTTCTAATGCTCACCCAACACCTTGAGGTTGAAGTGACGGCTGGCTTCTCCAGCGTTATTGTAGACCTTACAAGAGTAATGTCCGCTGTCGTTGACCTGAGCGAAGCTTATTTGTAAAGTGGTGTTGAGGTTAAGAAGAGCAATGTTTTGTTCAGGGAGTACGGGAACGTCATCCCTAAGCCAAGAAATGGTGGGAACTGGTGTGCCGTCAGCAACACACAGCAAAGAAGCCGTGCTGCCTTTGATTACAGTCACATCTTCTGTGCTTCCCGCTCCATCCAAACCAGGAGGAACTGAGGACAGAAATTTTATGTCTCAATAAACTTTTTATTTATGCTTATGTGTGAAAATACTAAAGATATTAACAGTCAGACCCACCATGCACCTGGAGGTTATAATGTTTATTGTCTACTCCTGCTCTGTTTGAAGCAACACATGTATATTTTCCACCATCTGACACCTGGATGCGTGTTATCCTGAAAATTAAACAAATAAAATTGTTTTATTTTAGTAAAAGTGATTTCAAGTGAAACACTTCTTACCTTATGTTTGTTTAATTAAAAATTAAACAAGAAAAAATTTTGAATGTAGTGATAAGTCTTTAGACTCAGAAGTTATAACTGTGCCATTATCTCTTTGTTGAAAACAATTTTTAAACCTTTATTATTTTTTTAATCCCCAGAATGGAAGTCTTTGATTTCATGACATTAGAACGGACCTACCGGAGCACCTGTCCTGCAGAAAGAAGTCGAACGTGGGAAGACACTGGCAGAGGCAAGCCGTTTTTCAGCCAGTGGAGTTGAGGCAGAGGAGTCCCAGCAGCAACACACTGTATACTGACAGAAGTGTCCAGAACTGCAGTTTGATGCTCAGCAGCTCCACTGTTGCTGACTATCACTGGAGGAACTGTGCAGGCAAACAGGAGCTCAACATCAGGAAAATTAAGATTACATTGGAACAAAAGTTGCAGAATGAGATGGACCCACCATACACATTCAGATTAAAGATCCTGTCTTCTTCTCCAGCAGTATTGGTGGCCACACAGGTGTACTTTCCACTGTCATCAGGGTGAGCTTTGACCACAGTCAGTCTGCTGCCATCTGGACTAACCCTAAGCATGGACACAGCCTTTATTGGAAAATCATTCCAACAAACGTCTCAAAAAACACTTCACAGAACTGATTTTAAGTTATTCCTACCCTTGTGTAAAATATTTATTTTCCTGAACTATAGATATGGATTTAAATGTACATTTTAGTAAAATAAAGACTTTCAAGACATCTGATGACACATTTCTGTACCTGAGTCCTTTGTGTCCAGTATGGTTGACAGCTTTTCCATCCTTCAGCCACTGAATTGTTGGAACTGGAGCTCCCTGAGCTTGACAGACCATCTGGATGCTTTCATTCAACAACACCCCCATCTCACTGGGCATGTCAGATCCAGAGATACTAGGTGGAACTAAGATAAACATCCCAATGAAATCTCCAAAAACTTTTGAAAATCCTTTAAAGAGATTTTTTTTAACAGTAAAGCTGTATACCTTGTATGGTGAGGTGGTAGTTCTTGCGTGCTTTGCCCTCAACGTTTGAGGCCACACATGTGTATGTTCCCCCATCGGAAAGCTGCAACCGTGCAATCTGCAGTTTGCTGCCCCCTGATGAGATGTGCATCTCCAGAGACTCTGAGTTGTCTAAGAAAAAGCGATATTGTCATATGTATTCACTTGAAAACATTAACATTAAAGTGTGATTTATGAAATGCTTGAATAAAAACGAGCTTCAATCTGAACTTACCAATGGGGTGTCCATTCTTCAGCCAGCTGAGACTGGGTGGAGGAATTCCAGAGGCATCGCAGGCAAATGAAACTGAGTTACTGATGATTTCCACCAAATTTTCACGTGCCGGTCCATCAATTCTAGGTGGAACTGAAGAAGAATAGCAGTCAGCCAAAAAAAAAAAAAAATCAGTTTGAAATAATGAATTGTTAGATTAAACGGTTATTAATTTTGTAAAAATAGATACCGTGGATGTTTAAGTGGAAGTTTTTGTCAACTTGTCCAGCAACATTTGTGGCAATGCAAACATACTGTCCTGTATCAGAAACCTGCAGAGTGGAAACAAATCCGATGATATTTTAATGGCACAAGACAAAAACATGAGGAAATGTTGAGATATTATGACATAGAGGAAAGCTGTTTATAGAATTATCACAGAAAATGAAATGTATATTTTTATGGAAGTTATTTTGTTCGACCAGATTCTGAATTTTTTAAACCCTTGAATTGTTGTTTTTACATGCAATTTCTGGGCCATCTAAAATCTAAGTTTCAAAAAAATTCAAAATGAAAATTTAAAGGATTTTAAAATATCCGAGACAAAATTCAAAGGTTTAACAAATTCAGAATCTGATGGAACGGAAAAACTTTTTTTTACCTCTGAGGTTTTGATCCTCAGGATTTGTCCGTCTGCCAGAGTCTGCAGATTGACTGATTCTGTCAACACTCTTCCGTTCTTGTACCAGAGGATGCTTGGTGGAGGCACAGCGTTGGACTCACACTCCAGAGTTGCTGATTTACCAACAAGTACATTCACCACAACAGGAGTTTCTCCGCTGTTGCCCCGAATACTGGGGGGAACTGCAAAGACGTGGTTTCAGCCATATGTTTCTACGATTTGCTTTTTTTTGACAGATT
Organism: Oryzias javanicus; assembly: GCA_003999625.1. Taxonomy (NCBI): domain Eukaryota; kingdom Metazoa; phylum Chordata; class Actinopteri; order Beloniformes; family Adrianichthyidae; genus Oryzias; species Oryzias javanicus. The sequence goes on from CM012440.1 coordinate 15,025,266, forward strand.
TTCAAACTGTAGGTTAACTGAAGATTCAAACAGACCGAAAACAGTGAGATGAATGTGCTTGTAAGCCTCTCCTGCTGCATTCATAGCCACACAGGTGTACTTCCCCCCATCAGACACTTTTGGTTTGAGGATTTGCAAAGTGCGACCTCCTAAATGAGACAGAAAATGCAACTTCATTTCCAATCATTTTTCAAACAGTTCCCTTAACTTGAAACTGTGATAATGACTCATTATCGACCAAGTACCTGGCATGATGAGTGTGTTTGAGCTGGCCTGAATGGGCCCCCGGTCATTTAGCCAGCTCAGTGTTGGAGGGGGGAAGCCAGTTACTTCACAAGAAAGGGAGACAAAGTTGTTCACCACCACGGTCACATTTTCCATGCTCACACCAAAAATGGACGGAGGCACTGCAAAGACAGATCATGAAAAACATTTTTTAATAAAGTGACCAGCATTTCTGACAATAATACTTAAACTTCTCACACCTTCCAAAAATAAAATACAGAGAAGAAGTCAAATCCAAGAATAAGTGGTTACAATAATAGATTTATTGATTTATTGTACCTACAATCCAACCAGGAAAAACAACAGTGGGATGAACTTTAGGAAAATAAAATGTGAATGAATTTGCCAACAATTCTTGCTTACTTGTTTGTGCACATATTTACCTTACACTTGATTTTCTTGCAAGAAATACAAGGAATCTGGAATTCTTCACCAGCACTGTTCAGTACCAGGTATTTATCTCTGAGTCACACTGGTTCAATTTTTGGCAAAAGATTTCCTGGATCGATTTTAGGTCAGTGAATCGAATTGTTCAAAAGGAATCAATATCAACTATGAATCGGATTGGCAACCGCAAATTATGATTTGAATCAAATTGTTGGTGAAATGAATTGCCTACTAAAAAAAGAAAAGAAGATCCTTCAAGGACTTACCGTGAACGTTCACATTAAATTGTTTTTCAGCACTTCCAGCCACGTTTTCAGCAACACACGCGTACCGTCCTGTGTCTGATACCAGTGCAGAAACCACCTAAGAGGAAAAAATGGGTGGCAGTTCAAATAAAACAAAAATATATTTATTTACTACAAAATGCAAAACTAAGAGCCAATACAATTGACAATAATTTGTTCATATATATCTTAGCCAAATAAAGAAAGAGCAAAATCTTTGGTTTCCTTTAAGCCTTATTGCTGTCATCACATTGAAATTAATTCAGGCTGTTTGGTTCATTTGGAAGTCTTAATGCAACCTTGCAATAAAATATTAACCTACAGTTCAAGATTTTTCCTTAACTGTTGCTTAACCAGGTAATCATTTCTGTTTATTACCTTGAGAGTTCGTCCATTGGACAAAACTCTGTATGGACCTTCAGAGCTAATGAGCTGGCTGTCTTTATACCAGGTGACCTTCGGGATTGGATTTCCATCCACATGGCAGTCCAACTGGGTTGTCTGGTTTACGAGGACTGTTACTTCATCGGGGACATCACTGTCTTTTTCCCGTATGGCTGGAGGTACTGAGGTCGGACAGATATGCATAAGGGCCGGATCTGCTTCAAAAGTATTTCCTCCCTAGCTGTAAACTCGCAAAAAAAAAAAAAAAACTCACACAGCACTCTAACATCATACTGGATGGAGTCTTGGCCTGCTTCATTGATGGCCACACATTTGTATCTGCCGGTGTCCTCAAGCTGAGCCCTGGGAATCTGTAACACTCGCCCACCTGAGAATAAAAGAGCAAAGATCAGATTCATCTTTTTTGTTTTCTTTCACCAGTTGATGCTACTCACCCGGCAGGATCAAAACGTTGTCATGAGATGTTAACTGCTGTCCATCTTTGTACCAGGTGAGCGTTGGAGGGGGTACTGCATTTGTTTCGCAGTACAGAGAGAAGGGGTTGTTGAGGATCACATCTCGAAGCATCTCCTCCAAAGCCTGGAGGCGACACGGAACCACCAGCTCCTCCAGGCTTATTGAAGTTAGGTGGGACTGAAAAGTATGGGAAATTGGAAAAAAAGAAAAAAAAAACATTTAAAAACTGATCTGGGAGTTTAGGATCTCACAGACAATGCAAGATATTTAGTGTACACATTAGACGCCAGGGCTCCAAAAAAAGTCCAAATGTCAAAAGCGCGTTTTCCTAGCCAGGTTTCAGCCATTATTTAATAACTAGGAATTAAAACAATGAAAAGACTGCAATGCAGCCCTTAACGAAACAATCCAATGAAAATATGGACTTAACTTTGGTCTGCGTAACATATATAAAGAAAACTAAGATTAAAATTGCATTTCTGTGTAACTTTTTTTAAATCAATAAATTAAGTATAAAAAAGTAAAAATACTTTATAAGATTTCAGTTGTTTATTAAAAACAATCGGCAAGCCAATCCACCCTCTAGATCCATCTACCTCTTGTGTATGAATGACAAAAAATTTAGCCATTTTACATAGGTTGTTGTTCTGGTGTGAAAGTTTGGGGTTTTGAAATAATAGTTTTGTCCAAAGAAAGAATGTAGGGCTTGGAGGCCTTCATTGGCAGAAAACTGCTTCATCCAGAACACACAGCAAACAGTGCCTTCAACTGTGACAGTGGTGCAGGACTCTGGGCAGCCTCAAACTGTGGACAGGCAAGACCAGACGTGGTGAGTCTCAGAGGATGTGGTGTCTGCAGGCTCATTTTTAACATGTCAGCATCAGTCAGCCCAGTTCACCTTGTATATTTACATCAAAGTCCTTCTCATCCTCTCCTGCAACATTAGTGGCCACACAGGTGTACCGGCCCGTGTCTGACACCTGAGCTTGTTTGATCTGAACGATACGACCGTTTGCTGTTACAGACACGTGGTCATCTGCTCGCAGGATCTGTGAAAAATATGTTTTAGTTACAAGTTATCGAAGAAATAAAATCCCCAATAGATAGATCTCTGAAAGCTTACATGCCCATCTTTATACCACTGTAGAGTTGGGGTGGGAAAGGCTTGAGCCACACACTCCAGGGTCAGTGAGCTGTTGATTGTGATCTTAACTTCTTTAGAGGAAAGTCCAGGTCCAGAAATGTCGTTCCTATCAATCTGTGGAGGAACTGGAGACCAAAACTTCACATTACGACCTTTGATGTATAATTTTCAAACAAAAATGATTTAAAAAATGTGATGGGCTTTCTGTTAAAAGTCATCAAAAACTCTCACCATAAACTTTGACCTCATAGTGTTTTAATGTCTCTCCTGCTTCATTTGTAGCCACACAGGTGTACCTCCCAGCATCCTCCACCTTAGCGTTAAGAATCTGCAGCGTTCGACCACCTGGAAACACAGGGGTCAGATATGCACCCGACGTTTCTCCGCTCATATCGAGGGGCTCCTCGTGACTCAAACCTGGAAGGACTCGAACGTTGCGCGTGGATTCAAACTGAACCCCATCCTTCAGCCATGTGATCAAAGCCGGAGGGTACGACTGCACTTCGCACACCAGCGAGGTGGGACTGCTCAGAGTCACGGTGACCTCCTCTGCAGAAACGTCAGGGCCGTTTCCGGCAATCGTGGGTGAAACTGGAATCGAGAGGTGTAGGGCAGATGCACCAGTCAGGATATTTCTGAATCTTTTATCAAGCTGTCCAACTCTTTACAGAGTATTTCCATCCGAGTTAACACTGCTTCTCTAAGTAGAGAACATATATCACACATATAATCTGTTTAAAAAGTGAATCAAAACTGTGCATCAAACACAGCAGCACTGCCTCTTTCTGTGGTTTGATCCATGCAGTTATATGTGTCATATATTTCTCATAATGTATGCATTTTTATTGATAACACTTGTAGGTATTTTAATTGCTTGTCTTATAATTGTATTTTTATTGCACAATTTAATTTGTAATTGTTGTTTTTAGTTTTTTAACATCTGTACAGGAACAACAGATGTAAAATAGCCACTGGGCAAATTCTTAAAGTGACGCTCTTAATGCTCATCGTCCCTAAATAAATAAATAAATAAATAAAACTACCCAGAACATTGAGGTTGTAATGGCGTCTGCGGTCTCCTGCACTGTTGCTTGCCAGGCAGCTGTAGCGACCAGTGTCTGCAACTTGGGCCTCTGAGATCTGAAGAAAACGGCCATGAGACAAAATCTGGTGGTGCCTGTCAGGCACCAACAACAGTCCATCTTTCAGCCATTTAATCTCTGGTACAGGGTTACCTGGGACATTCAAACAACAAAACAACAAAAAGCTATATCAGCTGTGAGGTAAATAAAGAGCTAGATACCATTTTTTTGGTAAGGATGCAGTAAAACGTACCTGATGCTTCACAGGTGAGAGTGATGTTGCGCTTCTCTTTTACTTTAGCATCCACAACAGTTCCCTCAGACACGATCTTCGGTGGAACTGTCATTTAAATAATTACAAGAATCTTTCTGATTGTCTAAGTCGCAACCATACTTTTATTTTTACGGTTTTAAAGAAGCTTCAACATTGAGGTTAAAAAATAGAAACATTTGCTGTCTTTTTTACCAAGTATATCAAGGTCAAAGTTTTTCCTTTCCTCTCCAGCACTGTTGGAAACGATACAAGTGTATCTCCCAGCATCCTCCACCGCGGTGTGCATTAAACGAACACTACGTCCTCCTGAAGAATGAACGTTTATGAATGTTTGGAAAAAAGTTTATTTTTCCAAACAAACACATCATAATGCAAAATAAATACTATATTTTAAACCTTGTGGAAGTATACTTTTGTTTTCTAATATTATTAATAGTCAGTGCACAAAACAACTCAAAAAAATCCAAAAAGTGAAAAAGCAACTGACCTGAGAGGATGCGCACCGAGCTAGATGTTTTTATAGGCTGACCATCTTTCAGCCAGGATATGGTAGGAAGGGGAATGCCTGAAGCCTCGCAGCTCAGAGCCACTGGGTTCTTCACAACAACACTGATGTTTTCTGGTGACTGCACCTGACCAAGTATGCTGGGAGGGACTGATCAAAAGCAGAGGGGTAACCTGATTAAATCCAAACCTTTAAATGTTAGACTGTCAAGTAAAAATAGCAAAAATATAGGATTAAGAGTTATACCATGTACACTGACGTCGTACTTGCTGTCGGCCTGTCCTGCTACATTAACAGAGACACAGGTGTAACGTCCGGTGTCTGTAACCTCTGCATCTCTAATCTGCAACAACCTCCCATCATTCAGGACCTTTGCACCACGCTGTCCTGTGATGGGCCGTCCATCCTTCAGCCATGAAATTGCAGGTTGTGGCACCCCCTCTGCAGCACAATGTAGGGTAATATTTCCTCCTTTATGACCGTAAAGTCATCCCTTTCACCTTCATCGCGTCTAATGGAGGGGCGGACTAAACACAAGAATGAAACTGTGATGAGTGTGTAATATGAAAGAAAGGGAGACAAGAGACCATTAATTATATACTTACCATATACTTGCAGGATGTACTCTTTGGAGGTGGTGCCAGCCTCACTCGAGGCTAAACAGGTGTAGGAGGCTGCGTCTGCTTTCTGAGCGCTGGAAATCTGCAGCTGACGGCCTCCAGACAAGATCCTGAGCCGTTGGTCTGACTTGAGCTCAGAACCTAAACCAAGTCAAACACTAAATATTTCTGTTGCCATTTAAATCTATTTCTATCCACCAGAGGTGTCAAACTCTAGACCTCGAGGGCCAGCATCCTGCCATATCTGAAGCTGATTACCTGGATCAGGTGTGCTTTGCCAATAAGGAGCTTCAGTGGCAGGTTAGTTGGAAAACATGTAGAATATTGGCCCTTGAAGCCTGGACGTTGACCCTTATATGCACTTACCAGCTTTCTTCCATGTAAGGCTGGGAGGCGGTATACCGCTCAACTCGCACACCAAGGTGATAGGACTTCCCTCAATCACTGTCAGATGAGAAACCTCCTCAGAGCCGCGGATACTGGGGGAAACTGCAATTACATTATGATACCACAGGGAGGCGGACAAAAATTAGATTTTAGTCACAAAGTTGCCTCTTAGTAGAAAAGCAACCTTTTCATAAATGCACAACAATAACAATGTCAAATTTCTTAGAGAAAAGTGTTATTATATTACTTTCACATCTCAACTAAATCTAGAGGTTAATTTGGGTGTTTTAATTAAAGATTTTTGGATTAAAAGAAGATTAAATTCAACATATTTAGGGAATAAAGCTATTTCTTTTTATTTCACACTAAGGAATAATTATTTTGTGAGAAACACTTACCCCAAACATTGAGGTTGTAGTTCTTTTCTGTTTTTCCAGCAACATTAGTAGCTTCACAGGTATACCGACCAGAATCCTGAACCTGGGCACTTTTGATCTATCAAAAAACCACCATAGTAAGAGTCTTTAAATAACCATAACATCATAGCTTTAAAACATTTACATAAAACATTTAGGAAGTTTTCATATTGCGTGTCTCATTAACTCTACCTTTAGTCGACTTCCATGATCACCAATAATCAAACCAGGTTTCCTAAAGAGAGGGCGGCCATCTTTGTGCCAGGAGAGTGTAGGCGGGGGGATTGCATCGCTTTGGCAGAGCAGCTCCACCGATTGACCGAGCATCACCGTAGAGTTCACCTCCTCACCCTTTATGTTAGGGGGGACTGTGGCAAATATGAAGGCAAGTGGTAAGATAAGGATCCCTAAAATATGTTAGATTAATGTTTTCTCCTGTTATTAAAAGGTATAAGTTTGAAAACTAATTTGTTCCCATAAACTGTATGGTGCTCAATTTAAGAAATTTGGACCTTAAACACGATCATGTCATTCCTAAAACCAGACAAAAATCCTTCCGGGGATTATCTAGTTCAAGAGGAATTTTGTTTAAGTCCCTGTTCAACTGTTTAACATGAAACAGTCACTCTTTATTGGCAAAAGTTTAGCTACAGTAAGTAATTTCAGATCAATTTCTCCTGTGTCATGGACGTTGAACAGGCAGAGCCCAAACTCATTGAAAAACGACTAGCAGACTGCTTAGCATTGGCTCAGACAGGAAGCGACTGTCGAATGGAAGCAATTAACACAGAAAATCTGTCTCCTTTTCTGGAGAGAAAACTGCATTTGATTGCTTTAAATAAATAAATGCCATTCTGCAGACATAAACTCGCACAAATATACGATGAGTGGCACACAGACTCTACGTAATGGTTTATAATTTAGCTCTGGGGCATTGCTTTTGATTAAACTCGGATTTAAGTTTTATGTGGTAGTTCAATGGGTTTATTTTAAATGTAACCCAGAGTTTTCAAATCTGTGGCTGGAAAAACTAATGAAAAAGTTAAAAAAAAGTTTTTATCTGTCTGGATTTGTTCTCACACAGAAATTTTCCAAAAGTTTGAATTGTGATATAAATGTTAAACGCTCAGCTTAGATATTTATCTATCAACGAGTCCGGATGTCCCACTTCTGAGTGGAGTTTGCATATTCCCCCTGCTCTTGTGTAGATTTTTTTTAGGACATTCCAGCTTCCTCGCAAAGTCCAAAAACACGCTTTGTAAGTTAATTGGTGGGATGTGGTTGTTTGTCTCATTGTCTAGGATATACGGTGCCTTCACTCTTCAGAAATTACGTAGGCTTAGGCATCCCTGTCACTCCCTGAACAGGATTGATAATAATGGTTTGTAAAATAGATGGAATAAAAATAAGACAAAAAGGTTTCTCTTTCTCTCTTTCACACTATTCTGTACTGATTATTTATTCTTTATTGCAACTTTCCATGTCCTTTTACTGTTGAAGTGTATTTTTCTGTTTATTTTTAAATTCGTTTTATATACATAGGTCCTTTGGTTGTGTCAAATCTGCAAAGTAGTTTTATTTTTTGCAGTTATTATAAATATTTTGTGGCTAAAAACTCTTCATTACACGCATGTACACTTTTCTAAGACAGCAAAACATTTTCACACTTTTCTTTCTTCTAAACTCTCAAAGTTCAAAACTATAAGGACAATAAGTCCCGAGTAAACTAAAGATCTGATAGTGATCAACTATTTAGATGTATTTGGCAAGCTGTACTATAAAGGAGAAAAATTAGCCAAACAAGACCATAAAAAGAGAACCGCTTTATATTGAGGAAACACTTCTATTTAATAAAAAATGTGGTTTTATAACAAATAAATGATAATTTTCTCACCATAAACCTTCAGCTCATATTCCCTCTGTTGTTCTCCACCAGGGTTAACGGCCACACAGGTGTATGTACCTGTGTCACTGATCTGTGCACTATTCAGAGACAACACTCTGCCAGCAGACAACACCTGGGGAGGGAACAGAATGGGTGAGAACACCCCAGAATCCAGCACACGAAAATACACACTACATTCATCTGTGATCATCAGTAAAAAAATCTTAAACAGTTTCAACAAGAACTGGAAATACATTAAAAGCATTTTTTGAATAGTTGATGAGATACCTGTGTCCCATGAGCAACGCTCGTCACAGGACTGCCATCTTTTAGCCACATAAGACTAGGCAAGGGAACGCCAGAAGCATCACACTCCAGCTTAGCAACCTCATTAACCACAACTGATATTGCACCACCTCGGCTTGAGATGGTCGGAGGCACTGAAAAGTATTAAAAAACCACAGTGTGAGGGGGATCCCCACTGAATGCCACATTGGAACAACAAACACCTACCAAACACTTGCAGGCTGTAAAGAAGCTCTGCAGCTCCAGCCAGATTGACAGCCTGACATTTGTACACGCCGGCGTCCAACAGCTGCGCCCGCTCGATCTGGAGCACCTGGCCTCGCTTCAGTACCGACACGCCAGCTGCACTGGTCAGAGGCCGGCCATCCTTGGACCAGGACACAGCTGAAGCATAATTGTATCAAAAAGGGAGTCAACAAAAACCATGGTATAAAATAATAAGAAAATAGTACTTTAAAGAAACGAGGAAATCAATTGTATGATCTTTGAAGAATTTATTTGTTTAATGGTGTATAAAATAAGTATTTAGCTCCTACCAACAAGCAGAACAGACCATTTCTATCCTCCAATCATTAATGACACCTAAAACTGGTTTTCTGTATAAAAGACAACACCCTTAAACAATGAGACTGCAACCTCTCCATCATGAGCAAGACCGAAGAGCTGTCAAAGGATACTAAAGACAAGATTGTACACCTGAACAATACTGGGATGAACCAAACTACAATAAGCTCCAATGTATGAATGCTTCAGTAAACCAGTCACAATTTGATAACATGTCTTCTTTTTTAAAGTCTTCTTTCTAATGCCTTGTTTCTCTCTTAAACAACCAGTTACAAATGGTGTTGTGGGCTCAATTGTTCTTCAAGTTCTTATTCGGGAAAGTTTTCACAGTTGAACACCATCACAGAATTCTCTTTGACAAAAGAATTGAAATGTCCTCTTTTGACAGTTAATTTCAAGACTCCATACAGTTCTGAGTCAAATTCTACCTCGGATGAAGAAAACAAAGACATACATGGATGGAGTGGAGCAGGGAGCTCGTGGCATGCTCATTTTAAGTTCTATGTAAAAATTAAAACTTTTTTAAACTGCATTTTTGGTGGTCCTGATTCCCAATAACTCAAGAAAAGAAACATTTAGAAATGCAATACTGATCTGAACATTCTTTATAGATGCCCATCATCAGAAAATTGTCACAAGAACATGTTAAAAAACGCACAATATTGCTTGTATCCATCTGCCTACATAGAAATGTCTAAGATCCATTTTCTGCTCTTCAGTAACTGAATTATTATGCTGGAGGTCCAGTTTAATGATCAGTGGAAAGTGAGATTTGCAGCCTGTTAGCAAGACACAGCATCGCTGAGGAGGACATCTGTTATCAATCTCACCAGGTAATGGGCTTCCAGTAGCCTTGCACGTAAGCTCAATAGGAAAGCCAGACAGAACAGTCTGGTTGATGGTCTCTTCAGAAAAGAGGATTCTGGGAGGCTCTGGGGAAAAAGTTAAACATTACATGGAAGGACATATACATATATCCCTACTGAATAAATCTAGAATAGTGCAGAAAACAAGGACAGTGCATGAATCTGTAAGTTACCGTGGACACTCAGTCGAAAATGCTGTTGTGCTTCCCCAGCTGCATTGGTGGCCAAACAGGTGTATTTCCCAGAATCCTCTTGTTTGGCCTCTGTGATTGTGAGTGTTCGGCCTGCTGACTGCAACTTTGTTAAAGAAAGCAACGCAAAATACTGTTGAAACTGTTGATAACTTTCTGTAATGTCATTACAGGGCCTTTAGAAATGAGTCAATACTTCTTACCTCATTGGCAGATTTTCTTTAAATAGGCAAAAAAAAATAATAAAATCTGCCAATGTAGTAAGAAAAATTGGTCTTACAAAGAATTAGTTTTTTGAATCATTTTTTTTTGGTCACTAAGACAAATTTTCTCAAACTAAGATTATTATTTGAAAAACATTCGAGATACATTTTTCTTGAACAACAGAAAATTATTTTTAAAACAAAGATCTTTTTACATTCTTAATTTTCATTTTTGAATGCTGAATTATTAGTGCCAAAACATTTCATTTAACAACATTCTACATAAAATTCTATACTAAATAAAGCAAACTTGTTCATGTTCATGCTGTTTGTTAGATAATTACTGAGGTTTTCTGTGCTTTTACTCTGCGGATTTGTGACTTTTTTTTGCATAATTAAAGTCTTTTGGAAAAACTGACCTTAAGGTGTTCTTTTGTTGCATCAACAGGTCGACCGTCTTTAATCCATGTGATACTTGGGGGAGGTATTCCAGCTGAGATGCACTCCAAACTGATGGTTTGATTGAGAATCACTGAGCGCTCAGCAGGCCCAGTCATACGAATAGATGGAGGCACTGCAGAGAGAGGCTTAGAATATTGACATCCTGAAAACATTCTTCTATTTTTGAGCAATTAAAAATAGACTTGTTTTTAATTATATTTGGGAGAAGATAAATTATAAGAGAAATTATAAACTTTTTTTTTTACCTTGAACTACTACATTGAAGTCCCTCTGGTGGTTTCCAGCTTCACTAGTAGCCACACACTGGAAGTGTGCCGTCTCTGAAACTTGAGCGCGGGAGACAACTAGTCGTCGCCCGTTGGCTAAAATCCGCAAGCCTTGGCCCTGTCTGAGCGGTTTCCCGTTCTTAAACCACCTGTCGAGGGGAAGATTTCCCAAAGAGCAAGTGTGCATGTCTGGTTCTGGTTTGTTTCCCCCCCATGGGCCATGTTCCTGTGGTTTTTTTTTTTTTTGTCTGTTTTTTTTTGTGGGGCTAACATGGGGCTGTTGACTAAAACTGTGCGCCCAGTTACATCATCGGCTCCCTCAATGAAAGGTGGAACTGTAAATACCGTAGTAATTTTGGTTAAATATTAAATAGGGAGATAAAAAACCATTGATTGAGAATTTATTTTTAATTGTTGTATCTGAGTTTTAAAGATGATGAGAAATCTACTGGGGTGGAAATTTAACCCTTGTATCATGTGGGCCACTTTCTACTGTGAAAACCGTAAAAAAAAAGCTTAAACCAATAACAACGCTATTTTAAATGTTATATATATATATATAATAAATATAGAAAAGAGGCATAACTGCTCTGGATTTTTGGTGCTGGTAGGTGCACCCTAACCCTTTTTTTTGGTGATGATGGTCTGAATATGCTTGAATTTTTGATATTGATTAATGTGGAGGATTTTTGCCTGATGATAATCATCTGAGTATATTTATATTTTTGGTCCTGATTAATATAAATGGCTTGTCTGTGGATGTTTGGAATTGATATCACTGATCTTAAGGATCATTAATAACCTGAATCTATGATTGTAGGTGTAAATATGTTTTAAGTCCTAAACCGGATATTGATCATTCATGTAAAGAAAATGGTAAAGTCAAACTGGGGTGGGATTATATAAATTCGCTTCCTCCCACTCCCTTTCAAGCGACCAACTTGTGATTGATAATGTGAGATGTTATTTTATGTATAATTACCTGATTGCTTAAGATAAACTATTTCATTCATTCATTCGGCCGTGGTGTAGTGGTAGGGCAGTCGTCTCATGATCGGAAGATAATGGGTGCGATTCCTTGCCCGCCCATGTGTCGAAGTGTCCTTGGGCAAGACACTGAAGCCTAAATTGCCTCTGGTGGGAGGTTGGCGCCAGTGTTCGGCAGCGGAGCCACCACCAGTGTATGAATGTGTGTGTGAATGGGTGAATGAGTGAATGGGTCTGTGACTGAAGCGCTTTGAGCCTTCGAAGGAAGATAGAAAGTGCTATACAAGTATTTACCATTCTTGTTTCATGCATGGCTAGATTTTGCATTGCAGACATTCCACATTTGATGCCATACTTGGCAAGAAGGCATACTTATTTTGGATCAGTATAGTTAACCATCTAAAAGTGTCCGGGTTAAATCACCAGTAACATCATCTTTGTATACACACTCTGACAGACATTCCACTAAATTGTCTAGGATTTATACATTAGTTGAGGACCCCAAATAAGGAAAAGTCACAAAACGTTATGAAGAAAAATAAAGATAAATCAATAGTTTGACCAATGAAAAAACTAAAATGGACTAAATTGACCCTTAACATAACAGTTAAATTCACACTATGATTGATAATGTTTATGTAAATCTGTATTGCATATTCATATTTATTTATATCCAACAGAGGGGAATTTTTTTTTTTTTTTTTACCTAAAACTTTGACGTCGTATTTCACCTCCTTGTCTCCTGCGATGCTTGTAGCCACACAAACATAGCGGCCTGAGTCTAAGGTACTCGCTGACACAATTTCAACTTTTTTCCCCTGTTCAAACACACGCAAACTTTCTCCATCCTGCACAGGGACTCCATCTTTCAGCCAGGTGATGGAGGGAGGAGGGTGACCCACCACCTCACACTCCAGGATCAGGGACTTGGCTACAATCACTTTTTTCTCCATGGGCCCATCATCTTCCCCTACAATGGTTGGAGGCACTGTGAGGGAAAAATATAAAAAGAAGCAACAATTTGTTTATAATTCCCAGCTATTTTATGTAATATGGCAGCCCTATGGACTTCGATCTGAACACAAATGTGCCAGTAAAAATTTAGATGAGGTTTGGAATTCCGCAAAAGATTAGTTTGAAAACACTAAAACATGCTAAACAGTCTCCAGTAAAAACTTCTATATTTTTCTTTGATATCATTGTCAATTTTAAATTTTCAACATTGAGATCTTTCATGATTTTTTTGAATAAATATTTTTTTGAATGAAAGTATAAGTATGTAAATTAAATTATTATTTCAATATATATAAATTAAGGAAAAGAAAGTCAGTCTTAGTATTTGTGTCTTCTTTTGTTATTTACACACTAGTCCCAATATGCTGACTGCTGGGGTTAAATGTTTAAAGTGTGATTTTTCGGCATAGTTTAAAAAAGTTAACAGGAATTTTTCACTGCAAATAATCATGATTCTTTTTTTAGAGTCAAACATCAAGCAAACTTGTGCAATTCTGACACATGAAAGCAGGTTGCTAAAGCTCTGTTGGATGTGGTTCAATTCCAAGACTTAACATTTGCTAGAGTATTGGTTCAAACTCCTAATCACACATTTCCCTTAATTGCAGTACAACGTTTTTTTAAGTAATATATAACGATTTATACTTTGTGAATATTCAGCATTAATGATGTTATACATGTAATACATTTTCTTATGCTGCCACAGACTCATTTAATGCATTTTTTGTTGAAAACTAGGATTCCCTCTAGACTTTATTTTGTAGATCTCTAAATATAGTCCTACATTTATTTACGTACCTTTCAAATTTGACAAATATATTAAAAAAAGAAAATTAGAAACACTTAATTTATACATCAAGGTTCATTTTGTATTTTCCAGCTTAAACAACTCTATTTATATGTAATGAATTTATATATATATATATATATATAATATATATAAAACATTTCGATTTTTTTTTTATCTTTTTTTGTCACAAATCTTTAGCATATTTTTACCAGGCCACAGTTGTAAATAAGAACAATGTTTTTAATAGCATAATAAACATTTGTTTAATTATTTGTTTCTACAAAGAAGGGTGTAATCTTGTTGGAACAATAGCCCAAAAATGTCAAGAAACTTGTACTCATAGCCATTCAGCATTTCAGATAGAATGATAAAAATGCAGGAAAAAATTAAAAAAAATAATACAGACAAAGTAGACATTTACCATAGACCTCCAGCTTGTAGTTCTTTTCATCACTACCGGCCACACTGGTCACCTTGCAGGTGTACTGACCAGCGTCTGACGCCTGCACACGAGGGATCTTCAGGAAACGACCTCGTTCCACATACTGAGCCTGTCGGCTGGACAACACGGCGGCTCCTTTTCGGTACCAGGTGATGGTGGGAAGCGGAACCCCACGTGTCTCGCACTCTAACCTCACCACGGCGTCCTGCAACGCTGTGACTTCGGTGGTCAGGTTGCCCCCTTTAATGGAGGGGGGAACTGCCATAATGAGAAAAAAATAGGAAATATTTTCATGTGCTTAAAATGTTATTTAATTTACTTAATTGATTTGTGGTTCAAGAACCTTTTCCCTACCATAGACAATAAGGTTGAAATCTTTGGACTGTTTTCCAGCTAGATTAGAGGCACTGCATTGGTAGAGAGCCTGGTCACCGAGACGGGCACTTTTAATCCGCAAAACCTGACCCCTGTTGGTGACCTCTAAATTTGGATCACCTAAAAATATCAACCTATTGAGATAAGAATCAGAAGGGTGGACAGGGAGTTATTACACAACAATTTCTTACATTTTCTTTGATTTTTTTTTTTTGTTGTTGTACATCAGACTTACTTCCTGTTTTTGAACCACTGGATTATGGGAAAAGGAGAACCTTGCACTTTGCACTCGAGAGTTATTTCTTCTTTGACAATCACAGAAACTGCTTGAGAAGAGTCCGATCCAACAATTTTTGGTGGGACTGAAACAAAGGAACGTGTGATTGCAGCTTTAGTACAGTATCCAAAAAAGATTTTTCTATATCTTTCACATTTCAGTTCATACTAAGATAAGAGGCCTTTATATCCCCAAAATACCTCAATTTTAGGCACAAGACAGCATCAACAAAATAAACAAATTTGGTTTTAATCAAAGAAAACGAAAGTTTTTGGTCTCACTGTGAGTTTACCCCTTTACTTACCCATTACATCCAGGAAAAAGTCTTTTTCGGTGCTCCCTGCTACATTGATGGCCTTGCAGCTGTAGCTTCCTGCATCTTCCTTTATGGCCTTCAGCAGTTTCAGCGTCTTTCCCATGTCAAGAATCTGGATGTTACTACCAGAAACTACCTGGCCATCAGGATAAAACACACTTTGTAAAATGAAATAGCATAAATAAGCGTTTTAGAAATACTATCTGACAATAGTTACTGACAAATGGGTTGGACATCATCCTAGATGCAATTAAACCTTTTAAAAAGCTGTCATTTTGAATTTGTGAAGGTAAAAAGGAGATGTTGACAAAAGTGAAGAAGACATTGGAAGGAAATGTTTTACATCTTGAATGAAATCACTCATGATTAGCAAATTAAAGGACACAATCTGTGTTTGGCAGGAGACATAAACGCAAGGGCCAAGTGAGAAGAAATGAGCCAAGAAACTGTGATGCTAGCAACTGTTTATTGCTAGCATCACAGTTGTATGGAGTCGTATTGGATATAGAGAAATGCTTTAAAGTCCTACTTCAATGAAAATTGTGTTTTTGAAGTTTTTAACATGCTCTTTTAGCATTTTTCTCATGATGGATGACATACATAAAATAATTTGAAATACTCAGAAATACTAAGAGACTGCCTTTCTAAGTATTTCTTTATATAAATTGTGATGGAACAGGAGAAAACAAACAAAAAAAAAACTGGTTTGAAAGAGCTCTGGTTCAAGCAACCCTTAATCAGAGGTTATTTTCCTTTGCAAATGCTTCATTCAATTTCATTAAGGAATGAAAGGACAAGGTTTTAAATTTCTACTTTTAAAATAGTAAATTATAAAAGAAAACCCTTTTAGGATCTTTATTATTTATTTATTATTATTACTGAAATTGTCTTACAGGAGTCCCATCTCTGTACCAGGTGATTACAGGGGTTGGACTTCCTACAACGTCACACATCAAGCTGATGGGCTGGTTTACAATGACTGACAGGTTTCCTTGGACGTCCCGATCGTGAAAGTCTGGGGGCACTGTGGAGGCGTCAAAAGATACAGATTATACAAAAAAAAAGGCCATAAATGTGATGCTATACTTGAGATGTTCTTATGGAATTTAGAAGACGATAAATTAAAAAGCTAATCAATCACCATTGACTTTGAGCTGGTACTTCTTCTCAGTGGATCCAGCATCATTGGCAGCAGTGCAAACATACTCCCCGTTATCCAGAGGTGAAACCGAGGCGAGGATCAGCAGGGTCCCATCCTCTAAAATGGATACCCCCGGCTCATTCCCAGTCAGTTCTTGGCCATTTCGCAACCAGCGAATCACCGGCTTTGGCAAACCTAAAAGAAATTCAGGATGAATGATCATTTTTTAATGTAATATGAGTTAATGCCGTCTCTTATTCTATAAGAAACAGTGTGTCTTTTTAGGCGTTTATGTTGAAATGATTAAAGTACAGAATACCTTTAGCAGGGCAGGGGAAGGCAATCCGCTGGTTTGCAACCCTCTCTTGCAAGGGGCTGTTGAAGGGGGGCTCCAGTACTTCAACAACAGGTGGGACTGAAAGAGCGAGCAGTGAGCTCACACATCATATAGATACAAACTACAAGAAAACATCTGAAGCATTGAAAATACATGTGTACAGTATTTTTTTTTTAAAACAGGATCTTGATTATAGGAAAACTGTTTTTACTTCCATCAGTCACATCTCCTTTAAAGATAGATTTCAGAGACTCAACTTACATGATAATTTAGCACTAAATGCATTTTACTATATTTTGAAAAACTTCTTTTGTACATTAAAAACTTAAATCTTTTGAAACTCCCTTCAAAGTTTATCCCACCAGCTTTTTTTTTTAAATAGAAAATTTTATATTTGACTTAGTTAAAAAAAAAAAAAAAAAAAAAAACCTTCAACCAACCTTGAATTACAACCCTAATGCGAGCCTCAACCTTGCCTGCCGTATTAGAGGCTGTGCACATGTAGGTTCCTTCATCCTCCAGTGTGACAGTCTTCAACACCAGGCTGCCATCCGGTGATGCTTTATATTCTTTAAGGTCTTTAGTCCATGTTATTGCCGGATCTGGGACCCCTTTCACAACGCAGGGAAGCTCAACTGTGTGGCCCACCTGCACCTTTATTACTTTGGGCCCGGGATGAATTCTGGGGCGTACTGCAGAATAAATGGAAAATAGAGAAAGCAATAAGATAATTAAACCAGCAAGTGATGTGATTCTAATGTATTGTGTGTTGCAAAAATGTCATTAATTTAAACAAATGTACCAAAAGGAAAAAGCTTTAGATTAACTTAAAGACAAACTGATGAAAATTGTATTTCTATTATGTTCTTGTGGCATTTTTTTCTAATGATGGAAGACATATAGGAAGAAATATATGCTCACACTTGCATTTCTGAGTTTTTTTTAATTCAAATGTTTTAAATCAGGATCTGCAAAAAATGGTGGTTAAAAAAAAGCTTATTAATGATGTTGAAAACATGCTGATCAGGCCACAAACTTTGTCTTTGCTCTGAAATGGGGAGCGGAATTTTCAACCAACTCCTGCTTCTCTGCAGAAACTGTCCTAAAAAATAACTTTTTTTTGTTTGTTTGTTTGTTTTTTTTGTGTGTGTGTGTGGGGGGGGGGGGGGCACAATCATAATAAAAATACTATTGTGAACGGTTTTTAAATAGACCAAATGATGATCGGAGGGGGACTGTAAGTAAAAGTTCTTTAGCATCATTGTGTAGTTCTTGTAAGGATTGAGGAACTTACCCATCACACTCAGGTCAGTGGACAGTGTCAGGTTACCAGCAATATTGGAAGCAACACAAACATAAAGTCCACCGTCTGACACTCTAGTCTCCAGGATCTTCATGGAACCAGAAGAAAGCTGGATATGCCTGACGGGAGGAAAAACAACAACCTTCATCAGTGTGCGTCTACAGATAAGGGTTGGTTCATTTAACTATGGAGGGAAAGTCCAGACACTGACTGTACCCGCAAAGCTCCAAAGAAGAAAAAAAAAATCATTTTCACTAAATGACTTACTGTTAAATGATATTACTGTTTTTAGAACAAACAGTAATTCTTAATAATCCACCATCAAGTATAATTACAGTTACTGCAGCAGGCTCACGATAAACACAGCAGGCCACATAAAATGAGGATGACTCATTTATTTTATAAAACCACAAACTGTTCCTCGTAGACACAGCACTGCAAAGAAGAAGGGTGTAGGCTTAGATAGTCTGCTACAAATTACAAACGATCCTCACAAGTGTCTTTATGATACAAGTTAGTATTATATGTGGAAATTGAACATTTCCAGTATCAGGAATTATATTTAAAAAAAGACTGTTTAGTATTTAATAGCATCAGTACTTATAAAAGGCTGTGCAATGGAGAAGTGGTTGGCGCTGGTTCAAAACCCAGATGGGCTCTTTCTGTGTGAAGTTTGCATGTTCTCCTCATGCATGTGTGGGCTTTCTCCAGGTACTCTGGCTTCACCCCACAGTCCATAAACATGCTTTATAGGTTAATTGGTGTCTCTAAATTGGTGTGCATGATAGTGGGTGGCCCTGCAGAAGACTGGAAACTTTTTCAAGGTGTAACCCATCTTCACCCAACTGCAGCTGGGTTTGCTCCAACAACCCAGTGATCGCAAAAGGAATTCAGTGGATTCTGAGGATGGATGGATGGATGGAACAGTACTTCTCAATGAAAGTTTAAAGTAACACATCAAATTCATTAATTTTAGGCTAACTGATAATATACTAAAAGTTACACAAATGTTTTCTCCCTTTTACCACATGAATTTGAATTTAACTGCAGTACTACACTTCAGCTAACCCAGACAGTAGTGACAGGGTTTACCTGGGTGAAAATGGGGAGATGAGCTGCTTCCCCTTGGCCCAGCTGATGGTAGGAGGGGGGACACTGCGGACATCGCAGGGCAGCAAAGCATCCTCGCCTTCAATCACTGAGACCTTCACTGGCTTTGCCGAATCTCCAGCACCATCAGAACTGGATCTAGGTCGGACTAGTTAGGCAGACACAAATGTGATAACATCCCCACTGTTAAATTGTGAGATGTGTTAACAGTTGTGAAATGTGGTGCTCAAAAGTCATAAACTACAGTGGAAAAGCCACATTTTGGCTGATCATTTTTTGCTGACTTCGTCTCATCATGTGAAAGGCTTACCATAAACTGTGAGCTGGACCTTCCTGGATGCAGAGCCAGCAGCGTTGGAAGCAGTGCAGAGAAACTCCCCAGTTTCATTTCCAGAGGGAGAATTGATGAGAAGACTTCCATCAGGATCCAAAGAGAAAGACGGACCACCCACATTCAGCCGCTTTTTACCCTAAAAATAAAAACAGAATTATTCATAGCAGATGTGATTTTAAAAAGAGAAATTAGTTTACCTGATTACTGCTTAAAAGAATGATAAAAAAACTAAATAAATATATTTTGCCTGAAACCAAAAGTAAATAATACAAAAAAACAAATTGCATTAGGTTTGTCTTAACTGTAAAGGTGATCACATCTGCTAGTGCAGAATGTACCCTGGACTTATTTTACATGTCCCAATTGTTCACTTTAACAACAACAAGTTTTCCAATTCAAACATACTAGTGGAGAAAATGAAGAAGACAGAAGGAAAGGCCACAATTCTTGTCCCAATAAATCTAAAATTGGCTGCTTAGAGACAATGATGGGAGATGATTTGTTGAAGCAGGACATTTTCTGACAGAAAGATGTGCTTTTGTTTTTGTTGTGTGCTTTAGTTTCTAGAAAACCTTGGTCCATGCAATATCCGGACGTGGTACCCCACTGGCTCGGCAAGGGAGAGATATGGGTATTCCTTCAATTGTACTGAACACTTGAGGACCATGTTGAATAGTAGGAATCACTGTGGGTACAGAAAAAAAGAACGTGGTATAGTTCAATAACTAACAACACAAATGTCACATTAACTGCCTGTAGTTTTGCTATACAAGTCACTGTGTGAATAAACTGTCTTCGAAACATTTATTCCACCTTTTCCTCTAGACTACTACAACAAATAATCACCAGTTACATTAAACATGAAGACATAACATACTTCCTTCTTCCTATTTTTTGTACATGAGTAATCTGTTTGTGTGGTGGACAGGACAGCATTCGAGTAGAGGGAATGAAGGAAGCAGATAAGGAAAAAAAAAAAAAAAACAAGAGATGCTACATTTGTTACATGATCCTTCAGTAGGATGCTGCAGGCCTGGAACAATTGAAATCATTTCATGTTTCGCTGGTTGTCTCTCTACTCTGAACATCCTTTCTCTGTCATTGTCCAGTCACTAAATGTCTCTCTGCCTTGCTTTTTCCTAGGAGATGTGTCAATGTTTTTGTATTTGTTTCTTCTGGCTGTCCTCCTTAACTCCAGTCCATAGAGTCAGATGGTCACAAGCAGAATGGGTATGCTCAGTGCAAAGCGGGAAGAAGCTGAAAACTGGACTTTTATTTGGTTATTGACTGGGGTCACTCTATAAAACATGTGATCTTATTAGTGAGAAGGTCCAGAAACAGCAATTTGTGTTGGTGCAAACCGAATTAGAACCTTTTGCAATAGACATTTTTTACACAATACATTTAGACTCATTCACCTTTAATGTTTATACTCAGTGTTTCCTCATTTATCATCATTTTTCCTCATTTAAGAAGATCTTTGAGACTTTATACGATTTTTTCGGCTGGCAACAGTACCGTGAATGTTGACTGAAGTTGTATGGTTAGCAGATCCGACGACATTTTCAGCCAAACAGATGTAGTCCCCCTCATCATCCAGCCCAACTCTCTCAATGTTTAAACTTCCGTCCTTCCTCACGGTCACATGCTGGTCTGAGGTCACCTAACAGGTAAAACAGGGTGGATTAAGTATCATGTTTGTATGAATACTAAAAGTCAGAACTAAAACCAAACCAATAAATCTCTTATTTGAGTTCTCACCAAGCCGTAGTTGTGCAGCCACTGCCTCTCTGGAAGTGGATTTCCAGCCAGTAGCACACAGGGAAGTGTCAGGTGCTGGCCTTTGATTACATTGATCACAGCTGGACTCATGGCAATGACAGGTGACACTGCAGAACACACAAGTAAATATGAGCAATCTAAAAAAAATCAAGTTCTACTTTTACTAATGGGAAATATGTTGGAAACAGCTTTTTCATAGATATAATTAAGAATCATTCACATCAATTTATCATACAGTAGCTAAGTTTCCATCGACTTTGAAATTGTGCAAACTGTTTGGGATAACAAATTCGACTAATGACACAAGTCAATTTAAAAAAATCTTGCAATTATTGGAAAAAAGTTTTTGCGCTTCGGAGAAAGTCTTTTTTGAGGCATTTCAGAATTGTCGTATTTTGCAAACATGCAATGAAAACACTTTTTTAAAATTAAATGAGTCACGTGACCTGGGGTGCCGAAAAGGGGGGAGGGGGCAAAGGTGGCTGATTCTAGGGGCCCAGACTCAAAAAGCTGTCAAATTCTCACCACAAAGGCCCCTAATGCAAATCTGCTGCTGTGTTAGGGGCTCTATAAAAATGATTTTGATGTGGCCCAAAATCCCTAGCGATAGATAATGATGAGCGCTAGTGCAGTGTTAGAAATTTGAATTTATCTGCTGTGAGTCAAAATATTGTTTACATTCGTCACAGTGTTTCTGAATGACTTATCATATGAGTTGGTTTGAGTTTATTTGGATAATTATGATTTAATAGAAACAGTGTAATTGTGAAATTGTGTTCTTTTGATATTTCGAGAATTTCTATAACGTTTTTGCGGAAACATGTCATGGAAATGCAGTGTGGTGGAAAAATAGTTGGATCCGATGGAATAAAGAAATGTTGTCAAGCGGTTTTAAGAATGTTTATTAAAACAGAGCAGAGAAAAGTACACGTCTTGCAAGCATGGAGGAGAGGTCTGCAGAGCCCTGCCTGTGATGAAGGACATTCGTATTTTATAGAGCCATACAAACAACTTTAATCAGAAACTTAGGAAAGGAACGTAAGCGCCATATCTAATATGGACAAGATGTTCTAATGAAGTCAAAATGTTTATACACTGTGATCAAGGCGTCCTGACAATAAGAAAATAAAGCTTGTGGCCTCACGGCTGTGCACAAAGGTTAGACACATTTAATTGTAAAGATGAAATGTATACATAAACGTATAATTTCCATCACAGCAGCTAGTTAGGCAAATGAGTATTCTAACACCCTGTGACTGATCTAGAGAAGATCTGTGTGGAGGAGTGGGCCAAAATCCCTCCTGCAGGATGTGCAAACATGAGGAGAAACCTCAGAAAACGTTTGACCTGTGTAATGCAAACAAAAGATAATGTACCAAATATTAACAGGTGTTCAAATACTTATTTGAAGCAGCAACATACAAATACATTATTTTAGGAAAATCATTTTTCTTCCTAATTTTTGTTTTAGATTATGTATCTCACAGAGGTCATGAAATCAAAGGGTGCTCAAATACTTATTTTTTCTCACTCTACATAAGGTTGCATCATTGCATCATTTTTGGGGATTTTTAAAAATTAAAAACAGTTTTAAAAAGCCAAGAAATTCTCACCAATTTTAGCTTTGACAATTTTCAGCGTTGAATGGTAGATATGGATCATTATTGAAGTAACATTAAGAAAAAATTTTCTGTAGATACTAAAATGTTGGTCACATCACCCCTTTTATACAAACATATTTATTCATCCAATATTGAATACAGTAGAAAACAAAACACTTACGTAGAATAACATTTATTTATATAACAGATATTATTACAGGCCTCAAACCTCACGGTGACTTCAATGATAAAATGGCTACATGTGCATCTTCTGCACAGGGTGTGCAGACATACAGAGGAAATTCTGTCAGTGGAGAAACAGAGGAGTGGGGCCGGTGATGAATGTGACGTGGGTGTGTTTGTACTTTCTAACCTTTGGCCCACATTTAAAAGCTCAGCGTGTGGAGAACTAGTGACAGAAGAGGTAGTTAACAAGGCACATGTGTTTGCACACACCCACACCTCACACTCACATGTAAACACTGGAAGGCATGCACACATGCAAATACAAACAGATGCAGCCACTAAGGACACTTCACTTTTACAAAGATTCAAACACCACAATTCGGTTCAAACCTCCATTTTTGAGTCACGTTTTTGCTTCGATGTATATATGTAATATATGATTGTAACAAAAAACTAAAAAACGTGGAAAATCGTTTTTAAACTTTGCTTGCAGGAAAATAAAACCCCTCCGTTGGTTCATACTAAGCCTGATGTAATGTAATAAAACATGTAACAATAAATCCATCTTAAATTTAGCACAACTATTATATGACACTTGCAGTGTAGACATAGTGGTATGCAGTAGAGATGCAACAATTCACTTTTCCCACAATTCGGTTTATCAGCGTGACATAAGATTCTGTTTTAAACTGAGAATTGTGGCATTCCTCGTCGCTTCTATGACGTTTTTTTATTCTCTTTCAGAAAATTAATCGTAGAAAATTGAAAAAAGGGGGGAAAAAGAGAACAGTTTTATTGAAATTTATGAGTGCAAAGATTGATCGAGTTAATTGATTAATCAATTTATATCCCTACAATCATGCCAAATCGTTATCCAAATTATTGGCTAAACGTGTCCTGGGTTTGTTTTTGGCCAGTGGGTCAGATTGTTCAAATTAAACCAATACAAACAACCACAAACAATGATATGAGTTCAATTGCAGTAAAAAAAATTGCACAGCTAAGTGGAATGTACCAATAATAAAACCTGAATAAGACCTTAGACAGAAATGCCTGTGTCACATTAGCTGTTTACACTCAAAGAGAAGAGAAAATGACTCGCTTTTTGAGAACCAGAACAACACTTGGATACAAAATTTCTTTGAGAAATGAATTGGTGTTTACCAAGTCCGGTCACAGTGATGCTGGCCTGGGTTTGAATCCTCCCAAATTGATTTTGCGCCTCACATATGTACTCTGCTTCATCATCCACCCAAAGATCTGAGAGAAAAAAAAAAATCACAATTGATTTGCATTTATTTTGAGGTTAAAGCAGGGCCCTTGAAAAGACTGATAAACAACATACTTGTGATGTGCAGATCTCCCTTTTTTTGTAAAACGCTTCCATGGGGCCTGTTGAAAAGAGAGTACCCATCTGCTCTCCTCCATGTGATCCGAGGCTCTGGATGCCCTTCAGCTCGACACTGAAGAGTCACGTTCGAGCTGATGTCTGAAGCCACATCTGACGGCTCTTGAGAAAACTTAGGTGCAGCTTGATAGAAGGCGAAAAATATCAGGCAAAGTGATTTTCAAAGAGTGATCAAGCTTCAGAAAACAGTCTTTCTGGACTCCAGTAATCAAAGTCTATCAACAGCTACTATTATGCATTTAAATATTGCGATAGTACAGATAGAAATGTGAATATAATCTAAGGTTGCATAAATCGTAAATCTAACTTGGACCAGTATAGATTATTTTGTTCAAGAGAGGAAAATGAAAACAGTTTCCTAACAACTTGATGATTTCTAATTATTCTGTACATAAGATAATTATCTACTTGTCTATTTTGATGCAAAAACTGCTACATATAATCATTTCAAATAAAATGTATAGTTTAAAATAGATGTAAAAAACAAAATACAGATGTCTAAATGTTGTATAAATGAAAATGCAGAGTTAAAAAAAGTTGGAAACTCTGTTGTAAAACCAAACTACATATCACAAAAAGTTTATTTTTACATTGTGAAACCCAAAGATGTTGGTGCTTAATCTGACCTCCAACATCTAGAGAAATTGTTCCTGATGAGGAGCCCACAGCATTGACAGCTACACAGGTGTAATCCCCTGCATCACCTGGTCGGGTTTGCTTGATGGTTAGTGTACCTCCAAAAAGATCCACCTCCAAGGCGGAGGAGGAATACAGTTGAACACCACCTTGCAATTAACAAGTAAAACAAAAGAGTTGTTAGGAAAAACAAATTCACTATATTTGAGACAAAAACTGGCTCAAGCTTTTCTATTGTATTATATGGGGAAAATATTCCTAAAGGACACTGTTCAACAAATAAAAAACACTCTAACAACTGACATTTGATTTTAATGTGATTTGAGACAAATAAAAGACTTGCACTCAAAGTTTTTCCTGGGTTCTCAATTTTTTTACTTGATAAAGCTTGTTTAAAAAACAAAATATGTATTTTTGTTATCATTACAATTAAAAAAATGTTTAATTTGTTTATTTCCTGCTCAGAACGTTCAAGGAAATCCTTTAGTTTCTAAGGTTGTACCTTTGAACCACCTGATCTCAGGCAGAGGAACCCCAGAAGCAGAACAGACCATTGCTGTGGTTTCTCCGATGGCAATTAGGATCTCGCTTAAAACTACGGTTACCACAGGAGGCTCTAGATGAGAAAACACATTAAAAATGCACAAAAGATCAATAAAAACTAGATAAAAGACAAATCTTAACAACCTTGTTTGTAGGGCTGGGCCAATAAAAATCGATGAATCAATCTGAATCATAAAAGTAGAGCTCGATCCAACGCATAATGCTGAAGTCCACCAACTTGCTGCGAATGTACAATGGGATTTCCCATAAGATGGCTAATGCTAATGCTCAGTAGACCTAAACATACATTGCTGACAAAATGAACATATTTATATGCTCACAGGCGTGAATTTTCTAAACTCTTTCAAGGAAATATTTTTAAAGTAACCATTTGTGGTCTAAAGCACTGTTTTTTCATGATTTCTTCTTCTGCTGGAATAGGGTGTACTGTTATAGCGCAATCGCCACCTAGTGGCCAAAGTGAAACGCCTTCCAGGAGAAGCAGAGCAATTGTTGGAGCTTCTCAGTTTGAAACACTTTATGCTATAACAATCTCATTATAATTTCACCAATAAATTTGATAGTATGTGAACTGTATCAGATTAATATGAAAATCATCAAAACATGCAAATAGATTATTAATATATATCTAAACAAATGTGTCTAAATGTGTAAAGCATTTAAACTCATTAAACTGAATAAAATTGAGTTGGATCAAAAGAATCGGAAAATAAATAAATCAGATTTGAATTGGTTCAGGCTCTGGTGGTTCAAATTCAATCGATTCTGGAAATTATTGGCGATACCTAGCATTATTTTTTGTCTCTGCAACACTCACCAACATAAGTAAGCATGGAGCTCATCGTGTCAGTACCAGCTTGATTGCTGGCCAAGCAGCGATAAACTCCTTCATCCTTCCTCTCGGAGTTTCTTATAATCAGAGCGCCGTCGCTTGTCATCCTGTATCTGAAAAAAATATTTACCAAACATGTTGAGGCTAAAACCCTAACTTCAAATTCAATCAATTTATTGGTTAAATTGTAAAATTAAAATAAAGAAAAGCATTCAGGCACAAAAAGGTAGAACCACCTGCTTGATGCCACAATGAACATGTCGTTGTGGGTCCAGACTAGCTGGGGTGAAGGGTAGCCACTGGCTGAGCACTGGATCCTCACATCATCTCCCATCAGGAACGTCTGATTCTGTGGTTTTACTGACACCCTCGGGACCTCTACGTCACAAATAAAAAAAGATTCATAGAGTCTAATTATCACGTCTGCTACACCCTAACAGTTCAGAAATAAAGATAGAATAAGACGAAAACAACAAAGAAAACAATGTTAAAGTTGTAAATTTCCCTCTAGGGCTGCTGCGGGATTTAAGAAACATTAGAAAAGGATTTTACCACATTACCACATACTACTGGAAAAAGAACCTTTTCAATATTCCAGGTGGAAGACTGCCTAAACTTTTATTGTCTCCGCTGCAGGAAGAGTGATGACTGCTGCAACCAGTAATGTTTCTCAGCATGTCCTTCACCATTTTTATCGCTAAAACAGAAAGAAACTTTCAATCCAGAGAAACCGTTGACTCTAGAGAGTTTCCATGTGATTCATGATGTGCAAGGATGTGATTTCTATATTCTATTCCCACTGTTCAGGTCACCTCTGACCTCTCCAGCTGTTTGAAGAATCAGTGAGGGATGCTTTTCCAGGGACACACACATCCAAATTACATTCAAGGTTGCTGAGTGGAATTTAATACCAAGTTTTTTCTTTTAATGCACAATATGCTCTTTTTTCTTTGTCATGCATGTAAAAATACAAGCAAGTCAACTGAGGGAATGTGTTAACAGCCTCAAGTTCAAAAGTTTGACTTAAAGGAATGTGCAGTGTGATATTCAGCTTCAATCGTAAGAGATGTCATAGATTCAAAGATATACAGCATGTTTGCCAGATGCCGGCAAGAAGTAAACCAAAATACTTTCAACATTTGACAGGTTTGACCCTCTCAGATCACCACTGTATGGACTACAATGGTCATGCTGTCTCTAGCTGGGCACCGCACACTAAAGATCAAACAAATGGTACATAAAATGAGTGTGAAATATAATGTGCATTTTTAAAAATTACCATCTAGGCTTAAAAAAATGTTGCCATGTCAACATTTATTAACTTCCTCTCCTCATATCATGTAAATGTACATGAATATCCAACAAGTGGTATAGTTTAATAAACAAGAGCCTATAATCAATTTTATTTTGACACATAAACAAAACAGAGTAGAAAATTTTTGATGAAATGATCAAAATTTAAGATCAGTAGAGTGGAGCAAACCAGATGGTAATTAGGAGATTTTCTAGAAAAAAAAACTGACACTTTAAAGTAATTTCCAACAAAATTCACCAAAAAATCTGGAAGAAAAAGGATTTCTTAAAAAGTAAAAATCTTAAAAACTAACAAAAAAAAAAAAACAAACGCACAAGAAAGTTTTGAGCTTCAGGAAAAGGTGCTCCTATGTTATTGGTGGTTATTACACAAAACAACACAATGATAGAAACATTTGAATCATAATTAACATTTTAATCTGAAATCCTAATATATTTCTAGCTGGAACACTGAGAAATGTGCGTTTTGGCAACTGTAGTACATTTCCAGTTTCTTGTGTCCAACAACAACAAAACTGTTCATGACAGTCTTTAAACAAACAACAAGTCTTACCGAACTTCTTACTGAGTACAGAACTGATGGACTCTAGTGTTGCCTCGTAGACAAACATAAATAATTTTCACACAATTTTTGAAGTACAGGGATAAGTTATTACTGGAAAGGGAGGAAAAGAGGAAACCATAATTTTAGGAGAGAGGACTATAAATTTGAAAAGGTCATGTTTAGCTAAGAGTCTTGACCTTTCTCTGTGGAAATGGCACAAAAGAAATGAATCCAAAAAGGACAGCAACACTCCTCACCTTGCACTGTCAGAAACATCCGCTCTAGAGTCGCCCCTCCTTCATTCGTAGCGCTGCAGTCG
This sequence comes from Oryzias javanicus, assembly GCA_003999625.1. Taxonomy (NCBI): domain Eukaryota; kingdom Metazoa; phylum Chordata; class Actinopteri; order Beloniformes; family Adrianichthyidae; genus Oryzias; species Oryzias javanicus. Next base: position 15,053,866 of record CM012440.1, read on the forward strand.
TACCAGCCCGAATCCTCTGGAGTTACCGGGAACACTTGCAGTGAGAGGTTCCTCAGCATGTTCATCCGTGGGTCCAAGCGTGCTTCACGACCTCCACGAAGCCAGGTGAAGTTGAAGCTGACTGTGCTGACTACGTGGCAGGTGAGGAGAGCCCGAGCCCCCGGAGAAGCGGTCACGTTACCCTCCACTGTGATGGCAGGAGGAGGCTCTGCAGAGACAAGAGTAAACCTTGTGGTCACTGACCTAAGAACCAACTAGATGAAGAAATGGAGAAACCTATTCATTGTCTCGTTAAATATGGATGTATGTCTCCCACGTCACTTTGGGTGAAAATACAGTATTTTGTTCTGTCTTCTCTCCGCATGTTTCTTTCTCACACAAAACTTTGCTCAACTCTTCCTTTTTCTCCTCATCCATACAGCTCACTATAAATCTTTCGACCTCTTGAAGCTCCCAGCACCTCTTTCACATGAATAAAATGACCTTCCTGTCAGACCCTGGCAGTATAGGACCCAATATGTAGGAGACAGAGCTTGGTGGTTGAAACTTAAACGTGACAGAACCATGGAGAAAAACAAAAAAGTGATAAAGTAGATGCGTTTATAGGAGGACGACAGGTAACAGAAATGAAAGCAACCGTGGATGATTATTAACATATTTTAAGAGTTCCATTTTTTCTACATGCATACATCTTTTTTTTTCATCTTGCCAAAAAGATAGTTTTCCAAGCACAATTTATTGATGATCATTTTACAGTGCTGTACAACAGCAAAGAATAACTTCAATGACTGCAACATGAGAAGAAAAAGAGGAAAAACAGATATTAGGACGAGCTTCTTTGAGTCTAATAAAGGAAGGATATCTGGGATTACAAAGACACAAATCTGGCTGGTAAGTACACATGTACACAACAAAGAAACCTGCCAAACTGTGAAAGATGTAACTGAGATACACAGATGATGAATACATGGAGGAGATGAGTTAGAGTAATCCTTTCTCTGGCCTGACTCTCCTCCAATGTTATTCTGTTTCACACACTGTCTTTGACCTTTAGTGCTTTTCTCCCTTTCTTCCTCCTCTCTGCATGACATCTATCCTGCTGATGAATTTAATCAAGCAGAAACTCTTTTGGAGCGCAAAGACAGTCAAACTGTCAAACTGGGATGGAATTTCCCATCTTCCACAGCAGAAAATGGTTTGGGTTGGAATATAAGTTAACCACATGAAGGGATGTAGACAAAGCAAGATTCAACATTGCCCAGAAGGGAGACAAAAACTGATTTATGGTGCGTTTCCTTTGATTGTGACTTTACTCAACATTTTGACAATGCAATAATCACATCTGTCTTCTCCTCACTATTTATGTTTTTGGTTATGTGTGTCTGTGTTACATTAATTCTACCTTGGAGCTCAGTCTCTGCGTGGGATCTTGAGTAAAATCTATCAGCTATTGTGAGTTTTTTTTTCCATTTCCACATGAATTCTAACCATCTGTTAACATATAAATGAGAATATAACGCTTCTAGGAAGCACAGATGTTGATGTTGCAGTATATCTTCCCTTATGGGACTTAGCTGTTCCATATGCGTGCTCCTTTAAGTGTTTTTTTCTGATCCGGAGCATTGAGCATCTCTGCGCTGCCAACAGATCCATCACACAACAAACGTACGTGTGGATGTTTAAGTATAATCTTTCCCAGACTGTAAGCGTTTCTCTCCAGTGGGCCTGGCTCATTAAAGGCAGTGATACAGAACAGCTCTCCATAGCTTGTTAATTAAAATAAACTCCAGTCCTACAGTCAACTAACAATTGTCAGCGCTGCAGTCCATTTAACAGCATGTAATAAAGACTGAGTCCGTCTGCTCTCTTAGCTTTCTATTGGTTCACTTACCAGCATAGCTTGATGTTGAGTTTTTCATAAAGCAGATATTGATTTATTATTTTGCATAAATTTATGGCTTTTTTAAAATGTTTTTTTCACTTTAAAATCTGGTTACCTGACACATCCAGAAAAGTCTGAGCTCGACCTGTTCCAGCTGTGCTGATGGCAATGCATTCATAGTAGTCCTCATCCTTTAGAGTTACCTGGTCAATGTCCCATGATGCACTGTCAGACTCACTGAAACAGAAAAGAGGAAAGTCTGAGTTTCTTTCTGGATGTTCTGTGCATCAAAAATAATTTTTGTGTAAGCTTTTTACACAAACGGCTTTTTCCCATCTAAATTTACAGAGATGCATCTGAAAAACTTGCTGAATTAGCGTGGTGTAGGAATATTGGGTAAATAGTTGTTTGTACATAGTAATGTGACTTCAAAATCTATTAGCATAATTAGGAAAAAAACACTTAAACTGTTAAAATGGCAAACAAAAATGTAATTCTCATTAGTGTTTGTATTAAGGAGACTAGTTTTAAAAAATAGAAAAAGTTTTTAGGCTAAATTGTTTAAAGACTCACTCATCTTTTTGGTGCTTTTAACACGTTCTTGTGACATTTTTCTTACAATGTAAAACATATAAAATTAAAATTCAGCTCAAAATTGGATTTCTGAGTGTTTTTTTATTCAAATCATTGTGAGTCAGGGGCAGATGACGAAACGTTTACGACTACGGCGAGCCACGAGCTGTTCTGCTCGATTCCGATTGCATCCATTGTACACAACTAGATCCATGTACGTCTTAGTTTTCCTCGTCTGAGCTGGCATCTGGCTGAAACCGGACGGCTGGATAGTTCTGATATTGCTCATATTTGTGTTGCATCACTAATACTAAGTTTAATAAGCACTTTCCTACAATTGTGCTCACCTGAAGAGTTGATCCTCCCCCAGCCGCCTTCCATCCCTACTAAAGCGCAACGTGAAGGGTATCAAGCTCTCAACATGGCACACCACACTCCCTCTTTGGAGGTAGTAGCCGAGTGTTGTGGCTGGCATCAGCACCTGGGTGCATCTATACGACAAATGAGAAGAAAGTGAGTCATGCAAGTTGGCACAAACGTTTTTATAGAGACAGATGGAAGAAAGCGTCACCAACTTGGAATGATGCTGGAGAAAGACACGCTGGAAACTCTCTGGAATAGAAAGCCATTACGATCGTATCCGGTCACCCGCAGGAAGAAAGCTTGGTTGGGTGGGATAAACTCTGTGATGTTCCAAAGGCTGTAAGGCAGGCGTTCTGGGTAGTATCGGATCGGCAAGTTTTGATGACCTCGCCTGTGACTGCCAGGAGCTCGAGCCGGTCAGGCCGAGCAGGAGGGGAAAGTCCAGTGATGTTCAGGAGGATGTGTGTGGGAATACCTGGAAAGGAGATATTACCAACTGTGAACATTTCTGTTGCTCCAAAAAGAGAATAAAACAAGTAGGGACTGACCTTGAACTGGCCTACTAGATGTAATTTTGAAATCCAGGGTGGGTTTTCGTGAAAATCCAGCTCTGAAATCAATGGTACTCAGGCCTGAAGATCCGGACCGAGTGCCTTCCTTCACTAGAGGTCTGGATTTAAAGAAAAAAAACAGCATCACTTTGAATTTCCACTTTAAGGTTGTTTCATTCATAATGTAAAAAATATATTTAAATAAAATTTAAAAAAATGTTTTAATAATTTTGGACATTTAATGCTATGTTCACACCGCCTTGGGCAAAGCGTGTTCAAGCAAAAACTTTCTATGAAAATTTTATGTAAACGCACATAAATGGGCACTTTTTTGCATAGAAAGCCATGAGGACCAAAATGGTGAAGAACTTCCATGTTCTGAGTGTGTTCTCTGCACAATCTCGTCACTTATTAGGTGCAATCAGAATCAACGCGTACGGCAGGCAGTTTTATCAGTAAATCAATATCCTTAATATCAGGCTGTGAGAAGCCCAACTTGTATTTCAAAAGTACAACTAAAATTGCATATAAATGGCGTCTACTTGTATAGCGCTTTTCCACCTCCTTTGAAAGCCCAAAGAGCTTTACATTCACAAACCCATTCACCACTCACACACACATTCATGCACTCATAACTAGTTAACTAGTGCGACCAAAATATCAAACTATTTTATTAGTTACATCCAAAATGCTAACTAGTTGAATAGTGAGAAGTCTTACTAGTTAACTAGTGAGAGGAAAATGTTGTACTAGTTAATTAATGCTATGCAAAAAGCCCACTAGTTAACTAATGACCATTACAGGACTAGCAAACTTTTAAAAAATGTGCATGTGACTAGTTAACTTGCGGGTTTTTTAGAGTGAGAGAAAAATGTTCCAGTTAACTACTGCTGTGCAAACCGCCCACTAGTTAACGAGTGGGCACAACATTTTTCTTACTAGTTCAATAGCACATTCCTATAAAAGTCACTTACAAAATAGTAAGTATTTTCATAGCACTAGTTAACTAGTGAGCTTTACCGGAGCCTCATCAGCAAACTTTTAGAAAATGTACATGTGACTAGTTAAATACTGGTCTTTTTAAGAGTGACACTAGTTAACTCGTAAGCACAAATAGGGTCCATTAGTAAACAGTTGCAGATTTTGAAACATTACAAGTTAACTAGTTCACATTTTTGGCTGTCATTGTTTAACTAGTTGTACTTTTGGCGTTATTAGCTTGGCTTAAAACATCCTGGTATCAAAGTTATTGATTGATAAAAATGCTTGCCATCAAAGGGCTCTGACCACGCAAAGTCCGTGAAAGCATGTAACATGCAGAGAAGATGCTCAGAACGCGAAAGCTCCGCAATTTTGGCCCTTATGGCTTTCCATATTTTGGCTTCTACATACAAAATGTGCAGTCATTAAACGCCCATTGAAAGTAGGTTGGTCTTTGACCAATCAAGGACTCAAATATGGTAGTCAAGTATGGATGGCGCACATTTTCAATTCACAGATGTGATGATCATAGACGACTGGATATTAAATAGTCTTTCATGTGTTGGAAAAGGTTGTAAAAGAAAAAGCCTAGAGCAAAATTCATGAGATTTGCTCAACTTCAAAATTTTGCACCAAGTTCCTACTAACTGTAGGTGGCAGACACGAGCTAGTATTGGTTAGCAACAGTCCGGTGTGAACACCAAACGTTAAAAATGCATTAAAGAACGCACTTTTAGCGCGTTCCTGTCACATGCCCGGTGTGAACTTAGCATTGCACCCCAAACTGATGTCAAATGGTGATGAGAGCATGCAAACAGGCTAGTTGTTGCATTAAAAGCAGACCTCAGTGGCCTTAATGACAGACACAACTTCAGGAATGCTGTGTTGCAGCCTTTTGTAACCCGACAGTCCCCTCATGTACAGACAGGCCACAGTGAGCAAGTCAGTGTTTGCTGTCAAAAACCTCCGACCTGAGCTTATAAAGCCTTTAGAGATGACCCATTCACTCTGGCACTCACGGATGACTGTTCAACAAACACTATAATCAGAGTGGATGGCGGCTCATGTGGTCTTCATCAAGCACGGGTCTTTTGAAGCTTTGCAAAAATAGAGGCAAAGTAATTGCTCCGAAGTATATGTTGGTGAGAGACGGAAACTCCTCACCTAAGGTGAAACACCTTGATGGTGTCACGAGGCAGAAAGGGAGGGGGCTGCAGTCCTGAGCTATCATTTACGGCACAATTGCCTTAAATTAAAGACTGAATGGGTTCTCTGTGTTTTGCTATGATCAAATTCTACCTGGCAATCACAAAGCAAATATGACATTTCCCTGAAGTCATGCAAGTTTTTTAAAAGTGTAAGATTTGTAACTGCTTTTTTTGCAGACTTTCCTCAGTTGTCACTGATAGATGCTTTAGCATTTAGACTGATTTAACCTCTTATCTTTTAATGGGGACTTTTCTGGAATAGAGACACCTAACAACCGGGCCAAACAAACCTCCAGGAGAAAAAGGAGCATGATACATTTGTAGGATATCAAATCTGCTTTCAGATCTAGTAAAGAATTTTCAGGAGCTTCTAACGGAGTCAGTCGCTTGGGAACAGATCCTGGGAAGGCAATGCTGTTAAAATAGAAAAGTGTTTGTTATTAAATCTGACTTCTAACCAATTTCAAAGACAAACTAATCCATCTATATCTAGATCCACTGTTATGTGCTAAATCAAAACTGCAGTTTAATAGTGATTTTTTTTTCTACGTACACTGAATATTTCTGCAAAAATAATTTTCACAACAAACTCACCTTCCAAGTGTCGCACAATAAGAACTCTGTGACTAGTTTCACTAGACTGCTGTATTTGGAAATAGAAAACTGATCTAAATCAGTTGTTAGTGTCTGTCCCTGTGTGGTTGGAAGGGCTGCTGGACAAGATCAACCAAAAATTATTGCTGACCGTTATCTAAGGGCGGCCAATTAAAATTACAGGGGGTCAAAGGTTTAAAAAAAATGCTTGGGAAAAACTAGTGGATTCGTGATAGAAATGCATTTTTTTACCAATAGGGTTGTTGCACTTTAAATGCCATGGCAAAAGATAAAAATGTTTAAAAAATAGAATTTTGTTTATAAAAAAAAAAGCAACGCTTTTTTCACAAAATACTGTACTCAATTGGTTTGGGAAATAAAAATAATAAAAAGTCTGAAGATGAAAAGAAACGCAGTGTGTAAACCATAACTGTTTAATCCTGGTCCGTTTTAGATTAATTATTGGGAATATAGTTTTAAGAAAGTGGGAAAATGTCAAGTTTTACCAGATATCATTCACAGTCGAAGTTTAAAACGGCTGACAAGAAAACTATGGTGAACGAGCATTCCAGTAGTACAAGAACGCATCCCACAGGGACGAATTTGTGAGATGTGAAAAGAGTCGTGCATAACTGATGTGTTGTGTGTGCAAAAGAGGTGATTCGTGCCTATGTTTTAAGATTTTTTGTGTAATTTGTTTCAGGCTGTTGTAATTTTAATTTGTGCATGTGTAAATTGTATTTTGGATTTTTTTTAATATTGTAATTTTTTTACTTTCGCACAAAATGTGTTATATGAGTTATAAATCAAGAATTATGCACGCGCAAATCCAAAGTTATGCACAAATCAAGAATTATGCATGCACAAATCAGAGTGAGACTATTTTCTCTCCATACACCATCTCTTGCTACTGATTAGCTGACTCAGGTGTTTCCATGGTCTGATTGAATGAGTCAAATGGCAAATGGGGGAAAAGAGCAAACAGGCAGGGCAGCAGATCTCAAGAACAAGGATTGAGCAGTTCTGGTTTAAGCCACCAGAGATTAATAGATAATTAGAGCAAAATTTATTGTGAAGATTATGAGAAAAGATTCAAAAACATGTACTAAAACAAGAAGACCACAAGCAACCAGCAGATAAAGAAAAGCCCTTTTTATGCCCATATATCATTTCCCTCAGCTTTTCAGATCTTCAAACTTCTTTAAGGGACAAGATGACCATTGTCGTTATTTTATAAAATGCTTGTGTCAGAATAACATTAGGGTTTTAATTATTTTTATTCTGCATGTGAAAATATCTATTTTGAAAAGAAAGTAACAAACAGGGACTTGCGTATATTATTTTCTTTACATTTTGTTAGTTTTTCTAAGTCAAATAAATCCTTTACATATAAGAAAGAGCACACCAAATAATGTGCTTGCATGGCTGGAAAAACTTTATTTAAAAAGATTATCTAGACAAGTTTGTGCCAACTACAGATAAAGTAGTTAGCCAACATTTGAAGTTTGGTTCTAAAATTTACCAACATCTAAATATTATGTAACGAGATTTTTAAGATATATAGGAAAGTGAAACTTTCTCACAATAGGATGGCAGAATCTCATCACCAAAACACTCAGGTAAACAATATACCATGCATTTGGCTTGCTGAGTGCACGCAATTATATGAGTAGAGTGTTCAAAATGAACTGCTAGCAATGGTGTCAGACAAAAATACAGTAGGGCGTAAACACATTTTATCATAAAAGTAGTTTTACAAAAATCATCAAATCTCAAGTTTGTTTTCTAGAAACTCTTTTTTACAAAAAGCCAATTTCAACAATTTGCACATCTTGTGACCTTATAACACATAACTGCACATGAATCTCTATGTGTTTAAATTATCAAATTTCATGATTATGCTCCAAAATATTTTGTCCTCAATGGGTCCTCCAAATGAGTCGTTTACCTTGACAGACCACATTCCTGGCTGTGGCTCTTTGATGTTGACAACTTTGGCAGAGTTGGGGATGTGCAGCAGCTCAGTCAGACCGTCTTTCGGCCCCACAACCTTCCCTGGAAACCAAAAGCAGAGAATTATTTGCCTTTTTTGCAGCTCTATCACATACAAGATCCCTTCCTTTATATGCATATAAACTGGATAACCTAAAGATGCAGTGTGTTTTATGCATCAAAGCAAAAACAACAAACAAAACCCATTTGCTTAAATGATCCACTCAAACTTTCGGATGGGCCTCTGCTAGCTGCTGCTACCGGTGCCCTGTGCTTCCAAACTACTCCCCTGACATTCTCATGTCATCAGGCCTGTCAATTTAATGAGCTGAATCCACCTGGAAAATGGTTTGGCCTTTCAGGGCTCAGCAGTAAAACTGTAAAAACAACTTATGGTTAGAGTTTGCTGAATTGAAAGTACTGTATTTGAATTTCACATATTGTAGTTGCTTAAAAATTTAAAGTCTTAAAACTTCACTTATGAAATCATTCATGTTTTGTTCATCAAATTACAATAAAGTAAGCACAACGAGAAAGGAAAACCATTTGCTGCTGGGGGAAGCATAGCCTACCCTGAGGATTTTTAATCTCAATCTGTGGTGCTGGACCACTGAGGGCCACAGTAACTTCCTTCAGGCTTGGGTCAAAGGGCAACTGCCAAGTGTTGCTCGCTTGACCGAAGTGATCAGTGGACAGCAGGTGGACCTTTGAGGACTGGACAGCTTCTTCTACCCACTTAAGAACCTAAGACAACAGTAAAGAAAGTGTAAAAGTGCAGAAATTGAATAAAACATTTGAAAACTCTGTCTTTAACCAAGTGAGACTCGCTTCCCTTGTTACTATAACAAGACAGGGACATTGTTTTTATTTTTGAAAATCAATGTATAATATTGTACACACAGTGAAGACTGTTTTTATGCTTAAGCACTGCTGCTGGAACCATTTTCTACCAAAATTAATGTATTTTTACATGTAATCATCCTTGTGTGCATGTGTGCTTTTATGGAGTGTCCATCAGTTTGCTTTGCTGATGATAAAAAAGATCATGGTCACGAGCCATGAAAGATAATAATTCTGTGCTGCAAGAAGCAAAGGCTTTAACATTAACGTAAAAAAAAAATGAACCTACATAAATCTTGACATCTTCCTTACATTCCCAGATGTCTGATCCTCAAAGAAATAGCACAGCAAAAGATTTAAAGAGCTTTTTTCCTTATATTTTATAACTTGGATCGATTAAAAAGAGTCATGTTATGCATCAATCAAAGAAATGTTCGCTGCACCTTAAATCTGGAGTCCAGATTTCAATTTGGAACAGCAAAAAACTCACTGCTTAGAGAGGAAAACTCAAATCAAAAGATTTCAACTTTCCCAGAAGCGGTCCTGAGAAGCGAAGCAGGGAGATGCAAACTTTTATATGTATATTTTTAACAATTTAAACACATATTGTGTGTCCTGTTCTTTTTTTAATGGTTTTTGACAAGGGAGTTAGAATCCAGGCCTTGAGGGCCAGTGTCCTACATATTTTCCAATCAAGCTGCTATTTAAGCTCCTCATTGGCCAATCACACCTAATCCAGGTAATCAGGTAAGCAGTAGATGAGACGGGACTTCTGGAAAACCAGCAAGACGCCGACACCTCGAGTCCTGAAGTTTGACACCCCTGATTATGCACTCTAATCTAGCAACAAGTTCATTTTAATCTCCTGTTTTTAGTGACAAAGTAATGTACTTTGTGTGAATTAGTTATCATTCTTTTAAGTTGTAAATGTTATATGGGCAAACTATAAATGCAGCTTTGTGTGTGTGCTTCAGACGATTCATGCATAGTTTTTAAATATTTGTCTGTGTAGTTAGTTTTAAGCAGTTGTAATTCAAAGTTTTGCATGTGTAAATTGTTTTTTTTTATTTTGCGCTTTTTGTACATGTGCATGCACAATTGCAAGTGCACAAGTTACATATTGTATAAACTACAAATAAACATCCAAACTTACACACAAATATGCAGACACAAGTAACAAATCATGAATTATGCACAAACAAATACAGTTACACACAAGCATGCGGGCACAAGTAACAAATCATGAATTACACACAAAGCTACACATAAACATGAAAACACAGGTACAATTCAAGAATTATGCACACACAAATTGGATGAGTCAATTTTTTCTCCATACTTATCTACTAACAAAAATCAAAACAGAAAAAAAAAAAAAAAAAATTGCCAAATGGATCAATTTTATGTGATAAATGTGCTGTTTGATCAGCCTATAGTAAAAAAATAATGCAATCATTTTTTTAAATGATTTTTACTACCCAACTTTTGTCATTTAAGCAAGAAAATGTTTTTCCCTGTTACCATCTGTGTCCCCTTCATATGTCCTCATTCATTTTCCACAGTAAACTTACCTCATTGACTTGTTTCTTGTCCAGATGGAACACTTGGCCAGAGCTCGTTGAAGCAATTTCCTCATACACTTTATAACCAATGTGGGTCCTGTCGTCACAGTCGCCCGTCAAAACAAACACCACCTAAACACATGCAAACACACGACAGCTTGAGCTACTTGATTTTGAGGTTATAGTTAAGATTGATTGTGTGAAAGGATTTCCAGACCTGTGACTGTTTCTGCTGAATGAGCTGCAGAACTTCATGGGTCAGTTTAAAATCCTTTGAGCGGGCGTCGGTGAAGACATAAATGAAGGATCCTGGCAAAGAGATCTCCAGAGCGATCTTAATGGCGCCAATGCTCATCTCTGGACAGTCACCACCTCCCTAAAAGGGACAGAAACAATAGGAACTTTAAGTTCAAGTGACGCAACACAACTAAGCTAACTTTATGTGCTTTATATTTAGGATACAAATACATTGTTTATGAAATATTTTAATAAAATGTGTTTTGCTAAATTGTAAGGCATTTGTTATGCATTATTAATTTATCAGTTAATTCTGAGGAGTGGCTTTAAAATGAACTAAATGTGTCCCCAAATGACATTTTACTCTATTTCTTAGTGAGTTTTCATGATCATCTGTGAACACTGTTGCTCCTTTGTTTGGTTTTGTTTACATGCAACACTCTAAAGAGGATTTCGAACTATTGCACGATAAAAACAGGATTATTTTTGTTGTTGTTTTTCTTAAATGAAGTACTGATCCAGAAGAAAATGTGAACAACTGATTGGTCCAGCTAGCTCTTCAACAGTCAAATATTGTTAGACATTTGGATCTTCTCACTACACTACATTTACCTATTACATGTCTGCAGAATAGTCATACTGTCACTATATCACACCAGGATTTACTTGCAAGTGTTTCAGAACTCTAGTTCTCAGGTTAGCAGAGCTCGCTTGTTTGTTCCACACCAAAGAGCTTTTACACCTGTTCAAACAAAGTGGACTATCCAAGGAAATGAACTTTGGGTAAGAACAGACACCCACAGTGTGAAGGCACTTAATAAAAACTACGATGACGGTCAAAAACTCAACAAGAAATAAACAGTTTTATATTTAGGCTTTAAAATACTTGAACTGTTTTTTTTTTTTTTTACCACTGTTTACCACACCTCTATCTGAAGATAGTCAAACAATACTTTTAATTTGCATAAAAAAATATCAACAAGTAAAATTCACTGAGTTGCAAATGACATTTATATAAGTAGAAAAACTGCCATTAAACATTAAATGAAGGGTTGAGATGATTGTAGGCTACAGTCTTCATAAACTATCCCATTTGGACAAAGAATTGATGCTATCGGTGAAAGACTCACTCCGATTAAAATCGTGTTTTTGATGTTTTTAACATGCTTTTGTAGCATTTATCTTATGATGGGAGGCATACAGTATATAAAGAAAATTTTGATTAAAATTGCATTTCTAAGAATATTTCCTTATTCCAATCATTGTGAATCAATTGCAACGCTGTTGAAAAATGCTTGTAGGTGTGACATGGAAGCTACTACAGCGAGCCACAAGCTCCCTGTTTTGCTGAAATCGGATCGATCCAATTGTAGACAACTAGATCCATGTACGTCTTTGTTTTCCTAATCTGAGCTGGCTCAAAGCTTTAGTCCTGAATAGTTTCAATATTGCTCACCATTTTTGTTGCACCACCATGGGGTGTGAGAGGCTGTAAGCTAGTGGGAGAGTTATCAAATAAATTATATCAGTGAAGGTTTACTTCCCCGCTAACAGTCCCGCCCACAACTCAGTGGCAAATTTCTAATGAACTACTGCCACTCTGCAGAAACTTTGTCCAAGAAACTTTAAGAACTTAAACTATATTTGTGCCATTTTCAGCAAACAATAGCAGATGAGCATTCAGATTTCAAGAGAGATGCCAGCGCCATTACACATTGCTGTCCCTGCTGGATGCCATTGGACACACGTGTACTCTGTTTATCTGTCTGAGGGGTTCATTAGTTGGCAAGAATGCCTCACCCAAACAGTAACATCTGGAATGGAGTGACCCGTGTTTTCAGGGCTTGTGCTGCGGTGGAAGGTGAACAGGCAGGATTTCTCCATTTACTTGAACCCCTGTTTGGTCATCTCATTAACCCACAGTTTCCAAATGACAAAAATTACTAACAGACTTTATTTTGTAAAATTACATTTTTATTAAAGAGCTTTTTCCTGTAAAGTTTAGGTGTTTTTGTAGTCTATGTAGTAATACTTTTAACGGTATGAAAGTGTCCAAAAGCTCTCAGGCATCAGATTTTTGTTAGACCCTCTGTCAGCATCCATTGAGGATGTGTTCCTTCGACAGCTCACAGAGCTCCCAGTCAGACGTCTGGTATGACTACAACCCCGTCGCCTTTATCAAGGCCAGATGACCTGAGCATCCCAGCTATGGTTGCTGTTTCCTTCGTCTGCTGAACACCCACCTGAACGTACAACTCTCTCAGCTCATACTGGAACTTTTTGGGGTCTGTTGTAATGGTAACGGGCCCAATTTCTGCAAAGAAAACATCACAAAAGAATGTGTGATTAATGAAGCTGAAGTCTGTATCGCATGGACAAACTTTATTTTCTAAATTATGCTCCAGAGACAAACATTAGTTTTGGCAAATGCAAACGGATGTCCAGATTAAAATGTCAAAGTGTGACAGGCGGAATGGGAAAACCTCAGGAAATAAGATAATCTTTACCAACAGAGAAAAAGGAAGAAAAGGAAATGTGAGAGAGAGATATGTTGATAAGAAGAAGGACAAAGGAAGGCTAAGATGAAAGTGTTAAAATGTATGAAAAACCAATTTCTGCTTTTTTTTTTTTACAAAGATAACAAAGTCCACTAACAGGAAAAAAAATGTAACATGAACTGTGTATTATTTCTAGCTGTCTCAATATTATCATTGACTAATTCAATGGAATGTGCAATGTAGCCATTGCTGGTGTAACTGTGACTTTTGAAAATAAGCAGAATAAACCACATAAATTCATTAGATTAACAAGCAAATATTAAATTTTAAAAAAGACTACTCAGTCAATAAGAAATACAATTTGGAGCTTTTTTTTTTTATTCTTAAATTTTTAATTTTAATCCCTAAATGTATCATACATCTATCTGTAATAAGACAACAATTTGTATTTATTTCCATTACCAGCGAGTCTGTTTAAATTCTTTCTAAATCCCTTTTCAGGTTTAGCTTTAACACACAAAAAATCAAGAATACAATTCACACAAAGACAAAATCGAACATCAAGTTGGCAAATATGCCACAAACATAAAATCAAAATCCTAAACCAAATACATGTTCATATACATACATAAACAAATTCACCGTTCAAACGTTTGGGGTTGCTTTTCATGAAAAGTTGCACTTTTGTTTACCAAATGAGTTGTATACATTTATACACACACACACAAGTTGATACATACATGTTTATGTATAATACATGACTACATTTCACTAATATTGATAAATGACATTTTAACAGTAGCCACATTTTTTAACAATAACAACCAGTTTATGATATTTATCAAAATAATTCAAAATTTTTGTCCCAAAAACAGGCCGTCCATTTTTAAATTTGTTCTTACAATGCATAATTCAAATATAAAATACCTCTCAAACTATATATTAGATTTTTTTAAATATGAATCTCTTAATTTTAAATATGACTGCATATCATCCTCAAATTTTTATAATTTTATTTTTTTCTTTTTTACATATTGCATTTGTAAATTCAGGAAAACACACTTTATTTCTGACTGTAATTGATCTTTTTTGAACTTTATTGGATAAATATTTGTTTTGAGTACATTTCCCCAAATTTGACTACAATACCAGAAGTATGGTAGATTTTAATGTTGAATATAAAATAAGCAAGTATTTTTTACTTAATGTTCTTTAAACTTTTTAGCATCTCAAAAAGTACAAAAAAGTTTTTTTTTTTTTTAAATATTATTTCCAAGACAAAATAAAGCTTAACTGACCAAATTGTTGATTTTTTTATTATTTTTTTTTAAAATGCTTTCTGGAATTTGCTGTGAAATTGTATTAACCACTTCACGCAATATGTAGCTAATTTGGAATGTACCATTCCATCAATCCAGGGCTCAACGTGATTTAGCATCATCTTGGAAAAAAACATTGGCCATTTTTTTATATATTAGTAAATAAATTCCAATTTTAAAAGTTTAATTTTACAGATATGTGTAAAACATAGTAAAAAAGATGGCAACTGTTAAAGTTTGCATGACAAAAGTGTATTTTAGTGATCTTTAAACCACCCACTGTTTCAGTTACTGCTTCTCAGCTGAATTTCTTCTATAAGTTAAATTTCTTCTAAGACCCCCACTTGAGTCAAACTGGGTGACTTCAGTCAGTGCAGCTGTGCTATGGAATGATGCTGCTGTGGAGCTAAACACAACACATGCACGAAAACACAGAAAATGTCGAGTTCTGCACATGTAAGCACTTAAAAAGAGTTTTCCCTTGTTGAAGAAAGACATTACAAAATCCCCATCTGTCCAACAGGATTTGGTTTAATCTGCTTCACAATAAACATCAACTCTTTAAACTAGGAACAAACAGATTTCACTTTTTATGAAAGTTTTAAAACGCTAACAAGATGCTAAGAAATGTCATCTCCCCATTAAATTTTTATTGTATTCGTACAGCTATTTTTCATACATAGATTTTTTTTTTACCGAAGCACATTTCTTTGTTGAAGAGCGTCCCTCGGGCACTGCTAAACTCAAGAATAATATACACAAAGAAGCAAAGTAACCTTTTTCACATGACCCAAATTTTGCTGTGGATCCTGGAGGTGGAGCAAAGAAAGATTTGTGGCGAATCGACACTTTCAAAAACTAACATGGAAACATGCAGCTGCTCCAAACGGAACCTGGACTTGGATTCAAACTTTTTAGAGATGGAAAAGTTGACTTTTCTTCAGGGAGAAGTTCCCATAGCTGCAATAAAGATTCTTTAGAGGCTTTTGGCTGTGATCCTCCTCACCACAGGCACCTTCTCTTGCACCAGCAGCGTGGAAAACCATAGCTAATGCTCAAGACCTCTAAACAGCGTGAGATGATATAAATCTCTTCAAACTCCGATGGTGAAATAACCACAAACTATTGTGACTTTTTTTTTCTTGAAATGCGATCTGAGATATTTTGAATGAAATGTGGTCTAGTCGAACACAAACTTTACATTCTTTATATAAAGCACTATGATGATTTATGCTGCACCAGGAGGCACTTCATCAAATGAATCCAGAATAAACACTTTACTCAAAACAATTTTTGTCAGAAGCAACACACAAAAACATAAGCGTACATATGCATCATGTGGATAAGTATTATTTCATAGAAAAATATTGTTGTCGTCTCATCATTTCAAAAATAGATGATTAATACTAGAGTATTGAAGCCCACATCATGACTTTATGTGGGCATTTTGCAGCATTTATCTGTAAAAAAGGGCAAGAATCTACAAATCACATCCAACCCTAAACACTCACAGAACATGGAGTGAGCTGGGCAGCTGTCCAATGGCAATCTTAGTTTCACTTCCTCTGACATTCAAGCTTGAAGTAATTTGTTGCGAGTCGTTCGTGCATTTACTGAGCAGTGAGCTCAGCTTCAGTAAAGTGAAATGAAGGGCAAATGCACGGGAAGGAATAGATACCTTTCTCATCAAATAAATTCTGGGTTTTGGCAAGAAGAGCAAACATTTCACAAGTTTTTAGAAGATATTTTACATAATCTAGAGTTGAAAGTGATGTTTCAAAGGATGCGAGGAAAAATATATATTTTTTAATAAAGGTAAATAACAATGTAAATATTGAGTATTTATACTCCTGCAACACTGTAAACAGACAATTTTCTGTCAGTTTGTTGAAATAGAATGCAACAATGTTCAAAATCATAGGTTGTCAGGATTAGATGAAACAAATGTGAGGAAATTAACCACAAATGAACATGCAATATGTGAAACTGCTCAGAGAAATATATACTCAAACTTTTACATACAGACAAAAGCATAAATAAGAAGAGCGTATATGTATTTAAGGTCAGATCCTCTACAACAGGGGTCTCAAACTCAATGAGCGGGGGCCGCTGGAGGCAGAGTCTGGGTGAGGCCGGGCCGCATCAGGATTTCCACAAGCAAATCGCTGATAAAACATTCCAATGTTCTCAAATATCTTTATTTTTAACACAAAATAATGAATAAATTAAATTAATTTTAAAAATTAATCAGAAATCAATTTTTATTAATTATAATAATAACAATGACCATACAGCAGACACAGACGACTGAAACCACATATTGACTGACTGACTGATCAGTGTTTCTCAAATGGTGGGGCGCACCCCCCTGGGGGAATGCGAATAAAAACATGTTTACATTAGAGATGAATATTGTGCATAATCCTACATAGTAGTTGATAATAAATTCAATATAGCAAAAACAACCTAAAACTCAATTTACAGTTAGCCAATGCGAAATAATTGAATCTCTGAGAAAAGACAGAATCCTAGCACTACTGTGGAGAGAAACATGGAAAGATTGTTTTTACTTTGTCTGGAAGTTCTGGAGGTATTCTAAAAAAAAAAAAAAGAGAATAATTAATAAAACTGATTATTTAGAAGTTTTTATTATTATTATTATTCTTTAATGATAATAAAAGTATGATATTTTGAGGAGATATACGTTTAATTTACAAATTTACAAATTAACTGATACTAATGATGCTTGCAGCTGAGGGGGGGGGGGTGTCTAAGAGAAAATACCTGAGAAACACTAGACAAGAGAAAACTATTTTTATTCAGTTTCAAACGTCTGTATTTACAGAACCTCCTTCATTTCTGAGCTGAGAGCAGCGCGCTCACTGAAAGCTCAATGCGTTGCTACGCAAGTTTTTAAATCTGGTCTCAAGCTCTACGCACAAATCGTGCACGCACTGAGCGCGCGCGGAGTCTTCAACCCGGTTCAATATTTCACGCACAGTCGCAGCAGCGTTAATGAACGGTAAAAAAAAAACACAATAGAAGAAGAATCTCCTCTCTGCTGCTGCGTGCGTGACCGCGCTGCTCCGGTGTGGATACCACCTGCTGAGCGTGCGTTCATAAACCCGCGCAGACATGCGGCCGGTGTGAAAACACCTTTGAAGATTCTGCTCGCTCGCGGGCATCACTCACGCACGCGGAAGTAGTCAGTCTCTCTCGCGAGGACTTTTTCTGATCGTGGAGGAGGAAAAAGCGCTCGAGGGTCTGATCTGTCCGTGGAATATTTGATGCGTGCGCGGAATTGTCGCGTGGAACACGCTTTTTAACAAGCGGCAGGCTGTGTATCACGTGGCGAAAGAGGAGCGGGGCCCATGAATCACGTTCAGTGAGAAAGCACTTCCATCAGCTTCATGGCTCCTCCTCCTCTCAGCTGATTGGAGGAATGAATTAAAGAGTGAGGAGGCTCGGACAGCCCGCCGATGTCCCGCCCTCCAGAACCATATACCTTACCGTGATTGGTTCGTTCAGCTCAGCACACAGCAACTGTCATTCATATCAGCCTTGCGGGCCGCACTAACAGTAATCTTTCATATGAAGGCGGGGGCCGCAAATTATCATCCCGCGGGCCGCAGATTGCCCGCGGGCCGCGAGTTTGAGACCCCTGCTCTACAATTACTAAAGCAAATGTTGCCATCACAACTGTTATGCAACAAATGTGGTAAATGTAACTAAAAATTTGAATTAGTAGTACTGTCATGATTCAGTGCTTAGGTTTTGTCATGTTCTGTTTTCCCTGACAGTTTCACCACGTTCAGGTTAATCATCAACAGCTGTCTTCATTTAGTTAATCAACCTCAGTGTATTTGAGTGTCTGGTTTTCAGTTCTCATTGCCAGGTCATCTGCTCTTTTACGTTCTGTTGCCTCACTGGTTTGTGCTCCTGTTTTGGTCATGTTTAAGTTATTTTAGTAAATTTTTTGTTTCTGCCACCAAGTCTGGTCTCCTGCATTTGGGTCCTCCACCACAATCCCTGACAAGTAGTTTCTCAATCAATAAACTGCTTTAATTCTTCAGTAAAATAAAATTAATTTAAAAAAAAAATCACACTTTTATTAACAAAGTGATTGTTTTCTCTCTAAATTAAAAGTTCTGATCTTGCCAAGAATTTTGTTTTTCTTTTGATGGGAGAAATAAGGTCATTATTTTTATATTTGTCAAATGTCAAAGCTCACATAAACCCTTAAAATTTTTGTCTAAAACAACATTTTTTAATTTTTTTTATTTTTACTTTTTTTCCTATAAAAATATATACAGAACTTGTCTTAGTTCATATTTTTAATCAACATTACTTTAATAGGGGTGTGTATTAGCTAGAGTCTGGCTATACAATGTGTATCACCATAAATGGTGCACGATACAATACATGTCATGATACATCGCAAGACCATACTTCTGTAATTCAACAAGCAGTCAGGTGGAAAACAAAAGTAAAGCCCTTAGGGATGCTCATAAACAATTAATTAAACATTGTTGTGTCATCATTTTAATTGATACAAGTATAAACAAATGCAATATTGCGATACGTTGCCAAATTGATTTTTCCTACACCCCTATACTCTACTATTCCATATTTAAGTTTGACCCAGTAGATGGAAGAGGCATCTTTGTTGACCGTATTCTTTTTCAAGCAAAAAGTGACCAGGAGATTTTTTTTCTTTTTTTAAAGTTGATTTTCTTAATAAGTATTTGTCTAAAAAATTTTCATTTCTGGGACAAAAGCTGCTGTTCTCTCCTTTTAATTATCTAGTGAACATTTTTTCTTTCATTTTAATCATTTACCAGTTTAAACAAGCTTCCATTGTTTTTCTTAGTTACTTGTCAAACTGATTTCTGCTTCTTTGAAAAGTCTTTACCACTCTCTGATTACTGTGGTTTTAGGCAACAGATCTGTCTGCAGTGCTTATTTCAGACCAGAACAACCTGAGCTTGTTATGGAAACTTCTCACCGCAGTGAACAGGCAGACAGACCACCAAGCTGTTGGCTGTCCTGACAGCTTCTGCTTTCAATACAACTGGATCTGCTTTGAGGGCAATGTAAAAAAATATACAAAAAAAACAGATTTTTAAAACAGTAACCCTCACATCTACATTATATTAAATTGTTTTATAAGAGCAAATAAGCACGATATCGTGAAACACTGGAATTTTCCCTCTAACATAAAGATGCTTCACTTTTAGATCAGAAGTTTGGGATTCATTAAGCCATTACAATGTCTCCTGAAATTAAACCTCAAAGAGAGAAGGGAAGACACAAAATCATAGACCACACGTGAGAACGTGAAATGAAAAGCACAATCCAGGATGAAATGACCTTTGTTTGTCTCCCATCTGACTGGTGCTGTGGTGCTGAATACAAAATACAGATAGATGAGCCTGGGTCCAAATTTTTAAACAAACTTGTGTCCATGTGACTAGCCTGTTCTCCAAAGGGCCCGTGCTGAGTTAATTGATTCACTAATAACTTTTTAACTATTTCTCCAAGTCCAATACTATGATCCAGCAAATTAAAATGAAAAAAAAAAAACAACTAACAGGCTGTGGTAAGGATTGCCACCCATACAAAGAACAAACTTCAAGTAATTATTTCAGCATGTCAACATACAAAGAAAAAACAATAGTCAGCAGATTACAAGTAAATCCTATAGTATTGCTGTGGGACAAAAAAATACTTAAATTATGACAAGAGTATTTTAAAAGAGAGCATGAGTTTGGAAAAATCTCAGCTAACAGTTTAGGGTTAGAAAAATGTTACCTTAAACAATTGTAAAAACCAAATTTAAAAAACATTCTTTAAATTATTCTAGCAGTCCTATCTCCTATCAAAATCAAAGACTTAAAAGCAATACATTTCTTCCTGGCATTTCAGAATCTCAATTTAGAACTGTCTCGATGTTCCTTGAATGGGCCATTTATGAGCAAACAAAGCAACTGTCAAAGGTGAAAATCAATCCTTTTAGTCTTCCCTTTTACATACTTTGGTGTAAATAGATTTCTAGACCAAGAAACTTCCAAAAATTCCACCAGATAATTTATAATTTTATAAGGTAAACAAACTATATGACAGGCATTTTTTTTTTTTCTGAAGACTGAAATCACACTATAAGCAAACTATGTTGACATGAATTTATTTGAGACATCATCATCTGTGGGACTTTTCCAGAGTGATACAGGAAAGAGCACTTTTCTGACAGTAATGTGACAAGTAGTGGGACTACTTCTTTATGAAGACCATCTGTTTGGGTTTATGGCACTTTTGCTCTTTGGTTTTCTGGTTTAATGCTAGATTCATGTCATAGGACAGGAATTTAGTGCAGCAATAAAAGAAAAAAATTGCACGCAAACAAAGTAATAAAAACATTTTTGTAGATTGTTTCGACCAAATGTTTTTTTTCCCTTTATAATTGTGCCACATGGTGAGCACCATACATTTACAATATGAGTGGCAGGTCTGTGTTTCACTAACATAAAATCTGTGCAATAAAGTCAGCTTTTTTCTCTTCTCAGACATGAAACAAGACCTTCATGTTTGCTAAACAAGTGTGCTACAAACAAAGGCAAACAAAATCGTATACTGTATATCTTACGTATAGTGTGAAAGGCCACAAACAGCCTGCTCTCACACTGATGTCCATGTGAAATTTTAGTATGTGTGAGGGCGCAGTATGCCATGAAAACTAAGTCACTTGTGACCGTCAAGTGATGCTGTCACTACTATGCACTACTACATGAAAAATGGAAGCCTCGTCCTCACTTTTTGTCTCACAGGCATGGGATGCATGAGAAGTCTACGTAGTCGATGGCTTTGGTGGTCATTCGGGATTCATGGAAACTGTAGTTAAAGTCGTGACTCGATGTATCTTCAGTTTTGGAAGTTTTACTTCTTTCTTTCAACGAGTCATGTTCACACCAGGTTTTAGTCAACAAATGTTACAGTCATTTCAGTTTGATTAACTTCTTTACTCGATAAATAACAGATTAAAGTTTCAGTTAGTCTTTGTACGATCTTCTCCCATGTTAACTTTTTTGGTTGTGGTTCAGTTCAGTCATGTTTCGCTTGTGTTACATGTTTTTTTTGTCAAACTTAAAATGTATGTTATAACTTTATTTGTGTCTCAGAGTCTTTGGGTTTCTTGCAGTTGGGAACTCAAAAGTCTCATTTGTATGGATTCAGCAGTAAAGTTATGTGCAGTGACAACACCATTACTGCTGCCACCTGTTTAATCTGACCCCAATGGCCACAGTAACATGACCTGCATGTTTTTGACCACATCCGTATGCAGTCCTCTGACGTGTTTCTGCCCCTGCATTGGATGTGTTTCCTTAATGTGGATTATTTCATTTTCTTTTCTGCTCTGTAAATGCTGTCATCTACAATATTCTCTCAATCCAGACTGGATTGGTTTTAGAATCCCCTCTCGAAATCCCAGTCCTTCATAGATTACAAGATTTGCTTTCCATGAAAAGTTGCAAGTTTTCTGTACAATTTCAAAAATGAAATAAAATGGTGAACAACCTTTCCAACTCTATAACATCTGTAGTCTGGAAGCAATCTTGCAGTAAAGCGGTTAAAAACAAAAGTCCCATTTGTTGCCAAGATTCTTTTGTTTGGCATTGCAGTTTGGTTACAGCCTTATTTATTCTCACAATGTGGGCATTACGCATTAAACACCCTCCTTACTCTGACAACTACAGTTGTAAACTTCCTGCTTTAATAGCATCATTAACCTTTTCCAGGAGATTAATTCCTTTCCTGGTCTTTCTTGCAGCAAATTATACAGGCTGGAAGATGTCAAATTCAGCCACATAAAAATACCTACATTTGTGTTGAAGGTGCCAACAGCATCCAACTGTCAAATTAACACCTTGTAATGTTTTTTATGAGTGTAAATACATTTTATGAAAAAACAATTATTTGTTTATGGCAAATACCTGAGCAATAAATGAATGAATACTTATGTGTATACTTTAGGTTTACCACCCTAATAGATTATCCCCTAATTTAAAGACCCACACCGATGAAAATTGTACATTTTGGTGTTATCTAATATTTTCTTGTGTGATATTTTTCATAAATGGAGGACTTCTATAAAAACAAGTTAATTTAAAAATAGTGGGTGCATAATTCTAGGTTTGTGCATAAATTAGGATTTGTGCATGTGTATTCTTGATTAGACTTGTTTAGACTTGTTTATATTAATTTTCAACCATGTCCATTTAAGAAAGTTAGAAAATTTTAAGTTTTACCAGATATTATTCACAATTTAAGTTGATAGCTCTAATGAAAACTCTAATGACCCAGTATTCTAGTAGTAGTTGAATGCATCACTCAGGGATGAATCAGTGAGACGTGAAAAGAGTCTCAGATGGAATCCGTGTGTAACTTAGGTTTCGTGCGTGCATAAGAGGTGATTCGTTCGTATTTTTTTTAAAGATTTTTGTGTGTACTTAGTTTCAAGCTGTTGTCATTTTAATTTGTGCATGTGTAAATTGTATTTTGTATTTTTTTTTTTTTTTACTTATGCACAAAACATATTATGAGTTATAAATCAAGAATACGCACGCAGAAATCCAAAGTTATGCACAAATCAAAAATTACACACATACAAATCCAAAGTTATGCAAAAATCCTAAAGTGCACGCACAAATCCTACTTTATACACAAATCAAGACTTATGCACCCACAAATCAGAGTGAGTCTATTTTCTCTCCATATATATATATATATATATATATATATATTTTTTTTTTTTTAACTTGTCCTGTCCAACAGCTGAGCAAACAGATACGGGCTGAGAGCCTCTTGCGTTGGACAGATTTTAATTATTTTATATTAAGTATTTTATACTAAACTTTATTTATATTGACTATGTTGTATCATTTTACTTTTTTTGTTGGACCGGATGGAAACAAAGAGGGGGGTTTAGAGAAAAAAAGAAGATGATAACAGTGGGTAGTAACAATCTGGAATGGGCGGGGCCTGTCTACACACACACTCAGCAGTAACACACATACCTGTTGGCTAAAATAATATTTACCTTTAAAGAAGAAAAAAATACTCTCCTGAGTACCATCTTCAGCACCTTCCTCACTTCAACTCTCATCAGTCAACCCTTCAGTACAGCTGATCATTATCACACTCATCAGAACCACCAGCATTTATACCCACTCCAGTCTCATATTCAGTGCAAAGTCTTGATTGTGTTCACTTATCAGTCTGAGCAGGTTTCCCTTGTCGGTTTCTCCGTGTTTTTGACCCACGCCTGTTTACTCGCTTCTCTGCTTTGTCTCAGTGTTTTTGACCATTGCCTGCCTTTTAAGACCGTTTATGTCTTGCCCTTGCTCTTTTTAATTAAACCGTTTTCACACGGATCCTAACGTCTTAGCGTCTTTGTCACAGTTGCACTGATAATGTTAGGCTGAGGTTTTGAGGGGCTGTAAGGTAGCAGGAGAGCGTGTAAAGAAATAGATAATGGGAAATGAGGGCAGACTTACTCCGCACCAATGGTCCCATCCACTGCTCAGAGGTGAATTACTAAAGAACTACTGCCACTCTGCAGAAACTATGACCTAGAAAACAACTGGTTTTTTTTTTCATTTTAACAAAAAACAAAATAATACTAATTAAAAGACCACTGGTACCACTTTGAAAATAGATCAAAAGATGGTTGGAGTAGGTTTTAAATTGGTGCACACAATAAAAAAACATTGAAATATTTAAAAGTAAAAACGTAAACTCATTTTAACAGTGAAAAGCAACATAAATATTGCATAGAGTCTAGCTAGTATTTTTTAGCTCGTTTTTCCTGATTTTCACTATATCTGAATCATTTAAAACAATTAAAATCGTTTTACTGACAAAGAAAACATTACAAACAATAAACCATGGAATGAAGCTTCTGGAAACTGAGACGGGTGGGGGCACACATAAAAAATGACCTTCTACTTGTAGACCAGGAGAAACCTGACTTAACAGTTTGAACAAATTCCACACCAACACCAGATGCTTGTCATGGAAAAAGACAGAAGATAACATCAAGTGTTCCAGAAAAATCAAAAAGCCAATGTTAGTATTAGCAAAAACTAATTGACTGAAAATAATCCTGTCTTTTACTATAGTAAAAGGTGCTTCTGAACACACAGACCTCATTTCCTCACACATGTCCACCATCCATATGTTTCCACTTAATGTCCCTGAGCAGCGTACGCAGTGAAAACACAGTCTTGGAAGAAGCAGCCGGCATGAAGTCCAACCAAATGAATGTTCAACTCTGAAACCAGCAATGGATGTAAAGTGAATCTGTATCAAATGAGTCTGCCAGGCCGTAAAGAGAAAAATGAATCTACACCTAAAAAGAAATGTCCCATAAAATTTAGCAGGAAAGGTTCCGCAAAGATGTAAGGAAACAGATAGTGAAAAGTCTTCAAAATGAACATGTAAAAGGATAGTTTACTTCCATGAACAAAGATAATAAAAACCTGAAAAACCAAACAACACAAATCAAGTGCATTTATGCTTGTTGCAAGAAGCTGTAGTTAGAAGCCTTGAAAAATCAACTTGAACTCAGAAGTATTAAAAACCTATAAAATATGGAAGCCAAAAGTTTGTTGCTGAGAATTTTAAGTAATGATATTTGTCCAAGATGTGAACTGCAGCCCAGCAGTTGCAACATACGAGTCCGGCAACAGACACTCCTAAAAGCTTCTGACCTCCAACAAGCAAGGCAGCTGGAGAAATGATCAAAATCACCTGATTTGCCTCAGGAGCTCAGCTCGCAAAATGAACTGGAGTTGGACTCTCAGTATTCTCCTCCTTACATTGTGGACACATGGTAAAAGTTAGAAACAGTTCAGTTTACTGTGTCTGCTGGAGAACAGGAGAAAAATCTGGATGAAAAATGTAACTTTTTAACTTTTTTTTCTTGATTCTCCAAATTTGTCTGATAAATGTATCTGTTTCTACAGGAATACTGCAAAGAAATCAGCTGAAGATAGAATGTAATGTTTTTGATCGCACAAACTTTGCGCCAAATCTTCTAAAATTATAAATTTGCATATCAGAAGTGCAAAATATTCTGAAAACATTAAGAAATATTTGATTCAATGGAAAATTGTGTGCGAAATACTGATTTATTCTTGACATTTTTATTAAAAAAATGTTTTTCATTTAAAAAATATATTTACTTTTTAATTTGTTAATTAAAATGCTGCCATTTCTTTAACAATATTGGCATTGGGAGGACCAGCAAGAGTCAGAACCATAATCTCACGCAAGATCTGAAGGGACAGAACCGGCAGTGGTTGCTGTATTTTCAGACCTCAGGAAGGGGCCGAGTACCAACAGAGAAACATGCACAATGCCTGAGGGCACACACACCTCAATACCAATTATGGGAGCCCCTCATTCGAAAGAGAATAGCATTTTACCAAAGTATTACCTTGAAATTTGTGGAGGGCATGAAGTTCTGAAAGCTCTCAAAATTAAAAATAGATCAGAAAGGATGAGATTTCATTTTAATCGATATTTCCTGGGATTTTAAAGAGCTGTAAAGCTGAAAATAGGGCATTTCAAGCAAAAAGACTGGGTCTATAAAACCATAAATATTAACAGGAGTAGTAAAACTCAGGTCTAGTGCATAAACTTTGAGATCCTCTCAATCTAAGAAATCTGCAACTCTTGTCTTCTGGCATTCCTGCCTAATAGCATCATTACTGACTCTGTCCGGCTAAATACGGGCTCCTTGTAATCTCATGCAGGCGGGGAGGTTCGGACACAGAATTGCTCTGGAGAGAAGGCCACAAAGCCAAAGAGAGAGCTGGTAGGAAAAGGCCCCAAACACCAACAAAGAGAGCTTTTAGATGAGAGAGCCTTTGATCTCCTAGGAAAGGTAGAAGCTGCTTCATCATTCCCTCTCATCAGTCTGCAACCATCTCCCTCTAACTAGACACAACTGACAAGAAAATGTGAGCAGGCAAGGCCATCAGCTGAGAGAAACAGGCAGTAGTTAAAACAAATAATAGGTCTAAATGAGAATAACTCCAAACTAAATGTTTGGGGGAATGATTTTTAAAGATGTGCTTGATGTTTAGCAGAAGCTTGTTTCATAACTTTATGATTCCGTTTATTTGTGCATCTTTTCATTTAGGAGGGATACACTTATATTTAACTTCTTTCATCTTGATAATGAAGCATCCTGGAGGTGTTTTATGTCTAAATTATAGAGTCTTCTTTAAATAGTCAATCAGCTTTAGCAAGAGGCAGGATATCGTGCTGTGCATGCCAACGAGTGGAGGAACCGAGACGCCCCTTGGTTAAAAAATAATAACAGTAGTAAAAGTGTTTAATTTAGTTTTCCCTAAAACTGTTCTTGAGTTTTTTTAAGGAGTTAATCTGCGTTTCGCCCACGAAAACAAATAAAAGCCAAACTTTTGCAAGATGGATACCATATATCTGCCTTCAGTATCCCCTGCCATTGCTAGACTGGTTGTAGAGATGGCCAGGGCTAGCAGCTTTGCTAGCTAGTGGCTTAGCAAAGCTAGCGGCTGAGCACTGCTAGCGTCATGGAGAAATTGGTTGTTTGTGTTAGCCTGGGGAGCGGTTCTTCCTGAAAGGGGCTGTTCTCACCTTGTGATTTCAGTTTGTGAGAATACGCTCGTTTGTGGGTTAGAAGGGGCTGGTGCTCAGAGTCAATTTTTTAGAGAAATGCTCAGAAATGCATGAATGGATCAAAATACAGCTTTGTGGGTTGTTTCTAGTTAGAGATTAACATTTGAATACACTTAAAAGATCATTTTGCATGGTATAAGCCCTTTGATTGATCACAATGGCCACTATGATTCTGCAAAAATGTTTTGATGTTAAATGTATATTTTTGAAAACAACTGTAGACTATTAATGACAATGCAAAGTTTTTCCACAAAGAATGCTGACTCAACTCAACCGAATGCAATCAAATTCTCCGACAATATCAAAAGGAGCATTAACAGAACTGAAATTTAACTGCCTTGAGATGGTAAATTTATTTTTTAGCTTGAGAAACCCTCATTCTTTCCGATCATGAGCTCTTCAAGTCCATTCCAATAATATAATGATCTATTGTTAAAGTGTTCCCAAAGAGTTTTTAAATATGCCATTTTTAGCCAAAATCAAAGAACCTGTGTCATTTTTAGGACACAGTTTCTGCAAAGTGGCACATGTTCATCAGAAATTTGCCTAAGTTGTGGGTGGGACTATTTGCATGGAGTGTGCCTGTGCTCATTTCCCATCATCCATTGGTTTGCACTTTCACAGTAGCTTAAAGCCCCTCACAACCCCAATCTATCATTGCAGGTGCAACAAAAATGGCCAGTTTTGACCCAACCAAGTGAATGCATCATAATGGAGCGGAGCACGGAGCTCATGGCTTGCAGATTTTGATTTGGACATAACAATTACAAGCTTTTTCTTTTACATGCATTTATTCATCTGCTGCTGAATCACAAGGATTTGAATAAAGAAATACTTAGAATTTAAATCTTAATTTTCTTTATAAATATGCTCTGTCATGACCAAATGCTATAAAAACATGATTTTTCAAAAACAATTCTATCACTTCAAATAGTTGTTGTTGTTAGCTGTTAGTGCTAGTTCTTTACATGAAGCTATAGCTGGAATTTAAAGAAAAAATAGTTGTACGTAGTCAGACACACACTGCTCTATATTTCAGCAAAGGACTTACTAAAGTGTCCCCTGTCTTTCAGACTTTGGCTCCCTCCAGGACAAAGGAAAAGGGGGAGACTTCCTGGTTGATCTTCCCACACAGGCTTGACCCCAAAATTCAAGCGCTCTTTCTTTTTTTTTTTTGCTGGTCTCTCCACAATAAAAAAAAAAAAACACAAACACAGACTCACAAACTGTTTTTCATGTAAAAACAAAGCTCTTATTTGAAAAGGGCCAAGTCCAGCTGCGAGACCCTCGTATCCCACTGCCAGATGAAACAGGACAAATGGATCAGAATGAAACACGTTCTCAGAGGGAGCATTCACCAAAACATGACCCCCTCAATCTGGGGATCTGCCTGCCGAAAGGACGGTGGTCAGAACATTTGGTAAATGTTTAGCTACCCGTGTTGGCAGTTGCTTTACGAATCATTCCTATACTCCCTTGGGACTTTCAGGGAGCGTCTGACAAGCTCATAAACTTTTTTTAAAAGCAAACAAACATCACTTGAAGTGAGAGACAAACACAAACATTTCAAAGAGGAGCAAACAGAGAAGCTGACACTTCAAATTGTCGCAGCTGCTCGGTCTCTGACAGTCCAATGTGAGAACAAACCCTAAAGACAAAGCTGTGTCTGATCCTCAGCATCAGTTATTTTGAGATACTTTTCCCCAGAGGAACACTATAATGCATTCCTCTTTTATTACACTTGTGTACACTGAACATTTTTCCTCCTCTAGTGTAATTATTGTTTTAGGCGTAGAGCTCGCGGATTGAATATGTGATTAAGGAAATGTGCTTCAAAAGAATTTGGGACATGCTGAAGTTGAGAAAAAAGAAAACATCTGGAAGAGGAATTTGTTTCTTCAACCCACAGAGCATCTCCATCCTTTCATCTCTTTACATTTTTAGACAAAAGCAGCTCAAAAGATGTTGAAACTGAGAGGGAAAGATCAAATAAGTTTTTTTGTTTTTTTTTTTCCCCTGAATTGTCTTGGTGTGTTTAACCCCATGACACCTATGAATGCAAAAACGCATCAAATCACTTTAGCTCCAAATGACCTTAATTTTTTGTCATTAATCAATCATTAAAAAAAGAACATCTATGGTCATCTCAGATGACAAGTATTAAAATCTTGAAGTCAACTTTGAGGACCAACTTTGATAAAAATTATGTTTTAACATATTCTTGTGGCATTTTTCTCAAGAAGAAGACATAAATAAATGAATTTTAACCTTAAAATATTATTTTCTGAGCATTTTTTATTCAAACTATTGTAAATCAAGGGTACATAAAAATTCTGTTTGAAAAAGCTTAGCAGTGACATAGGTGTAAAAATGGATGAGCCTCAAGCATCCACTTAGCCAATCGATCCACGCACACCTTGTTTTTCTCATTCAAGTCGTCCGGCTGGGTAACTCAAATATTGCTCTCTATTTTTGCTGCACCAGGAATGTTAGGTTGGGGGGTGTGAGGGTCTGTAGGCTAGTGGGAGAGCATTCAAACAGAAGGATGTCAGGAAGCAAAAGCGGGCTTACTCCACACCAACTCAGAGGCAAATTTCTAATGAACTACTGCTGATCTACAGAAACTATATCCCAAAAAACGACTGATTTTATTTATTTATTTATTTTTTTGCTAGAAAAAAAAGGTATAGTCTTAAATAAAAGGCACTGAGAATACTTTTACATTGATCAAAATATGATCTGAGTGGGACTGTAAACTAGTGCTGGGCGGACCGATCCAAAACATTGGTAGAATTGGTCTCTAGTTGGTATTGGATCAAAACCCGCCCGTAGATAGTAATATTTCTACTTTTGTTTGCCTCGCCACTCTCGCCAGTCCTGTGAGATCCCAGCAGCAGATCTCACAGTCCTGCATGCACTGTTCACCATATTTCCACTCTATTTGAACGCTGAGTTTTTTTTTGAAAAATTACTTTTCACCAGTTTTTGTTGTTCTAATTTAAAGGCTAAGAAGTTACAAATGATTTATATTTCTACCAGTTGTTTATTTCTAATTGTTAAACATTTTGATTCATTTTGTATCATAGTTACTTGTTTCTTTTGCTGTTTTGCATTCACTTCTTCAATTTTTACTTATTCTAAGAAGCTTTTATTTTAATAAACTATTTTACATTTAATTTAAAATATCATCCTCATTCTTATTTTATTTTTGTCAAGTAGTTTAAAAAATTAAAACTTACAAAGAAAAATGAGATTTTGAATTTGTGTGTCACATACCGCATTTATGAAATTAATATTCGTATCGATATCTGCAACATTGACCAGTATCGGATCCATATCCAAATGTATTGCCCAGCCCTACTTTAAACCTATTATAGAATTTAGAAAATGTTTACTGTAGACATTTTAATGGTAAACTTTCAGCGAGTAAGAAAAGTTTTCCCTTTTTTTATATTGAAAAAACATAATTTATGTGGTAGAAAAGTTAAATGTTCCTCTCTTGTCTATGATAAATTAGAACTATTTATATAATTGACCCAAAGACATCCATAGACTGTTAAAAGCTGTTAATCCTTGACAGAGAATTAAAAAAAAACAGATCATCATCATCGACAAATGCCAGTTTGTCTCTGGAGTTATAAATATCACTGGAAATGAAGTTTGACTGGAAACCAGGACCTTTGACATCCAAGTCAGGGCTGTGTAGCTTCATCATATGTTCTAGAAGAGAACCATAGAGCAGCCCTGAGCTCAGAGCAGTGGTGGTAATCCTGAAGAACCTAATGATGGAAGAATGCTAATGATAGTGACCGTCAGGCTGAACATCTGAGACCAAATCCCCACCTCATCTCAGGAGGTGTGAGGAACCTTCAAATCTGTTTGGATTATGAGAAAAACTAGTTGTTTCCTTCATAAAGAGTGAATTGAAAGAAATAAAAATGAATTAAATCTTATTTTCTGGAGGGAAAACTCAGATGAAGGCATGTTCCTGAAGTGACTGCGTTACCTGGGTCATGGAAGGGCACCAGGGCGAAGTTGTACAAAGGTCTTTTGGGTCTGCTCAGAGATGTTTCCAGAATTTTAGATGCTCCCTCGATGACCTGGACCAAGTCGTCGTACATGGACCCGGTGACATCAAAGACGAACGCCAGAGTGGACGCGCCCTCGGGGATGTCCTCGTCTGCGTCCTGACCCGCGCAAAGCGCCGCGACAGCGCCAGTGCCAGTCTGGAGTCATCCAAAGCTTTTTGCATGATGGAAGCTTTTTTCTGATGGATCTCGGTCTCGGTCGGAAGCGTCAGAGCATCGGTCGGAGCATGAGAACAGTTTGAGGAGAGCCCAGCATCAGCCAAAACAAGTGGTGAACTTTCCTCTTTTGTTCCTTCGCCGCGCGCTGCGTCTCGCAGCTCTGTCAGCTGTCCTGCAGAGTCAGGAACTTGTTCAGATCCTTCTTTAAAAGACCACCTCTCAGCTGACCCTCACCACTCCAAGACGCGCCATTGGACAAGAGGAGAGGCTCCTGATGACCTCAAAGTGCACAGCTTGTAATTTTATTGTACCAGGAGTTAACGACTTAAGCCCTTTTTTTTTTTTTTTTTTTTTTGTCTTTATGCAAAGAAATGCTCTTTTTCTGTCATTTATTCAGATGCAGAAACACCTTTTCAGTTATTTCAAATATGTGAACTAAAACTTGTATTCAGATTCATGCTTACAATTTTAAATTTAACTTTAAGAAGATTTAGAATCAAAAGTTTAATGCGCAAAATTATATAAAGTAAAAAAAAAAATCTTAGTGATTTTCTTTGTATTTGTATTTGTTGCCATCTAGCGGCTATTTTTTAGTATTGCATCTAGATTAAAGTTTTCTGTTATATCTCAGTATTGCAATGAAAATGACAAGCATAACATTTATAATTAATGTGTGTTTTTCATATATATGGAAGGATTTACTCATAACATAAATTTTTAATTAAATGAAAACAAAACCCAGCAACACAATAATGAAAAAATGTGGAAAATCTGTCCTGGATTTCTATAATTCATAAAAAGAACTAAAACATATTTTATACCAGTGTTTTCTTAACATATGGGGCCGCGCCCAATCTCGGTCTGCGAACGCCCTCTCTGAGCCGCGCGAAAAAACCTGACTGTTCCTTAAACCTGACAAAACAGGAGAAATTGACTGAAATATTTGGCTCAAATGTCTAAGCATCATGAAAAGACTGTCATTTAGATACCTGTGTGTTGCTTGAGCACATTTGCAAGGCTTCGATTATCTCTTTACAGTTCAGCTCCTATTAAAAAATACAATTTGATTGTGATTTAATACGAAGGGAAAAAAACAGTTTTTCAATCCCAAAAGTCGCGTATTAACACTTTTACCTCAGCAGAGTCGTGGCCTTCCAGAGTCATGCAGAAGTCCAGGTCACTGTCACGGAAACCAAAGCCATTTTTTTGAGGAGCCGAACAAACAAAGCTGAGCTTTATCTGTGGAAAGAGGTGGAGGCAAACATTGAAAAAGAAGAAATTGTTTATGTCACAAATGTTTCTTCCAAACAGTCCTAATTTGGCAGCGGAAGATGCTAGTA
This sequence comes from Oryzias javanicus, assembly GCA_003999625.1. NCBI lineage: Eukaryota > Metazoa > Chordata > Actinopteri > Beloniformes > Adrianichthyidae > Oryzias > Oryzias javanicus. The sequence continues at coordinate 15,086,776 of CM012440.1, forward strand.
CTGATCGCTGAAGATGCTGATATTCATAGCTGAAAATGCTGAAGCTGATAGCTAAAAACACTGAAGCTGATAGCTGGAGACACAAAAGTGAATAGCTGAAAACACGGAAGCTGATAAGATCAAACATTAGGTAAATGCTAAATTATCCTAATTTTTTTTTAGAACCCAAGTTACTCAAAACAGCTAGCATGTAACTAAATATTAGCTAAACTCCAAAATGGAACCAAAAAAAAAAAAGCTGAAAAAAGCCTAAATTAGCCAAAACAGCTAGGATGTTGCTGAAATATTACCTGAACTCCAAAAAAGTCTAAGAAATCTTGGTAAATGCCAAAATAGTCTAAAAGCTAGCAGAATGCCCATTTTTAAAACTTTAGAACCATACATTTTAACATAATTACGAATGATAAAAAAACAGGAATATTGTTACAGAATAAACCAGTCTAAACCTAAATAACTTTAAATATTTTTATTTCCATGAAAATATGTTTTTTCATAATTTGACTAGTTAGAAATAAGAGCATCAGGCCATTGATAACAATAAAATAAAATGATCGGGAGGCCCTCCCGATCATTTTATTCATAGATTTTGTTTTGCTCTCTTAAATTTATCTTTTAGGATGAAGTGCTTGCAGAGCGTGTTTGGGTGACGACAGTGGAGGCCCGTTTGTGTGCATGTTCTGGTGTTGTCCAATTCCCTTCACGAGTGTGTGTATGTCACTTTGGGGTGTATCCAGTTTTGTTTCTTTTTTTTCCTCCCCTCGTCTGCCCAGCGTTCTGCCGGTAAGCCTTCCCCGAGTTAGGCTTTTATTTTAACTTTTACTGTTTTAATCCATTTTACCTTGTAATAAAACTATTTATTGAAACTGGAACCACGTCTTGGCTGGTTGGGAAGAATCTACGCGTCCTTTGTCTGGAAAAATTTAAAAGACTTAAATTGTCTCCAGTGCTGCAGCAACACCAGAAAAGTCAAGTTTTTCTTTCTTATTACACCTTGTAATTTCTTCTTTGTTTTTTATTGCAAAAAACAAATAATTTTTCATTCAAATTTTGTTTTGGTACCAATTTTCTTTGGATACAATCAGAAAAAGTGAATAATGGAATTTGTTTTGTTTTAGAAATCTGTCTGAAAGTAAAATACGTTTTAGTTTTATTTCTCCTACTAGTAAATAAGATATTGTATAATTATATTACATGCACAGTGTGTTATATAAATGATCAATAACCTGTTTCTGTTTCAAGACCAGGGGTCACCATCGTGGTGCCCATGGGCACCAGGTATCCCCCACAAGTCCTTGTTCCTTCCTCTAAAAATAGCACAACTCACTTGTGAGCTGCATCTTAAATTGAAATTGTATTCTGTTGCGATTGTTTTTTTTAAATTACACTTACATTTACATAGATTTAAAAATAAAAAAATATGTTCATGATACATGAACTTTGGATAAGTTTAGGTGACCTCTGACCTACTCCAGTTCAAAGATCATTTGTTTAAAAATGTGTAAGTTGATTTTTCTTTAACATCACATAATTGATAAACATGGAACAACATAGTGAAAATGGAACATTTTCACATGAATAATAGTGATGTAAGTGCTCATCTGAAACTGTAACAACTAATGAGATTGATAAAGTGCAGAATTTTGATTTTTGGTCGTAGTTTGTTGTTTTTGATAATTATGGTGAGAAATCAGCATCTTCACATAGAGGAGTATCATTATTAATAATTATTTAGAGCTGCCACGATTAGTCGACTAATCAATGACTAATCAACTATTAGTCGTTACTTTACATTATATGGAGTCAGAGTGTAGTAGAGTTGAAAGCTATAATGGTATTATTCTAGCTTTTTTAGAATATTTTGGCATTTCATCTGCTAATTTGGAGTTTAGCTAATATTTCAGCTACATGGTAGCTATTTTGGCTAATTTATACTTTTTTTTTTTTTTAATGGTATTTTGGTAATATTTTAGCTGGCTATCAACTTCAGCATCTTCATCTATTAGCACTAGAATCTTCAATGGCCAAATTCAGCTTACTGCATTCACATTAGCATTATCACAGGTAATGCTATATATCTAATTTTTAGTTAGTTTAAAGCTAATGAAGGTTAAGGTGTGTGTTTTACATCCACTTTGCGCATGTCTCGATTAGTCGACTTATCAGGAAAAAAAAAAAAAATCGACTAGTTGACTATTAAAATAATCGTTTGTGGCAGCACTATTATTAATAATGTAAAACTAACTATAACTAAGCAAAATCTGTTTTTTCAAAATGGTAGCCCTTTGTGTGGCTCAGTACCCATAAAGTAGCCCTCAGGTTCAAAAAGGTTGGTGACCCCTGTTCTAGACACAGTATTAGAGATTCCAAACCTGAGTCATGTCTGGGACACTAGGGGGCAGTATTCCTCCACTGTAATGTCTACTTCCTTCTCAGAACAGAAAGCTTTATAGAAACCACTTTTCAACCACGTGAAAAGTAGGGGTGGCAGTAAAAACAACTCTACATGAATCATTATGACATGTCGTCACAGGAGGGAAAGTTGTATGGAAACATTCAAATTGGAGGCAAGGCCTCAAAGACCAAGATTTGTTCAAGAGATGCCAGAGATCATCTGCTGATGGGAGCTTTGCATGGCAAACAAATAGTTGTCCCAGGCCTCGTTGAGAATGCGCTGCGGAAACCACGTCAGGATGGTGATTACACAACATGACTCTGCATAAATAAATTCGGATGGAAAGAACCTGTAAAGTTCTGCTTCCAGCGAGCGTGCACAAAAAAAAAGATGAACTGTCCACCCACACTCACACTGACATTACATGTAAACAACCGATTTTAAGGAAGCAAAAACTTTTTACAGAAGCTGCTTGGGAAAACAATAACAATTAAAATTATGTAAATATTTATAGTGTGTTGAATTGGAAGATACCTTTTGGAAAGATTCCAAACTAATTTGAAAATGAAAAAATGTTCAATTAAAACAGATACTTTACTAACATTTGTATAGCTGCAGCCAGAAAAATTTAATTTAATCCACGGTGGAAATACTTGAGTAAGCAACTCAACAAAACATAATAATGTAAAAAAAACTGATCGCAGATTTAGTTTTGTCACAATGAAAAGTTGTGTAACCAGAGATAAATGAAAAGCCTAAACACTTCTCTGACAATAAATATGTTGTATCTTGCAGTATAACATTCTGCACTGCTTTTTCAGGTACATAAACTTACATGCACACACAGTTTGCCCCTTGATTCATGTTGGCAAGTGTCATGTTCTGGCAAGATTTGGGGACTTGGCAGGCCTACACATGAAGCTGTTGCTGCAACGATGAACCAAACTTAATAAAAACCCTTCTTTCTCAGTATTAGACTTGTGTAATCTCTTCTGCAAATTCTCCAGCAGTGACAAAATATTTCTCATTTTAATGCATTTTACAAATTTGAGACACATAATGAAAAGTATGAAAAAGATATAAAAGTTTTTGGTGCATTGTGGTATAGTGGTTAGTACTCTAACCTCACAGGGAGAAGGTCCTGGTTCAGAATCCAGTTGGGACGTTTTGTCTTGGAGTTTGCATGTTTTCCCTGTGCATGTGTGGGTTTTCTCCAGGAACTCCAAAAACATGCCTCACAGATTGATTTATCCCTCTAAATCAGGGGTTTTCCAAAAACTCTGCCTTATCTGCTGCTGATTACATGGATCAGGTGTGTTTGGCCAATGAGTAGCTTCAACAGTAGGTTGATTGGAAAACATGTAAGAATCCGTCCCTCAAGGCCTGGATTTGGGCACCCCTGCTATAAATGGTCCTCAGGTGCGAGTGCGTGCTTGAGTGGCCCAACAGCAGCTGGGATAAGATCAGTGACCATGAAAGAGATTCGCCCAGTTTGGAAAACGGATAAAATAAGCAATATAATACAGAAGTTTTTTGGTGTTATGGCCATATAGAAACAAAACCTTTTCATTGAAAGTTTATTTCTGCAAAGAACAAAACTGTCTTTCAATGTAAATTTTTAAAGTAAAAAAATCTGCCAGTGGGTTGAAAAATAGTGAAAGTGTTTCATTTTTGGAGGGATTTTTTTTTGGCACCTCTTATTCTGGTTTGTGTGAAAAGATCCTAACTGTCAGGTTAATATTTTGGAGCTTTGTCAATAGGTATCTTCTGGAGTTGATGGTTAACCAGTCAAACTAAAACTAAACTAAGCCAGCAAAAGAATCCACCTGGTGTCTTATGTCATGGTATTAAAGATATAAAAACTCTCATCTACTCTACATATGGACTTTTTGACTCAAAGGATGTTTGTTTCAAAGAGAAACAGATCCAAACAAAATGTCAACTTCCTTTCTGCATTTAGTGTGCGTTGACAGCACATTACTGATTACTTGTTTGATGCTATTTCTGGACATTTGAGGTATTTCATTTTGCAGTGAGAGGGGCCATTCATACGTACATAACTTTATAAACATGGTGTCAGTTTTCGCAATTGTTTTCGCAATTGAACAACACTATAAGTTTAGACAGAATAAACTATGAAATGACCAAAAAAAAAACAGCAAAATAAAAAAAGTAAAAAAAAATAACACAAACTATACAGGCCCCAATTGGATTTACAAATTAAGATTTATACCCGTGTATATAGAAAAAGACAAAATATGCATTTTTTTTTTTTTTTAGCAAAAATGAGGACATGGGAAGTCTCTTTCCTCGAAAATGTCAAGGCACGATAAATGAAATTTGCAAAAAAACACATGGAAGAACAACTAATGCACACTGTTGGGTATAGTGGCAGTGTTTGATAATTTGGGTTTGTTTTGAAGCCAAAAGATGGGAACAGATCATCATCATCTTATCTTCCACTCACCATTTTGCAAACTCACATTAAAGTAGTACAATCAAATATTATCAGCCATGTCACTGAGATTGGACTTTACTATTGTGTCTATTGTATGGAATATATTCAAATAAATTTGAAGTTGCAGAAATAACTTTGCATCAACTTGGCAGTAAAAACAGAAAAACAGTTGAGGTGAAAACGAGGAATTCTACACAAACGCAGATGAAACCTTGTTTCACGGCACAACAATGATAAGACATGTAGAGCACTCAGCAGAATGCCTAAAATAGAAGTAACTCAACTCGTTCAATCACTCAGTCAAAGTCATGACCTCACCTGGACTAAAATGCTTTGACATGAACTTCAACAGTAATGTGAAAAGGAACGGGCCTCGAGCAACGCTGCACATAGGCACCAGCAACACTAGAATGTGTGATAGTCTACAAAAATTTACTTCTAAATTTGTTTATAGAATATGTTCAATTTAACATAACCAATGATGTTGAAAAACAATGCTATTTTAAACTACAGGAGCATAAATCCCACAGAAAAGGAGGAGAGCTCGAAGAAAAATTAGAAAAAAACAGATTCTTCGTGGATTCTGACACAGATATAACTGCACCTTAGATGTTTAGGACACCTGGTAAGGGAGGGTGTTTGGACATCACTGTGAGCCCTACTTGCCAATTTTAACTGCACCCATTATAAGACAAACCTTTTATGCCACAACAATATACACTCCAACACAAACACACATATATCACACAAGGAAGGTGGGACTTCTGACCGTGTGTCCCCTACCCTCCCTGGTGGGGGCAACCATCTCTTGATCAATTTTAAAAGCGTTCCTGGTGTTTTTTTAAATTTATATTATGTTGCTTTTAGCAAAAATCTAGGATCATTTTCTAGGACATAGTTTTTGCAGAGTGGAAGGAGTTCATTAGAAATTCACCTGAGTTGTGGACAGGACTGTTGGTATGGTGTAAGCTTGCCCATGCTTCCTATTAACCATCTGTTTACACTTTTTCCTGCTAGCTTACAGCCGCTCACAATCTCAACCTACATCAACCTGCAATGAAAATAGTGAGTAATAATGGAGCTATCCAGGTACCAGCTCAGATGAGGAAAAAAGGAAGACTTTAATGGATCTTAGTGGATGCATCAGAGAAAGAGCTTGGGGCCTGCCGACTGTAGCACCCATGTCATTGCTATAAGCTTTTTCAAAAAGCTTTGTTGTTCTCTTTCTGATTCATAACAATTTGAATGAAGCAATACTCAGAAAACAGTTTTAATTCTAATTTTCTTTATATACTGAATGTCTGCCATCATGAGAAAATGCCAGAAGAACACACTAAAAACACAAAAAGCAATTTTTATTGGAGCGGATCTTTTTATCTGTTCATTTGATGACAAGTTAGTATGTGTTCATCCTCTATGTCCTGCCATCACTCTACTCCAGTCCAGACATTGTTAAACATTATGTGAGAAACTGATGAGCTGCTAGAACAAGCCAGCCTGGTTGCATGTGTGTGTGAGCAACTTTGTGAATATTTTTGTAGAATTATCAGATCCTGCAGCCAGCACAATCACAAGGATTTGAGAGGGTGGTATGCGTGGGTGTGTGTTCTTCTGCTGTAGTTTTCCATAGTTGGAAAAGTGCAAATTATTGGCTGCCGTTCACAAGCACTCATATCTGCTCCCTCTGTGTTCCGAGCAAAGTCGGCATGACACATGCCTCTATCCACCGAAAAAGCCTTCCCTGGAGCCTGGTGCCACAGTGCCCTACAGACCTAATCCCTGGTTTTACAGCCACTGATCCCACTAAAGTCCATCTTTTGTCAGAAAAACAGCTCATCTGGCCAATGAGACTCACTGGTTTTGCTCATACGCACCAACATACCCACTGTAATCCCCCTTTTCTCTCTTTTTATCTCTTTCTCCCACTCTGGGTCTCCTGCTATCGCAGCCAAAACTAGCACAGTACAATCCACACAAAAACTCGCATTTGTTTTCAAAAACGATTGTCTTCATTTCCTGCACCTCTCTGTCACCCACTCATACGAGCAGAAATGACAATGCTTTATTCTGCCTTCTGTCAACTGTTTCAACCAGACTTTGCAGTAACTGATGAAAGGGAGAGGAGGGAAGATCAACATGCAAGAAGTGCAGAAAAAGTCAGTCTGACTCACATGAAAGCCTATTTTTTTTTTATTCATACATTCTTGAGGTCAGGTGAGCTGTAAACAGTTGTATCTTTCAAGAAGCAGAACTGTGACTAATTAATTTTATAGTCATTTCAAAATTCTTTTGTGCATTTATTGCTTGTAGCTGTTATTGTGCAATCTATTACAACTCGCAGGCATATTAAACATGCAATGCAAATTTGCAAAAGTCTTGTACATTTTCTAACAGAAATGCAGGGTTATTTCTAAAATGACTGAGAATAAAGCTAACATGTATACATTGCAGGTTTATTAGTTTCTGTGTGTATTTTTTCAGTTTCTTAGAAGTGTAGTAATGTTGATATTGCATTTTTTATAGAACTTTGTTTCGTTTTAAGGTGTTTAAGGTGCAGCTTCCATTTTATTTTATTATTATCTATATTTGCATCCTGAAGTCTTGTTTATAACAAATCTGTGGTGTTCATGTTTCTTAACAGCCCTTGAGATGGGAATTAACTCAATTTGCATTTATGGGTAAAATAATTTTCATACATTTGCGTTTCTTTGGGTTTTGATTGCTTTAGTTTACTGATGGTTTTAGTTCTCTTAATGGTTGTGAGTGTATTTAGATTTTTGTTTTACTTATTTTGTCTACTGTTGATTGGTTTTATTTGTTTTCTAGCCATAACCTTATATATATATATATATATATATATAAGCTCACTAAATATTTTGCAAATATATATATATATATATAATTATATATATATATTTGCTTTTACTCAAACACACCATCATTTATTCTTTTTCATTATTACTTCTTCTTCCAAAAAGAAAATTATTGTTATCTTATGTTGCACATAGTTTATGGTAAGTTATTTTTTAAGATTGTTTTTGTTTTTTTTACTTTTTCTTGTCATGTCCAGAGCTTTTTAAGAAAGAAATCATTCACCAAAGAATTTTGTCTAACTTAATTATCATTCCTTTGAAAAAGATTCAATATGTATCAAGAAGATCTGCAAAAATCAAACCTGTAATTAAAAAAATATAAAGGGACAGACCAATGTGTTTTTCAGACCCAGAAGGTCACATTAACACTTCTCTGCACTGTAGCTCAGATTCACAGGACTGGAATGCAGATTGCTTGGGAAGTACTGAGTATGTGTGTAAGTGGAAACCTGCATGAGAGTGTGACAAGTTAAATGGTAACTGAAAGTAATAGAGAGGATAATAAAGTTGTTACTTTAACAAGCAAAACTGCAACAAACACATTAATGAACTTACAAAGTTCTTTTTACATTTATTTCCTACAGCGCTTACTGTGCAGTCACAACTTGCCAACACCCTAAATATGCAAAGTAGGTTCTGTTAACACTTTTATGAAGGAAAAAAAGTATACATAGTATATAGAAAGTGTACTAATACAGGTTTTTTTGAACAGCCATCTAGCTGTAATTGAACAAGTTTTTTAGCAAATCAAATATTAGAGGATTTGAGAGATTTAAAGATTAATTTTAAACTAACAGGACAAATTGAGCCTTTGCTAAAGGGAATTTTTATTGAATATAGTAGACATGTAAAAATCTTTCCAAAAAGTCAAATGAATGATTACACTAAAATTACTAAAAAAAAAAAAGTAAAGCTTCATGTCTAAGTATCATTACAGTAACAAGGATTTTGGGATTATTTAACAATGATGTGAAAGTTTAGACTTGCCTAAGTTTGTTGTATCATGATGTATGTTTTTGGAAAACATTTTTCTTTATTGTTCATAATCATAACTATCTTTAAATACTAGAATTCAAACAAGGACTACATGATTAATAGGATCCCTGAGCTTTTCTACTGTGGTATCTTGAATCTACTTTAAGAAATGTTTTAATTTGGTCATTAACCGTAAACCACAAATACAGCAAACTTATTGACAAAACAGAAGGAACCTTGAATGCTCAACTATTCTCAGAATTACCACAATCAAAACCTTTCCAGAAAAAAAAAAAGAAATTGTGATGCCACTAATATGAGATTTATTGCAAGCTCAGGGTGGTTGAATGCAGGTAAACCAGATAACATTTCCAGACAATTTAATATTTTATACATAAATTATATGATTGCACCACAGCAATGAATTAATCTCTGCAAATCTTTCTGTGTTGTTAAACAAGAAAATAAAGAATAAAATGAAATAATATTTTTCTCCCATTTAACTCTGGGCAAAAGTGAGGTCAAGAATTTCAGTGGAAGTGTGGAAAAAGGAAGTGGATGAACTTAGTTTTTCCAAGATCCAACCACATGGAAAAGTGTATAATGGTAACAAAAACAACAAAACTGGTGGATAATCTGAATTTTCATGTGCTTTCACACAAACATGAAACTGTTTCTGAGAGTTCTTGCTAGCCCCATCCAACAAAATACAAAACATAGATCAGACATAAACACGAGTGCACGATGATGTTATGAGAAAAGGGACTTTATCTCACTAAAAGCAGGACGTTTCTCAAAGCAACTTTTCTTGTAAAAACTTTGGTTTTGTGAGAATTCTCCTTCACGGGCAACAAGCAAAGGCATCATCATGGTGTTTTTCTTTTAACTGTCCCTAAAAATGAGGAAGCCTCAGTCAAAAAGACAGCTTTCATAATCAATTCTCACTTCCGTGTCCTTGAGGGCATACGTGCTTGCATTCCTTTTTTCTTTTCTTTTTTTTTTTTTTTTTTACTTTAATGTGGGAGAGCAGTTGAAAATGTTTCATATAAAACACTTTCTTGTATCAGTTAAACACCATAAATAAACCCAAGCATAAAGGTAGAAAAACAGTGAACTGGGCCTAGTTTTTTTATTTTTATTTCTCAAATGAGAAAGCCTGCTGGAGAAGACATTTTTTTTACCTTCTACTTTGATAGAATATACAAGGATAAATAAGAATCTACAAATAAAACCCTCGAAACTTTTCATCTACCTTGCCAGTTCGTTGCGCCATAGCTCAAGTCTGCGCAAACTCTCTCAAGCTCTCTCAAGTCTGCTCAAGCTCTCTCAAGTCGGCTTCTTACTGTCCTGCTGGTTTTGACCCTTTTTCTGGCCCTGGTTATCGATTGAAGTCTGCTCCCCTGGTGTGTTGCATTTCTGGATTGGATCCCACATGTATGACTCTGGCCTGGATTTGACAAAATTCCCTGCTGCCTGCCCCCCCCCCCCCCCCCCCCCCCCCAATCTCATTTTGACACCCCCAAAGTCAGCTTTCCTGGAGACTCCCCTGTGCACCTTGAGCTTAAATCCCTCAAATCTAACCCTCAGTGTGCTCCTCCTTGGGTGTCCGTCTCGGTACATTCAGACCCTTAATCTCAAAACACTGAGAACACAGTGTAAATATTTGATTTCATGGTGCTAGAATTTGAAAAATACTACTATTTTGCAGGGAGATCAGTTTGACATCACAAATACAGACAACTAAATTTATTTCAAATTGTAATCCTGGAATAACAAAACAAATATGTTGTCTAGCTGCACTTACAAACCTGTAGCCTACTCTGTGGAATTTTCCTCATAGTAATTCAAATTTAGGCTAATAAAATCAATGTTCCTCCTGTATCATTCACAAAGGACATCATGAGCCATCAAAGTTAATAAAAAACCAGTTTAAGGGCTCAATATTCTTAAAAACAACCAAAATGGTAGTCGGTTGCACCTAGCTTGTGCAAATTGTGGCAAACAGCAGGTTTGTTTTAAAATTAACTTACCTTTTTGTAACATTCCCAGAGAAAACCATTAACTCCAGATAACCTTAGTTAACAAATAACAAAAGTGTCATAAAAATATTACAAGTTAATGGAAAACCAGCCTAATGCCCTAATAATGCCAGAACAAGTCTTAAAACTGGCTAATAAAACCACACTTCTCCTAACAATCTGACTTACAATCACAAAGACGTAAGTTCAAAAAATAAAACCAGGGATGGTGGAGGTTCCTGTTTTGGTGGAATTTTTATTTATATTATTAAATACTTTTAAAAAGTTCTTTGATTATTGCGTAGAAGCACATCTTTTTCCTCACTTGTTCTTGATAAATAATAAAAGTTCTTTGTTCCTCCATTTTTCCCCTTCATATTATTAAAGCCTTTGTTTACTTAAATGTGAAAGGAAATGTGCCCACCCCAACACTTGCCAAAACTTTTCTCCGTACCAGCTGGATTTGAAAGACAAATTCATATTCCAAGCGGGCTGACCTTAGTGGCACCAAAGTACTTTTACACAGACAGGCTTCAGATTACGATTGTGCATCACCATGGAAACACAGCTTGTGAGCAGGTTTTTTCTGCAGGGGAGAAATATCAACAAGGTCACTGCACATTTTTCCAATCAGGGTAGGTACGTGTGAGAAAAAGTGCATGTATTAGTGCGTGTTTAGTGTGCCCAGATGGTCGTGAGTCACAGAGGAAGTAGGTGACCTACAGTCCGACTGGTTTAAATTTTCTGCTTCTCAAACAGAAACTTGTATGAATGTAAAGAAGAGGCAGATGGATTATGCAACAAAAGTCTGTTTTTCTCATTTTCTCCCCAACCTTTATGAACGGTTAAAGGAAATTGTTTGTCTCTGAAAAGTCTGCATGCATAAACTACAACATGTTTTAGAGAAAGTCTGTCACCCCAGCTGACCTCTCAGTATAATGTTTATTTGGCATTAAATCAGCTGGATAACAAACTTAATAGCAGGCCAAAGACAAATTCTAAGAAGTGTGTGACTGTATTTTTAAATGAAACACAAGACCTAAGTTTACACATAAACACTTCATGTCCTTAATGGAATTTGACATTGAGGAACTAAGCTCTGGTAATGGTTCTTCACGCTTTGCTATGTGCTCAATCACGTGTTAAAAAACATTTATGGTTAAAGTGTCAGTTCTTTACAGATATGAGACCCTAATATTTTCATATACATGCATGAACTGTACTTTTCATTTACCCTACTGTCCTTTCAGTATAGTTTGTCTTGTTCCTAAGTTGACACACACACATAGGCCCAGATATACATTATATATGGGTCAGTCATCTTTTCTATACAAATACAATTTTTTTCTTATATTCAGAGCTGAATGACCAAGCTTAAAGTCAGTTCAGTTTTTTTCCACGCTCTGAAGTAAATATTATGCTGTCCCAGCAGAGTAATCCCTGCTGACATTTACTACTGGTGCCATAATAAAACACGTACAATGATGATAAAACAGAAGCTGCTTGAGAAACACAACATTACAGAAGACGGTGTCAAAAAATTCCCACACAATTGGCACACTTTCTTCTGTTCAGGGTGAATGCAAGGCCAAGGGCGTATTCATTCGAGCAGAAAAAAATAGTTCCTGCAGCTCCTGTAGATGGTAACACCTCCTGAGTACTTACACCCGATTCTGAAAAAAAAAAAATACTTCTGGTAGAGATCTCAAAGTATGTCTTTTGATGTTTTACACACATTAAAAAGGAAAAGAACAATTATAACTGTACATTAGCATTGTAAAGTCTCTTCATTATTTCTATGAAGCTTGCAAAAAAAAAAAAAAAATGCCATGGCCTCCCTCATTACATCTCACTCATCTTGGTATCTTGCTCACTTGAGTAATTACTGGTTTAACCTAATAGACAATGGCAGAAGAAAAAAAGAATAATAAGTTAGGATTACTAAGAAAAAATTAGTGGATGTCATATAAACAGTGTTCATTTAACAGATTTTTTAGATCAGGAGACAGTTGTGTTGGGGTTTTGTGTCTTCCACACAATGGTCTCTATGCACAGAGTGTCTTACTTATTGGAACAAAAATCATTCATCCATCCATCCTTCCATCCATTCATCTTCCTATAGGACCAGGGAGCTGGAGTCCAGATTTCCCTCTCTATATATAAATACCTAATACTGATATGGTCAATTTTTGTAATTTGGGTCTCTCTTTTTCATTGTCTTACTTTTGGAGGTAAACTAATGAAATAAATGTTTTTTCTCATAATTTATATCAAAAGATATTTCGTTAAAATTTAGTCCAAATAAGTGAAGCAATAGTTGAAATAAAATCTATAATTTATTTTGAGTAGTGTAACTGGAAAGAAAATTGGACGCAAGAAATGTGAACAAAATATGGTCACACAAAACACAATGACCAAATAGTCCTGTAAGAACTGGTAAAATTAAACAAGAAATTGGTTAAATTTGATCCAAAAACAATGAGTTACAATTACCAAATCTTATTTTTGTGACATTTTTTTTCTCATCTCTAATTATTTAACCTAGATTTTAAAATTTTATCAAATTTACATTTATCTAACTACTATCCACTACATGACAAACCTTTTTTACTTAGTGTTGTCACTTTTTAACTTGAGATTTTAAGGTTGAACAAATAAGCAAGTCTCAAATACACTTAAACCAATGCAACAAAGCCTTCTGGGCTGTATAACAAGAAGAAGAGAAAACTAAAACTAATGCTTTTTGTGGTATGACTTGTCCCTGTCTCTGATTATAACTGGATGTATGAGACTGAGTTTAACAAACGTGAAATATTCCTTTCTGGTAAACATTAAACTCCTTCAAAGCAGTTCTACCGGCAATCAGGTTACACTCTGTGTGTTTTATAATAGAGATTATATTTGTTTGCACATGTGTCAGTCCTCACAACTGAAGGTCCCAGTTTATCAAGGTTTAACCTGTAATATTGTTATTATTACCTGACTTCAATACGAACTAGTGTTTCATGAGGTTGTCTGGCTAAACAAGTCAGGCAGACGTATGTTGCAACATCTGCAGTTCTGCTTTAACTCTAAGTTGGCATGCTTTCACTGACTTGTTTTAACAGTGGAAAGTTCACTTTGCACAACTCCAAGTGTGAACAGAGTATTGCTAAACTTTGTATCCGGCCCTATCCAGTCTCTTGCTACATACTTACTCATTCCCAGCCTTGTAAAAATGCAGTATGCTCCATGACCTTAAAAATAATCTATATTTGTCAATGGAGTCCTACATGGAGGGGTGAATCTGAACACTTTATTTAAGAGTTGCAGAGTGATGAGCTGCCAAGTGGTAAATTTAGGTAGTGTGGTAAATTTATTGTCTGAAACTTAAAGATCTACTCTGATGAAAATTGTGTTTTTGACATGTTCTTATGCCATTCTTTGCATGAAGAAGAACACATATAGGCAATTAATCACTAAATTGTATTTCTGAGTATTTCTTTATTAAAATTGTGGTGAACCAAGGGCAGATGAAAACATGCCTTTGGAGAAACTCTGTGGCTGTCTTGTTGAAGCTACAATTGGCATGCAACAAGCTTGCTGCTCCACTCCAAATATGTCTTTAAAAATGACACATTATTTGATGCAGAGCTGCAGTAGTTCATTTAAAATTTGTCTTTGAGTTGTGAGCGGGACCCTCGGCACAAAGTGAGCCTGCACCCCTTCCCATCATCCATTTGTTAACATGCTCTCCTGCTAGCTTACAGCCCCTCACAACCACAACCTAACATTACTGATGTAACAAAAACGTATCTGAGCTCTAGCAGTTCAGTTTTGAGCCAGATGGGAGTTCAGACGAGGAAAATTATTACGTTAATGTAGCCTGTAGATCAGGGGTATTCAACTCCAGGCCTCGAGGGCCACAGTGTCTGCATAATTTCCAGATATCCAAACTCTACTCATGACTGATTACCTGGTTCAGGTGTGTCCAACCAATTGGAGCATGCCAGATCCGGGTATGTTGGAAAACCTGCAGGAATGCGGCCCTCGAGGCCTGGAGTTGAATACCCCTGCTGTAGATGCTTCAGAATGGAGCTAAGCAGGGTTACTTTTCCCAACCATTTCAGTTGAGTCATAAATGAGAGCTTTATCAAATGGTGGATTATTATCAGCCCCTGACTCGGAATGACTTGAATAAAGAAATACTCTGAAACACTGTTTTAAACTTAAATTATTTTATATAAGTCCTTAATCACAAGAAAAATGCTGCAAGGTCATGCTAAAAACACCAAAAACATGATTTTTCTTGGATTGGGTCTCTAAAGAACTGGCGTGTCAGAGACATTGACTATATAAGAGAACTGGACTGAATGAGTGAGACATAGAAAATTACTTGCATGCGGTTCCAACAAAGTTAACTCATTTCTGTCACTATGATCATGTTGGAACCAGAAATCGTCAGTGTTCAGTGATCGATTTGAGAAATAGCTGTTTATTTTTCAAAAGAAGTTAGAGGGATTTTACGACCAGGGTGTATTTCCTACTTGTAAAGCCAAGGGGAGGGGTCACTTAGTCCAGTTCTCTTATAAAGTCAATGGCCAGAGATGGGGTTTGTAAAAAAAAATACTCGTCGGGGAGAGTTGGAGTTTGAAAAAAAACTGGTGTCATCATTGTACTCATGTTAAGTAGGGTTTGTGAAAAATTAGAGGGATTAAGGTGGAGCTTGTGGCACACTGGTGTGATGTAGGTGGAGTTATTAAAACGTGATAGGAAGGGGGTGAGGTTTGGGATGGAGACAAGAATGGGATGGAGACTGGGTTGGTGAAAAACTGCAAAACATGTATTTAATACTTCTTAAACATGTTTATGATAATGAAGACAACCTGTGGGGATTATAGAAGAATCGTATAAAAAAAGGCTTGTGATGTTGCTGAGAGAGAATAATGGCATACTCTCATGCAGCTGAGATCCATTTCAAATTTGCTTGTGTGCTTCTGTGTGTCCATGCAAACGTAGGCGGCTGTTTGTTCTATTGTCAGCTCACTGACCCACTTCTAAGAGCTGGACAGACTAAAGGAGGGTGGGAGGCTGTGCAGAGCAACACTTTCTGGTACCGCTCTAAAACATGAATGTTTTGTGTCCTTTCACAGGACAGACAACCAGACTCTTGTGACTCTCTTGTGACTCGTTCTTCACTGTTAGAGGAAGTCTCGCTTACACTGAAAAAAAGGAGTTTCATTTCAGTGAGCTGGACAGCTCCTGGTGTTAGAATTGTCAGTGGCAGACAGAAAACGTTAGCTGTAACTATACCCCACTATAATGGATCTGCTGCCTTTGGTGTTCCGATGTCATTTGGCTCAGCAAATTGTAATCAGATAACTATTTAAAGAAATACACAGTCAGCGAACTGTTGAAACAATGCCAACACGAGACACTCAGAAGAAACAAACAAAAAAAAAAAATCTGAGTAGGTTGATGCTCGTTATGGGAAAGATCCAGAGAAATGCAATACAGCATTCCAAACACCATCATACAAGACTAACTTAAAGCAACCAGCAGTGTTGACTCCAAACAAACATATAATCCTTACTGAAATAATTTAGACTTGATAGCTACATTTTGACGCAATTCTCAAAAAAATCAGAGAAATAAAACCTTTGTTTGCTTAAGTTTAAATGCATACCTGAGATAAAGCTTTAAATTCAGCATGACATATCCTCACAACAAGCAAAATGATATCATATACGATGATCTATGTCAGTTTATGATCACCAATTGTGAGTATTTTTTTCAAGTTTGGAAAAAAGAAGTCAGACTTGCATATCAGCAGAACGTTACAAGATGCATTATTTAAAAATAATCCAGGATTCTATCAAATTATTCTAATGGCATAACTGGTAAGACAGACACTATATGCTATGGACGCACTAGGCATGTGGATTTCAGAAACGCACAGTCTTGTGAATATAGCCCATGGTGTTCACACTGGACGAGCAGAGAGGGGATTCCTTTTCTTTCGCTGTTTACCAGCGCATATCCGTCACCTATTAGAAGAGGCTTGGTGCGAAATGTCAAAGCGGTTGAAAATTATGCAAATCTTGCTCCAGGCTTTTTCTTTCGCAGCTCTATTCTAAAGTATGAAAGAACTGGTTTCATTTAAATCCATCTGAGCAGATTAATAATTCCTCCTCCATGATCAATTTTCTGACGGTTTTGTAGGGGGACATCATCCATACGTCTCTGACTGGTCAAAGTTCAATAGCTGTGCGTTTTGTGCGTGGAGCCATAAAATGGTATTAGAAACTTGCACAAATACGCATGAATGCAAGAGTTTTAAATGCAAAACCCAGAAACGCGGATTTATGTGCATTTACATGTCGAGGGTGGTGTGAATGTAGCTTTAGATATGGAGCAATACAAAACAAGCCTCCTTTTCATAACATCCTATTATGAATCAATTTTTGCAAATGCAAAAATTGATTGATTAGCATGCAAATGCTTGGGCCTGCTTTGACCCTAAAATATGTAATCCATTTATTCTTAAAAAGGGGATGCTGTTCATGTAGTATAACATGGTTACCTTTACATTTGAAGATGAAACCACAACTTTTTCAAAAGCTTGGTGTGGGTAGTTGGAAACACTGATAACTGAGTGTGGTGACTAGTACTGGGCTAATTTGAAGCCGGTATATTAACTTGGCATGATATTTCATTCCCAAAACCTAGCCTTTCTTATATAAAACAAATAAACAGGGAGAGCAAGAAAAATGGATGAACACTTGTTTAAACACTCCCTGAAAAGCCATTTTCAATTGACAACAATGCATCCTATGGGCACAAAATAAGTTCCAAAAATGTTACTTCCTAATAAAGGTTCCCGTTTTCCCTTAGACACAGATTTAAGATTTTGGTGTCAAAACTGCAGGAGGGACGATTTTACTTATTGACATATTTGATTTTAATTGAGTAACACTGGAGTAAAATCTAAGCACTCTGCTTGGCAAGTAAAGCCAATAGTCGATGATAGCTGTGAACAGACCAGGCTCCAGCTGTGTCAAACAGAAAGTCATTAGGTTCCCCCTTTAGAGGCAGGGAGGGCGAGCTGGTCGATAATGGTAATTTGTACTAAATTTGTACTATAGTTTGTTGCATTTTAGCTCAAGATTTCTTTTAAAAAGAAAAGGTATGAAATATATATGCTCCATTGAGAAAACTGACACACAACAATGACCATTCGTTTGGCAAATTGTTAAAAGAAGCAGAAAATGAGTAAAGCCACAGCATTAGCATGACGAGTGTTGTCCGCAATGTTTAATAAAAGTATTTTTCTTGTGAAATAAGCTATAAAAATGAGAATATTTGTGATTTTAATCTACAGCTTGAAGCTAACGTCTTCCACACAGCAGCACTGTGTGTTACTGCTTGGTTCAAGTATATAAAATATTCACAGTGTTCTTGTCAGAAGACATTTGTGCACCTTCACTGAGCAAATCTTTGTAGAAACTGGAGGGGCTGAATCCACACGCCGGATGACTCTGTAACATGATGGCTGTGTTCCTTACCATGCACAGAGCAGGTGAACAATACCATTTTGTTTTGGAAATTTAAAAACTATAAATTGTCTTTCAAATAGTCATAAAGTTTTGGGATCTCCTTTGCAGGGTTTGAAATAACAAACTGTTTAACATTATAATACTCTTTATGAGGCTGCACAGTGGCACAGTGCACTCTTGCCATACAACAAGAAGGCCCCGGTTCGAGTCCTGGCTGGGGGACCTGAAACAGAATCACCAGTTGGAGACCTGGAGAGTTTGCATGTTCTCCCCATTCATGCCACGTTTCCACTGAGCGGTCCAGACTGGACTGGACTGGACTGGACTAGAGTAGTATTGTATTTTGAGTGTTTCCATTATAAAATGGACCCATTAGGCCGGACGAATTTGTATCATTTTTGGTCCCCTGTTGGTTGTAGGTCCATAAAAAAATGGAACAGACCAGTTAGGGAGGAGCCTCTATCGTCAAACAATGAGATCTATTGATTGGCGAACAGGTATTACAGCAACAGCAAGCATCTGACCAGTGCTTTCCTGACTCAATACCCAAGCCAAAAGTTTTATCCTCTTTTCGGCTGTGTTCTTCCTCACCTCCTGCAATCTTCTTGAAAAGAATCTTAAATTCTTTACATTCAGTAGAAGGGACTGTAAACATGCTGAATCTGCGAATACAGAGTATACCGCTTCAGTCGCACTACTGTTATGATGCACATCTACGTCTAAGGCCCTGCACGGGCCTTAATGGTCCAACACTCAATAAAAAAGGCTCACTTGAATTGCCTGGACCATTCTTAACTGGCCAGGAATGGACCAGTCCGGTCCAGCCCGTTTAGTGGAAACGAGGCATAAGAGTTTCCACTGAAAAATGTCCATAAGGAGAAGATCATGTGAATAGACATTTTTGAATTGCAAACAGCTTAAGGAGCCAAATATTCTTTGTGCTCTTGTTTGTTTTAAGGTAAACAGTTTTAGAATTTTTTTTTCTACATTTGCACTGTTGTGCTACAGACACATATGGGACACTCTGTAGTATATTTTGGATGTGCCTTCAGATTAACCCAACACCCTATTTTTTTTAATGCTACGTTTTAAAAGTCCCATTCCAACTACATCTACAATATGGGACTATACAACATCTGTTGTACATTCATTCCCAGAGGTCTTTTCTTTATGATTATGCAGTTTTTAGGCAAAATCAAAAAGCTTGTGTTGTTTTTTATTAAATCTTTGTCTGCGGAGCAGCAGGAGTTCACCAGAAATTTGCCTCTGGGTTGTCAGTGAGACTGTTGGAGCGGAAGTAACCCTACATTGACTTCAAAGCATTCCTCCTGCTAGCTTACAGTCCCTCAGAACCTCAAGCTAACATTAGCATTGTGAAAAAACAGCAAGCAATATTGGAGCTATTCAACCGTACAGGTTTGAGCCAGATGGCAGTTCAGTTGAGGAAAACATAGACATTAATGGATCTATTTGGTCTGCAAGTGGATGCATCAGAATTGGAGCGGAGAAGAGAGATTTTGTCCTGCCCATCACAGTCGCTGTGTCAGAAACAAGTTTTTAATTGGCTCCTGATCCATCACAGTTTGGATAAAAAAATACTCAGAAATGCAGTTTTAATCTTAAATTCTCATGAGAAAAAATGCTACAAGAACATGTTAAAAAACACGATTTTCACTGTAATTAATTACACCCCATAAGACTTAATTTTAAGAATTAAAAACAAAAAAAACTGTTTAAACTACTTTGACCTTTATACTGTTTGGTCCTTGAGGCTATCAGCACATGCAGGTGCCTCTTCTCAGAACTCTGGTGAGGTGAAACATGATGCAAGCTTCAGCCCCTGGCAACCAACCATTAAATGTCTTCACTATGAGCGAGAAACTGCTTCTTTAACCTTGTTCAGAATGCCATCCTTTCATAGATGAAGGCACAAAGTGTGGTAAAATTGATGCAAAAATGCCATCATGGGGACATGGTAAAAGTGATCTGAAATTAATCAATGAATCCTTAAGACTTTATCTATATATATATATATATATATAATATATATATATATATATATATATATATATATATATATATATTTGTTAAGGACCATGTACATTGATGAACATGTATTCAGTCATAGATGTAAATGTACCAGATTACAGCAACCATGCTAATTTACATCTGTAGTTGATGTTGAATCTAAAGGCAAGAATTCACATTTCAATTGAAGAACATTAAGCTCATAATGAAAACATGCACTCAGGCTACGAGAACAGTATTAAAGAGATTTATTTAATCTAATGGATTTACTGACGTGTTTGGGAAGTACTAAGCTCTATCCAGTCAGGGCTCGCCTATCTACAGTGACGTCTGTGGAGCACGAGTGAGGATTTAACCTTGATGTTCCTTCTTGACGGACATTAGATAACTTGTGGAGTAGAGCTCTTTCAAACTTGCTTTTGGGCAGAGACATATGAGTAGGAATGACATGCTAGTGAAATTGGGACTTGAGAAAAGATTTGTAGACTTAATAAGCAGAAAAAGTGGACTAACACTTGTGTGCTAAAATGTTTTGCAGAATTCTACAATTTAATCACTTAAAGATTTTACAATAATGTTTTTTAAAGGTTGACATGAGAAAAAATTAATTTCAAAATACATTTCTTGTACCTGGTCTCATTACATAATGTAATAGAAAAACTGTTCCTTTTGATCCATCTAAACCCCTAAGAATCATATAGAATACATGCAAAGTATAAAAAATAGAAATGTCTTGTAACGCTATCACATAAAAATTATTTGTATAGTTTACCATTATCTATGTTGATTGTAGTGTTTTACAGCTACATAGAACAACAAAAAAGGGATAAAGAATATATACATTATAAACATGCCCATAAAATTTTAAATAACGGAAAGTGTAATATGGTGGCATTGTGTGTCAAACAGCACCTTAAAATAATGTCCTAAGTGGTTTTAGACAGAGGCAATTTAATAAATGTTCCCCTTGTTTAATGAGCAGGGTGCTTTAGAGTTTCTGACCCATGGCTGTGAAGAAGCAATTACCCACTGTTTGCACATACACCGTGGGACATCTAACAGATGTTGGCATGCAGAACACAGAACTCTCCTGGGTTGGTGCCTGCTTAAAAGGTCATATGAATTTCAGGCTGCAAACCCATCGATTGTGCTAAAAACAGACTACAGGAGCTTACATTGGATTCTTGACAGTCCTAAAAGCCAGAGGAGGGGAGTGTAAAATTTGTACTTTTTTCCTTCTTTGGCAAAATTATTTTTAACTAAATTAAAGTCTTTGTGATAACATTTTGGTTTTCTGTCAAATTCTCTTTACCTGTTAGGATGGCCAACACATGCTCATTCCCAAGTCGTCACATAATGACGAATGGTTAAAGGACCCTCTGCGTCAAAAATGGATGCTTTGGGTGTATCCAACTCGTCATTTTTTGATGTGCTGGCTGTTCCAATTAAAACTAATACATGCTAATTACCATGTTGTGGTGCGCATCCGGTGCCGGATAGGGTTTAATTGGAACAGCCAGCACCATGTGGATCACGGTGCAGAGCCCCACCTGAGGAGAGTGAGGAGATGACCATGAGGAAAGCGATGAAGAATCCCATCCTGGACCAACAGGTGGTTACAAAATCATGTGCAGAGTTTAAGTCTGCTTTTGGTCTTTTTGAAAGTAACTTTGTAAACATATTGAATAGATAAAAATGATTCTATTTTGTAAATGTAATCTTTTTTTTCCCAAACTAGGTGATGAAATCAGCAGCATTGACAGGACAGATGATAGGAGCAGTAGTGATGAAAACTCTGATGAGATGCATCATGAACATTACAACCCTCTATTGCTGAAGCTGCAGGAGGGGAACCAGCAGCTCCGCATCTGTTGAAAAGCAGTTTGAGACAGTTTCAGAGGAGGAAGCGCTGAGGTCCAGCCAAAGTCATTCCTGCACAGGAAGACCACACAAATGCTGAGGGACATTGACCAGTGGTAAATGAGTGTTAACATTGAATATTTTCACAATGAAAGAAACAGACCCTAATGTGGAGAGAACAACATTCATCTGTGCCAACACAAAAACAGCAACTGATTTGCTGTATTTCACAATTAGATTGAAGCAATGCACACTTTCTGCATTGAAAAGATAATTACTCTGAGTTTCATGTTTATAATGTGTTTTTTTGGGTGTTTTTAGATTGGAAAATTATTTATTCTGGACAGAGTCTGACTAATTACCTTGCGCTTGGTCTGAATTCAGACTACAGCCAAGCAGAGTATTACTTTCTGGACCAAAGATTGTAAACAAAACACGTGACTAAAAATTTTGCCAGTCATTTTTAGCCAGCAGTTACAGGGGTGGGTAAAAACAAAAAGAGAAAGATTTAAGTGGTGCACTTTGCAAATCCTTCGCAGGATTGCTCACCTATTCAAACTTTTTATTTTGTTTATTGATTTTGAATGTCAGTATGAAGGCCAGGTTCAACACTTTAAACTGCTAATTTGGTACGGTGTATGCTGCAAAGTAGTTACAGGGTACGCTACGGCCACGGGGTAGAGTGATAAGTGTTTATGAGACATAAATTTGCTTTTGTTTGTAGAAGTAATGTGTATCACAATAAAAGTTATTTTAAAGAGCCTGCATTCATCCAACCACATTTTGATGAGTTGCTGTTGCATCGCTGCTCCACGTTTGTCCGCTAATTAACAGCTACGGTGGCCGTTTTGGTTCAGTTGTTCTGGTCCCAGTACGGACCATATTCAGACTGAGGAATCTCAGAGAAAGCCGAAGTTCAGCCCGATTGGAAACGAACCGAGACCACCTCAAAAGATGGGCACTTCCTGGTCCCGGACCAAGGCCCACTTGCATGTATTCAGTCTGAAACTTTGTTCTGCATTGTTAGGGAAAACAAACTACTTCACTTTAAGCTGACCAAATGTATCAAGTCTGAATACACCCTTAGTTCATAGTGGTGATTTATTATTTCTGTCAGTCATTAGAGTGAAAATACTGGAAATAAATGTGCTGCATAGATAAATATCTTGTCATGCCGGAGATGGAAAGTGTTTTCTTTTTTGGTGATTTGTGACAAACCTAAAACTACTTTAATTTAGCAATCAGCTGTTGTTTATATTTATGACCGACCTGCTTCTGTACCATAGACATAATATACAATGTTCTGTACGGTATAAAGTCCAATGAGGCAATTTTTAAAAATGATATTAGGCTATTTAAATAAAATTGAATTGAATTAATATTAAGTGCTAATATCAAATTCAGTATTTCAACTTTATTTAATACAAAAACATGTGTTTTTCATTATTGGGAATAAATTCAACCCAAGCTTCTTTAAACATTAGAAATAGTACAATAGCTAAAAGTCCTGCTGTTTTCTTATTGATAGCAATAATAAAACTGAAATTGTTTGTATCGTTTAATTTGTAAAGGGCTTCCACTCTGCTGTTCTTCGGGGAGTGTTCGTTCAGAAAACCGTCCACGTTTGGTTTTTTCCTGCGTCGGCCTGTGTAGATTAGGGCTGTGCAAGACCGACCCACCACCAATGACGTCACGCTCGTCTCGGGAGCGCGCTTTTTCTTCAGCGGGCGCTCTCGCTCTCTCTCCCTGTCAGAGCTAGTCCAGACCAGACGGAGAGCGGACGTGTAGCTTTCTAGAGAAGAGGAAAGAGGCTCCTATAGACCACCAACCCCCCTGCCTCAACAAGTCGCGTTTGTAGTCGCTTTGCGTCTCTTCCCCGAA
Source organism: Oryzias javanicus (assembly GCA_003999625.1). Taxonomy (NCBI): domain Eukaryota; kingdom Metazoa; phylum Chordata; class Actinopteri; order Beloniformes; family Adrianichthyidae; genus Oryzias; species Oryzias javanicus. The sequence continues at coordinate 15,110,796 of CM012440.1, forward strand.
CCGGACCAACACTCTGAATTTGCATTAAATATGCCTAACATCATCTGTTGTCAAACGCCTCAGGTAAGGCTTTTTTCATCGGGGTAGTTAAAGAGGCTCACGCGTGTGAGGACGCCGGTCCGGCAGTCAGCTTGGACATATGCTAATAAAATATCCGCGAAGGACTTTGCTAGTGACGCTGTTTATATGTTTATCTGAACGACGCGAGAGAAACACCGTAAGATGTTGTAAAGGAAAATCGCGGATGTGTCACAGCCCGCCATTTCCCGCGTAACTGTTGAAAGTCGACATTTACGAGACAGCTACAGAATGTTAGCTTTCAAAATAAGTACAATTTAAACGCATTCACCGTGGTGTGAGTTTAAAAAAAAGCTGTGCGGTCGTCTGGGTGATTCCCCATCCGTCGGCAGGCAGGCATGCAGCGGGGGTTTCTTCTCAGCTCGACAGCTACCATGCCCTCACTACCTCCCGTCCCACCCCCATGTCGTTTTTACGTGCACGAACCGCTTCTCGGTACAATTTTCTTCTTGTTTTCATTGGAAGATAAAACACGGTTTTCGTTAATACTTAACTCAGCTCTTACGTGGGGGTCTCCCCTCGCTGACCTAATTTCTGTGGGGCTCGTGCTTAATGTCTCGTGGCCAGACTTCACGGCCCTGGCTTAAGACAGACAGACAGACAGACAGGGGCATGTCTGTGCATTATAGGGAAAAGGAGAATATGAGAAACCACCCCCCGTTGGGGGATGGTAGGATCGGACTGCATGGAAACGTGCTATATCCTTATCCCACACTTGGAATAATAATTTATGGGGTGTTACTAGCGTTTATCCAGTTATATCTGAAAGACTTAAAAATTAGTCTTTGGGAAATTAAGTATTTCATTTAACCTTGTATGTTATGTTTTAAAGGTTCCAAAAAAATAAATATTACTTGTTATAGCTCAAATTTATATACCCACTTTTAAAAATATTAAAATTCAGTTTTTTAATGATATATGCATGTAATATTTTAAAGCGTGCAGTATTGTGGTTCCTCTCCGGGAATGCAGTTGTATTTCCTTCATGTGTGATTTTTAAGCTGTAAATTTCCACTGAGCTTGGGTGAATTGTGCGGCGGTGCCCGCTTTGACCCCTAGGGGGCGTCTGAAAAGCATTGATTGTTCAGGCCTGAGTCGCTCTTTAGTGTCTGTTCAATCAGATGGAATAACGGGCCAGAAAAAAAAAACCCGCGCTCAGTCACCCCGTGTGCCACAAACAGCCTTTTCAATTCCAAACTGTTGTTCTTGCTGCTTTGTTCCGCTTTCTAAACAAAGAATCCACACAGAATTAAAGTGTCTGGCTGCTTTGGGATTTTTTTTTTGTGTTGAAATTTAGGATTGAACATTTTTGAGCTTTGATTCATATTCAAATTTAGTTGGTTAAGCTGTTGATTTTATGAAGCCCCCCCAAAAAAGGTGGATGGTTTTTAAAAATTTGTATTTGAACAACTGTGACTCATTTTATATTCAGGAGCTTTCTGGAAAACTGAGGGTGTGGTTTGCTTTCGGTAGCTTGGGGTGGGGGCCGTAGCACGAGACTGGGAAGCAAGGTGGTTCAGCTACATCCAGTCATGTGGAGGAGTTTAGCATTTGAGCCTTCAGAAGATTCCTCTGCCAGATGTTATGTAAGGACTCAAAAGTAGGTCAGCGCTTGTTCCATCTCCATCCAGACTGGATGGAGGCTTGTTGAATGTACATACTGGAAAAGCTTTTGCTTTATTTGAGACCAATTAGAACTTGTATGTTAAGTCACATGCTGGCGTCAGATATCTGGCATCAACAGAGGTCTACTCCTAGGATTTGTTTGTTTTGTGTTGCTTTTGGTTTGGTAACATTAAATAAAAAATTGTTGCTTCCTTAACTGTGTTGCTCAGGAAAGCCATGTGGGTATAATTTCAGAGCACAAACAGCTGCTGTGCTCTGTTATCTGCCTTCTGGGTTCTGTAGTCACACATTGTTTAATTAAAATACTGATTTATTATAATATCTCATTTATGACAGTGATGTTTTTTTCCCCTCATTTTCTGGGCTTTAAGGACTAGCAAAATTAAATCAACACTGATTCTATAAACAAACTAGCCCACTGCCCGTCAGAATGGGTGTGGAAACCTTGTCAAATATTGGTTACATCCATATTGGTCAGTCCTGGTAGAATGGTTCTGGAGGGAGGGCTTAGACACTTGAGAGGTATTTGCGACTTCTGGGTTGAGTTGAGATCGTTTGTAAGGAATGAGGCACAAGAAAGTCGTTGGCTGCCTGATGGGATTCTTGGGTTCTTCATTATAAAGACTTTTAGCAGTAATGTGAGATTTTCTTTTCTTATAGAAGTTCTTGGATCCTATTCGTTGTTTTATTATCATTTCTAAGTACTGCTTTTTAAATGTAATTTGTTTGTTTTGTAAGCTTCTTTGACTATTTCTTGAAAGTGCTTTCTTTTGGTCTTGTGTTCTTTCTTAGGTTATAATGTACGACAAACAAAGAATAAGTACTACTCTATAGCCAACGGGATCCCGAGGACTTGATTACAGTCGCTTCAAGCCTGGTAGTTTGTCCGTGCGGCTGCTCCCACTCCCCCTTCTGCTCACCGGTGCGGTCGGCTGGCATTTCTTCTGACAACTTCCCATCCCTCTCCTTGGGTGAAGAAAACTTGGTTCCACTGCGATCCTAGTTTGCTTCCCCGATTTTCGACCTTGGATTGGTTTTTTACCTTGGATTGGCATTATTCCTTTAGGTAAGACTGACTAATGCCTGGGATTGATGATGATATGCAAAGCATGTTACAAACCTTTAATCTGCTTATGTGGATTTGTTCATTGATAACCACTGCTGTACATTTAAAAGCATTTTTCTTTGTGCTGATGTCACATTAACTTGCCTTTTCAGAAACCATAAAAACTAACCAATATGACTCCAAACGGCTTTTTGATCTTTGAGGATGAGAATTTCATGGATTCCACCGTGGCCAAAATGAATGCTCTGAGAAAGAGTGGTCAGTTCTGTGATGTTAGACTGCAGGTAGGCTTTTATTTCTTAGAATATAAAGATAAAATTATGTATCATGTATGTTTATTTTGATTTTATTCCTTTATCCAGGTGTGTGGCCATGAGCTGATGGCTCACCGTGCTGTTCTGGCTTGCTGCAGTCCCTACTTGTTTGAGATCTTTAACAGTGACGTTGAAGCTCACGGAGTCTCACATGTCACCTTTGAGGATTTGAAGCCAGAGGCTGTGGAAATCTTGCTGAACTACGCGTACACTGCCCAGTTAGTACATCACCTTTGCCCTTTGAGTCTCTCTTTTTTTTTTTTCTGTCTTTCTTTTTTATTTGCCCACCCCTGTCAACTTTATCTAAGCAGTCATCACTTTGTTTAACTGCAGACTGAAAGCAGATAAGGACCTTGTCAAGGATGTATACTCTGCGGCCAAAAGGTTCAAGATGGAACGAGTCAAACAGGTATTTTAAATGTTTATGCTTGAACATTCTCGATGGTTCGGAATCATAAACAATTCAATGTAAATGTTTCTCCCTTCTCAGATTTGTGGAGACTACCTGCTGTCTAAAATGGATTCTCAGAACGCCATCTCCTTCCGGAACTTCGCCAGCTCCATGGGCGACGGCAGACTTGTGGCCAAGGTGGACGCCTTCATCCAAGACCATTTACTGGACGTGTCCGAACAGGACGACTTTCTTAAACTTCCCCGTCTCAAGGTAAAGGCTAACATTTATGAGGAAGTGCAGCAGTCGTCTTTTTTTGTGTTTTGATTTTTTTTTTTCCTTTTAAAAATCATTAACCAAAACTCGTGTAAACATCCTGTTTACAGTTAGAAGTAATGCTAGAAGACAACCTGACTCTACCCAGCAACGGCAAGCTTTACTCAAAGGTGCTCAACTGGGTGCAGCGCTGCCTCTGGGAGAACGGAGAGCAACTGGAACAACTGATGGAGGAGGTCAGTACCAACGCTCGCAGCAGTCTCAACTCTCAGACCTATCTATCTTCCTCTTTGCTGTGCCTTCCCCCTCCCCCGATTCCCTTGTTTTTTTTTTTGACATCAACATGTCATTAAGGGGGCTAAAACAGAAATCGCATGCCAATGTCATGCTGCTATTGTTTTTTTTTTTTTTCCGTCTGATTTGAGGTTTTTGCAGTCAGACTCTGTATCCCTGATCTGTACTACAAATCAGAGGTGAGCAAATAAAAGAGCTGCTGGTGGCTCTTTGTTATTATTTTGTTTTTATTGGGGTGAAGAAGACGGTTTCTTCCGACTGGTTTTTTTCTGAGTGCATGGTTGGTTTACATACAACCCCATCTGAACATTACAGGGTTCGTCTCACCTGAAACTCACTCAAAAGGTCTGGCACTTGATTCTGATTTACCCACTGCCACTTTTCATATCTAAACAGGTGCACGTTTGTTCCTGCAGCACTAACAGGCGCTCCTCCCCGTTGATTTATCTCTCCTGTAGGTTTATTAGCAGCAGCAGGGGACCAGACTGTGGATCCAGGACTGAGCCACCAGGGTAAATGAGTCAAAGAGAAAGAGGGAGGAAAGAAGTACTACGGCCCTCTCAGCAGCTTCTCTTTGCAGCCAAGAACCACTGTGCCCCCCATCTGTCCTCTCCACACATACAAATGAACCTCATTTCAACTGAAAAAAAAAAACAACAACTCACAAACATCTAATTGGTTACCTTTCTCCACCATCCACTGTTAAAATAGCCCTTTGGTGACAAATCAGTGTTTTAGTAAAAGCTTTTCATGATAACTTCATCACATTGGTTCCTTAGATCAACACAAACAGTTAGTTAGCTGGAGTCATAGTGACCAGCTTGTACCGCTTTGGGACTCGAGAACATTTTCCAGGCTTCATAGGGAGCACGAAGGCCACTTGCAGCTCTTCGTCCAAGACCTTTTTTCTTGATGCAGCCTTTCAGTTTTCAATTTAAGGAGACGCCACTGGGAGACTGAGGAGCTCCTCCAGCTGAGATGCTAAATCTTACCCTGCAGTGCAAGCAGCATTATTTTTTTTTTTGTCTTTTTGACACACATACATGTAAAAGGAAGCTTTCCGAGGTCCAGGTGTTTGTCCCATACCTCCTTTCCTCTTCACAGCCCTGCCTCTCCCCCCTCTACTTCTTCCCTCATGCTGGGGTTATGAGTGCATTGCTATGGAGACAGCCACATGGGTGCGTTGTTCCTGTTTGTCTTCCAGGTGCAAACACTCTACTACTCCCCTGATCATAAGCTGGTGGATGGAGGGCTGATGATTGAAGGGCACAGTGAGGTGTTTGGTGGCGAGGAGGACCACCTTCAGTTTGTGCAGGTACACAGCGGCTTGTGCCTGGCTTTGTTGAAGTGGTCGACCGCATTCTGCTTTGCAGTGGGCAGTTACGTGTTGGCCATGCATAAACTGGAGTGCAGCCTGCCGAGTTTGAAGTTTCCCTTTGATTGAAAAGCCAGTTTTTTCATTCTTTTTGATGGTTGTTGGAGAGTCACTGACTTTGTCATTGAAAGTGAAGGTCAGGCACACAAGATACGCAGAAGAAAGAACAAGCAGATGCTGTTTTCATTTCACATTAATTACTATTTAATTGCAAGTAGCCTAATTTATTTGAAAAGTCAGTAAATTTTCATGGCTTCACACTTTTTTTTTGGTAGGTTTGATTATTTGAAGCAGATAAAAATAATTAAATGCTTATGCATTCTGTTTCTACTGTAAAAGTGAAGCTAAATTTGAACCTTCAGGACAGATTGCAGTATCAAAGCTAACATCTGGGCTATGACGGCTCGGCACTGGCTAGTTGGCGCTGTGGCGAAAGCTGGTTTTCTGTAGCTGCATTGTACTCTTGCAGAAGAAACCAGTACGGGAGAGTGCCCAGAGACAACTAAGCTGCAGCTCGTCAGGAAGCCTATCACCCTCAAACCAAGCAGCAAATTCCTCAAAACTATCTGGTAGAAGAGATTGGAAGTACATTGCCTCTGAGAAGACCACAAGTAAGTGACTCCAGATAACATGTAAAAATCTGCAACATCAGCATGAATGATCTCATCTTGGAAATGAAACCTCCCCAGACAACAACTACCTGTGCCTGGCGGTGCTGGACGGAGTGTTGTGTGTGATCTTCCTGCACGGCCGCAGCAGCCCCCAGACGTCTCCCTCAGCTACCCCCTGCCTGATGAAAAGCCTCAGCTTTGAGGCTCAGCCCGAGGAATCAGAAGAGCACCCGCTGTCCCCCATGCACTACGCCCGCTCCGGCCTGGGCACCGCCGCTCTGAACGGAAAGCTGATTGCCGCAGGTTGGCGTCAGGCTGCACTGAAGCAGTTAAGTGTTTCAGGGATGCAAAGTAAATCCAACTGTCGGATTCTGCAGGAGGTTACAACAGAGAAGAGTGTCTGAGGACCGTGGAGTGCTATGACCCCACAGAGGACCGCTGGACATTCATCGCACCAATGCGGACTCCAAGGGCTCGATTCCAGATGGCTGTGCTTATGGTAAGACCATAGAGGTCGTCTTTATCTTACCTAAAACTAAATATTTGTTTTCTTCCAATTGCAAATCACAAAATTCCTGTTTTTGAAATGTCGGTACTCTCAACTAATTATGAAATTTAAACTTTGCCACACAGGGTCAACTGTTTGTGGTGGGAGGGTCAAATGGGCATTCAGATGAGCTGAACTCCGGGGAGACGTACGATCCGCGTACTGACGAGTGGATTCAAGTGCCAGAGTTGAGGACCAACCGCTGCAACGCCGGTTAGTTCAGTGCTCACACACTAAACTATGACTTAAGGTAGGAGTACTGTCCTCATTGGGTTGTTATTGCTGTTTTTCTCTAAAGGTGTCTGTGCCTTGAACAACAAACTTTATGTTGTGGGAGGATCAGACCCCTGTGGGCAGAAGGGCCTGAAGAACTGTGACGCTTTTGATCCTGTGAAGAAAACCTGGTCCAACTGCGCCTCCCTTAACATCAGTGAGTGTCATTTAAAGGGGACTTATAAAGCAAGTGAATAAAATACAAAATATGTGGTATAAAAACATGTTTTTGCTTCCAGGGAGGCACCAGGCTGCAGTGTGTGAGTTGGATGGCTTCATGTACGCTATTGGAGGAGCAGAGTCGTGGAACTGCCTGAACACTGTGGAACGCTACAACCCTGACAACAACACCTGGACTCTGGTGGCTCCCATGAATGTGGCTCGTAGGGGCGCTGCTGTTGCTGTTCATGCAGGTGAGTCCACCAGCGGCCCGCACACTAGCCCCGAGGAGACCCCATAAGTTCACCTCCTGACAACTCCTTTCACAGGCAAACTTTTCGTTGTTGGCGGCTTCGACGGCTCTCACGCTCTCCGCTGCGTGGAGGTGTACGACCCCAGCCGCAATGAGTGGAAAATGCTGGGCAGCATGACGTCATCACGCAGCAACGCAGGCGTGGCCGTGCTAGACGAGTCCATCTACGCCGTGGGGGGCTTTGACGGCAACGACTTCCTCAACACGGTGGAGGTGTACAACCTTGAGATGGACAAGTGGAACGACTGCGCAAAATCCCTGTCGCTGAACGAAGAGGACGGGGAGGATTATGGGTTCTAGAGTTTCACAGCGCTTCACAATTCTTTTTCAAACTAACAGGCTTAGTGACGTAATCGTGTTTCGTGTCATGTTTGTATGAATGGGTATGAGTGTGTGTGTGCGCGTGCGTGTGGGGGGGTATACAGGAGAGGGTCTTCAGTGAAGACTAACTTCATCTCAGCAGGTTGGGAAGGGGTCAGGAGGGTCGTTGCCCATAGCAACATGCCACCTCGCCTCTTTTTTTGTGCTGTAAATATAGTTTCTCTCTTTTCTTTTTTGTCAACTGCCAACATTTATAACACATTTAGTGCTTTTCTTTTTCTTGAAGTTAAAAACTTGGAAGATTTCTCAGATGAGCTTTCTACTATTGGCTACTTAATGAATTAGTAGTATGGTGTGTTTGAGTTCTGAAAGATTCTTCTTAAAACATGGTGTTGTGGAAATATAATTCTGCTCACAGATTTTAGAGGTCATCAGTTTTAAGCCTTACTTAGATGTGTGAGCAAATAAACACCAGTCACAGCTTTTTGTGTCATTTTAAACAAACTGGATTGCTTTTTGAATCTTCAATGATGGCCTTTTTTATATTTTTATACACTGCTGATTTACCACTTAAAAAAATAGTAGTAGCAAGACAGCTTAAGTCAGTGAATCTAACCAGTGCCAGATCTTTTTTTTTTTTTGTGCACGCACCAGATACGCACAACCATGCTTCTGCTATTTAAAGTTTTAATGCAAATTTCTTATTTGGTGTAAGTAGAGATGCTGTTTACTGAAGATCCTTCCTCTTTTGTTTTATAGTGTCAGGCATTGGCAGATTCTTCTAGAGCGAGAAACTTCACATTTGTAACATTTCTTAATTAATAAATCATTTAAACTCAATTCTGTGTTGAATCTTTAATTTTTAAGCGCTCTAAATTATTTGAAACTGCTCAGAAATATCCTGTTTCATAATGATTTTTGTCCGTCTGAAGAAATTGGGGTGGGTTTTGCACGCCTTAAGTCCTCTCTAGGTTAAGCACATGCTGCAAACCTCTAAATAGATTACTAGCTGCTGATTTAGTGACACTAAATTTAACTTGGGGCAACTTTATCTGCCCCGAGCTCTGTAAAGGTTTGCATCCTGGCTGCTGCTTTAATCTCAAGTTGCTTTTTGAGGACTGCCACACTTAAGCAAGTCCTTCCCAGTTCAGATTATTCTAAGCTGGCTAAGTGACCCGAGCACAGGAAGGCACGCTGACGGTCACTTCAGGTTGTTAAATTGGAGACGTCTTAATTACCTCGGTGATCAGGCTGCCTGCTCGGGCCGCTTAAATCCCCAACCAGTGCTCATTCACAAATTACCCAGGTAATCTGCTAATATGAAAGTGTGTCACACGGGAAATAAGAAAACTCTTCTTGTCAGATGCTAATAACTGATCTACTTTAATTATACATGATACATTTTACAAAAAAAAAAATACAAAACTTGCTTGAAAATTAGATAAAAAGTAGATGGGGCTTAAAAAGTAAGAATTTTAAAGGAAACATTTCCATTTTCAGGTGCTTTTATCTTAAAAAGCTTTGTCAAATCAAAGTACCATGACATAAATGCAATTTCGTTTTAAATAAAAAAACATCAATCAAAAAATACTGATGTATAAGTGGAAAGTAGACTACAAATAGCAAACTCATTTGTTGCTCAACTGTTCTCTCTTTAGCTCCGCCTCCATGATGTCTCATGCTTCTGTGTGTCACCAGCGCCAGGCATAATCCCAATTTTCCTGCTGCCGTCACCTGCATCTAATCCCCTTACACGTCAGACGCGCACGAGGCCACATGTGGCCGTTTCTGGCTGTGACACAGGTGAGCTCTTATGCATGAAAGAATCTCAAATTACAACCATCCATTAAGGTGACGCTCAAAGAAAACACATTTCCTTCATCCCTTATTTTCCCTCAAACTCATAATACAAGTGTGCTTTTATATTAAATGGAATATACAAAATATGACTTAAAAAACATCAATCTTTAGGATATATTTAAAACAGGAACCAGTGTTCAGAATTGTCACAGTGAACATTTAATGGAAATAAAACATTGATGTGTGTGAGAGAAAGCCCTTTGTCTATAACAGAACTGTAAGAGTAAACAAAAAGTGAACAAGATAAATGTTGTATAGTGGAAAACAAAAGATTTTATCAGCAATGACAGAACATCCAAAATAATAAACGCGCTCAGGAGGACAAAAAATGTCCCTAACAGCAAATATCCAGGTCCATACAAGACCTACCTTCATTTTTTACACTTTCAGGTCCAAAAACCAGAAAAATACTTTTCAGTCTTGCTGATGTGCAAAACAACTTTTATTTAGGCTGCGTGGTGAAGGCGATGTGCTGGTTTGAAGCCTGAACACAACAGTCCAAGGCCTTTTTCAGCTCCATTAACTGGCCCCCTCCGACTCTGAGTTTCTCCCTGGAATCAGAAGAAAGACTTTTGGTAACCACGGCATCAGAGGAGGACAAACTGGAACAGAACAGGGGATGTTTTGAATAAAGACGGAAGTGGCAGGAGTTTGACCCATGACCAAACTGAGAAAATCCAGATTTAGATCACATTCCGTCTTTAAAATCATGAGTGGAGAAGCAACAAATGTAGAAATCCAGAACATAAAAAAACAAGTTTTGTGAGATAATTGATCTCTGATGTTTTACTTTGGACGGGAGGTTTCAGCATTTTAGCTCTTCCATCCTTCAAAGATTTTTCAGGGGTTGGATGAGATGGGACACAATATTAATTTTAGCATTTTTCCAGCAATCCTTTGCAGTCACTGGTTGTACTCAGTCTGGAGCGAAACATTTGGCGGAGTCACGGCAGAAAATTCCACTTTTTCAAGTGTTTTGGTTCTGTTCTGTGAATCTGTTCGATCAGTGATCCTGTTCTGGGTCACATCCATTTAGAGAAAGAACTTCCTGTTGTTGTGCAAATCTTTAACATTTCCTTCAGAACACTTTTAAAGAACTTTCTAGACCAGAGAGTGACATTGTCCCCTTGAGTTTCATGAATGCCCATCCCACTGTACAAGGACTCCATTGTCTTTTTTTCCCCTCGCCGCCACGCCGATTCCATCCTCTGCGTTTGACCACTAAGGCTGGTCTGTTTCCCTCACACTGAGATCTCATTTAAGCACATATGGTGGGGTTTATTGCAGAGGCTCCCATCTGCAAAATGCAGAACTTGGAATTAACGCCTGAGCTTTTGCTTGCTTCTTAGCAATATAAAGAAATAATGGAGGGATAACTCACCAGTTCCTATTAAACTGTTCTGCAGACGAACATCTACTAACTTGCGGTTTCATAAAACAGCTGGAATTTCAAAAGCTTCTCAAATCTGGATATGATTAAAAGTTTAAATCCTTTTTAGACTTTAACTCGTCTCAAAAGTCTATATTTAGTGTTTTGATAAAAAGGAAAGAATGTGCAAACGTAACATTTAAACCCTGAAAATATAACAAACCAACTAGATGATTTAAGATAAAATCTGTACAAAATGTCCATGGCACACTTAAGATTTTTTGTTCCCACTTTCCATGGATTATTATAGCTGCTACTTATCCACATTTTTCCATATGAACAAGATTTTTTTTTTGGCTATACTGGGTCAAGCATCCTTGCAATTATGATTTCCCAAAATAAAAAGGGAAAAAGCCCACACCAGCTCCAGTTGTGGCAACAGCTGCTAAGCAGCAGACACACTGAGGGAGCTTGTTGCTTGTTTGTTTCCTCCTCTTTGTTTCCACTGGAACATTGTGTAACAGCAGACACGAGAAGGAAGGACAAGAATCTGCTGGATTAAGAATGTTTCTTGTTTATTTTCACCCATCCAGCCAGTCCCCCCTCACCACAAGGCCATGCATCCCCGTGTTTTCCCTCACAAGTGAAAATGTCAGGTTGTGTAACCAAACCGGCTCTTACTGCGTTCAGGCAGCTGCCAGGGTGTTGGCGGTCTGTTGAAACTACGATGGTGTCTCAACCTAATGTGCTTCACAAACAGAGAAAAAATGGATAAAAGCTGGATTTATAACCACATGGATTTATTATTCAGATTTTTTTTATTTTGAAAAAACTAAAATCATTATTTTGACGGTGTTTGCAACACAGAAAAATCCCATTACCTAGCAGCAGAAGTGTTATCATTGATAGGAGTGATTTTGTTTTCAATTAATTTCTCAAATGCATTTTTGTTGATAAAGGCAAACCTTTATTAACCAGAGATGAGATTTTCTTAAAAGAAAGTTTTTGTCTATTATAGAAAATGTGCAGAGAAAACCTGAACCTTCAACGGTATGACTCCCCAACGAAGACAGAACAATGAGTTCTTGTGATTTTTTAACACGGGGGTCGTGGCTTTGCTTGCTTTCCATACTACTGCGTATGTAAGATTACTAATAGATTATGTTTTTTTTTTTAGTTATTTTTTTGTGTTTTCAACATGATCTTGTGACATTTGTCTAAAGATGGAGGTCATATATAGAGAACATTAAGCTTAAAATTGCCTTTCTGAGTATTCAAGTCATGAATTGGGAGCAGTCAAACAGCTCTGCTCCACTCTCTGATACATCCACTTGCAGACAAATAGATCCATGTACATCTTTGTTTTAACCATCCAAGCTGTTATCTGCATCAAATTTTCTACTGGTTAGCTCTGATATTGTTTGCCATTTTTGTTGCACTGCTAATATAGCTGTAAGCTAGCAGGAGAGTAAACAGAGAGCTTTCAAAAAACAAAAAGGGGAAAGAGGGGCAGGGTTGCTGTGTAAGTGATTTACTGCTGTTGCTAGAAAAAGTATGCAAACCTTTTGGGAGAACCTCAATTTCTGTATGAAATGGACACACCCTGTTTTTTTTTAAAATCTCAATCTAAATCACAATGATGGAGAAAAACATCGCCTGCGTGAATCACCAAAATGTGTTTTCATGTTTTTACTGAACACAGTCAAGTGTCCAGTTTATGCATAATTCCAAAAGGTTCACATATTTTCCCCTGGTGCTGTATGTCCAAGAACATTTGACAGCATAAACCTAACTAAGAGACCAATGAAATTGCTTTGAAAATAGATCAAAAGATGACCGGAGTGGGACTTTAAATTGGTTGAATGCATAAGCTATCTTTGAAAAAAGTATTTGAAATGTAGTGTATGTGTAAACACAAGAGCAGGAAATGATATTCAGGTTAAATATGAACGCCGACACACCGGAAACGACAAATACGTGCAAGGTGAGGGGAGGATCGATGCTGCCTTGAAAGTGAGTCATCCTGTCTGACTCAGAGGCTGAGCTGCATTAGCAAAGCTGATTGAAAATCAAAAAGGAAACTAATTCCACAGCAGTCAAAACAAGAGTTTTCTTATGCTCACACCAACAGAAACATAGTAAAATCTATTCATACAGAAAGAAGACCTCAAGGACAACCCCCTCCACAATGAAAGGTAATAATTTAGGCTTTTTCTGGATGTGAGCTGACTCTTGGCAAAAGGGTACGTGAGCTGTGAAATAAAAACCTCCTTTTTGTTTGTTCCTTTCTTTTTCTCAGACAAAAAACAAAAATAGTAAACACACAACCTTCACTGAAAGACTTGTACATTATTTTGTCTTAATAAAATAAACCACAAATGAAAAGAGAAAAACATGGAGATCCCTAAATTATTTTTAGATTAGTAATAATAAAACTGTCAGGGCGTTCTTATCAAATAATGATAAGCATTAGGGAACAGGAGGTTTAATCTGACGAGTCACTTCTTATCAGGGAACTTGAAACACGTCAAACACGACTGCAGAGTGCACTTATGAAGTCTTATATAACCCTGGACTTCATGCAAACACGCAGCTGAAATATTTAACACCGCGCACGTAATCTTTTCACTAAGTAAGGAACCCAGTCACTTCCCGGAGCATGTTAATGATAAAAAATTTACAGGCACAACACGGTTAGCTAAACTGATCCGACAGCGGTGACCTGCGGTACAAGGAGTGACTGGAGACAGACCAAAACAAAACTACAGTCGTTTTTCTTGATGGGATGAAGTTACTAAATAGAAACCGCATTGCTATTCATACATCCCGACTGAAAGAGTGAAAGATATTTAAATATTTTATGTACTGGAGTTATGAAGCATTTAGAAATATATTCAGACAGTCAGACAGCAGCATGATGAGACGATGCACGATGGCCGGGAAAGAAATAATCTGTTTAACACTTATGTGTGGAGCTTGTTTCCATGGCAGCAGCAGGGTTCAGCCTGCAGGCACCAACATAGCTCCATTGCTGCATCAGAGTGCACTGACTGACAGGTGATTCTGCTCATATGCGAGTGTGTGCTGCCTTACACAGGCTGTGAAGCAGAAATTAAATATCTTTTCCATAAGATAATCTGCATAAATATCATATTGGCTAGTCTGAAATTTGTGCTCCCTTAGATCACATAGGATTGTTGGAGCATTTCCGCAGCATTTCTTCTGAGTAATTACAAAAAAAAGGGGCAAAAAAACCTATTTAGTCAGCCACCACAACTTATAAAAAAATCCTTAAAAATCAGACAATGTGATTTTCTGGAATTTTTTTTCTCATTTGGTCTCTCATAGTTGAGGTCTACCAATGATGAAAATGACAGACCTCTCTTATCCTTTTAAGTGGTAGAACTTGCACAATTGGTGGCTAACTAAATACTGTATTTGTGCAGTCTAGTTTTTCTCATTGTTTTAGAATGGGATCCGTGACATTTCCTCGATAACACCAAGATAGGGACAGCCTACTGTTTTTTTGATCTGGTATGCATTTAGGAAAAACAAAACCTGGATTTAGATATGGATAGACAACAGAGATTAATCATAAGCGAGCCAGTCTATGCCCTACCTCGGGTAAAAATCCATGCAAATCCATCTTTAACTTTCCTGGTAATCCTTCTGGCAGACACAAACCAACCGCATAACCTCTTTGGTGGAGGAAACAGTCAGCTTACCCCCTCAGTACATTTAACCGACTAATCTGTGAACTATGGTGTTCTCAAAACAACAACTAATACATTTCTTTAAAATGAAATATTATATTTATAATAAAGAAATACTACAGATCATTAATGAAAACATCATCAATTTTTATGGTTGGTACTGCAATACAGATGAGAGCATTTCAAATTAGAAGCCTGCATCACATAAAAATATTCTTTTAAAGAGAATTTCGGTTTACAAATTCTGCCTCCTTTCAGTTTATAGCCTAATAATGACAATGAGAAATAAGCAGCGTCTTCAAATAAGCTATCTTATCACCACAGCAATGATAAGAGGTATGTAAAAAGACAAACAACTCTCACATGACCCTGGCTAGTATCAACAGCTTTCATTCACTGGATGAAGTTTTATTGGAGCACATGTGGCATGTCTGTTTTGCCTCCATGGTGCCATTAAACTCAACAGGTTTCTAAACGTTTCACTCTCATTCACTCTGCCCCCTCGTAAAAGAAAGCTTCTTGGCACAGAATAACCATCAAGTCCTGTCAGGGAAAGCAATATCTTCTCGCTACAAAAACAGGTTGGGATTAAATCATTCGTTTGTGTGTGCGAGGGGAATTTGGTACAAATATAAAATAAAACTAAAAGCATTTCTTTGATTTGCGCAGTCCTTATTTCTAAATGTACACTGCTATCAAAGTTCTATATTAATTGGTGTCATACCTGTAGTCTGGTTGTGAGAAACAGTCAACAAGGGCTGTGGCTGTTAACCTGGAATCCTCATGAGTAATCTAAAATGATAAAATAAGAATAAAACAAACAAACAAAAAAAGGTAAATCAAAAATTGCAGCAGATGTGCATCTTACTTACCTGATTGGAATAGATGACGCTGAGTAGAGTCTGAACTTCCTCCAAACCAGGAGCCGAAGATAAAATACTAAGAGACAAAAACATTAAACATAAATACGTTTTGTAGCAAAATATAAATTAAAATAAGCCTTTTTATTTTTCTAAATTACCTTAATAGAACAGAATTAAAGAGCATGTGCTAATTAAATAATAAAACTTAATAAAATATAGGAAATCCTCTAATAATTTGATTTTATTTGAGCTTTTTGGCATAATTTGTGTTTCAATGCATCCTACTCTATAAGAACACGTAGATGCAATTCTGAAGGTAAATTTGTCAACAATAAAGGACTAAAGATTAGATTTTAAAAAAAACTGCACAGTTTTAAACCAGTCATATCAAAACTTTATGAATCATCAAAGTAAAACTCTAGAAGAAGCAAAACAATAAAACCAGAGAAGAACTCTTTTTTTATTTTTGTGTCAAATTACAGTTAGCGCAATAGTGTCTTTATTTTATATACATGCACTCTTACTTTTTTTTTAACACAATTGTGTAAAGAAGTTACACATTTAGAGCAAAGGATGTGGAATTTGACATGTGTAAAAATAAAGCATGCAGAGTTTCACAATCCCCCGTCATGATTACACTGATCTTTAGGACTCAAAGCTTTTAAGAAGTTGCGTGTGAACAGAAAGATGACGCAGTCAAACACGTAATCGTATTAGAATTCGTGTTAGTGCCTTAAAACATGCCAGAGGAACACAACCATGAAAAACCTTCTAACAAACAGCCTTTAAAATGCAATCAAACGCACTCTTACGTTGAATATTTGTGTAGTAGAATTTGAGGATTGAGCCTAAATTATGCTTTCTATTTGCCTTTTGTGATATCACTGATAACAGCGGATTAGTTCACCACATCAGCTACTGATGAGTTTTGCTAACAGACGTGAGTGCAGAGGCAACCGAAAGGCAAACATATCAGGAATTGAGTGATCGGATTTGCTCCTTTGTGTATTTAAAGGTCATTTATTATATGGCCTCACATCATAGCAGAGACAAGTGGCCATAAATTGTCTGGTTTTATGGTTGTAAACAATAATACAAGTGATTTTCTATTTGGTTACTGATTTGATTTCATTTAAATATAGTTTCTGCTTGAGGCAACATAGTGAAAGCATCAAGCTACGAACAACAAAGCAAACACAACAGGGGTAATAAAGCGAAACGAACAAATACAGTATATACATGGAATCAATATCAGCTCAAGAGGAAGGGGATTGATTACCATATAAATCTTTTATACCTTTTCTTCATAAGATACGATCATTTCTATTCTTTGAATAGATTTTCACACACATCATTTTTATTAGTTTAGATTTTAATAATATGATTTTTAATGTCGAACAGGAAGCCGAGGTGACACAAGAAGAAACACATCAAATGTTTTGCCCTTTAAATGGCAGAACATTTTATCAACAGCGTCAAAGGGATGAAAAATTCACATTAAATACCAGGTGGAGAATGACTGACAAAACCCCCAACTTCCATTTAAAAATATGACGCAAAGGAAGTACGACCAAATATTGCAGTTCCACCTAAGACCACTGAAAGCACTGGTTGACTCCACAGGTGGCAAAGTCCAACCAAAACTTAACATCTTAAAATCTTTTTTATTTTTTTTTATATGAGAACTCTTTTTTAAATAGGTATCTAAAAAGTTCTATAATTTTAATATTAGATCTCAAATGTATGCATATTTAGAAGTTTTTTTTTTTGATTAGCAGGCAGGTTAACCACTGGATGGACCCGACAGACCTTCAACTTTGTTTTGTCATATCCAAGATCCATTAATATTTTACATATATTTTACATATATATTTTACATTTACATACAGTCAAAGCTATATATGCATATATATATATTTAAAAAATGAAAAGTCATGAAATTAAGACAGAAATAGTTGGTGAAAAAAAAAAAAAAGTAAAAAAATCTTATTACAATATGCACTAATGATGAACAATTTAGACCAATTTCACCTGTGTTTTGTGATAAGAAAAAAATATATGCACATTATTTTTTAAAACAGAATATTTAAAGTAAATTTTCAAAAAAAGTTTGCTAAATGCCAGTCAGTTAACTAAATGTAGTAATCAACAATGGCGGTACGTCCTGTGATATGCATGTCATAATACGATAAGTATCCCCATATACAGTATGTCACAACAGTACCAGACAATATTTTACTTTTTTTTCATTGTGACTTAGGAACTATCTGAATATTAATACATTTTTCACATACAAAAAATAAGAAAATACATGTTGTTTAATGATCAGAACATTAAGCCCTGCAACTGTATCTCATAAAAAGCTGCTCTTACCCAAGAAAATTCATGGTGCTTTTATTTTGATAATTTAAGAAAAGTAAGAATGAACATGTTTGCTTTTAAACAGTAATTAAATATCACCTTGGCAGTATTTTAAATTGATATAAGTTTCGCCATATAAGGTATTGTGATATTATATACTATATATATATTACATACTGTGAAGAGTGAGAATGTCTCCTTTGAAGAGCAACTATGTAAGTCATCAGTCGATAAATTAGATGAGAAAAAAAAAGTCTCAAAGTTGAGCATTTAATCCAGTCAACATTTAATTCTGCTTTAAATTAACTCCTGTCAGTAGATTTTTGTTCTGAACAGATTCAGGTGTGTTTAAAAATGTATAATATGGAGCAGATAAGAGTGTTGGTTTTCCTAGAAGTAACAACAGATAGCCTTTTCTTCCAGAAGCTACTGAGAAAATTAGCAGCACAGCGATCACTGTTGCGTCATGAGAAAGGTGATAAGGCAAAGCTTCAAGGTCAAGAAGATTACAGCATGACTGACTGGCACGACTTGCGAAACCAGTTTAGAAAGCAATGTATGTGTGTAAAATAGCTCGGAAAAGGTCGGGAGCTGTTTAAAAGGGCTTCTTCTGGTCATAAATCATATCAGCAGTGTAAGCAAGAGGCTGGTTTAGTCTCACATGCAGACATTTTTTATGACTGCAAGAGCTTTTATAGATCAGATGCAGGATCAAAACAATCAGATAAAAACAGGGTTCACTGCAGTGATGTGAGAGAACATTAAGACTGGCATGAAAAGACAGCAAACGGAGCGGGTTGTTGTACCTGCTGAAGGCTTGGAGCAGCTGCAGGACCACAGAGGCCAGTCTTTGCAAACAGGCCAAAGCGTCCTGTGGAAATGTCAGGCCTCCCTCCAAAGGAACAATCTGCATGGTGTGAGGGTCAAAGCGTAGTGCTTTGAACACCTCCAAGCTGAAATGTGACAGAAAAAAATGACCTTCAGGGTCAGCTGAATGGAAAAAAAAAAAAATCAAAATAACCTCAAATGTTTTTATTTCGTGTCAGGAGTTGTTATTATGGAAACATTTGCTCTGGCTTTTAGTGGCCGGTCTCAACCTAAATGTTAACATAATATTTAGATGCATTTTAACTCTAATTTAATCTCAGAATACGTTCATACTAACCTGGTCTGATAAATATGGGACCAGATGTTCTCAAAAATGCCCCACACTTCCTGGTGGGAGACTTGAGCAGATGTGGGCTGTTTGTCTTCCACTTCATCTTCATTCATGACAACATCTCCAGGCAAGCTGTCGTCCACCACACGCGAAGGCTGCAAATGAAAAAACAGTATAGATTTATTTATCTGACGATTGATCTATTTTAAAAACACAAAACTGGTATTAAACATTCTGAAAATGTGGATTTATTTCAGCAAACTGAGACCTCAGCTGACCTGAGGCTGCAGCTTGTTGGAGATCCTCTCCATCTCAGAGATGGCCTGGGAAACATGATGCGAACGTTTCGAAAATGCCTTCACAAACTCTTTAGCTTGCTGTAGCACCACAGAGGTTTTGTGAGAGTCCGGAGTTTTACCTGAGAGAAGGCAAATAATCAGTACGAGAGAATTCTGGAAATAAATGAACCATAGCAACCACCTGCAGCATTGAAAGTGAGCCCAGCAGTTGTATTATCTTCTCCTCAGTAAATTCAAATTTCCCTTAGGCATCTTTATGATTATGGACCAAGGCCATGAAGTTTTTCTTGTTTTTTATTCATGATATAAACTTGCTTCATTGCAACTTAACAGCTTTTAATAATGGCGACATCTACGCACTAAGTTTTGCTCCATTTCTTTCAGTTTATGTTATAATCTGACAATAAACCCTGATGTCTTATTCTGAAGAAGAAAAAAAACAGAGGTGAAAGAAACATGGCCGCTCCAGAGCAGATGCCGTGAATTTCAACACTGCAGCAAACAAGAAACAAGTCAGCTAAGAATGTTTTGCACTTTGTGTTTTAACTCAAGAGTCATTCACCTGTTTACACCCCCATCCCCCCCCATTTGAATGTCTTCATTGTTTTTACAGCTTCTGTAGAGTGTGAACACAGTGAGGGATGGACCTGTGCCTGCTGCTTTTTCCACTATCATACAGTAACTTTTAACATGTTATCCATTTATAGAGACTAAAAAACGGTTGTTTGGACAAATTCACAGCATTCAGTACTTTTCCATGACTAGATTTGTTCTTAAGTCTCACACACAATTTATCCCCCTCGTCTTTCCCTCCTCCCCCTGGTGCTCCTCTTCCTCCTCCTCCCTCTGCTCTCAGGAATCTTCGTAGATACATGAAGGAGAACTTGCTATTAACATTCCTGTCTGCATTAAAAGGTTTAATTGGATAGATTTTGGTCATTACTCCACACACTGCGACTCCCATGACAGAATAGAGCTTGAACGGTTTACAAAGCATTACAAGCGCTCAATAAGTGCAGCCGTGTCGCTAAGAAAAGCCGGACTGCAGTGGGCGACTCAGCGTCTTTCTGACACACATTGAAGTTACCCACTTTAGCAGATGACCTGATTCTGTGTGTAGTTTTGTGGGGATGCAGTACAGCACAGGGCAGACGACGTCACCTCCCCGAGGACTTAATCTGAGGATGACTCAGTATCCTAAAGCTGCTGTTTGCTGACGAATACAAAAACCACCTTACAATTAACAATTGATTTTTATTGCATTTAGGAAATATTTGTATTAGAGTTGAACATTTTTGCATACATAGATCTGCTGCTTTTAAAGCCCCACTCCAAGTAAAATCTTGTTCTTGCTAGCTTGATGTAAGATTAAGAAACGGCATTTCTGAATATTTGCTTATTCAGCTAATGTGGAAATAGGAACAGACAAAAAATGTCATTTGAAAACGCTTATAGCAATGACGCAACTACAGTCAGCAACAAGACACAACCACTGGCTCAGAACTGTATGCCTGGATAGCTCCAATGTTGCTTTACATTTTTGTTGGATCAGTAATGTTAGTTTGGGGTTGTGAGGGACTGTAAGCTAGTGGGAGAGCGTCTAAACGAAGGGGTCATGGGAAGTTAGAGCAGGCTTAGTCTGCTTCAACGGTCCCACCACATCTCAGAAGTGAATTTCTACTGAACTCCTGTTGGTTGCTCTACAGAAACTATGTCCTAGAAAACAACACAGGTTTTAGGATTTTGCCTAAAAACAGCATAATCATAATCAAAAGATGACTGAAAATGCTTTTACAAATGATCAAAAGAGGATTGGACTGTAACTTTGATCTGTAAATTTTATAATTTTGAGACAAATAAGACCTTTGAATTAATATCAAGTGCTTCTTCTTGAGAAATTGCACAGCATGCAGCAAAACCAGACACAACAGAGGTTCACACTGACGGGAAGTGTGTGTTTTTGGACCACAACATCAACCAAACAAACAAACAGATACACCAATAATGAAAAACGGATGATAGTTCCTGTATGATACGCACTACTTTTAGAAGTCTATTTGATTCCCTTTGATGCTTACATACCTGAATTGAAGAAGTTGATGAGGTTTGTAACAGTGCTAGACAGATTTCTTGGCACAATCAGTCCAAAGACGGCAATCCAGTGCTTTTTCAAACACTGTAATACGCCACTAAGTGTCCAGGGGGGTTTTATGCAAACTACCTGTTCAAATAAAATAAAAGAAACAGATAAGCACATACGAAAGAAGGAAGAGAAATGTTTGCCACCTATTATTTATTTAATAATCTCTCATAGGCCGTAGAGTTAAAGAAAACTGTGTTTTTTAAAAGTGCATTACAGGTATTAAAATTTTGTCTCTGTTTAACAGAAATGTTTTATAAACTCACCCTCCCATCCACTACACAGTGAATACGAACTCTTACCATCAGGGCGGCGTTACCGAGCAATAAGATACAAAAATAATAGATACAAGCTATCTTTTCTTCCCACATCCATCTCACTACTGAACAAGTCTGACTAGCACATGAGCTCTTTTATCTAACTTATGAACTGCCGTACCTATTAGTTATATTGATATTCTTATCTTTCACTGTTTCATAACTTTGGCAAATGTTTGTTTTTGTACATTGTGTTTTTAACTGAGATTTTTATAGACCATTTTACTTGACATTTCTGGGTTTTAGTATTTAATTTTGAATATGAAGTCACTGTGTTTCCAGAGGCGCTAACTCTACTACTGCTCTTTCAATACTTGTCTTATGCTCTTACTGTGTATGATGCTGTTGTTCTCACTGAAATGTTTGGAGTTTGTGTGCATGTGTGAATGTAGCCACGCAGCCACTGGCACGGTGTAATCCAAGACAAATTTCCTTCGGGACAATAAAGTATATTTGATTTGATTTGATTTGATTTTCTCGGTCATTCGTTAAAATTAAGACCCACTGTGATAAAAATTGTGTTTTAAACTTGTTCTTGTGGTGTTTTTCAAATGATGGAGGACATATATAAAGAAAATTAAGATTAAAATTGAATTCCTAAATATATATATATATTTTCAAATCAGGAGAGATTGTAAACAGATGGATAATGGGAAATGGGGGCGGGCTTCTACAGCAAAAATCCCACTCACACTTTTAATTAAGAACTGTTTCTCTGCAGAAACTTTGTTCTGGAAGACGGCAGGTTTATAGATTTTGGCTAAAAACGTTAAAATCATATTGAAAAGACCACTGGGAACGCTTTCACAATAGATCAAAGGATGATCTGAGTGGGACTCATATTTTCAAAAATGTACCTCATGCCAGATGTCATCAAAAGCAGCCTTCATCTCCTTTTCTACCACAGCAGAGAGAACGTCCCGCAGACATTTCTCTAGTTCAGACAGACACTCGCTTAGCCTCTGTTTTTCCTCCTCCTCCTCACCTCCTGCATCATTTTCTTTCTGTGTTCCATCTGTAAACACACACATGTACAAAACTAAATCATCAGAGTTTCTAGAATTGTATCTATGATGCCGATTTGTCCATGCTAGAACTGTTTAGCAAGAAAAGGAAATCAGGGACTACAGGAAAGAGTGGGTGGAGATACTGTGCTGCATAGATGATTTGTGCTTTTGACAGCTGCTCCGTGACGGAACCTAGCAAGTCACTTCCTGTTTTTCCAAAAAGAGAGCAGTGGTTCTTGACTCACCTTCCTCAAGGAAGCCTTGAGAAAGTACCATTTGCTGTTGATGCTGAGGTGGGGGCAGTGTGCTACACGTATGTGACATTGGCGATGGGGCCTGTTCCCTGTTGTGGGGCATCAGTGGGTGATTGGATTTTTCCACTTCTCCCTCTAAGTCCCTCTTGGAGAGGGCTCTTATCCCACTCAGTAAGGCTTTACTGGAGAGATTTTTGTCATTGCTACAGAGAAACAAAACATGGTTGCAATTAGATGGAAGTGCGAATACAAGCTGAAGTAAAACAGCTTATTCCAATCGCTGTGCAGCATTTGGCTTAATGCATTCCTTCAGTTTTGCGATGCAGTCAATAGCAGCATCAGAAATGAGCAACAACCTCAGATGTAGGTCAAAAGGACAAAGAAAGTAAGACAGAGCAGCTGGAACATATGTGAGCAATAAAATCCTGAACTCGGGTTTGAATCTCTTCCTCAGCAATTCTATTCTCTGCAAAAACGTGTCTGGCTCTCTCTTTTCTTTTCTTTGGTTCCAGCTGGAACTATCTGGTAGAGTCACATGCTTGTGCATTATTAGCAGAGGACACATGCTCTGCAGTAGCAGCAGCAGCAATGGCGAGGGGGAGGGGGAACTCACGTGCAAAGGATCAGAGCACACCCTGGGTAGATATTCTGGTATTGCAAGCAGCATTGCAGCACCCTGTCATCATTATTCTCCGCATTCAGACCATCTGATGGCAGAAAAAGAGGAAATGATGAGATGGGAGAGGAAAACTGACAAAAAAGGCACATGGAATAAAGAGGTTTTTTGTTTAGAATGTAAGCAATTTAGAACATATCCTTTTTTTCCTTAAAGGAATAACTAATGTGGAAAAAAACAAGGTGACATATTTTTATAGGTTCATACAGATTGCATGAATAAAAAACCCTGCCCTTGACTCACACATCAGTGCTGTGAAGATGAGGAATTCCTAGAGATTGCCTGTGCACTAGTGCCCCCTAGTGTGCACACATAGAGCAAAAACACTATTTCAAACAATTCCTTAATGACCCTCTCCAATGAAAATCGTGTTTTTGTTGCGTTTTTAATCACAATGAACACGTGAAGAAAATTCAGATTAAAACAGTGTTTCTCAGTATCCCTCTATTAGACTTGTGATGTATCATGAGCAGACAAAAAAAAAAGAAACATTTGAAAAAGCTTGTAATTGTTACATAAAATCTACAATCGGCAGGCCACTAGCTCCCTGCTCCGCTCCATTCTGATACATCCACAGGTGGATAGATCCACGAACGCCTTTGTTTTCCTTGGCTGAGCAGGAATCTGGCTCAAAACTATACAGCTGGATAATTCCCATACTGCTCACCATTTGTGTTTCACCACTAATGTTAGCTTGAGGCTGTGAGGGGCTGTAAGCTAACGAGGAGAGCATGTAAACAAAGGATGATGGGAAATTAAGACAGGCTTACTTTGCTTCAACACTCCCACCCACAACCCATAGGCAAATTTCCGATGAAGTCGTGCTTCTCTAGAGAAACTATCGAAAGAAAATAGATTTTTTATTTCAGCTAAAAATGACATAATCATAATCAAAAGACTACTGGGAACACTTTTAAAAATAAATCAAAAAAGTACGAACTCCACAAAAAGCACGATGAAGACATCCATATCTGATGCATCACTACAAGAAAAAACAACTAAAACCTTTAATGCGGCAGCTGCCAATAAAGGAAGTGAAAAAAAACAAGAACCTGAGATCATTTCCAAGTCTCTGCAACTATTAAATGTTTGTTTCAGTTCAAATGTCGTCACACTCAGTAACTTCAAAAGAAAGTATTAGGATGTAAACAACAATCAACAAATAGTTTGAAATAGCCCAGTGTGAAAGAGGGCTCATACAACTCACTGGAGGCAAAACTTTAATAATGACTTTAAACCTGGTTTCACACGCTAATTGTCCTAAATTATTGATTTCACCAGAACAAAAGGAAGATTAAAAAAAGAAAGTTATGTAACAAATAATGCAACCTTCTGACGCTCTTAGTGGAAAAACACCACATAATATTTTACTTTATGTTGTTTATTCATGTACTTATTTTATTATATTTCTTATTGACAAATTGAATTTAATTGACTTTTAAAAGGTATTTAATCTCCAACATACATTTTTACAGAATTACTGTATTCAACATTCTGTGTGCACATAACCTTCATGTTTATATTCAGCATATATTGTTTTTTTTGCACTAATATTCTGATGGCTTTTAATCTCACTGTACATGTGGACCATAAAGGCTTTCTATTCTTAAACTTGTCCCACTTACTGCAGCTCTGAGCAGCCTGCTGCATAGACTGCCCCCACAGGCGAGGGTCTCGTTTCTTCAGGGTATTGTATATGTAAGAGATGGCAGGGGTTGCAAGGTGAGCCACGGACCCAGACAGACCCCGCCCCCTCTTTAAGGAATCCAGCTCTTGCAAAACTACCCAGGGGATGAGGACAACAGGAAAGCCCAAAGCTAAAAGAACGGCAAGAAAAAGAAAAAACAAAAACCCATCACGAATGAAGATGGTACTTATCTGCAGAAACATTCAAATGAACTTAGAAGACAGCTATTTAAAGGTATATGAAGATTGAAGTCAACTTCCTGCAGCCCAAAACAATCTGGATGTGATTTTGTTTCCTCCTGCTGTCTCAGAAACTTTAACACTTTATCTGGAGGCGCTAAAAGTTGCATGTATTGAATTTCTTGGTCTGCCAGCTAAGCTACACTCACAAACAGAAGCTCTCATTTAAATCCACAAACTTGGTAAACTATTTTTACAGTGTTATCACAAAAAACAGAAAATAGAAGACGTTCATTACCTCCAAGGCCATGAGATGTGATCCTCTTCACGTAGTCTAAATGACTGAGGAGGATGTTGGTGTCCAAAACAAGGAGGACGACTTGCCGATTAGGCTCCTGACCTGCAATATTAAATGAAAAAATTTATTATTTACACAAAGCATTACAGGTCCAGTATTCTGTGGCACCTACGAAATGTAGCAAACAAATAAAACTGTTAAATTTATTCATTTAAAAGCTAAAGGTAACTAAATTATTTTCAAATGACTAAAAATGTATGTGGATTTGCCTTGTATTGGTTATTTGGATTAGATTTTACTGTTTGACTTGTCATCACAACAACAGGAAGAAACTGACACTCACGTAGAATATTCGATGATGCTTCTTCTGGCACATCTATGTCCATGGAGGTCAGTTCCCCATAGCTCTCAATAACATTTACCTCCAACCTCTTCTCAGAGCGGGCGAGGTAAAGCTCTTCAACAACTTGCATCTGCAGAAGAAAACACTTTAAAACAAAGTGCGGCCATTCAAATTTATAGCCAAATCTGAATAGGCTGAAAACTGTAAGAAATGATCAACATTTTCAGATTAATGTGTTTTATACCTGATCGTACAGATGCTTCGTGTTGTCCTGCTCTTTTGCAGGTGGGAGTTTATCAGAAGGAGATGGCGTCTTCTTTTCTTCCTCAAGCTGAGAATTAGGAGGTTCATCCAAAGAGCTGTGTTCTTGCAGGATCTCAACCGGCTTAATTTTTGCTAATTTAATCTTAGAGTCTGAAGCTACTGTCTTATTTTCTTCATTTTCTTCACCAAAAACGGCATCCCTGCCATCATCTTTGCTCCGCTGGAGATTTGGTCGAACTTTTTTGGGTATCTTAAATTTAAAAGGGATAAACTTTTGAGAGAGCTTGAGTTTTTCAATTGATGATAACTGTGGTTTCTGAGGTGACACTGGTGCATCACTCACAGGGGATTCAGGGAGATTACTTAACACCTCTGAATTATTTTCTGAGGTAGCAAGGTTGACTGATTTGAAGGCCTTTTGAGTGACAGATGGAGAGGTTTTTTGTGGCGCCGTAGATAAGCTTGTGTCGGCTGTTAATTCCTTTTCTTGATGGTTTATGCTCTTGTTTTCAGGCAGCTTTATCTTTGGATCTGCAGAATTCTCACAGTAAGTGGAGGATGGATCTTGGTCTTTAGTTTTGCTGCTGTCCGCCTCAGTCCTTGATGGTTCAATAGGTTTAGCTTTCTTCTTCTCTACATGTTGTCTTTGATTCCCCTGTTCACTTAAGCCTACAGATGGACTCATCCTCCGTTTCTTAACTGTGGAAGGACTTCTCAAAGAGGAACATTTATCCGATAATACTTCAGCTGTTTTCTCACTTGTTCTGTGTTTATCTTCATCTTTGGGTTCTAAGGCTTCTGTTTTGTGGCTGACTTTAGTGTGCGAGGATTTCGATGATTCAGCTTCTGCAGTTTTGTTTCGGTTGTGTTTTCCCGAAGAATTTGCTTTTGCTTTAATTGAATAAACTTCCCCAGGAAGAGGCACAGCAGCATTTTTGGTGTTTGTGTGTTGTTTTTCCCTCTTGACGGCTTTCTGTTCTTCTCCATGAGTTTTTGAATGTTTATAGATAGGTTTTTTGACCTGACGGCTGGTTTGCAAGTCCTCCTTGACAGATTTAGCTTTGTTCCTTGGTGCTACTGTGTTTAAAAAAAATGGTCACAAATCATTGAAAATATTTAACAAAAGGAATATAACATGCTGACAAATGTTATATGCATTTTATGACATGTTTTATGCATGAGGTGACATACCTCTCGTGACTTTTGCAATCCTTTTGCCTTTTAGTACTTTTGGTGTCTTCTTTTTTCCTTGATACCTTAAAGATGGCAAGAAAAAGTTTAATACCTAAATATTGTTATAGTTTACATGAATAAAGTCATTAAGTTTAGCTTAACATCCAAACTAGGACCGCAATTTCATGTAAAACCAAAATAACCTTCTCACCCTTTTGCCTTCCTCACTCGAGGACGAGGACACCCTTTGCCGCCTTCTCTTTTTGGAATTACTGTTCATTTTCTTGCAAGTTTAGACAACCGGATACAAACAATTTGGCCCTGAAGAAAGTTTCACACACAAAAGGTGTGTTGTAACTCGTTTAAAACATTGATGTCAAGTAAAAAGAATAAGTAAAATACTCGTGACGACAATATAAAAGTTTGAAGGCATATTCCACAATCGGTGTTAGAAGGACTTAACACCTTAACTGCGCCATTTAATGCATATTACTCCGTTACTGGTATAAAGCCTCAAAATAAACTCGCAAAGAAAAAGAAAACCAAAATATTGACTACTTTTTTTAGAGAACGGCCTCTGCTAGAGCCTAAAACCATCAGTAAACACGTGGAATTAAAACTGTTTCGTCTGCTAATCGGAAAAAAAATAAAAACATCCGGTTTGTCTTCTTGGAAACTTCCGGAAAGCTGCACAACCAACATGTAAGTACATTACTGCCCCCTTGAGGCAGAAACTGTCACTTTCACACTCACTCTCTTTTCCACTCAATTTGACTGAATAATGGGTTTGTAGTCAATTAATTTAGTTTATTTTATTTCATAATTTGAAATAAATTACTATTCTTTTTAAATAAATACATTCATTAAATATTTCACTTTTTTAAAAATATATTTAATCATTTAATTCGTGGTTTATGTTTGTTTGTTGTTTTAATTTAGTTGATTTATTTTTGTAAATTAAGTTGAGTCATTTATGCTTAGATTTTCAACAGATAACTGAGCAAAACCGCGATGTAGTTAAGATATTGATAAAGAAAGATACATTGAATCCACTGATTTGTGTTTCTATTTTTAATTCAAGTAAATCTGCTAGAGTAAGTGGATCTCAATTGTCTTAAACATCGATTTTATTTTGAAATGAACTGGTTGTACTGCTGACAAAAATAAGTCAAAGATAGTTGTAGAAAAGTACATCCTGGTTATAATTAAACTATTTTAATTATCTAAAAGCTATATTCTACAAAAAAAAAAAAAAAATGGCAAGAAATGGCTTAATGGCCACAGAAATATAAATAGTTTATTTTGAAAACATAAAACATGTTTAGGTTAGTAAGAAAGTGGTCAATGTGGCTCTTTAGAGTTAAACTTTGCAGACCAATGTTCTGGTAAAAAATATTTTGGCTTCCTTTCAAAATTAATCCAGTAAAAGGTTTAATAAAATGAAATGATATCTAAAAACAAATTTTTATTCAGTTTTTCTTTTTAATTCTATTGAATGTTGTTTTCTTGGGGTTTAGAATATAAATATATCTCTGCAGAATCAATATTTTACATATATTTTAAATTATATTTCCTCTAAAAAGAATGATTCTTTCAATCCTGAGTTAATGGGAATTTTATTTCATTTTTTCTTTTTTTAATTCATTCATTTCTTTCTCGTGCCATCATAATCTACAATAAACAAAGGGTCATACACACAACACAAAAGAAACAATGTAACACATGAGTGAAAAGGAGCATGATGAAGACTAAGTCTTATTTTTCATGTCTCTTAAACAAAACACTACACAACTGTAGCCATCCAGATCACATCCATCTATGCTTATATGTTTTTAAAACAACTTATACTTTTCAAATACTACTCTTTCATACAGTCTTTTTGACAGCAGAATTGTTTGTGAAGTTTTTATTTCAATGATTAAAGAATTCCACAGTTTTATTCTAGAAAACACAAAACCTCTTTGCCTTAATGAAGTCCGTGCAAAAGCTAAATAAAAGTCCCCTTTTCTTTGATTATTACAATCAGTAAATAATTTCAATTTCCCACAAATATGCTCTGGAAGCAATCTGTTTTTAATATTCCACACGGACATAACTGTACTTAACTGAACAAGATCTGGAAATTTAAGGCTGTTGATTTTAACAAAAAGTTCATGGGTATGATCTCTTGATCCTGTACGGTTTATAATTCTCATAACTTTCTTTTGTAGTGCCCAGTTTCCTGAACAGTTGTGTGATGTGAGCTCCTTGCTCTCTCTGTTCGGTAAAGTTATCACCATGTGCATATTTGTACACACAATAGGAAGAAAAATAAACAAAAATGTGGGCTATCTTATTTACAAAAATACAAATACTAATACAAATTCCCCCCTCAAGGTCGGTGAAAAACCAATATTATCTCAACTCTGCAGCAAAACATTCAGCTGGTATTCTGTCCCAGGAACACCTGCTGGAACTCCCTTGTAAACTAAATCATTTCAGTGTTTGCACGTTTTAAAGCCACTCAAGAATAAATTCAAAAAACTTGTATTTATTGTATTTACCACACATTCAAGGGGTAATTTTATTCCAGCTTTTTTAGATCTTTACAATAATAATAATAATAATAATAATAATCCTTATAAAAAAATAGATTAAAAAAATTAAACAGGACAAGATGATCTCTTAAAGTGACCTTTAATAATAATAACAAAATATTATTATATCCTTCTAGACCAGGGGTGGGCAATTGTTTTGACTCGTGGGCCACAAAGGGTTCTAAAATTTGGCATAAGGGCCGGACAAGGAGCAGATAGAAGGAGAGATTGGGTAATCAACCTCATAAACTAAAAAAATAATATGGAATTTAGAGAAAAACATGCTTTAATTTGGATTCAAATTCACATATATTAATTTAAAAACAGAAAATTTGGGAGTTTTAATTTCTAAATTTTGATTTTTGTTCTCTTTTGGGTGATCCAATGGGTTGATGTTCTTCAGAGGAAAATGTGAACTCAAAGAAATGCTGCATTTATGTGGTGTAGGAATAATCCGAAAGATCACCATCTGACTCAGAAAGGAACACACACGAACGTCAGAGAAACAACACCATTCATGGGAAGAAACCAGAAATACAATGAAAATAAAACAATAATTAGGATTTTTGATTCAATGTATTTTCATTTGGAGGGCCACATTAAGTAGCTTAAGGGGCCGTAGTTTGCCCACCCCTGTTCTAGACTTTTAACTCTTCCACTTTAAAATCAAAACAGTGTTAATGTGCACCACAACATAATACAATTTTCTCCCTTTTTGCTTTAAATTTGTTTGTTATTTTCATTAAATAGTCACAAAATGATTCTGTTATTTCTAATATTTTTAACTACTTCAAAAGATCTTGTTCCAAATAGGTTCTTTCCTTAAGTAGAGTGCTCAAACTTAAATTATTGAGACTGAATCTCATGCAACAGGTACTGAAATGAATTCTTTGTACCAGATGGTGTCGCTGTTGCTACCTCTTTTCTGTCTTTGATTTTCTGACAGAATCATTGCACTTTTTGAGGAATTGGGTGTAACTTCACCATCTGGTAAAATAGTTATCTGTCAAACTTATAAGAAAAATCTATATATATATATATCAAAATATATTAATGTGAAGCATTTTGAGCTATTTTAGTCAGAGAAGTGCTCTAGAAAATAAAGTTTGATTTGATATTTCTTGAAAGTTAAATCACTTCAGCATTTTTCCCCAATTTGAGCACTAAAACCAAAACACTGAAGTCGTATAATGAATAGACAGAAGTACTATTAAAACAAATTTTAAACTACTAATTTTTTTTTTACAAACAGATGTACGTAGAGAATTCATTGAGGAAGTAAAAAAGAACAAAGCACCAACCGAGATGACTGTAACTGCACCACCACAAAAGCTGTCTCCCACATGGTCTGCAGACTTTAGTGGGAAATGATGAGCAGGCCCCTGTCGAGGGGAGGGGGCCCACAGACGTAGTGTGAGCGTAAGAGGTCTGACAGGTACAAAATGGAAAATAAATGAAACGAAATGTAGATAAGGAGAAGGGCTATTCAAACGAGAGATTCCACTTGAGCGGGAGCCAACAAAGATGGATGAGGGTGAGGGTGATGTGCTGCCAGAGCGTGGTGGGGGTGAGATCCCTGACAGCTGGCTCTGCTCATGCAGCGCTGAAGCCTGTCCAGAGCTTTGCTGGGTATCTGCAAAGAGCTCCAGATGTGAAACAATAATGGTGTTGGATGAACTGTAAAAGGGGATGCTCTGACACATGTGTTTTTATTTATCCTGTTCAGTAAAAAAAATGTTATAACGATGAAATAAAAATATTTAGGAACGAAAAGTATGAGAGAAAAATATTAACCAGAGTTTGTTATTTATATAGCAGAATGATATGATTATCATAGAGATCAATATATGTTAAATACATGAAGAAAATCCTCCAAATTGAAAACAGTCATCCTGCTTTCAGACCCATGACAACAGATGATCTGGTTGATTTCCCCCTGATGAATACATTTGGTTGATATGATAAATGCACAGTCAGACGTCTTGGACCAGCTAATAGAATTTCATCATCAAATACTAACATATTCAAGCTTGAGTTTTATATGAAACAAATGGAAATTCAAACTCGTCCCCTTGACAGGGAATTTGACATTATCACATACTTTGTGGTAAAAATGAAGTTATAGGTCGGGGGTGTTTCTGTAGTTGTGCTCTAAAGTTCTCTTTCTGGATCATTATCAAAAGTAATGTGCTGGGAACAAATCAAACATTTGGAGGGAAGCTTGTCTTTGCTGATCCATCAGGATCTGATTGAACATTGTTTATTACTTCATATTTTTGATTGTAACTGTATAATTATCTGTTGAGAAATTAAGTTGTCACATAGGGGAAGGATAATTTTCAGATTTTTAGCCAAACGATCTCAAATGTTTTACAAATTCTAGTTGGTAGCTGATGATAGACCTCTCTGAGGAATTGATTTAAATTATGTTTTATTGATCTACTGAAAATAATGATAACACTGTAAATGGTGTATATTTATATAGCACTTTACTATCAACCTTAATGGACCAAAGTGCTTTACAGTCCAGGTCCCATTCACCCATTCACACACATTTACACACTGATGGCACACACTGCCAAACACTGGCACCAACCCCAAAGCCACCAGGACACTGTGGGGTTTAATATGTTGGCCAGTGACACTTCAGCACCACCAAACCTGCAATCTGTGGAAGGTATGGTGCACTGGGGTTGTTATCTATTTTGATCAACTTCTCCTCTCCACCATTCTTTATCATATATTTTTTACTTAGTTCTCCATACCTCTGTTTGGTGCAGTGTGATTCATGTGTTGTTCCTATTCCCACTCTCCTCCGGGGGAGAGATTCCTTGGCCATGGACCTTGCCTCTGGCTCAACTTGCCCCAGTTGCATCTGGATGAAGCTATTCAAACATGTAGTTGTGGAGTTAGATAAACTAATTCTTCTGACAGTCCTGGAACATCACTTGTCCATCCAGGGAGGTAAGCCCTCCTTTATGTGGACTTCCCTGTGGTTTCTTCTTTTTTTTATTTTTGGGAATTTTTCCTCACCAAGAAGGAGCGTCTAAGGGCATAGAAGCCCAGATTAGTCTGCTCAGTTTAATTTAGCAATCAGCTATTGTTTCGATTTTATTACGGACTTTATGTTTTTGGACAATTATTTGAGTATGTTGTGAAATTGGGCTATTAAATAAAATTTAACTGAATCTTCCAATCAGAGGTTGACTGCTCCACCTCTGCACCACACTTGCCCCACATTGTGGTCAAACGCTGCTTAAAGGGTTTTGGTGATGTATAGCTTAGATGTCTGAGATTATACAGTTTTTTTAAGCATCAGCTGATTTCTCCTTGTTTTTAGTCTCCCTTCATCTCTCTTTGTGTCTTCCCATTTGAATCAAACACATTTGGTTTCAATCTACCATCAGATGCAAACAGACCATATCCTCCCACTTAGGTGCACATCTGCTAATCATGTTTGAAGTTCTTTATTCTGTTAATAATTTAGTCAGGGTTTGTATTTAAATGAAATAAAAGAGAGTTTCTTTGTCATGGAAAGTCGACAAGAGTATGAGAATGACAAAATCAGTTTTATACTTTGAGATTCAAGCATGCAAAGATATGCAAACGATGTCTCAAAAGCATGCATTGCGTTTGATATCAGTAGGAATAACTTTTTAGCTGCTTTTATCTCAGCTTTGAAACAAAAGACATTTCACCTAATAAAAAATTGTTTTCTTACTGAAAAATTTGAACACATTTGCCTGTTTGCAAGCTATAGTCTATGGTTAGAATGCATACCTGACAAGCCTTTTTCCCTCTTTTTTCAATGTATCTTAAATTTGCATTAACGTAGCAATATTACGCAATTTTATAATGATAATTGGGCCTGTTTATTTTTAGGGAATAGAATTAAGAAAATACGTTATTTTTCCATATTTGTGTGTTTCATCATCTTGCTATTAACTGGAAAGTTATACAATTTCTCTCACCTGGATAACGATTTAACATTCATCAGTTATCACCAAAATAGTTTTTTTTTTTTTAAAAGTTAATGATTTTTTGATCAATTTTTTTAGGCATTCATGTCCTGGCTCATGTTGATCATTCCTGAGGGTTTGCTGCTTTTTTTACTATATAAATTTATTTTGGTTTGGGACTTCTGGCAAGAGAAATCAAGATAAATCATTCCAATACGACACATTACCACGGGCAGTGAAGAATTATGATACGATTAACTGAGATCTTAAGTTACAGACCTTGACATTTTTTTGCTGAAGGTTAACAAGCCAAAACTGTCGCACTAATCTACAGTATGCGTGCTTTTCCATACAGCATAAAATGAAAAGTCTGGTTTCCACTACCCCTGCAAATAACAGTTCTGCCAGTACTTACTAAATATTTATACGTCTCCATTTCCTTTAAATCAAAACTAAGGTGACTTTTTCTAGGTTTTATTGCCAGCAGAGATGACTCCACCACTGGGTTAGATTTTCATGTAAACAAATAGTGCTTTCAGCCCTGCGTCCTAAACATTTCAACTTGGCTCTGATCCTAGAAAGCACCACTTGATCTTGCTGTCAGACGTGGTGACTAACACTCTGACTGGCTCTGTGACAGACACCAACTTCAACATGCTCTTCAGGTCTCTCATTAAGAATGCTCTTTTATTAGTTAAATAATTACTTTTTGAGAAAATTCCCAGACTATAAAAGAGTAGTGTGTTTTCACTACAGGTAAAGTGTTAATATGTCTGGAGCCGTGTGGCCTATTAGACTATAATGTTATTCATTGCAGCTGCTCTGCTCATGTTTAAGTCTGTCTCAGATGGATTTCTTTCAAAGATAAAGATAAGTATGTACATATTAGAATAAGACAGTGATGGAGATTTCATAAAATTTGGTTGATAAATATAAACTTCATGATGAAAATGTGGTTGTTTGGTCATCACTCTCCAGTCTGCCCAACACAAGGGACCATGAGACATCGGTACTGTATGATCTCAGTGGTCGAGTGGGGTCATCTATGACCCAATCCACAGAAATCACGCATTGACATGGACATGGAAAGAGCCTGACCTAAATGAATAATAAAGAAATAATCAGGCTGGCCTCCATGCTCTAAAACTCAACATCTCTTTTGTCATGGGTCAGTTGTTAATGTTTCAGGGTCTTGTTGGTTTGGTTAAGGATGTATTATATTGGTTGCAATGCAAACATTCCCAAAAGTGTTCTAAGAGAATTATTTTGATTGATATTTCATCAAACATTTCATTGATAGGTTGATATTTCAGGCAAATTGTGCATTTTATGGTATAAGCACCAACTTTATTATACCTTAAGATCCTATCTTTACTTTTGCCATTGAATGGCAGCCATTAAAGATGGCGGCCATAAACTAATTTTGTTCCAAAAATATCAAATGTCTATTTGCCTCAGTCTCAACAACACGGACTGTTCATTCACAAAACCCAGTCTTTTAAATTGAGGGGAACCTGCAGAATACTGTAGTAGACTTTTTTTTTTTTTTTTCTTGGATTTTCAAATGTTAAATATGGTTTTCTGAAAGAAGATGAAGAGTAGTTTTGGTGCTTTTACCGAAAAAAAAGGGATTATTATTCAATGGCCAATGTTTTTCACATGTGTTTACATGCAACCAAGCACAAAAACTGATACAAATTCATATTTGCCACCTGTAATATACATGCAACCAAAATACTCATTGCCTGAAGGTATTTTAACCCTAACTCTCCCCTAATTACGTTTGGATAGTCACTTCCTATTTTAATAACTGTCTCCACTAAGTGATCATTTTTGGTTGCTGCTACGATTCATAGTCGATAGGCCTGTTGGTTTTTAAATGATCTGATTCACTGACCTAAAATCAATCCAGATCCCTTGCATTTTTTATTTGCAAGACAATCAAGTATAAAGTAAATATGAGCACAAACAAGTAAACAAAAATGTATGGCAAAGCCATTCACCGTTTAGTTTCATAAAGTTCAGCCCACTGTTGTTTTTCCCACATCAAAATAATACAAACGAGAACAGATCGATCTGGTTGGATTGTAGGAATCGATTAATTAAAGATAATCATTCCTGTACACATCCCTACTCAAAAGTAACTCCTCACTCTCTCACTGTAGTACTTCTATGAAGTTTCATTCATAATATTGCTTATAAACCAGTGGTTTAGTTTGTTTG
Source organism: Oryzias javanicus (assembly GCA_003999625.1). Lineage (NCBI taxonomy): Eukaryota > Metazoa > Chordata > Actinopteri > Beloniformes > Adrianichthyidae > Oryzias > Oryzias javanicus. The sequence continues at coordinate 15,147,160 of CM012440.1, forward strand.
TTTGTGCTGAGGTGGGTCAATAATACGTCTGAAACAGAAGACACTAAATGGCGACGATATTATTGTTATGGATGATTTCGCATTGCTGGCCTGTAGCACGTGCACCGGTAGTGGGAGTGTCCATAACCAGGGGGGCGGGGTGGAGCCGTGGAGCTGCTGGAGCTGAGCAGTGGAGGACGGGATTCTGAAGTCAGAGAGCGCGAGGGAAGGACGTCACACACATTTGTGCCTTTCATTTGGCTTCTCCGGTTGTTCCAGCGGTTCGGTGTTTAGCCAGGGAGCGATGACAGTGCTCCGGGTCGGTTCTGTGTTGCTCTGTGCGGTATTGGCGGTGAGCCGTGCTCGTAGGAGTCCAACGGAGCCGGATGATGTTCAGGAGCAAATCAACAGCGCCAGATGCACATCCAGGTGCCTCAGCCTGCACATGACCCAGATAACCGCCGCTTTCAGACACATCCAGGTAAAACTCTGTTCGCCTCGTGCCTGTTACCGCGAGGCAGAAGTTGCAGTGAACAATGAGTTGTACAAAAGACAAATTAGGAGCAGCAAACAAGAAAAAGTTTAATGCAAACTTTAATAAAAAAAAAAAAAAAAAAAAAAAACAGAATTTAGTTTTACATAGATGAAATTCTTTAAGATGGTTAGTTTTCATTTAACAGTTTGTCTAAAAAAGTGTGTATTTAATTGTTTTTTTCTGTGCCATATTTACATATACTTAAGCCACATAGTAGCTAACTGGTCATTTTACTTATGTTTGGAGTAGAAAACGTACAACTTCTTATTATTTATCACTAGCTCAACTTGAACCCTTTATTGTTTCAATATTTACATTCGTAGCACCTTGCACTTACCCAATAACTAAGAAGTGTTGTTGAACTAATAGAAGAAAAAATATACAAGTTCTTAACAGGTGCACTCAATTTGTCCTAATTAACTTTTATAATAATGGAAATTGTAGCATTAAGCTCATTTTTTTCTGACCCACATATACACACAGTTTAAGTCAATCTTTCTTTTTCTTTTTCTTTTCTTTTTGCCAACTCTGGTTGTTTACTTACTGAGCCACTCTGAAAATAGAGTTTTTAACATGTTCTTGTGGCATTTTTCTTATGATAAGGGACCTTTTTAAAATAAATTCAGCTCATTGTCACAGTTGTTTTTGTATTTTTTTATTTTTTTTAATCCGAATTGTCCTGAATCAGGAGCAGATGAAAAAATGCTATTGGAAATAAGCTTGTAGATGTGACGTAGAAACTACAATGACAAGCCAAAAGCTCCCTGCTCTGCTTCGTTGATGCATTCACACACAGACAAATGGATCTATGTATGCCTTGGTTTTCCTTGTCTGAGCTGGTGCACACTGTATGACTGTATAACCTCAATATAGCTCACCATTTTTGTTGCACCGCTAAGCTAGCGGAAGAGATTGGGGAAAAAAAGGGATAATAGGAAGTCGGGGAAGGCTTACTCTATGCCAATAGTCTCGCCAACTCGGAAGCTAATTTCTGATGAAACTGTGTCTTGGAAGACAGCACAATTTTTTTTTTTTTTCTCGACTTAAATCAGCAAAAAATTAGTTAAATAGCTAATTCATACCTAATATATTTTAAATTAGACCAAGAAACTATTGGAGTGGGACTTAAATGCATGTAGCAGAAATTTTATGCAATACATTATCATTTATAAGAAGCGCAATCTTGGACAGTTATACAGTATTTACATTCAGAGCACCCTAAACTTCTCTATAACTATAAAGCGTTGAACCAGCAGAAGAAAAAGTAATCATTTCTAAACAGGTGCACAAATAACTGGACTAATAATGAATATTGCAGCATTAATTTGCAGATGTCTGAACCTGGGACATGTTATTTTTTGTATTAAGATGTGTAACTCAAGAAATAATTTACATTGTTACCCCATTGCACCCTCATTTTAATGCAAAACTATGCCATATTTGTTTGCAAAAGTCAGTGAAATTCCTTAAATCATTCTAATTCAGAACTTTCTTCCTTCCTCTCACACCCTGTTTTCTGCATAAAATGCATCAAGTCATGCGCAAGGCTTGTGTGTTGCACCTATTGGAACTCAAAATTGAAGAGAAAAGTTTTGGCTGTTCGATTTTTAGGAATCCACAACATTCCTTCTCTCGCAGAAATTGCAGGCACTGGTGCTGTGTTCTTTGTAGCAAGGAATGTCAAATTAATGTGGACATTAGGACATTACCAAGTTTGAAAAAGCCACTTATCGTTAACGGCTTCAACATGTGCATGCTGTGTAGTGGGTGGGAAAGTCATTAACCATTGAGTTTAGCCCCAGTGGCTTTGAGGTGTGTAGAGGAAAGTGTGTATTTATGTGTGGTTTGTGCATGTGTTCACATGTAAAAGTGAGGTTTGGTCCTTGTCTGTCCTGAATAGACTTCACCACCTGTGCATGGGGTAATAAGGGTGGCCCCCAGATGACTTTGCAACACTGAGATTAGTCTATGTACTTTTGAGAGCCTGCATTTCTGGAGATATTGTTTTGCTCTAACATAATAGCATCACAGCAGCAGTAGTAGAGAAGATCCAGCTGACTTTATGGTGGCAAGCAAACTGTATGTAAAGCTTTCCTGGGTCCATAAGTTTTAAAGACTTTTTTTCTTGACACTAATTTTTTTTCTAATCATCAACTCTTTGAATCTTCTTTGTTTTATGAATTCTCTCTTTTAGGTACTGCGACTTATTCTGGTAGCTCCAAACTCCACATCCATCTCTGTGTCCACACCATCAAAATTTGCTGCCATGTATCTCCACCACAGTCCTCTAAATCTTTCTTTTCTTTCTTGTTGATTCTCGTTTGTCACACCTGAAACCTTCCTCCATCTGTTCCAACCTACTTGCACAAGATGCACAAGATTGTGCATTAAAATCCCCCACCATCTTCACCTCTGCTCCCTGTAAGCTCTGTGCTTCATTTGAGTCTCTTATTTATAAACAAATACTTTCCCTTGCTACATTTTTTTTTCCTTTCCAGAGGACACTTCCACCTCTCTAGATGCTCCTCCACCTGCTCCCTGCCCTCAGTATAGATCACAATATCATCTGCAAACAGCATGATCCACAGTGATTGCCGTCTTAATCTCATCTGTCAGTTTGTCCATCCCCACAGTAAACGTGGTCTTTTGTGGAGTCCCACCTTCACTTTGAACTTGTCTGTGACGCCTACAGCACATCCAACCACTGTCTTGTAGCTCTCATGCATGTCCTGAACAACTCTGCTACTCCAGACTTCCTCATACAAACCACAGCTCTTGTCACTTTGTCATTGGTTTTTTCTAGATTTATAAAGACACAACAGCTCATTCTGAGCTTCTCTGCTCTTCTCCAGTAGAATCCTCAAACACAGTATTGCATCTGTGGTTCTCCTCCTTTTCCATGAAACCATACTGTTGCTCACAATGGCTCACTTCTGACCTCAGGCTGGCTTTCACTGCTCTTTCCCATAACTTCATTATGTGAGTAATCAACTTGATTCCTCTGTAGTTTCCACGGTTCTGCACATGTCCCTTGTTTTTAAAATGAGCATCTGAAAACTTCACAATTACTCAGACATCCTCTCTCACCCTCTTATATATTTTTAAAGAACTTATTTTGGAACTTTCCTACCACCCTTTTTTTTAATACTTTCATATCTCCGCAGGTATGTTGTCATTTCATATTTCCTTTATTTAAAAGGAGACAATGCAATTTAAAAGAAAACCACATGACTAAACAGGACACATGGTTTTAAAAAAGCCAGAATTAGCCAAAAGGCTAGTTTTCATCTGGGGTCCCCTGGCCATGATGACAAAGAAAGCAGGAAAACACTAAGAACAATAAAAATGTAAAAATGACATATACGTTAAAAGCTAATAATATACAAAGTTCCCAGGAGCTGTACAATAAAATGCAATAGACACATTACAAAATTTAAAAGAACAAGACATCAGAGTTAGACAAACATTCGTAACGGCTATATCTTAATGTCTGCAGGAGTAAGTGTCGACAAGTCATTTTTTCGTGAATTTTTTTGTGAAACTGTTATATGTTGTAGATAGTCGGATCTCTTCAGGTACAGAGTTCCACCCACGAGCACCATGCCCACAGTTTTAGAGATGTTAAGTTGCAGATAGCATGCCTGCAACCAAGTTGTGACATAAGACATAGTTGTAGTGAGTTTGGCAGCAACTGTGTCTTTGGTACAGCCGTCAACGAAAAAAAATAAAAAACTGTGTCGTCTGCATACATTATGCATTCAGCTTCAGAGCAGACAGAAGAAAAAGCATTGACACAAATGCTAAATAAAAGCAGGCCTAAAATGGATCCCTGGGGGATCCCGGAAGTTTGCTTAAGAGGACTGGATCTGCAGTTGTTGTAATGACCAACTGGCTTTTCATTGTTTTAAATGTCTTCCTCTCTTTATCATCTTGTCACCTCATCCATCTCCGTTCAGAACTTCTCCTTCTCTGGTTCACATTCCACATGGGAAACATAACCACTGACACCATTCAACATCACACCTTCATCTTCCAGCTTCAGACTCATCCCGCTGACACAGCAGTCCTGCTATGTTACTCTTTTAACTTAGAGGATTGGTGCGGTTTTATCACACCATGATGGAACAGTTTGAACCTGCTTCCAGTCTGTGCACCTTGCTTCCTTTCCATCTAGTTTCTTGAAACACCCAGGAAATCCACCTTTTGGACACACCACAGCAAGTCGGTCAAATCTTTAGTATTCCCTGTCAAAGTTCCATCAAAGTTTTCTGCTCTTTGTTCTTCACTTTTTCTTTTCCTTTACACTCTCTGTTACAAACTCGCCTTCCTCCTTGCCACATTGGACCAACAGTAGTTCACATTCCTGGAACACTGTAGGTCAACAGGCGGTTGTTTCTAACCTGGGCTACAACTGATCTGGTTGAAAGTTTCGTTTTTGAAACGCATGATTAATTTGACTTTGGTTTCACGTCAGATGTCCTTCCTGACACAACCCTCTATATTTACCAGGATTCAAGACAAACACATGAAAGCCCTGGATTCTATTATACAATATTCTATTATTTAATCATATCTTTGTCTAAATGCCTTGAAATGTGTTTATGAGCCAGTAACAACAAATTCTTGTCTAAGATCTTGTATTATTTAAAAAAACCAACAAGGAGATGGGACATTTCCTCATTAGAAATTCTGTTGATGTACTTTCGCTTGAAAAGAGCCTCATATTCTTTTCATTATGCCAGCTGTAGGAGAACATCTCTCTTCATTACAAACAACCTTTTGATATAGTCTTGGGTCATTTCTTTTAATGCCTCATTTCAAAAGTAATTGCTCAGACTACAGCAGTTGGTGGAAGATATTTTTATTAACAAGAAACACGTGTCTATACTTTTGGTGGCAAACTGTCAGGTCTGTACAAAAGGAAAGTGACAATCTGGCAGTTCAGACACTTTTCCTGTCTGCTTGCTCTGAAAAATGAGAAACTGATGATGAGAGCTGTATTAGTGAGACTGTTTTAGTTGTAGTTTTTCATAATTATTGGATCTTTGTAGAGTTTTTTTTTTTTGTAAACTCCAGATTTTTGTAGTTCATTTATATTAATCTGCTGTTACAAGTCCTAAAGGCTTTTGTCTTCATACTCAAATAGGCTGTAGGCATATAAATCTATAGCAAGAAAAATCCCTCTGGAATTACTAATGCTGCCTTGGAAAATTCTAAATCCACAGGGAGAAACCATTTCAATGAAAAGCAACTTAACACACTCAAAATGTTTCCATGTGTGCACCTGACTTTCAAAGAGGAATTTAGGCCAAATCATTGTTTCTATATCCTCAACCAATTAAGACTTTGTGAATGGCACACAAAGGTTTAGTCCTACTAGATTTGTTTTTGTCTCAAGTTCAGTGCACACTCAATAATCTGTCATACTGTACTGCATTTGTTTAAGAAAATAGTTGCTAAATATTACAGAATAAGAGTTTGACAACATTTTATAATATTTGATCTGTACAACAACAAGGCAATGAAAATGAAAATTTATTCCAGGCATTAAAGGGCCTATACCATGCTTTTAAGCCTTTCAGAGCAAACTGTATCCCTAAATATGATAATATATATTAACTTTGGCACAATAAAGAATAAAATATTTTCATGAGCTTTTTTCCTACCTGGAAGAAAGACGCCTCGATCTCTGATTGCTGCTTGTGGGTGCCGCCCAATTCATGACACTCCCTTGAGCCGACCTCAGCATTGTGTTTTCGTTTCGCCCGCGAAAACAAACATCCAAAATAAAGCAAATATGTGTGTACCGTATATCTAAATTAAGTTACTCTGCCATCAGTACACTGGTTGTAGTGATAGCTGGGGCTAGCGGTTAAGCTAGCTGAGCAGTGAAGATAGCGGCTGAGCACTGCTAGCTGAATGGCAAAGTTAACTACTAAGCTCTGCTCCCTGAGTGGAGAGTTTTGTTGTTTGTGTTAGCCTGGGGACAATTCTCCACCTGCAGACAAATCTTCCTCAAAGGGGGTGTACTCACTTTGTTACATCAACTAATGAAAACCCATTCATTTTCGTGTGTTGAGAGGGGCTGGTGCTCAGAGCACAGGCTTGTAGAGGATTGCTCAGAAACGCGTGAATGGATCAAAATACCGCTTTGAGGTTGTTTATAGTGAGAGATGAACAGTATAATACACGTAAAAGCTCAAAAAGTTGATTTTGCATGGCATATGCCCTTTAAAACTTGTTTCGGAGTACCTAAAAGTCCCACTCTAACTTATTTTTTCCATTGTAAAATCGTTCTCATTGTTCTTTTAACTATAATAATGCAGTTTTTATCCAAAATCAAAAAATACTTGCAGTAGTTCATTAGAACTCTTTTTGCACTCTCCCGTGCAAGCTTATAGCCCCAAGCTAACATAAGTGCCACAAAAATAATGTTGAGCGATATTGGAGCAATTGAGGCATACAGTTTTGCCCGATGCCTGCTTGGACAATGAGGAAAACAAAGATGTACACAAGGGGGAATCTTAAATTCATTTATTATCCTCCATCATGAGAAAAATGCTACTAGAAAATTAAAAAAAAAAAAACATGATTTTTACTGGAATGAGATTTAAAACAGACAAATGTGCACTTACAACCATGAAGTCTGTTTCCTCACATCTACATCTGTCCTCAAACCTTTATTATCACACATTGGGGAGCAATACGTTTTATCTTTGGGGAAAACTAGAATACATAATCTAAGAAACAGAATACTCAAAAACTCTTTTTGACAACACCTCCAGCAACTGCTGGAGGACAAACATCTGTAGTCATCCGACTCTGCACACCAAGTCCCATACACTCGCTTTGCTTCTTCTGGCAGAATGTTGGTGAACCCTGTGTTTTTGGCTCTTTTCCTTTGTCTGTGTGTGGCTATAGTGTGTAGCCACTAAACTGTGAGTCACCAGTTTTCTATTTACACCTCACCCTGCTGCATCTCTGGGTTTTCCACTACTTTCCCTTGCATGGTGTAATAGTGTAATTATAGCTCTTTTGTGTGTAGGAGAGTGTGTGTGTGTGTATGCTGTCATATTCCCAAATTCCTCCTTGATGTAACTGCTAAAAATAAGAAAAAAGCAGCCCTCCATCATCGCCTGCAGATTTGCATCTTTTTGCGCATATGAAGTAGATCAGTTTAGACTTTGCGTCTTGAACGCAGATGTCTCCAGTCGTGTCGAGTGGATAGTTTACGGTTGGGGCCAAAGATGAACAAACAAAAGACTGAATTAGACGTTGTGTATTTTTTTGTTTGCATGTACATGCATGTAGGTAACGTTGTGTGTCCCGGCAGCTCTGCGGTAGGTAGCTCAAATAAGCCCAGGGGTCAGTCTAGTCTTGAGAGAAAAACACAGTCAGTTCAGGTTGCATGGGGAGAGGTAAGGGGATAAAGGCAGGTAGACGAACTCGGTCAAGCATGAAGTCAGACACAGCGATATAAAGATTGGAGAGCAGACAGGCAAGATACACTGACAGGGTGTCCCAAGCAAATTGAAGACAGGCTACATCGCAAGCTGATACACAGATGGGAGAAACAAGCTACTATGGAGACAGGTGCATACAGGCAGGTATAGGACTGAGTGATGGCAGGAGACAAAGGCTTTTGTGATTCATCGTAGAGGTAAAGCTTCTGCAGCTTTATTACAGCTCTGACATCTGAGTAGAAGAACCAGGAACAGATGGGGATAAAAATTTAACTGATATAGAAATGACTCTCACCTGAAACCAGAGCAAGAAATTCCATAAAACTGAATCACAGACCAAGAATGCTTCAGAGAATTCAAAAAATTGACAGGCAGTTAATATTTGATGTTTCAGTCCATTCTTCTCACTGATTACTTTTGAAACTGATTCATATCCTTAGTCAGAGGTCAGAAATGCTCTATAAACTCGACATTTTTCAATTTTTAGAGACAGTAATATACTTCAATCTTGACTGTGTGTAAGCTTACACAACATTCAGTGTTGTTTTTATTTTGCTCCTTGTTTTTATTTCTTCTCAAAGTTTCAAATAAACTGATGCAGAAGTAACAGTAGCCCGATGGTTTAAAACCATTTAGCAACCACTTTGTTGTGACATTTGTCGTTCACAGGATGCGGGCCACCACAAACCTCTGAACACGTAAGCATGGAAATGCACACATGGACTAATTAGGGAGTTTCTGACGGGAATGCTAAGCCTTTGGTTTGGAATTTTTGGGAAAACAAAAACTTTAAATTTGTTTAAACGGGAATTAGCCATGATTCATGTCTCAAAGGCACACAATGTCGTTTTTGTTTCTGGTCATCTGTGTGTAATTATTAGAAATGAAGCCTTTTGTTAAATGTGCTGCTCTTCACTACAAACACTGACATAAAACATGTGCATATACACTATATAAAATGGACCTTTTTTTTCTTCTCACTAACTCACACTTATTCCTGCATCTGGAAGAAATGTGATTCATATCAGACATTCATACAGTGCACAGCTGTGCGAGTGCATGATGACTGTGCACATGCTCCTCTGTGAGTATTTGAGTCAGTGGTTGATATCAGGTTGTTGATTTCTGTGGGCAGCCATGAGAGACATGTGGAAGTCCTTTAGTTTAAGTTTTTTCTGACTGAGACGGTCAGTTCTGTTTCTGACAGGTCTTTTGTGTCAGACATATTGAAGCTGCTAAATGCTCAGAGGAACTATATAATTAAAATAAAATGGGTGTTTTGTAAGTTTTCACTTTGTCATAAATCATATCCAGCCATCCCCTGAGGAAACAAACATGCTGGCTAAATATTAGCCTGATGAGCACAAATTTTATTGCAAACTCTTTCGCAATTTCTAATTTCAACTGTTTTTCTTTGCTTCTTTTGACATCCTCAACATCCTGCTTTTCTTAGTCTCCCACATCAATCTTGTGTTCTATTCATCCAGTCTGCATCTGCCAATGCTCTTCACCTTTTTTCCCTAAGATGTTTTGAACATGTGGAGTTGTTTTGCCACAGACAGAGTAACATGCACTCTGGAACCTTATGAAGCTTCACTTTGACCACCGTTTCACAGCCAAAAGGCACAAAGGTCTGTTTACGCTGCCTTAATTGCTTCTGACAGCAAATATGTCCCATGAAATTTCTTGGGATGAGTGTGTACATGTGGACATCCACATGTATGATTATTAATATGCAGTTGGAGCTGAAGGGCAGGGACTGGGACTGGAACGATGCTGCGGCTGGAGAAAGAGAGCGTGAAAGATGAACAAAGAGGATAAAGATATGAGGCCAACAAGGGAAAAGACGGCTTTAAATCTTCTCTGTGAAAGTCTGGAGATGTTTAACTGCTTTCTACGCCCTCTTTAGCATCTACAATTTATCATCACTATCGTTTTTCAAGTTTTCTCTTGTTATTTTTATAGATTCTAGCTGAAATGTAAAGAGTTAAAGGGTCTGAATGAAAGACCAGGAGAAACTTGATGTTGATAAGTAATGGCAGAGCGAAAAGGATATATATTCAGTGAAATGCATTAAGTTTGCTAGTCCTTTCTTATCTGCTATCTGATGAGATCTGATTGAATTCAGAATAATATAAAGGCATTATAACAATACTTTTAAACCTTTTTGTGAATTTCAAAATGGATTGGGTGTGTTTTAATTTGAATATGATACAGAGCACATGTCAGATTTTATTTTGCATCTACGCAGGCAGCATTGGGCTACCCTTGATCATTTCAATGAAGCCCAGGTGTGTGTTAGCCATAAAACCCAGCTGTCCTATCTGAATGTAAAACACGTGGAGCTGAATTTTTCTTTGTGTTGACAAGTACAACAACACACAAGTGATTGCCGTCCATCTATTTTTCATTGTGATCCAAAACCACTTTTATCGTAAAAAAAATGGCTTTGTAAATCTACAAAAAACTACTTGGTTTTGAAAATTGTTGACTTGTGTTGCATTTCCCAGTGTAGTTATTGAGGTTATAATTTTATGGTCACGGGTCAGGATTGTCTAACAAAGAAAACAACTGCCACACCGACTCCACACAAAAACCAAACTGCATCCACTGCTGCCTGATAGAGATCCTTCAAGAACATGAAAAGATGAATGCTGTCTGAATCACCTTCCTAATCCTTAGTAACTAAAAAACTATATAGTACCCTGGATTTTTAAAGTGATTCCGACAAATTTCTCACTACTTTTTTTTTAACTGCAAGTAAGAAGGCACAGATTTCAAAAAGTTAAAGTCTAATCAATACGAGCATTTCATGTCAATTCATGACTCCACTGTGATCTGAATTTGAAAATGTTAGTATAATAAAAAATCAATTTAAACACATTTTTTTTGCAAAAATTGTTCAAACGCAGGGCATTGTGGTCTATATTCGCTTATGTAGTGACCATCGATGCACATTGGCTTTTCGCCAAGGTTTTTTTTTATTTCTATAGGCATTCAATAGCATTTTAGCTTAGGACAGCACTACAAAATGGCAAACGGATTATATAGTGGCTAGTGTAGGAATTCGGACATACCCAAGGTTGTCCTTAACAGACAAAAATTGTACTTGACCGCATCCAACGCCAATAGCAAATGCAAAGTTTTAAACATAAAGCAAGCTAAAACATCGCAGAGCAAATGCAAAGTTATCATCAAAGAAGTGTGGACATGGAGGAGATATTGTTTACATTGAAGTCTCATACTAAGGTAGGGACCCAAAATATGAACTTGGTGGGCAACAAATGGCCCGTGGGGCGCCACTTTGAGACCTATGATCTAAATGGTAATAACAACCCTCCCTTTTTTTTGTAAACATCACAGATTATACTTTTGATTTGACCAAATGATTGCCAAAGTGACAAACTGTGCTGCCCACTGTAGCACTACCTGTTCCCTACTTGGCTTGGCTCAATTAAATTACATTCCTCTTAAACATATTGTGCCATTTAGAATAAGTTAAATAAAGGATTAGGGGGTAGAGCATCTGCTTACTCAGAGATGTAACAAAGTCAGATTTTGAACCTTCAAACTGCATTGAGGGTCAATATATCAAGATGCAACCCAAAAACGTGTAATTCATGCTGAGTCACTTTAAGTACAACAATGAATCATTATTCAGGGACAAGACGCTGTGATTCATCCCTCATTATGACATTAATCTTGTTCTCCAGTAGTCAAAATGGTTCTTTTGGTAATGTGTATATTGCTGTATACCACAACCAAGGAACACAATGTCGCATCAGTTCAGTCCCTTTTTCTACTCCCATGTTTGCTGTGTTTTAGGATTTACCTCAACACCCCCTTTTCATTCTAATTTTATGGGAATCTTTTTAAAAAGCCCATTGTCTACCTGTGCTGTGCCATGTACCAGTGGGAAGAATGGGCTCTAAAAATCAAAGTCAATAACTTTAAAATCACAGATTACCCTACAGTTATAATGTATGTAGAGCAGCTGTGTTAAGAAAAACCATATTTCCTACAGAGTTAGGGAACTCAATCTGCTCAATCTGTCTTTCATTATAGAAGAAGTAACCATGATTACTGCATTATTCATGGATTATATACTGCCTGTATAGAATCATTTTTATGTTGATTGAAAATCTTTTTGAAGGAATTAAAAAATAAAGTTTTTTGGTCTATTTTAAGAAGGATCGTTCTTGAAGGTCTTTCTGCTCAATCTTTCTTGGTGTTTGTCAATTCATAAAGATTGTAACCATTACTTTAAGGATTTACTGGTCTGTTGAGTCTTCTTATCTATGTCTGTGGGGGCTGGTTTATTTTTAGTGGAGGCCTTATCCTTTTTAACTAGCACAGCTTACTGTTAAGCCATACGTGTCTTCACCATCACAGTCAAAGTGTTAAAGAAATGAAAGTACAACCAAAACAATCTTGCGTTTCTCTTTGGATTGAATTGAAGTTGAAGATATCATGGACTTTTTGGTATACTTGTGATCAGCTCGTATCTATATGGCAGATTATTTATTTTTAGAGTTCATAGTGATTTTTTAAAAAGCAGCTAAAACCACTGAAAGCAAGGTTTTTCTAAATCAGTAAGTACATCAAAATTTTCACCTTAAATAACTGATCATCTTTTGATCTATTGCAAAAGCATTCACCGTGATTTTTTTTTAAAATTATGATTATACAATTTTTTGGAAAAATTGAAAAAAAAAAAAATATTGTTTTCTAGGACACTGTTTCTGCAGAGCAGAAGTAGTTCATCAGAGATTTGTCTCTGAATTGTGACACAGAATTTTTGGTGTGGTCTCTTTGTTTACACGCTCTCTCACTAGCTTACAACCCCAACTTAACATTAGCAGTGCAGCAAAAAAGGATGAGCAAGCAATATTGGAGCCATTCAGCCGTACAGTTTTGAACCATATGCCAGCTCAGTTGAGGAAAACAAAGACATAGATCTAATTTTCTGCAAGTGGATGCGTCAGAATGGAGTGGAGCAGAGCTCCTATAACAACTACAAACGTCTCCAAGGTTTTTCCTTTTTTTTTGCTTCTGATTCACAACGATTGAAATGACGCAAGACCATGTTAAAAACACCAAAACAGGATTTTCATTGGAGTGGGTCTTCAAGTTGTTTGGAACTGTACAACACTCTTTATACAAGGATGCTGTCTTAACCCAAATAACCAGTGATGAATGTAAGCAGGGAAAATAGTCCAGTCAATATGTATCTAAAGCCCTCAACTCTTTAATCTTTAAGATTTTAGCTGAGCACTTTTACCCAGATTCTAACCCTGTAACCTTTAACAGACCAAGAGCACAGACTACTAAGGAAAACATAACAGAAGCTGTGTATCGGTATGTGGACTTGTGTTCACTACCTTGTTAGTACCTTTTCTGTTATAATTACCAGTTCTATTAAGACCAGTCATTCTTACAGGAACTTGAGACTTGTCCAAATAGAGAACAATGTTGATCTAAATTCTATACTGGTTAGGTTTAGGTCAAAGAGATGGGGGAAACTTAAGAGTGTGACATCCACTTGTACAAAGGCTAAATTTAGTTTATAGGTTGGATTGTATGTCTGAGAGGAAGTCAATGCTATGTTCTTGTTCAAGAATAGCTGTTTCAAACCTGCATGTTTGTAAAATATGGGTTAAATACAGCTCACTCTGGAAGGGCTTTAAAGTAGTTAAGGTGGCTTATCCTACTCTCACACACGCTCAAAGTCAAAACAGACTCACAACAGAACAGATACGCAAAAACTCGCACACAAGTGCCATAATGGTTGTTTTGAAGTTGCTCAATGATTGCTTCATGATTGTGCTGACTAAGACAAAGCCATTTGGTGAGAAAAGCAGTTATTAAGCAAGGAAAGGTATTAGTTATCTTGCACCTAAAGTGCCAGGAATCCTGTGTCCTTTATAGGAACTGGAAAAGACTGGTTCAAATAAAATAAAGCAGAGTTGTTTTTTCCCTCCAACTTTGTTGTTAATTGTAGAATCTCTGCATTAAAATACAATTATTTACTATACAACTCCATTGTTACCCATGTTTCAAATACTAAACTGTTTAGTCCAGCGCAAGGATCTTAATTCAAAGTTAGTCAATTGACTGTCAATTTTAGACCATCAGTGTCTAAGAAAACAAACGATTGAAAAATCTGGCAAGTGTGTTTTATTTTCATTTTGCTAAAATACATTTTTTTTGTTGTCAGTTTGAGCTAAGATGTCATCTCAGTTACAGGAGTTGATGCAGCCATGATTACTCGTGGCTGTATTGCCTTACCAGTTAGCTGCTTGCACACGTGAACACGAAAATGCTCATAATCAGTAAATAGAAATGTCACTCAGTGACACATTATCTGTCTAGAATTGGAGCTACAAAAAAAGGAAATGACCAAGAAAATAATTAAACAGCAAAATGGTTGAATGTCTTATCATGAATTGTCTTGTCCATAGAGATTTCTATGAACTGTATTTAGGTCATAAAACAGTGAGAGAAATGCCTCTTTAGTATAAATACTTTCATCAGCCATGTCATTTTAAAAAAAGAATGGTTTCTAATGGTTTTCACTTTCTGTTGCAGAGTGACCAGGTTCTGGTTTGGTGTGAGAACCACAGACGTTGTGCACAGGTAACCACATTCACAAACTTTGTACTTTTTGTGTAAGGCCACAATAGAGGTTTGCACCATACTTTCCAACATCATAATCAAAAGTCATTGCTAATCCTTTTTATTTACGAAGGTTTTTTTTTTTTTTTCTTTCATGTCGTCAATGAGCGTCAGAATTTGGATCATGTCTGTGGTGTACATGTGTCATGGTTATTTTTTCTAACTAAATGCTTGGCCTAGAGTCTTGATGTGCAGCTCAGCAGACACAACAGGCTCAGTTTAGCAGCACCTTTTTAGAAAATTCACATTTTTAAACCAAAATCTGCTAATAACTATGGTTATAAAGTGCACAGTTCAACAATCAGTTTTTATGAATAATTATGACATAGTGAATAAATTGGGGGTGGGGTATGCCTATGGTGCATGAATGGTATCTGTTTTAGAAGATCTGTAAGAATCAAGGAGAGCCAACAAAAAAACCATCAGGGGATTTTACTGTAAATTTGTTAGTTGTGGTGAGTGTGATAAAAATGACTCAAGATTGATTTTATTCTTCCTTTTTTGTAGCTTATTTATTTTCATTATTTTTAAATAACAAAAAGTAAAAAAAAATAAAAACTTTATACAAGTTTTTTAGATTCATTTGGTTTCATACGGTGAAGCACAACTTTTGTTTAAAAGAAGACCCATGATGGTCACTGATATAATGTAACTTGAAATCAACAAAAGTAATAAGAAATTGGGTCTCCTACCTTAATATAGATAAAAAGTCATATCTGTTTACCCCTTCATGCAATTTATTTCAAATTATATAAAAATATTCTTTGATGTTTTTCCCCCTGAAGGTGATGCTAAATTAAGTTGAGTCCTGGATTTAATGGTACATTGCAAATTAGTATCATGCACCATGAAGGAGTGAATATTTTTACCAATTGAACTTGGTGCTATTATTTTTACAAATGTAAAAAGGTAGAATTTTATCTTAAAATATCATATTGATTTACATCTTCCCTATTTTCATGTACAATTCAGCAATTATTAATATCTTTTTCAGTCATTACCCCTAACAGAGGATCACCTTGCATTTACATGCATGTACTGTATATGTTTTTCTGACTTATTCCATTACTATGGGTGTTTTATAGTCTTATTTTTATGTCATTTTAAAAGAAAGAATCAACTTTTTAGTTTTGAGCCTTATAAAAGCATGTTTTAATGACTGGACAGAAATAAGGAGGCTGTTATTGATATTTTTATCCATATAAAACATCTTACCTTCAGTGAACTTCTACCCACTGACCTTTAATATCAATTACTTTTTAAAAAGATTCTGTCAGTCTCTTTATTCATGTATTTTATTAACTTTAGTTTCAGGTTCAAACCAGTTTTAAAAAAACTTCAACCCAGCTGGAAACAAAGTCATATTTCATTTCTTACCACATTTTACAAACTTTGTTACAAATTCATATGACAGCAGAATAAAGGGAACACTGAGGCGGCTGCATTCAGAGCTCCACTGCACGTATTTCAGTAGTGACTGCGCGCATTTATTATGGGGTCAGGAGAGGTTAATGTCAACAGCAGCCTGGAGCACCACTACTCAAAAACTTCCAGCAGCTAACCGTTAGACAGGAAACTGAGCAGAAACATCGAACAAAGCTTTTACATACACTTGATCCCACTCCACCCTAAAAAAATGCCACTGCTTTTGTGCCTTTGACCTTTGCTTCTGTGAGCTGTCTGTGTTGGTTTGAGAGACGCACACTATAAATATATGAAATATTTAGTAGTTTTTTAATGATAAATATAAAATTGAATTTTGGTTTTTAAGCAGAGCAGTATTGTCTAACTTAACCACAAGAGCTATGTTTTATTTGAACAAAACCTTTCTGTCTCAGCCTGGACTGATCAAATATGGAGCAAAGTTTTTCATTTGCACTTCTATGATACTCTGTTGAAAGTGGATACAGCCCAATTTGTAAAGCTCATCATACTGAGCCAACCAAAATAAATAATTTGCTAGAGCACATATTTCAGACTTCAGCTCTAACTGTCAAGATGAATCAAAATAACTAATTGTGCAGCAGAGTGGTCCTGACGTGTTTAAGGGTTTGGAGGTTTGTGTTCATTGAGGGTTGGAAAGGTGAAGAGATTATACACTTTGAGAGCTTATGGTATTTGCTCTTTAATAACATGGATTGTGTTCTATATGTAACTTGTTTAACCACAGATCTAAAAGAAAAGGCTTAAAGTGATCTCAAGAGATAAAGTCCTGAATGAGTGTTTTTAATTATCTTAATCAGGATGTTTTGACTTTTTGCCCTCAGCTTTTGAATTCCAAGGGTTTTTGTGCTTTAAGCTTAAAGTTATATTTGTTTCTTCACAATGCTTCTGTTATTTATGGAAAAACTTCCTATACAACATTGTAAACTGAAACTTTAAATGTTGGTAAATTTGTAAAGTTCCACATTTATCTATTTGTAACAACTAAGAACTTTTTGGAAGATAACAAAACTTTATTTGTTAAAGAAAGTCTTTGGGAAATTGTCAAAAACTGGAGATGAAAGAGCCAAAATGCAGGAGACCAGACATTTGGAAAATAAATGGAAACATGACATAAGCAGGAGAGCAAAAAAAGTGGATAAACAGAACAGGATAAAACATCACAAAAAAAACTAAGCACAGAATCCTTACAGTACTGCTCCCCAAAAGGGCAGATCCCAGATGCCCAAAAAACTGAGAGGAGGGTACATAACAAAAACAAGTCCAAAAAACAGTGAAGGTTCCTTCAGCCAAAGAAATGTGAAGGACATTCCCTCTTCAGGAACAGGCATGAAGAGGAGCAGTCCCAAACATGTGGGTGAGCAGTTCCTGGTTATCGTCCTCCGGAACAGGAAACATGGAAGAGGGGGATGAACGGCAACCATCCTCAGGGACAGAGAACATTAAATGTGGCCCCAGCAACTCTACTCAGGATGAAACGCATGAAGGAGCAGTCCTGGCAACCCTGCACAGGGATAGGACACTTCAAGGATGGCACCAGCATCTTCCTTCAGGAACCGATTGGATGAACATGGAATGGCATGACTTCAGTATGATAGCAGGAAAAAGCATCTGACTTGACATGGCAACAAACCCTGCCACTGCAACAAAACCTTTCCTACTGGGTCCAAGGTGGTTCAAGAGAACCTGGTTGCAGACAGGATGGCGAAATAGCTGAAAACAGAAATTGTCGAACATTATTTATTGGAAGTGGAAATTCCACAAGATTTCAGAGTTGTAGCCACTTTTATTACAACTTTTTAATGTGAATAAACAGTTTAGTGTTCAGGATTAGCTTAAAATGTGTTAAAGAGGGTAAACGTTTTATTAATTTAAAAAAGGTTATCAGGTGTTATAAAGATTCATAAAAATGTGAAGACTTTTATGTTGGATCTTTACCTTCAGACCAGTGTTTACTTTTGACAGCAGTTAACGTCAACCATTTACACAATCACCATGAATCAGTTTATTCTGTTGGGGACAAAAACGGCTTTGCGCTGGAAAATAGCACTTTATATTTGTCTAGTGATCGTGCAAGGAGTTACTTTACAATATGTCAAAGAGCATTGTAGGTTTTGGCAGAGCCAACAGGTCTCCCTCAGATGGTCAGGCCATTCACTCGGGAACTGGAGGTCATTGAATGAAGGAGACCAGGTTTGGTGGTTGAAACTAAAACATTCATTAAATAAACCACGAGAGTGACAAAACATAACAGGATAAAAAAAAAAAAAAAAAAAAAAAAAACAAGCATTGAATCCTCACAGGACTAGAGAATAGCGTGAAATGTGATTGTAATGTAACATAATTCTACTTCATATTCTAAACTCAGACGTCATTTTCTTAATCTTTTTTGAGAATATAGTCTGTGCCAAAGCACACACTACTATCGCAACAATACTCTTATGGCTCCAACCACCCAGATGATCTTTTTTTAAGCTACGACAGCATAACATCCACTGCTTTCTTTTAGCGTTTCTTCTTAAAACATGACCAGTTTCTGAAGAATACATAAAGCTGATTCATTCAGATGTTCTAAGCACTGACACCAACTGGACCTGTAGCCTGTTACAGCCATAGTAAATCTGGCCAGCTTGTTCACCTGGGAGAACAAGGCAGAAGAAATGTTTGGTTCATTGTGTTTCCTAGTCTGGGGGGGTGGGGCGAAGCTGTTAAAGTTTATATGTAACAATCAAAGTACATCAGGGAAGGTGATGGAAGAAAGAGTTTGGAATATGTGTGGCTGGGGTTTATCATTCATTCTTTTTAAAGCCTGTGATCTCTTTCTTCCCTCTGGAATAAAAAAATCTGTAAAGTGGAATGTGACAAAAGCAGAAAAATCAACATTTGGTTTCATTTAAAAAGGTGGCTTTGGAACATTGTTCATACAAAACAATAAATATGCTTTGAAAGCCAAATTTCCTCATTTATCCTCTCACCCTATGGCATGTATGGAGAATGTACATCTGGTGTCTCTGTAGCTCCTTCACTTCATCTTTCATCATTTTTTTTTGTCTGGACCTGTTTTACTATTTGATCTTTTTTTCCATTTTTAGCTGACACTTCTTTACCCTTTTCATCCACCCCCCTTCACTGCTCCATCTTTTTCCTTACTCCGCTGCAGAGTGTGGCTGTCATCCCTCTTTTGTGGCAGCTGAGGGCATAAAACAGCAGGGAAGTCCAAAGGAGGGCGGAGAGACAAACTTTGTGTGTGATTAATTCCTACACAGTAATCTGAGGAGCACTTCTTACAATTTGTACAAACATACAGACATGGAATCATTATTAATCTAGTCTTTGCTGTTACACGTGTTGCTATGTTAAGCGGTAACAAAGTCAACCTGTGACCCAAGCTGTTTAAAAGCTTTCTTATACAAGCCCATCTCTAATGTCAACGGTTTTTTGCTACCCAGTTGGAGTTATTTAGAGCCAGCAGGTGGTATTTGAATGTGAGGTGTAGGGTTTTTTTTTTCTCCGATCTGCCTGTTTTGTCTAAATGTCAGTGAATTCACTGGGTTTAAGCCTTACATTATTTTTGTTGTAAGTATTTTAAATTAAGTTTATTGAAAATAGCAACTTAAGTTCATATATCTTCAAATTAGGCTGCAGATAAGAAGCAAAAAAAAATCCTAAATCCCTCCTTTGCATAATATATTCATTAAAGTGAAGGCAGTGTGAAAATAAATCCATATTTATAATGGAAAAACTATACAATAAAATGGGGGGAAAAAAGAAAAGTGAATGATGATACAAATGTGTTGCTGATGAGCAGCAGGTTTGGTTGAGAGAAAATGTTCTGGGTAACTGCTCTGTAAAGGATATTTTGACAACCATAAGCTTAAAGCTCCCAGGGGAGCACATCAAACTCAAGTATATGGTTTCACTCTGTGCAAGTGTTGTATTATCTGGGAGAGCTCATTTTTTATCAGCAAAAGACTTAAAAAGTGACACTAATTTGAAGTTATTAAAAAGTTAATTTTTGTATTTTAATTTTGTATTTTCTCTCAAAAAGGCAGTCCCTTGAATCAATAGCAGATCTAATGTTTTTAATTTGTATATGTCATGAAAGCAGCAGCAGTAAATTTTGAAGCAGCATCTCTATATTTTATGCAAAAAGGTTTACCAAAAAAAGGAGGGCTAAAATGTACTAAACTGAACCTAATCTAAAAACGAAACACAAAGATAAAGGTTTCCTAAATATGAAATATTGTCTCTTTTGTTATTTATCATGTACTTGTGACATTATTCTCATGATAGAGCACATGTATGATGAAAATTAAAATTAAAGCTATTTTTGAGTACTTATTTTTTTAATTTTAATTGCTGTGAATCAGGACCAGATGTGATTTCATTAGAAAATGCTTATAAGCGTAACATACAAGTTACTACGGCACAAAAAAGCTCCCAACTTTGCTTCATTCTGATTCATCCACTTGCAGACAAATAGATCCATGTACGTCTTCACTTTCCTCGTCTGAGCTGGCATGTAGCTCAAACTGAACAGCTGGATAGCTTCAATACTGCTTGCAATTTTTGTTCACCACCAATGCTAGATTGGAGATGTGAGGGGCTGTAAGCTAGCGGGAGAGTGTATACAAAGGCAAAGGGATGATGGAAATTAGCACAATCCTGTCCACTACTTGGAGCCAAATTGTTGATGAACTCCTGCCGCTCTGCAGAAACTATAACCTAGAAAATGACTTTTTTTTTCTTAAATTTTAGATAAAGCAGTATAGTCATAATTAAAAACCAAAATATGATACTTATGACTCATTATGACCTTTGGAAAGTCCAGGTGCCAACAGCTCTTTTTCCAAGCCCATTTACAAGCAGCATGTGGAGTGCAACCTTAGAAATGAGTCTGGATTTTAAACTATAAACTAAAATGCTAATAAAATAATTTTGTTTGAAAAATCAATGAGAAGATATTGCTAATTGATTTAGCATTGATTTTCCATCATTTTCCCAAGTGTTGCTCTATTTTAGGAAATTTACATGAATAACTTTACCAGGAAAATCTGATCCTGTTCAAACAGACCTGACATGACTGCAACTCTCTTAAGAATGTTTTTGTCTGCTTAGGAATAGGAAGTTATAAAAAGCCTTAAAGACCTGATATGTTTAGTGCAAATAGGGATGTTTCAACATTTTGGGAAACACCTGGGAAAATGTGGCTCTTGGTATTTAAATATTAATCTCACTATGTAATTCCTCAGTTGTTGACTGCAGCCCATGTCACATGTGGAGAAGTGTGGTTTTGAAACCACTGTTCAACCGTTCAAATAGGTTTTTTCCTATGCACTGAAGGGGACTGTCATTTTTTCTCATGCAACTAATATGAATGAAAGCCAGTATAAATAAAAGCATAATCATGTTTCATGCAGATACTTTATTTTATTCCCTTCAGGTTAGGAATCCTTGCACATGTGGCTTTATTATTCTTGTTGTAAAGATGCCCCATGTGTTATGTGTTATTTTGTTTCTTTGTTCATTTTGCACATGAAAATCAAGTTTTTATGGCTTTTGATCTACCTCATTTCATAAAAAAAATACACTTCCCACAAGGTCCAGATCAGTTCTCTTAAATAAGCATGGATAGGTTTTATTTTTGCTAATTTCACTCAACAGTGGCTTTATATATTTGTGCAAAAACATTATTTTTTGTCATATTTTTAGACCTTTTTTTTTTCTTTTTGAGTTGTTAAGATGGAATGAGGGAAATGATTGAAGCCAGGCACAAAGGCGAGACAGACAGGCAGGGAAAAAAAAAAGAGGAGTGGGTTGGAGGTTGAGGGTGAAACCGCAGTTTTTATATGTTGTCTGGTTTTAATTTAGTAAGAGCCATCATTCACCAGTTCACTGAGGTGGCAAACCAGAAGACTTTGTGCTTTATTTAGTATGTATTGCTTGTAAGAGCTCCACTGGCTTAAATGTTAAAATCTGTCGCTGATTTTTTTTATGTTTGCCAATTTTCTTTTTTTATGTTCTTTTCTTATCTTATCTTAGTTATTTGAAAAAAGTACTGTGGAAAATGTGTTTTTTTTATTTCAGTCAGAAAGAATACAAGTTTGTCTTTTCCCTTATTTGCCTTTAATTTTGCAGTGCCTTCAGCCATGTGAAGAGCTATGGGAGACGAGGACAGTCCTCCCGCCAAAGGCCTGTGAGGTAGGATGAAAAATCCACTGTCACTCTGCTTTACAAACACACTTTTTTAGCATTAAGATGCTTTTTCTTTGTGTTTTTTTTTACTCACCAAGATCCTACTTGCATTATAAATGTTATTTAAGTCTTTTCAATGTATAGATAAAAGTTCACAACCGTTTGATGTGTTTCTTCTGTTTGTGTGTGGCCCTAAATGATTATTTAGAAATCCAGTTGCTGTGGTTTTTGGAAAGATTAGCTTTTCATCACAATAGCTCAAGCATGTTACTGTTTGGACGGCTGACTTGCTGGCTGTGTAAGAACTCCGGGTAATTCAGAACTATTACAAAAGCTTGTGTTTACGTCGAGCTGAAATGCAGCCATGTGTGCACACACAAATATACACACTCTCCCACAGTCCTTGAGCCGAAGCTCAAAGACTACATTCTAGTAGAACGCACTTGAAGTTTGAGGGAGCACTTTCTCCTATCCTGTGTGCCCTCTTGGGTGTTATTTTACTCAACCGCTTAGTGTTTTAGCTGTTACAGTGATAATAATATCCCCCACTAATGGTCACTCTCCACCTCTCCTGCAGAAGCAGACAGAATGCATGACAAGCAGGGATTTTCTGGCCTCCCTGAGGTTGTCTCGTCAGGGAGACTGCCCCCCGCCGCAGCGAGCCACAGGGTTTGCTGCAGCCTGTGTGGAAAGCTGCTCATCAGACCAGCACTGCCCTTCTTCCAGAAAGTGCTGCTATAACGGCTGTGGACACACCTGTCAAGCTCCAGCCAATTTATATAAAGGTAAAAGCAATTCCATGACAGCTTTTCTATAAACAAACATGACAACTGTCTGGTATAATGTGATTTATTTGGCCCTGTTAATTGTTTATGCTTATATTTATTTGGCAATGAAACATTTAAATATTTTGTCAATCAAGCAATTTAAAAAAAAATAACAATTTTATTCTTTTTTTTCATGCCTATTTGCCTATATATTTAAATTTATGGTAATGCATTGAAAAAATTCCCTGTTTTTCAACACATTAAGTACCAGCGAGACTGGACTGCCTCAAATTTGAAAGAATTTAAATGCAATGTTTGAACCCAAAACTCATTCTAGGAAGAAGTAGTTCTAACACTCAAAATGACATTGTTGCATATATAGTTTGAAGTAAATCTTTAAAGGTCAAATCAGGTTGAACTTTAATTAATCAGGGATTCTGATTTGGTAGTGAAATATGCGTAGCCTCCTTCTTGATTCACAGAAGTACCAACCATTTGAAAATTGATCATTGAGGAGAAATCAATAATAGCGGTTTCTGCTGGGTCAGAATTATGTTGGACCAAGGCCTAATCCAAATTCTGTTTTTGCATCTATGGCTCTTCCTTACCCCCAACATTTAGCCTTCCAAACGGAGAGTTATGGAAAAATAGTGTCTTGAAATTCATTCCCATATGATTACATGTGAGGGCTGGTCAGCTACATTAGTGCGGAGCTGCTAGCGTTCAGGAATACACAACAACAAAGGTTTTATTTACTGTTAAAAGGTCGTGCTAAAACAAAATCACTACTTACATCTAAATGCAACCTTTTGTGCATCAGAGAACACCCACATGTAGAAATGGTTTTTCCTCCGCGGCTCAGCACAACGTGGAACACCCTCGCATCGGAGGGCTCTGCATTCCTCCACTCCTAGGGTTAGCCCTTAAAAAATGTATTTCGGACACCCCCATCCCTCCAAATGCCCCTACAATTGGATTGTTTGGGAGAAGCAGTAGAGGTAGGGGAAGAATTCGGATTTGTCCTAAGTCTTTCATATATTGGATGAAAACTGAGAGAGAAAAAGCAAAATTTGCATCTCTTTGAAATTTTGTACCAACTTCTTCCAACTAGGGCGGACATGTGTTAATAAACAGTTGAATTAAAAAAAAAGAATCCCCTTCCTGTTGTCCGGTGTGAACACCATATGCTAAATGGAGAAGAATAATGTGCTAAACGCACATTCTTGGGTGCGCTTCACATGCTCTTTGTTCCTGGCATGAAGCCCAATAAGACACATTTTTTTGTGATATTGGGCTAAATAAATAAAATTGAATTGAAGTGTAAAAGCACAACTCCAGGTGGAAAGCCAATTTAATTTATATTCCACTTTTTGCGCACAGAGGCAATTTAAGTGCCTTCAATTAAATGTGATTTTCCAATGGAGTGTTATTCAGTATTAGAGCAAACTTTTAAATCTGGATTACAGGTCTCTGTTTTTCCTGGATTTTGTAACTATGTTGATATGAACACACGGCCTTCTTGCCTTAATCTTGCAGGTGTTCCCTTAAAGCCTCGCAGAGAGATGAGCTTCACTGAGGACTCGGAGGGACACGTAAAGGTAGGGTGGGTGTCCAAGTTCAACGTCAGCATGGAGCCAGTCGTTTACATCCTGGAGTCCCGCTGGAACATCGGCATTCACCCCAGTGAAGACCACGCTTCTCCCTGGTCTGCTGTTGCCATGGTAAAATATTGCAGTAACATTTTGTCTTTATATTCTTGTTGAAGGTTGAGATGTTTCCATGAATGATTAAATACTGAGGCAGTGAACAATGAGTTCATTAGAAAAATACCATGACAGCAACAGAAATCTGTTCCACAATAATTCTAAGATGCTATAATGATGCAAATGGGCCAAATGTCATTGAAAATGAGTATTTAACAGCGCAGTCTATTGCTGTTTATGCTTATCAGTACCGATGGCAGAGAAATGGCATAAAAAAAAGGTTTCCATGTGTCTTGAGCAGTGAAGCAACACCATAAAGTTTGTTATATGTTTATTTCATAAATCTCTGTTTGTCTTGAATGATTCAACATCTCAGCAGTGGAGATGGATTGATGTTACACTGTTTCCACCTCAGCAGTCTGCTGCCTTGCTGTCTAAACCTCTACACCCCAGCCAGTCTACCTCTCTGCCAGGGTAAACCTAGGTCTGTGTGTGTGTCGATGTGTGTGTCTGTTGTCCACGAGTGTGCCTGTGTGAGGTTAGGTAAATAAGCAGAGCTTAAAAAGGAACCGCAGGCAGCCACAGTCATTCCATGGGCTGACTGAATGACTGAATGCTCATTATGAACTTAAATAGATGGCACCTCATGCTTGTGTGGGTGTGTGTGTGTTTGAATTTGGGTGTGTATTTAGAGAGTTATTACGTTTGCTCTATTAGGGAGACAAAAAAAATCGATCTTCAAACACTTACCATAATCTGATGAAGACATTTCACTCTACTATTACAGCAGGGAGGTCCATTCTGTCTCTGTTTATTTGATGGTTTTAATTTTATGGTTGTTGTTGGTCTAATAAACCTATTTAAGACACAAGCTGTTGCAGGTTTCTACTTAATCTTTTTAGTCTTAAACACAAACACACCTTTTTGTTTTTTAGTTTGTTTTCTCTTTTTTGTGGAGGTTAAGTCATTTGCACAATGATTTGTCAATTAAATTTACACTTCATATTTAGCTTTACACCTGTTTGCCCTCCTAATGCAAAAAGTCTGTAAACTCACTTAAGCTTGAACATATGACTCAGTGGTTAAGAGACCAGTGCACACTGTGATACAGCCAGGGGGACCTTTAAACACGGATTAACTAAACTAAATACCACAGTGGAAAACCAGTAAAATTTTCATTCTTGAACAATATGACCTTTAATTCTGTCAGCTGGGGAATCGTGGATATTTTGGTGCTGCTGCTGCTTATTACACAACAGAGAACATGTTATTTTGAAGGTTTCAACATTTTAAAATAAAAACAGATCCATCTCTTACAGATCACTCTAGGCGTTGATGTGGCAATAGGTTTTTTTTCTTCTATCAATCAATATAATGCATTATACTAAAAGTGACCTTTTACAAGAATTGCTCTGTTTCTATTTCCTTGATGAATAATGTATGAACATCTGCTGCTGTTTTGACCCCTTGTGCAGGTGCATATAATGCATAATAATGAACAGCTGGATGTTATTCTGTGCTCCTTTTTTAGTTTTGGATAGACACTTGACATGAAAGGATGTCCCTTTTTTCATGTCTGTTTTAAGTCTTAATGCTTATAAATGAGCCTTTTTTTGTAGAGTTATTACTCAAATATAAAGAAATGGAAGAATGAAAGTTGTATAACTTTAAATTGTTAGAAAAATTGAATATTCTTGACAATACTAATTTTTTTTCTCAACATTTCAGTGTCTGTTAATTCAACCTGTTCTTTTCCATCTGGTTTCTTTGAAAGCCATTATTTCGTGTTTGGACTTTTTGCTCAATTTATAATCCTGAAATAGCATGACACCTGTCCAAATGCCTGTCCAATTTAGCTTTTTTTTGTTTCATGTTTTTTGGGATTATGAAACTGTATTGAATTGGTACAGACAAGTCAAAAATTAAATGTGATTGTAATAGTTCCTACCCAAATTTGAATGTATTTCTTTGTAAACACCCAACTAGTCATATATGGAAGTATGGTTTGTGCCTCCTCCACTTCACTTTTTTGATGTGCTGGCTGTTCTGCTTAAATTTGGGGTCCCCCACCGTCGGGCTGCGAACCGGTACCGGTTCAAGGGCAGCTTGGTACCAGGCCACAGACTCTAATGAGGGGCTCCCAACCCTCGAGATGCGGACTGGTACCAGTTTCGTAACTCTAACCTGATACCAGATCTGCGTCCATTACTGCATGTGGTACCACATCCCAAGGGTTGGGGACCCATGATTTAATGGGAACAGCCAGCGTCTCAAAAAGAGACGAGTTGGGGACACCCAAAATGTAAAAAAGGGACGTGGAGGGGCCCGAACATATGTCCATTTATCATGAGTTGTGAGTGAGAGTGTGTAGGATGGTTTTATAATATTTAAACATTTTTCTGGATCTTGTACATTAACGTTTCTATCTTTTTTTTGGTCAAAATAAGAACTATTTCATGTTTACATTAAGTGTTTGTGTTCTTAGACTCTTTCAGAAGATATACTTCTGACAGATTTGAGACCTCAGCGCTGGTATCAGTTCAGAGTAGCAGCAGTCAACAGCCAAGGCAGCAGAGGGTTCACCACACCCAGCAAACACTACATTTCCAGTAAAGGTAAATGAAAATCTGAAAATTGGTTTTGCTCTTCTTTAGATAAATGTTAGAAATATTCCACTGAAATTGATTCTTCTTGCATGAACCCGCAAAGTGAGTTTCAGCGTTTGGTCAACATCCTCAAAAAATTGTTCTTGTACAATGTTTTTTGATTTTTTTTTTTTAAATGAGAGATTCAATGCTTCCTGGTGAAATGGTCAAAAAGTCAAGAGTGGATGAATAGCCCACTCAGTTGAATTGTCAGTTCATAAAACACAGACAGGAAACAGAATATACTTACAAATGCAGATGCTCAGAGGTACATATATAAAACATACACACAGATGTACTCTGTTGGTTGGATGCCAAAGTGAAATCCCAGGCTTGGGTCATTGAGTCAAGGTTAAAGTAAGAGTAAGACTATCTTTCTCTTCTTCTCTGTCACACAGATCCCAACCCTCACAGTCAGTTTAAAGCTTAAAGTGAAATTTGTAATTTAAGTCAGTGAATCAGGGAAAAACAAGACTTGATAGTTATGTAAATGTAATCTTGATAAGAAGTGAAGGTCAAAAAAGTGTGTTTTCTGTCAACTAAACAATATTTTTGCACAGATACTTTTAATAAAGGAAAACAACACTATCAAGCCAGGTTAAAAGTTGAAAAAGTTTTTCTTTAACTTTGATCTTCAGATCTTGATTAGCCCAGAACAGCCTGGAGCACGGGGGACATGGGGAACACGGGGAACACAGGACATACTTCTAGTCAGATACTTACTAGTTGTAATCCTTTAAAGTATTCTGGTTTAAAGATTTAATGAGACACAGATTCGGTGTTGAAGCACCAGTGACCTCAGAATTTCAGATTAAAGGGAATCTGTATCCAGTGGTGGTTGCCTCTCGTCTTTTGATTTGGTTGCTACTGGAGAGGGCTTCATCCTTCTCCGGTATTACTCAACTTTGATGCTTTAAATCTGATTAACTTTTTGGACTTGAATAATAAAAAGACAAAATAAGCTGTGTCCCCTGAGAGCAGCTCCCGTATTTTACTCTTCTGCCACGCCAAATATTGAATTAGTGGACAAATTCTTGACATTGGTCACAGGTCACCACTTAAAAGACATAATCAAGAAGTTTTTGTATTTTATCAAGATTTCAACAAACAGATTTTTAGATATCTGTTTATTAAGTTGAACTGTTTATAGCTAATGTTTAACAGTTGTAAAGCAAACTGTGACCAACAAAGTTTGCCTTCACTTTTTTTATTTAAACCTCAAAACAGGCCAAAAAACAGACTTTGATTACTACATTTACTGTATTGAGGAATGTTGCAGTTTTTTGTCATCTTAAGAACATTTATGCCTTTTACGGTTAACCATTGTTTAAGTTTCATGTGAAAACTGGAGTGATTTACATCATAAATGTAAAATGACTGCACTCTCTAGAAACATTTTGTTTTTCCTTTTTGTGTTGTTTTCTTGTAGATCCTTCACCTCCAGAACCTCCAATGAATATCAGAGTGAGCAACCAAACTTTAAACTGGGCAGGACAACAACTTGTGCCACAGGTTACCGAGAGGTAAAGATATCTTTGGAACTAGATATACTTAAATACATTAGTGTTTGTTGTTGTTTTATAGCAATTTATGTGAAACATTTAAGGTTTTCTGGCATGTTTTAGTTTTATGCATCATATTACTGTTTATTTGTGTTAACCAAGAAGTTACAGGAAGTTTCACAGGGCATCCTGTTTTTGGGTTGCAAGATTTTTAAACAAAAAAAAGAGCTAATAATTCAGTTTTACTTGACATGATTTAATTTATGATGCCTTTGTTGAACCTAATACCTCTTTGAGTTTTAGTAAATTCGTGCACTGCTCAAACTGCTGTTTCACTTTGTTGACATTCCTGTTGTGATGTTGTTTGACATGCAGTTTCCTCTCCTCAGGTCCAGTGAAAGTGGAACCACAGTGGCAGTCTTGTTAAACTGGGAGCCCCCCAGTGAGGGGGACCTGCCTGTCCACAACTACAGAATCACTTGGATGCCTCAACATATACACACGGCACATAAACACACACACACACTTCAAGCTAATGCACCAAGACTTCACAAAAACAAGCAAAAATGGCCGACAAACTCTCACAGACAAGAGCAGAAGAAAAAAGAAAGCAACACCGTACTGACTGCAGGGGTAAGGACACATTATTCCAAGCATAAAACAACGCAAATATAATAAATAAATGTACATTTGTAAAAATTTTAATGACAAATTAAACTTTTGGTAATAATAATTATACATTTTCATTTGTTTAGTGTGATGAAATAAGATATGCCTATAGAAAAACTTTGATTTGATCATCACACTTATCATTTAATCATCATTACTAACTAATTATGTTATTAGTTTGTAGATTGATAGTTTCAGATTAAAAGGGCAATTTTCCCTTAAAATCTTCAACTTGGGAGCCAATGGGCACTTACACCCTTTTAAACCTGCTTCCAATAGGAGGAACTGTAACATTTAGTACTTCCTGTCTAATCTCTTCTTCCTGGCTGCAAATTTGGAAACAGAAAGCGAGGGCTTGATTTGATCACAAGCAGACCAGTGGTCATTGTTGCCTACCGGCTGAATTTAATAATGACTTTAAGGAGCAACGCTGAGCCAAAACAAAGTGTTTAAATCTTCTTGTTTAAAGCTTTATGCACGGATGAAATAAAACAGGCTAACAGGGCACAGATGCATACTTGTGCTTTATTATCGTGGATATGGAACATCACAGAGTTAGGCTCCAGTAAACTATAAAAGGGATTTAAAAAGCAATTTCACTAATATACTTGCACACTGAGGAAACTTTATTTCAAAACATAAACTAAAGACCTACTATTGAAGTTATTTCTGCAACAAGGATTTTGCGTAAATCAATACATGTGACGCAAATTATTTTTCATAGTTAATGCCTTATATTCAGAACAGCATCTTGGTGACAAAGCTTGCATGGCCAATCATAGAAATCCAAGATAAATAGTGATTTTCTATAATTGTGAGCTATCGAGTCCACAAAAAACATGTCCAAGCCATCCATGATCATCACTTTTTCTGAATTCCTAAAATCTATGGAGCTTTGTTATCAATTTACCTTTCTTTTCTAAATTGGTGCATTAAGATTTGATCTTTTGTTAAAACTTATTTTTAATAAACTCCTACTTTTCTCCATAAATTATACAGTTTTAGCTTTGAAAAAAAGATGCTGTTCTTGTGAAGTGAAACGGGTTCAACTTCTACCTTTTGTGCAAAACTGATGTAAACTAGAATAAACAGTTACTGGTACATATATATGTTGGAAAAGCATAGTTTGAACTTCAATTCTGAGAAAATTAAACCTAATTAAACACAGACAATGATTTAAAAAATGTCTTATATGAGACATTATGTAAAAAAATGTACCAGCAACAAGATTGTGGAAAAAAAACTAAAAAGACAACAAAATAGTCTTTAAAAAGTTATTAATCTTCTTTCAGTTCTTATTGGATGAAGCACCCACATTCTCATATGTAATCACATGCACACACAGTTCAATAACAGATGTTTACATTCAACTTTTAAGCAGAAATGGATTCATTTTTCAACCCAAACCATATCCCTCTGTGGCCACTAAAAAAGATCTTTAGACAAGGGCAAGGAAAGCAGCTAAGAAGTTAATTGGATATCTTATGGTGCAAGTTAAGTAGTGAAGGAAGAATTGAGGCACTGAGCCAGGATACATAATTATGTTCACATTAGGAAAAGCATCGACATAAAATGGATGCGTTGCAACCATTTTTTTCTGCTTCCAATTCTCAAACCATCTTTGCATGTGCTGCTTATTAACTTGAAAATGTCATACTGTATAGACATAAATATAAAAGTACATTACTTTGATAAAGTGCTGTAAAAACATGCATATTTGACATTTTTGCACCATAATAGTTCAGTGACAGCTTAGCTGAATAAATGGACAACAGAGGGAAGGACACTTTTTGCATTTGGACAATATGTTTAACTCGAAGCATCTGTAAATGTACTGATAATATTCCACTTAGTGCCCCATGAGAGCATTAGTGACTGAGTGTATCGGTTGTCATGGCAGTGAAACATAAGAGCTTTGCAAAGAAAGTGCTGCTAGACGGATGTTTACATGCTGAAGGAGAACTGCACAACTTTGCAGTTAGAAGAAACCTATGAGAAGCTGATGGAGTTATTTTACAAAATAACTGCTTGCATCTTGGTGTTGGTCATTAAAGTGGCTAACCTAAAGTCCCACTTCAATCATTTTTTAACCTATTTTAAAACTGTTCTCAGTGATATTTTTAGATTATTTTGTTTTTAGCCACAATTCAAAAAATCTGTGTTCTTGGACATGGTTGTTGCAGTCCGCCAATTCATCAGAAATTCACCTCTGAGCTGTGGGTGGGGCTACTGGCAGGATGTCAGCCTACGCTTATTTCCCATCATGCCTTTGTTTACGCTCTCTCCCGCTAAATTGCCCCAAATTAACAATAGTGGTGCTACAAAAATGATGAGCAGTATCTGAGTTAACCAGCCATACAGTTTTGAGCCAAATGCCAGCTCAGACAAAGAAAACAAAGATTAGGATCTATTTGTCTGCAAGTGGATGTATCAGAATGGAGCAGAGCAGGGAGCTTGTGGCTTGTCCACTGTAGTTTGTACTTAACAACCACAAGCTTTTTCCAACAGCATTTTTTCGTGTGCTCCTGATTCACAATACTCAGAAACAAAGGTTTAATCTTAATTTTCGTCATATATCTCCTCAATCATGTAAAAACTGCTTCAAGAAGATGTTAAAAATACTATTTTCATTGGAGTGGGTCTTTAAATTTATATTTGAGTTCAATTTAATTGAATAGGGACGACAAATATTCACAATTATAGTTAAAAAAAATAATAAAATAGTTTTAAAAATATCCTACCTGCTATTTTCTTTTAACACATTTCTTGTTGTGTCATAAAATTGATTGGTTTTAACTAGAAATTAAAAATAATAAGTATTTTTCTTTTTTTTTGCACAAAAATATAATATTTGCTCTTCGATTGACTACTTTAATGACTTTCATAAAATCACTTGTTCATGTTGAATTAAATTAGTCCTTAAATAAATTAAAAATAATAAATCATAGCATTTTCTTTTTTTTTTGTGTCGTCGTTGCCTCTCACGTGAGGAAATCCCCACTGTTTAGGACTTTACTGTTCTTAGTGGTAATGGTGATCCCAGACTTTGCCTGGTGGAGCCATTTATCTGTAGGTTCGGTCTCCTGTTCTGCATGACTTAAAGCTTTGGATTTAAAATGAGCCCCACTAACTAGTGTTTCTCACTCGCAGCTGCATCTTGTAACAAAAACAGCAACATATCAGCAGACAGGAAAAGCCAGAATACCAGAACTAGACTGAATGAAATAGCTTTCAAAGCATTGATAATTTATTACTCTCCTTTGGTGAAATATAATATATTCCTGGGGTGTGTATAAAACATTTATGTCAATCAGGAATCCATGCAGGAATGAGAAATGTAGCTTTAAATGAGATACAAGGGGATTCTGGTGGATGTGTGTAAGTGTGCTACAAAAAGCAGATGAAACCTTGTTTTTAAACATGCATCAGAATGATACTGTTTGACAAAATGGAAATCCTGGCTGTCTTTTCACAACACACATGTGCCCATGTACAGCTGTATAGGCCATATGTTTTGTCTATCTTGTGGGTAGAGGAAATTCCTAAAGCTCATTTTGTCTGTGGGTTATTGAGTAACTGTTTTATACCTTTGTTGCAGTCTCTCCTGACATGTTTTAAACTGCACACTCAGAATTATCTCTTTGTACATATCAATCAAAACAGATTGACTCGCAGCATGTTAATAATGTCAATTAAACAGCAAACTAATGCAAAACAGGTCTTGACTGTCAGCTTCAATTATAACTTGTAAACTGTTGATGACATAAATGATGTTGACAGAATCACCGCCACTATGATTTCTATATGATCCTCAAGATGTAACACCCATACATTTTTTTCTGTAGCTGATTTTATCACACAACCTCCCTGGAGTTGATTTAATGTATTTTGTCAAAGTTTCAACAAGACCGTAAACCAAGGATGATTTCTGTCTCTTTAATCAAGGTTCCTATTCCCTAATGTGTAACAGGCGCAGAATGAGCTGTGGGTGCGGGGTCTTCTTCCTGCCACTTCCTATTCCCTGTCTGTTCAGTCGGTCGCCTACTGGGGTCAAAAGAGACTAAAAAGTCACAGAGCGCAACTGGTTTTCACCACTATCCCTAATGCAGGTTTGTAAACAAAAGTACTTTTCTTATGCAACTGAAAAATGGGCAATGTGGAACTGCCTGTATAGTTCAGGAGTCTGTAACCTCTAACACCTAAAGAGATAAATAGCACTTTTTTTCTAAATATGAAATAGTTTATAAATTTTGACAGACGGCTTTCTTTCAAAATAAAAAACAACTTGTGTCGGATATATCATCTCAATGCAGCAAATGTAGTAAGTAGATAGTAGGATGTCAACAGTTATTTAAAAAAGAAACCTATTCACAGTTTTCCATTTGTGATGCATCTCTGATAGAAATCTTTAAACTAAAATTGAATCAGAGCTACTTAAGTGATGCCTACGAACATAAGAGGGGGCACTTATAATCTTTTGAATGTTTAAAAAAAAAAAAAAAAATCTGCCTTATATTCTGTTGTGCTTTAACTCTGGTTGTGCCACTGCTTACTGACTTCCAAACGATTCTGTGGTACACGGCCAAAATCTGTCAAACCGTTTTAGTGTGACATATGATTGGTGCTGTCCTTCAACTGCATGTGAATAAGTTAAATATAGTTTGAGTTAAGTTGAGTTTTAATTTTACTACTTACTTTCCTTTTTACTTTCTAATACTTTTAGATTGTTTTTCTTTAACCACAAAGCAACAAGTGAGGGGAAAGAGCAACACATCGTTCTGGAGCCTCAGGTTGCAGACTCATCAAAAGCTTAAAGTAGTAATTTCATAGAAGTGTTGATATTTTTAAAATGCCTTAGAAAATGAATAATTGGTGGTATTACATTGTTTTTGTAAGAGAAAAAAGTATATATTTTTTTGTAAAACATTTTTTCATCATAATGCATTGACAGGTTATGAACAAATATGACTTAAACAAGAAAGCTGTATCATTTAAAGCTACAGATTTAAGCTGCTTTCTAAATGTTTGTTCTTTTCAGCCACCTTTGAGGACCTCTAATCCAAAATGCAATTATTTTAGCAATAAAATAACTTCCTTGTGTATTAATAAATGTTTTTTCTACTAATTTAAAACATGTCTGCATGTTATTGAATAGACAGTTTCACAGTTAGCTCAAAGCTTCCACTGGCTCTCTTTCTCTGTTAACATACAGCTGCAAGGAAACAGTACAGTAGAAGCTTAATGAGGTCGTCAAGGTAACAGTGGTATTTACAGGTGACCCGTCGGTCAGCCCAGCAGAGAGTTATAGCCAGCTGCAGCTTGATTACTAAACCATGCACTGAACTTTTATGGAACTTCCTACTCTTTATATAACACACTCTTATAAATATTTGGAATATTCTATACATTGATTTTTTTTCCAGTGCCATTGAGTTTAAGCTTGGTCCAGTAAAGCTAATTAGTGCTTTGCTATTTTAATGTCAAAACAAAGGAAGTCTTCCATCAGATGCATATGAGTTTATTTAACTAACATAGTTTATGAACAGGGAATTATAAGAAGAATGTTTAACTTCCTTTGATTTTAATGTTTAACAGTAGTGTCTCATTATATCTCGTCTCTATATGTCCTTTGTGGTGGCTCATGTAAGCTGACCAGCACCTCCACAGAATTACTCACTAAATTTATGGGATTTAACTACCTCACGCAACATGGTTCAACTTTTGTATTTAAAAGTGCTTGATAAATATAATTGCAGCTGCAGTCCTAACTTTTTTTCCTTACCTTGTTTTCTTTCAAAGATGGAGACTTTTCCAACGAGCTCCCTTCGTCTTCATCATCACTCTCACCCTCTTCTCCCTCTTACCCTTCTGTGTCCCACCCCGAATCACCTCTAAGCCCCGTTCCCTCTGGAAAACTTAGATTGGAGGCCGCCGCCCCTCATTATCATGACAACCAGCTTCAAGTGAAGGTGTTCTGGAAGTGGCCCACCACTGTAAGTTCATGTTGAAACACTAACACTTGAAACACTTGTCTAAACCAAGGAATCTAGAAAAAATGATAGATACATAAAATATTGAAGACATTTTTAGAGAAAAAGATGTACAGTCCATCTCCACACTATTTCAGGCACGGTAAACGTGTCTGATCCTCTTTCTTTCTCTTTTCCAGTCAGACAGAAACATCAAGATCTGTACATTTTGCGGTGGCATCCACACACCTGCATCAACAATGTGACAAGCAAAGAGAGAACGACAACAGTGCAGGTAAACCGGTCTGCTTCATAAAATTTTTAAATTTAGTTGCTGAAACTATGTTAATGTTTCTAAATAAAAGTGATCCAGCTACATGTATATTGTAATAAACCTTGAAATTAAACTGCTTAATTGTGAATTTGGTGTGTTGCAACATCCTTGGAGCTGTTAGTAGTAACTCCAGTTCTCGTTCTGCAGGGCACTCATCACACCATCAAAGGCCTGCACTTTGCATGTAAATACCAGGTTTCAGTGGCACTGAAGGCGGTTCCAGGGTCAGAGGGTGTTGCCTGGGTTATGACCCCAACTTGTTCCTCCATCAGTGGCAGAGGAGGAAAAGCTTCAGCCTGCAACAGCAAGGGTACTATAAACTTTTAACCCGTTTACTGCCTCCTCTTACTGATTCTATTTTATTGTGTTCTCAGACAACACAGCAAAGTTTAGCAGCCCTTTATGTGAACAAACTAAAACATGAAAAATATGGATTTTAAACTGTTCTAAAGTTTAAAGTTCAACCATTTGGAAGTGATATTTGAAAGAATTTTGTTCTTTTTCTGTGTTAGAGCGCCTCCCAGCAGGCAGAAAGGTGGTACTTCGGCCAGAGCAGCTGACTGCAGTATTTCAACAACTCAACGGAACATTGCTCTCAACATTTCGCTGGAGGATGTCCCAGCATGCACTTGATCCCGGAGCAGTGGAGGGCTTTCAGTTCACCTGGACTCTGCAATCGGAACTCAACTCTGACGTAGACGGACCAGAAAATGCTCTCATCTCACAGACTCAAACTATTGCATCGGTGAGAAATATGTGCTGTTTACTGCTGGAAGAGAAGACTGAAAAAGAGGTTTTTTGTGTTTTTGTTTTTTATGGAGCAGACAAATTTTATGGTCTAAATTATGTTTTTTTTCCCCTGTTTTGTTCTTCACAGACTCAAAGATCGGTAACGGTTGGGGGTCTTCAGGCGGGCAGTGTGTACCAGCTGCAACTCCAGGTGCTAACAGCTGGTGGCAGAAAGGGCGCTGCAGTCTCAAAGACAATACAAACTCCAACAATAAACATCAGTCTCTTGTAGGTAGTAACACTGTTATAAAGACTTAAGTTTTACTTAATCCATAGTAATTCTTGGCCTTATATTTGTTTGTATATTAAACATCTGGGCATATCTTTTCTAGGCCATGTTCTACTATGTTGCAGGTTTTATTTCTCATTAAAAGCAGACCTATCTAAAAAGTGTACAATAAAGACATTTTTCTTTTGACAAAATAAAATTTTCAAGCATAATAAACAAAATGAAATTGACTAATATTTCGTAACTTAACATTTTTTTCTTTTTCAAATTTAATGCCCATATTCAACACCTTTTATTTTCAATTTTTACTTTTATTTTTTACCAAAAGCCTGTTGTTATTTTTGTATTCTGTTAAAATTGCAGAATTTTTAAGTGTTGTTTTTGCTGTAGAAGCCAATAGACTTTATTGGCAACTGTTGTGTACAATAAATATGTAAATAGTGTGAGTTCTTGTGTGGTTGTATCTGTTTTGATTTTTGATAGGATCAATCCCCCAACACTGTTCTGGCCAAAGAGTCTTGAAGAGTCTTTGTCTTTTATTTTTAATGATGTTAGAAGAGATAAGCTCTGATCTTAAAATGTACAAACCCAAACTGTGTTTTTCTTGTGCAGTAGCTTAGATATGTAAACGTTTTATAAATTCAAGCTTTTTTTGTTCAGTTATGTTTTTTTTTTATTGGTTTTATGCTTCCAAATGTTACTTTTGTGTTAATAACAAAGTCTGAACCCTTTTGCTATTCATAGTCAATGCTTTTCATGTTGACTATTGTTTTTATTTATTTTTATATCCAAGGCATTTCTAACCAAAGAGATTAAAACGTCATCTCTTCTGTCTTCTTTTTAGATACCAAATAAGTCATCATTCTAAAATAATAAAAATAAACGATCATTTAAAAAATGTATGTGATCAGTGTGGATAAGCAATGCAAAACATTAATGCAAAAAGTGTTTTGCAACATAGGTTAGTAGATATCTGTGCTAAGTATCAGCAAATATGTTATGGATAGGGATGTAACGATTCTTTTTACTGATTGGATTCATATCACAATTTGAGGCTGACTATGCGATTCATAGTCTACATTGTTTCATTCTGGACGACCTTAAATCAATCCAGGACATCTTGGCCAAAAGTTCGACCAATGAGACTCAGAGATAAAGAGCTGGTACTGAACAGTGGGGATGAAGTTTTCCTGATTCCTTCCATTTCTCGCAAGATGAACAAGTGTAAATTAAATATTTGAACAAGTAAACAAGGATTATCGATTTCTGAAACTATTTTTAAGTTTTATAGAGCACCTCGATTCATTTCAGACAGATTGATCTGGTTGGATTTAAATCAGTTAATTGCTACACACCTGGTTTTAGATACATTTACCTCCAAGTAGGTGTTCTGCTAAACAGAGGTTGGTTTTTTTTGTTGCACATGTCCAGCTTCCACTCCTCTTTTTCCACATTAATGTAGAACTGCCAGATACCCTCGAGGGTCAGCCCTCCTTCCAGCTCACTTTAACATCTCCAAAGCCAAGTTCTATATGAAAGTTCTGAAAGGTTGCAGTGACATTTCCCAAACACTTTGCTGTCTTTTATTGATTTTGAATGGATGAAAAAAAAAAAAATAATAATTCAAACATTGAAAAATATTTTATAAAATAAAGCTACATCCATCTTTCTACTGATGCAGTTTTGGAAAAACTTATTTAAAAAAAAAAAAAGATTATCTTATTTTATTTTGGTAATTTTAGCATGGAAA
The DNA here is from genome assembly GCA_003999625.1 of Oryzias javanicus. Lineage (NCBI taxonomy): Eukaryota > Metazoa > Chordata > Actinopteri > Beloniformes > Adrianichthyidae > Oryzias > Oryzias javanicus. The sequence goes on from CM012440.1 coordinate 15,185,807, forward strand.
TATGGGGTTTTCTTAAGTTTTTCTTATTAAATTTGCCATATTTTTTATTTAATTTTAAACATTTTGGGGCTTCATATTTTTATAGGATTCCATATTTTTCTTAAATATATTGTATTTAAATAAATGATAATATTTATCACAGCCTATTTGTACTTAAATTTGGTGGTAATCATAGATTTTGAAGTCAGAAAATGATTAATTTAATTGTTAAGAAATGTCCTAGAAGCGAGCGACATAAGATAATCAAAGAACTGTTAAAAGAGCGAGACGAAGAAGGAAATCCCGACGACTTTTAAGGCAGTTTCGGCTTTTTCCGCCATCTGCCGAAGTACTTCTATTGTCGTGACGTAATCAATGAGCGACGAGAGCTTGGGTTGTTGTTTCGTCTGATCGTGGCCATACGAAAGTCAGTTTATTTCGTTGACAAGGTGGTGTACAGTTCAATTTATCCTCTTGCATTTGGCTATTGGAACGTAGATGTATTTCTGTGTGTACCCATGTAGTTTTAAACGTCATTATCCTCTCTTAGAAAATGGAGGAAACTGCTTCTTTGTGTCCTGTCTGCAGCTAGTTAAGTCAGCTAGCTTCAGTCAAAATGTAAACTAACTCGAAACTTTGGGAAATGTTGTGATCGTTTTATATTTTTCAAGTTAAAATGTTTTTGTCGGTTGGGGTACGACTGTTTTACCATGTGCTAGTCATGAGAAAAACGCACTTGATGAGGTAGTTTTAATTAACTTAAATACTTGGTCTAAGTGTTAGTTTTTGCTACTTTAGGTTGATATCTAAAATGTTAGGGTTTCCTTTGCCATCTTGACATTTATTTAAAAGTTGATGCTATTTCGATTTTTTTTTCTTCCTATTTTTTTTCTTGCATTGCCATTTATCTAAATAAACAGAAGTCGCTCAATGAATCGACAAATTATTATTTTTTTTAATGATGCAGCAATAGTAAATTCTGTTTTGGCAGCAATATAAAGTGAAATGCTTTTAATATGATGCCTGTAAGCATGGCTTAAATATATATTTATTTTTATTAAATGCATTTTATTAAATATCTGAAATGTGAATCGCAGGCAACAGTAAATGCAACCAGATTTTAATTTGACAGCGTTGTGCATACCTGGCATGTTTAGCTTTAACCAAGTTATGTTTGGTGTTGTAATTCAGTTGACCTAAACTCCAAACGTGCTTATCTCTTTAGTTCCTAGATTCACAGCTATTTTAAATACGTTTTAACAAAAAAAATAAACTAATAGATAAAAAACGAGAGTACCTTTTGTGTCTTGTATGCACAGTATGTGCATTAATCTAAATAATATTAATCAATTGGATTTTTCTTCACTTTTCCAGACACTCAAAGCGCTTAAAATGTGCATCCACTATTTTTTCACTTCTCATTCATACTTGGTAATGGTAAACTACTGATGTAGCCACAGATGCTCAGGGGCAGACTGACAGAGGCGTGGCTGCGAGTGCATGCCTACAGCCCTCTGACCATCACTGGGACATTCATACGCATACACACCAGTGGAATCACACTGGAGGGCTAAGAATCTTGCCCAAGTACACATCAACAATTTTACAACACTAAAACTTCCTCCATCTATTCTGCATATTGGCTAAAAGTGAGCTAGAAAATTTAGAATAGGTAGATTAATCGGTTTGTGCTTAGTACAAATGTTTTATTATTATTATCAGCAGTGCAGATTGTTGTATACAAATGAAGATAATGATGAGAGCAGAAGCCAATTGTTTTACTTTCAGAGTTAAATCTCTATAGTTCCTGAAAGAGATTATTGTGGATTTTAAAGAGTTCTGATTTGTTCAGTATTTGTTGTGCTTTTTTGCAAAACTTGTGATCTTTAAATGGAAAAATAAGTTTGTTTTAATTTCATTTCTCCTCTTGTACCTCACTGGTTTTGTCTAGGTTACCATGGCAGTTTTACAGTGAAGAATGTGGTGGGAAACACAATCTAACCATTTTACAAGATAACTTTTAGAGTCTTCTCCAATGAGTTGATGAAACGAAGAAAATCCGCCTCGAAGGTTTTTAAATTAGCTTAAGGAAATAAGCAAAAAACAAGACTTCAAATCGAGGGTGTTGGGGATGGGGTGGAAGAGTCAAAAGAGGACGTCATGGTTCACAGGAGCTCCACTTCCTCAATGAAAACATCTGCCTCACCTCAGTCAACTGCTTGTTCCACAGCGCCTCCTTCTGTCCCTCTCCCTGGAGGTGCTGATCAGGACTTGACACAGACCACAGCAAAACTCCTTACTGCAGATCTTACCTGCAGCTCTGATTCATCTGCAGCTGCTGTGACTGCTACAAACCCCCCTATAAAAAATGCAACAAAGGAATTAAGTGATAATTCAACAGGAGTCTTGCGCTCGAAACAGATGCTAACCCCAGTTTGGGGTGAAGCTAATAACCGAACATCTGGACGAAAGAGAACTCCTAAGACTTGTGACTGCTGTGGTCCCAACCGTGCTGGACACAATGTCAAAGCTTCAGGCAGAGGGAGAGGGAGGGGCACCGATAAGGACCTGGGGGCCACGGCTAAAAGAAAAGTGAAGCAGTCGGTGAACATTAAAGTAAATGAAGAAGAAGAGGAGGAAAAGGTGCAGAGTCCCGTAGCAGTGTCTGAGTCTCCGTCACAAATCCATGTTGCCACAGCTTCTGCCCCAGCTTCCACGGACATTGCACAGAATGGACCATTAAGGAACTCTGACGCCACGGAGGAGAGATCTGTGCAGAAAACGGAGGATGTGGTGAAAGCATGCACGGGTCACGCTGCAGGGCAAGGAAACGGGAATGGAAGGGATGCTCACACAAACTTGTTAGGGACAGCATGCAGGGGAACGCTGGTAGTTACGGGTAGAGAGGGAGGAATTGTTAAAGCCCTGATTGCATCAAATATAAAAGATGATGTTGAAATTAAAAGTGGTAATATCATCAATGTAACAACAGGTGCCTTAGCTCAGTCAGCATTAGAAGGAAGCCAAAATTCTCAGATATCTCATGCAGGCCAAAACAAGCCCAGTTCAGTTGGAAGTCCTCTTGGAAATGGAGAGACAGTAAGCCTGACAGACACAGATGAAGAGATGGAGGATAGTGTTGTGAGTGAAGCTGCAAATGGGTTGGTATCCTCTTCGGCGCGACTCGGAGTTTCCTCCAGCCAAGACTCTGAGATGCAAGTGGACCAAATCTCAGATCAAACAGACCAAGTTTTTCTCTCGTTGATGTCATCCAACGGAAAAGTTACCACACCAACAGAATGCGACCAAAAATCCTTCCCCATGGAGGTAGAAACATGTCACCCAGCCACCCACGATTCTCCCTCCAGACACGGGTCCTATTGCAGTCAACAGCAAAGAGCACTTCTGGGCATTGAGAGACCACAGACTGTACTGCCAGTCTGGCACTTGGGAAAAAAATGGGATGGAAGAAACAGCGGTTCAAAACAAGGGAGACGACAAAAAGCTGGATGCAGAGACGCAGAAGAAGGAACGCTTGGAGAGACTTATAGATGCAATCCAAGGTAGGACCAACTCTTTTTATAACAAGGTGAAAAGTTCCTTAACAAACATCCAACAAATACATTTAAATACTAACAACATAGTGAATTGTAGGTAAAAAAGATTATGTGGGTGCTGTTTGCACCTCACTTAGTTCAAAAACTTGAAAAACCAAAAATCATTTTAACTTGTAGAGCTAAAGTAAATGTTTCTATTTTATTTTGTACACAAGTTGTAATCACTGGTTTGACATTGAGGGATCAAATTTCATCTAATACCTTGGAATGTTTTTTAATTTATTTTATTTTTACAGGCTGTTATTAATATTTTGAAAAATGTCTGCCTTTTTTTCAATATTATTTTAAGAAAATCTTCCAAATAGAAAGATTTTGGGGTCTTAAATTCAATTAAATTAATTTTACTCAGCATTTTTACTCAGCAAAATCTAACAATTTTAATGAAATCCTTTAAAATTTCACATCACTTTTTCTGAATAAAGTGCAGAGTTAATGAATACTCGACAGGTGACTGATCGAGTGGCTTCTGCGGCCATTCTGAAAGACAATTTCCAGTTTTGCAACCAACCCAATTATTCTGTTATAAGCATGTCATCATGTTGTGTTTGACTTTCTCTGCTACAGAATTCCTGGAGGGCTTTTATATCAAATATGGCAGCTTCATTCCTCTCAGTGAGTCTGATGTTTTGGAGTACCTGAAGAGGCAAGCAGACTCTGACATCAGCCACAGGTCGGGACTCGCGCACGCGTCTCATGTGCATCACATCTCTAAAAGCACAGCATTGCATTAAAAAAAAAATTATTTTACTCAATTTTATATTAGCATTAAATACAAATTCCTACAATTCTATAATTTATTTTGTTTGAAAATATAAACTTTTTTTTTTTTTTTTAGCACATCTTAAAACTAAATATTGTATGATGATATTCAGTCATTTGGCTTCCTGTAAGCGTTGGGGTCATCAAATACTGACAGATTACCAATAATCTGATGTCTTCTTAGTTTTTGTTTGAATTCGATTTTAAGCACAAACTTACCAAAATATATATTTAAATAATATTTATTAATATTAATAATAAGGAAGTTCTGCTTTAGTATTTTGTCTCTCCTCTGATTTCCTGTTAGATTCGAGGTCACTTCCCCTGAAAGAAAGCTATGACAATTCTCTCATGTCTTGGGTCTATTTCATAACAGTGGACTGGACATTAAGGGGGCGATGACCCAGTACCGAGCGGCGCTGGCTTCTGCTCCTGTTGCCGGCTTCATGGTCACGTACAACAAACACACGCTGAGTCTGGAGGACCTCAGCACGCTGGAGGAGCAGAACTGGCTCAATGACCAGGTAGGAGGAACACCATCACAATCATTTAGTGCTGGAAAGAGAAAATCTTTTATAAACATTTGATATTGTTTATAGATGATGAAGATACATTTTTTACATCAATACTTCACTTTTAGTTGTTTTTTTTTCTCATTTCAGATCATCAATATGTATGGAGAGCTGATTATGGAAGCAACAGAACATAAGGTAAAGAAGTCAGGAGGTTTCATTTCTAATGATTTTTTCTCAAAATGGATGTTAGTCACACGGGTAACAAATTCTTATCTATTTTTTAGGTTCACTTTTTCAACAGCTTTTTCCACAAGCAGCTGGTCGCCAAAGGTTATGATGGAGTGAAGAGGTGGACAAAAAAGGTAAGGAGCCAGTTTAAACTTTTGCTTTTGGGAAGGATTTTTTATTTCACTCTAAGAACATTCTCCCTCTTTTGGCAGACTAGAGCTTGAACTCTTGCAGGCCATCTAAAGTTTCAGTCCTATTTAAGCCTGAGTTAAGCTTCAAGACAGAACTTGTCAACAAAGCCATAAAATCATATTTAAGCTACATCAACGACTATGTTTACTGTAATTCAAACAGCATGGAGCCGTGTGATTGATATTTAAATATTTCAGTTCCTGTTTTATTCCCTTACTTACAGTCAGACGTTTAGTCATTTTTGAGTCATGTTTCCATTTTGAAAGCGTGACGGTCTTCAGTGCTGTCGGCCGTCATCAAAGGCGGAACTGTATGTGATGTGAACTGCAGCTGTGATGCAGCAGGTCCTTCAGATTTATGTCCACGTTTGCCGCTTGCCTTTGATTGTGCCCGTGATCCAAACTCAAACCACATTCAGGGAAAGGATGCTGTTTTCAAATATTTTACGCCCCTCAAAGCGAAAAACCTGCATTTCTATATTTTGCAATCAGTTGAAGTAAAAAAAAATATTATAATAAAAGAACTCCTACATTGTTTTCATATTTTAGTGATGTTTACCACACCTGATAAACTCTCCCTCTGCTTTATTTCAGGTCGACTTGTTTTCCAAATGGTTGTTGTTGATTCCAATACACCTAGAAATCCACTGGTCTCTTGTCACGGTCACCATGGCAACCAAAACCATCAGCTACTACGACAGCCAAGGCATCGTCTTCCGACACACCACAGACGTGAGTCTCTCAGACGTTGTTGATTTACGTTAACATTTCAGATTTTCTTTTTGTTGGTGGTTTCGTTTTTGTTTTTCTTTGACTGTTTGTGAAACTCTGGCGATGCTGCCGTGTTGATCGTAGCACCACTCTTCTGTTTGTGTTCCGCTGTCAGAACATAATGAAATATCTTCAGAATGAAGCCAGAGAGAAGAATCGGGCAGCGTTCCAAAAAGGCTGGAAGATCACTATCATCAGGGTAACCCTGACTCCTCACACATCACACACACCGTGTTCACACTCTGCCCTTTAACCCTTTACATTCTTTTGACTACTGTAACTCTTCAACCGTTAAATCCAGCGGATTCCGTTGCAGAGTAAAACAGTCTTGCAGTGATATAACGCAGCAGTAGTAAAGTGCTTTTACATTCAACACAATTCAGCTGTGGTGGACTGTATTCAGCTATAAAATTTTTAGCAAAAATGATTAAATGTATCTTCAAAAAATTCCTAGATGAACAAAAATGAGCCCCTAAACGAGGTCAAAGTAACAAAGTAACTGAAGCTTTAAATCTAACAAAGGAGGACACCTTAAAGGGTAACTAAACAGCTGAAAAAAAGTTCTTTACCTCTATAAATGGGCTTTAAACTGTTGGCCACATTTTGGACCATTTAAAATAAACTTGTTTAATTCCTAAAGTAAAAGTCTAAAACTGTCTGTTGAAATGAGGTAGTAAATTTGAATTTTGTGATTGGTCAACGGATGTAAGTCCCACATCATCTCAGAAGTTCACCATCACGTTCTGCAGCTCCAGTATAAAAGCCGCGCCCTAAACTGGCTCCCTGACCGACAGGAGGGCGGGGGGGCAGGCTGCTCGGGCCTCCTGAACCTCATGGTTTTTGCAGTCGAGAATTGTTGAGGAAGCGCCTTTAGCCGGTGGCTCGAAAGAATAAAGTTCTGGACTATGGAGCTCCTGCCTTGGGAGAAGGTGGAGGAGAGAAAATCCTCCATAGAAAGTTGTGTGGTGAAACTGGCATCACTTTGCTCTGTATCGCTCTCTGTTATTGAAGTGTGACTGCATGAGTCAGACTAAAACTGTCCTCATGTGTTACCCTTTTTTCCTTTTTTTTTTTTTTTTTAAATCTGTACTTGAAAATGTTTAGCTTCATGCTATAATCAAATGCATATGAAAGCCTAGTGCAGAAACTAGAGGTCATCTGTGACTTTGTTTTCTCCTCAGGGCATTCCTCAGCAAAAAAACGACAGCGACTGTGGAGTTTTTGTCCTGGAGGTGAGACATTTTCTCCCTGTGCTCTCTTTGTTTTTTCACGTCCGACCTCTCTTCTAAAGTAAGATCATTATAAATCAACATCCTTCCAGTTTTTTAACACGTTTTTTTTCCCCAACAGTACTGCCGTTGCCTCTCAGTGAGGCAGCCTCTGCTGTTCAGTCAGGACGACATGCCTCGCATTCGAAAGAGAATCTACAAGGAGTTGTGTGACTGTCGTCTGAACCGTTGACCGAGCGACCGCTGTCTGTCTGTGTGGTGTCATGAGACCATCTGTCCAGGTCTGACAGACAAAGTCCTCTGAAAGTCGGTTATATAAGCTAAAGCGAACCCGGCCATCTGTATTCCAGGGAGCCTTCGCCGTCGTCTGCCTCTTTGACAGCAAAGTGGTGGTTACTTGAGGTGATTCCGGGACTGTGTGGATTTTACTTGCGAAGAACTACTGAGTTTGCTCTTCTACTGATAGTTATCTGTCAGTGATTATATGAAGTCCTGTATGAGGATGTTGCACTTGCACACTTCAGGTTTTCTTTCTACCATCGCGCGAGGATTTTCTATCCATAGTCAACAGGAAATCAGATTTTTGAGCTGTCATCCAACAGGACTGGCTGTATTACTTTGTCATTCTATGCCGGACTTTAAAGGTGTGGGAGACTACACTTATACTTTTCAAAGCAAGAAGATATGATATCGTGGACCAGCACTTCTCTCAAACTTGAACTCTGTTTTTGGACTTTGGAAATAAGAAGTTTGCAATGTCAGCAGAAGTCCCTCTTCCTTAAAAACCATGATTGTGGTGCAGTTTTTCTTCAAAAAAGTGTCTGATTTTTGACACCTGGCAGTTCATCTGCAGACGTTTCCTTAATAAGATCCAGTATTTCTATAGCATTTTTCTTTCTTTTTACCATGACGCACACAATTAAGTTAAGCTTAGCATAAAACTCCTCCGAATCGTGCAATGATACCTAAAGCAGTTGAGTCCAATGGCTTTTCAGGCTATTCAGCCAATCACGTTTTACTGAAATAAGCATTTTTTTTTTTTTTAAAGGCAGTTGTTACTTCAAGCGTGACATGAAAAAGTTTGGTTAAAGCGGCTCCTCGTCAGCAGACCTCAGCTATTTTCATCCAACGCAGCATTTTATTTTCACACATGTATTTTCAGATTGTAATGTACCTTTACTGGCCTCCTGGTGTGCGTGCTTGCTTGGCTAGAAACCATGCCGGTCGTTTGAACTGTTTTTATAGTTGTTATTAAAAAAAGCTATCCTGCTGGACGAATGTTGCAGCGTTTCTTGAACCCTTTGCTTTTCAACTGATGTACTACAAAGACATGCGGTCAGACAGGTGAAATCTGTTTTAAGGCAAAACTCCATCCATTGAACCTTTATTTTGTTTGAAGGTCACGTGTCTAAAAGTCTTTCAGAAAATAACATGCTACTGCATTCATAAGAAATGACATATTTTATTACATTTATGAACCCTGAGGAAGATTACTTTTATGTAGAATATCTTTTTTTTAGAGCAAAAGAAAGATTTCTTGCAATTTTCCCTTTATTTTTATGTTTTAAATATATTCTTGACTTTCTTAAATTCCTCATGTGGAGTCATTAAGACTCGTAACTTAAATCTAAAAAGTATTTTCTTTTGTTTTGCTCTTAACTGCATTATGTGAGGAAAAAATAATTGCAGTACTCCATGATGGCCAATAGAGGGAGCTCCATACAATTGTTTTTCATAGCAAAATCTTAGGGTTCTTCCAGAAGGACCTTGAATATACAAATAACTGCCAAACATGTGCTTGACAAAAACAAAATGTTGAGTTCTGATTAACTTTCCACTGTCTCTAAGTGAAGCAAATGTCTTTAATTTATCTTCTTTCTTTCCCTTTTTTGTTAATTTGTAATGCTTAGCAGTGAGACCTTCAATGGCTCGTCATGGAACAGGGGAACGTTCTTCATGAGTATGAATGATGACGTTTCAGAAAAAGAGAAGTACTTGGATAAGTTGTAGTGTTGGACATGAAAGTTAATGTTTTTTTTAATTGCACAAGTACATATATTTTTTCTTTTTTTTAATTTCAAAACATTATTTATTGTTGTATTAAAAATAAAGACAAGTCAAAGATTCATAAGTAACTGACATTGTCCAAACATCTGAACCACTTGGGGTTCAATTAGAAAGTGCGACTATATGGGATAATACATACATTGCATTTCTTGGATTTTATATTTTTTAGGAATTCTTTTTTTGCCTAATTTTAAAAGTTTAATCCACCTCAAAAAAGAATGCAATAACATCAAATCTTGATGAAAATGTTTAAATTTAGATTTAAACTAATTTAGATTTTTTTTTTTTAACTGTGACTTTAATTCTCATTTTAATGCAATTACACCACTGGTTTGATGTTCTTCAGGAAAAACTGTAAACCTATAGAAATGCTGCGTTCAAATAGTATTGGAATGAATGAAAAAAGGACTGTCCAACTCATGAATGTCAAAAACTTGATTCCAACACCACAGAAGATCAATGTATTTATAGTGTGCCAACTAGGGGGAAAAAAAACACAATTGTAAGGAAAATAAAGCATTTAGGGAAATCATTCTAATTTATTCCCATTTGGCAGGCCAGATTAAAAAGATTAAAAGTTTACTGGGCCGCATATGGCCCCCGGGCCGTGGTTTGCCCATCCCTGCTTTAATATATGCTTCCATCAATCCAGCTCACTCTGAAGCTATCACTCACTACAATATAGCAGATATTTTATTTTTTTCCTGTATAAAAGTTAAAAGTTGCAGAAAAAAGCATTTTGTGCATCATTGTTATTATTCTTATAGAAATTGTAAATCTGAATTTATAGACCAATGGAGTTGTTTTCATAAAAATGTAAATCTTTTCCATCTATAGGATGTTTTTTACCCCCTTATATGACATTTCCAGTTGGTTGAAGGAAAAATGTCAAAGCCTGAAACATTTTTTTTAATTGGACCACACCCCTCAGGCTGTCTGCAAATATGAGGTCCTTGAGTTTTTCAGTTCATCCTTTGGGAGGAATAAATGCCTGTCAGATTCCATTATCTTCTATACTTTTTTCTGTAGTGGAGGATGTTTCACTGGAAAAAACATTTTTTTAAAAAAGAATCATTTAAGCCATTGTGGTTTACATTCAGTTTAGTTATTAATTTTCAAAATAAGAGATTCCCGCAGTGGTGCGGCAGCAGAGCAGTCAGCTCCATGACAGACAGGAAACGGAGGAAGGACTGCAGTTTTGACAGGTTGAGATTTTGTTGCATCAACAGGGAGGTTAGTTCTAACAAGGAAAGAAATTCTGGAGATAAAACAAGGATATATCCATCTTTCCTCCCAATTAAATGTAACTCTTCCCTGCTCGGGCAGGTTAAGTGTTGCCGAGGGCTATTTTATTCCACTAATGGGGAGGAAGCGCAGGTAATGGGATGAGTTGAGGAGGAAAGAGGAAACTTCCTTCTCTTCAGGAAAGAGGGATGAATTCTGTCCAGATGAAGTCTGACCTCGTCTCTTGTGCAGACTTTTTTTTTTTTCTTCACAGATTCTTGTCTCTGATGTGTCTTTTTTTCTCTCTGGAGCTTTCAACTTTTCAGTTCACCCTGGATGCCCCAAGAAGAATGTGGTCTGTTTAAAAATACTGATATAAGGAGATGAAAGAAAAGTAAAGAGCTTTAAACAAACAGAACAAAGGAACTTTTTTTTTTTTTCAACGAACGTTTATTTCAACTGGAGTCCAAAAAAGTTTAATTATGAGAAAGTTACAGGAATTCTTCACATTTAAAAAAAATAAATCTGCAAAAACAACATTTTTATGCCGGACTAATGCATTTTTAGAAATGAACAAATACCTTAATATTTAAAATGGACTTCAACTTTTGTTTTCAGATCATATTTTGATGTCAGATCTCTGCATGTCATCTGAACCAAACACCGCCTGTGTTGTACTTTTCCTTTACTGTTCAGTTTTTACTAAGAGTTTTCGTTAAGGATTAGCAAAATGAGAAAACTAAGAGGATTGCAAAGGGCGTACAAAAGGGAGATTTGTTTCAAAAGAGGTCAAGAGGTAACCATGAAGATTAAAATGGGGGATCAAAAGAATAATTTGGATTTTTAGGGAGACCATTGTGGATATGGAACCAACTGGAGGAGTCGGATTAAAGGATGAAAGATGGCCACAAAGGGTTTGGAAGATCTGAGGATGTCAGAAGAAGGCAGTAGCTGCAGCTAGAGTTACTGACACACATGACTGAGAGACATTTGAGTATTTATAAGATTAACATGCAAAAACAAACAATATATATCTATTGATGGAGTTAAATCAAACCACACTTTATATTTGCAACTTGGTGAAATATATATGTATATTTATATAGATAAATGTGAAAAAAATGGCTAGATTCTCTTCTCTTGCCTCCTGTCCTTATTTTAAAATCACTTGCTGAGTGAATAGTCATGTTTGACTCAAACCTTGCTCAATGAACCGTGTTTTATGGACTTTTGCTGTGCGTCCGTGCGCATATGTGCCTCTGAGTCTATTCCTGCTCTCAGACCATCACATTTATACACTTTTTTCTTTACCCCGCGGGGTCCCTGACAACCCACGGAGCTCTTGGAAATTTTGAATTTTGTTTTCCCCCTGAGGACTGCTTCAGTTAAAAATACGTAATTTCCCTTTTTACTGCAAAAAGTGACACATTTTCTACCATGTTTAACTACTTACATGGTATCAACAGATACAATGCAGCTTCACGTCGTTTTCACATTGTTGCAAAACATTTTGTTGTGAAACATGTTCAGTTTTTATATTTTAAGAGCCAGTGTGAAGGCTGCACAGGAAAGTAGTTTTTTTCTGAGTGTTCTGTGTTCAAGCAGCCGCTTCAATGAAAAGTCCATATAAATACACATTTATTTCAAATAGGCGCTTTACGCTTCTGGGTTCAAAACTCACATTGACGCATAGCTAAGCTTAAATGATGCATTGCAGGTTGAACAGGTTGAACTTTGACCAGATTTGGTAACAATGTTTGAATGGCGTCCCTTTTCATACATTGACGTGCCAGCCATTTGAAATTTGATCATGGAGGAAAAATTAATGATTGCAGATTGCGCCCGGCAGGAATCGTTCATGTGACACCAAGTCTTTCATTTGTGGGAGCAGAGCTATCAACGAAAAAGCCTGGAGCATGATTTGCAAAATTTGAACCATTTTGACATTTCGCACATATGAGCGAGTAAACAGTAGAATATGAGGAGAAGCCCCTCCCTGCTTGTTCAGTGTGAACATGGACAATGCATGTTCAAAAACCTGAAGGCTTTATTTATTGATTAATTTTTTTAAGAGAGACCAAAATGAATGTATTTTCAAATCTTTCAATGTGTGTGACTTAAGTTTACCAAGCTTTTGTGATGTAGGCGGAGTCATCTTTACGTGACAGTGGCGAGGCCAGAAGTAGGGGATGGAGGAGGACTCAGATTTATGTGTCAAAGGCGTCAACTCTGTGTGACAAAGATGGGGCAATATTTTTGTGACAGAAGCAGCACCACATTTTTCTAAAAGAGACAAAACCATTTTTGGGGGGAACGAAGAGCCACATTATGTCTGATACAGGTAGACTCAAATTCATTAGACTGAGGTGGAGCCAGCTTATTGAGACCAACTTTTTGAGAGATGGAGGTGGAACCACAGACATAAATGCACACGCACGCACCTACATGCAATAAAATGAAAAAGTTAGTTAGCATTGCATACAGCTACTTCAACAACCTTTGATCTTTTAGGGCATTTTTGGTCATATAAACATGTTTTAACATAATTTTGAGTTACTGCTACTTCTTATTTCCCTTTATCCATTAAAAAGTAGTTAGTATTGAATTAGATATTTTCAAAAATCAAATCAGTATTAATGGGGTTTCAAGGTTTCACATTTTTTTAGTCTCATTAAGCTTACAAACAAAGACCAGGGGAAAGGAAGTAATTTCACCCGAAACACTTACCAGGAGATTTGAATTTCCTTTTTAAAGACCTCAACCGTGACCTACTTACACACAGACTCACACTGATCCATTCAGTCATTTCAGTCAGGGTTTTGCCATCTGTAGCCTCCGCTCTGACCTAGCAGTATTTGTTTGCCTCCTCCCTCCTGCATCCTGTTGAACTCTGCTGGCCGTTTCACATCAACCGGCAATTTTATGCTTTTATATTTTAATATGATGTTTTACTTTTAAATTCCAGACACATGCTGAGTTCCTTCCGTATAAATAATGAGTGGGTCCACACTAATCATTATCAGTGTCGACTCATGGCGCCTGACTGTTGTGTAGCAGATGGGCATCTTAATCTTCCTAATGCCCCCCCCCCAAGAGCATTTCTGGCATATTATTAAGGTGTTCACCAGAAGCAGCAGATTGATGCAGACACGCGCTCTGAGAACAACATAAACACTAAAACAACCTAGTTATTCAGCTCACTAAAATGGGTTTGATTATGTCCATGTGTGAACACATAAAGCGGTTCTATTTTTTTTTCTGTTGTATTTTGGCAAAGAGTGACTAAAAATGAGTTTTTTTAAGGCTTTGCTTGTTTTATTAATTTCCTAAGGAATTCTACTAATTGTATAAATGTTTAAGAGAAAACAGCTCTAATTGGAATCTTCAAGTTGAATTTCCCTAAATAATCACATAAAGCATTCTTTTTATGTACAAATGTATTCCCGTTGTGTTAACATATTCACTACCTTGACATTTGAATCAAACTTTACGGGACGAAATCCTCAAGTCAGAGACGTGAGGATTTGACGGCTTCATTTGGTATTTGTAGGAAGTAGGGAGGAGACACATTTATCAGGTTAAACGCTCTGTGATTTACCTCACAGGTTGTTGATGTTGATGAGAAGAAGGAAGAACAAGCACTCCTTTATTTTTTCCATGACCTGTCTCTTCTAAAAAACAGCCCCAAAGAACAGCCTTCAACTTCTTTGTTGCCATAATAATCTGTAGAGAAATAAACTTCATGGATTTTCTACTGTAGCCTTTTAAGGTTCACTTTACAGGAAATCTTTTATCTCTGTAACAGAGACTTTTCAAACAGCATGACCTTTAAGGGTCAAAGATCAAAATTCAAGACGTTTTAAGGTATTATTTCCAAATTTAAAAATTCATTGCTTTTAAGACTTTTTCAGACCCCGCAGGAACCCTGTTTATACTGGGAGTGTGGGTTACGGTTGGGCCTTCATTTAGTTACCAAGACAGCATGCTTCAAAACTGAGACAATAAATCTATCCAAGTGTAACTAATTTCTCTGACATTATGCTGCATTTCCCTTCTGCCTGATTTAGTTCTGTGTTGGATGTGATCTCTCTACCCCGAGGTTAAGTCAAGAGGATATTCTTCAGAATTCATGAAAAGTAAACCTTCACTTTTCTGACCTTCTGCTGCATTAATAATAAGTAAACTGTGAAAGGCTTGATTAGCTCAATTTATGGATCAATTGTGGTATTTTTTATGACACTATATATATATTTGTTGTTTGCAAAGCTTGGTGCAACCCTGTTACCACCTCTTGCAGGTAACTGGATTGCATATCTGGACTAAAGTGAGCTTTCTCTCAGGAGCGGAAGTTTAGCTAACAATCATTCTTATGGGGAGATACTAGACCCACCCCAATTTGTGCGTGCATAATTCTTGATTTGTAGCTCATACAATGATAAGCACATAAGTACGAACATTACAAAATAAAACAAAAGAAAAACTACAATTTACACATACACAAATTAAAATGACAGCAACTTGAAATTAACTGCAGGCACAAATGTTTAAGAATTACTCATAAATCGCTTGTTACAGACACAAAAAAACCTCATCTACGCATAAATCTGTCCGTCTCCAAGATTCCTATGAAATTGATTAGTTTAAATGCTGCTTGAATGCTCGATCTGGGCTTTCTTTGCAGCTGCTTTGAACAGAGATTGTGAAAACTTGAAATTTTCTCACTTTCTGAAACAGAAATCCCTCAATAATCGATATGAAAATTAAAATATCTGTTTTTAAAACACTCAACATTAGATTGCCTCTATTCTCATCGCCGCTTTCCTGCAGCACCTTTGCTATGGAACTCTTCCGTAAGCTGGAGGCACGAGGTCCTCCTAAACACCCAGAGAACTGACAGAGTTGATCAGCCCTATGCTCCCGCACTTTGTACTTATGCAAAAATGTATTGTATGAATCATAAATCAAGAATTACGCACGCACAATTCAGGAATTACGTTCTCACAAATCTGGGTGAGTCTATTTTCTCTCAGTGATAATTGTCTTATTCTGATCACATGTGTAACAGGGTTTCAGGTGGTGCACTAAGCTAACTCTCTGGGGAAAATAGAAGCGTGATATCAAATCCATGATTCTCTGCTAAAAAGATTAAGGTGACAGGGTCGCATTCTTGTTATGGGATACATGTTTTCTATATATTTATTTATCATTAGATAAATCATTGCGTTTGCTAAATCAAATGTCCCCACACTTACGACAGACATTTTATTTAAATAGCTTTATTTAAGGTTCAATTTGGAGGGGTGGAACAAGGGGATAATGGCATTTTAAGGGGTACTCAGACTTATTTGGTATTTTTAAGACTTTTTTCAAGCATTCTTTTCTATTAGATTTTGTAGATTTGGCATCAGGATAAGTACGTTTACTTCGAAAATGATTTTTTTGATTTTTCATGTAGGACATTGAAAGTTTTATATGTCTTCAAACTAAAAATAAAAAGTTCCTTAGTTTTATTTGTATCACATTAAATTATTAATTTCAAGAAGTGCATGATCATTTCTTTTTTCTACCCAACATCAGTTTAGTTCATTGTATTTACAGTAATTGTGTTGTTATTTCATTCGGAGAGTAAAACTGTTGCAAAAAAGGCCATGGGAAAAAAAAAGCAAAAAAATTGTATTTTATGTTGAGTATTTTAGTCTTGAGAATGAAAAACTAGAGCTTTTGCGATATGTTGAAACAATGAGGAAATCTCAGAGGTTTATGGCAGATGAAGAGGCTGCTTCCACAGAGTTATGCTCCTCTGATGTTCGCGGGCTGTAATGAAACGATCAAGCTGTGCTTCAGGACAACTGCTGTGCTCATGGTGCAAAACAGAATCCAGGTGATCAGAAGATTACTTGTGAGTGGAGTAATGTGTCTACGTGCATGAGGGAGTGAACCCTAGTGGGGGACAGTTATGAGATGCTAATTAAGATTTTTTTTTTCTCTCTTCACATATACATACCCCACGCCATGTGTTCATTTAAAAAATTAGGAAGAAAATCACTCAAATTTCAAATTTTACAGCAAGATTCTACAGAAATAAGGAGAATTCACCCAATTAAATCTTTGGAAACATTTCGGGTGTTATTTTTTCCTGCAGACCTTTTTTTTTAACACAAAAACAAAGTCTCCATTGAAAGGCATCCGCACACATGAGGTTTTCCAAGAGTTTCTGTTGCGCTGTTGGGTCTGGCATTAAATTGGTGTCTAACAGAATACACCCAGACATTTATTGGCATGAAAACAGAGACAGCCTGCTTGGTTGCCTGATGGACTCTACACACAGTTTGAAGCTCTGGGTTTGCATAAAGCTCTGCATGTGTGTGTTTGACTTTGTGTCTATCTATAGAAAATCCTGTGGGAAAGTATTATTAAAAGCACTTTAGAGCATTTCATGTTGAACACTGACAAATGCAACCAGGACTCCAGGTTTTGCTGAAACTCTTAGGTTAAAAAGAAGTCATAAAAGTGTAGACCCCTGCAGTTCTTAAGTATTTTCAAATCCTAAAGGTGTAAAAAATCTATTAAAGAGAAAAAAAACCCTGGTAAATGTGAATATATTTAACTTTTTGAGCTTTGCAGATTAGAGCTGATGCTGTGGAACCCCTTCTTTGGTTCTTTACAGTGATTAGGCCATTCATAGATAATAATCATTAACGAAAATAAATTGTATGACCTCATGTCAATTTTACATAACCCTTTTTTGTGTAACATGCATGTGCGTCGGTGGTTCAGGCTGTATTCATTTGTATTCACATGCTGGTGACTCATGTCTGGGTATCACACTTTCAGAAGTAAGAGGTTAAATTTGCAAAGTGAAGGGTTAGATTCCACAGTGTGTAGGTAGAGACTCTGAACACGCCTCCCTCAGTGAGGATGCTAAGGCTTTTCAGACCCCTGATTTGTCTGTGTGTGTGAAACGGAGAGGAGAGGATTTTATTAATCTCATGAGTTTGTCTGGGAGGGAGCAGCATGCAGGACCTTTGTCCTCAAAGCATTGGACCTCCAAAAATTATTTAGTCTACTTCAGATGATCTGTCATAAAAGCATTAGTAAATATCCAGCTAGGATTAGTTATGAATAACTCTTTACATAACATGAGTTGAAAGATGGCTCCAGAAGAAACAACCACATGAAGCAGAAATTGAGCACAATCAAAGTGTAGGAAACATTTTGAATTATTCTAAAAATATTTTAAAATATCTAAAATATTTTTGATGCAGTTTAAATGAGTAAATATTTAACTTGACATAAGACAATAAAAGACCAGTAAGAAAGTATATTTGTTTGGTTATCTTGGACAAAAGCAGGAAATGAAGCAAAAAAGTTAAAAACAAACAAAAAGAAATTCCCCCAAAAAAACACAATTTTTAAGTTTTGTTTCAAACATTTTTTCTTGAAAAAAGGTAAAATGCTTAAAAAATGTTTTTACTTTGGATGAAATATCCATCCATCCATCCATCTTCTTCCGCTTCATCCGGGACCGTGTCGCGGGGGCAGCAATCTAATCAAAGATGCCCAGACTTCCCTCTCCCCGGCCACTTCCTCCAGCTCCTTTGGGGGGACCCCGAGGCGTTCCCAGGCCAGCCGAGAAACATAGTCTCTCCAGCGTGTCCTGGGTCTTCCCCGGGGCCTCCGCCCAGTGGGACATGCCCGGAACACCTCTCCAGGGAGGCGTCCAGGAGGCATCCGGACCAGATGCCCAAGCCACCTCAACTGGCTCCTCTCGATGCGGAGGAGAAGCGGCTCTACTCCGAGCTCCCTCCGAGTGACTGAGCTCCTCACCCTATCTCTAAGGGAGCGCCCAGCCACCCTCCAGAGAAAACTCATTTCAGCCGCTTGTAGTCGGGATCTCGTTCTTTCGGTCACGACCCAAAGCTCATGACCATAGGTGAGTACTGGAACGAAGATCGACCGGTAAATCGAGAGCTTTGCTTTCTGGCTCAGCTCTCTTTTCACCACAACGGACCGGTACAGCGACCGTAAAATAGCGGACGCCGCTCCAATCCGCCTGTCAATCTCACGCTCCGATCTTCCCTCACTCGTGAACAAGACCCCAAGATATTTAAACTCCTCCACCTGAGGCAGGAGCACTCCACCCACCGAGAGAGAGCAAACTACCTTTCTCCCGTCGAGGACCATGGCCTCAGATTTAGCGGTGCTGACCCTCATCCCAGCCGCTTCACACTCGGCTGCAAACCGCTCCAATGCATGCTGGAGGTCCTGGCTTGATGGAGCCAAGAAACAACATCATCTGCAAAGAGCAGAGAGGAAATCCTGTGGTCCCCAAACCAGATCCCGGCCCCTGGCTGCGCCTAGAAATTCTGTCCATAAAGACTATGAACAGAACCGGTGATAAAGGGCAGCCCTGCCGGAGTCCAACATGCACCGGGAACAGGTCTGACTTACTGCCGGCCATGCGAACCAAGCTCCTGCTCCGGTCGTACAGAGACCGACAGCCTCAGTAAGGCTCCCGGACCCCATATTCCCAGAACACCCTCCACAGGACACCACGAGGAACGCGGTCGAACGCCTTCTCCAAATCCACAAACACATATGGACTGGATGAGCGAACTCCCACGAACCCTCCAGCACCCTGAAGAGGGTGTAGAGCTGGTCCACTGTTCCACGGCCAGGATGGAACCGCACTGTTGTTCTTGAATCCGAGGTTCGACTATCGGACGGACTCTCCTCTCCAGTACCTGGCATAGACTTTCCCGGGAAGGCTGAGGAGTGTGATTCCCCGGTAGTTGGAACACACCTCCGGTCCCCTTCTTGAAAAGGGGAACCACAACCCAGTCTGCCAGTCCAGTGGTACGGTTCCTGTCTGCCACGCAATGCTGCAGAGACGTGTCAGCCAAGACACTCCACAGCATCCAGAGACTTGAGGTACTCAGGGCGAACCTCATCCACCCCGGAGCCCTGCCACCGAGGAGCTCTTTGACTACCTCAGCGACCTCAGCCCGGGTGATGGACAGTTCCACCCCAGTTTCCTCAGCCTCTGCTTCCTCAACGGAAGGCGTGTCAGAAGGTTGAGGAGATCCTCAAAGTATTCCTTCCACCGCCCGACAATGTCCCCAGTTGAGGTCAGCAGATCCCCACCTGCACTAAGAACGGTGCCTGCAGAAAACTGCTTTCCCCTCCTGAGGCGCCGAACGGTTTGCCAGAATCTCTTTGAGGCCAACCGATAGTCCTTCTCCATGGCTCACCAAACTCCTCCAGGACCGAGTTTTTGCCTCCAAAACAACCAGGCTGCAGCTTGCTTAGACTCCGGTACCCGTCAGCTGCCTCTGGAGTCCACAAGCCAACCAGGCCTGATAGGACTCCTTCTTCAGCTTGACGGCATCCCTTACTTCCGGTGTCCACCGGGTTCGGGGTTGCCGCCACGACAGGCACAGAGACCCTGCGACCGCAGCTCCGGAAAGCAGCAGAGAGACAATAGAGGTGGAGAACATGGTCCACTCGGACTCAATGTCCCCAACCTCCCTCGGTACCTGCTTGAAGTTTTCCCGGATGTGGGAGTTAAAGACCTCCCTGACGGAGGGTTCAGCCAGACGTTCCCAGCAGACCTCACAGTACGTTTAGGTCTGCCAAGTCTTTCCGGCCTCCTCCCCGCCAGCGAATCCAACTCACCACCAGGTAGTGATCAGTGGACAGCTCTGCCCCTCTCTTCACCCGAGTGTCCAAAACACACGGCCGGAGATCGCCTGAAACGACTACAAAGTCGATCATCGATCTCCTACCTAGGGTGTCCTGATGCCAGGTGTACTGATGGACACCTTTGTGTTCGAACATGGTGTTCGTTATGGACAAACTATGATGATGAAATATGCTTTTGTAAAATTCTGAACTATATAGATCATATTATAAAAAAAGTTAACTGTAATCACAAACAGTAATAAAATAGCACAATTATTTTCTTTTTAAATATATGTAAATTGATTAAAAAAAAATAATATAAATTACACATTTACATTTTTCTATTTAAAAAAAATCTTTTCTATTTTTTTTAATTAACTTATGTGTTAGATCAGATGAAAATCACATAAATAATTTCATTTAGTTTATTAATTTAATGTTAATTTGTACATCTTTTATAAAAAAAATGAAGTACAAATTAGACCTAATAATGTATTTTGTAATCGTTATAACAGATATGCAGAAGTTCAAAGTATATATATAATATAAGCGCATTTAACAATGCCAATATTGAACAAGTTTTAATTTAAGTGTCAATAAACATGCTTTGCTTATGTTTAGTTTTGCTGAAACTCATGAAAAACCTTAAGGAATTACATCTTTGTAGCTTCATGAGTTGAATTAGAAGAAGAACAGGGTTCCTGTTTTGTATTTTAATAATAATAATAAAAAAAACTGAGGAAACCACAAGAAAATGCATCTTTTCAGTCCCTAAAGTCAAAGAAAGTGCAGATGTTGTCCGTGCTTCTTGACTACACCGGTATGTGTGTTATTCTGGGGGTCAGTTAAAGTTTTGCATTTGTGTAAAAGGTCAGTTTCTACACTGTCACAGTAAGCAGGTTTAATGTTTAACTCATGTGAGAGAAGACGAGCTGGACAGGACAGAATAAATGCAGCACACAGGCTGGATAAGGTCAGAACAGTTACCTTCGCTTACAGCACACAGGCACTTTTCTCATTCTTGACCTTTAACAGTGTTAGCATGTGGAACACTTAGGCGGCTTACAGAAAGAGTCAGGACATTTGCCTCAAAGCACAAACAACACTTTCTGACCAGCGCAGCTCACAGCTGTGCTTTCTGCACCGAGCGGAAGGTCAAACTGATCCTAAATGAGGTATGCCCACACAGAGCTGCATCTCTTCATGCTTCGTGCTGCTTTAGTGCTGAACAAGAATGAGGAAACTAACACCTCCAGGCGAATAAAAACATTGGATGAATTACACTTAACCTAAATGAAACCATTTTAGATTCTTTGTTAAATGGGTTGAGGGTCCAAAACCCCAAAAAATTATTCAAAAAAAGGAAAACATCTCTTAACACTTTCCTGTCCACAACTGAAAACAGTTTTTAATTGACATCATGTTGGACCTAAACTAACCGCAAAAAGCTATAGAATGACTAGAAGACTCAAAGTTTATTTTATTAAGCATACTTGAGTATAAGTATATCAAGTTTGCTGTAGATTATGTACTATTATATAAAAACAACACTTTTGTTTTTTCTCCCATTTGTCATGAGATGATAATTTTCTTCAAATGTGTTCATTTTTGTCCTTTGTTGACACACCTCACAGGTGTGTCTTATCAAGATGCTGACGAGCTAGCATGATTATTGCACAGCTGTGCCATAAGACTGGCCACAATAAAAAGGCCACTCTGAAACATCCAGTGTGTATTATAAACAAAAAAATGGCAATTTTTTTTTTTTTGATTTCATCAGTGGGTTTAAAAAACATTTGTATGAAAAAAAACAACAACACAACTTTCTGTTAATTCCTTGATGTAGTGGGAGTTACATGGTTAAAATAGAATTACCGTATTCATTGGTTTATGTTTTCTTTTTTTTTTTTGCCTGTTGTTTGTGCTCCTCTTCCCATGTTTCAGCCTTGCTTGAAAATGGAAGATGCTATCATTGTTGCATCATCGAATTTGTAAATCCTCCTACTGAAGCACACGCATAATTCAGCTAGATTCCCATTTATGCAGATTTCCTTTACAGGACTCCACATATAGGCTCATAAACAGTTTGGCCTCAGTGTGATCTCACTTAAACATGCGGCATCAAACTTAACTGTTGAACACAAAACTGTCATAGATGAAAGTGACACAAAAGTAAAATGTGAACGTTTGCTTGTAGGTGACAATTTTAACAAGTTATTGCTTTAATAAACACAACTGGACTTGTAACCGTATCACAAATATGGAGGAATTCCATCCTTCTCAATCTCTCCGCCCCCCTTTTCAGTATTCCACACGATGCAGAGAGGAATTATGTCGGTGAAATGAGACACCATGAAAAAATGCTGTCATTAAAGTAGTTGTTGTACTTTGATCTATGCAGGGTCTCCATTGCCTCCAGGCTTGCTTTGCATTTTATGATTTAAAGACATATTGCAGATTAAGTCAGTATGCAGACGTCTAAACATCAAATTCAGTCAATGGGCTGAGAAGCCTCGGTAGCGAGTCCAATGATTTGCATTCATTCTTGTTTTGTTCCGTTTTCTACCCAGCATAATTCTTTTCTTCCCTCTTTGTTTGCAAGGAAATAGCGGTTACGCTCCAGAATATAAATAAACCTAAACGGAGACGTTTGGTATCAATCTGCAGTCACATAAAGGTGGTGCTCACATCCCAGCAAATAAAAGCTTATCTCCTGTAAGCGTATCTGTTCCATGTCTTTATTCTTTGCAGCATCCCAGATGTGGACCTTGCATGTGCAGGTGGTGATGAATATCTCATCAGTGTGTGTAGGGTTTTGTGTGTCACCACAAAAAGCTCCACAAAGGAGAAGATAATCACGCATCCACAGTCCCTGCTTCTGCTGGACCACACAGTCAGTGCACCGACATGGTGTGGAGCAAGCGGGAAGCGAGCGGTCTACCAGAAAAACAGTCAAGCGTGGAGATCCGGAAAAGGAATGCAGCCTTGCGTGCTTCATTATCTCACAAGCTTTGATAGAAGACAGGAAAAACTACAATCCTTCAGGTTTCTGTTTGCCAGGAAAAGACCCAACACCCCTCAGTTACAGTGAACAGACTGGATGTTTTGACAGCACTCTTTCAGCTCATTTTTACAAACGTATTGATTCTATATGCTTTTTCTTAGCCCGATGCAGATATTAAATTTGTCTTGCCTCTAAATGTGTACACTATGCACACATTGCATTGGGGTCATATTTCTTGCTCGAGGGATATTGAACGCTGTAAGATTTCTACAGGATTTATGCAGAATATTTTTTTGTGAGTATTATTTATTTATTTATTTTCTCACAATTTCTGTCAAAAACAGGTGGAGGACAAGTGAACAAAAAACCTGGACTGTAAGAACTGAAATGCAGTGACAGCAGATATTTCCAAACACAGTAAACTGAGATATCCACTTGTTCTTTGTTGCAAATGCCACTTGCAGAGGAAACTCTTAATTCTTTGACTCTCACAAAGTTTACATCTAAAATGAGATGAGAAAATACTTTTTTTGTTTAGCCAATGATGCATTGTTGCTAGGGGTGTGTATAGGTGAGAGTCTGATAATACGATATGCATTAGCGACACACATTTCATGATGAAACAATATAATAATAACACAATATATTCCAAATTTTCATTATTTTCTTTAAAGATTACGACTTAGATAAAACTTTTACTGAATATTAATGCATCTTTCATTTTGACAAAATTGTAAAAATTCACTTGTGATTCTTTCTGAGAAAAGTGCTAAAGATTCTATTCTATTCTATTCTATTCTATTCTATTCTATAATGGTAGAATGGACATAAAAGTACATTGAATTGAAAACTTTTCTGTATTTCAAACTATTCAGACTGGTGAAGTGTTGAATCTGATATTCAGACATTCACAATTGGTGAAAAAATATAAAGTTTGAATAAGTGAACTATACCAACAAGGATTGCAAGGCTAAGATTATCCATTATTTTTTCTCTCGTTGCTTTGCCCTGTCCTCGTAGTTCCTGGCCAATGGCTGTCATGCAGTTTTGTTATAAACTTTGGTTCCAAACAGAAATATCTGGTTGAGAGGCAGCCTGAATACAGACCAATGGCTCAGGACTCAATGCAGGTCAAATTAAGTCAACTAACAGACTTTTCCAGTCTGAATTACCCCCCCCCCCCCCCCCCCCCAAAAAAAAAAAAAATATGATTACAGATCATTACAATACTTAAATAATTAAATGAGACAAATATTTATCTCTTGTTCTTGATATTTTGGAAAATCACATTTGATAATTAAAAGTATTTAAAAAAAGATGAATACAATAAAAACAGCATACCTGGTTCTTCTTCCCATACTTATCACTTTGTAAATTACAATAATCTGACACCTCTTTTTAGAAGCTGGATCATTTTACATTATATGTTTAATAAAATATACATATTAGCTCTCCTAGAACTCTTTGGAAAGTGTTGAAAGCCTGAAATGTAACAGAAAATTTCGACATGATAAATCTTCTGTTCTAAAATTCAACAATTCAATTTTGAGATATTGTTTCTTTACTACTTCACTCCAAAAAAATGCACCAATAAATGGTAAAGAACAATTTGAAAAAAACGTCAAACACTCCCAACACATTCAGTTTTCATCTGTTCCACAGTGGTAAGTTTTTACACCTTCAGAAAAGGTTTAGAGAGTCAACAAAGTGTTCTGTGGTTTTATGGAAATGATGAAGAACATCTCCAGCTGCGGCTTCTTTCCAAAGCAGACGCCTGCACTTGTGTTTGGTAGAGGAGATTAGACATGGTTTAGGTTGGCACTCAAAGAGGATTTTAACCAAAAAAAAAAAAAGAGGAGTCTCCCTTCTTCCCAGCTCCCCTATAAATGAAGAAAAAAAGAGTGACTCCAGAGGAACTAAAACATCACAAAGATGTCATTTTAAAGTTATGACATTTTATTTTGAACTTTCAGCTCTGCTTTCAATTTAAAAGTTTAGTTGTGATATTTTATGACAGTGAAGATTCTTGTTCAAGCAGCTCTTGTCGTCACAAGATTTTCTGTACTTAGAAGATTTCTGTTCCTCTGTTCTTCAGAGCAGCTGGACTCTAAAGATTCAACAACAGTGCGTCTTCCATTCCAACTGCTGGTGGGGAAGTTCTAACTCTCCCGTTTTCTTTTTTTGCTCTAAAAAACAAGAATCCTGTCATGCTATTTTTCACATTTCAGATTTGTAGCTTTACCTTGACATAATCTGCTGGCTTGTTTGATTGACAGAGTCACTGCAATTCATGGAGCATGGAAAAGTCAGAAATCACTTGATGACCTCTGTAGGGCAACAGAAGCAAAGGTTAAACATTGGAGAAAAGAAAAGTGGAGATAAGATGAAAATATCACAGTCCAATAAATAAATATTTGCAGAGATCTACTGACAGTTTGCAGAGGCTTTTACTATAAGTGTCTCTGTAACTTCCTTGGTGATGAAGGTCAGTTATGAAGATCAAAATTCCAAAAAATGTGAGAAAAATCTCTTAGACGCTTGGTTCGTGACTCTTGAGAGAGCTGACATTTTGAGATGACAATGATATTGTGTCATAATTACATTTGCCATGACCTGTTTGACACACACATCCTGTGTGATCTGAATGGAGGGAAATGTCACAAATTTATTCAAAAGAAATCTAAACGCTTGCAGGAGAGCACATAGAAAACGTTGTGAAAGCCTCTTTTAATGCAGCACTTGTCATGTTATTCACTGCTGGTTCTCAGAATTTTATATAAATACACATTCCGTGGTGAAAAAGTTGATGCAAAGTTTAATGACGTCCTGTCGTGTGATCAGACGTAGTGAACACAAGTTCTGGTTTCTGTAAAGTCAGTATTCTGCTCAGTTAAGTGCTCTGATACACATGGAAGTGCCTTTAGATTTTAGATTCTTTTAGAAACATGCCTACATTATAAACTATTGACTTCATGTACTGTAAGTCACCAAAATGTGTTTTTTCTTCTAGTAGGTTTGCCTGACAACTGCCAAATTGGAGGAAAATGCACTAAAACCTGAACTAACCCTGGTTCACACATATCAATTACTAGATAATAAGAAATACTATAAATGATGAAAAAAGGTTAGCTCTTGATTCATTTGTCCATCCAATTAATCAGCCTAAATAATCTCTTTTGCTGTTACAAGGTTGCTGGAGCCAATCCCAGACACTACTGGGTGAAGGGAGGGTACATCCTGGACAGTTTGCCTCTCCATCACAGGGCAGGATAATATTAATTTTTTCTAAGTTTTTTCAAACAGAATTTTGAATTCTCCAAATCCAAATTTCTATAAACCCCATTGTATAAATTTGCTAGCTTCTAAATTGCAATTTTTTTTTATTTTTTTTTTTATGTTGTCCTTGTTATGGTTTTTACATCATGCACTTGCCTGAATTTGTTATTGATTTCAGTACTGTAGAATTTTTACCTGCTTAACTGTGAAATCTTTGGATTTATCATATCCATGAATTGCTGACGCTTTATTTAAGGACAGGAGCAGAATCAATGCTCACAGATGTCAAACCAGTCACAGATCTGACATCTGGCTTCATATCCTGCAGCAGATATTGAAGGGCCAGATGTGTTATTCCAGCCAGTTCTGTTTCAGGGATTAAACATGCAGAAATGATGCAACACAGAAGCAAAGGTCAGTATAATTCATCTAGACACAACTCATTCAAGTGTTAGTCACAAATCTAAATGCTCATATTGAGTTGAGGCATGGGTGATTCTACAGTGTGTTTTTCTCTAAGAATGTTTAATTGGCCAGAATCACTAAATAAAACAGATTATATATTTTAATTAAAATATGTAAATGATTACATGATTTCCCTCTAAAAACCCATTTTGGAACATTTTCAAACATTCCAATTAATGTGGCTAACTAGATGTTGTAAAGCAGGGACAGAGTCTTTAAGATCCATATGCAAACGTTTTACTGAAGTGGAGCATGGGCAAGACATAATACGTAGTAGGGCTGGGCGATATGGTAAAAAGAGAAAATCACGATTTTTTCCATTTCATTTCACGATTTCGATTTTATCACGATTTTTTTTTTTTATAAATTCACATTGACAAAAATTGAATTATGATTTTAGTTGAAAGAAGCAAACACATTTTGAACAAATATTTAGATTTTTTTCAAAATTTAATTTCAAATGCATTACAAGCATTGATATATATTTCTGGATTGGCCCTTGCCTACATGCCTATAGACGGAGACGTGCGCGCTCAGGCGCCATCATCATGAATTGATTCATGGCAGCAGAACACAGCTGTTTCAATGGAGGACAGGCAGACATCAATTGCAAAAATCGGGCTAGCTCCTTCATTTCTCAACTGATTTTTTAATAATATGGCTCAAATTAAAGCTTAGAAAATAACTAATCTTTTGGTATATTTAAATATTTATGATTTATTAAGATCAAGCTGTAAAATAGAGCAAGAATTGTGCATTCTACTGCTACAGAAAAGGCATTGATGTCAAATGAACAGCTTCTTTAATACTCATGATTTTTTATTTTGCCTCTGTGCTAAAATCCATAAAACAGATTGTAAATGCTTTTCACTCAAGACCAGAAATGAGAGAGACTGAAGAAGTTTAATAGCATGAATGACTGATACAGTTTAGTAAAGTCCTTTCCCTGTTAAAAACGTCTCAAAGTGGTAAATAATAATAAAAACACAATTTACCATATTTTCAAATGAAACTACAACTTTTATTATTTTTGTATTACATATATGGTAAATAAATCTCCAATTGCTTCAGGATTTACCTTCAAATAGACGATTCATTGTACTTTGAGAAAAAGGCTCCAGCTAGCATCTTTAACTGATACAAATAATAATAATAATAATAACTTTGATCATAACATCAAATACATCTACCAAACTGTTCAGATTCAAAACACAGTGATGATAGCAGTAAACGGTGTTTCAGGTTAAAGTTTACGGTCTCAGCTCCTTCCCTAACATCTTCTCTCTGCGGTGTTTATGTCACTGAGCAGAAAGCTAGCGTTAGCATTAGCATTAGCGCTGTATCTTCCGGCCGGGCTTTCTCCGGTCTGTTGACCAAAAAAAAAAAGATCAATCGTGACGGCACGGATTACAAAATTATATGCGAACTCACTTAAACTTCTTACAAAGACAAAACAAAGAAAGTGCGACTGACAATAAGATATAGCCTCCTAAAGTAGCTAGCTACGAGCTAGCAAAACAATGCAGCAACGTTCATCTTGACCACATATTTTACGTGTTTCCAACATGAATTTCCATCCGTTTTTGTGCAGGTTGAATGTAAATACGAGCGATTAACATCCACCATGTTTTAAAACATGAAACATTAATAAAAAACATACGTCGAAGAACCAAGCTAGCATGCTATCTCTGAGTTGCTAGCACCCACTTTAGCACACAGTTCAGCCTAATTTCTCTACTAAAATGTGTTTGCTGTCATGTGATGATTCCTCTCCATCGGATTATTTTGTTTTCGAGGTTTTTTGAAGTCGATTGCAAAACACCGTTGCCTTTTATGCTTCTTTTCGTATTTTTTTCGGACCTCCGCTATTTATTTACTCTAGAAGACTCAACGCATACTGACGCCGGCGCCGAACGTCTGTCACGCTGTATGTCATGTGACTTACAAGAAAAAAACACCGGGGAGGAGGAGGAGCAGCTTGGATTTAAAGTCACAGGCAGTCAATAAGCTTTTGCCGTCTCGCTCTTGGAACTTTCGTAGAAGATCGCGATAAAACGATCTCTCAAAAATGACAGATCGTCAGCTTTGGAGATCATATCGCGGTTTTATATCGTCATATCGCCCACCCCTAATACGTAGTAAAATACATGCAAAGGTCAAAGTATCACAAGGGGGAGAATCAACGAGAAAACAGGCAAAGGTCAAGACACAGAGGGGTAGCTGGGAATAATATTCCTAAGAATGTCTCAAAATAGAAGTGGCTGGTGGTTGTTTAAATGCTGGATGATGAGCTGATGGTGATCAGCTGTGCTGGAAGGTAACGGCTGTGCTGGATGAAAGGTGGCTGATGGGACTTGTAGTGAGGCAGTGGAGGTTAAAACTCTGGCGAGGGCTCCCTCTGGTGGACGGACGTGGGAGCTGATGGTTGAATCATGACATGTTTATCTGACACCTGTTCTTACTTTTAAAACATATAACAAAGGCTCTTAAGCTACAACTAAAAGATCATTCCAGAATTGGAGGGGATTTTGCATGAACCAAAACTAAAAATAATAAGAAAAAAATATCAAATAAATCTAGAGTACCAGCTGTCAGTAACAGATAGCTAAATAACTAGCTTCTTCCTGGGAGAAAGCTTGTTTCAGTCCAGATTTACAACCCTGTTACCTGCAAAAGGAGACATCAGAGTTGCACTTTGATAGTATATCACCTATTATTAATGAATATCTAGAAAAAAGTAAAATAGAGAAGAACTACTTTTCATGAATTTTAAAGTCCAAATGTCCTGACTTTTATGCCTCGTTTCCACTGAGTGGTACGGGTCGGTCCGGTGTAGGTACCACATGTGCTCGGCCTGCAAGATCGGCTTGGGGGCTTGCAACTTGATCATGTGTAAGATTGCGATTATTCCGGACCATAAAACCACCATCACGTGACATAGGAAATGACACACATGCGTCATAACAATGCACGGAGTCTTCCAGAGTAAAGAACCGAGAAGGTCCGAACAAGTACGCAGAGAATCATAAAAGGGGGCACAAGATTTTCAATCAACCGCAAAAACCTTGACAACAAAATAATCTGATCGAGAGGAATTATCACAGGATAACAATCGCATTTTAATAAAGAGAAATCAGACTGGGAAACATGAAGTTTGTGCTAAAGTGGGTGCTAGCGAGTAGCATGCTAGTTTGCTTTTGGTCGCACATAAAAAATTGAGTGGTTCTTTGCACATAATTTTTTCAAAATACATCCTGGCAGTGTTGAACTTCTTTGTGGTTGAACGGACGGGGAGCATTTTCTCATAATGGAGGCATCTAAAGAAGTTTTGGATTTATATGCATTTTGGAATATTTCTTTTTTCAAATTGGGATTTAAATAAAGTTTCTCTTGGAAAAAGATCTCGTTGAAAAAAATGTCTCTTTTGTGATACACCAAATTGCAGACAAATAGATCGATTAACATCCTCATTTTCCACATCTGAGCTGGAAACGGTATGGCTGGATTCTCACTATTTTTTGTTGCACCGATAATGTTAGCTTGGGGTTTAAATATACTGTTAGTGGGAGAAGCGTAAACAAAGGGATGATGGGATATCAGAGGAGGCTTACTTCCGCCCAATGGTCAGAAGCCAATTTCTGATGAAGTCATGTCACTCTGCACAAACAGGTAGAATAAATGATCAGGGAAAAGGTAATTTGAATTTTTGTTTCCTTCTGCAGAATAAAGCCTAAAATGATTCTCTCATTGGATGTTATTTATATATTCCAAAAAAAAAAGAGAGTAAAAATTACTTTAAAACTACTTTAAGGTTAAGTAAGTCTCTGATACTTAATTTTAGACGCTTAAAACAAGTAGTTTTCTTACCAATACATAAAGTTGAATGAGCATAAAGCAGTTTTTTAATAACTCTAAACCCCTCCCCAGCTGTCTCTATCTTTCTGCCCCCGTCAGTGCGCACACCTCTTCAGCTTTTACTGAGGGAGGGAGCGGGAGAGATCGTGGTACTTCCAGCTATAGATTTGGCTCTCAGAGGCAGCCAGCCTCCTCTCAGCTCATGAAGCATCCTGGTGTTGGAGGGCAGAGTTATGCATTCGGGACAAGCCTGCCTCGGTGCGGCTGGAGCGCCACTTTTCTCCCCATCTCGGACGAAGTGGCCGCGCCGGAGGATGTGAAGCAGAAGAACACATTTTCCTGCAAGGCTGAGGCGCAAACGACAGCGGAGGATGACGGAAACCGCCGCTGAGACGGAATAAAACACATCCTGATTGGGACAGCTGCTCCGGAATCAGACATCAACGCGCCGGAATTCCCTTTGTCTCCACGTGTGGAGAGCCGCGAGGTAATCCCAGTTCATGGGATTTATTGAACTGTCTGGATTGTAATCTTATACTTCCTTTGACTGTTGAATCAGAATTAATCTGGATTTGATGCCTGCCAGGTGTAATCCAGACTCAGGTTCAGGTAAACCTCAGGGTTCATCTCAGGTGATTCCACTTTGAGGCATTAGTGGCAATGTTGAAATGATTTTTCTGTCTATTTCACTTTGGAATAGTAGATAAAAACAAGTGTTCATTAGGTTTTTTTTTTTTTAATCCATTCAGAACTGACTGATAGATTTAACCCTTATATTTTGTTCAGAACAAAATTGACCCACAAATATAACCTTTTTTTTAAACACTTAAACCCAATTATAACTCAATTTAACCCTTATAGTGTCTTCGGGTCAAGATGGACCCACCCGATTTAACCTGATGTAACCCTTCAACCCAACTTTGACCCGATTTAACCCTTTGTGCTATCCTCGGCATGTTTACATGAAAAGTGGGGTCATCTGGACCCCACAAGAGAGTGTGCTAAATTATTGTTTTCCTTCAAGGATTTTGTATCTTTCACTGGTTTTCATGGCAGATATAAAGTCCTGTCCACCCATGTCATGGGAGGGATCACACATTAATATAAGGGTAATCTGGACCCCATAAAATAGCACAAGGGTTGACCTTGCATTGTGTTTGGGTCAAAATTGACCCGCCCGATTTAACCTTATTGAACCCTTCAACCCAATTTTGATTAGATTTAATCCCTACATTGTGTTTGGGTCAAAACTGATCCTCTCAATTTTACCCTTTAACCCAATTTTGACCAGATTTAACCCTTATAGTGTGTTCGGGTCAAAATTGACCCAGCTGATTTAACCCTTTAACCCAATTTTGACCAATCTAACCCTATATTGTACACAATGTCAGGGATCTAAGGGTTCTCCCTTTTTACCTGAGCACAATATAAGGGGTAAATAAATCGGGTCAAAATGGACCCACTATGAGGGTTAAATAAGCCAGGCTTGGGTGAAGCCCTCAGCAGAACTTTTTTTGTATTCAAAGCATGAACTGAGGTTGAGACTGATGCTCAAAAATAATCCCTACTAGGTCAAGGAGGCATTATACAGAGACTCCCAGGACTAAAGGAGCCAGTTCTCCATTCCTGGAATTGTGAATGCAAGTGTAAAACAGAAAAATCAATTTGCTGATGGCTTTTATGGCAGGTGCACTTCCTTTCTGTATTCTTCTCATTCAATTAACTTTCTCATGTTACCAGTTAGATCATTGCACTCACCCTGCAACCCCCCATAACTCTCCATGTCTGACCGTCTTCATGCCACCCCCTCTGTTTGTCGTCTTCCCATTGTAAAGCCTGCTGCTTTCAATCCCAGTCAAAGCATACGGCTGGCAGAGTGTTGGTTTCTAAGGCTTGCTGCATCCAAAATTCAGAGACTATTGATCTGTTGGCTTCCAGTCAGTGTTTAAATGTGGACGCACATTGATCCACAAGGTTCCTGTTCACTCACTGCCAGAAAATATGAGAAAACACACACTTCGTCTAGCTGAGTTTTACCGACTTTTACCAGTTTAAACATTTAATAGTTGTTGTTTTGTTGTGGAAATCAGTTGGACTAATGTTTCAATTAATCAGTTGATACTCAGTCTCCATTAAGATTGCTTTCAGTCAGGGCCAGAGCTAAAGGAGTTGGGGCCCCTGGGTTTGGGGGAACTTTTGAGACCAGGTCTACAACAAAATATTATGAATGTTTTGATTTATCTTGAGCATTGGTAATACAGAACCAAGAAAAAATCATGGGACATTTCAAAACGAAAGCACCCGTATTGATAAAGGTGAAAATCAAAGTACATCATTTAATGCTTTCACCGGTTGATCTCTAAGTTAAACAATCTGTGATTACAACCTATCCCGCGCCCAATCAAACACTTGGATGCACAATTTATTAGCTTTAGAAAATCTCAGTGTCCCAATGTGAAACAATTATGTCACTGATACAAGAGTTGTTGTAGAAATAAGTTTTCAGATTTGATCCGGAGATCAGAAGATTGGGTTTTAAGTAGCTAAACTAAATGGAAAAAAGATGAAAATACTTAAGTGTTAGAAAATTAACAATACTGGTAATATTTTGACAAAAATAAAAATGGCAATGAAAAATTTTAGTTCCGTTTTTGGTTTCAGAGTGTTTCTGCAAAAATGAAAGTGAATAAGAATCTGTATATGAGCCTTACTCGATCCTACTTTTGAGGTTCCCAATGGTCTTTTAATTATGACAATGCCCTTTTTGTCCAATTTAAAAAAAGAAAAAACTTGTGTCAATTTCTAACACTGATTCTGCAGGAGTTGACTAGAAATTTGCCTCTGAGTTGTGGGCAATTGGCCCGATTTCCCATCATCCAGCACTTTACAAAAACTCCTGCTAGCTTACAACTCCTTACATCTCCAACTTAACATCCCCAGTGGAACAAAGACGATGACCAGCATTGGAGATATCCTGACTTACACTTTTGAGCCAGATAGAAGCTCGAATGAGGAAAACGTTCATGGATCCATTTGTCTGCAAGTGGATGCATCCGCTGGGTGCAGGGAACCTGTGGCTCGCTGATTGTAGCGTCAGGAATGCTGGTGGTGGAGGACCCAAGCGCAAGAGATGAGACTTGAACTTAAAAATGACTAAATTATGGGAGAACAAACCAGTGATGTAGCAGGACAGAGCAGATGACCTGACAAGTATGAACTGAAAACCAGAAACTTAGGAAAGGTTGAGGTCAATAAACTGAAACAAAAGCAGCTGTGAATCATGATTAACCTGAAACTGGATTGACTGACAGGGGAAACTCAGAACATGACCAAATATAACCTTATCCAAACTGAACCACAGAATCCTCACATGTAGTTAGCATGTAACAATGACATGTTTTTGTCTGCTCCTGAGTCACTAAGGCCAAATCCAACTTCTTGCATTGCCCCACCGGCTTCTCCATACCCCCTCAATTGTATGGACATTTGAAGCTTTAGTGGTGTCTGAACTGGTTTCTTTTTTTTAAAGGAAGGTTAGAGACTGAGAATTTGCCATTCCTCTGCAGGTACAGTGATCTTAGGAGAAACACATTTCTTCACGTGGGTGTGCTCTGAAGCACAGAAATTTACATTTAAATTCAAATAATGACTTTTTGTTTTAGCATGACTTTTAAAGTTACAAAACCAGCGTTATGTGTTTTACCAGTGCTGGCAGTCCTGTACTAACATAGATGACTATCGTGGTGTGGTAGTGTTGTCCAAATTTGAAGAGACTATTTTTCTATAACTCCCTGTTTGGTGGGCTAAATGTAGAGGTAGGGAGAAGCCAGATTGGATTCGGCCAAAGATTTGAATAAAGAAAGACTCAGAAATTGTATTTTAATCTTAATTTTCCTTATATTTGCCCTCCAATCATAAAAAAAAATACAGAAGAACATGTAATGAACACAAAAAACACAATTTTAATTTGAGTAGGTCATTAAAGTTGGGGAATAGACAGTTAATTATTTGTGCTTTTGTTGCCAAATTTTAAGAAAAAAATATGAAATAATATCTGATGAAAAAATGACAATTACACAGCATTCTCTGATAATCAACAAACAGCAGCATGAAATACTAAGCAGTGCTGATAATATAAGCAGATGCCATGATTCAACAGCCTGCAGGATAACCTTCAGAAGTAATAACCCCAATTGTACTTTCATCTGAACAACTTAATCTCTCACATCACTTTGCAGCATGTCTAGCCTGCATTTCTGTCCCTGAGGCTTGCAGGCATTTGTTTGTGTGCAGCTCGCTTTTTTTTGTCAGAGTTTTTAAGCAAGAGTTCAGGTCTGGCCATTTGCAAAAACCTTGATTTTGCTCTTTTCAGCCATACTGTTGTAGATCTAGTGCTGCAGCTTTTGCATGGGATTTTGAGTCTGTCTAGCTGTTAGATGGAATTGTGACAATAAACTCTGGAAAATTATGTTGTAAGCTAAATAAATGTAAACAACTTAAGGCCTGTTTACAAATATTATATTTTCAAGATGTTAACGTTCTACCTTTATAGACTTATTGCTGTTAGATGTGCTATGCTATCACTCCTGTGCACAAAGT
This sequence comes from Oryzias javanicus, assembly GCA_003999625.1. Taxonomy (NCBI): domain Eukaryota; kingdom Metazoa; phylum Chordata; class Actinopteri; order Beloniformes; family Adrianichthyidae; genus Oryzias; species Oryzias javanicus. Next base: position 15,221,267 of record CM012440.1, read on the forward strand.
TTTTGGTTGCACTCCCATAAATCTCAGCATTTACTATATTTATTTATTATACTACTGTGCGAATGTTCCCTGATACCCATAATCCTTTATGTTTCTGTTTTGAATTACATTTTTTTACAATTTGTTTGATTTAATATTAGCAACTACACTTTAAAAAGAAATGCACACATCTATTACTCGATTTAACAAATGCACCCAAAATCGCTCACTAGTTAGGATATTGAGAACAAAAGTTTCAGTGCCTTGCCCAAGGACAAATGTTGAGCGATTGTGGGTTGAACCTCCAGTTCCAGCTGAGCCTCAGCCATCCTCTAATTTGTTTTGTCATCATGTCAAAGAAGTCTATGTACTGGGCTGCTGTAATACATAATTTATTATGCAAATCATCCTGTTTGGGCACATCATAATAATTCATTTAAGCATTTCAATGTGGTGTTGTGATTTTGGCTAAAACTAATATGGCCTCAATATAGGATATGAAGATGTGCTGTGGACAGAAAATCTATTTTTATTTTATAATCTGGGATTCTAACCCCCTGAAGATCATGCTTACCTACCATGGAGGATCTCCAGCAGACAAGCCGGCCACTTTGCATAGCTTACCCTGCTGATCATCATGCATGTTGACTGTTGGAAAATGTTAAATGCACTGGAGCGTTGAGTTCATGTGCCTTTGAGTCAGTCTTAAAATGGAAATATGTAAATTTACATTGAAAGGGTTTTTGTGTCTCTGAGCTGCTACATAGAAACAACCGTCACCCTTTGAACTCAGTTTTCTAAGCTTTCATTAGACAACACTCATCAAATGTTATCCTGAGTCCTGCTGATCACACAATCAAATCTCATATAAAGATCCACTTTTTTAGACAACAAAATGTCTTCTCTTTTTGAATCTTACTAAGTGCTTGACCTTTGCTTTCTACATATAAAACATTGTATTTTCTTACTAAACTTTACCAAGGCCAGAAATCAAACCACTGACAATCATTTCTCCTCAGCCGTTCTGAGATGTGCAACAAAAAATCCTCTTCAAATATTCCAAGAACGTCTTCTCATGCTCATTATGTTTTTGCATAGCCAGATTAACATAGTGTGAGATTTATTTTAAAGGTTGAATATTAAGTTAAATGTAATGGTCTTAATTTTAGACTGCTAATAGAAAAATAACAAAAAAGTGAAAGAAAATAGCATTTAGAGGCAGTCTTTAAAACCCTCTGATTGAAGTTGTTTTTTTTTACATGTTCTTGTGCTATTTTCTTATAATGTAGGACATATATAAAGAGAATTATGATTAAAATAGCATTTCTGAGTATTTACTTATGCAAATAATTGCAAATTACCAGCAGGCGCAAAAATGTCTTTTGAAAAAACTTGTAGTTGTAACGCACGAACTACAATCAGCAGGCCTCAAACTCCCTGCTCTGCTCCATTCTGATGCATCCACTTGCAGACAAATAAATCTATTTGTGTCTTTGTTTTCCTCATTCAAGCTGGAATCCCTTAAATGGAAGTTCAGCACCTTTGATTTGGTAGAACCATAGACACCTGGATAAGGTGTCTTATTTTCAAAATCAGTTTGGCTCTATGGAAAGGAACCCCTTCAATTGGTTCCATGAAAATTTGCGTTTCAGTTGGCAAAAAAAGAAGTACTGCGTTAAAATTGAGAGGCACCGTTCAACACGTCCAGATGGGGAACTTTTTTTTTTTTTTTTTTACAAGTTAAACTATTTATGTTTGGTTGTATTCATGTGTGGCATTATGCAGGTCATGTTTATGGTTTAAATAATAATTTATTGTTTAAAATGATCGCTTAAATGAAAAAAAAAAAAGACGAGTTTAAGAATACGGTCATTTTGTGTTTTTTTTGGCCAACAATTTGCATCTGCTTTTAAACTTATTTTCTTTTAAAAATATTTCTGCTTTTTTTTAGAAATTAAAAATTCAAAAATAACCTCTAATGCTATCTTAATTAATGCTTCAACTCAAACTTCCATTTTTTAATTTCATTTAATAAACCCTGTTTTGACAGTAGTGAAATGACATAAAAAACATGCTGTAAAGCTGCATTTGTTCTCTAAATTATATACAAATTTATCCTTTTTAATATCAAGATTGTGCATATGAAATAATATCATTATCTCAAAGTTTTTTAGCAACGTATTAAAATTTAATACACTTAATGATTTAATACAGTTCTGTGGCAAACAGCGAGACTTTTAACTAAACTGTCTATCAGTCATACATTTCCTTTGTGCAGCTTTAATTCCAGCAAAATTTTTCTTTATTTGAATCCCCAACCCCCAGCTCGCCTGTCAGTCAATCCAGTAAAAGTCTTTATGTGCAATATGGATTTATATGAATATGTAATTCAGTGGCAGGGCTTAGAAGGAAGCATTAGAGATTGGACCGGTTAGCCTCTTAATGATAAGTATGTAAAGCTCATCAGCTGCTTTAGCTAATTTGACTTTTTTTCTTTTAGTTCTGCTTTTTAAAACAGAGATCCAGCATTAGTTATTTAAGGTCTTCTTCATTTATCCTCATCATTTGTTATGAAATTCAAAACGTTACAGTTATTAAAACTCATGATAAAAAGTATGCAATTTACAGTAGTCTATGTAAACAATTAAAAAAAAGTTTGCATAATAGTTATTTTCTTTTTGAAAAATCTGCAGTTGTTTCTGCTGTTGTAAACATATCACTTTTTATTCTTATTTATTTATTTATTTTTTAGTAATTCCTGTGTGGAAACCTGTTCCACATTTTGCCAGGAGCCAAAATATTGTTGGCTTCTTTTTCATTATATATTATTTACCGCACATGAACTTCTGTAAAAGACAAATGTACAGCAGGAACAGGTGCTACAGTACAGTTTATCAACAAGAGTCTATTTCCATCCCTGTAGTTCCAGCACCTTCAATGTGGCCTCTGCAGCAAACCTCATCACTCCTGAACAACATGCAAATATAGAATCTACGATGCTTTATTTGACCAACTTCTTCTTCCTGGATGCTTACCCACTTAAAGCCCATCAAGACAAGATCCAAGACATACCAGTTATTGAAGTGCAAATTATAGAGAATAAATAAATTATAGTATGGCATTGACAGATTAAAATAATTTGATCAGATTAATCATTTGGTAAATAACTTTAATTTTTTTTAAGTTATTTCTGCAAGAAAGTTTAGTATTGGTGCTGTAAAATATAGTTTTGCACAAAAATAAGCCCCCATTTTTTTTTTTTTATTCCAAGTGGAAAAAGAATCCCTAAAACAAGCAACCAAACGAAAGAGGGTCCTCACTGCTGTAATATGCTGTTTAACACTTTAACTTCTGATTTTACAACATTGCAACTGTTAATACAAATGTTCAATACATATTTGTTTAAAAACAACCGTATTTAGATTTGTTTTTTAACAATAGTTTTGAAGTAAAATTTGACTTTGGAAGTTAAACACTAAAATAAAAGTTTGATGGTTTTTTTTTTACATGTTTTTGTTGCATTTTTATTATAATGGATGAGATATTTGAAGAAAATTAAGATTCAAATTATTTTTCTTAATATTTCTTTATCCACATTGTGGTCAATCAGTTGCAGACAAAAAAGTTTGTCGTTCTAACGTACTGCAAACTACAATCGGCAGGACACAAACTACTTGCTCCTCTCCATTCTGATGCATCTACTTGTAGACAATTAGATTCATGTACGTCTTTGTTTTCTTGGTCTGAGCTGGCGTCGGACTCAAAACTGTTAAGCTGGATAGTTCGAGTATTTCTCTCCATTTTTGTTGCACTGTTAATGTTAGGTTGGTGGTGTGAAGGGCTGTAAGGTAGCAGGAGAGCGAGTGAAAAACTTTCTAATATACTACTGCTGCTCTGCAGAAACTATGTTCCAGAAAACGATCCAGGTTTTTTTTTTTATTTGGGCTAAAAATCAAATCGTAAATAAAAGGCTACTGTGATAACATTTACAATTAGTGCTGCCACAAACGATTATTTTAGTAGTCGACTAATGACAGATTATTTTCCTGATTAGATGACTAATTGGGTCATGTGCAAAATCATCTTAACCATCATAAGCTTTAAACTAACTAAAAACTAGATATAATGTTATCTACGATAATGCTAGTGTGAATGCTGCAAGCTGAATTTGGCAGCTGAAGATGCTAATGACAATAGCTGAAAATACTGAAGCCTATAGCTGAAAACGCTGAAGCTGATAGCCAGCTAAAATATTAGTTAAATGCCAAAATAGCCTAAAAAAACCCTCAAATTAGCCAAAACAGCTAGCTTGCATCTGAAATATTAAACTCCAAAATAGCTTAAAAAACCTCAATAAATGGCAAAAATAGTCCAAAAAGCAAGCATAATGCCATTAAAATTTCAAACTTTTTTAACACCCTGACTCCATATAATATAAAGTAATTAATCGACTATTAAATTAAATCGTCGACTATTTTAATAGTCGATTAGTCGACTAATCGTGGCAGCCCTATTTACAACAGATCAAACAGGATTGGTGTAAGACTCTAAAAACATATTTAAGTTTCTGGAAAGTTTCAGCTTTCAGCTTCGCTAACTTAAGTTTGGTTCATAAACTGTGTGTACTTTGTAGTATAGAGCAGACCATTATTTAGTCTAGTGAATACACACTGTTTTCTTCCTATGTTATAACTAATTATCTTTGCTCTGACCTCTCCCCCAGACTTTAATGGACAGGATGGATATTAAGCAAAAGTGTGAATGCCCCGGTAATTAATTCAATGCATGGATGAAAAGAATGGCCTCTCTCTCTCGTCTGAGAGTGGCTTATTCTCCTTCAGCTTTAGATGAATAAATCAAAAAGATGAGTGAGATAATTGAGAATAATTAACATAGCAAGCGCGGTGCACATGTATTCATTCTGAAACTGGTGGGGAGGTTGGGTGAAAAGCTGTAGGCCCGTTACCTTATCACATTAGCAAGACACATAATATGGCAATTACATCATCAAGTAGGATAATAGAGTTTTCCTTTTTACATTTTTTAAGTAATTGCAGGGTGTACTTTAAAATGTAGTTATGGTTGATATGCTCTGACCTGGTAAACACAAAAAATTAAGCCTTTTGCTTATTAAAAATCATCAGTATATATTCATATTTGGCCATTATTAATTTTTAGAGATCAAAGTAGCCAAAGATTATTTTTAAATTATATTTTTCCCATTTCATCTTTTTTATTCTAAGAATTAATGCTTCTTGCTCAATTATAATCAATACTATATATATGCACATATATATATATATATATATATATATATATATATATATATATATATATATGTATATGTGTTATATATATATATGTGTATATGATGTATTGCTGGATAAAGCAGACAGAAGGACGAATTGTCTTTTTGCATCATTTGTGTTTCACAAAATAGCCCGAGGTTTTCACATTGTCTTTTTGAAAGCAAAGTTGCATTTCCCCATGGATTTTCTTTTTTCCAGATTTCCTTTTGAATAAAAGTCAAGCCAAAGTTCCTAAAAATATACTTTTTGTGTGTTGCATGTATCTGCTGGTAGCTTAACCATCTGGTCATACAATAACATAATGTGACACTATCAGCTTAGATTTTTGACAGAGAAACATCACAGAGTTATACCTGGAGATCACCTGTCTGGACAGCTGTGTGAGAAGAACTGGGTGGTGTTTGCAAAAAATTCCACATAGTTTATTTTATTTTTTTTAAATCAACAAAAGGGTTTATTAAGTTTTGGGGAAAAATCTTAAATTTATGTTTATGTGATCAAAGATATACGTTTCTGTTTTTTTTCCCTTATATATTTTCATCTTGAATATTCTTTAGGCTTTTGTTTTTTGCAGTATGTGTCATGTACTTAATTCTGCTTTATTGTTGTTTTGTTTTTCTTTAAACTGCCCCTTGTGCTGCTTTTGACCAGTCGGTGACTGTAAGTGAGAATTGTTTCTCAACTGACTTACCTGGTTACACACAGACATTAGTGGAGGTATGGAAATCACACAAAAAGTTATCAAAAGAATTCCTTGAAAAAAAATCTTAAAAATCAGTAGTTTTGCATGAACTTTCTTATCAGCTAGAGTTTCTCTTCAACATTCATAAATGTTGAAAGCCGAACAGCTTACAGCGATAGTGAGCTTCAGTAATTTGAGGCGCAGCAAACTACTCCACTCAGCTTGAGCTGCACTTGAGGATCAGCAACATTTTTAATAGGACGTGTACTTTCTAAATCATTTTTTTGTATTGCTGTGGATGCGCTTTGGAACGTTTTCCCTCATCTTCTTCTTGACAGTTAACCGAAAGTGTTGTTTGCACACTGCAAATCTGACTGATGACAAAGTGAGAGACTGCCAGCAAATCCAAATCCTGATGGTCTCAGAGGTTTGTGATTGAAGCAGAAACGCAAACAAGCAGTAACACACTTAGTATGACTTTCTATAGCTGTTTACATTTGGTGATTTAATTGACTTGGGTAGGCAGTGAGTGTTCATTCGTGCATGTTGCAAACTAATTTTGAGATTACTCCAGATTCTGAATGTCTGTTGTCTATATTTATCTCAGACTGACAACCATCTGAGTGGGGAAGAATCAGCTTTATATTTTCTAATAAAATCTACAGTTTGATCTTTTCTGTGGAGGGTGTTGGTGAAAATACAGGTCTTTTTCTCTTTGGGTCACAGCTGTACTTCTTTTATCATGGGACTCCTAACCTATTCGTTATAATTACTCAAAAATATTTAGGTCGTCACATTTGATCAACGATTGTTCCACTTAAGAGTAATTAATGTTACCTCTTGTGTTGAAGTGCCACTGAGCAAGATGATGAACCACGTTACAGCTTCAGAAAAACAAACTGGATGCCGTCTACACAGCACATTTGTATGTTTAATAGAAAGTGCTGCGGGCAGAAGTGAGTTAAGGTGAAGCACTATAGAGACTCTTAATAAAGCAAGTGGAGCACTTAGCTGCTAGTTAGGATTTGAAGAGAACTCAGTTAATGGGCCTAATTTTGTGTTTTTATACAGCTTTACACAACGGTTGTTTGCTTTGGCAGAACCAGCGAAGGCTCAGTGGGATGTATTGATGGCCAGAAGAAAGCACAAACATTCTTGGGTGTTGATTAATCGTTGTTCTGAAGTAAAAACTTGTGAAAAAGTTGGGCAGTCACATTTTGTAAGCATGAAATGGATGTCAAACTGTGAAGAGGGAGATGCAAATCAATGAATAAGAAATGCAGAGAAAAAAAGGCTTTGCTTATTTGGAATTCACAAAGTGATGTTATTCAGTTTGAAGCCAGACAGACAGAACTTATTTCTATGGTCAGCGGGATGTTTTTTACTGACTGGGCCTTAACGGACGAAAGGAATTAAACTCTAGCTTAGGCTCGCGTCATAATTCAGAAACACTTTCAGACTTGTTTCTGAAGACACAAGTGTTGAAAACTTTAACATATTTGCCAAATTTATATTCAATAGTACTTTTCTATTTTTTCCTCTTTTGTTTTTATTAAATTCCTTTTCTATTCATTCAAGGTAACTGTACTTTGAAAAAGAAAAAAACAGAATAACTGAAAAAATGAAGAGCTACAAAGAGAAATTTGCAAGTGACAGTTCTTAAGTGTTGCATGGATGACAAATACAGAGTTTTAGAGTTATCATTGTTTGTTTCAGCCCAACAGCAGCCCGCCATCAGAGCAGATGCTGAGAAATTGCTTAAAAAAAACAACACAAAAAGATAAATTGTTAGTTGCAGTAATGTAATTGATCACTTTGACAACTGCTCCAATGTTCTAATTTTCTAATGTGCTTCAAACTTCTATGTATACCAGAGTTGTAAAATCTGTTGAAGTTAGTTTTTTTATCATTTACTAAAACTAGCTGAAAAATGACTTCTTTCAGTTAAATATTTTAAGGGATTCAGTAGTAAAACTGCAAGAAGAGACAGAACACGCTGTCACATTGTACTATGATGCCTGACAGCATCTCCACTAGTGAAAAACGGACTCAAAGACCTGTCAAGCTGACTTTTGAAGTCAAGTTTGTCAGTTGAAGTGATTGAGGTTTTTTTTTGTGTGTGAAATGTGGTGGAAAAATAGTTGGATCCGATGGAATAAAGAAATGTTGTCAAGCGGTTTTAAGAATGTTTATTAAAACAGAGCAGAGAAAAGTACACGTCTTGCAAGCATGGAGGAGAGGTCTGCAGAGCCCTGCCTGTGATGAAGGACATTCGATATTTATAGAGCCATACAAACAACTTTAATCAGAAACTTAGGAAAGAACGTAAGCGCCATATCTAATATGGACAAGATGTTCTAATGAAGTCAAAATGTTTATACACTGTGATCAAGGCGTCCTGACAATAAGAAAATAAAGCTTGTGGCCTCACGGCTGTGCACAAAGGTTAGACACATTTAATTGTAAAGATGAAATGTATACGTAAACGTATATTTTCCATCACACTCCACCCCTTTGTTCCTAACAGGAACAACACAAAGGCGAAAATTACGATTAGAAAAACACAAAATCAAACTCTATGAAACACAAGCCGGTAAAAGCAAAACACTGGGACCTCATGTCAAAGCAGAACCATGATTAAAAAAAATCAACAAAAAAAAATCAATCAAAGCCCAATCAAACCAATTAACTCTAAAAATTCAACCAAAGACCAACCAACTCAATAAAATTCAACAGGTCTGTCCCTAAACTAGTCAAATCAATGAGGCCTAATGAATCAATCAATCAATAAAACTAATGAAGCCCAATTAATTAATTAATATTAATTAAAAAAAATAATAATAACAATAATCAACAACTGTATCACCATTATCATAATCACCAGATAAGGAGAAATGGTCCGGATCAGAATCCAGCTCAAAATCAGACAACGAGTTGGGACGCACCACTGCAGTTAGGGGACTGTAAACGAGTTGGGGAATGCTCCTGCTGAAAGCCTTGTTAAAAAATATGTTAAAAATATAAATCAGAAGAGCACGACTATAGGGAATGTAGCAACACCCACAGAGGACGACAAGAGAGGAAAACACAGCTAAAGACATGAGAACTGAAGCAACAAGGACCTGATATTTCCCAAAAATGAACTCCTAAAAATCCCATACTGATGTATTAACACCTAAATGTTCCTCCAACTTAGAACTCAGTGTGCGCAGGTCATCAACAGCTCTGATCAGCTGACCCGTCAGAGAATGAACGTAATTAACAACAGTTTAAATAATAGTGCACCACCAAAGGGCAGACTCAAACCCTGCAGTGACCCGATTGACAAGCTTGCACTCATCTGGAACACCTCTGGAACACCTTTGGAAACGGCAATCGCATCAATATAAGTAGGACCTGAGGAAGAATCATCAACAGAGCGCCTAAGGCGGGCAGGACAAGCATCGGGGCGATCCATGGGAGACACAAACACAACTGTGGCAGGCAGGAGGAGTTGAGGGAACCAACCAGGATGTGACCTGCAGAACTATTAGCAAAACAAGAAAACACACCTATAGCAACATCAACATCAAAAAGGGGAGGGGACCTCGTCCCAGAAGTTAACCGGAGACAACAAACAGGACATGCTGTAGAAACTCAGGGCGGGTGGCAGAGGAGCAATCCTCAAAAGTGGCCAGGGATCCAAGCAAACAACACAACCAGAGTCCGCTAAACTGCCAACCTGTTCTGCCAAGAGAAGCCAGTTATTAGTAGAACCCGAAATACCTGACATCACCTCGAAGCAATCATCAACTGTCGGCTCCCTGTTACGAACAATAACAGCATGCTGTGAAGTAAAATGTGGACCAACAATCAAAACACCAAACAAAGCAGTTACATCAAACACAGTGGTAATATTGCTACAGATGGAGAAGGAAGTGAAGGGGTCTGTTGTGGCGCCGGACCTATAAACGAACAGTCATATGGAAACAGGAAGTGTTATTCCAGGACGCAACTCTTGGGGGTTGGACAGGCAGGGGGAAGGTGGAGGTGTTGAACGAGATTGCAGTCCTCTGCACCAATGCCTTTGTGGACGCAAGACGGGGGAGAAGAATCAGCGGCTGATGCGGGGGCTCGATTGGAGGCCTGGACGGAGGGGCAGGGAGGCGTCATTCGGAGAAGGGGAAAGGGGAGTTGAGTTGGTCGATGAGGGGGTAGCAGGGGACGGAGACGAAGGGGGTTCGAGCATCCAGAGAACGGGGAACACGATGATGATGGACAGGAAGAAGAGGAGGCAGGTGGGGCCTCTCAGGGGCCAGCCAAACTCTCTGAATGGATGCCAGGGGCGGGGATTCTTCACAGTGAGGCTGAAGGGTTGGAGCTTGGCACGCTACTGTCGCAGTGGGACGCTATTTCACTCCGCACTGTTTCTCCCCGGGGCGATGCAGCCGGACAGGCCAGTCCGCTGTTCAGGAGCCGCAGGTCTGGGGCTCGGTGTCGGTCTGGGGGTGGGACCCTTCGGCAGCACAATGCACGAACCAGCTCGCCCAGCGATCTCGCCCAGGAATCTCAGCTGCGGTCTGCCCGGTGAGGAGGACCTGGAAGAGGCTCAGCCAGTGCTCGTGGTTTCACCACCTGTCAGAGTCTGGAGCCCGGCCTCTCACCTGTGACGCAAAAGCTAACACAAAGCCTCCATCTCATTAAGATTTGCCTCATACTCACCTGATGGGTTCTACATCCATCCTCAGAGGTTGTGCAGGTCCTGGGAACTATTAACCTAGTAGAAGCTTGTTGGGAGTGAACTGAGTGTTAGCATTCACAACACATTTTACAGTAATGAGAGAAGTAAAAAGCGCTTAAACCCATTTAAATTTGTTCTGTGCACAGATTTTTGCCAATTGATGCTCTAAAAGTTAGATCAATTCAATAAACAACCGTACAATGAAACCTGTTGTCCGAGTTGACCCGGAAAACTGTAGTGAGGAAAAAAAGGATTGATTAGACATTTGAGTCGGAAAGAGAACGTTTGGATTAGGATTAGGGTTAGGGTCAGCCGTTGCTGGTCAGGCTTCCGGAAATTCTGCAAAAGAGTCAACAGTAATCACTAAATACATATACAACAAATAAAAAAAAAAAAAAAATTCCTATGGTGTTTCTCAGTTTCTCAGTTGATCATGCTCTCCATCCAGGGAGGAAAGGCAGGTTACTTCCACATCTCTGGTTTCACTGTATCAAAACAGGCCACAGAGACATGGAGATGATGATGACATATCAGAAGCCCCTAAACTGTGAAAAGAACAACATGAGAACCTTGGGAAAAAACAGTTGTAATAATTCACATTAAAAATGAAAACAAGTTTGATCACAGCTCTCTGTTTGTGACCTCGATCTGTGCCTACAGCTGCTCTGCTTGCAGACTCTTGTGGCCTTCAGCCTGTGTTTCCTAACAGAGAGATAAGCTTAACAAAACATTTTCTCTGAGCTTCTGCAACTTTTCCTCTTTTATGTTCTGTTTTGGAGCACAAGTGAATGTTCAACTGCCAGAGATAGTTTCTAATTATGAGTTTATTTCTAATCGAAAATGCCGGTCGCTAATAATCCAAATTCAATATGTGACTTTCAGCACGCTCGAATAAAAAAAAAATTAAAGTGCCCAAGCAGGCTCATAGGAGGACAGAGGCGCGGACTCTGCAGTCCCATGAGCCATGCAGACGGAATAACCCGCGCAGTAACATTCAGAGACAGGACCACAAAACAAAAACACAAGGTCTGGTTCTGGAGCGGTTGGTCAGTCCTGTCAGGTCAGGGCGTGCAGTCAGTCAGAGTTCAGCAGCACAGTCATGAGGGAGACCCTCGTCAGGTGTGAGCAGCACAGTGGCTGGGCTGGATTTAGGACCGAAAACCTTTAACAGTGAAATTCGGCAGCTCGAGCAAACAAGTTTATACCTGAGGAAACTGGAAGGGAAAAGTGCGATGACCTGCGTTCCGCCAGGATGAGGTGGACCTCATGGGGACCAGAAGTGTCAGAAGTGAGCAACCCACAAGATCTCTGGAAGCTGCTAGGGTCTTCTCCGCCCCAGCAATGGCACGCAGGCAGCGAGGAAGTCCAGCAGCAACAGGATCAAGCTTACAGGAGAAATAAGTGTCTGGTCTGAGAGTTCCACCATGATCCTGGAGGAGGTCAGAGGTCATGCAGCCCCTCTCTCCTTCACAGTCTATGTGAATGGCCTGCATGGATCCACCAGGCCTTCTGCACTAACAACATATCCAAGGAACGTGACTTCTTCTCTGGCAAACTGCAATTTTTGTCTGCTGACTTTGTGGCTTCGAGCTGTGCAGAAGGGCAGAACCTGGTGTGGGCAGAAGTGGAGAGAGAGTCGGCGAGAGCTCTGTTGTGAACTGTAGGTGATTCACAGTAGCTCTGTGGCATGCGGGTGAAGGTGTACCCTCACCCATTAAACTGAAATGCAAACCAGAACTGAGAGTCTGGGTGAACAGGAACAGAAAAAAAAGGCGTTAGAAAGATTAAGGACAGAGAACCACCAAGAGTTAGGTGGTACATTAGACAAAAGGGTGCAGGGATTTGGGACAGATGGAGCACGTGCATGTACAGCTGCATTGACAGAGGTCAGATCTTGGACAAAGCGCCATTCCTCAGAGACTGGAGGAGGGCGATACTTATTAACAGGCAAAATCGGGGGGTTAGCAGGAGAATCATCACAAGGGATGACTATACCTGCTTCCAAAAATGAGTTTAAAACTGGGGTGATGCCTGCAATCGCTTCAGGCTTCAAGGGGTACTGAGCCCGTCGGGTCTGAAGTGAGAAAAAAATCAAGCCGCCAATCTAGAGCATGGTTGCACGCTCTAGTCCAGGAACCCAAATCTTTCCATTTATCAGTGGGGCTTTTGGACAAGGAAATGTGAGGGTCACTTCCTGGAATCTAAAAAATAATAAAACAGAAACAACATCGCACAGCGCGTCGCAGTCCAGAAAAGACTGCACACAGACAAACAATCATTCACACTTTTCAAAACACACTTTTATGCACTGGTCTGGGTCCCTGAAAAACTTAGGCAGTACAATGAACATTTTCTGGTAGCATCAGCTGATCTGGGAAAGTAACTCTGTCTTTAGCTAAGGCTACAAGCTCATTCTGTCGTTCATAGTAGATCTGCCATTGCTAAGAGCTCTGGATATCTGGGAGGCGAGGTTGATTAACATAGTGTGTAAACACATTCACGCTGTGGTTCAACAGTCATTCTATCAGGAGAGGAGTGGAAGGCCTAACTTCAATAATAATTCATGACTCATCAGACTAAAGTGTCAGCAAGAGGGAATAAGAAAAGTGTGTGAGAACAGAGCTGTTCAGGATTGGTACATGTGAGGGTACCGAGAAATGTTCTCAATGAACTCAAAAGGTCTGTCTGAGATAGTTACTGTTGTCATAGGAGACACAGAGTGTCATCATCTGTGGGGGTGTGTAAATGTGTAAGTGTGTGTGTGTTCTTATCTGAGCAGGGAGGCCACAGCCGGCACCGAATCCAGACCTCTAACCCTCCTCTCCTCAGTCTGCTTCTCGATGGTGGGAGAACCCTGGGAGTTTCCGCGTTGACACCCACAGGAGGAGGTCCTGTTGGTTCTGATGTCCACGCCCACGGTGGTTCTGGGCTTTCAGTGGAAGTAGTTCTTTGACCAATGTCCATGGGCTCCACAATGGAAGCACGCGTCATTATGCGCATAGTCAGCAGGGTGTGGGTGGGGGTAAGGCTGGTATGAGGCGGCCTAGCAGGAGGAGGAGCATTTGCAGGGGCTTGTGGGAGTGACGCATTTGGGGAGAGGTGCAGCTGGGCATGATGCTGGGGGCGCGCTCTTTGTCTTTTTTTTTTTTTTTTTTTTTTTTTTTTTTTTGCTCTCCTCCTTTCTCCGCTGGCGGTGCTGCTCGTAGCTTGGCGGTGGTGATCACCTGGGCCAGGTGGACAGTGCTGTCCTCACCACCAACATGAGGGTTTTTCGCGATGTTCACTGAGGGCCTCCTGGAGGTGTGTTGAGAAAGTCCTGTTTTGAGGAGGGTCTCATAAGGTGTCATGTCCCCCTGAGGGAGCCATCAGCTTGACCAATCCACTGTGGTCGTCATAAGTGGTTTGCAGCCGGTCAAGGAACTCGCCACATCCTCCTCCTCACGTTGTTGCATGGCAGCACTGACTACCTTTTGTAGTCGCACTGGACAGGAAAGTGGGCACGAACAGCCGCTGTCAGTCCATCTTTCCATCGTCTGTAGGCCATATTTGCTGCATTCTGGTTGGGTAGGTTCATGCCAGTGGATGTGAGGCAGAGCTGACATCGATGTTGAAGTGTCTCCTCAGAGTGAAAAACTGGGATTGTCTCAGAATATTCAGCATCACTCTAGCCAGTTCACCAAAGCTGGGCACATAGTCTCTGACAAAAGTCCTCCAGGCTCGTGCCAAGACTTCCCACCTTTTTCTGGTTTGGGCAGGTGCTTGGATGCAGCTCGACGTCATCAGGCAGTCATGCGCGGTACACAAACATCAGCGCTCGAGTTGGGCCGGAAACTTGAACCATAGGAGCTGTTAGCACTGTCAGGCCTTCCTCCTGCTGCTGCTCTCTTTGTTTTGCCTTTCCCAAAGCTGGTGTTGTGAGCAGGAGCTGATAACACCACTTCAGCAGGAGCTGAAGGCTGGAGCCTAACTTCCTCCGCTTTCACAGGAGGAGAGGGGGCATCTGCTCTGCTTCTGCTGTCGCTGCTGCTTCATCTCAGGTTGCATGGATGCTGCTGTTGCGTTCTGGTCTGCATCATTGCTGGGTGTTTCTGGCTAACCCGGTTGAGCTAGCAGTGGCCGGCGTGGAGGAGGGCAGAGTCCAGACTCGATCCGACTGCAGCACTCCAGAGATTCTGTGTAGAAGAGAAAACAGAGGGTGCTGAGAGAGTTTCTATATTTGTAGACGGTTTTATCAGACTTCTTTGTTATCATTTTTTTGTTTTTATTTTCAGGGTAGTCACAGCTTGCAGGCCTTTTCCATCTCTCACACTCCGTTTCCCAAACTTTCCACTCATTCATTTCATCCATGAGCTTAACCTCCTTTGCTCTTTTTTTTTTTTGCTCATACATCATTTTTTGTCTTCTCTTCATTTAGGCTTTTTCTGAATTTCTCTAGTTAGCTTTAACTCAAAGAACTTCCTTCGGGAACCCATGTTTTCTGACACCAGTAATCCATAAATCACAACATTTAACACCATGCTGCACTTTCATGGACGTGACCAGACTTGAGTCTGAACCTCCGCTCTGTTTCTCATTGCATTACCCATATTCTGGTCTTCCCGAACTAATCTCACAGGACTTTAATTATATATATGTATGCGCATGTAAGTGACATTCGCCTATATATATATATGCACATATGCCTATCCTCCGATATTTGTATATCGCGGGGCCTGCCTGGTCTCGATTGTTGGTCACAGTAATTCGTCGGTCTTCCAGAAGCTTCTGGTGCACCGTTTATCTAATTCTCTGATTTCCACGACGTGGGTCACAGAGTTCTGCTACCCGGTCTGTAAAACGGATCAAGCCATACTCACGGGACTCACTTATGAAAATTTTACTTCGTATCTAATTCCCTGATTTCCCACGACGTGGGTCACAGGTTCATGCTACCCGTCTCATATAACGGATCAAGTTATAATCACGGGACTCACTTATGAAATTTACTGCTACTGGTATTGCGATAATTGATCAAGATTACGCGCACAGGACTCTCTTATGATGGGTTTCAGCAAATGGCATCTTTTTTTTTTTTTTTTTTTTTTTTTTGTTCTTTAAAACGCTTGACTTATTTTCAGGGGCAAAAGCCAGTGGTTATTAATGTTCCAAATTCAACCTATTGCAAAAAAATTATTACCAAGGAAATATTTAGAATAGAATCTTCCTCACCGGATCTATTTGTCCACCGAAGTTCGATGATTCCGTCGCGGTCGATCGAGATCACGGACCACAGTCCTCGTCACTCATCTTTGGATTTGGTGAGATGAGGTGAATCTTTGTGATTCAGGACAGCTAATCCCTCTGGTCCGATCCTCCGACGAACACACGAGGAATCCTGTTCGTGACGCCAAAAGATTGTGGTGGAAAATAGTTGGATCCGATGGAATAAAGAAATTTGTCAAGCGGTTTTAAGAATGTTTATTAAAACAGAGCAGAGAAAAGTACACGTCTTGCAAGCATGGAGGAGGAGGTCTGCAGAGCCCTGCCTGTGATGAAGGACATTCGTATTTTATAGAGCCATACAAACAACTTTAATCAGAAACTTAGGAAAGGAACGTAAGCGCCATATCTAATATGGACAAGATGTCTAATGAAGTCAAAATGTTTATACACTGTGATCAAGGCGTCCTGACAATAAGAAAATAAAGCTTGTGGCCTCACGGCTGTGCACAAAGGTTAGACACATTTAATTGTAAAGATGAAATGTATACGTAAACGTATATTTTCCATCACAGAAATGATTTACTACTTGAATGTTGATTTTGGATGAATCTTGCTTGAGTTTGATGAAGTGACAAAGCTGTACACAGTCAAATGTTTTCAGTGGAAACTGCTAAATAATTAAATGGTGATTATGAGACAACTGAAGCAGTGCAACAAATCAGTTATCACTTGAAATTAAATGTTCTAAACCACATCTATTTTTATGTATTTTGGAACATCCCTAACAACTTTACAAAAAGTTCAGTTACTTTTTATAGTGTTAGCTGTTTCCATAAAGTCCTATCAGGTAGAATAGGATGACAATACAACAGGACATGACTTGTGTTATGACTGGCTCTAGACTGTAACAAATAAAATGGGAGATGAAGCAGGCAACAAGACGTGACAACCAAACAACAAAGAAAGCCAGAACACACACAACACCACCCACCAACAAACTACGAAGAAACCATAAAACAAAATATCCTGGACGAGCCCCCAATTTGTTACAACTGGATCTAGACCGTAACAAATAAATAGGGAGACGAAGTCGGTTTTAGCATTTGAAGTACTTTAATATGCATAAATGGTCACTAATGCAAGTGAGCAGGGAGGACACGAGAAAGAACCATCGCTGCAGTGATGCATCTGGACTTGGCAGGAAGACCCAGAAGAAGAGTCTCTTGAAGCCCCTCTACGCAGCAGGAATAGACTTACATGGCACAGGATCTTAAGATCATAAGGATTTTTCATGTTTCTGTGTAATGATAAGTTTCTGTCAAGATTCAGATAAGAATCTGTTTAAATGAACCCCTTTCCAAGAGTTGATCAACATGGTAAACAATTACGAGTGTCATTATTAACTGACTAGTTCAAATACTTGATTTATATTCCAATGATCCAGCCAGGTCGATTTGTCTGAGGCATTTTGTTAATCGAATTGAGATTTACTAATATATTATACTTTCAAAATAAAATAAATAAGTTATAATCGACATTAGAAAAAAAAACTAAGCTACCCCCTTTGGCAGGGGTCTTGGTGTCGCGGTGAAAGGGCATTACCAAACTTTTCACATGACTTTATCCACCACAGTAGCACACAAACGCTCAACTGAGCACAGCCGTCAGCTAACCTTTGCACTAATAGTATGCATGATGGAATGAGATGCTTTACATGAGTTGGTTTGTATGCATAAGTATGTGTGTGTGAGCTGTAGTTGTATTTTGTATGTGTTGACTTGTTTCTCTTCCTTTCTCTTCTTCTTTTCCATTTGGTCCAACAGCAAAAAAAGCATATGAACACAATCAATATGAATATATATTTAGCCTCAAATACAAAAGGAGTTTATAAAAATATACACCTTGTTCTTCAGAAAAGTCATATCCCCCTACTGGAACAATAAAATCTGTCCAACACTAGAGGCATTCAGCTCTTCTATCTGTTTGCTTTGATTATCTTGAAAAAATATAGAAATGATCTTGGAAACTTCACCTGTTAGTCACCAGGTATTTATCTCTGAGTCTCTGGTTGAAATTTTTGACAAAGATGTCCTTGATCAATTTAAGGTTGTTGAATCAGATTGAATCTGATCAATAAAAATGAACTAAAATCAACTATGAATCGGATCAGCAACCACACATTATGATATGAATTGAATCGTTGGTAAAATGAATCGTTACACCCCTACTAAACATCACTGAATGGAAATAGAAAATACAACATTTGTGTTTTTTGTTTTCTGGATGTTATTTTGTCACCATAAACGCATGCAAGAGTTCTCTTAAACAAATTAAAAGTATGTGGACTGTATTTTGGGTGAAACCATTCATGCCTTTTTTACATATTTCTTCTGTTTTTAAGACATTAGAAGGGGGCGTTTTAAAACAATAGATTAATTTTACTGGACTAAATTAATTAGGAAAATTGTGTGATGTTGTGAGCTGAAAGCACATTCTGCTACAGTTTTTCTTTAGCAAAACCCTGTCAGACAGTTCTCCACCATTAAAAACAGAAAACTGTACATTGAAAAATGTTGTTTTTGCTGTAGGTGTGATATGATTCATGTCATTAATCCATTAACCACACATTTACACAGGGACCTCCAGCAATCCTGGAGCATTCTTTTTTTTTTTAGAGAAATGCATTAAATACTGCTAGGGTGTATTGTTTTAGAGGCATTAGACACCTGTTTGGCTTATTGCTGCTAATTGGGCCGAAGTGACACTAATTAGGACGCTCTAAAATCTCACACTTCCACACACCAACCTACTTGTTCGTAGCAGCCTTGGTCCCCTGAGGTTACCGTCCTTGTTCATAAATGGCTTCTGCGCTTCAAGCACAGTTTTCTCTGTAACACTGGTTTCCTCTGTACACTAATTATCTGCTGGTAGGGATTACTGAGACTGACGGGCGTTCCCACAGAGATGTTGTGCCTACTAGTAATTTTTCCTGTATTTAACAATTATGAAAGAAATTATAAAAAGAAATTCTTAATCATATCATTCCAACTTGACACTTAATTACAGCTATTGCCTTCAGAAAAGTAGGAAAAAGATCTTCCTTTAAGCTTTTCTTATGTCTAAACTCAAAAGAAATGTGACGTCCAAATGCAGCAGTATTCAATTTTTTAATGTAACAGAATCTTTTGCACTGTTTACCCAATAAAGCAGATAACTAGCAGAGTTCAGTTTTTGTGCAAATGGTAAAAAATGCTGTAAATGACATGACAATAACTGAATTCTCTTTTGTTTTCATATCATTTATGGTTCAAAATCCTCATAAACAAAACCTTTTCTTTTTAAAAAATCCTCAGCTACATTATGCGTTTTTTCAATTTTTTTTCATGATAATTGCAAACTTGTTGTCAATTTGCTGGAAAAAAATTAAGCAAATGCTTATTTTTATTGAATTTCAATTAAAATTTATTATCTCTTGAGGGTGCCGAGCTGTAATAACTTTCTTTCTCTCCCAGGCTAGAAGCAATTTCCTGCTTGCAATGGTAAAAAAAAAAAATGTTTTATTTTAACAGCTGCTGCTTATTTCACTGGTGTCAAATGGCTTTTGTATAATGGTAATATCCTCCGGGGCTTCAAGGTTGCCTTGTCCATCTTTCATGATCCATTTGCAGCTATAGCATCCACACACGGTTCTTATACAACATAATACATATGCTATAAAGCTTAAAGCACAAACGACTTTTACCTCTTTTTGAATCGTCTTTGAAATGATGTGGTTGTTGCTGCTGTAAATGTAAACCTGTTTTTTTTTTTTTCAAGTTCCATTTTAAAGTTTTTATTTTAACCTTAAATGTGACATAGAAAAACTTCTATTAATGCAGAAATTTGAGCTGTAATAAACCAAAATGACTTCTTCATTTGCTCTCTTCAGGTGTCATCACAGCTAATCTTACATTTGTGGGATAGTTTAGATGCACTTCTGTATTTACCCAGACTCTGCTTCCTTTTGTCTGCAAATAACTGATTTAAGAAAACATTTATCCTCATTTAAGAGTTTGAAAAAATTGGGAAAAAAAGCAAAATGCTTAAAAAAAAAAAAGAGACGCAAAAACAGATTTTTATTTGGGTTTATCTTGGAACCAGCCTCTAGTGGTCTGTCAGGGAACATTTATTGCTTGAGATTTCAGCAGTTTTTTTTATGTATTGTCGATAAAAAAAATAGTTTGAGGCAATGGTAGGTGATATGAATAATGTATGAGCTCCAGGTGCTTGTAGTTAGCACTGATAGTCAAATCTCTGTTAACATGTTTCCCTCTTTATACACATTCACTATGTAGATTTTAAAAAAGAAATGTTACAAGTATTCCTTAAGTGAATGTACTATAATTTCAGTAAACGAAGAAATGCATCTGGATCCAGAGGAGCTTTTAAAGCAACATCCTCTGATGTTATTCAGACGTGGCGCTAAAAGCAAAGGCCATTCATGTTTCTGTAATTTAAGGCTGTCGGCTTTTGGGTTAGAAAAATGGCAGTTCGGATGATTTTCTTAAAATTATATATCAGTATGACTGATTCATAACCTGTGACTCATGATCACTCAGTGGTTGCTCTGTGTTTTATGTAGTTTTCTTGCCTTTTTACTCGCGGAGAGGTGCAGCTTTTAAAGCATAACACCCAATAGATTTATATGAAACTTGTCACAGGTAAAGTTTTTAGCTTTTAAGGAAAAAATATCTGTGCATGCACAAATAAAGGCTTATGATAGACTAATACTCACAGTAGTATCAGACAAAGCTTTAAATAGAAGTCTTGCTGCTTTCTCATCTCAGTCTGTGCCAAATCTTGCAGCTGATAAACAAAAAAGGGAAAAAAAGGAGCAGTCATTGTTTACATGCCTCTAGCCTCTTATCAATTTTTACTTTTTGTTCCAATCTAGAATGAGCATCATTCACCGTCAGTGAATTTGCATTGAGTTGTTACTCAGTTTGACAAAAGATTCCCATTTCCATTATTGTGCTCACCAGGAGAAATGGAGGAAAATGGAGAAAAAAAAAAAAACAACTTGTCTGAGGAGACAGACTGCTCAGATGAAGCATTTATTGATAGGTCTAATAAAACCTGATACAGTTTCTCTGAATCTTTAATTATGTTTTTATCTGAAAAAAATTAAGATAAAAATTTTACGCACAGATTTTTGGACTTAAAAACTTTTTCTTGTTTGTTCATTTGTAAATCTTTTCTATTATGAACACATTTGCTTCATTTTTAGCCGCTTTTTACTGTCACAACCGACCCTTTTTGCTGATGTTTACATTACTATGAAATTAAAGGCTGTGATAGTTTTGAAAAAATGTAAAATGTTTTTGAAATTTAGGGGGATATTTTGGTCATTCTCTTTTCTACCGTTCATTTTCATTCATTCATTATTCATTTGACAAGTCCTAGGTTTATTTAGCATATGATAAATCCTTGAGTGAATTATATTGACTAAACTTTGGTTCTTTAATAATGAAAAAATAATGCATTTTTAATGGAGAGTTATCAAAAGCTCATTCTTGTTTTTATTTCACTGACAACCGAAAGCACTTTTTTTTTTCCCCTCTACACGGATCTCATTTCCTTTCGTTGGGAATTATATCAATAAAAATCCAATAAGAAAGTGTTGAGCGACAGAGCCATCACCTCACCTAAGCAGGAAGTCAGCCTCCATCTCCGTCTTTTATGTGACTGTGGGGTTCAGAGCAATTTCTCAGACATCATATACCAGTGCAGCATGAGGTATTCGGATGTGTCTGACACCAGAGCTCCTCTGCTGATGCACGCTCCTCAAAGGAGTAATAGTGAAGACCAAGTTGTTTTCATTTTACTGCTTTGTTCTACTCGCAAAGCAAGTGAGAAAATATTGAAACTGATGCTCAGGGAATCGGTTTCTTACTGCTGAAAAAAAAATAGATGAAGGTCATGTAAGAGAATTTAAATTAGGGAATATAAGAATGTGATACTACTTTGGATTATTTATCACCGTTCAAAAGGAAACGTATGAAAACATTTCAGCTTCTCACAAAATAATCTTTCTCTATATTTGTGTTTCCCAGGTTTGCCTGTGAAGCGGTGGCTGTTTGATGACACGGGGAGTTTTCAAGGAAAAATGAGAAAGAGCAGGAGTGTTCTCACAGTATCTCCTAATAATGTAAGTGTCCGTGTCCCCAAAACCCTTCTCCACTTAAATAATGGATGTCATGCAAATCCACAACCTTTCCTTTTGCCGTTCTTCAAAAAGGAAGCCCCTTTAAAATACCTAAAATATTGACTAATTGTAAGAATTTTTGTAAATTTCAAAGAAAAGGGTTGAGATTGAGGATCATTGAAAGTGACAAATTCAGCGCTCTTTGTGGCTTTGAGCCAGGATAAAAGGACTGGTATACTTAGCTCGTGCAGCTCCCAGTTTTTCTGGTTTGTGTCAGCCTCTCTGTGTTTTGACAGCTTCTCTGTGCTCTGAAAGGCTTTCTTATCCTTCCCTGCGAATCTCTTACTCTGTCTTTTGTTTAGTCTGTAGCTCACATAATGTGCCCTCTTCTCCTGGCACGTCTCTATCTTCTCACTTCATCCAGGCTCAGAGATGAACCGAACATGGAGTAGTGTGAGTTTTGCACCCTAGAACTGCACATCCCGGAGCTATGCATTCATTTGAAACATCAGATGAACATCTTTGCTCAACATCTATGCATCAAAAGCAACTGATGTGCAAATCCACCTTAAAAATCAGTAAGTTGCATTAGAGCTCACTCAACACGTTCATGTTAACTTTCCTTTGGCTGTGGGAGTTTTATGCTGCATAACTGAATGTGTGGGCGTGTGTTACTCACTACCTATCTATTTTTAGCTTTCTTATTCCATGTTATTATGGACATTGTGGCCTTTTTTCTTTACTTTTAATTAGATTTTACATACTTAGTCACTTATCTGTCACTTTTTTTTTATCTTAAGCTTAAATGTATATCGATTAAGAATATTTATATGTTAAGATTTCAACGCTTGCAGAATGATGTTTGGCTGTCACTTTAAAGGAAGAAAAGGTGACAAAGAATACACTGGAGATTGCCTGAGTTAACCTGCAGGAATAATAATAATATGAATATTAACAACAAAAATAATAGTTTACCTTATTTAAAACTAATTTCAGTACACTCAAGATAACTAAATTTAAGGCAGTATAAAAATGCCCTAAATATAGAATTAAATTGGTTTTGGCGCCATTTTTACTAAGGAGGGAGATAATTGAAAGTGAGTTCAGTTTTGATTTATTAAATTAAATTAAGAAATAGTCACTGAACAGACATCTGCAGAAATGCACCAACAATGGATAAGTCGTTTGACTCTTATGCTTTTTAGCTTATTTCCTCTGCATTTTCACTGACCTTTGATTGACTGAGGTTGTGAAGCAGGTTCTTATCAGTTCCTTTCTTTTACTAATCAAGAATGATTTTGTTTAGTTACCAACTGGCCTTGTGTGTTTGTAGAAATTTCCTTTTTAGAATTGAACATATGAAAATTAAGATTTCAACTTTATACAAGTTTGTTTGCTAATTCTTGGTAAATTTTTCATCTCTGTTAGCATAAAAAAATGTGTATGTATCTATATATTTATTGTGACTTTTCCAGCAAGTTGAAACAACAGAACAAACATGACCTGAGTGGATTTTAAAGAAAGTTTTATGCAGAAAATTGCTTATAGGATCAAATTAATTAGTTGTTTTATTTCTTTTCTTTTATGAACTTCTGAGCAAAAGTTAAGTTATATCCAAAAATAGTATGGGTATATATATCAGTTAAAAACATCTTGTGTTTTTTTTTATCTGCAGCTCCAGCATCAGAGCTTTTGTAAAGCTGTAGATTCTTATCAAAGATAGTTTAGTGTTATGTTTGTTTATCTGTGTGGGCGTGCGCATGTGTGTGTATTTGTGTGTGTGTATATATATATATATATATTTGTATATAAATTATTTTTATAAACGCAATGTTTTGTAACATTGTCAGACCACAAAATATTGGTCTTGTTAGGTCCTATCTTTTTTTTTGGTAAAACCTTTGAAATAGGCACATGCATGAAAACTTAAAAAAAATGACATTTAATCAAATTAATTTTTATTTTTAGCTTTAAAGTCCAATACAGTTTGCAGTATTGGTGGGGTAATAAATGCTCATAAAGTAGAAAAGAGGGACACATAAAAGTGTCTTGTATCTGCCTAAGGATTTATTATGAATAGATTTTTATATTACTCAATTTTATTTAAACTTTTCATACCAATTTACCGATACAGAATTGATACACAAATGGACTGGTGGACTGGGCCTCCTTTTAAAAAAACTTTATTTAGAGTGTTGAGATTTGAATGTACAGGACAAGATTATTATTAAACTGACAGCTATAATTCACATAAACGCCTATAAGAGATGTAGGACAATAGTAGTAAATCATTGGTCTTGTACAAAATGCAGATTTATTATTTCTCTTTGAATTGTATTAAAACCTTGCAAGAGCGAGTTTGCTCTCTAACTATTAGTCCTGACCAACTGAGATGGTATAGAAACTTGTAATTAATTCCTAAAGGGCTCCAACGAGATCTTGAAGCTGATTTAAACTGGTTCTTCCTGAACCTTCCAGCTCCTGAAAAAGCTTAAGACTCTTTGGTGTCACAGCATGAAAAGAAACTCTTCAAATGAGTGTGTTTAGTTCTTAAGTTTAACCAAATACTGATTGTGAACTCAATTGGTGATTTCTGCTGACTACTACAGCTACAGAGTGGACAGATCGGCCGAGTTTGTATGTTTGTTGCAGGTACAGAATGTTACCTTTATTGCACAATTGCCTCTTCTGAATTTCCTGCATATATATGTATATTTTTATCCTCGTAACCCTCATCACTTATTATGTCATTCAGCTTCTCTCCTGCCCTCTCAGGCTTTGACTGTGGGGCGAGGGTCAAACTGAGCAGCATTTCGTTCCCTAATTGGAGGTCTTGGACGTGAATGCTGACAGCATGGTGGTTTGTACCGTTGTGTCACAGCAGGACAGACCCTCTTTGTGTCTCGACTGGAGATTTTCTTTATGAAGTTTACTTTTTTTTTTTGGTACTAAAGAGTCTTTTCCCAGGAGATTTTCCAGATTTCTGTCACATTCCAATAATAGCATTTCATGCTGAGAGCACATGCTCGGTTGTTTCATTTGTCTCAACAGTTTGTGGACTATAGATGTACTGAGCCCTTTCTATTAACATTTTGCCACATTCTCAGTGTATGGCGACCTTTCTCAGTCACCTCTTCCTTTTTAATGAAGTCTAACTGCATTGTTTCACTTTCTGTCTGATGCTACTCTTTCATTTTTTTTTTCTTTTCAAATCTGGTCAGGAAGAAGGGTGCTTGTTACCACAACAACAAAAACCTCTGGGATTAGGGTCAACTTTGTCTGTCAATCTAACCCCTTTCTTGTCATCTCTAATATTTTTTTAGATGCATGTGCAGCCTCTGGTTGTCTCTTCAGACTTAACAAAGAACAATGAGTAAAGAGCTGGAAATATTTAACTTCATCTAATGAAGCTGCCCTTACAAAAAGTTATACAGTTGAAGTTTATTTTGTTTAGTATACTTGACAAAATACCAAATTTAAGTAAAAGTATGACAAGTACACCATAGACAATGTATGTGTAGTGTAGAAAATATTCTAACAGTATACCACTTCAGA
Source organism: Oryzias javanicus (assembly GCA_003999625.1). Classification (NCBI taxonomy): domain Eukaryota; kingdom Metazoa; phylum Chordata; class Actinopteri; order Beloniformes; family Adrianichthyidae; genus Oryzias; species Oryzias javanicus. The sequence continues at coordinate 15,246,898 of CM012440.1, forward strand.
CTAATTTGGAACAAGCATGGAAAAGTAAACTTCAAGTATGCTGCCTCCCTTTTAGTGCAGCTTAAGTGTATTTGTAGTACATTTAATGACCTACTCCACTGAAAATCAGATTGTTGGTCTTTTTTAACAAATTTAAAATATTTTAAGATTAAAGCTGCATTTCTGAGTACTTATTGTTTTTATATTGGGATGAATCAGGATAAGATGAAAAAAAAAATCAACTGTGTAATTGTGAGGCAGCAGTCATATTTTTACACACTGTGTCTAAAATAACCTGAATTTGGAAAAAAAAGAAGAAACTTTAAGAATGCCCAAATGAGGGAGAGATAATATCCCAGATGTTATTTGACATCGGTCAGTGGTCACCCAGTCCCATTAGGAGGTTGGACTGTGGCAGTCCAGTACCAGGAAAGCAGCAGCGTGAGGTGTCTAAAGGTGCCCAAAGGTTCTAACTATCGAGCGATTTCAGACTGCCACCCTGCAGCCACGCATGCTGCCCTCCTACTGTCACCATTTGATTTCTGATAATACTGATTATTTGGATGAGCCAATACTCTTGGTAATATAGTGTATCTCAAATAGATTCGCTGTATATTAATAACTTTTTTTTCCCCAGTTTTTCTTGAAGTTGTTTGAAATAGACTGATGAAGTCTATTAAATATGAAGTACAAGCAGTCTAACATGGCAGCTCATAACTATTGTCTATCCAAATGAATTGTGGGCAGGCTCAGGCACACCTGTGCACTAATCATGATGTCAGATCAGCATCTTGATGTGGCACACCTGTGAGGTGGGATGGATTATCTCAGCAAAGCACAAGTGCTCACTATCACACATTTAGACAGATTTGTGAACAACGTTTGAGAGAAATGATAATATTGTGTATCTGGAATGAATTTTAGATCTTTAAGTCTATCTCATGAAAAATGGGAGCAAAAACAAAAGTGTGTTTATATTTTTGTTGAATGTGGTAAGTTGTCCTTTTAAACACCAATGGTGGACTTATTCCATCAATTTTAAAAAATAAGAATATTTTTAATTCATTTGGAATATTTGTTTAATTGTTGAATATTTTTATGAATCAAGTTAATTAAAAACTTAATGCTAAATTTTGAATTTTAAAGTAAAAGGCCTTCAAACTGGAGAAACTCCAAAGGAGATGCGTTTTCTTGCTTCTTTCGTGTCTCTTTAGTCAAATTGTTTTCGTACGCCAAATAAATAAAACTCACTTCATTGAAAATGGCCCTCAGCAAAATCTTCCCTGGATGTTTTTGTGCTGAACGCTCCACAGAGCTAAATTTATCACACGTCATGCATTCTACTGTGGCAAGAGAAAGCCGGCGTTGTGTGTTGTCTCTCGTCTGAGACGCAGGCTATTTCACAGCAATAAAAAAAAAAAAAAGATTATTAAAGGGAGAAAGAGGAGCAATAATTCACACAACAATTTTATTAATATCCTGCTCTCTTGTCAACCTCAGAGGAATGTTTTATCACTTTAAGCAGACTATAAATTCAATCGAATGGGGCAAACGGTCCTGAAATGGCCTTTCATCAAAGATGACAGGAATATCTTTGAAAGTATAAAAAGGTTTCTTTAAAACCAGAAAAATGAAGTGCAGTTTTGTATGTTTTTATTTGCTGATTCATTTTTTTCCTTTGGTTTTTAATGGTTGCATTTTAAAGCGTTGCAAAAAAAAAAAAAAAAAAACCACAAATAAAAACAAACAGACAATCGCCTTAACAAAATCTGCAAACCGTTTGTCACGTTTGTTTGCATTTGGCTGAATTCTCAGGTGGGCGTTTGTTCTTGGATGTTCATAAAAAGCACAGATGTTTAGATGTATTGCTAGGAGCCAATATCCATATAAAGACCTGACTTCATGGTATACCGATCATCTCTGCTAATTGGTCTCATGGTGTTACCATGTCTTCCTTTCCGTCTTCCTTGTTTTTTCTCATCTTTCACATCAGGCATCTCTCTGCTATTCTCACTTTCTCAGTCCGTCTTTGGTCCCTCCCTTATGAGCTTACCCCCTGTTGCTCCAAACCTTTTTGGTTTGTGTTTGCGTACTCCTCTCCTCTCTTTTCCTGTTTGCTTCCCATCAAGCATAAATCATTCTCTCTCTGTTTCCTCTGTAATACCTGCAGTGTTTTACTGGGAAGCAGGTGTTGTTTTCTCAGATAATGCGATCATGTCACCCCTGTTGTTTTGTTACCTCAGGGTCAGCAAGCCAAAGGTGCAGAGGGCTTTGAATGTTGTTGAGGAAGCTGTGAATTGAATCTGTTTTGATGGGTCATATCTTCCTGATCAAGACAAAAGAAGGGTAACATGCTTTATGGGTATGTACTTAATAATAGACTTATAATTTTCCCATTCACGCAGACTCATTTACAGTAGCTGCATTTTAACACTTTAAGTTTAAAAAAAGATAAGAGGGAATTGAGACATTTTCCTACAATTATTTGAAGATAAATTTCTTGCCACAAAAGTCCAGTTTATATCAGTCACAAGACTTTATGTACACTTAAAGTCCCCATTTAGAGAATTTTACAATGAAGTTTAGCACCTAAAGCAAGAGGTTGAAGCAAATCTTCTTTTATCAACACTTTAAACACATCAAAAACAAAATCTCTTTTGCTTGAGTGTATTTAGTTTTTCAGTAGTTGTGTTTCCATCGACAATAAAATTGTGCAAACTGGATTTGTAATATTTATTCTGCTTAATGGAAACACAACAATTCCTCACAGACTAAAAGCAAAAAGCTTTTACATTTGGAGGAGATAGTTTTTAAATCGTAAACACAATTATAATTCAATGGAAACTGTAATTGAGAAATTGTATTTCCTCAACATTTCTAGAAATTTGATAATGTTTTCTGCATTTGTTAATGGAAACAAAGCTACTATGAAGATGTTATTATAGCTAAAAAAGTGTGTTACTATTAGTAAAACAATATACTGTCATGAATTCAGATCCTGTTTAAGCCAGCACATGTCTAGAGCTGTCTAAAGTTCTCCAGAGACCATCTGGATGACCCAGAGGAAGATTGGGAGATGCCAAAATAGAACTCTTTGGTGTAAACACCACTCGCTATGTTTGGAGGGGTGAAGAATGCTGAGTCGCATCCTAAAAACACCAAACCAAAAAAGCACGGGGGTGGAAGCTTCATGCTTTGGGCTTGTTTTTCTGCAATGGGGAGAGACTGACTGATGTTTATTTGGGTGAATATGAATGGAGCCGTGTATTGTGAGATTTTTGGCAAACAACAATTTTTTAAAAATACAATTAAATAATTTTTGGTTTTATCAGGTAACTGGAAGATGCAATAAATGACCAAAACATCACAGCTCTTTTTAAAATATTTGTTTTAAGTCGATCTACAACGGTTTACATTTGTTGTGTGATTAAATCATTTCTTCCTATGATACAAGTTCTAATTGAATAGCCTTGAAAATTGAATATCATAGTTATTGCTAAAATTTCATGGCTGCCTTGACTGCGACTTTACATTTCCTTCCCCCAGAAAACAAACTTATGTTATTTTTGCAGAGTGGTGTTTCCTGCTCTGACAGTAGAGCACAAGAATGCTGTTTAAGCACAAAACATTTCTATTTTTGAAAAAGACCATTTTAACAGTTTTGCAGGTGGACATAGTGAAATAAAGGGGAAAAAAAACGATACTCAAATGATTGATACGATTAATATACATCAAGAAAACTTTTTTATCCACTAAAAAGAATAAACTCGTATTTTGAACATTCACAGATGGTATGAATGCCTTTCCTCATATGGCTTTACAAAGATTAAAAGCTAAGAAACTTTTCATCCATGAGTCTGACTCACAGCAGTGAAATTGGTTCAGACCTTGAGTTCATACATAGTTCTGTTTCATCCTGCTTTATTCACCAAAATGACCTTCTACCTCTCAATTTTGTGACAGAAGGGAGAAAAATACATCTTTCTTTCAGAGTGAAGGAAAAGTGACTCATGAATGTATCATTTCAGGAGTCGCAGTGTTCTTCAGGCTAAAACTTGCTTTCAATGAGAGTGTGATTCATGTTCTGAATTGATCAATTTAAATTGGTTTGTTTTAAAAGGACCTCAGTCACATAAAAGCCAGCTTTTTGAACAACTTATAAAGTTTTTCAATTTATGAACAGGTAGAACCAAAGGAGGAAAACAAATATTATAAGAAGGAGGTATGGGAGGGTCATTTTTATGTAGAGTAATACAAATCCTCACTAAAGTAGTTGAAGAGTAAAGTTGATGGATAAGGAGGGAGCAGCATAGATGCCTGTCAGAGCTGGTGTTGTATTATCTGCACTGGGAGCTATTTATGCCGCTCAGTGTTAGTGGAAGTGCTGCATCACTGTTTTTTTTTGTTTTTGTTCTTATTAACAACATTTCACACACATTCTTTTCCAGGGTGACATGAAACTTGCTCTGCCCTTTTTTTGTTTTTAGCTCTGCAGGCAAACATTTAATATAGCAAATTGTGACTTTTTATCTTCATAAAAAAAAAAAAAAAAAAAAAAAAAAAATAAATTCTACCTTTAGGGTAAGCAGGGGTGTAACGATTAATCAATTAATTAATCAATTTGATTAATCCATGTATTTTCCAATGATACAACCAGATCCGTCTGTCGGAGGCAAGTTGTTAACTGAATCGAACTATACCAATAAAAAAGTTGTTTCAAAGCAAATTAAATTGATTACATCTATAATGGAGAATATTGTATAGATTAGGGCTGGGTATCACCAATAATTTCCAGAATCTAGTTAATTTGATTCACCAGACCCTGGATGGATTTGATTCCAATTTTTTAAAATTCTTTTGATCCTCTCAATTTAATTTAATAAAATTTTGAGTTTACACATTAAGACACATTTGTTCAGAAATACATTAAGAGTCTATATTTATGTTTTGAAGATATTCATGTTAATTTGATACAGTTAACATACATTAAAAAGTATTAGTGAAATTATAATGAGATTGTTAATACCATACAGTGTTACATGGATTCTCAAACGGCGAAGCTCCAACAATTGTTCTGCAATCCTGCGATAGTATCTTATTCCAGAAGAAGAAACTATGAGCAAAAACTGTGCTTAACACAACAATGATTACTTAAAAAAATATATTTCCGTAAAGTGCTTGGAAAATTTATGCTTGTGAGTAAAGAGGGTCATTTATTCAGGAATGTATGCTTATGTTGACCAAGGGTTAGTATTATCTTATATGGGGAATCCCATTGTATGTTAGCATCAAGCTAGCGAACTTTAGCATTATGCGTTAGATCAATCTCCACTTTTATGGATTGATTATTGATCTATTAAGGTTATATTGATTCAGATTGATAAACTATTTTGATCAACTCAGCCCCAATTCGGATTGAATCAAATTTGGTTTATTTTACTATCATGTAAAACTGACCAAGTTCCATCATAGCAGACAACACACACTTGATGAAATGATCAATCGTCATTACGGTCCAACATATAGAAACACTTTGAATTTAGCAGACATGTGACCATACTGCAGGGATGGGTAAACTACAGTCCGGAGGCCAAATGTGACCCATTAAACAATTTAATCTGGCCCGCCAAACTGGAATTATTGTTTCCGATAATGCTTTTCTGGTTTATTTTCCCTGTAATGATGGTATCTACCCATTAGTGGTTCACTACAAATACATTAGCTCTGTTTAGGTGCTGAAAGTTAGTCGGCATGTATGTGACACTGGAAGATTTCATTGTTTTTCTGATGTTCATATGTGTTTTTTGAGTCGGTCAGCCAAAGTTTTTAAATAAAAATTCCAAACATTCTGTTTTTAAAAAGTTTTTTTCTTTTTATATGTATTATTAAAATACAACATGCTTCTGCTTAAAATTTTGGAGCTTTTTGTGACACATAAGTCAAAAAGTTGCCACACAGTGTGGTGTAATACTTTGAAAATGTTCCGTTCCTATCATCTTTATGTGGTAAAACAACAGTCGGATGAACTTTTAGAAACTAAAAAACGATTGAATTTGCCATTAATTTGTGTTTACCTGTTTGTCCACATATTTAATTTGTACTTGGCTATTTTCAAAGAAATACATGGAATTTGGAAATCTTCACCTGCACAGGTATTTATCTGAGTCACACTAATTTAATTTTTGGCTAAAAATTGATCTTAGATTAGTGAATCGGATTGAATCGAGTCGAACTAAAATCAACAATGAATCTCGTCAGCAACCATAAATTATGATATGAAGTGAATCATTGTTAAAAAGAATCCTTGTACCCCGTAATGGGAAGGCTACACAGCCGCGGTGTCATTAGCTGTGTGTTTGAACTTGATGTTGTAATCCTGCTACCTTTTGACGCTTGACATGTTTGTCAGAGCCTGTTGCCACTCTGATCTGTTTTCCTGCTGTGTTAGCTTCCAGCACCAGGAATGATTCATTGTTTTAATTATTCCATTACCTCACCGAGACGTAAATGTTTCAACAAGCCGTGCTCATGATTGCATAAATCATTTGAAAACCAATCTCACTCTGGCTTGTGCTTAATGCAATTTTTCAAAGCTCATTTCAATAGAGGGAATAAGCTGCTTGTAATTTGTTCGCTGTCTGTTTTATGAATGCGTTTGAGGTGGTGTGGTTATCAATGTCGCCTCTGAAGGATGTCATTGTTGTGATCATGGCTGAGGTGTTGGTTTTTTTTTTTGTGAGGACTTTGTTATCCCTGTGAGTGTGTGGATTCAATAAAGGCATTCCAGCTTCTTCCCCTATAGTGTAAAAATGTTCATACATCTTGAGTTGTCATTGTGGGAGTGAATATCTATATGGTTTCCTGTGATGGACTTTCTGCTGTATACCAAGCTTTTAGCAGGAAGATTGCTTGGATATTTTCCAGCAAACCACACAACTTAAGAGTTAGATATGGAGACAAAGAGGGAACTTAAAAAAAAAAAAAAATCAACATTAAATTGTTTTTTTTTTTGGTTGTGTGCACATTAAATGTTTCCTGCTTTGTTTTGATTATCTAGCATAGATGTACGATGGCATGCTCCTAATATCTTTACAAAAAACAAGTAAAACACAGAAAACCTCTACATCAATGTCGGAAGAAAAGTAGCTGCAAGCTGTCATGACTAATTAATGTGAAAACTACTTTGCAGACTGGACTTACTGTAAGTCCTAGAAAACCCACAGTAATGAGAAACGGTCAAAGACACAGACACTTCAAACTTGATCGTTGAAATGCTAGAGAGGAGGATTTATGAAATAAGTGCAAAAAGTCATGTCTTAAACTATAATGAAGAGATGGACAGTGATTTTGCTGTAAATAACACAATGCTCCTTTCAAATCAACCACAACAATAGAGATTTAGATATTTTTTATAACTCCTTTAACGATGAGTGCTACTTGATTGACAGAAGGACTTTACAGTGGAGTCACAACAAACAAACTTTCATAATGCTGTTTATTTTTTCTGTTTATTGCACACAGTGAACATTTGATATTCAACGTTTTTATTCTGTATTCCAAAATTATTTGGAGCAACAAGGGACCAAAACTAGTGTCAATAATAATAAAAAGAGAAACGAACATTCCTGACAGTCACAGTGCTGTACTGTTTACTCAATCGAAAAACTAAGCAGGAAAGGAAAATAATATAGAACAGGTTTATTATGATCTGATATGTGATGACAGAATATTTTATTTCTGAAATACAGTATACTTTTAAAATAGGACAAGATAAAAAGAAGCAAAACATATCTAAAAGGTTAGAGTAGAGAAAAAGTTCTTAAAAATTCTCACCCAAATGCCCCAGACCAGGAGTGGGCAAAGTTTTTGACTTGTGGCCCACAAAGGGCTCTAAAGTTTGACAAAGGGGCAGACTAGTAGCAAAATAATAATAATAATAATAATAATAATAATAATAATAATAATAATAAATTTAAAACATAAACATTTTTGAATTTGGATGAAAGGATGATTTAATTCGCATTGAATATATATTTTAAAACAGAAAGTTTTGGAACTTTTCTTTCAAAACTTTAACGTTTGTTCTCACTTTAGTGCCAATTGCGACTATCGGTTGATGTCAATCAGGGAAAAACGCAAACTTGCAGAAAAACTGCGTTCATGTGGTGTCGGAGTGACCAAAAAAATGCCTGTCTGACCCGGAAAACACACATGAACATCAGAAAAACTACAAATCTTCCAACGTTAAATGAATGCAGAATAACTGTCTGCGTCTAAACAAAGGTTGATGTTTCTGTAGTGCACCGTATATGGGGAGAAACCTGAATTACTGGGAAAAGCAATAAAAATTAGGATTATGTAAAGTAATTTATCTATATTTCTTATCTTGAATTGTTTTAGCATTGTACCTGCTTATTTTTTTTGTTTTTAATTTTTATTGTGCACAACATTAATTGATCGAGGTCATTTTAAGGAATCAAAAAAATTAAACTTATTATCGATATAACTTATTTTAGGCCATATTAGACAGTTTAATGGATCACATTTGGCCCCCGGGCTTTAGTTTGCCCACCCATGCCCTAGACAAAACTTATTGCCACGGTCAGGGCACCCAGTATCTATTAAAGCCCTGTTCGCTCTTTACTTATTAGAAAAATACACAATGTCAAGTAAAACGCTCATTTGGTCCCAATTGAATTCTGTGCCCCAACACATCCCATTTAATTAGATATTTCACTTTTTATTTAAGTTTTTTTATATATTCATAGTTATCAACAATTCAGTTTCTATATTTTTAAGCTCTTAAATTCCTTTAAGTCTGGACTACGTTTTAAGTGACCTTCTCCGTGGCCTTGTGGTGGAGTGTCCAATATGAGACTGGAAGGTTGTGAGTTCAAACCCCAGCCAGGTCTAAAAATTTGGGAAAAAAAAGGAGATGCAAATAAAATTAATGTAAAGAATGTTTTGAGTAAATTACAAAAGGGGTTTATACTCAATATATCCTTGTTGTGACAGTAAAATCTGCCCAACTCAAGACGCTCTCAGCTCATACGTGTTTGTTCAACTATTGGACAGGACAAAAAAAAGTGCCAGTGCCTCCCTGCTTGACACGCAGCATTAAGGGGTTGGATTGGGGGGGTTGAAACATCAAATGGTTCCAGAGCGTGGCTGTGTCTGTAGCTCACCACTCCCCCAGGGAATGAGTCCAACGCGGAGAACACATTTCACACAGCGAGGTGTGTGACAACTGATGGGACTTTGACTTTAACCTAAGTATAAACTGGTTCTGTTCCACATCCTTACTCTACATATGGATGCACATATAATTATTTCTAAAAAAAATGGATGAAAGAAAATCATCTTTTGTTTTTACTTGTCTGAATAGAGTTCAGCAGGTTTATAAAATAAGGGGAATTCTTAAAAGTTGCAGCAGCATCTTTGTTCTGGCACCTTTTGGTGATTTTAACCATCAAACACTGATCTCAGTGCTAAGACAAACAATCCTTTTTTATTTATTTTTTTTCGGATTTGATTGATTGATCATCTTCTTAAGGAACAATTATGTGACAGGATGATTGTTCATCATAAGCCACTGTTTAAGTCTTTATTATACAGCTGCATGTCATTTCACTGCATGCTTACATTATCTAATCTAATTTCCTTGATTAAATCAGGAGAGAGCCTTTTTAGAACAGATTTTTGGTCAATAATTTCATAATTCCAGCTTCAGATTTCACTCAAAAGCTGACTAATTTAAAAGTTAGCTGTGTACTAGACACTTGAAATAGATTGGACAATCAAAATAAAACTTACTCTTATTCTTTTCTTTCTGTGTAATTTATACTTTGAAAATGTATCTAATTTAGACAGTCCAGTAAAGTTTGCCTATAAGGAAAATGCATTATGTAAATATATTTCAGCATCAAAAAGCAGAGTGCAATAAAAGGGCAAAACAACATAGAACCACATTTTAATTTTGAAGTAAAATCAGAGATATTTAAATTCTATTTTTATCGCAAGAAATTTTGCCTTTTATTAGGTTGCATTGAATAATTTTGTAATGGACAAATAATGTTTTATGCATCTACTTTTTAAAACTAAATGCGCAAGAAATTTACTTTTTACGTATAATTTTTTGCATTGAAACTTTAAATTAAGTAGAATGTTTGGGATTTCTTCTATATGGATAACTTCAACTAAAGTCCGTAGATTACATGTATTTTTTTTACTATATTTTTTTCGTTTAATGATAATTTTAGGGGCTGTTGTGACTAAGTCATTGATCCTTTAATGTTTTAAGACCAAAAAAAATCATTCAGTGGAACTCTATGTAAAGTTTTTCAGCTTTTGATTCCAGGCTTAGTCTAAAAATACAGTAACAGCGCCATCTTGTGGCCAAACAGATTACGACAGTCCTAAAGACATCAGTTGGACTGGGTTTAAGAAAAATCACAATTTCTGTATTTTTACAAATATTTGACCCTTATTATTCAAAGATTGGTATTATAATATTTTAGTTAAAATACTTGTACTTATTTTTTTTATGCTCGTGTTCTCTGTTCTTAGGACGGCAAAGAACCCACCGACTGCTGCCACAGTGAGTCTTTCACCTCTCCATCTTGCACTTTGGCTGTTGACTTACGGCGAGGCCGACGCCGTTTTTCGGGCAACCTGCAGCTGCCCCCATTGTCATGGCGTCAGGGAGAGAGGTCCCGAACACCAGACAGTGAGATCATCGCAAGGCCAACATCTCTGCCGTTTGGAGCTCCTCCTAGGATAGATATAACTCCTGTGGATCCAGAGTGGTGAGTGCGGAAAACAACAAAGAACTGACTTTTTTGTTGTTGTAAATAGTTGGTGTTATTTTTTTTTTTTTTTAGCTACTGCATGCTAATCACACTATCGAGTGCTTACAACCTTAGGACTACTACTGTACTCTAGTGTTAGACCAAACATTAAATGTTCATTCATCTTATTTTTTGATAAATATTTAGCAGCCAAACAAATTTGCTCAAAGGCACTTCAGTTGAACTCAAGTGAATCTGAAAGGGAGATACATTTTTGTTTCTCTAGTTCAGATAAAACATTCATTTAACACATTCCTGTTGCTCTGAGAGGTCATAAATCTTTTTTTTAAATCACGTGTTAAGAAGGAAAATGTCATGACTTGATATCATTTTATATTTAAACACTTAATATGAAAGTTAAATGAACATACCAAACAGGAAATGATAAACAGTCCAAAAAAGGTGTGAGTAGATGAAAATCTTATTATTTCCAACACAAATCCTTTTTTATTGTATGCATTCATTTTTGCACCTTAAGCAAATAATCATTATTTGCATGAATACAGAAGAACTAAATAAAATTTTATAAAATACAATAAAAAAAGCATCAAGGTACCAAAACAACTTCACAAGTCATGATTGTTTGTACAGTTTATTGTTCTATTAAATAACCAATTTTCTAATAAATAGGTAAGATTTTTAATTTTTATATTTTTAAATTGTGTGACCTTTTTATTCATTTTGATACATTCAACCTCACCCCACAGACAGAAATCCATGTACTTTTTTGGGTTGCCTATAAATTAATATTTATAATAAATATTTTAATAGGTATTATAATTATTATTAAAATGAAATGAATTATTCTAAAGTCAAAATGTGTTTTTGCAGAAGAAATATATTTATATTGAGTAATCAAAAGTAAATCTATGAGTTCCAAAAGCATGACTGTGGATTAGGTGTTGGACTGTGTGGCACGATATGGAACAGAAACCATAAATCTGTGACACTAAATTCTGATAACAACACCAGCAGCAAGTGTCTTAGTCCTGATAGGGAGCCAGTTATCCAGTCTCATCAAACTGATTTATATGTTTACTGAGCCACCTAATCAGCGCTGATTGCTCCTGGGCGTGAGTCCCGTGTGTGTCTGCGTGTGATCTTGCTATAGACACAACCACTCCAGGGGCCTTTTCAGCTGCAGAGTACTGAACTCGTTTTAGGTTCATGAATGCTTAATGAGATGATGCTAATCAGTAAAAAATTCAAACTTCATCTGTATACATACATATTGAAGCCAATAGGTTTGAAGCATATATTTACACTAAAGAAATCTACCAAAGAAGCTGACCCAAAAAAGCAATTTTCTGATCAAATTAGCCTTTTTTTTTTTCTTTTAATTTTTTTAAAAACTTTTTTCAGCTTGAATAAATTAACTGTGGGTCCCTATATCGTTCCAAACAAAAGACTTTTGGCTCACTGTATGCTAATCACAAGCTTAGAGCTGGATGTTTATTGTAGGGTTTAACATCATCTGACTGTGGTATTTAAACTGGCTTGCACAGCAGGAGATGGCTGAACTGTGTAATTTGCACCTCTAATTGGTCTCAACATCCCTGATCCAGTAAATACCGAGGAAATTAGCCCGGAAAGTGCAGTTTTTTTTTTTTTTCCAAATTACTCCCATTTCTAGGTGGTTCATGCTCTTTATTATAAACACTTTTTTACAAAAAATGCATTATTTTCCTTTATGAACTATTATTTTAAACTTTTTTGATGATAAATACAGTATTTGTAGATTGAAAGGAATTACATTTGTTTATTTGACAAAACATTGTTACACAATTAGGTTATGTTGAAAATATCAATTATAATAAATTCAATGAAAAATTAGATTTTTTTTATTTTTATTCAGTAACAGGAAAACATACAACACAACCTTGAGTTGTGAACTCAAACATGATAAAAAAATGAAAAGGGGACAGAAAGAAGATCAATCAGTAAGAAAGAAAAAATCACAAAACATTTTGCCGATGTAGGATACAATATTTATTGATCCAAACTTCTATTGTGAAATGGAAGTTTTGATTAAGTGCAATAAGCCAATATACAGGACTGTAAAGAGTAATGTAGTCTCTGATGGTTGTAGTGAAATATGTCTACGAAGAAATGTAAAGAGAATTCACAAAACACTCTTCTATTAGCAAGAATAGTTGTTTAAATGTAATTCTTCTTTGTGAACTTTGCACAAATTAATTTGACATCAGCTTTGGCAAATACTGTTTTTCACAAACAAGCTTTATCCTTTTTCCTTCGGAGTAAACTTTTACACAATTTTACAAAAATTTACTTTTAGGTACCACAGAGCAAGTATAGTAAACATGGATTGTTTGTTGATTTCATGTGTATTTCAGCGCAGTGGTGACTGTGAAAGTCTGTAATGCTGATATACAAAACAATTGTTTTTGAATTTGCCTCAAAATGTTCCATTCTAACACTCCCTGTAGCCCAAGTCCTTAACATTTTAATAAAACTCAAAAGAAAATAAAGGATTTTGTGACATTTTGTGAAAATGACATTTTTACCTCAACCTGTTAATGTAGTAATAACACTAAGTGCAGCTACATAATCTTTCCATTGTTTTGTCACAGCTAATCCATGGATTTAATTATCTTTTGTTGATGAGTTTTAGAGTAATCACAAAATGGCATTACAAAATTTCCGTTTCTTGTTCATATTATGCAAGGGGGGAAAACCAAATATGGACAGACATCGTTTAATTAATAAATCAGAGATTGAAATAACCTGCTAAAAACCTCTGTCATTCCACTTTAAGATCTTTTTATAGGTTTAATCCTTCCATATTTGATATTGATGTCTTGGTTTAAAGCAGACAATGATCCGTAAAAAAGAACAAATTGAAATATTTTGACAGACTTAGTAACTGCAGGTTGTAGTACCACCAGAAGGGGGCAGTAAAATGATATTCCAACTCATTTAAAGGGAAGGTGTATTCATGAACAATCTTCAAAATGAGTCACATAAAGTTGATTTAAATGCTAATTTGACTTTTTTTTCCTTTTTTTAATCCGGTAGTAAATAGTATCTCTAACCCTATAACAGTTTTTTTAAAGCTATGTGTTGGAATCATCTTAGAATCGAAGACGTTTTTGTTTGGCAATGTGAAGTATATTGGATTATAAGTAGACTTTTCTCCATTACACCTAAACTAAGTGGTATTCCATGTCAGCATCACTGTTGCCTCTTTCCCTCTCATTGCACATTTCTTTTAGCCCATTAATACCTGATGCAACATGTGAGTGCACCTGTGCTCTCGTGGATGGAGCTCCTCAGGCCTTAACAGATTAAAAGCCATCTCACAGCGTCCCCATCCGGCTTCACTGCTGAGAAAGGTAATGGTCAGCAAAACCTTCTTCAGGGTCTAATTACTCTCCACTCTGCTGAGTCTTGAGCCAGAAGCTGCAAACATATATTGCAATTTTTCAACAATCTCTCCACTAAGACATCTCCATGTCCTCCCTCTGGATGCCCTTTACTCCAACACTACTTATTCAAGTGACTCTGGAACAAAATGAGGATGTGGGAGGAGGTTATTTTGGGATTCAATTATATTTTTCTGCTGATGTGCACAATGGAGACTCAGGGTGCCTTGTGCATTGATTGTGGAAACTCTGTGTCCAGCTGGAGGGATTTGTTCCACTTCTCGAGAATTGCATGTATCGGTGCGTGTGATGTAAAGAAAAGACCAAGAACATGGGTGTACGGAATAAAAAGGGCTACAAAAAAAAAAAAGGTTTACCGCTTAGTATTCAAACCAAAATGTAGCTTTATGCAAATATGATGAAATATTGAACTATACTGCCCTAATGAGGTGTCATAACAACCATTAATACATAGAAGACTCCCTTTATCGTTGAGAGATCTTAGCTTTAAAAGCTGGAATAAAAAAAAGAAGGTTCCATGGAGAAACACAGTATGCAGTCTGTCATTTTTGTTCGAACAGGTTACTAATTAGGTGTAATACAGTGTGTGCACAGGTGGATCAGAACAGAGCAGCACACAGGCTGAGTTGTGTGATTCCCCGCCAAGGCTGGACACATTGACAGGCATCCATGAAAATGAAATTACCCCTCTGAAACAAGAACCTGCAGCTCTCCTGGCTTGACTCCTGCTCCACCGTTTTCTTTTCTGCCTGAGCCTTTATTTTCTCAGCCAGGAGTAAGCTGCGCTCCTCCTGAGTGTTGATTACCTGATGGCTTTCGCCTGCGTTGCCATGCATCTGTACTCCTCAGCCTCTCCTGGAAGGATCACATGTTGAATCCTGTGTGGTTCAGCCACAGTTGTCTCAACAAGCTTCACACTGGTAATTTTCCAAAAACATCAAATCGATCACAAAATATAAACGATAGCTGATTGCTAAACTAGCTAAACAGACTAAACTATCCTGGGGATCCCTACCCTTAGACCCTCCTTCTCTGTAAGCAAAAACACCTAAAAAAAAATCTGATTCTGTGAAAAAAAAGAAACCTCAAGAAGTCCACAAGGAGGGATCCTCTCCCATGATGGACGGGCGATATACCCAGACTTTTAATGAAGAATTAGCTTATCTAACTCTCCAACTACATGTTTGAACAGTGAAGCAGATGGGCTTCATCCAGATGGAACTGGAGTTGAGCCAGAGGCGAGGTCCACGGCCAAGGACAGGAGCACAGACGAGCCAGAGGTGAGGTCCAGACTATACCTGGAATCTCTGCCTCTGCCCCGGCGGGAGTGGGAAAGAAGGGACAACACATGAATAGCACTGCACCAAACAGAGGCATGGAGAGCTACATGAAAAGTAAATGATTTTTGCCTGTTCTGCTAATTTTTTAATATATTTGTTACCTTGATTCGTCCTGGATCTATAACTTTGAACTTATACTATTATACCTTATAATTATTTAAACTGTCGAATAGTTCAGTTGCAGGACTAGTGCGTAGAAATTAGGGTTTGTTTAGCAGGGGGGAGCAATGAGCTTACTCCAGTGTGGGTCTTTGACCACCAAAAAACTTCCCACCAAACCAAATGTGAAAATCAATGAAAACTGATTTGCTGTGGTGAAGAACACACCTTACAATTATTTGCGGTTCCATTTGAACATAATCTGCTCAGCAATTGTTCATCTTCTCAGATGAATTCTCATTCAAGAATAGTCTTTCACTCAGGAAATAGTGAGAGCCATTAAGGGAGGTCAGTGGATGCTCCTCTTTGATTTTCTATACTCAAAGTTATTATTAAACCTTTTCATAAAATAAATTGTTTACTTGGCATCCTTAGATGTTAAGTATCAGTTATATATCCACCATTGTTTAGATGCAAAGTCTTTTGTATGCCTCTCATCAACAAGGAGGGCTTAATAATTTCTTCTTTGCCTTTCAGTTCCCTTCAGGAATCGCCACAGTGTATCATTCGCCTCCATCCTTGGCCACTCCAAATTTTTTGGAATTTACTATTGTAAGGATACTAAAGGATTCTGATTCCATATTAATTATTTTTAAGTATTTATAATATTAAATATATAACTTTCTGTTGTAAACACTGACAAGGATTGCAAACTCTTGGCTTTGAACATTATGTATTAACGGTATATAACATTATAGTTTATTTTCTCCACTCTGCTTGCAGCTTTCCCCACTCAGCTTCATTTTGATGCCTTTCAATGCATGTGGACTTTAGTGCTTGTAATAAACATGTAAATTAATAAATCTAGATGAGGCAACATGGATTAAAAGTGAGCCATTCACAAAAGCAAGGACTTTTTTGGGGCAAAATAAGCTCTAAATGTGCAATTTTGATAAGTAGAGATTTGGGTTTTGGAGGTTTGATTAATCACTGGAGAGCAGGATTTAAATTTTTCACTCACTGCACTTTGAAATTATCTTGGAAGTATTTTATTGAGTGGGCTTACTTTGCATTGAGTGCTCTGCGTACACATTTGAGGGGAATTTGCTTTTAATTTTTAATGGGGTTTTTGTAATGACGATGTCTGGCCAAGCGGAAATGAGTCGCTCAGCGCGAGGTATGTGGAAGTCTTGCGTCACAGTCATGCCACGACTCGGCTCTGTTGTTTACGTGCCATCAGGTATGACATGTTTGCTTCAGGTTTGGAAGTGAGCTGTCCCAATTGGTTCATATCCTGTTCGAATATAGAAAGGGGCAGTATTGACACTTGATTCGTGTTTGCTCAGAACCACACAGAGAAACAGCAGTGGTGCAGCATGGCTGAGGTAAACTTGGTGACAGGCGAGGAGGCGCTTGTGTCTCCTGTATTCTGTGCTAACAGCTCATTCCACATCAGCTCTTGTGCCTCCTGGTTTGAGACACAAAATGACAGGCCTTTATTCTTCCATTCAGAAACGCTGCAAACAACTCGAGCAGAAGTTGATGGAGAGACAACGCCAGTGTCTTACCTAAGAGAAAAGGCCAGCGCTTAAATAATTGATTGTGCTTGTACCCACTCCAGGAACATTAGTGTTTAAAGGTATTTATAGTGAGTGGATGCTCCAGCTTTGTTACGCAATTTCTGCACAACCTTTAAAAATCCTGCAAATAATGGAGTTTCTAAACATTAGCAAGTGATGAATAATACAGGCTTTTTTTTTTTAAATGTCATTTTTGGTTACAAAGACGTCCATATTTACATTAACACAGAAACTTTCTAAAGTGCTTCAATTTAAAGTTTCACTTCTATCATCTTTTGATCCATTTTGAAAGTGTTCCAGTGGTCTTTTGATTATGCCTTTAGTTCTTTTTATTTTAAAAATCCATAAACCTGCCGTTTACTAGTGCATGGTTTCTTCAGAGTGCCAGGAGTTCATTAACATTTTACCTCTTAGGAGTAAGCCTGCCCTCATTTCCCATCATCCCTTTGTTTATGTACAGTCTTGAACCAGATGCCAGCTTGGACGAAGAAAACAAAGATGTGCAAAGATCTAGTTGTCTGTAAGTGGATGGAGTGGGGAGCTTGTGACCTGACACTTGTAGGTCCTACATCACACATACAAGCTTTTTTCAACTGCATTTATTCATTTACTACTAATTTACAACTATTTAAAAAATATATATACTCAGAAACACAATTTTAAGCTTAATCTTCTTGATATATATCCTCCATCATGAGGAAAATGCTGCAAATGCTTGTTAACAACATGATTTTTATTGGAGTGAGTCTTTTAAAAAGTGAACAATACAGTGCTTTACTGTACTTGAAAATATCTTCATAAAATATCTTTACAAACCATCTTTGAAGTCACATTTTGATCTGTTCTCCAAAGAAATTAGGGCGATAGTGGCCACACTGTGACTCTGCGAACTCGCTGTGCTTCGTGTTATTCTGCACCGTCCTCTTCCCCCCGTCGCTCCACACAGCTTTCATGTGGGCGTCGGTAATCCACATTGGTGGTGGGAAGATGGTGGATCTTACACTTTTCATTTTAGCAAGCAAAGAGGCAAAGACAAACAAAAAGGACAGTGTATTTACTTACTTTAAACTTCCAGCATTTGACTTTATCCCTTCAGGGATATGCGTTAAGCTCAAGTCCGCTTCTGTCTCTGGAGATGAGAAATCTCCTGAAAACCATTAAACACACACACACGTATAAGTTATTTTTGATTGTGAAACAAAAATTTGATCCGTTTAATACTTCTAGAAGCAGCTTTTTTTTTTTAACATGGCTTAAGGGTGAAAATGATAGGACAGATCTACCTACGTTTGAGAGATAGAAGAATAAAATGTGACATTATTATAAAAGGTTGGCTAATACATAAATATACATCGTGTGTGCGAGTCCCAAGCCGTGAGGTGACAATATATTTTTAAATACTTGCACATTTCCACCCCCAGTAGAAATCTGCACACTTTTTCCTGTTGTTTTCAGTTTAAATTTGTGTTAAAGATGTGTTTTGGCCAGCATCACTACTGTTTAATATCTTCTCTGTAGACTTGCACACACTAACGGCAATTAAAAAACACAAATGCCCGTAATCTGTTGTTTATCTGTGCTCATTACTGCGATCTTCTCCCGTTTGAGTTCCTGTTTTTGCTGTTTTCCTGGAGTCTTTGTGAATCTGTGCCAGCCAGGGTAATGTAGGCCATAAAGTAGACTTAGCTGACAGAATTGGACTTTGACAGAGAAAAAATATGTCAACAACAGCCACAACACATCAAAGGCTTACACTATTAAAATTTACCAACAGAAACATGTTGAGATAATTCTTTAAGTTAGATTCCAACATTTATCCAAAGCGGCTTTTTAAATAGGAATATTTTTGTGATAAACCCAAAGTAAAATATTATAAATTCATTGAATACAAAATAGTAATAGACTAAACCAGTTAAACATGAATGGATGCTATTATTTATACATTTAATTTACTTATTATTTAATTTATAAAATAATTGCCATCTTTCTCAGATAGTAAATTGTTTCCTAAAGTGTCATTGTTGTCATTAAATGTCAGATCATTTAAAAAGTGTCATTTAAAAGGATATTTTCCTCTTTAAAGTTGTTTTCTAGTCTTAGCTATTTAGAAAAAAATCTAAACATGAAAGTATGTAATTATTTTTTTAACGTCAGTAATTGTTTCAAACAATAATTAGAGTACAATGCATATGATACATACTTATTGGTAATAACAGTTATAGTAACAACTAAATTATAACTGAAACAGTTGTTTTATAGAGGATTTATTTTAAATCTCTTAGATTTCCTTCATTCCGCTTACTTTAGCCATACTTTCTAAAATTGCGGAAAAAAAGAAAAGTAGTGTCACGGTTTAATTCTGATCCATGTATGTCTAACTTAATTCCTTTTGAACTCCACGTTGGTCACATTTGGAGGTTTTAGTTTACAAATCAAACACCAGTTTCTTTAATGGCTAAAGATAGAAAGTGTTCACTGAGTAAACTATAAGCTAAACATTATAATGTCTAAAAAAACCCAGTATTGTCCAGTGTACTGGGTCTAAAAAATTGCAGTATCCAAACTCATTTGGAGGCGCAAGTCTTGAGTGTCTCAAACCAGTTAATTTCTCCTCAGGGGTTTTTGTCTGTCATGTTATGTGACGGAACATCAGCTTAACAAGGAGTCTAATTGTTAGTCACATCGTCAAGTAATGGCCTGTTGAACAGAAAAAACCCAGGAGTCGTCGTTCTCAAGTTCACTCAAATTCTGCAGCATCTCATTACTTATGAAAACTGAACATAGTCGGGCAGACCTACTTTCTTTATTCATTGTATGCTAATAATTTTGCTGCACTCTTTGCTGTTGTGCAGCTACTTGTTTTCATGAGCATGTAGGTGGATGGTTATGTGCTCCATTTAAAGCTTTTCCTGCAGGATTTTGGAATATTTCCCCTGATGAGGCAGCAGGGACCGACAATCCCTTCAATGAATTACCCTGCTATTAAAGTATTAAAAATCCTGTTTTGGTATTTTTAACATGTTTTGTAGCATTTGTCTCACGAGGGAAGACATAGATCAAGTTGAGCAAAATTGAGCTTAAAATTGCATTTTTGAGTATTTCTTCATTGATAAAGAATTGTTATTGTTATTCAGGAGCAGACGAAAAATGCTGTTGCAAAAAGCTTGTAGATGTGATGTATGACCTATAAGCTCCGTTCTGATGCATTCATTTGCAGACAAATACATCCATGTACGTCTTTGTTTACCTAGTCCAAACTGCATGCAGGATAGCTCCAAAATTGTCATTTTTGTTCCACCGGTAATGTTAGGTTGGGGTTGTGAGGGGCTGTAAGCTAGCAGGAGAGCGTTTAAACAAAGGGACGATGGGAAATGAGGGAAGGCTTACTCTATACTAACAGTCCTGCCCACAACTTAGAGGGGAATTTCTGATGAGCTCCTGAAGAAACTGTATCCTGGAAAACAACCCAGATTTTTTCATTTTTCCTAAAAACTGCATCGTCATAACCAAAAGACAAGGGGAACCGCTTTTACAGTAAATCAAAAGATGAATGGAGTGGACTTTAAAAACTCTATATAGGAGGAAAATACCTGTTGGTGACAAAAACGTATTGAGATCGCAGCTCTGTCATTCCAAAACTATCAGGCTGTGGATCATTCAGTTTTTTGTTTTTTTTTTTTCCTTTTGCATCTCGTGATTCCACAAATGTTTTCATAGTAATGTTCAAGCTTGGAAAGACTATTTTCAAAGGAATATCTTGGCGAGAATTGAGTGAGAGAGCTATCCATGCTTCCACGGCTCAGAATCATCGGTGACGAATCAGTCCAACAGCGCACATGCGAGCGCTCACATTGCCAATGCTCGTCACGCTGCCATTCTGCCTTCTCTGATGTTCCTTTCGGATTTTCTCTGTTATCTCCATGGCCTTTCTCTCTCTCGTTCCTTCAGGGCATTACTCATTTATTTTCTCTTCTTCTCCTCACCGTTCGCCATAGTGCAGTGTGTTTGTATCCCTCGTGCCACTATCACTCTGTTCTGTCTTTCCCTCCTTGTAGTGAGGCAATTTTATGCTTGGATTGCTTCCATTCAGACACAATTATAGATTGATTAAAGTGTTTTTGAGAGGCAGTATGTGTTTACAAAGATGGGATACAGGAATATAGTGTTTTTGGGGGCTACTATGTTAAATTTCCTTATTACATTTACATACTTTACATTTTTAGACCTCTGGAGCATATTTAGGATTTTTTTTTAGCAAATTTTTACTAGTTGCTTCCTTTCTAGTGTTTTTCTCATGGCTTCGCCTCACCGGTTGTCAACTTCACCAAAGGTCACAATATCATCAGCAACATTACCGCAAATCCCAGCTAAACAAAAAAATAAATAATAAATCTGACAACCTGTTACTGTGCCTGCCTCCTTGCCGTCATAAGGACCACTAGCCAATCCTTGCGAGGGGAGGCGTGGCCTCTGTCTGCTGCGTGCCTGCTCTGCTCCTTGTGTATATTCTGAATGAAACGGCAAGTGAGGCGTTCGCCTGCATGCTGTGCTCATCTCTCTGACTGTGCGAGTGAAGGCAAATCTGACTGGAGGCTCAGCATAGCGAGAGTCACTCTGACACTCACCGGGAGTGCCTTTGGGAGAGAAGGTGGGGGGTTGTTTGCGGAGTGAGGTGGGTCAGTCAAGCAGTGGTTCATGGTGGGGGGAGCCAGACAAGAGGAGAGAGCAGTTTTCAGCCCTTCTGAATCTTTCATAAGGAAGATCCTCCAACATCAGCCTACCTGGACTGAGAGAGTTGGTGCCGAGGTGTGCACTTAGCAGACACTCACAGGAGGCAGAGAGGAAAAAAGGACTTGAACATGGTCAACGGGAAGAGGAATTTTCAGCTGTGGTTCATGCCATAGAGGTTTTCGATCGGAGAAGATCAAGATGAAGACCCTGGCATGAGTCGACGAAAAGGAAAAGGTAAAGGACACTGCAGCAAGCTGACTAATCCTTAGATCCTTGGAGAACCGGGTAAGCGGCAAAAGAACAAAACCAGAAACAAAGCAACAGAATGGCATAGCAGAGCTTGTATTTTCCATCCATGTCATGCCATGCTTACCTGTTATTCATATAATCAAAGGCAGTCTGCTGTGTATGACTGACTGGGGCAGGGTCTGGACATAATTTGGCTGAGTTTGACAGGAATAGTACTCGGAGAACTCGACCCCAGCCTGCAGGCATGTCATCCAACGAGCTGAGCGTTGAGATGGACTCCTGCATTCGGACATTCAAGGAGCACATGCACCTGGAGCTGGAGCCTCCCAAAATGCCAGGTGTGGTTGGAGGCAAGAGGGGCGCCACGTCACCCAAGCTGTCCCCGAGAAGCTCCCCGCGCCTCTTCCGCAAGCTGATGGTGAACAAAAGCATCCGACAGAGGCGGCGCTTCACTGTGGCTCACACCTGGTAAGACCCAGAGTCAATCGATGAAATGGACAGTCGCTGACGAGCAACACATTTAGAAAAGAGCAGCAAGCGCTTGATCACGTGTAGGTTGTAATGATAGCAGTGGACATGGAGGCGTTAAGGAGGGAAATGGTAACTGAGATGGATATGAAGTCTGCGACTCTAAGTAACATTGAGATGTGAATGATTAAGAATTTAGCAGAATAGACTAAACAGACACTGATTTGAAAGAACAAAGCAAGGAAAGTAAGGAAAAATACACAAGCAGTGGATTAGATGCACAGGGAAGATATTAGAGCTGGTTGGAAAGGAGGATGCAACACAGATCTGATGTGTGGGGATTTGTCAATGGGTCAGGAGATTACATAATGCAATAAAACTACTTCAACAGACCCCACGATCCTCCATTTTGCTGTAGGAGATCTCTGCCCTTTATCCCAGGTACAATTGTGTAAAGAGATGAGTCTATGTTTTGGACAAGTGCGGGTGTTCTCCCCAAAATACATCTTCTTTAAAACCAATGTAAAAAAAGACTTTAGGTCAAGATACCAATAAAAATAATGCAATTTTACATGTCATGGTCCATGCCTTGACACCACCCCCCCACCCATATTTTTTTTAGTACTGCTTCATGATGAGAAGTGTTGAGTGAAGGAAATGCCTTGATTTGACTGCAGATGCTCAAGGTGACTCATTTTGTTGAGGATTAAGGATTTTTTTCCTGACATTTGTGCTGGTGAAAAAAAAACCTCCTCCCCAAAAGGAAGAATTACCATACTGCCTTGGAGACAGCGGCGCACGTCTGTGAAACGGGTTACAAATTTAAGTGATAATACAGGCTTATGACGTCTTATGGAGGGTGGGTCTCAAAAAAATAAATAAATAAACCCTCAGCAGATGAATACGTGGAAAAGGAAATGAGTCCAGATATTAATCTCCTCCTCCATGTCGCCCTCATATATTGAGTTGTCTCAGCGTCAGAAAACGTGTCACATTTATGCTTGTGTGTGTGTGTGTACATATATTTTCACCAATCTGTGGGTGATTTTTGACCACACATACTGCAATTTGTAATTGAGTGGTGGTGCGCCCGCCCTGCTTGGCAGCAACAGTCAGAATGGGGTCTGTTTGTTTACCTCATCTCTCCTTCATTGTATAGCCTGTTTCTGAACAGGGTGGGGGCTGGGTGGGTACAAGGGAAAGGAAAGAAGAAAAGCAAGGTTCTATTTAGAAATGGGGTTTAAATTAAAAAAAAAAAATAAAATAAAAAAATCCATATCGGTTGAAGCTATAGATTCGGCAACAGCTTACCACTCTTGCCCATAAACAGGCGATTTCACGATAGAGTATCCTTCAGCAAGACGCTGAGGTTTGTGTGCGCTCTCATTACGGTGCTCCAAAACAAGCTAAAAATGGAAATGGTGCAAAATAAGAGCGGATTAGATTCAGGGAGAAAGCATCCAGTGGGAAGAAAATAAAATATAATCTGTGAAGAGGGGGGGGGCGCTTATTAAGATATCACAAAAACAAACTGTCACGGCTGTCCACCATGACCATATGTTTTAATCAAAATTTCCTTTTTAATTTTTGAATCAAGCATATATCAAATGTTAGATTAAAGTCCCTTTTTAAAGTAAGCAGCAATATTAAACCATTTTGCTGTATCCCTATTAGAAAATCCTTGCTTTAAAAAGAAGTTGCCCCACCTAAAAATCCCTCCGGGTATTCCAGACTCTGTGCTCTGTCTGGCCTAATGGTCTCACCACCTGTGCAAGACCTCAGAGAGGTAATAAAAAAGGATGATGAATTAGTGAAAGGTTTTGTCTGAGTTCTCAACTAATAGATTAATAAAACAAGATGTTGTTTTGTTATCATGATTTTTTTATTCAAAGCAGCGCCAAATGTAACAGGGTGTAAGTCATTGCATATTTAAAAAAAACTCCATTCCATTTTTCAGCTTCAAGGAGGGGAATTTGACAGTAAAAGGCTCTGAATTAGGATTACTGAAATGATTCCAAAAGATTGAATTGTGGCTAAATGAAGGCATTCTGCAGTCAAAATTAGTTATTCAAAAACCTGTCATTTTAATAATAGATTGACTGGGAGACTTGGATGTACATAAACAACTGCTCCTGCTGGTAAAACTCAGACAATTTACACAATTGGAAGTTTCAGTTTGCATCCATAATTAATGAGAACATTAACTACACATAATTCAAGGATTTTAAATAATGCATTCCTGAAAAAATAATAGAGTTCACAGGCTTTCTGAAGATTGCTGGTTCACACACCCCCAGTTCTGGAAGTGACCTTTGAGGTTAAATAGGTAATATATTTGGTCTAGAAGCGTGCACTGCAAAAAATTTGAGGAAAGTCGAAAGAGCCTTGCTTCAGGAAAAAATGTTGAATTTTCTGCTTTAAATTAGAAAAAAAAACAATCATTTGAATAAAGTTTTTCAATTGAACATTTTCATTTTGAGAAAATATGCCTTAGTCTTCTATGTCTTCTTTTCTTAGAATAAAAATTCATGGCAAGACTATTTTTTCCCCCCACATTGGCAATTTACATTTTCTTTTTTCCCAGATTTATATTCATTTAAAGAGCAGAAAAAAAAGGAAACGTACTTATTCGGGGCTTGGTTTTGCAGTGTAAAAAAGTGCCTCATCATTATGAATGTTTAGTAGTTAGTAGGTATATAACAATTCATTTTAACAACGATTTACTTTGATGTTTGTGGCTGATGATCTGATTCAATTATGATTCGTTTTGATCTGATTCATTTACCTAAAATCGATCCAGGACATCATTAGCCAAAAAATCCATCAGTGTAGCTCAGAGACAAGTCCTTGTATTTATTGCGAGATAATTGAGTGTAACTGAAATATCTGTTCAAACAAACAAGTAAACAAGAATTAATGGCAGATCCATTCACATTGTAGTTTCATAAAGCTCAGCTCACTGTTGGTTTTCCACATCAAAATTATTCATTAAAAAAAAATACTCTGAAAGAATTCTAAGTGTTTTCTGACATTGGACTGTAATGATGGCTTAAAATGTTTTTTGCTGTCATCAAATTATTATTGTTTATCTTGATGATATTTGATCATTTTTATGTCATAGTCAAATACACCTACCGTGTCTCAATCCAGATGGTATTTTCCAGTATTGATTCGATTATCGAATTATATCAACAATTATATAACGGCGTAGGTTGATTAGATTCTGTCTCAAACAGATCAATCTGGTTAGATTGATTGGAAATAGAAATCAATTAATCATTACACCCCTAGTAGTTCGTTATGTTAGTGTAGAAATTATAGCTAAATTTGGATTCATTTGAGTCATTTCTCTTTTTCCTCACTTCCATCTGCCACAGTTTCTTCTGTTTGGACACAAAAACTTTTATTAACCCTTTCACAACTCAAGCAAAACAAAAATCTATTTGAAAAGTTTTTGCTGCTGCTTATTCCATTGTTATTGATGCAATTAAATTGAACCACTTTGATCCAAAATTACCTTAACTTGGCACCTAACTGAAAGTAAAAACATGACCGATGTTTTGTTTCTAAAGCTGGAAATAAATTAAAGCAACAAGGGGTTTTTTAAATGTTCTCCACTATTTGGTTGAGGGTTACAAAGGAATTTCTTACAGGTTATTTTCATTTTAACTACTTGTATTTGGTAAAATATAAGTGATGCACAAACGACTTAGACATAAATGTTCTCATCGTGAAGGGAGATTCATCCTCACCTCTGTCTCCATCTTCCTGGTCAATCTGGGCGTTTCCTTAGAGCTGCAGATTTCAATAAAGGTTTTCTGCCAGTCTGACCTTTATAAAAAAAACATTCGAACATCTTTTTGGTTGTGATGGATTTTACTATGAAAGCATCTGTTGTTATGTGGCCCTGCTGACCGTCTGACCCGCTGCCTCTCAGACAAAAAAAAATCCTCTGTTTGAGCTGCTTAGTCATCCCGTCTTCCTTTATTTGTCTTTCATCCTTTCTTTGTCCAGCTCTGTGCTGCTTTTAAGTTTTCTCCACTTTGCTCTGCTTCTGTCTTTGCGTACTTCCTCACTGTCTGCTCCCTCTCTTACTTAGTCATCTCTTTGTTCATTTCTTGGGTGTCTCCCTCTGTCTTTTTCTGTCTGTCTTCCTCCATTTTTTTTTGCACAGGGCCACAGGATGCTAATGTTTGATGGACAGCCAAAGGGTATGGCTGTCTGAGTTTCTGCTGACAGAAAAAGCACATTAAGGAGATAGTCAGATGGGAAGGGAGGGAAAATTGCCATGGGAATCGGAAGACTGAAAGGACGTAAAAATGGAAACAAAGGTAGATAAAAGCTTTCGTTCCTTAGCTTTTGATGTTCACATGCTGCACATAGCTGCTCCGCATTATCTAACTTTCAACTAAATGGGATCACACTTGCATAATTGTAGAAAAAGCTTTAAATAAAATGGATTTCAATTACAAGAGAGTAGTGTTTGTGCTGATTTCAGTTTAATGTCCATCCGGTGCTTTCTGGGGGAGTGTTAGAGATACTATAGCGACATCAATAATGAGACAGAGAGAAAATGAGATATAAATAGAGAGGCGAATCTTTGCTTCATTGGCGTCAGTGCTGGTTTAACACAAAGGGTTATTTACCACGGCTTAAATGTCAATCCAAATATCTGTCTGTCTGCTCTCTTCCACGTAGCTCTCCGTCTGCTATTGGTTTGCTGCTTCGTGTACTCGCCTCGGTGACTCACCCAAAATCATCTTTATGTGACCGTCAGGAAAGGCTTGATGTGATTATTGTTACTGCTGCTGCCAGCGTGTTTACGCCAACTGCTCACTTGAGTAGGAGACGGGAGGCAGATGGAGAGACAAACCAGAGTTTCATTTTTTTACCAAAGGATTTTCTATTCAATTCATAGCAGTTTTCCATATAAATGTATTTTTAATTACTTTTAGATCCACGGTCTACCTTCCGTTGAAATGTTTTTTTGTCTCTATTTTTTGAAGCTCTTAATTTGTCTTTGTGTGTTAAAAGTTATGTAATATCCTGAAGCTCTGTGGAAATCTTGGCCACTGTGTCACATATCACTCCTTGGAACTGTTTTTGTACCCGTGACCAGATTTTAGATTATCCAGTAAGTGTAAGAAGTGTTACTTTAGTGCTGGCAGTGATATGGTGGCCTGAAAAGACAGGAAAAAGTTAAAGTTGAGTCAAAGATTTCATTTCCTGTAAGGCCTAATCAAATTAAAATTGTGTTTTTAACACATTTTTGAGGTATTTTTCTCATGATGGAGGACATATACAAAGACTTAAAATTATATTTCTGAGTATTTATTCTTAATAAAAATTGTGGAGAAAAAAAAGGCTTTGGAAAAAAGCTTGTAGATGTGATGTCAGGCCTACAACGGCAAGCCACGAGCTTCCTGCTCCACTCGATTCTGATGCATCCACTTGTAAACGACTGGATTGGCGTTTTCCTTGTCTTAGGAATATATTACTAATAATTTTTGCTGTGTCAGTAATGTTAGATAGGGGGTGTAAGCTAGCGGAAGAGAGTGTAAACAGCTGGATGTCGGGGAGTGGGCTGTGCTTACTCGGCCACAAACAGCCCTTCCCACTTAAAGTGGAATTCCTAATGAACTACTGCCGCTCTATAGAAACTATATCTATGAAACATTCATGCCTAAAATTGGCAGAATCATAATTAAAAGACCACTGGGAACACTTTACCAATAGATCAAAAGATGATCGGAGTGGGTCTTTAATGTGTTTGCTTGGTACTGATTGATATTTTTTAGAGCTTGTTTTGATTTTATCCGGGTACATTTTTGAAATCACATATTCCGAGTGACTTTAGTGGAGGCACAGTTAAAACTAACAAGCTTCTCCTGAATTGATGTGGTCACCACCGGTGTTACTGGCCTCACCCGAGGCAGTGATAACAAAGTCACAGCTTTTTACATTTTACCAAACCGCTTGAACAGGATGCCTTCAGAAAATGATTTCCTGCGTCATGCTGGCACCTTTAGGAGACTGACAGCAGGTCTTGATGCCTTTCATTCCACAAGAAGTAATTGACTTTAGACAAATAAGGACTGAAGTAATTCTGGCATGTTTTAAACTGACAAACAGTGACATGCAATTTGAAGTCACAGTAGCACAATCATTTTCAACACAGTGGAGTATAATAAAGACAGATATATACACATATATATGATAATATCATTAAATTATAATACATGAATAATTACATGCTACTTTAACTTCAATAACTTGCGAAAAAAATATTTTGCTGCACTTTTTTAAAAGTAAGAAATTCATTTTCCCACAATCAAATTAATCTGCTGTATTTTAGACACAGAAACTTTTATGAGATCCACCATCACCATCTTCTGTCTCCCAACATTAAGCTATATAATGCAAATTTTCATCAATTACATTTTGTGACAATCATGGCATCTATTGTCGCATGACATGATGATTTCACACTGCTTGTCATTAGGAGCTGGCTGGATTTTTTTTTTTAGTATGCAGTTTTCCAACCTAATTATTATTCCGTCAGAGAGCACTTCCTCAATAAAATGAAAAAGGTTTGTCGTCCAAAAATCCTTTTTAAAGTTTAACATTTACTTTGTGTTCTGTAATCTTTTGCTGATTTAAAAGATGTGGCTGGTTGTTGGTGAAATTAATCATTGTTTTTCTTAGTTACTTAAAAGGGAAAGTACTTTTGGGTGACAATGCTAATTTTACTAAAAAATATGAGTCTGTTGACAATAGGAACCTTTCATTCCTATAAGAGTAGATAAATATAATTCTCACAACAATAAATATTGCAAAAAAAGTTAATATTTAATGGTTTAAATGGGTCATGTACTGTACGTTTAAGTTCTGATATGTTTATTTCTGATTATGAGTAATTATAACTGAATTATTTACATATATCTTCCAATCAATGCACGAGTAATAACGTTAAGTTTAATATATCTATTTTGTTGTTTTTTTGTTTGCATTGTTTAAAATAAGACAAATCAATTCAAGTATTTCGCTTCATCTCGTGGTTTTCTAGTGGAACAGGTGACGCAGCTGCAACAGACCCTTTTGAATCACTGATGAATTCGATGGGTAGCAGTTCAAAGGTCTGGAAACGGTCTTCCTCTTCCTCCTCCTCCCTCATTTGCTCACGCTGCATGACTTGATTCAACACCCATCCATCTCTCTTTCTCCTCTCCCATACTCAACCACCCAAGCAGAAAGTTAACTATTATCGGTGGTTGAAAGAGTGTGAACATATAGGAGTGTGTATGTGTGTGTGGGTCGGAGCATGTTCACATGTGAGTTTGCCATTTCCTCGACCTAAACACAAATTTAACAAATGGATTTTAGTAAAACATTATAATTGTCATGTCATGTGTTTTACACCCCCAAAGCATTAGTTTGACAATGGTGAATCAGTCATTAAATGGTCAGTTATTGCCCAGTATTTAACATCTTAAAACAGGCTAATATACCTGATTCTCTAGTGGTTTCAAATCCATAGCAGCTGATCCATCCCTACTTACTGTCTAAGATGACCATTGCAGACATTTACTCAAAAAGATGTTAGAATGGACAGAAATGTTAGTCAAAATTTAATAATTAGGTGGTTGGATCTTGCTCTGACCTATGCCATTTGACTCATTCATATGAATTAGTCAATATTCAATAATGAGAAATATTTCTACATCTTACCTCAAACTAACCAGAAATACTCCTATTTGTGGCCCTAAATATGATAGAACAAATGGAAGAACATTCGGATCCTTTGAGACAGTAAATTCTAGACAGACTGAACATGATGTGATAAAAATGATCATCTATGCATAAAGACAAGATGCTCCATGAATCAGCAGTATTTTGACAGCTGTGAAGGCCTTTAGGGTATTTGGAATCTCTGTGGCATTTTCTTCTGGCTGTCTAGAAACATCGGAAAATCTATTTTTCTTCATTATACGTCAGACTCATGCCTTTTCCTTCCCAGTTTTTTAGCGATTATGTGACTTTTGTAATAAAATTTAAGATGATCAGTTTTACTCATAGTCATTATCAGCCACTTTGTTAGAATCATAACTGAGCTCAAACCATTTTTCATGCCTGAAACAGAGACGGAAAGAAAATAAAAGCTGCCTGTATTCCTGCAGTGAAGGAGACAGAGGGAGGCAGCCAAGAAGAACCAAACAGAAAATAATGAAAGTAGTTATTTAGCTTTTGAATTTAAAGCTAGAGTGTACGGTTAAGTGTGTAAATGTGGTATCTATTGGTGCTTAGTTGTTGTGAATTTTGTCGTTAACCTATTACTCGTTGTGACTCAAATAGCCAGTGAATGCCTTTGACATGGTCAGACTGTGTCATACTTTAGAAAATACAGCTGCATTATTGTCCCAGGCTCATTTTGGTGAGTAAAGCATGAGCTTTAAAAAATACCAGGAACTGTTGAGCAGTATTCGTCTAAAGGGAAGTAAACCGAATATTATGAGTTAAACTGCTTTTTGCCTTTGCCCCTCCTCTATCTGTTCCAGAAGTTGCCTTTTTTCACTGCTTGACTGCTGCTCATCATCACGCTCGTTTTTCCAGTGGGCCATGCAGAGGGAGGCAGTGCAACATGGTCCTTTGTTTTATCAAATAAACACTGAAATGAAAAACAGGAATTGATGTGACAAAAAGTTATTTACAAGTTTAGCTTGCATTGGTTCCAACAAAAAAAAAACCCTTGTCAAGGTTCTCTGTTTTTTGCACATTAAATGCAAATTTTTTTGGGAAAGACAAAAAGACAGCAACTAGTTCCTAGTTCAAATCCCAGCTTTTTATGTGGAGTTTTCTTGAGAATGTGTGGGTTTTCTCCTCCGTGCACTCCAGCTTCCTTCCACAGTCTAAAAACATGCTTTATGGGTTAATTGGCGACTCTAAATTGTCCCTTTGATGTGTGTACACCGCCTTTTCCTCAGCTGGGTAGGCTCCAGCAACCCTGTGACCCTGCACAGGAAGTAGCAGGCATGTATAGATGGATGAGACCCTTTGATCATATCTCCATGATCTCTAGAAGCCTTCCCTTTCTAAAATCAATTGATTTGATGAAAGGCCAACTATTGGTTTCCTCTAAAACAAACATAAAAAAACCCTGCCTTTCTTTCTGTGAATCCAAAGGGCTGTTAGGCATGACTCACAATGTGAAGAAGTGATTTACGTAACATATGAAAAGCTTTTTGCTCTAAGAAAATGTTCTAAAACATTCTGTCTATGAAATATTAATGCATGAGTCCTGTACATGGCAACTGACAATTAAAATAAATTTTTTAACTTTTTTTCTTAAAGAAAATAGCAGCATAAAGGTTGAACTAATATGGCATTTAAAGTTTTTGTCATTTTAAAAGATATTTTAGTTTTTTCCACATTCAAAAAAAAAAAAACAAATCAATAAATATTGTTCCAATCGTACAAATTTAATAATTTTGAAGTAAAAATTCAACCATTGAGACCTTTCTATCATCCCTCTCATACTGTCACTTCCTCCCCTATTCTATTTAGCTTTCGGTCTTTTTTGGAGCAGAAGAACTGCAGGAATGTTTGTATAGATTTTTGCATCAGAGTTGATGCACGTACATGTCCATCACCGGACTATGATTTGCGTGTGAATGTGTGTTTGTGTACATCCCCTGTCTCCTTGACTCACTGTCACCACTGGCCTCAGGGGAAGCTACCACCCACACAACCTCCGATCTGCAGTGCGAGATGCATTGTGTGTCTTTCTATTACTTATGTTGTGGGCGTGTTTACATGCACTCCAGGAGACAATAAACACGTCCGAACATATCCTAAAACGTCAGTGTAAAGGTAGCTAAAGCTGAAGAGTGGGTCAAATAGCCAGGATAATCACTGAAATCAGCATCCTCTGAAGTGATGAAGACTTTAGGGGCACATTCATGTGTGTTCATGCACACAAGTAAAATGGCTTTGCGGAGAGGCTGAATGGGTCAGTTTGTGCTCAGGCATAAAAGGGTTTGTGTGCACGCTTTCTTTAATATTTGCACAGTCCATTGTGGAAACCGGATTGTGTGGAAGGACACGGGTGTTTATCCTGATGGCTGCTCTTAATACTCTCTGCAGGGTATGCTTGAACGTGTCAGGACAAACAAAATTGAAATAGTTTAAATTAGCATAAAATAGCTTTTTTCCTCATAGAAATAACATCAAATTGCTTTTTTTTTGGAGGTATTCAAATTTGTGTTTACAAAAATACACAGAGCATATACCCTGCGAGTTCACAAACTCAAAATAACTATCAGAAAGAAAAATGCTAAAATAAGTTAGTTGCCAGCCAGCTTTTTAATAAACATGAATTCCCTTGGTGCACATGTGCCGGATAAGCCATCAGCCTCACTTTCAACCCATTTCTGGGTATTATGTTCAGCGTAGACGTGGCTTAATTTTAAGCCTTTCCTTTTCGAGGAAAAATGTGTTCAATGCTTTCAATGAGTTTTTTTCTTAACAGGTTTATCAATAGCAGCAAAATTTCTCTCTGTATTTTTCTCATAAAGAATATATACATACTGTATATACAGACTTAGCAAAAAAAAATGGGCATACTTCCCATGGCTGACTGACTTCTCACTTTGTTTCCAGCCTCTGTTTCCATGAAGAATACTGTTTAGAAATGTCTGGTGTTTATCTTATCTCATCTTATGGCCAAGCATCGCTATTGTGATGATTGTAGCGGCCTGTCAAAAGGTACCTCCCACCATCTTGATAGGAGGACATAGAGGTTCCCAGAGCCCAGGCTGATCTGAGGTCAGATGTTCTTATATTAAGAGGGATCATGATGTAGTGGGAGTTGGAACTGAAACCATGCTGGGTTCAAGACATCCTCTTCATATGAACTTCTCTCTTACTCATGCTCCTGAAGCCCCACCCTGATTATCTTATGATCAGTTTCAAAAGTTTTTCCAATAGTTTTTGTTCAGGTGGCTGAGTTTTATCTATCTCAAAGCTTACTCAAAGACGTGTGCAGACAGTGCTGCATGGACCCGCAGAAGGTTTAGCCTTGGTTGCATGTATATATGGCAAATACCACCAGATTTTTTTTATGGACACGATGAGTAACACAAAATTACATGATTGTTTACAGAACTGCTCGGAACATGGAACGACATTTTCACATTCACAAACACCTTCCCGAAACCGCTCCTCTGCTCAAAGACACGGTTCTCCAGAGTCCAGCAGCTCACTTGCGCTGAGCAGGTGGTTGAACTGCGGTCCGAACCCTCCTCCCTCCTCCTCCCATAACAAAGCACTCCCCCATTCTTGCAGGCACAAAGCTTCAGAGTTCATCTCCTCACGAGGAGATACAGTTCGCTCACATGGAGCAGCCGCACAGTCCTGTTTGCGTTCCGAAGTGTCCAACGTCTATGCATGACGTAAAAGAAAGTGCAGTAATGACCCACATCAGAATAAATCATTAATCAGCAAAACCTAACTATCTTAAACTGAATTAATCTTTTAAATCCCAATCAGTCTGATCGGATCAGTTTATTCCGAATGGCGTGAACATAAAGCATTTTTATACTGATCAGACTTTTATTCCAGTTACTTGTGTCCATGTAAACACAGAAACTGACTGAATGTTGAATTTTAGCAGTTATTGAACAATTTGCCTTTATGTCCCTAAAACTTATATTTAGCAATACTTTTGCTTATATTGTTATGTTTAAACAATTTCCAATCCTTTGGGCAGCCGTTTGCCTCTTGAGATTAATTTAGACTAGGCACTGTACCAAGCTAGGCCCACTATAACCACTTTATTTGACCATTCTGATCAGGCATCATTTATACTAGACCAGATTCTCCACAGTGGAACAGCGGTTTGAATTCTAAACATCAAGCAAAATCGTATCCACAATAACAGACTTTGTGTTTTCTGTTCAGAGATTGCATCCGTGGACAGTAACTGCATTCAAGTCTTTGCTGATTTTGTTTATTGGCAGATGGCAAACCAAAGATAAGGATAATCAACTCCTCTTACTGTGTCTTTTTGTGTAGAATGATGGCATATCTGGTATTTGGTTATAGACAAGTGGCATAACACCAGTGGTAAATGAGAAAAATGCCTATCAGTCTATCTCTGAGTGTGATGCTCGTACATTTTATGCTCCACCATCTGAATGCACAAATGTTTACGAACACAAGTCAAACGCAAAAAAAAAATAATTAAAGAGCTTAAACGAATTGAGGTCTGATTGTTTTTTTTGCTGTGCTTTGAATAACAGAGACCCCGGGGTCACAGTGCCATGTGGTCAGTGTTTATCCATGCTGTCGTGTTGGCAGTGAAATACTGGCTCCACTCGAGAAGCCAAAGGTGGTTCTCTCCCTCTGTCTTTGTCTCTCCTGTCTTCATTTGCAGACAGTTTCACACAGCGCCTCAGTGGGTACCCATGGATACTTTAATTTAGTCATATCACCCGTAGTTACCCTCAGATGTGCAACTGTCTCACTTCACATTGGCCTTTTATTGTCCCAAGAGATCTCGTCTATGTTGGAATTTGTGTTTTTATCAGAAATTAAATTCTTCTGCCTCTGATCTAAAGCAGACTCTAGAGTCTCTTCTCATAATCTCTTTGAGATAAAGCTGTCTCTTATGGTCTGACCTGAAGAGAAGTATACAAGAGCCCTAAAAGCTGGTCTTTTTGTTAAATTATTCATTATGCTTTCATTCATGTAAGTGTTTTAAGGATTCCTTAAAACTCTCTGGACTCTAAAGCGGTTTAGTTCCAGATGAAGAGCGTTTCGTTGGAGCGAGCCGTGTGTCATATTTTACCTTCCTCTATTCTGCTTCCCTTTTCTTGCAATGTTCTGCCAGTCTTCTCTCATCTCCTTCCAGCTCCATCGTGTCTGTTACATGGTTAAGGCTCACATTGCCTTCAGTCTTTTTCTGTGCTCTCCAACAGCACCAGCTTAGTTAGTGTCGCATTGATGTATTAATGTAAAAACTGTGAGTGCCCTTTTTAACCCGCTGCTAAAACCTTCTTAACTGCCCTACAACCAGAAAGTGTTTCTAGAAAAATGCACATATATAACAGTTTTTCTGACTGGTACGTCCTGCTGCTACTGCTGCACCTTTTTTCCATCCTGTCCAGTCTGGCAGGTGTGGCCAATGTGTCTTAAATGGCACCTGCTGGCTACTTAAGAGAGTGAAGGCCTCACTGAGGCAGGCTGCATGCTGTAGGCTTGTTGGTTTCACTTTAACTTTGCTGATAATTGTGTTCTTTTCTTCCTCAGTCGTCCTTCACTGCTGAGTTTTGATATATTTTGGGGTGGTTGGACCTTGGTAGTCTTAGTTTGGGGGCTTTGTTTTTTTTTTTCCTTTTGGTAGTTTTGGTTAGGCAGCCATTAGCAGGGAGCTGCTGACTCAGACGGTCGATATGGCTGGGTTCTTATTACATTTTATCTGAAGTTAATGAATAAAATCAACATTCATAAATAAAAACATATTGTTATTATTAGTAGTAGTAATTCATTTTGTGCATAATATTATATACAACAAAAAACCTGAAGAGCTGCTTGGAAGCTGAAAGAAACTTTTGTTTTTAGTGAAATGAAGCAGATTCTTTAAAATGAGCTGGAATCACCATTACTAGCCCCGCCTCCTATCCTCAGAATGACTTTGGATTTGAGGAGGAGAACAAAACTGCTTGAGGCCTTAAACAGTTATTTATGTTTTCAATAGACTTAGTTTCAGATTTAATATGTGTATTTAGGTGTAACAGTTTCTTTCTCTCTTTGAGCAGTGGCATTGACCACATGATGTCAGGACTCAGCCTGTCGATTACTCCTCCGACCACCAGAGGGAGCTCTCTCCAGAATATTAATTCTTCCTTCGTCACTTTCCAGTTCCGGTTCATCAGCTGTTTCCAATCTGTTCATCACCTGGACTGTTTATATTCTTCTCAACCACTATCACCTACGCGTAGTCTCGTATAGTTACCTTGAACTAACAGATTAAGCATTTCACTTCCGATTGCCTTTTCATGTTTTGACCTCTAGCCTGTTTTCCTTCGCTCTCCGCCTCGTCCCTTCGTTTTGACCCTGGCCCGTCTTTGACTCCGCTCTTCGTCTCCTGTTTTGGTTCCTTTATTAAACTGTTGCAAATGGATCCATTCATCCGTTCATAGTTTGCACGAGGCCATTGATTTAAAAAACCAATTTGAATGAAAGACGAGAGGAATCAGTTGACGCTGTTTTTCCTTGAGAATTTGTATGACCGGAAAAAAAGTAAAGTAAAGTAATGAATAGTGAAGTCAATTTTAGAATAAGTAATAAGTAAACTAATGTCATTACAATGTCATCTAAAGTAAAGTAATACATTACTTTTTTTAAAGTAACTTACCCAACACTGACCCATAGTAACTTCTTGAAATTTGGTTGGCTGAATGCTGGCTCATTAACATGATACACATTGCTTCTTATTTTGTTTTCCTGGTAATCTATACGTTATACACACTCTTCAACATACCTTCATAGCCGACGCCTCCACAGAAAGTCTCTTGCAGCATGCTCCCTCTGTACTTAACCAGCAAGTAAAAAGTACCTGCCGTTGATACAGACGTTCAGGACTGATCAAGTTCAATCAAAGTTTGAATAGGTGAACTATATCCACAAGGATTGCAAAGCGTAGGACTTCCATTATTCTTTCTGTGGTTGCTTTACTCTCCCCACATAATTCCTGGCCAATGACTGAAGAGATTTTTAGTCACATGGTATCCGGTTGAAAAATCAAATTAGGTTGTTCAAAATGAACCAATGTAGATAGACGTTGAATTGTCAACAACAAATTATAATACGACTTGAATTTCGAAAATGAATCATTACTCCTCTATATACTGTGCTTCCATCGTCTTTCTAAGACACATTAAGCTTCACCTCTGCTTAAGTTTAGGTAAAAATGGTTATATTCTTGCAAACACATTTTTCAACTGAGTTGCTCAATAAAAAAAGTTGTTTTACTGGCAATTTAGCATGAGTCTGAAAGCTGTACCCTCTGATTCTTACTAATAAACTAGACCGTTTTCTGCTTATCAGGGAGTAAACTGGTTCCTCTCACTGTAATTCAGTTCATGCAGTGAAGGCTGGAGGCCTTCTGTCTGCTGCAGTCTTTGGATCTTTGAAAACATCTGAACTGAGTGGCTTGTTAGAGAAACTTCATTCAGAAAAAAATATCCCAGCTAGAAGTTGGAAACAAATAGAGATGCAGCCCATTCATGTACAGTATGTAAACACATTCATAAACAGTTTGAACTTATTGTGTTCTCTAGGCAGGAACAAACTTCTATACAATTTCACACACCTAAAGCAGATTAATTCAGATGGAGATTGATTCATTCAGAGGTTCAAATGCTGACTGAAGACCTGCTGGGGAACACTGGCTCACCTCATGTGGTGCAAATTCTGTATTTGTGGGGAAGAACATATGCTGTGTTTGTTGGTAGTCTTTAATTTTCAGCTTTAGCACAACCTTGTTAGAGCACATTTTAGATTGGATTAATTAGAATGGCAATTAGAAGTCTGTACACACTTAACACTTTTAAAGCCTTTTTCTGGTTTGTTAATCACATTAGTGTCTTTTCATGTGTGTCTTTGAAAATCAAGAGTTGTTAAAATGAAGTGAAATTTGATTAGTAAAGTGGTCTTTGGAATCAGACCCAGATTAAACAAGAATGGGTCATTAAGAGCACAACTATAGTGTTATGGAACTGTGGTAGGATATGAGATTGCCATGTGTTGAACTGAGAGCTAAAATGTAACAACAAAACTGCAGTATATTTGATTTATCACATTCATCTTCTTTGAGTCTCTGATGTTATTTATTTTTTCTTAAATCATAGAACTTATGCTGACTTTTATGAATAACCATCAGTCATTTAAGTGATCCTTATCAAAGACTAAGAGGAACTGTGAGCATTGATTTCCTCATGCCAGAGCTTGATATTGCTTTCTTTTTCCACAGCCTGTAAAAGCTATTTGGATTTGAATGCTGCTTATTTGATTTAAAGCATGCAGACATTGGTAAAAGAGGAAGTGTGTGGGAAGATGTGAATCTAGCTAATGGTTTTCTTGAGTATGGAGTATTTAAATCTGTCAGATACAGTATATGACACAAGTTATTCAACCCATTGATGCCTATTGGTGTAAATGTGCATGAAACCGAAAGCAAAAACATTAGTGAAAGGTGTCGAGGGTTAGAGAATTCTGATCTTTGTTATGGATCTATTGAGGGTTCTTAATGATCTGTAGCTGTGTTGGTGAGGTATAAATCTCTGATAAGAAGTTATGAACCGTATATTGATAATACATGTAAAGGAAATGGTAAGGTCAAACTGGGAGGGATTATACAAGTTCGCTTCCTCCCACTCCCTTTCAAGCAACATAATTTGATGCTTAGTTATTGTATGTCTGACATGCGTTTATATGGATGCAAATCCTCTGTTGATTGATTGCTCATGCACTCGTTTTTGATTGCTTGAAATAAACCATTTCATATCAAATAAAAT
This sequence comes from Oryzias javanicus, assembly GCA_003999625.1. NCBI lineage: Eukaryota > Metazoa > Chordata > Actinopteri > Beloniformes > Adrianichthyidae > Oryzias > Oryzias javanicus. Next base: position 15,286,169 of record CM012440.1, read on the forward strand.
ACGTGTTTTTAAGGATTTTTTTTATTTCTACAAAACAACAAAAAGCAAAATAGCTTTGTTTGTTGTTTGCATTGGAGTATTCTTTTTAGAAAAACCCATTCATTGCCAATTTTGTATCTTATTTTGAAGTTTCTATGTCAAAGCTGGAGTTAAACATGGTTCATATACTATAGAAGCAGTTCTTTTGTCAAATGTTTTTTAAGGTGATTTGGTTTTTCCACCTTAATAAAATTAATCTTTTCAACGACAGACATAAAGTTGAAATTTATAAACTAAAGATAATTACCTAATTAATGTTTAAAAATAAGAAACTTATTTTTATTGCTTAAGGATACAAAAATCTAAAAAATTTTGTCAGAAAGGCAATTGTTGCTAATAATTGTCATTTGTGCATATTTTGTATAATAGAATATGCAGTCACTGGTTACATTTAAACACAGTTAGAAGCAATTATCAATTAGTAAAGCTTTAAAATAAGAAGCTGTTATCAGTTGTAAGATGATCAAGGAAAAAAAAAAGATGCTATATTTTGTGAAGCATAAGACGTCATAGTCAGACAGAGAGAGGAAAGGTAAGTCACGAGAGAGCTGTGGAAAAGAAAAAAACTATTCAATTTGAAAAGAAGACTTACGAAGCTTTGTTCCAGCCTCTTGAGCTGTATCCCTCAGCACTCAGTCACTGTCAGACCTCAGCCGTCTACATCCGTGCGCTGGCAGCAATGTACCGATGGGGATATAAAAGCAGCAGCACGGAGTGAATCACTTTTTCCTATCAATCTCACATAATCCTGGCCTCTACATCTCATCTGGACCCTCATCAAATCTCTGCGTACATAGATTTCCTGTCTAAAATGAGCGCTTGTCTTTTCACCTGCTCAAAATGGGTGCTGATTAGAAAATTTAGCACTTCCAAGTCATACAAGAGTGCAATCTGTAAAACATGTAATTCATCTGGACAATTTCATGAGTGGTAATACCAAAAAACTTTACCGCACTGTGCATTTGAGGATGCTGGTAATTATTACAGCTTTTTTCCAAAATGTACTACCAAAGGGAATCAAAGATATCAGAAGCATGAGCTCCACAAGGAAACATGAGTTTCTTTATTTTGTACCCAGTGAATGAATGAATGACACAAACAGTGTTGTAATAAGGAATCTTTAGTGTCTATTGTTTAACATTAGAGACATGTTGTGTATTTTAGGGACAGTGATGTCACTATTTTTTAATTTTATTTAAAGCTTGTGAAAGCTGCACTGGGGGACCCAAAAGCATTACTGTGACAATAAGATCTGGTTTATACGTCACAGCGATCGGCCATCATATCACTGGGATCCTCAATCGTGTGGTTTCGTTCATGCTAACGTTGGCTGGTTTTGCTTGTGACTGTCTGAGGACTTTTAATGGCGTTTATTCTTTTCAAGTGATGAGACTGAACATGCAGGTAGACGATGAGGCAGAAGAGGAAGGGGAATTTTTGTTCACTAAACAGATGCAGCAATACAGAGCCCAAAAAAAAGCAAAGAAACAGAGGCGAATTGCATCCTCTAAAGCAAGACATGAGATATAAGACATATCTATATCAGATATAAGATTTATCTTTCCAGTAATTTGCTCCATTTTCTACTTAGTTGCCTGCTCTCTCTCTCTTTGTCTGTGTGTTTGCTCCATCATCACTTTAATCGCTCGAAATCAGTTCAGCTTAAATGGCGTGATTTGCACGCTACTGGACAACATGCGTAAAATTCCAATCGCAGATGATGTCATCAACTTGTGTCACATTTTCTAGTGTTTGGGGCAATTCTTTTCTGTTACAAATTGCTTTAAAGTATGCTAACACCTCAGAGATATTTCATAAAGTAACTAAACTGATATGTGAACGTTTCTTCTTTCACTAATTTTGTTGCAAAGTTTCATATTTGTGTGACTGTTTTGTTTTCCTTTTGTCTTGTCATCTGTCAAGTTTGAGTTCAATCAGCTTACTGCTTCACTGTTTTTTCTTTGTCCTTTGACTCTTATTGTTCATGCTCCCACATTGAACTATGAAGGCCAAGACGGTTTTGTTTAGACTGTGCCATTTACACAAAGAAGTCATTCAAAGTTTCCAAAGTATACGGAGCTCACATTAAACTATTTTTTTTGTTTTGCAACAGAATTATTTAGATACAACGTACACAATACACACATTTTTGAGCACAAAAAAATCAAACAAGTGCATTAGAAGAGCTTCATTTGGTTTAAAATGGCCACAATGTTTTTTTTTTCCCAGGGAAAATAGAAAAACTAATTGTAATCTTCATTATAGCGCTGTTGTTTGGTACCATTTAAAAAGGTTGTATAAAAAATTGATAACTCATTGATAACCAAATCTTCTTTTGCAAGCTGGGAATACATTTCTTTCTAAATTCAATCTAGAAAAAAAAACACTTAAAAGACCAATTTCAATAAAAAAAATGTTTTTGGTGTTTTTCCCCTGTTCTTGTAATATTTTTCTTATTATTGAGGACACATTAAAAATTAAATAGTGTTTCTGAGTATTCCTTTATTCAAATTTGTGGTGAATCAGGAGTTCTTTTTCTACAAACTACAACTGGCCACATGCTCCCTACTCTGCTCCATTCCGATGTATCCACTTGGAGACAAATAAATCAATTTTCATCTTTATTTTACTCGTCTGAGCTACCATCTAACTCAAATCTGTACAGCTGGATATTCTTATTCTCCACCAACCATCCTGTCGCTCTGAAGAAACTATTTCCTAGGAAACCTCACAGGTTTTTTGATTTCGCCCAAAAAAAAACCCCTGGTATATTACCAATCAAAAGACCACTGGGAACACTTGAAAATAGATCAAAAGATAATTTAAATGGGACTTCAAGTCATTTTTGAATTAATATTGCTATATTCATTTGACTCCAGGGAATTGTGGCAAACCGATATATATATATATATATATATGTATATAGATCACAATATTGAAATTTATTCCTATAAATGAAAACAATGTGAAAACAGTGGGGAAAAAAATCTGTTTTCTGAGGACATATTTGTTCTGATTCAAACATCCAAAATATACAAGCATTCAAAAAACATCCTGGAAATCAAACTGTATATTTTTTTTTTTTTTTAGTTTTCTTGGAATATTGTGTCTAATGTCAATGTAATAATGAGTTATCAGCAGGAATCTTGAGAGACTAACATTAGATATATGTTACTTTGCATGGCTTATAGTTTGCTGTGACACAGTGAATTGTATATGAGCAATGCTGGGCCCCCAAGTGGAAAAAAAGAGATCAGGGAATTTAGAAAACAGGAGTTCATGACTCATTTATGCCTCATAACTTACAGTGGTTTCCCTTTTATTCTGTCACTTTCTCTTTAGCTTGTTGCATCCTTTCATTGTTTTTAATCAACACCTCTGGCTGTTTTTACGTTTTTTGATCCACTGGAAACAAAAAAGTGACAACAGTGGCAGATCTGGCTAGCAGCACGTCCACTTGTGTACCCGAAATGCATTTTGTGCTTTTGCTCCCGTTACATCCTCCAGTCAAACCCTCATTATAGATGGCTAAAGAAAAACACATTACTGCCAATAGATTTGTATTTTACATTTCTCATTCTTTAGGCCCAATTTGCTTTACGACATTTGTTTTTCTTGTAATAATTATAATTTTTTTTCATATTACCAGCATGACTTGTGTTTGCATAACCTCACACGATTATACATTTGTATATTTGTCTGTTCATACACTGATCCAGGCCATTATTGCGTTTACTCCGCCGTAGCCGAATGAGATAATTAAACCCTTTTTCTCTCATTTCCCCCTCCTCTCTTCTTATTCATGGCGACACTCCTCCTCCGCTCTTGTCTGTTTGCGTTATAGCCATTGCTCCCTTTTCTCCTCACCCCAGCACTTTCTTGCCGTCGACTCCCTGCGTATTCCTCTGCTGCTCATGTGTTACATGCACCAGAGGGGCGTCTGCATACGAGTCATCCCTAATTCAAAGCAAACGTTGGGCCTTTATTTCCCTCTGATCTATCAGGCATCCATTATTCACAAGCCTTCCCAAAGATTTTAGTAATTGCCTTCTTAAGTGTGCATTGAGCATACAAAAAAAGTATTTATGCACTGTGATTGATGTTTTGGTTTGATAGTCATGACTGGATTTAGACCGGGGCAAGGATTCTTCAGGGCCCAACTACATACCAAAGGAGAGAGTCAAAAGGGTATCCAAATTACAGCTAAAATTTAATGTATATTTTTTTAACTTATGCGCCAAACGTGTTACATGAATTAAAAATTAAGAATATGCATGCACAAATCCTAATTTACGCACAAATCATAAATAGGACTGAGTCTGTTTTCTCTCAATATAACCACTGCGCCACCATCCAGCCCCATAAACTTCAGTCATGTCTTTAGAACACAAAAAACATATTCTATTAAAGTACATTAATTTGAGTATTTATTTACTACATTTGAGTTATTTTTTTCTTTATCTACCTTAATTTGAAGAGTTTTTACTAATGCAGACAACCACACCTGTGGCAGTGCCTGGAGTGACCACACACATGTTAGATTGAGTTCTGTCTACAGTCTCTTAGTGGATGTAATGAAACCATGTTGATTTAAAGAAAAGTGATCAGATGTAAGCAGAATTTTTTTAGGGTCAAAGCCTTAGTCTCATGCACCCATATGGAGGGAGGGTTGACCCGTATTGATGCAGTAGGTTATTGGGTTTCCCTGGCCGGTGGAGGGGTGCAGAGAGGAGTGACTGCATTTTAACTCTTGTGCTATCCAAGGCACGTTTACATTAAAGCGGGGTCATCTGGACCCCACATGACAGCAGGTGGAACTTTCTTTTTCAAGGATTTTTTTATCTTCATTAGTGTCTGTGGAAAATATAAAATCCTGTCCACCTTTGTCATGGGAGGGTGGGGTCATCTGGACCCCAAAAGCCCAATGAGGAAATTGTTTTTGTGATATTTGGCTATATAAATAAAATTGAATAGAATAAGATAGCACTAGGTTTAAGGGGGTACAGTTGTGTCTCACAGCTTTCTTGGAGACTATATAGCCAGCTCAAGGGACATAATGAACATGGAGCAAGATTTTGATGATTGTTCCATCATTATAGTAAGTTGGCTATATAAATAAAATTGAATTGAATAAGATAGCACTAGGGTTAAGGGGGGTACAGTTGTGTCTCACAGCTTTCTTGAGACTTATATAGCCAGCTCAAGGGACATAATGAACATGGAGCAAATTTTATTGTTGTCCATATGGTAAGTGTATCTGTAAGTTGCACACACTTGTGATGTACTGGTGTTGCTATCATACACGGCCCTCTAGATATTCTTAAAGAGCAATAACTGGCCCCTTATTGACTGTCGAATGCTACACGCTCAAGGTGTGCAGGTAAGTGTGTGTAGGATGTTCACACAAACTGCAGACTGATTGTCAAATATCCTCACTTTTAAAGTCCAGGGTGCTTGTAAAGAGCCTGCACTTATCGCATGAACAGAAGTAACTGGCTCCTTGTGCAGCATCATCATCGGTAGGTATCAGTCCTATTAGACTATAGGTTAGACGTCAGTAGGTGGACACCTCTTCATCAACTTGGACACGCTTCTTTTGGCTTGTATGCCATCTGCCTCTGTTGCTGCACGTAGCAGTCCAAGTAGCAGGATCTATCTGGAAGTCTTTCATATCTCTTTTCGAAAAAGTAAAATCTATATGACATACCTCCTTCTGGCTCCTCCCTCCTTGCGGGGGTGGGGGGTGCGGGTCCACTGGGGGGGTCTTGGTCTCGGCCTCGGTTGGGCCCATGGCTGGGCCCTACTTGGCTCGCGGGGTGTGAGTGGCGGGGGTGGTCTGGGGGCGGGGGGGGGTTGGGGGACAGCGGTCCACCATCGGGGGTCGGTCCAGCCAACTGCCCCAACCTACCCTCTTCCTCATACAAACATATATTAGGGTGAAGAGGAGGGTGGTTGTATTGCGGCGTGCTGCTGGGGGTGGACTACCTGCAAGTGGCCCTCCCTCCAGTGGCCGCTGCATGAGTTTGCCCCTCCCCTTAGTCTTATTTGCACCTTAGACACGTAGGACCTTGGTGGGGGGGTGCTTGGACATCACTGCCAGCAAGCAGTAGATGTCCTCTAAGTGCCCTTTCCGCCAATTTTAACAGCACCATAGACATGTAGGGCCGTTGGTGAGAGGGTGACGGGGCATCGCTGTGAGCGATCAGGAGATGTCCTGTCAAGGCCCTACTCACCAATTTTAACCGCATCTTGTAGTACACACACCTCTAACACCTCAAAATATACACTCTAACAAACAAACACGCATGCATCACACAAGGAAGGTGGGACTTTCGACCCTCTGTCCCCTACCCCTTCCCTGGCGAGGGGGGATGGAAACCCTCGGCCTAGTGGTCTTGTCTCTTGGGTGCCGGTCTCCTGGGCTCTGTGACCTCCTCGCCACGCTGGGAGAGGGATCCCCAAGATCTAACAGGGGATCAAACTACATCGGAGCCATGGGGTGTCCAGGTCTCGGTGGTTCGGGTTCCGGTCCCGGCTCTCGGGAAATGGGCCTCTCCGGGACTCCATCAGTGGGTGTGCCTGGCCAGGCCTTGTTAACATCATTCCTCTGGGACCCTCGTTCCTCTTGGGTGTCTCTCTGCTTGGCGGGGTGGGCGGCCCCTTCCCGGCTCGCCCCTGGACCTCCCGCGGCGGGCGCGGGCGGACGTCTGGAGCATAGAAGCGGGTCATCCTGGGGGAGCTCTGGCTCGTGCCTGGGGTGGGGCGGGGGGATGCTCGGCACTGCTGGGTGGTGGTGTGCTGCTCCTCTGGGGTTGGGGGGCTCTCCGGGTGTGGGCCTTGTGTTGGCCCTCTGGGCGTGGTGGGGGGGATTGCTGCTCTGGCTGGGCGGGGGTCCGCGCTCTCTGTGCTCCCGTGCCTTCCGGCTCTCGGGCGTGGGGGCCTCTGCGGCGGTCCCGCGTGCCCTGGTCTGGGTGTCTGGCGGGATTCTGCGGCTGACTGGTTCTCTCCATGGCTCCTGGCGGGTGTTGGGGGGCCCCTGCTGCTGCTGCCGCCCCGGTGGGGGGCCTTGGCGTGCGGATGGCCGGGCTCTCTCTCCCTCTATACATTCCATCAACATCCACATCAGCAAAACATAAACACTCACCTGAGCACAGGTGTCAGCTCAACTCGCACTTACAGAATGTGTGATGGAATGAAAGACTTTATTTGTGTCAGCTACTATGATTATGTGTTAGCATGAAATACAACAGGGGTTTATTAAGTATAAACCCCTGTTGGGACAATAAAATCTGTCCAACGCAAGAGGCTCTCAGCCCGTATCTGCTTGCTCAGCTGTTGGACAGGACAAGTTTAAAAAAAAAAAAAAAAAAAAAAAAAATCTATATGACATACCTGCGTATCATCTACTTCAACCTTACTGACCATTATGTGTTGTTTAAGTGTTCACTACCACCTGTCGCCTGCAGCATGCCTGTAGAAAAACTGTGGATGATCATTTTTGTGTTTTCTACAAGGTCACCAAGTGGTTTACGATCTTAGAATTGTTTACAGTCCACTTGTGTGACTCATTCAGATTTGCCCATTTTTGCCCACAGACAGCCTGTATCCCCAGCAAGGAAATAAGGCTCAAGTTATCCACATTTACTCCAACTTTGCGTAAGATATATGTGACAATTAGAAGGAAATCTGTGTTAACTAAAACTAAAACTCTAAATACACCAAAAACTGAACAAGAAAATCTAAAAGCAATTTTTTGACTAGTTGGATTTTGAACCCAAGTGGAGAATTGAGAAAGGATTGCCATGCTCAGACACATTACCTGCTGCTACTTTTCTTTAAAAAGAGGATAGTTCATGTAATCTCCCACTCTTTCATCTCGTTTCCCTCAATTTCCACCTCCAGTCCTCTCAGCAAGAATGGCCTTCCTTTGCTACACTGCTTTTCATTTCACTCTCGACACAAGACATTTGCCCAATCTGTTCGTCAATGTTCTCATCGAGCATGCTGCCTAATAACATTTATCTTAATTGGAATCAATGAAAGGATACAGAGTCTTCTCTGGCCAAAAAAGAACAGAGAGTTGGTAGCATTCAGCTTGTCCTCTACTTTTGAAGTGCTTTTTTTTATTCAAGGTTTTGCTGAACTATGGATTTGTATTGCAGTAAACCAACTAAAATCCCACTAATATTTTAGTATAAATATCCTTTCTGGCTAACTTGAATTTTCTTTGGGTTGAGTTTTAGTCTTTTATCTTAGGTAGTCAACAGAATAGACAGACAGCAAAGATGGGAGAGAGGCGTGAGGAGATGTGACAAAGGTTGCATGCCAGATTGGCGGGTACACAGTATGCGCCTGAGTCATCTGAGCTGTCAAAACACCATCAAACCCCACGGTTTTATAGCACTTGCTCCGACTCCAAAGAGAATTATTCAAGTTGTTCAGTAGAATCCGTGCAGATCGCTTTAGTCTTCCTCATTCTCCAAAAAAAGTACTTGAAGATCACAGTGTTGACTTAGATTGGACTCTGAAGTGTTTCTGCAGGGTTTTTCTTTTAAAATCTGCACACATATTTTATACCAGTTGTTGATAGCTTTGGTGAATGTTATTGATAATGGGGATGTTAGTTTATATAAATGTAAACACTCCATTTACATATACTGGAGTTCGTGTGGGAACTGAAATATAAGGTGTGCCCCTGTGGATAGTTTTTAAAAAGTGATCAGATCCACAGGACCTGGGCAGCAAGCTGGACAAATTTAGAAGGCGAGCAGCTTACCTGTTTACCTTTGAAAATGGGAAAAAAAACAGAATAATACATGTAAGAATTTCATACAGTATATACTTTCTGGGATGTTTTCCCCCCAACGTGCATTTTGCTATCTAAATCCAAGTGTAAAGAGTGTTGAACAAGCTGTGAGCTTTGGCTACACATTAGCTGAAGTCAGATGTAACAAGCTGACTCAGAAGTGGATAAACACTATTTAACTGCAGGAATTTATCTAACAAAACTTATGAGCTTAAATCTGTTTCTGCTCTTGTTTTTTTTACTGTCTGTTCTTAACATCTTACAATTAATGTCACTGTAGGTCACAGGTGTCAGAATCCAGGCCTCGAGGGGCAGTTTCCTACATGTTTTCCATTTGACCTGACACTGAAGCACCTTATTGGCTGAAAAAAACCTGATCCAGGTAATCAGCAGCAGGCAAGGCAAGATTTATTTAAAAACCATCAGGATGTCGGCCCTCGAGGCCTGGAGTCTGACGCCCCTGCTGCAGGTGAATTATTGTCCTGTGATAGATTGTACATATCTGACTTTACAAAGGTTAAGTCGGTTAAAACCTTCCAGTTCATTCCGGTACAGTTATCTCATTGGGATTCACACAGCTGAATGTCCAAAAACATCAAATTAATCACAAAATATAAACAATAGCTGATTTCTAAACTAAACTGGAAATCCCTGCCCTTAGACTAGGACTGTTAAAGAAGAATGAGCGTATCTAACTCTACAACTACATGTTGGAATAGTGTAGCAGATGGGCTTCATCCAGATGGAGCTCAGACAGCTGGGGGTGTAAGACGAGCCAGAGGCGAGGTCCACAGCCGAGGACGGGAGCACAGATGAGCCACCTGGAATCTGGAACCTCCCGGAGGGGAGTGGGAAAGAGGGACAACACGTGAATCGCACTGCACCAAACAGAAGCAATGAGAACTGAATGAAAATAAATGATCAAGAATAGTGGAGTAGATATGAATAGAGGACAGAATCTCAGTGCACCATACTTTCCCCAGCTTCTAACTTGGAGCTGCTTACTGACAACTAACATAAGACAGGGGTTCCCAGGAGCAGAACCATGGCTTTTATATATTGTATTTATATTTTTCATTTTTGAAATATTTTAGGATTATTTTTTCTTTGAAGATTACAGAAAGGAATGATTAAAATTTGGTTATGTATAGCCTTCTGAAAAAACACATTACATTTAGACACAGCCTGTGATTGACATAAATATTTACTTTAAGGCTGCGATCTTTGCACTTTTCTTGTTAGTCTACAAACCAACCCCGGCCCCACATCAGAGAAGACAACAGTCATTACCCTTCTAAATTATCAGATTGTTTCCAGTTGTCTTTTGATTATGGTTAATATTCATACATCTGCTTTTGCAGTGGTAGTAACAGAAGTAATTCATAGAAATTCGCCTCTGAGTTAGGGACAAGACCATTGGTGTGGAGCAACCCAGTTCCCCCTTCCAATCTCTGTTGCTGAGAGCTTGGAGCACAGGACATGCGGTGCCCAATGTATTCTGAACTTCACAAATAAGCTCTTTTTCAAACTACGTTTTTTTGCCTGCTCCTGATTCACAACAATTGAATAAATAAATACTTAGAAATACAATTTTGAGCTAAATTTTCTTTATATATGCTCTTCATCGTAACAAAAAAATGCAGCAAGAACAAGTTAAAAACACCAAAAACACTATTTTCTTAAGTGTGGGTCTTCAAATTTGTGATTATAATGAGAGCGGCATGAGGTGCTGAACTTAGCTCTTTCACTGTTGGATCAAACAATTTTGTAAATACTAAAAAACATCAATTTACCACCAATTTGTGAGAAACACTGAGATGTTTTTTATTTCCCCCAAATAACATTGTTTACAAAACCATTTGTGTGTGTGTGTGTTTTCTTTCCTGCTGGGATTTTTAGCCCTTTGCAATCTATATATATATATATATATATATATATATATATATATATATATATATATATATATATATATATATATATATATATATATACTGCTCACAAAAATTAAAGGAATACTGCTTTAGTTAAGCATCCTCGTTAAGGGCCTCGTTAATCAATTTCAGCTGTATTGGTGTTCATGGAATTAACAACAGGTGCACTTCAGTGGCAACAATTAGAAAACCCTCAAAACAGGACTGGTGTTCCATGTGGAGGTCATATCAAGTTTCTCCCTCTTGATCTTTTTTGGCTGGTTTTCCACCCATGCTGATTTTGTCTTGTGTAATTCTCTCTACTGGCAGTATGAGGAGATTCCTTAACCCTACAGAAGTTGCACAGGTTGTCCAACTTCTCCAGGATGGCACATCCACACGTGCTGCAGCAAGAAGGTTTAATGTGTCTCCCAGCTCAATCTCCAGAACATGGAGATTTCAAGAGACTGGTGGTTATTCTGGGAGAGCTGGACAGGGCCGTAGAAGGTCCTCAACCCTGCAGCAGGACCGATACCTGCTCCTTTGTGCAAGGAGGAACAGGCTGATCACTGCTCGTGCCCTACAGAATGACCTCCAGAGGGCCACTGGTGTGAATGTCTCTACCTAAACAATCAGGAACAGACTTCATGAAGGTGGCCTGAGGGCCCCACGTCCTGTAGTGGGCCCTGTGCTCACTGCCCAGCACCGTGGAGCTCCACTGGCATTTGCTCAAGAACACCAGAATGGGCAAGTCTGCCACTGGCGCCCTGTACTTTTCACAGACGAGAGCAGGTTCACTCTGAGTACCTGTGATAGACGTGAAAGAGTCTGGAGAAGACAAGGAGAACGTTACGCTGCCTGCAACGTGGTTCAACATGACAGGTTTGGTGGTGGGTCAGTGATGGTCTTGGGAGGCATATCTATGAAGGCACAGACCTCTACTGCCTAGGAAATGGTGCTCTGACTGCCATAAGGTATCCAGATGAAATCCTTGAACCCATTGTCAGACCCTACGCTGGTGCAGTAGGTCCTGGTTTCCTCCTAATGCACGACAATGCCCGACCTCACGTGGCAAGAGTATGCAGGCAGTACCTGGAGGATGAAGGAATTGAAACAATTGAATGGCCTTCACGATCCCCTGACTTAAACCCAATAGAACATCTCTGGGACGTTATGTTTTGGTCCATTAGGTTCCGCCAAGTTGCTCCTCAGACTTTGTGAGCTGTATATATATATATATATATATATAAAGTAGAAGCTGAGGGTTCCTAGACCAGTTTTGATATCAGTGATCATCTTGTTTTTTTTAGTCTGAACTGGAAACTTTTCACTTTTGTTATGTGATGCTTACATTTTACTGACACCCTAACAGGAAGTTAAGCTCGACGCACATACTCAGCGAGTTTATATTTAATATGTACGTTATTGACTTATGCGGTTGTCAGTGTTAGATTTTGTTTTGAAATTCAAAGCAAATGGCATAAATAAATAATAAGCCTAAAAAAGCTTTTGAGGTTTGAGTTATCAATTCTCTAGTGCTTTTAAAAGAGCTACAGTCATAAACACCGAAAGTCTTTGTTCAACATAAAATTTATCATAATTTAGGGAAAAGAAATGTGCAGTCTGATGCTTTGGGAACATTTTTAAAACATGTTTTCAAATTGGAATTTACATGTTTCTATGCTTTTTCATAGAGTCCAATGGCAAAAGATCAAGTTTTCAAAAAATCAGCTGCAGAATTCACAGCTTCACCTCACAGTAGTATCAAATTTATCGATGGCGTTATCTGCCACGTTGGATTTAGTTGCAGGAAAAGTGGATTAAATGCCTCCCTGATCCTCTCATGTGACCGCCCTAACCGTGTTTATCTTTCCATCTGGTATATTTACCAGCATATTTCACCACATATTGTGTACAGTGTATGAGTGTGTGCGTGTTAAAAGGGTAATGAGGCATGAAATCAGACACGCCTGGTCCTGAGTACTTGTGAATAAAGGCTTGTTTGTGCCTTACAGGCCGTATAGACAATTCAAACACCAACTACTCTGTCAGTGTTTGTCCCCAACACACCAAACACACACACACCCTCCTTCCTGCTCCGTCTCGCCGCCGTGTCTGTCGATGTGACAGGTGACAGTGATGTATAGTCACTGAGGACTCCGGCTGTGACGTGGTGAAGGAAATAATGCTTTCCAGCTCAGTCAGGGTCATCCGCGTGACCTTCTTGCCCCTGTGGAGGGGCGGGAGGGTAGGTAGGGGGTAATCGGTGAATAGCATCACTGTGTGGGTCCATCTGAAGAAAGAACTTAGTGTGAGCGTTTTATGTGTTTGCCTTGGCGACAGACATGGATATCTTTGTGAGAGTCGTTACTACGACCCTAAAATGCCAGGGGTGGGGCCACCTCCCACTTTTTTTTATTCTGGCCACGAAGACTCCAGGTTGGTCTCCATGGTAACGAAGGGAGCAGGAACCGTGAGGTTTAGCCTGTATATATGTGTGTGTGTGTGTGAATAATGTGATGGTTGAGCTGGATGAAGGTTAGCAGGTGATGTGTCACGATAACAGCTTGTCAGCTGTGGTGTCTTTCGGCTTCCAGCTCATGTTGCTTATGTTTCTGAGCAGATAAGAAACCTACCTTTTTTGGGATCCAATTTAAATATAACTTCTAGAAGGCAAACTGAAACTGAATTAATTTTTGTCTGCTTACTTACTCAGTTTTGCTCCAGTTATTTACAAAAAAAATGTTATCTTTATGTTTTTCCCCCTGAGGTTTATAGAATTCTGCATATCGTTCCCTGCCGGCACTCCTAATGTAATGCCAATTTGTAGAACCACTTTTACTCGAAAAAGCCTCACAATCCGTATTTGAATAATTCTTTTTTTTTTTTGGGGGGGGGGTCTAGGATGATAAAGCATATTTCCAGCAGAAACCATTAAAGTCTGAGCTTCTTAGTTTGCTGTTGGAAAGCTGTAACCCTTCATGAACTATGCACATGTGACCGTGCCCTGCAAGACGCTTTGTCCAGTCATTAAGGGTTTTTCGAAAGAGCATCCGACACCGGTGTCTTCAGAAATGTAATGTCTGGTAAAAAAATGGTTTGTTCTTGGTTTAAAAGTCCCACGTAACATGCTCTTAACATATGTAAACAAATGAATGATGGGGAGGAGGTGGGCTTACCCCACTCCAACAAGTCCCGCCCACAACACAGAGGGGAATTTCTAATGATCTGCTGCTGCTCTGCAGAAACTATGTCCTCAAAAATGGCTCAAGTTTTTTTTATTTGGCCTAAAAAAAAGCATAATTAAAAGACCACTGGGAACACTTATGCAATAGATCAAAGATGATTGGAGTTTAAAACTAGCTTCAACATAGGACAAAAAAGTATTTAGTCAGCCACCAATTGTGCAGGTTCTCATCCTTAAAAAGATGAGAGGCCTGTAATTTTCATCATAGATATAACTCAACTAGGAGAGACAAAATGGGAAAAAACAAATGCAGAAAATGACTTTGATTGATTTTTTTTTTTTTTTTTTTTTGTAAATTTTAGTGTCGAAATGTAATACCAGGAAAAAGCAAAGTGGCCAAGAGAATTTTCGTTTTAACTGTTGACAGCTTTTTCCTGCTGGGTTACTTTTGCACATTTAACAGTTTTTAAAAATGAAACAGATTTTTTGAAAAAATACTAATTTGGGTGGTACACTCCTAAAAAAAAAAAAAGCTGTTTTGTTTGATAAAAACCGGAATATGATTGAAAGGAAAGCTTTCTAGGATCAAGGAGGAATTTCTAAAACTGTTTTTTTTTAAAGCAATGAGTCACAGTTGTTAATCATAACTTTTACAGAACTGTGAACTAAAAAGAAATTCAAGGTTGCTGTGCCTTTGCTCAACATAAAGTTAAAAAAAAGAAAAATTAAGCCTATTTTTAGTTCAAAATTCTTGTAGGGAAAATCCAGAATTTTTATATAAATTCTGAATATTTGCTTAGGTTAAGTGTTCCTGTAACATGTGGTGTTTGTAGTACTTTGGATTAAATCTGTAAATATTGACTGTTCAAGGGCCAATGAAAACATGTTTCAAACCCTGCACACCCTTTATACAACTATAGAGCAGCGCAGATTTAAAAAATATCAGGATTTGACACAAAAAAAAGGAATCTGGGCTCACACATGAGATGGAAGTAAAGACTTACTCCATTTGTGATGTATAAACAGCCCACCTAGATATCATGCTTTATTTAGATACAAATGATTAAGTGATCATAGTTGGAATGTTTCTTATGTTTATGAATTCCATCATACATTCCTGTCTCACATTCTTAGGAGATCCCACTTTCTTTGAGATCATAATGACCTAAAAACGTCACGCCAAGCACAAAGTGATTTATAACTGCAAGAGTTATCAGGAGGACATCCTAGTTTTTGGTTTTCTCCATGTGCAGGAATAACTGTGGATCCAAAGTGCTGCTGCTGAGCCCTAAAGGTTCACCTGTCTGCCAGCGCTTTAAGTGGAGTGTGACCAACAAACCTCCCTGTAGCTACTTACAGTTTTCAGCCTGTTGGCAAGGGAACATAGGGATTAGAAAAGGAATGAACTCTTTCAAGGAACTGATGGTAGCGCTTAACAATATGAAGTAACACAGCAAACTTATTGTTTTAGTTATTGAAATAAGTGATCAGACTTAGAAAAGGCTGTGATTTTTAAATCACAAACCTCAGTCACTAGATTGATGAGATTTTTACCCAACTTTAAAAACCAACGTGTGAATATAAAAAAAAATCCCCAGCTAATTTAATCTTTTTTTTTATTTTTACAATTAATTGAAGCTAAATGAAGATCTAGGATTACCACTTTAACTCAGGTGACTAGACGACATGGTGTTCCAATTAAAGCATCTGGTATTTTAAATAATTGCTCATCACGACCATATGTTTGCTCTGTTTTATTCATTTATTTATTTTTTTAAGTTTCTAAAGTTTTTAATGGAAATAAAAGTTCATGTGCAAGTTGCAAGCTGTCTTGAGTAACATGTCACCTGTTATCAGTTCACCTTTCAGCATGTCCCGTCAAGGGTCGCCATAGCGAATCAGCTTTCACTGATCTGGCATTTTGGTTTGGCAGAGAATTTTACGCCGGATGCCCTTCCAGACACAACCATGTATGTTATCTGGGCTGTGGACAAGCATGGGGAAACCTGTTATCAGTGATTGTCCGAATTCTGACTAAATTTGCTTTTAGGCACAAAGTGGAACAACTTTCACTGTCATTGTAAACATTTAGATAAATGTCCTTTTGAGATATAACCTAATTGTTTAAAACACATCAGTCATATTTTCTAAAAAATTGATGCAATCCTGGAAATAATACAACAATTTGAAGACCCACTCAAATGAAAATGATGTTTTTGATGTTTTTAAAATGTTCTTGTAGCATTTTTCTCATGAGGGAATAATTGTATACAAGATAATTTAAGAGAAAAACTGCATTGTATTTCTTTACTCAAAATGTTGTGAATTAGGAGCAGAAACAAGCTTGTACGTTTGAAAAATCTTGTAGTTACGTTGTCAAAGCTACTGCGGCAAGGCAGAAGCTCCCTGCCCCACTCCATTCTGATGAATCCATGTACGTCTTTGCTTTCCTCCTCCAAGTTGGCATTTAACTCAAAAGTGTATGATTGGATAGTTGCTCACCATTTTTGTTGCACCGGTAATGTTAAGCTAAGTCGAGGCTGGAAGCTAGCAGGGGAGAGTGTAAACAGAGGAATGATGGGATATGAGCATAGGCTCAATTCACATCACAACTTGGAGGCACATGTCTAATGAGTTCCTGCCGTTTTGTAAAAAGTGTGTCCAACAACACTTTACAGTTTTTTTTATTTTGAATAAAAAACAGCATAATCATAATTAAAAGACCACTGGGAAAACCTTTAAACTAGATCAACTAATGACTGGAGTGGGACTTTAAATTAGTACATTCCCATGTATGAACAAAAAAAGTATTTATTGTGGTATTCTTAGTAACTTCTCAATGCTAAATCAAATAATATTGCTATTCTAGTATACTTTACTGGTTGAAAGAGGAAAGAAGACTGAATATGATAGAAACAGCAGTGCTTTAAAAGGAAAAAAACAGAGCAACACTCACCATTGACCTTGACGTACTCCCAATCAGGAGTCCAGGCAGGACCAAAAACAGCCAATCGCTCTGGAGCGCAGCAGTAGCATGCATATAGCATCACACCCAACATGCACAGGTTTGTGCAAACATGCTCGTCCCAATGACACCCCACCTTCTGCTCATCAGTATGCAGAGCGGCAGAGAGGAGAGGTGCAGATGATAAATGCCAGCGACTGAACATCCTTAGTAGTGAAAGCTGGTAATGACACTGACAGCAGTTATGAGGGCATACTAGTGAGAAGAGGGTGATTGGTTTTATTACTCAAGTTGTGTTTTTTTTACATTAAAGTCAACTTGTGACTCAATAAATCCACATTGTGACAGTGCAGGGTGAACACTAATCAGCAACTTTGTACCCTGGCTGAACTGGTGTGCGGCACAGCAGACATATTTAATGCTGTGGCTGACAAATAGGAGACAAAGACTTCCAGTCGTTTGCTATCAATAGTGGGGAATGTTGGTGGCTCTGTGGCTTCAGAGGAGAACACAAGCCACTTCATGCCACCAGGCGAGCAAAAATGATGAGCTTTTAATCACAGACTTGTTTACTGTTGTCATTTTAATCACCTAAATATGTCCCCAAGGGGTTATCTGCCCAACTCCACATCTCCTCCGTCTTTACAAAGCACTTAGCCTGGCTGGGCACTGGATGCAGCAGATGTACAGTTATATCACAGTTACACTAAGAAGTCTACATTATATTAGATACATTCATGCTCCAAAAGTATGACAAACATATAACAGGCTCTTGCTTAAAAAAAAAAAAAAAAAAAAACTGAAGATGGCAGACAGTGAGACCATCTGCAACATGGTCCTTATGCTTCATCACTGTCGCAGAACACTGAAGTGTCTGTCTTCACCGTTTTACATGAGCACCGGGAAGCCCTGCCAACCACCTGCAGGGACAATGACTCATGTTTTCTTCATGTGACAGGTTTGTCATACCAAAACAAGGTTTCATACAAATCCATACATGCATTTATAGTTTCTTTGCTGTATATCAAATCAACAACATCTCAAAATACAATTAAAAACACTTTTTTTAATTTCATCCATATGTTAAAAATTCAAAACTAACTATAGCTTCAAATAATTAAGATTATGACAGTCAGGACTTAAAAGGATTGGTATTTATTAATGCCTTAAGGTGCAAAAAATTACAGACCATAAACAACAATAAAACATGATCTAAAGTCTTCCCTCACTGATAAGCGGTTCTTTATTTGCGTTTTCACATAATCTCAGATTTTTTTTTCAATCATTTGACTTTTTTGGTTTGTAACAAAAACTCTGACAACTTAAAACGGTCGTTTGATACTAAGAGAGACGGAGACGGGGGATTATCTGTATTTGCGGATGTCTCCAGTCCCTAACCCACGAGAATTGTAGGCGAATACTGCATAGATTATAACTAACAAATCAGTTACTTTGGTCACAATTTTAGATCAGATTGATCAAGGGTTTTAAGACCAGCCAATTTTACTTAAATAACAAATACTCATGTTCTTGAGACATTTTTTGTAATCGCGGACGTATATAAAGAAAATTCAGCTTAAAATTTTGTTTCTGAGTATTCAAGTCATTTTGAATTAGGAGCAAAATGAAAATGAAAAACCTGTAGCAGTGATGTAGGCGCTACAGTTGGCTGGCCACAAGCTCTCTGCTCTTCTCCATTCTGATGCATCCACTTGCAGACAAATAGATTGATTACCGTCTTTGTTGTCCTCTCCCAAGCTAGCGTCTGGTTTGAAACTGTACAGCTGAAAAGCTCTGATAATGTTTGCCAATTGGGGTTGTGAGGGGGTGTAAACTAGCGGAAAATGTGTGAACAGAGGAATGATGGGAAATGAAGGCAGGCTTACTTCACCCCATCAGTCCTGCCCACAACTAAAAGCTGAATTATTAATAAACTATTGCTGCTCTGGATAAACTATGTCCAGGAAAATAACCCAGCTTTTTAAAAATATTATCTAAAAAACAGTTAAGTCATAATCAAAACATAACTGAAGTTCAATCTGATTGAAAATGAACTGAGACCGCCTTGAAAGATGAGTCCAAGAGCGGTTCATAGGGTTCCCTTCCAGACTGGAACTTTGTTCCGGAATATTGAGGGAAACGAAGAACCGAATGTGTCCAGTTCGAATACACCTTTGTGCTTTGTGATTTTAGAGCAACATTTCAAACATCTCTCTTGATTTATTAGCTGGAGACTAACTTTTTTCCTAGTTATAGTCATGGGTGTCACAAAGCTAATCCAAACATTATATGAACCTGCGCACCACCAGTCACATACAAGGACAGAATACCCCAAATTCATCCTTGGAAATATGTTTTTGTTAAATGACTCTTAAAGGAAGCCAGAGTCCCTTAAGTAGATCCAGTTATACACAGGGAGAATATAGAAGGTGGGCTCAGAACCAGGACCTTTTACTGTTAGGTGACAGAGCTAACCCCCACGCCACCATACAGCCAACATCTGAAACAAAAGCACTCTTTACAGACACAGCCAATCTCATTAATGTACTGCTGCCTGAAGCGAGACGAGCGTTGCCCTTAAAGATAAGGACCTTGCTGTTTACTTATGTGGGACTGGATTTAATATTCACACAAGTGCAGCACCAGGGGAGTCAGGGCTTTATGTGCTCTTACCTTGTTCCCCTGTTGTACCCTTTGCTGTAAAACAGTGTATGACATAAACATTTTCCTTTTTTTTTATAGCACTAAATGACCCTTTATTTTCTCTCTGTCTCAACAGAACGCCCTCATCCAGATATAAAAGCCATTATCACTTTTGTGACCATTACAGCCAGTGCAATGGCCATTTTGGCCTTTCTGGGCTCCACATTAAGATGATCAAATCAAAAGCCCTGCGGCAGATGGAGCAGGGAGGCCCATTTTCAACCCTCTGTGCTCATTTTCTTAACTCCCTGAAGTCACCTATGCGAGGGATGGTGAAGGCAGTGAAAGTGTGTCAGGATACCACTGCTAGCTGGATGACTTCTGTTTAGTCTGGCGAACTGCATGTAGTAATCAAACCAATTTTATAGAATGTGACACAATTCTGAAACATATTCTGGATCCATGCTGAGCTGTACTAAAAGCACAATTTTCTTCTGTAAATGTGCATCTTTACTCTCTGTAGGTGGAGCAAAGCAAGTACGAGGAATACTTGCTTTTAGTGTTTGTGCGATCCCATTGGAGATAAGTCTGTGTTAATGGTTGTTTTCTGACACACATAAAGTCCCAAATTAGGGTTTTTTTGTTGGAGCTGCCCATAGATCACTACTTTTATTGCAGTGGCTCATTAAAGCTGTGAGTCCAGAACAAAAACGAGGCACCTGCACAGTCACAGCAATTTAAATCTATAATTGATTGTTTCGCATCACGAAAGAAAGTGGGCTTTGTCTGTACCAACAAACTGTAAAAGAGCCGCAACACTGTTCTCCTTTTTATGCTGTAAATGTCACCGTCTATCAGAGTATTCATTTTAACCTCAGAAAATTACATTTATGGTCTGGTTTTTAACACCCAACTAATGAAAAATGTGGGGCTTTTTTTTGTTTATAACATATTCCTGTTGCATTTTTCACGATGGAGGACATATATAAGATATTTTAAGATTAAAACTAGGTTTCTGAATATTTCTTTGTTCAAATCATGTTGGATCAGAGCAAACCAACAGGAAGAAATGAAGAAATTCTCTTCTACGGCACGCGGTGGAGGGCCCTGCATTCCCCCGCGGCAAGGGTTAGTCTTTAGATGAAGTATTTCAGACACCCCTGCAAGTGAAGGGGTACGGGTAAGCCGGAGGGTAGGGGAAGAATTTAGATTAGGCTTGTGAGGTGGTATAAGTTTGCGGGAGAGAGTCTAAATGGGAAATTAGTGAAGGCTAACTTCTGCGCACACAACTTAGTGGTGAATTTTTAATGAGCTCCTGCTATTCTGTAGAAAATATGTTGTAAAAAAACAACAACACAAGCTTCCTGATTTTGGCTAAAATTGCATAATTATAAGTAAAAGACCACTAGAAACGATTTTCCAGCAAAAGAAAATTATAGTTGGAACAAGGTAGATCAACCGAAAGCAAGAGAGCTAAGAAAAATCTGCCATGTGTTCAATATGAAATCAAACAGACAAGACTGAATGTGTTTACAATAGAGAGCCTTAGTTGGATGATCTGTTGTGAATACTCAATTATAAGAGCGCACATTTGTGAATACTGGCGATAATTATGGGAAATGAAGCAGTTTGTTAGCAAGCCTCTGTGTGGTGCTTAAAAATGTCCCCCTCTCACTCTGGAGCAAGCAGATTGTCATGTTAGCACGTGCCTTTGGTTGGCTATACAGTGAAGCCAGCTTTACAGCTGCTATCATGGCTGCAATTGTGCTCATTTGATAATTGATCAGCCTTTGTTGTGAAATAAATGCAGGGCAGACTACGGGGTGGCTCAGCTCTGCAGTCACTCTGCAGCAAAGTGACTCAGTTGGACCAGATTTAAGGAGGGTGTATGTTTTATTAATGCGGCTCATTCTTTCGTATTTCTTTTCAGTATTATATTTCTTCTGTTCTTATCATTTTATTTATTTTGCTCATCTAAAACTGTCTTGTTTTCCCGTTGAAACGCACACTGCTAACTTTACTTCCCCTTTTATTTTTTCCTCTTTTACTGTTATTCACCTTTTTAACTCGTATTCCTGTAAACCTCTCACCCCTTACAGTTCAGAGACTTAGCCTGACTGTGTTGTCAGTGAATGGCGTCACTGCTGCTACAAAGCATATATAAACTTAAGAGTGGAGCCAAAGGATGGAAACAGTCCTGTAATACCTACACCAAGCTGTTTTTCCTCAGGGCTCATTGATCTCATCCTCTTTCAAAGCCTTCTCTTGTCTTGACAAAGAGGAAGTGTGAAATCTGAGTTGTTGCCATATGGATGGGACACCTGGGATGTGCCATGTTGTGATCAAAACATGTAAATTAACTGTGGCGCAAGTAAAATTGGCGAGTTGTGGAATTTTTGCAAAAAGACAAATGTCCAACTTTTGAGAAAACTGTAGCTTTCTCCTTACTTGTGTTGCAATCTGGTTGACTGAAGTGGCAGGGGAGGAATGCGCCAAAGAGTGCCGAAAGGCATCGTATTTTTCTGACTATATGTTGTCCAGGGTATAAGTCGCAGGAGCCAAATAAATAACAAAAATACCAGAGAAGGAAAAAAAAACAATCATGTATAAGTTGCATTGAAGTACAAGTCTTTTGGGAGAAAACTGCGGCGCTTCTGAACAAATCCGCCAACCCCAACGTAATGCAGCGTTCACACCAAAAAATTCACACATCAAATTTGTGTCAGCTGCATCTTATAAAGTGTATCAGTTTTAATAATAAATACTTTTCCATAAATGTGTTCATTATCTAGAGACGCTCCCATTACGTGTGGGAGAAGCTAATGTCAAGTTTTTAGCTTCATCGCGACATGGGAGCATTGACTGCATATCTCATTGCGTGAAAAAAAAACCAGATGATGTTGAGAGATCAGGTCTATTTATTTTTAAAAGTTCTACAAAAGGATCGGTAAAAACATCTCCCTGTCTGGTATTTTGAGGTTCATTCAGGCTATCAGCGAATTACCACCCTAATCCCTAACTACTAAAAAACTATATAGTGTGAAACGATCTAGTTCCTTTGACTTTAAAAGGAATTTGGACATCATGCTCTCTACTTTTCTTTCTTTTTTTCAAACCCTGGATATGACCTCACCCTTTTTGTGAAAGAAAAATATAATCAAAATGAACATTTTAACAATGTTTATTTATGACTCCACTGTGTTCTGATGATGGAAATGTGGATGGTTTATTTAAAAAATACATTTAAACACATTTCTTCCACAAAAAATGTTCAACCGCAATGCATTGTTGTCTTTATTCACTAACTGTAGCGAGTATCGATGCACACTGGCTTTTCCCAAAGACTTCTGGAAAATTTCTAGGACACTGGATTTTGGAATTGTTGATTCGGACATCATTTAGTGCACTAAATAGTGTGTAGGGAAGGAATTTGAATTGTCTAAAAACTTCATATTCTTTTGCCTCCTCTGAACCAGAGAGAAAAAGCTTTCTCCTCAGCATGCCTCTGAAGTGTCCTGGTGTCATATAAATTATATGACTCTCCTTTGGTGAGCCTCTGGGCTTTTGTCGAAAAGAGGCCCATTGTGTGTGTGAGAGAGAGAAGCTGGAACTTGATCCTTGGACTCAGGTTGCAGACTGTTAGGCATTGGTGTGTATGTGTGTGCACCTGCAAACCTGGTGATCATAGAAAAAAAAGAAGAACCTCTCAGAAACAGGATGAGCAAACAAACACTGAGGTCTTCTTGCAATTGGTGTCAACCATCATGTCAGTCATCTAAGACATTAGAGAACCTGGTTCCTGGAGGTGACCTGACCAGATAACCTAGTTTTCTGTTGAGCAAACAGCCCTTCACCCTGTACTTTTTAAACATATTCTCAAAAATTCACTATATTAGTTAGTTATGAAAATGACATACTACAGCTTTTTTTGAAAAATAAATAAATAAATAAATGAGGCTTTTTGATTTGAACACAAAAGCCATCAATGACATGTTTGGATCTTTTGTTAGGAAACTTTGGAGTGATGACTTGATTATTGTGACTGATTTCTTTCATTCAGAGCATGGTTTTCTAGAGGAGTTGTAATAAATGTATTCAGAGGTTGGCGTAGTTTGAGGAAAACAAGATTAAAGGGTTTTTAAAAGATAAAACATTGGTAAAAATGGTAACAAAGACGGAATTCTACATCAGACTTTTTTACATGTCACTCATTTAGCATGTTTTTAAATTGACTGGAAATACCAAATTCAAATTATCTTCTGTTTACAATAGACAGTGACTATCTTGCGCATTTATTTTTAGCCCCGGAATTTCTCGACTACAACAAGGTCCTATGAAGTTACTTGTGTAATTGAGTACCTACCATTCATAAAGCTCCAATGCTAAGAGAAAAAAATGTTATAACTTTAAAATCTTTGCTATTTTTCTTATATGAATATTGGAAAAGTTAGAAGTTTACCCCCTTTATCATTTAAAGTGCAAAGACTGTAATGCTGTTTTTGGGAAATTTGTGTAAAAAATTGTGTCATTTTCGAGGACAGTTTACATCACAACATCGCAAATACGACCTCAATGTTTGTTTTCAAACAGTATTTTTTTAATCTACTCCTGTTTCAACATTATTTGAATAAATAAGTACTTAGAAAGGCAATTCTGAGCTTAATTAACTTTATACACAGTATGTCCTCCATCATCAAACAATGCCACTTATACATGTTGAAATCAAAGAGTGGATCTTTTAGTTTTAAGCGGAAAACAATGTACACATGGAAGTGCTGAAGAACAGGAGAACAGAAGTTTTCAGGCTGCCACCCTGTGAATGCAATTTAACACAATATATAAAGTATAAAGTCATTAAAATTGTGAATGGCCTAAGCCACACAAAGACAAATATCCATCTGTGGCAGGAAAGCTTTATTAGAATTTTGTGAGACAGCCAAATATCTCAAATTGATGTTATTTCTCTCCTTAGTTCAAACAGAATGAACAAAAACCTACATGAATGCATGGAGAGAAAACCAACTTAATAATCGTTTCTCAGATGTGATTGATGGAACTCCATGTTAATTAAAACCATATTGAGGAGGCATTTGTGTTTCCAAACATTGCTTTCTCACAGTAAGACAATAGCAATGTCGAAACATAGATATTTTCAAAACCACTAACAATAAAAAGACAGCTTTGATAGAAATTGAAGCTTTGCATGTCACCTCCAGCTTCCACTAAATAGGAGTAAATATCTTCCATGAATTTCACCATGTGTGTTTCATTAAAAATAGAGGTGTCTAAAATATAAAACACATGGGAACCTTGTTGGGGTAAGTTCTACTTACTTTATCCTTGCTTGTTTGGTTTTTATACTTTGAATTGGATTTAATCCTTCGACAACGAATAATCATCCACTTTGGAGTGGTTCACTCGGCTGTCTTAAAGCAGATAAATGTATTAGCCACAGTTAATTGAATACTAGCCAGTAAAATTGATTAAAACATACTGCAGCTTTAATCAACGGAAAACTGTAATCTAAAATGCAGTGAGAAAACATCTGCAAATGTACTGAGCCCTTCTACTGTGCCAAACAACTTTATCCTCAATAATCTGGTAAAATGTGTCAAATCGAACATGTAGTTCAGATTGTATTATAATAAAAGATGGACAGAAATAAGGAAAATCAAACATAAATGCAATAAATTCAACCGTGTCTGCCAATCAATTGGTGTTTTGGTTTTAGTTAAGAGGTTTTTTTTTTGTAACTGAAAGAAGGAGAAGCCAATACAACAAGCCAGCCACAAGAATAGGGACAAGCAAACAACCTCGAGGATTACAAGGCGCATAGATGGAAAGGAGATGCTGCACAGACAGCAAGTGGAAGAGCAGCCTTGTTGCAACCTTCAGGCATGGTAACCAGGCAGCAGTGTTTGCTAGCATCTGCTTGCGTCATGCTGACATACACACATCCTTTCTGAAAATTCAGTCAGGCGCTAAATGCTACATGCAAAAACCCCAGATCCCCACGATGAGAATTATATTGTGGCCTTTTGGCAGATGATGCCACTCATTGTCCACATGTGATCAACTGATTATGAGGTTTCTTTCAGTCTAAAATAATATCTGATCGATTGAGATCTACATTTTTTTCCAATCCAAAAATGTGAATCAATTGGAAATCCCTTTTCTTGTGTCAGTTTAAAGGCCAAAGGCGTTCCACACTACCATTTAACTTATTGACTGAGAACAATTTAATTGGATAGGAATGAGGCTATAGATTTTCTTTTTTTGGTATTGAGCCTAAAGGTTTTTGTGTTTGCTTCCTGGCAAGCATAATTTAAAGTCAGCAAAAGTGAGCACAGAGTGAGAGATCAATGCCAGCCCCCCGTGGGGAAGCATGCAGAATCGGAGCCCACAGGTCGATGCTTAGGCGGCGGTTAGCCGTGACATGCGTTGGCAGCCACTGCGGTTTTAATGGCTGCAAGCTGGGGAACATGTTTTCATCTTTGTGACCTGACTCCAGGAACATGACAGGGGTCTTGGAAGATAAATAAATCAGGAAAAGCCTATAATTTTCAAATACGAAGATGGTGTGTTTTAATAAATACTGATTAATGCTGGTTTAAGTGTATTTTAGCTCAGTGGAACGTGGGCACTAATGAGATTTTTTTTTTTAAGCGTTGACAACACAGAAGTTAAATATTGGTTTTGCGTTTTTTTAACATACTCTTGTAGCATTGAGTGTAAGCAAAGGGATGATAGGAAATTAGTGCAGGCTTACTCAACGCCAATGGTACGCCCACAACTCAGAGGTGAATTTCTAATGAACTCCTCCCACTCTACAGAAACTATAGAAAACAATAGCTTTTTTTTTTTTTTTTTTTTTTTTTACTTTTTATCAATATTTTTTTTTTCCCACAACACAAACACAGGATTCCCAATGACAACATTTGTCAAACAGTGCATCCACAATAATTTGAACATGTTACTAGACAGAGTTATTAAGGCAGATCAGGGTAAATAATATTTTAAGAAAATACATGAATACAATTACATTAAAAAAATCCATATAAAGCGAGTCACAACCCTAAATAGAGTGTAACCATGTGCCATCTTTAATCAAAAACATACACTTTTAGTTGTAAAGATGCTGTCATTTTTTTCCATTGTGGAAACCTGCTTTTCTCTGTTTCCATTCATTTGCAGATGTTGATGTAGCATTTTTTTTTCCAATTGGCAGTTATGCTTTTCAACCAATAATGATATATGCAAGATATATGCTAAATCAGCATGAAAATCAGGAGGTATGGCACCAAATAGATAAAACAGAACATTGGAAGGACGACATAGATTTCTAGATTTTGGCTAAAAACAGTATAATCGTAATTAAAAAACACTTGGAACACTTTTAAAATAGATCTAAAGATGATGGTAGTGGGAATTTAATAGATTTAGGAAGTGCAGAAAAAAAGTACAAATATTTTTTGTTGCTAACACCAGGGGAAGCCCAGGGAAGTGATGATAATTGACTACAGATGCTCTTATGAATGGGGACACATTGTTCTACATGCAAATATGATAGCTTCAATATTATTTACTGTATATATAAACTTCTAAGTTGATTAAAAGTAAAAACATTTTCAGCAGGCTGCTTCTTTTTCTTCTTTTCCAGTCAATTACTCTTTCGTACCATTAAATTTTAATCTCAAATCCCTTGTTTACAGCCATTCTCCTGACCTCACCACCTCACCCCCACCACTAAGACTTCTCACATGACCTGGCACCACAGACGTCTACAATTTCAACTGAAGAGACAACTTCAGATTTTGTTTACTTTAGACTCCTATATGCCAGTTTTATGCTATCTGAATTTTGTTAAAAACGAGAAAAATTTTGAAACCTTTTAGTTATAAAAAACAATTAAAAATAGATTGACTATTATAGGCTTTATATGGAGTATTTAAACAGCTATTGGATAATACTGTAATACACTTGTGCAGACAGCTTCTGACTGTTCAGTTGAGGGGTAACAGGGGGCATTCTTGCAGACACCTGTGGCTTTGTGCTGCATTTTGGAGTGGCCTTTTTTTGGAAGCAGTCTAAAGACACACCTGTGCAGTAATCGTGCTGTTAAATCCGTGTCTTCATGCTGCACCTGTGTAGTGGATAGAAGATCTCGTCGAAGAGAAGTCGTCATCGATAGACTTTGACAGATTGTCGGGAACAATTTAGGGGAATAGGTCGTTCTGTGGGCATGAAATATATTAAGGTTTGCTCATAAAAATGTTTCGTTCATTGTGCAATATGTTATTTCATTTAGGCGTATTAAATTTAAGATAATTTATTGTAAAACACTTTTTGTGCGTTTCTTTTTTTTTTTTTGCTGCTTAAAAATGAAATCATGACCTGTCTTCCCCTTTAGTCAGATGACAGCTGGAATGACTTCCAATCCCCCTAATGATGCTGAACTGGAGGAAGTTAGAGCTTTATTTCATTGAACCAATGAGATTGATGCATTTTAGTTTGAATCTGATTTGTCAATTAGCCATAGCAATATTGCTCATATATATATTTACATAATTTTAGCTATTTTAATCCACAACAATAACCATTTTAAGTACGGAAAAATTAGGATTGCAATGTTAACTTCTATGAATAATTCATATAACTAGTCAAAAAATAGCAATATTATTTTGTTTCTGAGTGATTTTTATTGACTTGTGTGTTTTTTACACTTTAAACCTTACATAACCTAGCACCTTTTAAAACAAAAGTTTGTTTTTGTATAAAAATAAACATTTAATCAATATCTCGCCAGCCAAACCAAGCGTCTGATAACCCTTTCTAATGAGTTCAAAGAGGGAATTTACTTGAATGGTTTAACAGGGGGCTAAACACAACTTGACTTTCAGAGAGATTAATAGCAGAATGCCCCCTCTCTGCTGTATTACCTTCCTTTGTCACCAGGGACATTTCATTTAATTAAACCAAG
Organism: Oryzias javanicus; assembly: GCA_003999625.1. Classification (NCBI taxonomy): domain Eukaryota; kingdom Metazoa; phylum Chordata; class Actinopteri; order Beloniformes; family Adrianichthyidae; genus Oryzias; species Oryzias javanicus. Next base: position 15,314,699 of record CM012440.1, read on the forward strand.
TTTGACCGTTGCTTATTTTTCATCCTTTATTTACTTTAAGCAGCAAAGAGATTTTTTTTATCTCCTTTTATTAGATTTGGTCAAAAGATTCTTTCTGGAGCAAATGTTTGACTGAATGAAAAGCAGCAAATTTGAGAGCAAATATCTGCCAACCACACAGAGCTGTGAGTCAAGTGCTTTTGAACCCACTTGTTACAAGGCAGTCTCTCATGCTGTTGTACAGAGCCACTTTGAATCAACCAGCAAAGTGGGCAGCAGTGGAAAAAAAGCAATTGTGTATTCAGCTTGCAACTGTTTGCCTTTTTTGTATATGCAGGCTCAAGTGTTACATTGCACATCAGCTAGGGGCTCTTTGAGCAAACAGTTGTCAGCAAACGGTTTGCTTTCAGCAGCAGAGGTGAATGCTCCTCTTTGTTTTGTTGTTCTCATCAGTTTAACTGCATGTGCAGGAAGAGAGAAACGACTGAAAGATGATGAACAAATATGAACTAATGAGTGAGATGACTTTTGTTTGTTTTTGGTAAAAAGTTGTGATGCCTTTACCTGTTTTAATTAAAAATAAAACTGTTCTGCTACATTTATACTACAGTATATCTAAGAAAAGGCCTTCGATCATCTTTTTTTCTGTTGAAAATCATTCCCAGTTGTCTTTTAATTATAATTATGGTATTTTAATTCTAAATACTTAGGGATGTGAACAAAAAATGGATTTTTTAATGCATTGATTACGATCCATGAACAATTCTAAAGCTTTTATCAATTTCAAATAATCTTTCATTAAAAAATTATTTGATTTAAACTAAAATTCACTATCTTGGGGCTATGATTTTTAACACAAACATGGCTTACCTTCCAGGACTCGTCATTTGACTGACCCTGAGTTTGCTTAAGAGACTTTTGGGTGTCAATTGGATAAAAGTCACATCTTGTGTAAGCTATGTCACACCAGAAAAAAAAAATGTTGAGAACACAAGAAATCTGCACAATCACAATGTGTTCCCTCCTGATTTACAATTTTCAGCTGAATTAGCCATTTCATAATAAATGTAATTCTTGGTTTTTGATGGAAGAAGAAGAAACATCAGGTCCGCCTGTTGGACTTATTAAATTGAAAACAAAAGTTCAGAAAAGCAGGATTGCTAAAATGGCCTGTGCTTATTTCTGTACAGTGTAGTGTTACACTGAGCAGGGCCGTCAAAGGTCATCCAGGATATGTGACCTGTGCGTGGTCCATCAAGCCTCGAACGTGAGACAGAAGCTAGAAAGTGGGACAGTGTCAGTTTCACCAGCACAGACGCTTCAAACACGGCTCTGCACGCTCCATAAAAACTTCAGCAGATGTTCCTATTAACACGTCGTCGAGGGATCTCAGGTGTTCACAATTGCACCTTTCCATTTTGTTTTGTATCCCTTTAATTGACAAGATGTTAAAAGACATTGGCAGCTCTACATGTCAGCAGTGACAGAATGAGGATTGCTTTTGAGTGCAACCCAATTTTTGTCTTGTTTTACATTCTGTGGCCTCCATTGCTTTTACAAGGATAGTCATGAACAGTAGAGAAGCTTTTTGTGCTGTTTTCATAGTGAAAGGAAAAAGTTATAAGATGACTTCTAATTTGTTTGTATATTTTATACATTTATTAATTTTTCAATAACTGAAGGCATTTTTTGAGATTCCAGATTTAAGAAACCGGTGACACCAGGACTCTTTGATCAATCCGAATTACCAGTTTAAGATTTGCAGAAATGATAATGAAATGCGTCTTCAGTCCAATCAAGAGGATGAGGATGGTGATACCACCCAGTTCGAATGTTTCCGTGATCCCAATCTGCGTTTGTTGTCATTCCTGCATCTGGCATGTAAAGAAGGGAAACATGTGCGATGGTTGTCTTATTTTTTAAGTTCCATTTTAAGTAGAGATAAAAGCTGTTTCATTCCAATAAGGAAAACAGATTCCCAATTACAGCGAGAACAAGGATCAACTTCCTGCTTCAACCTCAAATAAGATCAATTTGATGCCGTTAAATGTGTTTACATACTTGTATGTTCCTAAAATAACTGACATGCCAAAACTACCGCGGAGCTATCAACTTAATATCATCATAAAAGCTTTAGATTTCACAATACTGCATAATTTAAGCTCGTTTTAACTTACAGGTCATTTAGATGTCAGTGAGCTACTGCTTATTTTGGTGTCATGTGTCCAAAACTCATGTCTACTGAATGTTTTTTTTCTCCCGTGCATCCATCACAACCCATCTTAAAAGCCTTTTATGACATGATGTGTCCCTGCAAACCCATTTCATGTGTCTATAGTTGGAAAAATTGTTGGACAAGGCCTTTTGCAGTCATTAGAAGAACCTTTGTAGTTGGAGCTTGGCGATGCTCCGTGTCTGGATTGCTGCTGAAAATTGCTGATAACACTTTTAGCTGAAAGAAAATCAGCCCTCTGAAGCCGGGGAATATGAAAACGACGTGTGTTTTTTCCCATTCTTCAGGACGTCTTCCCACTTCTTTCTTTTGTTTCTTGCTTTAACTCAGAGCCACAGATGTTTCCTTCTGCTAAAGTTCAGGCCCGCTTCCTGAAAGCGTTTTTTTTTTTTCCCCACATTCTTGATTGTAGTTTTTCTAACAAGGGTTCTTACCCACTCACAAAAACAGATTTTTATAAGATTTCTTTTTATTATTAAAATTATCTTTAATTAAATCTTTACAGCAGGGGTGTCCAAACTTTTTGCAAGGAAGGCTAGATCTGATAAAGTGAAAATGTGTGAGGCCCAACCAATCAGTCAGCATTTTATGAATCTTTATAATATAATATTTAATGAAACTGTTGTTGGAATGGAATACTTTAAATATTTTCACATAAACCATAAATAAATATAATTACATTTTTAATCAAAAATATTGTACATTTCTGATATGAATGCCAGAAATTAAACAAATAAAGAAATTGTTTGGAAATAAAACATTTTTATAATCTGGGTTCACATGAAATGATGTATATAAATCAAGATTAAATGCTCAATGTAAACCACTAAGAAAGTATGAGCAAAAATGATGCTTTGGACCATAAATGGTTTCCTAAAAAAATATTTCCTTAAGAGTGTTTGAAAATTCATGCCTGAGTTTATAAAATACTGTTTATTTAGTCAGCAACAGATGTTTTGGTCGACTGAGTGATAGCATTAGCCGCCCTATGGAAATCCCATTATACCGTAGCATCAAGCTAGTGGACTTTAGCATTTTGTTAGATCGATCTTTACTATAAAAGTGTTGATTATTATTCTATTAAGCTTAGATTGATTCAGATTAATCAATTTCATCAACCCAGCCCTACAATGGCTGATAACACAATTTAGCCAATCACAGCCAAGAAATTGTAGTTCTTAGAAAGTGCTGAATATTATTAATTATATTGTTAATTTTGTGAAAAGAGCTCATGGGCCAGTAAACATTTGAACAAGGGCTGCAATTGGCCCTCGGGCTGGATTTTATGAGGATGTAGTGGATAGTACTCCTGCTTTACAGCGAGAAGACTCTGGTTAAAATCCCGGTTGGGAACTTTCTGTGTCGAGCATGTATGTTCTCCCCGTCCAAAAACACGCAACATAGAATAACTGATCATTTTAAATTGTCCCTTGGTACCGCATCTTTCCCCAACAGTAACTTAACTCCATCAACCCATAGAGCCAAACCAGGACCCCAGAATCAACTCCAGGTTGCAGGACAATGCTCGTCAGTAATGTTTATTTGCATGGAACTTCATTTACTAGAGTATCCTCATCGAGTTTTACCCAATATAACATTACAACTCTGTAAAAAGCTCATGTAATAGAATAATTAAGCCAAATGCAGTCTTAAGCAGTCAAAGCTCCAGAATCACTGAAATTTAATATTATATGTAGCTCAGTTAAAGCTCAAGCTCATGAAATTCTTACACTTCAGCTGAATTTCTAAAGCCTGTACTGTGCTGCCAGTGTGAAGATGAGGATAACATTACCTCATTTATGCTCCTTGATCTGTGAACCTGAAGTGAATCATTGTTTTGAACCACTTTGTGGAATAACTCTCCCACGGATCCTGTACCCTGTCAGGGACAGATGAAGCTGATTAAACAATGCAACGACTAGAAGTAGAAAGTAAAGAGCAGGGAAGGAAAATTTTGCAGACGTGGGGCTTTTCATCCGATTCGGTTGTCCTTTCAGGATAAAACTTCCATTGTTTGTGAACGTACGTCCACCATAGTGAGTGAAATGAATGTCATCACTGACTATAAACACATTTTTCCTGATGTGTAGTTCTTCTGTGAACCATTTCCTAAACATTACATTTATATTCTAGAATATTATTCTTAAGAAGGTAGGTACTTATAATATACATTTGATTGGAGTTAAAACAAAAATGCCTTGAAACAGATCCAGAACTAGAGCTGGATATCATTTTGGTGCGCTAAATTCAATCATAGTTACTGAATGAGACCTTTTTCAAGATATTGTAACACATTATCTTAAAATTTATGCCTCCATTTATCCAAAAAGGTTAGATATTTTCACTCTCTTAAACCAATATATATAAAAAAAAGCATTATAGGAACAGAACTTTTGTAACACCGAACATCTGTGCATGTTTTATTTTAAATAATCACGCAGAGTTAAATAACTGGCCAAAAATGACAAGAATTATAATCTTCTAGCTGAATAGAAAAGACGTGGTGATGCAAAAACATTATTTGAAATTCATACTCTGACTTTTAGCTTTTCTAATTTATTTATATTTGTCTTGAAAATCTTGAAATAATGATAAACAAAATATTCTGATACATAGATTTTATTTTGAGGATTAAATTCATCGACTAATTTTAGCATTTTGCCAACAAAGGAAAACTAAAATAAAGAAATCTATAGGAGGCAGTTAAAAATACCCTAAAAAAATTCCTTTAAAAGTATTTTTTCCAAAGATGCAATGCTTTCTAACCTCCCTGGTCCTGTGCTTTCTATAGAAACACAGTTTGACTGTAGTGTTACCCTCCACACCTCTATAAATTCACACTACAGTCTTTGAGCGAGCCCCAGGTCATAGAGATGTGAGTGGCGCTGATGTCAAATACTTTACGTGCCGTCACTGAGAGGAGCACCGCTCTGCACGGGGATTAGGTTAATCACAGGAGGGAATGACTGCAGTGCCCTCTTTTCAGAGAGAGGAATTAGTTTTATAATGAAAGAGATGGAATGTGGACGGTGCTCTGGTGAGCTCCAGGATGATGAGGAGAAATGCATCAAAAAACCAACACCCGTATCCATCTCGGATGCATTTCTTCAATCACTGAATCTAATCTGACAATATATAGACAGGGAGAGATCAGCCCTTCTTTTTTGACAAGATCTGCCATTCCGCTGTGATTTTTTTCTCTTTGGTTTTATTCCGGTTAAGAGAATTACAGATATGTGAGCCGATGAGTGCTCTTTTCAAAAAGCTTCTCATGCTGAACCCAGACCTGACAGGGTCTTATTTGTCTTTAGTGTTCTGCCGTGTGTTCACGTGAGATTTCATTGGCATAATAATTGTCTGCATTCACATGATTTTAGAACAAAATGCACAGAATTTAGCTAATATCATCAGAAACAAATAGAGCCTTTGTTTAAAATGCACCCAACATGTTGTGTTTGTGCAGCAACTGCAATAGGCGGACCAAAGCTAGTCTCCCTTCTCCACTACAATTCTGAAGCACCCGCTTGCAGACAAATAGATCCATTAAAGTCTTTATAAAGGTACTTTACCCTCTCTGGGTGGGGGAAGGCTTCTGCCCCAGATGGAGGAGTTCAAGTATCTGTGGGTCTTCTTTACAAGTGAGGGAAAAATTGGAGCGTGAGATTGAACGGCGTCCGCTGTAGCAGTGAAGAAAGCTGAGCTAGATAGCAAAGCTCTCAATTTACTGGTTGACCTTTGTCCCATTACCTACTTATGATTTCTAGCTTTAAGTCGTGACCGAAAGTAGGAGATCCCGACTACAAACAGCTGAAATGAGCTTCCTCTGGAGGACGCCTGGACACCTCCCTGAGGAGGTGTTCTGGGCATGTCCCACTGGTCAGAGCCCCTAGGGAAGACCCAGGACACGCTAAGAGACTTCACCTCTTGCTTGGCTGGCCGGGGAACACCTCGGGATCCCCCCAGAGGAGCTGGAGGAAGTGACCGGGGAGAGGGAAGTCTGAGCATTTTTAATTAGACTGCTGCCCCCGCAACTCTGCCCTGGATGAGCAGAAGAAGGTGGATGGATGGATGGATGGCTAGTATCTGGCTCATAACTGTGTGGGTGGATAGCTTCGATATTTCTTTTTTTTGCTATGCTAATGTTAGTTTAGGCTTGTGAAGCGCTATAACTTGCTGGAAAGTGTGTAAACAAAAATGCTGATGAGAAATTGGCAAAGGTGAACTTCTGCAACAACTCAAGAGGCAAATTTTAAATGAGCTGCAGAAAATAGGTTTTAAAAAATGGAACAGACTTTATTTAATAAAAACTACAGAATCACAAGTAAAAGACCACCGGAAATTATTTTAAAATAGAAAAAAATATAGTGGATCAAGACTGTAAAAATTACAACTTTAAATAGGTTACACTAACCTGAAAAACAGCGCTTTTTAGGTATGCTACAGCTCAAAAAATGGTTTAAGCTACTATCCCCAACAAAACACTTGAGCATTAAAACACTACTGTTTATTTAATATGAATTTGTCTCATAACCTCAGCATTTATCCATGCAAAGAGCCAGACAAACCCAGAGTCCACATGACTGATCATATAATTAATGCTTGAATGTTTTTGCATTTTGTTCGTCCTAATTCTTTATAGGAATTTTTGCTTAAAAATACGGAAAACTAGTTTGGATCACTCATAATTTCATACAGAATTTAGACACCCTACTGTAGAAAGTGGAAAAACATGACTTTTAGCAACTCAATGTCAAACCCATCATTTTTTCAACTGTCAACACTAAGCTTATGAACTTAACACTCCTGGCTCCCTTTTTTTAGAGTTTGTGTTTACAAAGCTCACAGGAATTATGCATGTTGTTTGATTTTGATTCATCGTGACGAAGGAAAACATTCACATCAAAGGTGATGATGTGCCTGTCTGGTGGTTCCAAATACGAGCACGCTTCTATTTGCAGCCTTGCTTTGTGTGCCTTTAGTCAAAAGATGTTTTACGAAAGCTGTCTTCTTTTCGGTAACCTGATCTGCAGTGTGAAAGCTTTTCAAATCACAAGGCCGAGCCAGAGGCATAAGAATCTGACAGGCTGCTCTTAAGCTGTCAAACAGATGCCTGATCAATGTTTAATTATGGTTCTCTGCATTTGACATTACACCGTGGAAGCTATAGATTTTAAATAAGTAAACAAAGCATCTGCACTTTGGTTTCTTAGCATTAAAATGACATTATTATTCTCACATGCAATTAAAATGGGCTTCCAGCTGGATTTAAGGGATTAAATGGGGCAAAAAAATTAACAAAATGTAGATTTTGGAGGTTTAATTAGATATTTTTTTGCTGTTACGGAAGTATGGTAGAGGGATTTAAGACTCCTGGTATTGTCAGAGTGCTTAGTGCAAAAAATCCTGCAAAATTTCTGTCATTTTGATCAAGCATGAAACACTGTTTTCAGAGTGAGGTGTTCACGGTTAATGTGTTTGGCTCGTCTGGGAGAGCATCTTTCACGCCACATCCTGTTCAAGTGAGCTGCAGGCCTCTTTCAGTAGAGAGTAGAAGTGTGTTAAAGCACTGACATCATGTGGTCGCAGCGCTTAATAGCATTCAGCCTGTGTGGGAAATAAAATAATGCCCCCCAGTGTTTGAATCAGGGAACTACATCTTTTCCCTCATATAATTTATCTTTGTGGGACAAAAACAATCGTTTAAAGTGACAATACTTCTCTTTCTTAGTAAACTTAATAGGGTTAAGGTTAAGGATTCAGAGTTGACGTTTTTTTTATTGTTTTGTCTTAAAATGCTGGATTGCACCAGAACAGCACTGACAGAGGCAGCCTTTAAATAAATTAAAGTTACTAATTAATTTATAAATAAATTAACAATTGGACCTTTAAATTTAGCCCAATACACATCAGTTTATTTGATTGTTTACCAAATAGAAAATTTAATGCAACACTACAGAGATGAGTCCTCTACAGCAGGTGTACTACACGGCAAGAAGCCTTTTTGATGTCTTTCTCCACTTCGGTTACACTTGCATGGATTATTAAGGAGGACCGGCTTATCTTCTGTCAGTGCAGGATGCATGCTGTCCTTTGGCCTCCAGATCTTATGCCTCTCTCATCTTTTTAGTTTTTTTTAGGTTGTGGAATGAGCTGCACAGTGGGAAAGCAATAGTGATTCAGGTTTAGCTGCCTCTGATGTGGCTCCTCCCATTATGGGATTTTGTAAGAGCCGTGCTGACGTGTCATTTTCACGTACATCTTTTTTAATTTTTTTTTTATCAGGAGATTCCAGTGTGGTGAGAATCTAAAGAAGTGTAACTTGAAGTGGTTTGAGCTTGTGGATTCATAGAATCAAAAGAGTTCTTGGTTATTTCCACTGATTACATCCTAAAATAGATTTTTAACAGAACTGAAACAGAAAATGTTTTTACTTGGCGGTTTGCTTTAAAAGTATGACTCAAAATTAACATTTATAATTTACATATAAACATAAATCTAACTGAAAGGAATACATTTTATTTCAATAAATTTAACTTCCTTCTATCTAGTATATTATTTCATAGAAACTAAAAAAGTGCTTTGTAACAGCATCTATTTATTTAAATCATTTTAGACTAAGCTTTAAAAGCTGAGTAACTGCATAAAACGTATTTGAAAATACATGATCAATTTATCAAATACATCCATTATTTATAGTTGTTCTAGGCAAAAAAAAAAAAAGTTTTTAGGCATTTTTTTTTCTGTAAAAAGCCAGATTTTTACTAAGGATAGCTACACCTTAGTTATAATTGAAATGACTAGTTATTTGTACGGATTTCAGATGTTTTTTGGAATTGTAAATTGAATAGTGAGTTAAGTTTTAATCAAATTAAGTCAAACTTTAGTTGTAAATCATGTTTCATACTCATGTAAGTCAAAGTATTTTATATAGATTCAATCAATTTTGAGTTTTAGCTGTGAAAAATAGCATGAAATGCCATTTGATACCTTGTAATCGATGTAACAACTCTTTATTTTTAATATAATATATATATATATATATATATATATATATAATATATATTATATATATATATTATGTGATTTTTGAGGTTACCTGAATGAAATTATAAATAGAAAATCCTAAAATATTCATATTTTTCTTAAAAAAAAAATCTTTTATTCTATATAAAATGTGACAAATCTAGTATTTTTATGTCTCAAAACATACATTTTCTTTTTCTCTGTTGTTTTTGTCCTTTTTTTTTCCTCACACAAGCTTCACATTATGCATGAGCTTCCATTTGTCCTAAGTCCTTCATCACAGCTATTGAGAAATGAGGGCGAGGGTATCGGTATACTTCTCTGTGGCCACAGACAGCGCGGCCCCCTGAGACGACGGCAGATGCTGCCTCTTTCTCACATAGACACATGCTGGTATTTAAGGTAGATCTGGTTTTCTGCATCAGAGCTCTCAGAGCAAACAGTATAAATCCAGTGTTTTTTCATCCTCAAATTATATATTTATGCAGCTAATTATTATCTATTATTTGTTAATGGATATCCGTCTGTAGTGCCTAAAATGGGATAATAAGCACTAGTAGAAATGTCATCTATTAGGATTTCAACACTCGTAAATGTCAAATTCCTTTGCTTGTTTTGGTTCATTGTTTCCTTGTGAATGTGTGAATGAATCTGTTTTTAAAATGTGAACAGGGTTGCCTAAAAGAATAATGGCTTTTGTTGTCAGGCCATGCATGTAACCTAGACAGTTTGTGTATTTAGCAGACGATGTGTAAATCCTGAAACAGACTACTGTGAGCACATTTCTCTAGAAATACATAAAAACAGCAAAAAAAAAAAAAAAAAATCATGAAGCGGATGTTAACATTTTCCTTTAAAGTGCTATTCAAATCTATTCCATAACCTCTGAAAAATCCTAAATCTATAAAAACCTGCCAGATTCTTTAATCCTAATTTTTTATGGTTTTGTTGAATTTTTTTAATAGAAAATGAACATGTCCCAGTTTATCCAGTTCAGCTTACAGCAGAGCAGCTGCACGTGTGTGTGTGTGTGTGTGATGTGCACCTGGATGATTTTTCACACACATGAGGTGGATGAGGATGTTAGTATTACATGAGTTATGACTCCTTTCCAGTGACTCCACTCCAGGCTTTAAATCTTTCTGGTAACTCTGTTGGGCTGCCTGAAGGGAACAGAGCTTCATACACACACAAACGGCGTACAGACACACACGCACACACTCTCACACACAGCATGGGGAGGAAGTGTAGTCTGTGACGAGCAGAGGACTGTACAGAGAGCAGGGATAGAGTGGAGTGTGTGAACACGGCCTGGATGACGTGTGGACGGCTGCTGATGTTGCTGCTGTGTGTAACATGAGGCTGAGTGTGTGGAAAGGTGACCGGAGACCTTTTCTGCTGCTTTTCTTTGAAGCGCGGCGAGGCTGGCTGATGGACACCTCACTGAGTAACTTTTCTTTGACAGTTTAGTCTGATTATGTCACGGACAGAAGAAAAGAACCAGCTTTTCTGTGTGTGTGTGTGTGTGACAGAGAGTGTGTGCAGTTAGTAGAGAAATGTGTGTCACGTTACCTTAGATGCATGACAGTGTGCGACATTCCTGTCCTCAGGTCTGGTCTGGTTTAGACGCGTGCACTTTTGTAAGTGTTGGGATGCGTTCGCGGTCGCACTTGTGATGTTGTGTGTCAGTTAGTGACTGCATGTGTCAGGGCGATGTACCGGCGTTCACCCTGTGCCAGAGGAAGGGTTCATTTTGACTTCAGTGAGGAGGTCATCAGAAGACTTCACGCCACCAATCATGGCCACACTCACAGGTCAGGACCTCCACAAAGACACACACTCTTCATCCTTATCTTGTCAGCATCCTCCAGCTAAGTTCCTGCTTTTGACCTTTTTTAAGTTTTATTCTAACACTTTTTTTACTTCATTTGAAAATTCGTTTGTTTTGTCTCTAAAAACGTGTACCTTTCTCACTTCCCATTTTTCAACCGTTAGGCTGTCTATTTGTGGATTTGTCATCATCCTCGTCATCGTCGGGTCCTATGTGGTTAGCTGTAGGGTTGCATGTTTCTTTATGAAAACACAACCAGCATCGACCAAAAGCTTTTGGAGTGCAATTGTTCTAACAGAGTAATGTGTAAACAGGCTGCACGCTGTGTTTGTGCAGCTATCAGAGTGATGTTGTTTGCAATGCAAATCACTTAGGAAGTGTTGAGATGGATTTGTTTGTTGTCACTTTCTGCAGCTGCGTTGCAAATATAGTTTGGCCGGTGCGGCACAGTGGTGGCCAGATGGCCAGAAGTATGCAGCCGCAAAAATAAGAACACATCGTGACATTGAAGGGTCTGCGATGGTCTTCGCCTTAAGCGACTGTTGTATATTTGACTTTGTCGCCGTGTGAGATTTCCTGTCCAGCTAAGAGGACTCGGGTTTCTCTGCAAAACAAAGGGTGGTTTCCTTTCAGGATGTCACAGTTAGTGAAATAAATCCTTTCATGCTTCGTGATGAGTTTCATGATGATCAACAGGATACAGTGAGTGTGTTTATGATGTGCGTTGGAAGCTATCTACTGACTTCTCACTCTGAGAAACGTTTAGTCACTTTAGAGGCACAATGGAAACAGAGGAAGCAGACAGGAATCCCCATAATGTGTCCCTGTTCCCATAACTTCACAACCTTTCTCATGTCAAGAAATAACATTTAGATTACTCAATAAGTAATGCTCATTTATGTCAATCTTAAAATTATATTATATTAGGAATAAAAAAATATATTTATTGTGCAAACATTTGGAAAAGTGTATTGTTTTAAATAGTTTTTCAATATTTGGTGTAAATTGTCCATTTAAGCCAGTGAAACAGAGGAAAATATTGACCAATATGCATTTTCATATCATTTAGTGCTTCCTTTTGAAGGAAAAAAAACACAATTAGTTATTCTATAAATAAAAACTACATCTTTGTTGGGAATGTTAGGCAATTCAAAATTTTGTCTGATAATAAAGTCTGCCACTGAACTCCACTAATCTTTTAAATTTAAGGTTTAGTTGAACATATTCGAAACCCGAATTATATATTAAAATCATTTCATATTTGTTACAGAATTCCCTGAATTAAATAATAAAAAATAGAAATCCAATAAAATACATTATTTCAAATAAATTACCAATAAATGTAACTTTTTATTATCATTATTATTATTATTATTATTATTATTATTATTATTATTATGTGAGAAATTTTAGGAAATAGATAAATCAAATCTTTGCATATCAGATTTGTGATCAGCACACAGGTTTTGCTAGTACCGTCACACACTGATGTATTCACAGTGCAGTTATGGAAGTCATAAAAATAAAATGATGGGCGAAAATAGGAACTATACTCCTCCCAAAGCTTGTGATCAGATTAAAAAAAAAAGAAAATAGATTATTTGAGCAGTTGATCGGCTTTCGTGGTTTCACTTAGCAATGTCCGTCATTATTACTATTAAACTGTAAACACATTTTTTTCTTAATTTATGACTTAATAAAATTATGTACAATCTACAACATAACTAATCTTTATTAAGCACTATTTATGTTTCTATTTGAACTCAAGACACCCCGTTTGGTCGTTATTTAGAAGTTTTAAATGGATTCACTAGGAAGTGAATGGATGCAGAGGGCTGAAGCTGAACAGAATCCACCTTCTGGGTGAGGTGTTTCCAGCTCTGACCCTGATCGTTTCCTGTGGAAAGTTCTGGTCTGTACAGAAAAAAAGCAGAAGTGTAAACATTAAAGTCTGCTGAATGATTGCACAGGTAGATTTGTGGAAATGATTACGCCTGACTGATTTTTCTTTGATTGAAATGTGCTCTTTTGTTTGTCTACACTAATATTTACCCCCCCGTATGCATTAGCCTACATAGTGTTCATGTTCCAGCTATTGTTTCTTGCACATCCGGCCAGGACACATAATCTTCCGGAGAAATGGACTTGACCAAATACTTGGTCAGTGACCCGGATTCCTGTACTTTGACAACAATGATTGCGGCTTTTTTCATCTATTCAGTGGATTCTGTTGCTGGTGTTTTTTTAGTCTGTGACACAATTAAACCACATTATTTCAGACGAGTGTCTGTTATAAAGTTAGGTTTTGACTACAAACATGATTCATGTGTTTATAGAAAACCTATTTATTTCTGTGGGAAAAAAACAAAACAAAACAAATGTGATCGTATAAGATCTCACTGTGAAGTTTTATTTTTCTGAACCACTCCAGGATAAAAGGAAAAGTAATTTGATAGTAACTGCCTACATATTTGACTAAAATGGGTTATATCTGTTTGAAGACATCAGTTTACCGTCTGTCTTTTTATCTCAATCAGCTAAACACAAGTCGTGACCCTGAAGCAGCTCTTCAGATTCTTCCTATATTTTGTTACGTGCCGTCAGCATTTAAAACCTGGTTTCTTTTCAGCTCATTTGTAAGGAACTTGACTAGCAGTGTTCTGTGCTTGCTTGCCCATGGGCGGGGTCGAGGGAGTTGTTGTAGACTTGTGGTTTAAAGTCTTTTTTTTTTGTCAGTGCTCTTTACAGTAGCGTACGTTGTTATGGAGGAAACTGTGGAAAGCACTCGCTCGTCTGGTGTGGCCATGTGGTCTGGGCTTTTAATTTCTGAGTGATTAACCAAACAGGAAAGTGGGTGCTGCTGTGGTTAAAAAAATAGCTTAGAGGATGATGATTACTTAAATGAAAGTGACGGACTGCTGATGATAAATGGATTATGTCTATGATTGGAAGATTAAGACAATAGTGACTCAGTGACTACTGGTTCTTCCAGGAAAATGATGACTGGTGCCAGTTTAAGGGAATTATAATACAGAAACTGAAAGTTGACTTTAGAAATCTTTAATTGTATTAAAGGGTCTTTGATTTTTCTGATTAGTGCCAGCAAAAGAGTAAGACTGCATTAATATTGAATAAGCACGTAAACATTCATTTTCTTTGAAAAAGGCATGAGTTAATTTTAGTTCTGTAACATTAAATTGTTATTTGCGTTCCAGTTATAAATTTGTATTTATTGTGTTTGAGGTCATGAGATGTACAGTATATGTTGATGAGAGGGATTTAAAGGATTGTGTTAACTTCTTTGTCTATGTTTTGATTTTTAATTGTAAAGGGCTTTGGGCCTCGCAAAGTCTGAGAAGCATTTTCATGAATAAAATTTGATTGTTTCCTTGACTATAAACGCTCACCTTAAAGACACTTTATTTTGCTGATTTAATGCTTTAGTAAACACAAGTATTTTTAACTCTATACCACAGTATTTTTTTGCAAATAAAAGCTCTTGTTTTAATGACAGGAGATGTTTGGAATGATGGCCCATTCACATTGAGGCATGGTCTCTTTTAATTGGTTGATTTGACAAATATGGGTGTGACCAAAGTTCAACTTTATGCTGACTGTCTTTTAATGGGCTTACTCTACCATGTTCTTCATGTGAACAGAAACACAGATGGGTTGTAAAAAGGTGTAAACAGCCAAAAAGCTATTTCTTCTGTATTTTTCGGAGGCTCCTTTTATGGGTTTCCACAGCAAATCATCCACCTTCATTCTTCCTGATGATTCAACATTATCATTGTTTTGCAAACATCATGGTCCACAGAGATTCCTGGCCAACATCATCAGTCAGTCTGAACATCACAACAGCAAAAAAGAAGAAGCTTAGAGCGGATCCTTGTGCAGTCCCACCTTAAACTCTCTGTAACATGTTCAGCACATCTCACCTCTGTCTCACAACCCCCTCTGATGAAAATTTTGATTTTAATGTTATTGTGGCATTTTTCTCATGATGTAGGACATATTTTAAGAAAATTAAGGTTAAAATTGCATTTCTGAGTATTTCTTTATTTAAATCGTTGGAAATCAGAAGCAGGTAAAATAAAAATGCTGTTTGGAAAAGATAGTAGGTTTGACCTGGAAGCTACTTAAGCCACAAGTTCCCTGCTTCAGCCCACTCAGATGCAGACAAATAGATCCATTTATGTCTTTGTTTTCCTCGTCCGAGCTGGCATCTGGATCAAAACTATAGAATTGGCTAGTTCAGATATTGCTCACTATTTTAGTTGCCCCGTTAATGCTATGCTGGTGTTGAAAGGGGCTGTAAGCTAGTGGGAGATCATGTAAATGCATGGATGAGGGGAAATGGGGGTAGGCATACTATTGTGAACAGTCCCGCCCACAGCTCAGTGCTGAATTTCTAATGAACTTCTGCTGCTCTGCAGAAACTATGTCTTAGACAATGACTGATTTTTTTTTTAAATTTTTTTTTGGCTAAAAATGTCACAATCTTAATTAAAAGACCACTGGGAATGCTTTTGAAAAAGATTTTAAAAAAGATAACAGCTTTTACAGCTTTAGCTCAGGCTTAGAATCTGATTTATCTTTTTTTAAACTTGACTTGCGAAAAATAAGATGGTATGATTATGGATTCAACGAAATTGTCATGATTCTATCCTTAGGTTCTATCATGCTTTTGCCATGTTCTACTTTCCATCGTATTCCTGTGAGAAATAAAAGACTGCGACTGTTTTCTATGAAGGACATTGTAAAAAATAGTTCCAGTTTTTGCAAACAACAGTTGCGCTTTCTTTTCCTTTCTTCCCACCTTACCTCTGTTAGTCTTTTTGTACTTTTGTCATTTCGTTTTACCCTTCAAATATTATGTAAACTTTTTCTCCCCAGTTTCCATTTTCAGTTCAAATGCGGCCATCACTCTGTCAACTGGCCTATATATAGTCATGTGCTACATTCTCGCGCATACACAAGTGCACATCCTGAAGTTGCTTGTAGTCCCTGTGCCTTCGTCATTACCCCCGTCATCATGGTGTTCGGCTGCTCTGTTGTGTTATTTCCTCATGTGAAATGAGGTCTGCATATTTAGGTTGAGCATGATTCTGAAGAGGAGCATCTGCTCTTGTCCTTTAATGTGCCTGCAGAGGTTGTAACTACTGTATGTTTAGTTAAATAAATTGATGATTTAGGTAAAGTTGCTTTACATGTCTCAATAAAACAAAAGGTAGACTTAAAACTAGAGTTAGCAGTCAAATTAAAATGACTGCATAGTGTTCTGCTAGCCTGAACAAACATTTATTTGACAGTATACGGTTTTGAAACATAAAGGTCAACAATAAACTCAGTCAACTTTGTGTTATTTTTTCATGTGATGAAAAAAGTACCAACAAAAAGCTGAATTTGAGTCAATTTCCTACATGTATGAAGTTCTA
Source organism: Oryzias javanicus (assembly GCA_003999625.1). Taxonomy (NCBI): domain Eukaryota; kingdom Metazoa; phylum Chordata; class Actinopteri; order Beloniformes; family Adrianichthyidae; genus Oryzias; species Oryzias javanicus. The sequence goes on from CM012440.1 coordinate 15,331,203, forward strand.
TTTGTGCCGAAAACAGTCATGTTTTAGCTATGTTTAAATTCCTTCAGTACTTGCGATATATTTAGTGCACTATTAGGTGTGTTTGCCATGTTGTAAGGATGTCCGATTCAACAATTCCAAAATGAAGTGGCCTAGAAATCTCCCAGAAGTCTTTGTGAAAAATTAGCGTGCATTGATGCTCACTAGATTACTAATATAGACCACAATGCATTGCATTTGAAAGAAAAATATATGTTTTTATCATCAAAACACTATGTATTCATTCATAGTTTGGTAAAATGCTTCTATTTAAAAGATTTTCACTTTGTGAAATTGGTGATGTTGTATTTTTGGTTTAAAAAAAAAAAAGGTGTCTTGTTTCTTTAAAAGGGCCTATGTCAGGCTACTCTTACGCCTTTCAGAATAAACTATATCCATGTATTTGAAAGTATATTACCTTTGGCACACTAAAGAACACATTTTCTATGAAAATACGAGTTATTTTTACAAGCTATTTTGCTACCCGGAAGTAAGAAGACTCGATCTCTGAGGCACCACCCTTCGCTGCTTTTGGGTGCCGCCCAGTTCATGACATCATCCTAGAGACGGCCACGGTAGTATGTTTGTGTTTTCGCCCATGAAAACAAACAACATTAGAACTTTTGCAAAGATGGATGTGCATATTGTGCATATATATTTTTTGCTTTGTAGATCACATTAGCTTCACAGAGAAAGTGGGTGTGTGTGTTAGCCTTACAGTGCAGACTCTTCCTGGAAGGGCTGTTCCCCACTTGTCTACATCACATTCTGAGGACCTGTTGGGAGGGGCTGGTGCTCAGAGTGCAGTGTTTTAGAGGATGTGCAAATACCTCTTTGGGGTTTTTTTTCATGAGGAATTAACATTCTAATGCACTTAAAGGGTCAAAAAAGATGATTTTGCATGATATAGGCATTTTTTAAATTCAGGGCACTAGATCGTCCTGCGATTTATAGTTTTTTAGTAGTTTGGGAGGAACTTCGGTCAGTCTACATCTTTGGTTTACAGTCCATGTTTATGTCTTTACATGGACAGTGGAGCAAAAAACACAGAAACATACAGTATGTTTGATACAAACAGAACTTCATATATGGAAGCATTTTAATGAGATGTGGAAAAGAAAAAAGTAAGCGATGGAAACTCTGCTTCACAACTTTAATTTCATTAGACGTCATTCATCTTACTGGTCCATCTTAAAAGGAAGATCTGACAAAAAAAATCTAAAAGAATAGATGTGGCTTTATGAAGATAGTTAAAAATAAGGAAAATGACAATAATACATTTACAGACAATAGAGGGTTAAGGCCTTGTTTTAGGAGACCTTAGTCTGCATTACATTCAGAGGAAAACGCCTGAGTCAGCATGTACTCTTTTGGGGTTAGACGGGGTAACCGTCCCATTTTCTGCGTGTTTCTGTTGCGGATCTATGCTGAAGTATCCGACTGAGATCTTTCGAACATGAGATGCAGCTTCTATTTTTACTCAGCCTGATGGGATAGCTCAGTCCGCCCGTTAGACCTTTTGGGAGTTTTCAGAAGCTCTGGCACATTTCACTGAGCCGGCTGGTTGGATAAATGGCCCTTTAAGTTTCCACTGCGTCTATCTGTGGGGCTTCTTCAGTGCCAAACGCTTCAAAGTCCTGCTAGTCTGGTAACTCAGGACAACAGATGTTCTCAGGCCACATGGTGGAGTTAACAATGACCCTGCTGTTTGTATTTGATAACAAAAGACACGACTAGGAAGTAAAGAAATATTGTCAAAGAGGAATGCAAACACCGTAGCCCAGGAGTCGATGTGATACCTGAAAAACCTGAGCTGTCTTTATTTTTACAGTAGTCTGGATCTCTCTGAGCAGCTTTTTTGTTTATGCTGGAATGCAGTGCTGGTATGAGTCCTGACGGATTGCAGCTAAACTCTTGGCTGTTATTATTACACCAACAGATGTGACTTCTTTCTGGCCCTAAATGTATTATTAAAGTAACATTAAGTGGAGTACCAAGATCATTATATGAAAAGAAAAAAAAGTTCGAAAACTCACTCTGATGAAAGGGATGTTTGTTGTGTTTTTAAAATTTTTTTTTTCCAAGATGTATCAAGAAAATAAAGCTTTATTCAAATTGTTATGAATCAAGAACCGATGCAATGGAAAAAGCTTTTAGGTGGGATGTAGAAGCTACTATGGCAAGCAACAAGCTTCCTGCTGTGCTCACTTGTGATGTATCCATTTGTAGGCAAATAGATCCGTATATGTCTTTGTTTTCCTTTTTTGAGCTTGAATCTCTCTAAAAACTGTACAGCTGCAACAGTTGTGTTAGGTTGGGCTTGTGAAGGCTGTAAGCTAGCGGGAGAAAGTGTAGGCAGGCTCACTTTGCACCAATAATCCAGCCCACAATTTAGAGGTTAATTTTTTGATTTCTACTATGTCCTATTTTATTTTTCCAAATCATAATAAGAAGACTAGGAACACTTTTAAAAAAGATCTAAAGATGATCATAGTGGACAAAGTAAAAAGTGTTTAGGCAGCACCTTCCTCTCTGTTGAAAGTGTCAAATCTTCTGATTCCAGGTTTATCTCCACTATTGTTTTACATGAAAACAGTGTAGAACCAGAGGGGCTAAATTCTTGAGGTTGCGTGTCACTGCAAAGACTTGTCCAATTGTTAAAGCCCTAAATCTTGACATACATCAGAGTTTCTGTTCATTTTTGATGTGTTTAAACTTGAATTGGCTTTACATTACAAGGTTTCGATAGCTGAGCATAGTTTACCATGACTACAGGTTCCGAGGAGACAATTTAATGGTTGAAATGTTTTTTTTGTAAAGAGGTAAAGAAAAGCAACATTTTTTGTCTGATCATAAATCAGACATAGTCTTAGGGAACATGGATAACTGCATCCCTTTTAGCTCCACTTTTTTATATTCTTGGCAAAGAAGTAGCTCTGCTGCTGTGGTGTCGGTTGGTATCGGTGGCTGCTTGTCCCAGAAGAGATAACCCGGAGATCCTCTGTCCGTGCAATCGGATACTCAGGTTGAATGGTTCAGGCTTCAACTGCTCTGTGTGCTGCAGTGCGGATGTGACTGTGAATTCAGTGAAATGCAGTCATTTTAGATGGAAACTAGTTGTGCTAGAAGCAAAACCAGCAATGGTTATATCCCCTACATTATTTAGTTACACCTACTGTTTGTGCTTCGATTTTACTCCAATTAGTATGGTTCACTTTGCTATCGATATTGTATACTGATGGATATGAGAAAAATGTCTGTCTTTAGGTCTTTTCGATGAGAAATTTTATTGTGTTTTAATTGAAGAAAGGGAATATTCACACATAATTATCTTTAATTACAGTTCTGAACTTTTTTCTTGGCCACACAGACCTGGAGGAAGGCTTGGGGTTAGGGTTACGCTAATATGTGTGACCAACAACAACAATTAGCTTTGGATGACCTTTTTCCTAGGTCTTTAGTCCATAGGCCCTAAATCCAGATGATTCCAACTTCCACCTTAAAAAAAAGCAAGTTCAGACACAACTACTGCTTCAAATGCCCCAACAATTGAAAGGGTAGGGAGAAGCCGGAGAGGTACGGGGAGAATTCAGATTTGGTAAAAGTCTGGATCTCCCTGTGCCGGTCAGGGTTTTGTCAGGAAGGGGATCTAGTGTCAAACTCTCAAACCACCTGATTGAATCAGTGAAAAGCTGATTTGCTGTAGCGACCCCTGAAGGGAAAAGCAAAGAACAACTCAAAACACTAAGATTGTTCTTGAAGTTGTTGGTATAAAGGTTTGTTTGTTAAAAAAGTAACAATTGCGGTGCCTTTTAACTCTTGGCTATCTCAGGAGGTGTTGGTGTATCACACCAAGGAAAGAAAGGTTAATGTCCAAGTGCAACAATGCTTCCACCTCCTGTCTGTGACCCTTTGACCCCGTGGTTTTCACAAAACAAAAGTATAAGGCGGTTCTTTCTTATTTGATTTTGGTCATGTCTGAGGAGTTTATGTTATTATTTATTTCAGAACAATTTAGATGCTATCCACTGAATCAAAAGTTCCTCCGGTCTCATGTCCCAGCTGAGTCAGTTTCCTCTCATTTAAAAGACAGCAGCTCTTGTCCTGAATAAACTGTTCCCCTGTTCATGTAAATAGAATTATTTCTCCTCACTGGTTCACTGTTCCAGAATAAACTGTGATGGCAGATCATTGTGGGAATTATGACTAAACTTTTGACTCCTAGTTTACCCTCCCGGTTACTGGCAGCGATGTCCAGCTTGTGTACATTTCTAACACACAGCAGTATTGCGACTTTTCCAGAAGCTATCAAAGTATCAGTCAAGAGACAACGCTTCAAACAATTTACTCATAATTCCTGGACTTCAGTAGAAAGGCTGTTGAGAATTTCCAGGAAACTTATAAAGACTCCACCTCGCAAAAGAATCACACTCATATTAACATGAATCTTTATATGAACAATTTGAAAGTTGTTCAGTAAAACAACATACATACACTATAAAATTGTGTTGGTTTTTTCTTTAAATACAATTCAAGATACCTATCTTTAAAAGTAAACCTAATAGTCTGAATTTTTTTGGCTCTGCTTAGGAAAAAAAACACAATAATTACTAGATAAACATGAAAGATTCTGAAATCTCATAGCAGCAGATGCATTTATGATGAATAGCGACATCTGTAGCTTCTCAGTTCGGAGCGTCAGCTTTATTTATGCTTGTATAAACAAATTATCTGCAGATCGGATGCTGCTGATAACATGAAGCGTTTAGTCTTCATAAGGCAGCAGCTTTGTTTTGAATTAAAAAGTCAGACTACAATGAAAACTGTTCCACAGTTACAAGAAACCTGACAAAGACTTTAAACATATTTTAGAAAAATAAAAGTTTTCAGTAAAATTGCCAAAAAAAATGTATTACTTTTTATAATGTGTTAGAGCTAAAAGTTGAACAGTAACTCAATTCCACAACCATGCAAGATAGCATCTAAAAACACATGCTCTGCTAATGTTTACTCTTTACTGTTGCTTTTTTGAAGCTTGTAACATAAGTTTGAATGAAAATACGGCACACGTATCGTTTTCATTTACAATCCAGACAGGTGAACTGTGCAAATGTAAGCGTGAATGAAACAGCAGTATTTGACTTCCCCAAACATTTAACTCAGTTTAGTTTAATGCCTTTTTTTTTTTAAAACTTAATTTTAGTTAGGACAAAAAATGTTTTTAATATACTGACAAAGCTGAAAGCCATACAAATTCTGTGCAAAAGTTTTATTTATTTATGTTTTTGTACCATGTAAAAACCAGCCATGAGAAACTGAAAAGAAGAGAATTGTGGGAAATCTAACCCTGGGTGCAGAACCAGCTCTGTGCATGCGAACATGACACAAAGTGGTAAACAAACCTCAGGGCATGGCAGCCAAGCGTTTAATCTACAGAAAATAGTACAGTTTGCATCCATTTGGAGGGAGCACCAAGAGTTTAAATCTTCGTCATTATTTGGTTTACAATTTATAAAGCATTATTGCATTATCTTGTTAAAAAAAATGTAACTGTGGCATTAAGAGTACATTATTATTGACAGAAAATTGCAGCTTTTAGTGTAAATCTAGTTTTCTTTGTTTTTAATAAAAGTGCTATTTTCCCTGTTATTGAATTGGTTCTTTTGGTGAATTTGTGACTACATTATAGTCCTACAAAATCTTAAAGACATTAGAAAGAGATGGAACATCAGGAGTTCAGCGCAAACCCTTTATATTCAAGTAGAACTGGTTCCTTTAAAAATTGCCTTTTTGTGTATTTGACAGGTTCTTGTAGCATTTTTCTCACAGTAGAGGACTCAAATGTCAAATAGTTTACAATTAAAACTGCATTCCCTAGTATTTCTTAATTCAAATCAAGAACAGATGAAAGCTGGATGCAAGAAAACGTTCCGACTATTGATTCAGAAAATTTTACAAGAGAAAAAAATACAGCTGAAGTTTGACTTTAAACTGTATTTTGAATATCTGTAGTACAAAATACTAACTTGGCTACAGATGTTACACTCTGAAAAATAGCACACACCTGCTTTCTTTTTTTGTTTTTTTAAGGATACTCCATACATAGCTGGTGAAATGTTTTCAATAAATTATTATTTATTGGAGCCTCATCCTCATTGATTCCCTGCAGTGTTTAAAGATCCACTCCGATGTAATCCATGTTTTAACATGTTCTTGTGGCATTTTTCTAATGATGGAGGGCATATTTAAAGAAAATTAAGATTTAATTGCATCTATGGAGAAAAAAGTGCAGTCAGATAATGCTTGTAGCTTTGACTTAGAAGCTGGTGGACCAAAATCCTTCTGCTCCCCTACATTCCGATTCAGAGAAATAGATCCGTGTACGTCTTCGTTTTCCTTGTTTGAGCTGGTATCCGGCTCAAAACTAGTCAGCTGAATAGCTTCTATATTACTTGCTATTTTTGTTGAACCAATAATGTTAAGTTGAGGTTGTGAGGGGCTGTAAGTTAGGGGGAGGTGTGTTAACAAGTGGATATTAGAATGTAGGGGGCGGGGCTTAACCTGTGCCAACACGGGGGAAGTTAACAGAGGGAAATTAAAGAGCTCCTGCTGCTCTATAGAAGCTATGTCCTAGAAAGTTTTTTTGAAACATTTTCCAAAAAATGTCACAAAGACCACAGGGGAAAAAATAGATCAAAAGATGACTGGAGTTGGACTTGAAATCGTCCTCTCTGACATGTCACCCTGCCCTTCTCTAGACCTCACAAATCTTTCCATGTTTATAATGAAGTGGGAGTACGCGCCTGCGGCTTATCCTACTGTACTGCTGGCATGTGATGGAGATCCTCCTTCCTCTTCTTTCCTCTTTTCATCATTAATACCTAATAAAGACCCCAGAGTGGTTCATAATGACAACTAAAGGAAAGCAAGCAAAACAACAAGAGAAATTTACTTTAGACTAAGAAATCTCTTTGAATAATTTATCTTAAAAAAGTCAGAGGATTTTCTTCAATATTTATAAGGTGTGCTTTATGTTCTAAACCTGATTTCAACCAATTGTGTCCTGAATATGTTAAAAGTAGAGTTGAACTAGCTCCTGAACTGAACACGCTGTTCTTGTCTGTCCTCAGTTTTGACGTGGAGAATGGCCCTTCTGCCAGCTGCAGCCCTCTGGACCCCCAGGCCTCCCCCGGCTCGGGTCTGGTCCTTCACACCAATTTCCCCGGACACAACCAGCGGCGAGAGTCTTTCCTTTACCGATCAGACAGCGACTATGAGCTGTCGCCCAAGTCCATGTCACGAAACTCCTCAATCGCCTCTGAACTGTGAGTAGAAAGAGTGACCAAACATTTTTTGCTCTTTAGTCTCTGTCTTAGGTCAGCAGAAAATGATTCAATTCATTTACTGTTGAACATCACAGTAATTTAGCCTACATCACTTAAAAAGTACTGATTCCAAATAATTATTTTTATTTTTTTTCCCAAAATTACTGTAAACCACAAAAAATTCAAAAAAGTCACCAATTTTTTAAATTTATTATTTTTTGCAGATTTGTAGCCTCGCAAAAAGGAAAAAAAACCTAAATGGGCTTGAAATTCAAAATTTTAGAATTCAAACAACCTTCCTAAATGAGTCATATTAAAGTGTGCCAAGTTAGGGACACTTTAAACAACTTCAGTCGGGTCTTCACTTAGAAGATGCAAACTTGAAGCATGAAAGTCATTAAGTCATTTCTGTTTTGAGCAACAATTTGAATTTGTTGAACAAAAAAATTCTTACCCTGTTGGTTTGGATTTGTAAGGTTTTATCAATGTCACTTTCCTAGCTGAGATTGAGCCAATAGTTTATTTAAAAAAAAAAAAAAAAAAGATTTCCCAAACCAAATAATGTGTTTGGACTGGAAATGTAAAAAAAAAAAACAGGGACAGTGCAGATTAATCAAAATTTCTAACTGTAGTTCCTTGCCAATGTGTAAGTTCTGATGTATTATTTGAAATAATGAAACCAGTTCAGCAGTCAAAATGTGATTTGGATCCAACAAGTGCAGGTTCTATTCAACATAGGAAAGAAAACATAGCCTCTATAAGAGCATTATTGTTTGGTTTCAAGTTGATTCTTAAATAGATGAAAGGTTTGTTTACTATAAAAGTAAACATTTATAGTAAATGAGGACCTTTTTGAATCCACACAAATAGTTTCAGGTAATTTTCATTGATGTTCAGCCCTCATCAAAAGTGTCTGAACTAAAAAGGAATGAAATGCAGATGTATTTCCAATCAAACGTGGTCTGTGGCGGAGTTAGCATGCTGTTAAAATGGAACATTCTGTTATTCAGTCAGTCTGCACAAGGCGAGCAGCTCCTCGGAGCAGAGACAAGACAGCATGGACCGCATCCAGGGATGTTCCTGCTGCTTTTTTGTCAGAGAACATTGCAGACATCAGACAGACGGTTTAAAAGTTCAAAAAAGGGGAGAAGTACTCTTAAGAATCTACTAGTTTCAAATATATTAAAAAAAAACAGCTTTTAAAGAGCAAACTTAAGACATTCTTCCTTCTAATTCACTTTATTTTAAGAATATAGGGATGTCGAGCTGCGCACGGATGCACATTTTCCCTTCCCGTCTCCTAGTTTGTTTGATTCCTTGATGTACCGTGCCGCTCCCGTTCTGGCGTCTCTCACTGTACTGTTTTATTTTTGTACAGTGTGTGCTTTCCCTCAGAGCATGTCAGGTGACCGTCGGGCAGTCTGCTCTGTCTTATGTTTTAAATCGCTTCATTAAAATGACTCATCTGGCGGCTTTATGTACTTTCACAAATTAAGGTGAAAAAGAAAACGTCAACACTACTCAGAGATCTACACATCTCTCTGCATTTACAACAGTTTCTGCCTCCTAATCCTTTTCATGGAGTGCACAGATTTACGTTTGAATTTCAGTTTAGATCTGTTTCTTATGATCATTTTCTCATGACAGGATTTCTTTACTTTCAAGTTACACTTAAAATTTTAAAGAAATCGTTTTTTTTACTTTATTGCTCAAAATTGAAAACTTTGTAGCTTTTAAGAGTATATATTTTAAGTTTTTTTGCTTATTTTATTAGTCAATTACTTTGAAATGTGTTTGTCCTTGCATGTTTTTTTCCTACTCTTTAAAATATGCATTGATTTAGAGTTTCCATATGTATGAGCTTCTATGACATTTATCACTTATTTTTTATTCTTTGAAATAATAAACCATTTTAAGTGGGTTTGATCTGTTTCCATCACAAGACGTTTTTCTTTTTGTCAATTTTTCCATCTATTAAAGTCGTGGAAACATTTGTTTAGCTTCTGCTATAATTCCAAATCGTTTTCCATTGTAGATCTATCAATTATGAATGTTCCCTTGATCCAGGTCAAGGTCATGGGGTGTGTGGGTCACAGATGGGAGGCGGGGCAGACAAACCACCAGCCTCCACAGACCACATTCCTTTAAATGTATTTGGTTCTGTCCACACAGTCCACACAAGCAGGGAACCTCGCACATCTCATTAATAGAGTTCATTTCTGTGCTGCATTTGGAATGATGTGCAGTGCATTGATCAAAATCAGTTCGTTCAGTTCTTCATTTGCTCGTGGCATGACACTTTACAGTGGTACTAGACCGGAAACTCTGCAACTGTGTCACAGAGCAGCCCAGTCTGGAATGCAGCGGATACAGAATATCCTTTCATTTTGCAATGGAAATCTGTGGTTTAAAGTTATTTAAGTTTACATTAAATTATACTTTGCAATCCTAAGCAGTATTGTTCTCTGTTGGTGCAAAAGTCATCTGCAGCAGATAAGGATGAGATACTATTTCACTGATTATAAAACAATCAATTTATTAAAAGTTATTCACTTATTTGCCAAGTCAAACTGGGAACATTAATGTCTCCATAACTCATTTAAAAAGGAACAAATTCCAAATATTTTCCTATTACTCCTGTTTTTGACCCTTAACTAATTAGATAATTGTAGAAATGAAGCTCCTAAGGTCATGATCATCTACGGTTACATTTACTCACCATATTCATTCATTTTTGTTGAAATGTTATTTTGTGATAAACAGAAATCTGTTTAAATCAGAATCATTATGTTTTCAAAGAAAATAATCTATGCAATGAAGGGAATCGAATGGTTAAGTTTATGAGTTTTTGTTTGGTCAATTTCTATTTTTTCCAGTCGAAGACTAAAAATATTTTTTTAAAATGTATTTCACAGTTTTAATCGATATGATTACTCGTTTACAGTTATAATTCTGATATGCTAAAATAAGAGTTCAGTAAAAGTTAAGACATAAACAACATTTTTGGAAAAAAAAAAGTTTTTGGAAAAGGTTTTATGCATTTAAATGTTGACCTAAAATATTAGTTTTCAGTGAAACTGTCCGTTTTCTGTGGCTTTTTCTAAATATGGGCTAAGGAAGCACTAAAACTATAATGTTATATGCTGAAATATGTTTTATAGAGTTGAATTTTTGACTTTTTCCTTTTTTCTGTGTGTTTGTAGACATGGGATGACCTGATCGTGACACCCTTTGCTCAGGTAAACCTCTTAAAGTTTGTTAGTTTTGAAAAAAAACAAAAGTGATGAATTGACAGACAATATGCCCACAAGTTGTCTTTATTCGTTGCTGTTTGGTTTAAAAAACTTACATTTCCATGATCAGAGCTAAGAAACATGCAAACCTTAAGAAGTCAGTAAAAATGTCAATCTTGCAAGTAGTTGATCATCTCACTTTCTTGTATTGTTTAGGTTCTGGCAAGCCTTCGAAGTGTAAGGAATAACTTCACCGTCCTCACCAATGTCCAGTGTGCCTCCAGCAAGTAAGTAGGACTGAATTTGAAACAAAAAATAAAACAGAACTCTGCTTCTGCAATGTCACATTTGACCACTAGATGGAGCTGTAAGACAATCAACTGTACATGACAGCCTTCTGTGAAAAAGCTGAGCAGTCACTCATATGCAAAGTGTCAGGCAAACATAGATTTTATGTTAATGAAGCAATATGAAGAAACAAAAAAGACAGTAAATTAACAATTTTCAACTTTTTATGTCTGATTTTTGGATAAATAGAATAATTTTGTACAAATCAGACTTTGATTCTCCCTTTGTGGCCTCACCTTTCAATCCATCAGTTGCAGCTTTCATTCAATAGCCCACATTGAAAACAATCTAAAAAAAAGTAAAAATCCATCATTTTTAGAGACAAAATGTTCAAATGCTGCAGCAGCAGCAGCATCTTCCCTGAACATCCCAGTGGATTTGGGAATGCAGATGAATATTTTCTGGAAATATGTATGTAGGCCACCTTTCACTTCATTATTCACTGTAAGGTATTCTATGTGTGATTTGTTTCAGTTTCACAAAACAAACTAGATGCACTCATTTTGGTTTATTTCCTGCTTAAAGCCTGTTTGACCTATATTCAGTTCTCCCATAAAGACAGCAATATGAGTGATTACAGTGGGAAATATATGTTAGATCCCACATAAAGCACGTTTGAACTTGTATTAGGATCAAGTAAGATGGGTCAGCAGCGATTGGCAGCAGCTGCTACTCACACACAGGATAAAGATACCACAACCCATTTGTGTTTCTACGTCAAACGTGACCTTTTACATTCGAAACACATTGAAGGGGGTCAGTGTTTTGGTCGAAAATGAGGGTCGACCAAAAACATTTGGATAATACTGATAAACATGTTTACGCACGCTAAGTTTAAGTTCTGCTGTATGTGGGAGACAGTTTTAGGTGGATTTGATTGTAAACTGCACATTTTCCACTTTAATCTCAAAGCAGCTCTGCCGTTTAACCCATTCTGCCTCAGTCTTTTCAGTTTTTGCTTTTTTAAACGTATCAAATGAATGAATAATTGCTTTTTTTTATATACTTTTGACTTTATAACATCAGTTTTCTTTTTCAGGAGGTCTCCTGCAGCAGCAACTCAGCCTCCAATCACCAGAGTTTGTCTCCCAGGTAAGAAACTCCGGAATGTTCAGCTGCATATCTGGTTTCTGCAAAGCTTATCAGGATTTTATCTGGTTTGGAAATTTTTTAGAATAATTTTACCATCTCTCCTTCACTCCTTTTTTTTTTTCTCGGTCTTTCACGAAGATTGGCCTACGTGACGACTTTCCCTTTTTTTCCCCCCTTCCATCTATCTGCAGCTCTATCGTTGTACTCCAGACTACTTTGTCATCGAGCTCATTAGTTAGCTCAACACAATTAAAAGGCCGGCGCAGACAAACACCCGCACACATGCAGGCTTCCACACAGTGGGTCTCCAACAGAAGCTCGCTCAGAGATAACGGCAGACCTCCCCTTTCGTCATTCATCACGTTTGAGTTCAAGCAGCTGCGTGTGTTTTCTTTTTTTTTCTGCACAAAAAGTCTGTGTGCATCTGCACGTCTAAGACGTACTGTTTGAGGCTCTGCTGTGAAGCACAGAACCACTTCTGAGCCTTTTTTTTGGAGAATGTGATGGTATGACATCTGGTTTGTCTTTGCTTAGCTAGAACTGACACCTTAGCGGGACGCTACGACTACTTGTTGCGCAATGGAGATGCACAATCATGTCTACATTTCAAGGTGAAAGATTGTTAAAGGAAAAAGTTTAGTCTATAAAGATAGAACGGAATAATCTTGGACACTTAACAATTGAGAATTTTCACATCTTAATATTTTTTTATATTTAATCTGCAGTTTACTGAATCAAAAATGAAAAAAAAAACAAAATATAACAGAATAATTATCTCTCAGCATAAAGTTAGTCAGGGTTGGTATCTATCAAGTTGTGAATAATTTCCTCATATAATATCTTAAGATAGATGAAAAATGTCTCTCAAGAGAGCCAACACAGAGAATGTAGTTAATAGTTTCTTTGAAACTCTGGTTTCAGTCTTTGTGTTTAACACTGACGACCAGTTTATGAGTTAAGCAGCAAATACAGTGAAATAAAAGGACACGTATATTACTTATTTATTTGCAAACTGACACACTTAGAGGCTTTTATAAATAGCTTTCTGAAACACGTGCAATAAAAATGTAAAATACTATTAGCTAAAAAAAATAGCTTTACTTAGTAAACAATAATTAAAAACTTTACAAAATAAAAAAAAAATCACAAAAAAGGACATTTAAAGCCTGTATTTGTGATTTTGTGTGTGTGATTTTCTTGAAAACAAACTGCCATTTCTTAGTTACAAAAATGCCTTTTTTTTTAATTACCCCTCTTTTTCTTTATATCACACCAGCTTCCTGCAAGAAATAGACAAACCATTTCCACATAACTTCATGCAAAAGAGCAGAAAAGGCAGAACAATTACATTTTGAAAAAGAAAGACAAACAATAAATCAGGAAATAATTTTCTGATTTGGGTTTTTTGATGTCATAAGTCCATATTTATATTTTATTTAAGAAAAATGATCTCATGCACAAGTATAACTTACTTTTTAAAAATCGACCTATTTTAATATCCTTTGTTTTTAAACTCTTTTTAAACACAGTATAGCATCAGCTCTGAAAAACACATTTTAATTTAGAAACTTAAAAAAAGGTGGTTAAAAGGGTGTTGTCCATTGTTTAAGGAAAGGGCGATTAGAGTTAAATGAGATGGAACCGTTTGTTTTTCTGTCTTATATTTGACCAATGAATGCACATTTTTAAATTGAATAGTTTATCTTTAATAACTGAAAAGTTAAAAAGATCATGTTAAATCAGTGACGCATTAAGATTTTGATTTTAGACCTGCAGGGTGATGTTCCACAAGACCAAACCTTGGTTTACAAAAAAAAAAAAAAAAAAAAAAAAAAAAAAAAGAAGGTGGTGAGCAATAATGAAACTGTGAACTTTAATCTTTAACAAAGTACATATTTTACATGAAGTCGGCTCAGGTCACACATGACATAAAAACACAAGTTAATAAAAAGCGAACAATTTATTCTTTGGAGTTTTAAAATATTTTTTATTCATATTTGGTAAAGCTGTATCATTCCAAATATCACACATGAATATTTTTATTTTTTGTATTTTGTTTCATTAAACATGATGCAAATCTGTTTTATGCCGTGTGAAAAAGCTCCATTAAAAAAAAATAGCATGCCATATACTGTTTGACATTTAAACTTCTGCTAATGCAGTTTTGCAATTGCATCTGATTTCACTGAGCATTTATCACTGCCTGAACGGATGGCTGTGAGTAACATGTGTGCCTTTGTGTGCGTGTGTGTGTTTGAATGCAGTGGGGAGGTGTTCCTGTGGCTCTGATTGACGTCAGAGTGCCTGTATGTGGCTTCTGTTTACTTCCTGTTAAAGCAGATGGACCGAGTTTTCACTTCCTTCTTCAGAACCGCAGCTCATCAGGTGCTTTAAGTTTGTGTGCATGTGTATGTATGCAAAACTTGTAAAATATTTCTGTGCATGATTGCCTCTTAAAGTAGTTAGGTTTTGATACTTTTCCTGGTGGAATTGCCTCATATCAAAACAGCTAAACATTTTTAAATGATTATCTAAATACTTTTTATGGTCTTTATTGATTAGTTGCAATTTTTCTAGATTTATTTATTTATTTTATTACCCCTTTTGTCTTTTTTTTATTTTGTCTTTGTTTTGTAAAATGTGCATCTGTAATATTTTACACCTCAGGTGTTAAAAGGTTAAAACAAGGTGTTGCATCTCCAGAAAATGATCAAAATGCATGTGAGATGGGCTCAGTTGAGAATTGTAAGGGTGAATTCCCTCTCTGAAAACTTCAGATTCACTTAAATGGCTTTAAGACATATAATCATTTCCACTTAAGTCAAACATATCTGCCAAAAAATGTAAAACTTTTATGCATTTTATGTAAAAAAAAAAAAAAAAGAAAATTATTTACCACAAATGGAATATTTTAGGCAATTTCAGCACATTAGCTTAAAAAAACTCATTAGAAAAAAAATATTAACCTTAAAATTTAAAAATGTACTCCTTTAAACTTAATATGTGTTAATTTGAAATGTATTGGCTTCCTTCAGTGTCACCCATTAATGTCATTATTTGGGATGTATTTCAGGGTGAAATACAGCCTCCTTTGCTAAATGGCATGTATAATATAATGCTATTCTACTTTCATTAAGGCCCAAACTGCTTTATAGTTACAAGTTTCAGTCACAGATCCTCACTTATTATGGTGCCATGCACCAAAAACAATGGAGGTGTCAGTGTCTGGCCCATGGAATGATTGACAGGCAGATTGGGATTTGGACCTCTGATGAATCAGAGGTTGAGCTCTTCCTCTGAGTTCCTCTCAATCTGTACTAAATGAAGGGATTAAAGGACTAGGATGAAATTTGAGGCAATATGGGAAATTAAAATTGTTTAATTTAAATTGATAAACTAAATAATGACTTCAGATGCCAAAGAAAGACTTAAATGCAAATCCTTCAGGTACTACTGGTTTAGCTCAGTTCTTCTGGGTTCCCCTCATATTCAAATGCACATCACACACAAAGACTCAAAAACATTTGTGTTCCTCTCTGCTCCCTGTATCTTCCTCTTTACTTCACCTCATCCTTTTTTTTTAATTTATCCTTCTCATTAAGCTCTTTGTTACTCTAACTGACTTTCACACATTTTTTGGGGGGAAGATGTGTTTTTATGAGTGTGTGTATGTTTTTTTCCCCTTTTTTGGAAGTTAGGAGGCAGGAAATCTGAGGCAGGAAGAGAATATCAGATTGTTCCTGTTTTGCTGTCTCTGAACGTTTGTAACTTGACGGAAACCGAGAGGAACTGTGCGTTGAGTGTGAGGTATGTGTGTGAACTCTGCAGAAAAATAGGATGCGGTGAGACAAAGGCCCATTGTGTGTGCCCACATGCTGCACAAACACACACACACAGTGGTATAACACACACACACATAACACACACTACAGTGCTGCACTGCGCGTCTCATGCAGGTGTACCTGTTTTGATCAAAGCAGCAAAAAATACTTTAAGTATTAAAAAACTAAAAAAAAAGTAGCAATTTATTGGAAAAACATTTAAAATGAAATAGCGAATCAAAACAGGTGTTTTCAATTTATGTGGTGATTACAACAACGATGCCTGGAGTCTTTTAAGGGATTTTGGAAAAATGTAATATTAATATTTTTTACCAACAGAATTAAATCATTTTCTGATATAATTATAAGGTTTTCCACCTGAACATATATCTACGGTGGCCCTGAAGTTCAAATCACACCAATTGATCTCAACAGTTCCTATTGTGTTTCATTGTTTTAACATTTCTTTGAGATTTCTATAAATTCATTTTGTTAAGCTAATGTATTTTTTTTTTTACTTCTAAAAGGTACTATGGGACATCACTGATTGGATTATATCTCTTGTCTGTTAGTTATTTTTAATGAAGTAAAACTAAATACTGAAAACGTCAAAAATCAAACATCTTCATCCAATCATCAATATCCCGTAGTATCCATCTTTTCCAGTTATTTGTTGTTTCGTTTTTTTAAAAGATTTTGATTTCTACAAATTATTTTGGTTTTCCAAAACATTTCTTTTTTTTTTTTTTTACTTTTATTTATGTTTTTTATTGGGTTTTGGTTAATAGAATTTAGATTTTATTTCTAAAATTCTATGCTTTTTTAAAAATTATTTGTGCTGCTTTTTTATTTTTGCTGTGATTTTTAATAGGTTTTTGCGTTAATGGATTTGTTGATGTGATTTGGACTTCGGGCGACTGTATATCTCAAACATAGGATTTCCGTTTAACTGTACATAAAGTACAAATGAATTTGAACTGTTGTAGTCTCTTGTCCAAAAGTAATAAATCTTAAAAAAAAAAGTTATAGTTTATTGAAATAAAAAAGTGACTGTTCATTTTTTAAATAGCTCAATTATATCAAGTGAAAAAAATGGTCAATTTTTATTTATAATTGTGCTTTTTTATATTTTGTGTAAACCTTTTTACTTACTAAGTTCAGCAAACTTTTTATATTAAATTTTTAACAAATATCTAGCACAAAGCTGAAACAATCGTGTGTTAGTGTGCGATTAAATTCAAAGTGTAAGGGAAACTGCGTTGTTGGTAGAAACAGTGAGAGTGATAATTGCAGGCAAAAGGTCGACATATTTTGTGATCCCAGCAATTTGCTGCTTGCCTTTAGAAAATTTCTATCTCTACTTGTGCGCATGAAGTCAATTAAATCTGAAAAAGAGACAAATGTACCTAAATCTAGTTAGATTTTATGCAACTAGGACAAATAGAGCATTAAGGTCAAACACAATTTTCCTGTTTACTGACTGATGGAAATAGCCAGTGTTTTGTTTACTTGTACCTTTTGTACCAACCTTCAGTTGTACAACTTTTCAAGTGCATGCCGTACAAAGCTGCTTGACTACATATTTATGCTTATCTTGAAATGGTCTCCTGCTTTCTCGTCTCACAGTTTTGATGGCCACAGTGGGTTGGAAAATTACACCAGCTTTTTTTTTGTTTTATAAGATAAAAAACAAAAATCCCACAGAAAATGATGTAATGCTTTAAACACGTGACTTTTATACCAAATGCACTCTCTGTAGCAAATAAATAGATTGAATGCATAAGAACGTGCTCAATTTTCACAGTGCTGTCAGTTTCATAAACGTCATCAGTGATGTCTGCTTTTATGGTGGCTAAGCATCTCTTCATAAACAGCTGCAGATCCACAGCATATGTTTGGTGTCATGGAAACAGAGTAAACAAAATCTTTATTCATTTCACTAGCAATAAGATGTGAAAATCCCACCAAGGTATGACCTGACTTCCAGGTGTAGTCAAGTTCTGCGAAGAAGTGCTGGTATGCACGGTCATGTGAAGAACTTTCAGCAGAAATAATCAATTAAAAAAATAAATAAATATTTGATTGGAACCTGTTCTTTATATTTAGCAATAAAAATGACAGCAAATGAGAAATGAAGTCTTAGATTTCAAATTTGACCCATGTTTTTAAAGATTAACTTTAGATCAGCCATTGTTGGCCAGAAAGAAAATTGTTTATTTGAATAAAAATTATTTTTTTTCCCTGTTTGTTTCTGTTTTTTGGCTATTAGTGACAAAGTTTAAAGAGAAACCTTCACAGAGAACTCTCTGTTCCAACATCCCACTACATCATCCCAAATCCTTTTTGACAGACACCTTCTAATCTTTTGGAGGGGTGCCTTGTAACATTGAAATAGTTAAAAAGATAGAAGTTATCACGTTTGACGTCCATAGAGAGCAGATCTCGCACGGAGGTCAGACGGTGATTTGATACAGACGAAGGATGCAAAAAGTACACTTTGACCATTAGAGCCATTTGGATTGGATAGTTGATGGTGTTCATAACACGAGGACGGAATCTGATTTGGTGATTCGGTAAATTTAGACATCAGGTTCTGTTTTAGAGCAAATACATCTGAAAATATCCCACACGAAAAGTTGCATAATACTGCAAGGAATCACTTAAAGTCATCGTGTTAGTCTTGTATGTTTTCTGTGTTACGTAATTTATTTTAACAAACCATTTGGCGTTTGTTAAAATGTGGCAGAGATGAATGTTGAATGATTGTAATGCTTTTGACTTTCAACTGCTAAAAAAATGTGTTTCTGCAATTTTCAAACAAAGAGTAAAATATTCAAAGTATTTTTTAATTTTTGTTTTAGTTTCTTAAAAAGTTAGGAATAAATGTTAAAAATATGGCAATATAAAAATGACTAAAATCAGAAATTTCATCTTCGTTTTTTTTAAGATTAATGACATACATGTATTACCTTGTATAAGACTTTTTTTTAACTTATTTGCATACATATATGTATTTTTCAGCTGCTTTTGTAAATTATTTTTTTCTTTTTTTTTGATAATGTTAATATTAACAAGAAACCATATTGTGAATATTGAGAAAAAATGTCAATAAAGAAAGTAATTTAACAAAAATCCAACTAAAACATCACTGCTGTTCGACTCATAGATGCAGTCGAAAGCATCCTAACCTACTTTTTTTTTTTTTTTACCGTTTTCACGTGATTTTTGTTTTTTTTTTTGGACCATTTTCTCATAATAATGTGATCCACTATCTCATTTTCATTTTTTTCTCTGATATTGTGATAATTAAGAATATACCGTAGCGTCCCTCTCTAGCTGTCCTGCACTGAGACACCGAGACGTTATCTGTTTTCCCTAAACCCATCAAACAAACAGGTTAAATGCTTAGACATAAAACAATGTCTTGAATGTCTAATCTCCGCAGCGCAGTAAACGCACCACGCAGAGACCTTGTCGGCTCTGGGTTCTGTCATTCAACCTGTCGTCGGAGTTTTAGGGAAACAAAGGACGGTGCTGGTTCTTGAGGATTGTAGATCCATTAATAAATAATAATTAAAAAAAAACAACTAAAAAGCAACTTTTGTGGAATGTTTTCTTCTGCTGATTTTGTCATTGACCGCATAAAAAAGAGGAACACTACAATATTTTCTTTCTTTTCTCATTTCTCAACAATATTTAGTTTTCTCATGCACGATCATAAGATAGGGGATCTAGTGGAAGTTGAGAAGGTCGTTTTCGGTTTCCATGCCTAGAAAAAAATAGAACAAAGATTAATATTTTGAATAAAGGGCAAAGTTTGGACCTCCTGCCTCCTATTAGTTGTTTTTACTAATTTGGCTGAAATTGCATCATTGAGACGCTCTTTTGTGGCATCTACCATTTCCTTAAATGTGTCTTAAGTGTGAAGCGTCTAAACTTAAATATAAGCAGAAATCATATTTTTTTTAAATTGCATTTCATAGAAAGTTTTAAAAAACATTTTTAATGTCAAGTTATCGCACTGGGATCACTCAGAATTATTCAAATTGATGATGGGAAAATTTACAGGCTTTTTTCACATCACTGTAGTTTCATTCTTAGTTTCATTTTTATTTGAATTACCATGATCAGTTCAAAGCGCCTGAACAGCATGAATCCATTATGTAATGAGGTTAAAAAGAAGGAACACTGCTGCACATGTACAGTTGTTCACACAGTGGTCAAAGAGCCCCCAGCGTCTTTCTCTTTGTGTTTGAACAGGAAATTCCCATCTGCCTCCCAGGGAAAATCATAAACTCAGTCAATAAAAAATAAGAAATAGCTGTTTTCATTTTTAGTCAGGAACTCAAATGCATGTCAGTGTACAGATTGGATATAATTAACAAAAAAAAAAAAATGAAATCTGGCATCACTTTGAACCCAGTCATAAATTATAACTTAAAGGCTGCTTTTGTCAAGCATTTGTTACACCAGAGAATTGGTGACCCTTCAAAGTCCTACTCTGATCATATTTCACTTTAAAAGTGTTCCCACTGGCCTTTTAATTTGTACAATACGCCCTTTTAAGACAGAACTTGTGTTGTTTTCTAGGACATACTGTAGTTTCTGCAGAGTTTATTAGAAAGTTTACATGGATCTGGTCGTCTACAAGTGGATCTATTAGAATGGAGTGGAGCAGGAAGCTTCGAGTGTATTTTTCACGTTACAAATATTCTCTTAATTCACAACAATTTGAATAAAGAAATACTCAATGCAATATTATATATTATATTTTCATAATATATCATCCTTCATCCATAGTTCTGCCTCTTGGGGGATTTAAAATAAAATGTAGATATAGAAAGGATAGAAAGTAACACATGATCCTATTCTATAAACATCTCATCTTGGCCTCCCTGTGCCAGTATAGAGCATTTGAATGGCAGCAGCCCTTATAAGTTTTTTTTTTCTTTTCATCTCATACAACTCCACACTCCCTTAGCCAAACAGAGTGGCCCAGTACGTGCAGGAATGCAGCAAAGGGGTCACAGAGTGGAGGACAAGAGAGGTAGAACAGAAGAGGGGATGAAAGGAAGAGTGATGAGGTGAGAGTGTGAAAGATAAAGGTCAACTTCAAGAAGAAGTCAGCAGAGACGATATGATGCAAAGACGATGGCGAAATCACGAGATGAGGCTATAAGCCAAAACCTGTTAACTGTGCCATAAATTCTTACAGAAGATGCAACTTTTCCTTTTAAATTGACAGTTTTCTGAAGTTTTTATGAGATACTCGTGACTCATTTGTCTTCTTAAAACTGAATGTTTGTTCAGGGACAGTCTTGCTGCTATTTATGCACTCAGTCCTAAAAATAAAATTTGATTTTCATGTGTGCTCATCAATCAATATTATGAACTTCATGTGAAAAGCATAAATTCAATTATTAAATATTAGATTTTGAAAATATGTTTGAACTATTTTTGATACATTTTTTATCATTACATAACCATACTGTTTGTTTTTTTAAAGCTTTATTTAACAAAGTAGGTCATTGAGGACAAGATCTAAATTCCTATGAGGACATTTTAAAAAGACAACACCAAATGACTTTTAGAGCTGTAAAATTGAAACAAAAGCGAAGTCTTTAAACATTTTTTTAGAGAAGATTGCATGATATATATAAAAGTTTATTGCATTCCCATGAAGATGCATTCTTACTTATTTGGTATTAATGTGGTTGCATATAAATTAATGTATGTATTCCTTTCCCAGTTGTTTTATCCGGTGTGGAAAGAGTGTTTCTAATGTTCTTCAAGTGTCTATTCACTTCATGGGAAATGTTCTTGCACTCATAGCAGCAGGAGGAAATTCAGAGCCTGACATGCAGCATCACCTTAGAGTCCTTTTATATAGAAAAAAGACTAACTAATCACCGGCTATTGCACTTACCCTGCATTTACATAAGAGCAGTCTTTTAGATAGTCATGCATTCAATTGGCTTAGGCTGGGAAGCGACTGCGCTAAAGAGAGAAACAGTCGAAATCAGTCGATCTGAACAAAACAGACGCAGTGTTTTAATCCGTCTTTTGCAGTTTCACCAGAACATCAACACAGTTATAACTTTTTTTCCCCTACTCTTAAAGTACAATAAATCCATCACGAATAAAAGGTCAAGTTAAGTGGAGCTAACACAGCTGGAAATTACAGACACACTGGTCCTTTTCAGAGCTAAGTAGATCTGAGAGACTCCATGGGAATAACACCTTTTTAACATTTATTTTTATAGTTGACAACGTGGTGCTTGTTTGCTTGTTTGTTTGTTTTTAAAGATTGGTAATCATTTCAGGTGCTGAATTGTCCTCTTACATGCATACTTTAATACAACTTAGTTATTAACTTGAACTGACACCAATTATACCAATTATGGGAGCAGAATTGCTCAAACACGGATACTAGAGATGAAGCAAAGAGGAAACTCGGAAAAAGGTCACAGGCCATCTATAGATTCTAGAGCAGTTGGGTGTTCACTAGATGAAAAAGAAAGAGACAGAATAAAACACTACCGTATAATAAAATTTATATTCAAATTAAGTAGTTGTACTGACCTGAATTATAAGAAAACTGGCATCTTGAACAAGAAAGTAACAAGCGTTTGTTATATTAACTCAGTTTTTCTAATCCTGATGTTTTTTTCTGACTTCTTTGGCAAAAAAGTAATCAAAATAAATCTGATAAACTCAAAAAGTAATAAGAAAAAGTGTATATTATTAATCCAAATGTGTTTTTTTTTATTATTTGCAGCATCAAACACAGATATCCAGTAATAATGTATTCTAATTGTTTATTGTTGTGAATTAAAAGAGGTGACTTGATAAAGGCAGTACTCAAGTGTTTGAAGTTTAATGGTTTTTTGATCATAAATGCTTAAAAAATACATTTGCGGATTTAAATTTACCAAAAACAAAAAGAATGATATGAATTACCTTGTAATCTGTTTGTTTTGACCTGATTCGGATACTTTTTCCAATCCAAAAACATGTATATTTTAAAATATAGGAATAGACTGTAATTTGTTTAAACTTTTTGTTTGTAAGTATAAACGTATAAAAATATGGCGCCAAATGTTGGACTTTTGGAGATGAAATGATCTAAAACAGTCTGAACAACTTATCCATAGATGGCTTATTTATCAATGGTATTTTTTCTTTTTCTAAAACCAGCATGAATGCAATAAGAGACTCCAGAGAGGGCTGGTTAAAACCCAGTGTCGTGACACAGTCGTAAACAGAGGTATTACAGTATATTGGTGCTCATGACTCTGTGTTATACAGTTTCTACAAACCCCTCCATTTTTGTTCAAAGCTCACACACCTCTTTGCACGTCCACAGTGTGAGGGGTTGCTATGGTAACGTCATGCTGCGCCTCTGTACTCCACCATTGTTTTTGTTTTCTGCCTTTCGTCAGGTATACAGGTGCTATCGACAAATCCCCGCTGTTGGCCCAGTTTCTCTTGAAATCCATAGCTTAAAGGTTTTGGCATTTCTGTGCCTCGGATGTCTCATGTTGCTTCTTCTCTTCTCTACACTTCCCACTCCTGATTTTTCTAATACCCTAAATGACCCACAGCGGGTCTGGCTGCTGATCCCACGTCATGTCTGGAAAGTTAAAGCTGTATTAAAACACTCAAAGGAACTGAGTCATGTCAGATGTAAAACATTTCTTTTTTATACTCCTTTCAAGTGCTATGAGTAACCGATAGAGTTGCCACATTGCTGGGCAGTTTATACACTGTTGGAGACGAAACACTTGCATTGGTGTGTAGGTTTGGTTCTCTCATTAGGATCAGTTTACACATTTACGGGAAAGACAGGGATATCTGTGGAATGGATTCCTCTAACAGCCCTTGAGCGGGGCATGTTTAGACCAGGCATTAAGTTTTATTTATGCCTGACTGGTTGTAATAAAGGGAAACCAAGACCTACAGCATGTGGAGAGCATTTAAGTTTGGTGACTTCATGTTTGTGCTGGAACTTCTGCTGTAATGCCTGATGTATACAAAATTAATCTGGTCTTTTTGAACACCTAATGATCATCCTAAGATAATTTCCATTTAAAAAAACATACATTTGGGACATAGTGTTAAGTATATAAGCAGAACTAGGCTTGAGTTTGCCTTTTAAATTTCCACTTGGATTATCTTTTGATCTTTTGTAAAAGCGTTCCAGTGGTCCTTTAGTGATGATTATACCATGGTCAGGTTGGATAATCGATTCTGATTGGCTGATTAAAAAGTGATAATCTACAGTGAGGATGCACACTTCAAAAAGAAATTCCGGTGACATGTCACTGCGCAGGCTTCTTAAAAAAATGTTTGCTTCAAATTATGAGCAAAAAGTAGTGGTAATAGGTGGACTTTCTCTCTGAACTGATGCTGTATTTGACCTGTCAGCATAAATATCGCTTTTCTTTGCTGATGCAGTTTAGGTTATTGTCTGCTCAGTGGCGTGTTGTCGCTTTACTGTGACAGTGCGCCGCGTTGTGTGAAAAAGCATATTAACTGAAAAAAATTAAACAATAAAGTACTAAAAATTGATTGAATTTGAATTGTATTTATTTTGTTTGTAAGTGACCGTTGTCTAAGCGCGATAATGCACTTCAAAGTGTGCATTATCAGGAATGAACGCACTTCATGGAAGCAACAATCCGACACGAGCTTACTCGTGTGGTTTTTAGCCAAAAAAAAACGTCATTTTCAGTTCAGCAGTTTCAATAAGCAGTTTCTGCTCATTTCCCTTTCTTTTAAACTCTCTCCTGCTAGCTTTAATCCTCTCAAAACCTCACGCCAACATTAGCAGTGCAACAAATTGGTTGGCAGTATTGGAGCTATCCAGCCCTACAGTATTGAGTCAGATACCATTTGTCTATTTGTTTACAAGTGGATGCATCAGAATAAAGTTGAGCATAGATCCTGTGACTCACTAATTGTAAATTTAAAGCAACAACCCTCTACAGCAGTGACCAACCCCTCTGGGTGAACTGGGTTGTTGCTGTGGAATCTTCTCAGTACCGTTTGATTGAGGGGAAACTGAGGTGACGCTTTGTGATCGTTGGTTTGTGAGATCCCCAAAATAAAATTTCAACCCCTCAGTATTAAGCGAGATTTCTATTTCTATCTTCTTTTTTTATTAACTATTTTGAATCATTTTCCCCCCTTTTTAGAAGTGAAGATTTTTGTTTTAATTGATGTTTTTTAGCTTGAAAGATGTCTTATTTTATGGAGACAGGAGACACTTTGTGTTGCTAAGGAATGAAAAGTGCTTTTTAAATAAAGTTAAATTCAATTTGAATAATAAACATATAAAGCTGTGACATCATCAAAATCTACTTTTCCTTCTTGGCTCACCCAGTTTCAGTTTTTATTTAATGGTTTATAAGTTCAATAAGTTTTTTTTGGCACTATTCATTTACTTATTGTATCCACTGGTGCTTTTATTGGTGATTTTAGCAATTCATTTACTCTAAACAATAGTAATTATGTGATTTATAAATGAATTTTTTTTTGTTTTTACAGTTTTTGCACATTGCTGTAAAAAATTGTGGCTGTAAAATACAGTGTGTGGACTTTAATTCAGGAAATCTCTCTTGACGATTGTCCTCTTGGGAACTGTATCAGTGCCTACAGCTGCAGGGTGCATTCATTTCCAGATGACATAAGAGATATCATGTGTGCATTCAAAAGAAATGGGACTATCATATGAAAGTCCATGGATTGAATGTACAATGTTATTGTGAGGAACACCTTTGTGTCCTTGAAAGGAAGGCATTGCCGAGCAGTATTATGACATCGACGAGGAAACAGGCTTGTGGGATTATAGTAACTTCCTCTTGCTTCCTCTTAGTCAGAAACACACACACACAGAACCTTGGTTCAGACGCCACCAACACACATCAACATTTCATCTGTAATTCACCAGGGACAAATGAGTTTCTTCAGCATGACAAAGAGACAAAAAGCATAGAGGGATGATGTGCGTCACACAGCTCCACATGAAAAATCTTCTCTAATAAATACTCAATTATGGCTGCTTTCGAAACTGATTTAAATTCACATTGTTGTTAGCTGCTGACATATTTACTTAATATATTTTTTTTTTTTAACGTCTCCTGAAGAGTCTCAGCTAAACTGTACCAGGTCAAGGTATTTCATAATGCTGGTCCTTTGAGAAGCAGCATTATGAAACACCTAATGCTCTTTACTGAGGACTTCTTACATGTTGGAAAACTCTCCAGACTTTTGTCTGAAATGTTTTGATTATGCTTCCAAGTAGTGTAGAAGAAGCATGAACTTTGACCTCAGGAAGGCATCATTTTCTGGAAAGTGGTGCATCTGATGGTGAAATACTTGCCAATTTGACTTGTTTTGATTTTGACTTAATTTTTATACAAACAATTCTTAAAATACTTTCAAAGAAAGTCAATTCCCCCTTTTGAGTTTTGGTTAATTTACTGCTGGCCTGCTTTAAAAGAGTGAAATGTATGGTTTTTGTGTTTTTAACATGTTCTTGTAGCTTTTTTTTTTAAATGATGGATAAAATAGTTTAAACAGCATTTCCGATTATTTCTTTTTCAAATTGTGGTCAACCAGGAGCAGCTGAAACAATGACATTTATAAAAGCTTGTAGTTGTGGCACAAAACTGTAGTGCTGGATGGCTCTGATACTGCTTGCCATTTTTGTTGCACCACTTATGTTAAGTTGGGTTTGTTAGAGATTTATTATCTAGTTTTAGCTTTAGGGGTAAATCCCAGCTGTTAAGATCTTAGATGTCACTTCCTCTTTGTGAAGAAATCAAAGTTAGTTTGTGGAAAAAATTAACCAAAACAGAGAAGTGTGCTTTTCAAGTGTAAAAACTGCAAGTAAAAATGATCAAGTATCATTAGGATGTTCAAAATCAATTAAAATGAGCTTATGAGGGCCGAGATAAAACATTGTATCCTTTATGAAGGAGGAAAAACCCTTAACGTGTCAGTCTTTCTTTTATGGCTGCAGATAGACAAAACAACACATTCAGTTCTAAGGTGTACAGTACAAAATGTGATCGTATTGACAAACCTTAGACTCGAGTTAATTTTAATACTTGTGTAAACACTCAAGTCTCGGTTTAAGAGGCAAATAATACACAGTATGCCACGCTTGAGGAGCAAAGTGTCCCGTTCATCACACAGAAACTGGTTTTGTACGGCGAGACTGAGAGTTTGTTCTTGGAGATTAAAGATAATGTTGTTTACCTTCAGCCTCTCTTGCAGAGAGAAAGAGTGTAATAATATTTGACTGTACAGTGTGTATCTCATTAGTTGAACTTCTACTCATAAAATAAATAGATTTGTGTTTAATATCCTGTTCTGGTTAAAAGTGGATATTAGCCTGTTTTTTTTTTTTTTTTTTTTTCATTTGACATAAAATTCATTTTAGCCTTGCAATCTGTGTTTCAAATCAATATTTTGTCACTTTTTGCCTGCTCGAGATGCGGATTACGCTGTAAACGCTTTGCTTACTTACCATTAGCATACAGTTAAGTTAATTCAGCTTTATTAGAATGATCAGAGCTGAATTGAATTATAGAAATAATAAATAATTATGATTCAATGAAGCTCAGATTGTTCTAAAGAAGAAGTAGAACTTTCTAAAAAAAATGGAACTGTGTTTGAGTTTACATTGTGATCATTCTTATTCATTAATAACTCATTTATTATTGCAAAAAGTAAAAAAGCTGTTTTGAGCTGTTTTGCCAGGAGCGTCTTGTCTTTTAGAAACAAACAAAGGTCTACCTCCACAGAAAAAGTCAAGAGTGCTGAATCCTCTGATTTCAGGGAAAAAGCATCCCGGTGACAAATCCATTCCTTGAACTGTTTACACTGTCCACGTTGCATGCAAAGTGTATTATTTCTGGACGTGTCAAAGAAAATCGGACGAATTGTCTCAACAGATGTCTCAGGACAAAGGGGTACATTAACGTTTAATCCCGTCCCGTGGTAAAACACTCTAAATGAGTGTATGCTGCCAATGACCCAGTGTCCCCAATCAGTGCTCCTTCCAAACGGGCATATTTGTAGACTCTACCCCCTGTTTCACTAAAAGGGTTAGGGTTAATTAGTTTGTTATTTGCTGTGAACACTGTCTCTCTTTTAGGAAGGGGACAGTGTCAAGCTCATTATACAGACCCTGATTTTTCATCGTTGCCTGACCCAAGGTTATTTATTATCCTCTTCAGCTGTCCGGTGAATGCTCATTCCTCATTCTCACACCCTTCCTACAAAGCGGGTTTATACCCAGATGGACTCTTGTGCTTTGAGTGTTCCGCTCAGAGATGAGAGTTTTGATTCTGGACAATCATTCTCTCATGGATGTGTCCTAAGATAGCTCCTGTGTTCTGTGTGACAGGGCTGTGGACTGTGGGGCTGCTGGCTCTCTGCCCAACAAGCCTTCATTGTGTGAACAGTCACAACCATCGCATAAGGAAAACAACTGAACACTTACCGGATACAAAGAAAAGGCAGAGAGGGACGACCTGTTTTAATTACCAGTTATAGAAATATTTTAATTTTGTCAAATGCAGCTTAATCATTTTTCATTTTATCTCACATAAACTGGATTTTAAGACATAACTTATTTTTTTTTGGCAAAACTGTTGCTTTTATTCAAACCAGAATACCATTTAAACGTGGAAAATAAAAACTGCAAAACTAGACATGGACTAACATACAGAATACACAAAGGATCAATTTCCCAAGTCTTTTGTGCAATCTGTGATCCATGTTCTATTTTTACCAAATTTTCTCTCTTTTTTAAAAAAAAAAAAAAATGTTTCTATAATTTATTTGAAAAAACATCCACAAAAACGCTCACTAAAGATCTGATTTATGAATCATTTTATGTAATTATGAAAATCACAAGGCCCTATCTGGATTATTTTAGATTGATTTGACCACAAGTTTTTACATTTTTATAAGAATATATATTTGTCTTGATATTACATATGAAATACTGTATTTTCCGCACTATAATGCACAAATAAAAACCTTTTTTTTTTAATTAAACTTTTTGTAATCTGAGAGATCTACATATAGATTAATTCTGGTTGTGTTTACTGATGTTGAACAGATTTTTAGAGGTAGGCTTACCTGACACTGAAAAGTCAAAATGTCAGTTATTGTTCAAGTTGCAAACAAGATTGGGTGTTATCATAAATATGCTACCGTTCCTTGCAATGGCACACTGTTTTTTTTACTTGTTACTAAAGAGGTTGGGAGTTAGTGTAGTCAAAGTAACGTTTGGTTTAGCAATTGTCAGTCTCTTTCTGCAAATAGCATGCAAAGTTGGGGGTTATTGTGGAGACACTAATGCAGCTAACGTGCTGCAGAGTGGAACTTTTTTACTTGTTACTGCCAAGGTTCAGAGTTAATGTAATTACTGTAAAGTTTCTTTTAGTGGTTCCGTCCTTTTTTTTTTTTTTTTGGCAAGTTGCAAGCAAAGCTGGGTGTTATTGATAATACACTAACCCAGCTAACATGTAGCAGAATCGGACAGTGTTTTACGTGCTACTCACATGGTTGGGAGTTTGTGTAGTCGTAGTGATGTTGTTTTAGTGGCATCAGTCAGTTTTTTAAAGTGTTGCTTGCAAACAAGGTTGATAATAACAGGTATTGTTAAAATGCCAATGTGGCTAACATGTAGCATGCTACAATCAAGTTCTAGATTTACTGTGAAAGGGAGTAAATAAAGTCTGACTGACGGACTTATCTTTGACCTTTTTGCGTATGCGCCTCATAGTTTGATGCACCTTATGACATAATTTTAAAAGTATATCATTCATCAGTGACTTACAATCTGGTGCGCCTTATAATGCAGAATTTACTGTAGTTACATTCAGTCATTACTGTAGTCCTTGAGAAAAAGATCAACAAAGTTCCCTTTTCTGTTTATTTACTTCTTTTGTAATAATTCAGGGCAGGCAAATTGCCTGTCCAAATATTATGACACTGCCATGGAATTATCATCATAGTATCAGTTGTGTGAGACTGGATGCCTGAGACACCCTGAAGAAGAGCGGGAACCTCGGCCTGCTGTTAAACCGCATCAATCATTAAAGCTCTTCTCACTCCCTGCCAAAAACACAGCCCGGCTACTCTGTGTACAGCTGTTACCATGGCAACCGTAAAACATCCACATCCATCGACGTGTCCTCAAGCCCGTGTGTTGACCAAAGTCACGCTTAAACAGCGCGTTGCATCATCACACAGTGCTAGGAGTCTGCGTGTGTTTGCTCTGAATGGAGGTGTGAGCGTGACATCACCGCCGTGCACGTAGCGACAGATGTGGGGAGCTGGATGTTTGTTCTCGGAGAGGAGATGACAAATGTCACAACCTTCCACCAAAACCAGAGCGTTCCCGCTCAGCTCAGATCTCGCTGTTGTTTATGTGATACGACTCTTGGAGACAAGCTGATGTCATCTGGGATTTTTTTCATTTCTGCTGAAGCTTCTCTGTCATACAGGTTCCTAGTCAGCATGTGTCTGTGAACACATCAGTCTGCAGAGATACGGCAGCGGTAGTCTCCTATTTTACAACATGTCACTCACATGTTAAAGGAAATAGGAGACGTTTGTTTTTAGTTGTTGTGGAGTCCAGGCAGTTGTCGTCTTTCTAACTCCTGATGGAGTGTATGAATGCTATAAAAGGAAAATAGATAAAATAAATAAATAAAGACTACACCATTATTTTAGTAAATATGTGTATTTGTTGTTTCTGGTTTAAGGGACACAATGTACTAATCTGGGAGCATTGTTTCACATGAAATCACCTTATCTGCATGATTCGCTACTATTTTTAGGTAGTTTAGGTTTCAGTCGTTAATTCACGGTTCATGTCTGATGACTGGACCGTTCCGCTCCTATGGAGCCTCTCCCAGTAGTCTTTGGGAATAAGGCGGATACAACTCGGAGACGTCAGCGGTCGCTACAGAGCAAAACAGTTCAGCTACGACTAACATCCAACAAGTTGTCCATATTATCATCTAAAGAAAACCCATATTTACATAGGGAACATGTGTAACCATCTCACAAGCGTAAATGCTCTGTGGGAGGTTTCTTTCTATTTAGAGTCACCCAAATGCATGCTCAGTACCAAAACCCTTGGAGATACTCTGTTGCTTTTTCAAATAGGACATTGTTTAATTACAACAAACTCTTGCCTGAAAAGATGAATTATGATCAATTTCTTGCATTTTGAGCATAATTCTTTAAGATAATTTAGGATCTTTAAAAAGATCCTTTAACCAAATGAATATATAGTTCAATGTCATGGCTTCAATCAGAACCTGGTGAAAAATGGCAGAGCCTTGGTTTGGGTAATTCCATAAATGTGGTCGCTTGAAAAAAAAGGATGAACTTAACAATTTTACATAAAATAATTAACATTTTGACAAGTACCACCTTAATCCTGAAGTACAACCATAATCTTCACCGTCCTTGTTTATTTGAATTTTAAAAGTCATTTAAATCTCATTTTTGTAACACAAGGTGTTCAACTGTATTATTTCTCATTGTTTGCAATGAGAAGAACAAACTGGATCAGTCGAGGTGCTAGAATCAGAATTGCACAAAATAAGAGCTCAACAGTTCTTTGTCTTTTTTCTCTGTTACAAAAATTATTTTAAAAATTGTATTTTGGGTGCATAAATGTAAGAAATTAAATCAACTCCAGTTGCTCCCTTGCATAAGCAGTTTTATTTTTCCAAAAAACTTTTATTTTAAACAAAGCAGAACAAATGCAAGTCTATAAACATCATTCAACATGAACTAGAATTTTGTGCATTTATGAGCAACAAGCATAGTTTTTAACTTTTGTCTCCATTAAAGTAGATAAGGTTATGCACAAATGTCCGTTAATCCTTTCTCGCCCTGTTCTCTGACAGCCAAGTCCTTATATTCAGCTGCACGTATAAAGTAAATGACTTTTCAATGGTTTGCTCCTTCCCAGGAAATTGTTTTTTTTTTTCTATTTTCTTTGTGGAGTAGGATTGATGGCTTGGCTGTTAAACACACCCTCAGATGGAGAAGAAATTAAAGAGAAAAGTAGGATGGGAAGTGTCTGCCTATTTGCACATTGAAAATGCGTTATGTAAGAGACTCACTCATTACCACAAGCTGATGAAAAGAACATGGAACATTTGCTGCTCTTTCTTGTCACTCGTCCCTTTGTTATTAATTGTTTTAAGGTGTTGTTTGTCTCGGCTCTACTAGTAAGGAAATCTGCGTAGGATCAAAAAGCTTTGTTTACCAGGAATACATTTTTGTTAATATTTAAAGCAATGGATGCACTTAAAACTGCTTTTTGTTTTTACTGTTTTAACCATATAAAATAATACTTATGGGATTTATGTTGAATTTGTATGTTTCTAACATAATCTAGATTATAATCGTTCTCAAAGAGTAGCACTAAGGGAAAACATTTGGTTAGACTTGGCCTAAATAGTCTATTGCACTACTTTCTGCACATTCGGCTTCTACTGAAAAACAGATGATGTAATTTGGTGTTTTCTAAAAATGTCTTGTTTGATGCAATGCAAACTGGAATTAAAGTGGAATGCAAATTCTTCCTGTACCCCTACAGCTTCTCACTACCCCTACATTTAGCCCTCCAAACGGAGAGTTATGGAAAAATAGTGGCTATGTCTGAATTCATTCACTTCTCAATATATAGTGCGTTCGCCATCTGGTAGTGCTGTCCAAATCTACCATTCCAGAACTGAGCGTCCTAGAAATTTCCCAGAAGTTTTTGGGAAAAACCAGTGTGTATCGATGTTCACACAACATTATATTTAAATATTTAAATGTCATTTTTTATGAAACTGTCAACGTTTTCGTCATCAAAACACATTGGAGTCATAAATAGATGTTGTAAAATTTTCATATTCATTAGATTTTCATTTTGTGAAATCAAAAAAAGTAGTGAACGTGTTTTTCAAATTGCTTTTAAAATCCAGAGCACTATATAATCTTGGACTATAGTTTTTTTAGTAATTAAGAGTTGGAGTTGGATAGAGCCATGGTCTTTAAATTTGGGTGTGACTCTCACTCGATGACATCATCAATAGTCATCGGTCAGCTCTGTTAGCATGGAGCTGCTAGCGCACAGTTTTATAACATTAAAAAGTCACGCTAAAAAAAAAATCACTACTTAAATTTAAATGTAAACTTCTGTGCTTCAGAGCACACCCATGGGAAGAAACATGCTTCTTCTCCTCTGCACGATGCAACGCGGAACACCTCCGCGACAGAGGGCTCTGCATCTGTCCGCAGCAAGGGTTAGCCTTAAAAGAACGGTTTTTAAAAGACTCAAAAGTGTGCAAATATTTAGAAACCAAATCGGTAGTTGCAGTATTTAAGTTTCTCTGAGAGTTACATGGGACGTTTTTACTTTTGGCTTACACAATTGGACTCTAGCCACACCCATCTGTCTTTGGGCTGTGGTAGTTCCACCACAGATTCTGATTATATTTCCACTATTAAATTGCTACAAAGAATGTCTTACAATATTAATGTTGTTTGTTACATTTACTATTAAAGACGGGCTTGAAATGTTTTCTAAGAGAGTGCAGTCAATAAAGTCACTGGAGATGTTTTAGACTGGTGGAATATGCAATCACAATTTTCTACTATACCCTCAAGTAAAGATGGTGCATTTGCTGCCAGTAGTTCCTGCTCATTCATGGAGAAAGTGATTTAGCTTTTTTTTTTTTACTCAAAACCCTCAGAAATTCCTCTTCCACTTTTTAGGATCAGCTGTCAGAGAAGCATCGATTTCCACATTGCACTTTTATCATTGTGTCCTGGCTGCGGGCGTATGCTTCCACAGAAAACCTCTGATGTGCAGGGCATGTGTGAACAGTGACTGCAGAATTAGTCGGAATCCTTTTGCATCCACATTTTTCTGAACCTACTCCAGTATTCAAAGGCTAAAAGAAAGCTTTGGTGAGTGACGATTTCTGAATGGAGGGTGCCAAGAAAAACCATCCTTGTGTAGATTGGCACGACCGTTTATAGATAGATTGAATCAAAATTCTAGTGTTTAAGGTGACGCAGTCGTGATTCATTTTACAGCTACGTCATGGAAAATCATTGATTCCAACTTAACATTCTGAGGCTTTTCTGAGCCCGAACTCCATTTTCATTTTCTTTAGAAGCAAGAAGAGTACATGTTTTGCTGTGAGGGGATTTCCTGCTTCACAGTTAATTTCTCTCTTGAGAAGTTCTAACTTGAGTCTAAGTGAAGGAAAATAAACTCACCAAGAGGTAGCGGGATTGTGTTAGGCAATCACAAAAACAATGAAAGGAACAGAGCGATCAGTTTCAGCGAAGCTAAACCTTAAGAGTGGGTTTCTGACTAGAGGAAAACCACAGTGTGCAAAAGCAAGTCACTGTGCAGTCCCTCTGATCAAAAATGATGCATCATATCGAAATGACAGCTGTCACCTTTCAAAGAAAACCATGTCCCACTTATGATGCTCGTCTAACCAACAACCAACAACTTGCTTTTTTCCCACATTAGGGTCACTACATTCCTGTCTTTACCTTGCTTGTCTGTAACAATGACTGAGAAGTTTTATTCTTGTTTAACCCTTTAACACCTGAGCTCCAGTGTTTACGCTCCTTGATAAGTGAATTTCACCTGATCATGAAGCTACAGTTTAGGTAGAGCATGGTTCAAACCGATATGGTTACATTTTACTTTCAACAAGCAGCGGCGGCTGTCGCTGGCCTCTCCCACATCCATTCACAACGGAAGGAATCAAATCTACTTTTGCAGCTTCTTTCTCTGCTGCAGGCTAATCCGAGCGAATCCCAACCTGTTATTTGTTCAGAAGAATACATTAGTCATTGTAA
Source organism: Oryzias javanicus (assembly GCA_003999625.1). Lineage (NCBI taxonomy): Eukaryota > Metazoa > Chordata > Actinopteri > Beloniformes > Adrianichthyidae > Oryzias > Oryzias javanicus. The sequence goes on from CM012440.1 coordinate 15,365,961, forward strand.
CCAAAGTCAACAAGCGTACTTGTTTAAAGCCACTGGTGGTCTGTCTGTCTGCTGGCTTTGGGCTGAAGACATAAGTTAGTGGCCATGCCAGATCTCTATACATCTCAACGAATGGGTTGAAGTGAGGTGCAGAGGCTCAAGCATGCTCCATGATCTGCACTAGGTTAAGCGACCTTTAAACAGATTCAAGCTAAAACTGTTTGTGTAAATTAAGAAGTTTGTAATGACTGACCTGAAGTATATCAGGAAGGCAGCACAATGTTGTGACTCATCTCATACTAGTGGTGCTGTCTTCACTCTTTAAACAGGCGATCAACACAAATGCAAGACAAGTGGTACAATAAAAGTTAAACAACAAGTTAACTAAAACAGAAAGAGTGAACTCCCACAACCGCTATGGCAGCTGAAGTTTTTATAATATTCAGTTATTTTTTGCACAGTTGAATTTTTTTTTTTTTTGCTGGTCAATAAGAAATGTTTTACCTAAAACTGGTTTGTGAGATGAAAAAGTAGGAGACCATTGATTTGAACAGCCCAGCTCTAAATTTGTGTTGGTCCATCAGAGGCTTCATATGACTGGTGTCAAATGACAGCAAATGCCAGAGCGCGTCCAGGGTGTTTATACTTTAAGACCCAGTTTGTGTCTGATCTCTTATTAGAAAAATAAATAAATCAAGACTTAATTGCTAAATATGTTGGAAAAAAAGGATTAACTTGATGTTAACTAGACCCTAAAAAAAACTTTAAAATATAAGATTGATTTATTATTCAGCATCAATCTAACTATGTGATATTAAAAGAAAACATAACTTAAAAAGAAAATTGACTTTGTGAAGGGTGGGATAAATTTTTATTCATTTAGAACAGCGCCAAAAGCTGTTATCACATTAATACACATATTGAAATCACAAAAAATAATAACAAAAAGCCTCTTACCTTCAGATTATTTAATTCAAAAGGACATTTTACTTAAATGGGTCAGTTAAGACTGCCTTACCAGACATTTAGTATCAACTATTAAAATTTTGGGGAAATAAACGATTTTTAAAAGTAATGTCTTTAAAATAGAATTGTAATTTTATTGAGTAAAGATTCTCTCTGCCAACATTTGGTGACTACAGACTGTAGATGTTGATTTTCACATATACTATTGCATCTATGGAGAGATGGAAGCAAACATCAAAACATGGTATGACTTCCATTTGAGATATCTTTTGACAAACATGTAAAGAGTACGTGTGCATGTGGGGAATATTTGTTTAGATCAACAGTTGTGACATCTCAGATAAGATATAGTAAGTTTCCAGCTGACCATCATGCCTTGTCAGGCTTCGGCTCACATTTCGCCAACCCCCTCCCCTGCCCTTGATCTCTCGAGTGTCGGTCAGACATTCTGGTGTGACGTTTCCACACTGGCTGAGTGATATCTTGACATTTTCACAGTCCCTAGTGCAGCTCGTCTATCAATTAGAGTTCTAATGGACTAAAAGAAGGATAAAAAAAACAATTAAGTATCACCTTTGTATCTTTGTGTGTTGGTACTTTTTTTTTAAAGACAGACATACTCATACTTTGGCAAAATGGAGAAGAATTTAGTGCTTTCCAACCCAGTTCAATTGTGATCAGAAATGATAGGCATCGTTTCTCAGTTACAAGTCTCCAGAGTGTAAACAAGCTGCCCTGCCAACTATTTACCCTACTCAAAGCTCTCTATACCCGCTGGCACAGACTCCTGCTGCGCTCAGCCAAGGGAAATCCAAGGCTCAATCTTGGGAAAACCCTTTCAATTGGTGAGTGCTCTTGTTTTTGTCTTCCCAAAGCAAGATTAGCATTGTTTTTCATTTTTCCAAAAAAAATGCTTTTAACCATTTTTACATTCAACATTACACAATCATTTGGAGAATTTACTTGTGGCTTGCTTGCAGACAGACCTGCTTTTAAATGAATTGTAAGGCAGTGATGGTGGCTTCCCTTTACAACTATCGAAATATATACAAAATAAGTGATAATAATAAACACGAATTATCATTATAATGCCATTAGAAAATTTGACAGTCTTTACGATTAATGGATAGCGACCTGCACAGGGTGTATTCCCCTTTGCCCAACAGTCACCAGGTTAGACTTTGGTACCCCAGTAACATTAAATGTAATGAAGAAGGTTAATAAAATAGATGGATATTTAATATTTATTCATTTTCTAATATTCGTTATCGCTAAAGGAAACCCAGTGATTGTTAATATGTCTGTAAATCATGTATGTCTTCACCAAATATTGCTCTAATAATAATAATAATAATAATAATAATAATGCATTTTATTTGAACGTGTCTTTCAAAACACTCAAGGACACTATTCAAAGTAAAATATATGTATATATAAAAACACAATAACATCACTTGAAAATAAATTAAAAACACAATAAATAAGTTAACATCTTAATCCTTCTCCTTTAAAATTAAGTTTTAATCTTGAAATTCCTTTTTTTAAGTATTACCAGGAAGAAATCTGATTTATACTTGCTATTAAAAGCCACATTTGTTCAGAGCAGTTGTATATATTTTTTCAAGGATGAATTCTAAAAGTTTTTTTTTTTTTATCCTGCAATTAACGTCTTTCTCCCATATAGTGTAAATAGCCCTGAATACAGTATATAGGGTTGAAACATATTTTTAACTAGAGACTTCTCTACAATTTGTCAGTACTCAGAAAGTTGTAATGACTTGTTGCTCATAAGGGATAACAAGAAATGCCCAATAAAGGTTTCTTATCAAACTTTTACTCTGTGTGTAATATGGGAGGTTTCTGGTATGCATTGTATCATTTACAAATTCACATTAAAATCTGTCAGTTCCTGTTTTCTGTACAACAGAATTAATCTTTTATGGTTCAATTGACTTTAGATTGGTTTCTGTCTTTCTGTTTCAGATATGTACCGATTAAAACATGCAGAGTTTTTGAATCTCTCTAAATTTTTTAGAAGAGTAATGTTTTTCAGGAAACAAGCATCAAGTTTTCAATGTGTCACTTTGTTTGGTGAAAACTACTGGAAGCAAATGAGTGCCATGTGGTTTTCTGTTATTTTGACCCGGCGTGACTCCGCTCCAGCTGCTGTTTTCCCAATTTTGCTTTACAACTCTCTAATTCCATGTCGGTTTTTAGTTGCAGCCCACCACAGAAAGAGAGAGCAGCTTCAGATAGCTGGAAGCACGCACCCTTCAAGTATTTGAATTATGCCATTGACGTCAGCACAGTCATAAAGTAGACGGCTGCCCTTCCCCTGAAGTATTCCCTTGCCAGCAGGCCTGTTCGGCTCTGTGCAAATGGATTCAAACGTTTTCTGCTGCACAGACGAGCCCTTTTGTTTGGGTATTTGGAAAGCTTTTAGCCTCCCCTCTACCAAAAATACACAGCAAATGATGTGTGCTGTTTGTGCAACAACACAGTGTTGTCTTTTTGAAAAATCAAGTTCCCTCTCTCTTTGATTAATTATAAACAAAGAATCAGCCAAGTAATGGTTTGGATTGATTTAATGCACCATAATTATTTATATCAAACAGAATCTTGATTTCTAGTGAAACCAGTTTCAGGTCACTATTCCAGCTAATCTCAGTCTTCAAAATCAAATTCCATGCAACCGAGAAGCTATGTTTAACCAAAACGGACGAACACAATCATTCTTGTGTTGCACGCTCGTCAGTTTGATTGAATTTATTGACTCAATTTATTAGTACGGTTGTTTTGCGAGGCACGTGCTTGAAGAGCGAGTGGACTGGAGTGCTCCACATGCGATGCACATAGGAGGAGACAGTTGGAGGTTATTTGAGGTTCGTCTCAGCTGCTCCACTGCAGCGCACAAAAACCTCTGGTGCATTTCCTGTCCTGCTAATCAAGACTAGATAACACAGTTCCGAAGATGCTGATTTTTGCTTCACTTTTCTGCTGCTACAAATCTCTTTTTTTTTTTTGTGAGCATTTAATAGATTCAAATCACGGTTCCGTGTTAAGCCAAGAAAAAGATGAAACTAATCTTGGACAGTTTTCTGAGCTTGTTTACTTTTTCCTTGGCTGAAATAAGATCTGCGCAGGGGATGGAAGTTCATACATTCTGGTGCGTCTCACTTTCTAAAGCAAGACTAATCTGACCTGTTGAGAAGTTTAGGTAACATGCATTCAATATCCCCAGTACCAGAATGATTAACACTCACTAAAGTCACCTTTAAGCTGCATACACACCAGTCATGTGTGGTTGAACGTAGTTTCTCGAACGCATTTCGGCACATGGTGTTCACACAGGATGAGCTCGATACAAGCTCATGTAAAGACAGTTTGAAAAGACTTGGTGCAAATCTCACAAATCTTGTTCCAGGCTTTTTCTTTCACAGCTCTATTCCAATATATGAAAGACTTGGCATCATATAAATCCAACTGGGCACAAACCACAATTATTAATTTCTCATGCGTGATCAATTTTCAAACAGTTTTGTGTTTTTGAAAAGGATGCTACCCATGGGACACTGCTAAATCCGAGTCAGTGACAGGTCAAAGTTCAACTGGTTCAACTTTCAGCACGTTCCATGGCTGCGTATTTTGTACGCATAACCCAAAACTGGACCTAAAAACTTGCATGGGGACGGATGGATGCGAGAGCTTTCAATGCGAATGCGCACATATGTATATTTAGATTGATTTTTTTTTTTGAAGCAGCAATGTGGGCAGCAATCTCCCCCCAATTTTTGTTTTTATTTCCCCCCCCGGAGGCTTTCTGGACCAAAATCCCCTTCTTCCATGTAAAATTTGCACTAGGGCACCCCTACTATCTGTCAACTTGCTTCTATTATTACAATATTTTGTGGCACAATACATAAACTGCTGCTCCCTGATAAATAGTTTTAATTCATAATATATATATATATCTATCAAGTTTACGAGAAAACTTTTAAAAATGAAAGAAAAAATAGAAACAAATCTGTGTCAAATAGAAGATTAATAAAGTAAAAATAAATAATATATTTTGTTCTTGTGTTTGTTTGTTTGCAGGCCTTAAGTTATTGGGGGCGGGGCTTGAACCAGGGGTGGGTGTATGTCTTTGAGGGGGGGTTCTAGCCTCTAATTGGAAGTGATTGCTCAAACGTGTGTTTTTGAGCCCGATGTGAGCTTACCATCCAGTTCTAATTCCAACAATTATTATTTCTCCTTTGTGTCCATGTTCACAATAGTTGGCACATTTGTATTTTGAGAATTATCCACGTCATTGCCAAATTCAAGTTCCTGATTGGTCAAAGTTGCTGTATGGTGAGCGGTCAAAAGTTCAACTGCTTGAATTTCCATCATGCAATCAATGTATTTGTACCAAATTATGTAGGGATATATGAACGTGAAAGTTTGAACTGTGGAAACCCAAAACGCAGATTTACGTGCGTTTGCATAGACTTTTCATAGAAAGTGGCCACTTGACCGCAAGTTACCATGGCTGGTGTGAACGTAGCATTACACTTCCTTCTGAAGACACTGAAGTGGTAACTAGAATTCCGAGAAACTTGTATTCTTCTAAATGACGATTGTTCTTTAACAAGAAATTTTCAGTTATGTTTCAGGCCTGTATAATTTTATTCTTTGTTTATACAATTGCCATAAAACAAGACGTTTTTATTTTATGTAGATTTAAGTTAACTCCGAATAGAAAATGTTTCATCTTTATAGTCACACAAGCTACATTATATTTGCTGTAAGTGTTTCCTGGTAAAAAGGTCTCCTCTGTGACAGGCTTGAATTTGTGACGATTTTATGGGACACCAGTTCTTGAGTATATTACAATAACGATCCTCTGAATCTTTCCTGGAAGGACTCTCGATTTTTTTATATGATGGGGTAAAAAGCTCAAACCCACAACAGTTTGCTGACCTCTGGTTACAGGATGCAATGACAGAAAGTTTTGCTCATTTTTGAAGTTTTTGAAACCTTTCACTTGACTCCAACACACCAAAAACTGTGAAAATTTTAAAGAAAGAGAACAGCAGAAGTTTAGCTAACTGGGGTCCAAGGCTGCTCGGATTCATGCTAATCAACCCAAGGGGCAAATACCAGTCAGCATGACAATGAGGCTCATTCAGCTCCCTCAGAGCTGTCTCCACCAGTGCGGGAGTTCACTCCAGGTAACACAGACAAAGGCCGGTCTGTCGGCATGTTTGTGTGAATGCCTGCGTAAGTGTACACATGTTTGAGAGTAAAGAAATGGAAAATAAGAGTGAAACCTTGTGCTGGGATGGAGAAAAAAACCGGAGGGAAGAAAACCGGAGTTTGCGAAAATGAAAACATATGCAGAAAGTGATGCAGAACGAGCCTCAAGGACAGAGTTGGAGTCACCGCTTCTCGCTGCGAAGTTGCTGATAGGACGGAGAGCCTCGCTGACGTGTTTTATCAGAAACAGAACCAAAACTGATCTTCGCATGAGAACATGATGCCCTGACAGATAGCAGCAAGTACTGCGTGTAAAAGCCCTGAGATACATGCCGGAGGCCTCAGTGACCCCTCGCACCCTGACCGTCTCTAAACGGAGTTCACTTGTCGCAGCAGGCCTCTCACATTCACCTACTACTCACATTTATCACTCTGAATCTCCGTTTGTGAAAAAGGTGCACGAGTGAGAAGTGTATGCACAGCACAGATTGATGACTCCTCTGGAAAAGTGTTTTGCTGATAAATGTACACAGAAAGGGTGAAAGTTGACTTAAAACATCTCTTACACTTTTCTTTATGACTTAAAATGTGTGTCTTTGACTTTTTCCTACTTCATATTAAGCCAGTTTGAGTTTTATTCTCACTCATTTACATTTTTTCTTGGAGGAGACACTACGCACATCCACTGGAATGGACTTATACTGTATTCCCCCCATATTTGCGAGGGTAAGGTACAGGACCCTCGCATACCCTGAATACGCAAGTACGGAGAACCCCCCCAGTCTCACCACCATCCTCCGCGGCCAAAGAATGTCTTTTAATGATCCATACTCATTAAAAACACTTCTGTAAATGCTTTGTAAAACATTTATTAAAGAATATTGGAGTATTTCTCAACATTAAGAGTTTTTTTAAAACTCAGAATAAAAGATTGAACAGCAGTATACTTTATGACGCAGATGAGGACTGTCACTCCGTCTCTCAAACCAGGAGCGCGTGCTTCCTCCTTCATTAAATAAGTCCATTAGGGCATATTCTTCCACAAGAGTCCAGTTTCATCCATAATAAATAGCCGCTCCAGATGATAATTACCCTCTATTATCTTCAGCATATCAGGATTTTTTTTTTCTTTATACAAGCACTTTGAGTTGTGTGAGTTTGTGTGACGAACCAGAAGAGTCATGTGACTGAAAAGAAAATAATCTGCGACTACATTAACTGTGACTAGGGTAACTGAATATCTAACCTTATGTTGGTTTGCACTTTTATGGATTTCTTATGTGGGTTTTATATGTTTTCAGCAATGTATGAATTATGCTGAGAATTCATCTTCTATTTGATTTGATCTACAGCCTGTGTGCATTTACACTGTAGCAAACCACATCAGGGTTCCCTTGTAAAGTTCCCTTTTCTGGTGGGCCTAATTAATTGACTTTAGATTAATTTAAGCACTAAAAAAAGACTAAACAAGCTGTTCTCTAATTAAACTGATAGCCATGAATTGAAAGCAGTTCATTTTGAAAGGACAAAAACAAATTAAAAAATTATTAAAAAATAACATACTACAAAACAATCAGTAAAAATGTAATTAAAAATGGATCCCTATTTGCTTTCAAACAGTATTTTCTTGTGTTTCAGCCACCTGACCAGTTTAAAAACAATCGTGTAACGAATAATTCATGAATTAATTCATATTTTAAGTCAGTGAATCGTATCGTTCAAAATGAACCAATGTTTACTATGAATCATATCTGTAACCACAGATATGGTGTGAACTGAATTGTTAAAATAAATCGTTCCTCCCCTAGTAAAATCTAAATCTTACTTGTTTAAGATGTAATTTGTTTTGCTAGTTTCACTTGATACAATGAACCATTAAGTTTAAATTTTCTTAAAAACAATTCATGTTCCTTATTACAGTGAGTTATTATCTGTGACGATGCTGCTTTCTATGTCAAGCTTGTTAAGCTACTTTGTCAAAAAAATATTTCATTGGTGAGATTGTGCGTTTTATTTTTTTTTGTTCCAAACAATTCAGTCACTTCTCTGTCGTTGTGCGTAAATTTTATGGTGAGTCAGTCAAAACACTTTCTCAGAAAGATAAGAAACAGTTTCCACAAAGAAAAAGACATTAGTTCTGGGGGGAGTTTAAAAAGGCCTGCGCACATCATTTCTAATGTGATCTTGTCAAATAACATTTTTTGTTAGTTGGTCAGGAGTAGTGATAAACTGTGCAAACCAGTCAGATGCAGTGTGAATCTGAATGATTGATGTGTCAAACTTCCCAGTGATGCTGCACAGAGGGTTGGTTGTTGCGAAAGCTTTGCAGTCATTTTCTGGAATGCCTTTTTATTACTGCAATAACATACACTCTTATTTATAAAATTGTTTTATAAACAAATTAAATTTTGCTCTGGAATTTTTTTTAATTTCACACTGGAACTCAAACATAGGAGGTTCTGTTAGTGATTTTGAAATATTAGGAAGATATAATAATAATAAGCAGGGCAAAAAAAAAGAAAAATTTGTTCTAATTTCTTCACTGGCACCAAAGCCTGAGAGCTTAATTGCTTTGAAATAACAGGAATAGAGGTGAAAACAGGAGGTTAGTATAATGCAGCAGAATTTTTTATGTGTGAGTCAGCATCCTCAACGAAACACACTTCTGCTTTTGGAGAAATTGGAAAAAGTCACCAGCACATTCAACAGCAACACATTAGGCTGTTGAAGCTCCACAGAAGCACAAAAAAAAAAATCACCAAAAACATTTTAATTCTCAACAAGAAGGAAGCAAAATCCTGATACCATCTGACCTGATAAGTGCATCACGCCATCAGATAAATCCACTCTGCTCAAACGTGGGGTCTTGATGACGTTTTCATTTCTTCTCAGAATTTTCTTTCATGCAGGTTTCTATTGACAGGCTTACCCTCCGCCTCCTCTCCCCCTTGCCTTTGAGCTGGTAATATTTCAAAATCAGCACTGCACCAGACCGCCATATCTGTGGTGTTTGTTAGAAAGGGTTGTGTAACCACACGGAGAGTTTCAGATCAAACCATTCTCTGTTTCTTGTAAAGCTTCAGACGCGAGTAAGAACGGTTTCCTCGCACAGACGCTCATGCCAAGACATCAACGTCACAATTTGGGTATTATTCGTGTGCGCGGTCTGCTGGTCAACCCTCAAAGCCTAAATGCTGAGGCATGTCAGTAAATTTGAAACAGGAAATATAGTGAGGTGGATGGGTAACAGAGAGGGTGCCCCTGACTAATATAGCTTCCCTTTATTGTGTGTGTGTGTTTTTTTTTTATTGCTTTTTTTCACATTGATCAGATCATTCCTACAAAAAGTTTTGCTGTCATCTCCCACAGCTTTGGTGCTTTACCCGTCACATCACAAACAGGAAGCAGTCTTCGTCCTCACGGGAGTTTAACGGATGCAGCTGCATCACAATCGAATGCACGGCTATGAACTCATGTCTGGGGTAAATTGTTAATGAAAAAAATATGTTTTATAACTGTCTAGTCCAGCTGCAGCAAAAGACTTCTGAGCTCAAGATTAAAATTTCTAAATGAATTTAAAGTTTTTTCTATTTTAGTTTCGTGTGACAGTACTGGCTGTGGATTTGTCTGTAGCCCACCCAGGTGGATTCTTAGTCAGTTATGAAATTAATGTCTGATCTGGAATTTGCATCAGGTGCTTCACCTCTATTTTTCATAAAAATATATATTTTTTTGCTTATTAAATTTGACTTAGTACAGTTTAGTAGCTTTCTGCAAAAAGCACAAATGTTAAAAATATAAAAACCTACTCTAATATATGTATATTTTACATATTCTTTTAAGATTAAAACTGAGTTTTTTTTTTCAATTCGTAATGGATTAGGACAGGATAAAAACTAGTTGCTTGAAATAACTCCAGTTTGTGACATAACAAGTCTCCATGCTCCTCTACAATTCTGATGCACCCACTTACAGACAAATAGATCCATTAACGTCTTCGTTTTTCTCATCTGAGCTGCCATCTGGTACTATATGGCTGGATAGCTCCGATATGACTCAGCTTTTTTTTTTTTGCTATGCTAATGTTAGTTTGGGGTTGTGAGGGGCTGTAAGCTAGTGGGAGAGTGTGTCATCAAAGGAATGCTGGGATAACAACGCAGGATTTTTACAACAGATAAAAATATAGTTGGAGTAGGACTTTAAAGAAAATAGTTATTTCTTGTTTGCTATTAGTCATTGGAACTTGTTTGTGTCATGGCTCAATAAGTCAATATTTCTTTTCCTTATTTATTTATCCAAAATAATATTTGTAGTACAGTTAAAAGCCCAACACTCTAACAGAACTTAACTTAAAAAAATAAAAGGGATCATTTTGATTGTTTTGTCTGTGTGTGTGTGTATGTGTGTGTACTGATGTCATTCAAGCCCAAAAGTTGACACACTGTGAAAACAAAGGATTTTAGTGACGTACTTTATTGAATTTATTGTTCAAAAAGCTCATTTTGCTCAAATAACTGGCCTCGCTGTCATCTTCAGTTGAAGTCTGAATGCCTGACAGCTTCACTAGACAGATCAGACCACGATGCTTCATTTTGCATGAAAAGGACTCAATGTTTGAACAGAGATGGAGTGTTTTGACCTCACAGACCTCCTAACCCTCCCTGCCTCTGAAGCCTGCTGGCTCCACCGCCAAGCATGAAAACAGGCTACACGTGTGGACGTTTATGTTTGAATACAGTAACAAAGATCTTTTAGCTAATGTGTGTGCACTGGGGTGTGTGAGTGCACTGTTGTGGACTGCACATGTGTATGGGTGTGTTTCCTGTCTGCCCCCGTGGGACACTCACTCTGGGTCTGAGTGCTGATCAATTAGGTCCTTGTGTCAGGGGCTGGAGATGGTGGAAATCCCCCGTCTGCTGTAGCTTCAGTGTTTGCGTGTGTGAGCTAGACTTTTGGCTTTTAAATGGATTTTCCTTTGTCTATAAACAACAAGCAGCAGGGTTTTAGTCTCTATTAAGAAGCGAGGGAGTAAAATTTGATTTTTATTCACTTTTTTTTGTTGGCCATAATCACGGATTTTATGAGTGGAGCTACTTAATGCAATGCTGCTTCACAATTAGTTTATTCCCAACAGTAAATTGGTTTATTCCGAACAGTAAATCAGTTCATTTCCTGCTAAATAGTTGAACATTTTGGAGTAATGTATGAACAACGTCATTGTTCAAAAATCTATTGTAGTTTGGTTGTTTTTTTACACTGTACCCTTTAGAAAAAGTATAAATGAAATGTTATCAAGTACCTTTAAAAACTTACATTTATTTTATTTTTAACAAAATGGTGAATGTTTGAATCAGGTGTGGAGCTGGAGGGCGGGAAACCTGGATTTAAGCAATGAGCTTAATCCAGTGTGAGCTCTTCGGCATGACCCTTCATGCTAGTGTCTAACTGTATAGCAGGGATTGGCAACTCAAGGCCTCGAGGGCCTCTGTGTCTGCATGATTTCCAGATATTGTAATTGAAATGTGTCCCTTGAGGCCTTGAGTTGCCTACCCCTCCTTAGATGCCACAAGGGGACCTATGTCTTGGTCTCCCTGTGCCAGTCCCCAGCCCAGATAAAATACATGGTTGTGTCAAGGGGCTTCTGAAAACTCTGCTGATTTGCTGGGGCGACCTCTGATGATATGTGCCAAATCCTGAACCACAAACTCTTAACTATTAGATATTGCCTTTTTATTATATTTATGAAGGCTTACTGAAGTTAATATTATGACTCAAAAAAACAGAGTCAATACCAAATGTATACTAAATGCATTAATCCACCCAAACAAGAAAAAAACTTGCTCTGTTGACAATGTCTTTCGCCTTTTGTCACAACTGCCCTTACGAGTGGATGTGGGCAAAAAAATATAGGCAATTATGTACAAATATGTACAAGGCGCACGTGACACTAAGCCCAGGAAATCCAAAAATCTGCACCAGTGCATGTGACTAAAGCCCTACATTCTTACTTACTAGCAGTCCACAGGTTAGTTAACTGTTCCACATCATTGACCTGAATAAACCCGACACACAAATCTAGAAACTGGTCTCTGCAGTTATTGGGAATCAGATAAAGTTATAGACGTGACCAGTTTTAATTTCTGAGATTTATAGGATTTCAAATAAAACTTTTGGTGTTCAAGGTCTTTTTTTGTTAACAGTCCGCTGGAACAAGTCCTTGTCTAGCACTTGGGTGGCTCAACATCATATATACACCCATAGTCTAAACTGAAACTGAAAAAACCTTTGCTTAGACAACAGTTTTCTGCTTAGTTTTGGAATGCGGCCTAAACTCCCATCATATTTCTCAGAAACCACTAAAAACGTCAGAATTTAGAATGGAATTCAAGCAAAGGATTCATTTACAAAGACGTTTCTTTGGAAGTGACTCACCATGTTGAGCAGTGGGTTTCATAATTGGTCTCGTCCAAAGATGTAAAACCACCAAAACATGTATAAATGTAATCATGTTCTTTCTAATTTTTGCACATAATAGCCAAAAAGCCACAGCTCGAAAACAGAACGAGAATAAAGGATTACAATTCAGAGGATGAAAAGAATAAGTATGTTTCTTGTTTTTTGGAAAATTCAAAAAACCTATTTCTTGGTTTAAGGCCTGCTGAGTTCTTCGGGAAAAAAAAAAGAAATTCACCTTAAAAATGTTGGAAAAGCTCAAAAGCAGCACATTTAAAAGGCTTGAAACTGTTTCGACACCACATACTTGTGTTTTTTCCAAGCGCTCACACACATGTACACTATGGTGTAACAAGTAGTTACCCTAAACATAGAGCTTAAGTTAGCCCAGCATGCAGTGGAGCCAAACACTAAGCTTACAATTCTATCTGCGGCAACAAAATATTTTAATGTAAACTATCAACTTTAATGTTCATAATACCATTTTTGCTTAAATTCAAATGAAAACAATTATCCATTTCCTTAAACCCAAGTGAACCAATTGCTTTAGATATTGGTTTCAGAAGAGTGTTTTGTCAAATTTACTTAATAAATAAAGTCATTCACTCTAGTTTGAAATTTTTATTTTGAAGTTTAGCTTTTTTTGTTTTCTGGTTATACAAATTGGGGGAGGTAGGTGGTACGATTATATGTTTTAAAACAAGGTAAATTATTTTAATTTAATTAGATTTCTGATTTTTTGCATTATTAGGGCTGTAGTTTTGAATGATAGGTGGGTGGAGTCAACGCAACCCCTGTTCTTAGCTTTTTGGATATTTATGCCACAGAGTAAAGGTGGGTGGAGCTAACTCTGTGTTGGGCTACATTTTCGTCATTTTGGAATCCTGTGTGTGACTGTCAGCAATATCTGTCTAGTTTGTGTGGTTTTTTATCAGCTTTTTTAGAGGTAACATATCAACTGATGTTCACTAGGTGTTTTTAATAAATACTGAATTGATTTTTTTAAATATATTTTTGCTTTATCAATATATTGAAAATTTGTAAAACCAAAACAACATTTAATCAAAGAAAAGATGAACTCTTGTTTCAGGTATTTCAATTCAAATTTCATCCAGAAATGATGTTCAGTTTTGAGCTAAAAAGTGATATTTGATGATGTGTTAAATTGAGTGTGTCTCCCCCCCTTCAAAGTGTCCTTGTGCGGTCGCACTTGTTGCATATATGGAAGCTGCTCCGGGGCGAACACACGCCTCTTTCTTTTCCTGATCAGAGTGAGCTAAGGATGTGGGCCGAGCGCCAGGTGCCTCTCATGTTTGGAAGAGCAAACAGGCTCGCGTCTTTGATGGAGAGGAGATCAAAGCAGAGGACACATTCTACGTGGCTACGCTAAGGTCGCCGCAGTGCAGCCCTTCTGCCATGTTTTACACTGCAGCTAGGAGACTCAGAGTACACACAATGCTGGGCGGCACATGTGTGTGGTTGCTTTAATTCTCTGACATGCTACAGTTAACCATGAACATTTAAAGGTCTTTCTTCAAAATAAGAGCAAAATAAAACGTGTCGGTTTGGACCACAGAATCAGAGGAAGCAGATATTAAATGTTTAAGAACATTTTCCATGTCTTGTTTGGCCAATATAACCATGTCTGTGTAGTTGTGGATCATACTTCGATGGAGATCAAATAGATTTAAAGAAATATTTGTCTTCATTATTCCCATTGTTTGTTTTTCTGATCTTTTTTCTCCCCCTAGATCCCAGAGAACATGGGTCGAAAAGCATATAGTATTTAAAAAAAATAATACATGTTCTCAAAAGGTTTTTAGGATGAAAATATATATTAAAAAAAATTAAGATAGATTTTTTTAACTATTATGACAGAAGTTAAATCCTTGAAATGGACAGAATGGGTTTGCTTGTTTGTCATTTATGCACTTTAGTATTCCACTGCAAAACATGTTTGCAGCAGCTTTTTAAAAAAGCGTGACCATTTTGCAAAGTACCCACACCTACTGTGTAATTTTCTCTGAAGATTTCCATTTATTGTGAACTATGAAAAACATCAGCAGTAAATACACTCAGTTATATTTTGGGTGCATGTCATCTCCGTGAGCTGTGGTAAAATGCATCTGTATGTTGCAAATAGGGTGATTTTTTTTTTTTTTTAGTTCCTGTGTGGTGGGCTGACTGAATGTAAATGCTTAAACCCATGGAAGAGAGTAAAGGAGGCGCCGTGGGCACATGCACGGAGAAAGGTTTAGTGTGTGACAAACAGAGCAAGGTCAGGTCCCACCTTTCCTCCGCTGGAGTGACAGCTGCAAGCTGTCCCGAATCAGCTGCACCTCCTTACGATGAGAGAGTGGTGCAGTCGGGTGCCCCCCGCAGCAGTAGAAACCTCCAGCGGGATCTGTGTTTGGATGCTGCCCGGGCTCCATGTGCACCGTCTGCTCTGACCGCGCGTCTCTGTGTGCCGGCTGTTTGACAGATGAGGCATACCAGAAACTGGCGGTGGAGACGATGGAGGAGCTGGACTGGTGTCTGGACCAGCTGGAAACCATCCAGACGTATCGCTCTGTCAGTGACATGGCCTCAAACAAGGTAAGGGGAGCCACGTTTGTTTCTGTTACAATCAAGAGTCCTGTATACAGTTTTTGAAAAAAAGATGTCTTTAAAAGTTTTGAAAGCTTCTTTTTTTTTGTTGTTTGTGGAAAAACGTTTTGCTCTCTTAGCTCTAAGAAGGGAGGAATTCTGCAGAGGGCATTAATCTTAGAGCATAATAAACAATCAAACAGCAGCATGCAAAAACTGAAGATACTGTCTCTGAACTTAGCTTGACCTAAGCAAAGCGTTCTGTCAGATCTGAACCTGTGCAGCACTCTGAGCAGAAGGGGGCTGGTTAAACAAAGATGGCTTCAGTCAGCATTAATTAACTTTTAAAGCTGCTTTCATTATACTGCAAAAATAATAACAACAGCAACACTTATAAGTCAATAATATAATGATTATGGTCTTGTTTGGGTGGGAATATGGGTCCATTTTTGCTTTATTTTTATTTATTTGGACACAACCAAATTTATTTAGATTTGTGCTGAGTTTACACCTTGACTCAAAATTGTGTTTTTGTTGTTTTTAACTTGTTCACTGCACATGTTGGGTTGGAGATGTGAAGGACTCTAAGCTAGCAGAACAGTGTGTAAACAAATGAATAATGGGAAGAGGGGGTGGGATGACTCTGTGCCAGTGGTCAAATTTCAGTTTTTGTTTTTTTGAGTTTCTTTTTTTATTTTGGCTAAAACACTGCATAATCACAATTAAAAGACCACAGGGAACGCTTTTAGAACATATCAATCAAAAGATGATCGGAGTGGGACTTTAACTATGTCACATCTGTAACTTCAGTCTAAATTTGGAGCTTATTTTTGAGCTATAGTGCTGGCTTGACATAATCTGATTTGTTTTAACGCCGTTATGTCAAGATTTTGGAAGCGGCAAAAACACAAAAGCTTTTTGTCAAAATTTGAAAACAAATTTTAGCGTGTAATTTAACGATCAACAAGAAATGCAGGTTTAGCAGAAACAGTTGTTTTTCCTAATGAAAAACAGTTAATGAATAAGAAGTGCATGTGCACATGAAATTAAATGAAAAGCATTTATGCAAACATTGCACTTTGATTTTTTGTCAAAACAAATGATTGGTGATATAAACTTTGGTAAAGATGCAGTTAAAAAACACTGACTGCCTGGCTTTAATTTTAATATAGATATAAATTGATATATTTTAAACATGAACAAAAATATTGATGAGTCACAGTTTAGGGTGCTATCAAAGGATTACTTGCAGTGACGATTATTCCTTAAGGTTTGTGGTCATCCACATTAAAAACTGTATAAAACTAATGAGTTAAAGATGAAACAGTTAACAAAATTAGTTTTTCATCTTTTCACATTTTTCTGAATTATTTATCTTACCTGTTTTTTTTTGTCGTTGTTTATTTTCATCCACTGCTCTATCAATTGTATATAATGGAATTAGGAAAAAAATCTGCCACACGAACGTCAGAAAAAGTGCATTTCTCATAAAAATGAGCAACAGGATACAAGAAATCCCACAGCGGGCCAAAAAACAATAAACTGAAACAAAGCGGGACGACGTTTGTGTGTGAGGGAGAGTCTGAGTGTGTGAGGGATCCTTGCAGCCGCCCGACAGAGTGACTCTGCTCTTCTCTTCCCTGTTTCCTTCCTGACCCCCCGCACTTCATTCAGATGACAATGGACGTCCCATCATGGCCATTAGGATTGTTAATGGTTGTTTATCCCATTACTGTCGTCATACTCAGACGTATTCGCTGCTGACAGTCAGCGGGACTGCTCTCAGTTCAGACACATGATGATACTGAATCACAGAGTAGCCTGATACCAGTGGGTCCATTCTGGTGCAATCACACATGCATAAAACAGACAGCTGATAGTAATGTCCTCTATCCTTCATCTCTTTTGATTATATAATTCATTCTAGTTTAGATGAACAAATCCAATAAAATTTAAAGTAATAAAAATTGTGTTTTTAACATGTTCTTGTGATATTTTCACATGATAGAGGGAAAACATAAAGAAAATAAGCTATATTTCTGAGTATATCTTTGTTCAAATCATTGTGAAACAGGAGCAGATGAAAAACTGCAGTTTGACAACAGTTTAGGTTGTGACGTAGAAGCCACAAAAGGACCACAAACTCTCTGCTGGGCCATAACATTCTTATCCCCAAGTTGTCACATACTGGCATGTGGTTAACTGTAATACCTCGATTCAAGGTATTATCGAGGGGTTAGCACACAGATGATGTTTTTTTTTACTATATTTTCAAGAATTAAACAATTTTATTTTAATTTGTCAAAAATGTGGGAATGGCCAAGAGACAGCACTTTAAAGCCCCATTTATAGAGGTCAAAAGCCAACAAAAGTCGATTTAAGGTTTGGTTACCCTTTAAGGACTCCTCCGCATCACTTTTTGACATTTTGGGTGTCCACAACTTGTCGCTTTTTGACATGCTGGCTTTAAATCAGGGATCCGGTCATTTTGTTGAACGCAGTACTAGACGTGGACCAACAAATAGGTTTGTTCACAGTTTCTGAGGTTGCCCCACTTGTATTTGCCCACACTGGCTTAAGTGGACACTGAGTGTTGTTTAGGCTCGCTATGCTATTCAGCCTCCTGGTGAAGAGTGGAGCTTGCTAGCTTGCTACAGAGGATCTTGCTTGCTCAATACAGAGGCGCTCGCTAGCTTAATATAGTGGAGCTTTCTGGGTCAACACATCAGAGCTCACTTACTTTGCCAAAACCCAGCTTGGAATGAATACAGTAATTCTGTTCTAGTATTTCTATTCTAACTTGCTACAGTGGAGTTCACTAGCTCAATACAGAGGTGTTTGCTACAGCAGAGTTCGGTAGTATGCTACAGTATAGTTCACTAGCATGCTGCAGGGGAGCTTGTTATCCTGAGACTGAAGAGCTAACTACGCTGTCCACCAGGCATCTGGCTAGCATAGCGAGCTAACCCACTGAGTCCCTAATTAGGTAAATGTGGCAAACATGGGTTGGACCACCACAGAGACTGCGCCAACCCATTCTTTTTCTGCCCACTTTTAAACCATATGGGGCCCACTCAGCCTTGCTGGCTGGATCCCGTTACCCTAACCCTTGCTTAGTCCGTGTCCCGGTACCGGTTTGAGGGTTGATTTAATTGGAACGTCAAAACACAATGAGTTGGGGACACCCGAAACATCAAAGAATGTCATGAAGGGTCCTTAAACCTTCATCAAAATGAGAACTTGGGAATGAGAATGTTGGCTGCGCTTCATAATGTTAAGTTGTAAACTAACGTTAGAGTGTAAACAAATGGATGATGGGAAATAGTGCAGTTCAAATTTCAAATGAACTGCTTTGGCTTTGCAGATACGATGTCCTTGAAAATGACTTTTGCTTTTTAATTGACTGAAAACAGCCTAATGAGAATTAAAAGACCAACTGATAATAATAACAAATTTTTCTTTTTTTAATGGCTTACATTGAAACTCTGGAAACCTTTTAGATTAATAGCATTTCTTTAGAATCTTGAAAACTGAGATGTAGTGAAAATATCAAAAAGCCTGAAACTCGGATTGTTGACAGTGCAGGGTATCAGGTGGCCCGACGTGCCGGTTGAGTATTATGTCTTTTGTCCCATAGCTGTGACTTTGTGAAGGCAGTGAATGGGCCACTACACGTCAGCATGTGTGGGTAAAACAATAATAACCTCAGTCTAACATGTTTGTGTGGCGTGCCTGCCCTGATTGTATCTACGTGAGGTGGAGAACGTATGTCGCCGTGTGTCTGCACACAGAGCAGGTTAATCCCACCCCTATCTTAGCCGTGTCCTTGTTTTTACAGTAACCCGAAACATAATACAAATGCAGCTTCTCTGTTATGTGGGCTCCCTGCCTGTCTCTGTTAACAAGAGCCTGTCGATGGGAGAATGTGACCCTTGTACACGGAATGTATTGAAGATGATGTGGGAGAAAAAAAAAGAAAAGTAATTTAAGTCTTTGTAGTGTATGAAACATGAGGACAAGGATCGACTCCAAGGTGAAGCGCCAGATCTGCTGCTGTGCACTTGTCCTACGTGACTGGTTCTTGTGTAATGCATGGCTGATATGGAAGGATTACGGTACATTGCATGTTCTTCATCAGCCTCTCTTGTTGCAGTTTTTAAACATAGAGATAAACTGCCATTTCATATTTGTTTGTTTATGAGACATACTTTGCTTTGGATACACCACAAAAATAAGCGCCTTAGAAATAAGTCAAACTTTCTCACCTCATTGGCAGATTTTATATATTAAACAAGCAAAAAATATATATTTTTCCAAAAAAGTGATTATTTTTCTTTTTACTTGATGATTCAGTTGTTGCAGTTTACAATATTTACCAGTTAATTTCATTTTTGTTTTTGAAAGGATCTGAAATGAAAAAGATGACATACATAGTCTGTTAGTCATCATCACTGTTATTCTTTATGTAGCAGAGTTGAAGGAGCCTTTTTGAAGGCTCACTGCTCTTAATCTGTCTTTGGAGCTGGGAGTGTGCAGTGATCACATCCTTTTGTGAAACAGGATATAAAGACGGACAACTCATATTAGTTTCACACATATTTTCTTAATTATGATCAGTGGAGAAGTCATAAAGAAAAATCCCTAATTTCTTAACGGGGTGATGTCATATTACATCCGCCCAAAGTGTTTGCAAAACTCAGAACGGATTTTTGGTTTCAAAAGTCTTTACAGAAGTTGTGGCTGTTTACAGAGACTGAGCTGTAAAGTGTGCCTGGATGTTGGACATGTCTGCTCTGTGAACAGAGGGAGCTTTGAGACTGTTGCTGCAAACCTGAGATGTCCAAATCTGATTTCTTGAGATGGTTTGACTTCATCATCCGTTTTTTTGTTTTTGTTTAGCCACAACTCATCCAAAAGAAAATCTATTCATCCCAGTGATCTGTGAGATTTTAGCAGAAAAATAGGGCTGTGACTGCCAGCTGCAGGCGGTGAGAGAAGCGCAGAGGCAAGAGGCGGGTCTACCCCCAAGAGGGAGTGTGTATGAAGCAGATCTCTATCAACACACACAACACTCAGACACATTCAGCCTCATGCACAGGGGGTGAGGTAAAGCCGAGTCAGATCTCACTTCCCAAAGTGAGTCACTAGAGCAGTGGCGTTTTCTTAGCGTCAGAGAGCCCAGACTTGCTTCTTTCACTCATGCTGTAGTCAGAGTTTGACTCCTTACCGAACAGAAGCCCCGGTCTGCTCTGCAGTCTACTCTCAGAAATAATGGGTGCCTGCTGTTTTGATAGAAAAGACAAGAAACCGGGGAAGCTAAACTTTTGGAGAAAGGTGAGTTTTTTGTTTTTTTTCCCCTCAATTTTCTACTTTTTGTTTTTAAAATCATCCACTAGGAATCATAGTTGTTTTATTTTTAAAACCAAAAAAAGTAATTTTGGGGTTTTACTGTTATTGTTATATTATATTTGTACAAAGAGCCAGTCAGAACTTCAAACTTTATCTGTGGATTTTGACCATCTTTTGGTCAAAAAATGAAAAACTAAAAAAATAGACACAAATCTTGGAGTAAATTCAGAAGTGACCACAACTGTGCATTTTCAGCGGCTTGTTTGGTTGTTTTATTAATTTGTGAACTTTTAAAAAGATGGAATTAAATGAAAATTGTTGTCTTTCTAGACAGGAAAGGACAAATGTTTTGTAGTTTGTTGGTTCCTTTCTTGTTAAGTAATGTATATGGGTGGCAAATTTAGGTGGAAGTGTGTACTTTTTGGAAAAAAAATGCACATGGAGCATAACAGTTCTAAGAAATATGAAGTTTGCGTGTTTGTCTAAAACAGACGTGTTTCCTAAACTGAAGAAATCCAGTTTGCTAAACTGAAAAAAACAGGAAGCCAAGACAAATTTAAACTAGAACTCCTAAGTTTAATGACAAATCTTGAAGCTGTTATTCATAATTTTTGACTCGGGTCGCTTTAGGTGAACAGGAGAAGAGGGTAGTTGTTGTGTAAAGTTTGATTCATCATTAAATACATGTTTTCCTGGTTAGAAGTACATTTTTTGTTCTTCTAAAGTAACATTTTTTAAACTGTGGTATTACATTTTAATTTAATTTTTTTAAAGTAATCTAGTAATTTTGATGAATTTATTTCAAGCCAAAACACCTGTTTGCATAGAGGCCTTTGCCAACTATGTGAATGGAAACACATTTGTCTACAAAACCATTCTGCTCCTTCCATTCTTTATTTTTTTCTGCTATAAGGTTTAGATTTAAAGACATAGGGATACATTAAAAATCATGCTCAGTGTATGTCAAAGGAAGTGAGAGGTGGTTTTGTTCTTTCAGATGGCTGCACCTTTACCTAACAGAAAATAGTTAATACGTAAGAGGTGCTCTTGATGTGAGAGGAAGAGGTCAAAAAATTATTGTTGCTCCAATGACTATAGTCATTTGATAAAGGAAAAAAAATGTAAATAACTAGGAAATATTGAGTGAATTTATAAAAAGTTTCTCAAATAGATCTAAATCCTCAAAAAATGATGAAAATATACAAGTTAACTGAGAAACTTTACAGTATTATTGAGGTTTTTTTCATACTTTAAAATTCAAATTGGTAAAAAAATAAATAAATAAATAATAAAGGTAAAAATTTAGGTTTAAGGAAGACAAAGTTTTTAACAAGTTTTTGAACAGCAACAACCTCCTGACTGTCATGGTCTCTCAGGAGCGGAATGATTACAGTGCGCCCACTAGTGGTGGTGAGATGCAACTTCGGTCTGGTGAAATCTTCAAAGAAGAGAAAGGAGACTGGAGATTTTCACATTGAATTCAACATATTGTGTCACGTGTCCAGATGGGGTTCAAATATTTATTTTATCTTGAATGGATCTTGTATGGTAATATTTTGAGCTTAAAATGAAATAAAGGATCTTAAAGGTGAGTTAGGGGAGGAAGAAAAGATGGTGTTCGTGAGGTAGGGAGGGCTTAATCTGGGTCTCGTGTCGGGGGGAGACTCTGCCTCCATGCCTACCTGTGTGCCTGGCTGCCCTGCACACTGAGCTGTCTGATGCGATCATGTCTGAATGGAGGCGCTCGGCTCTCCGTGTCCCCCTCCATTCACCTCCTCTGCCTCTGCTCGAGCAGCTCTGCTGAATCAACCCTGTGAAGAGGACAGGGAAGGAGAGTGGCGAGAGCACGTGATGGTAAAAGGTTATGAGAGAGAAAAAGAGTGAGGAAACAGCAGGGGGAAAAAAAGCTGCTTCTTGTGTCCTGCTGGCACGTGACATTTCAGCATCAGCTGTACTTAAATGCAGATAATAGCCTTTTAGGCTGCAGTTGTGAGTCTGCAAGCATGTTGCTGAGGCATTTCTTGCAGCCTCCAGGGAAGCACGACTCCTCCACACATTGCAAAGAAGGCATCTCCCGCTGTTATTTCTGGTTTCCCTTATATATTATGCAGTGAGCTGTTATATAAAGAGCTGCCTCCTCTTTTTTTCTCACTTTCTACCTCCTCGCTTCTGGTTTTTTCCCTTGAGTGGGAAGATAATCCGGAATCCTCTGCGGAAAGCTTTGATCTCCTAAGCATCTCCCGAGCTTGTACACAGCATCGGACCTGAAGGCTCTCGGAGAACTGCTTTCAGTTTTCAATGGATTCGATCTGACTAGACCAGAAGTGTGCTTTCTTTCAGACATCCTTGAGAGCTTTACAAAGCTGCACCTTCAAATGGATCAGTGGTTCTGATGTTACACTACGTCTTGCATGTGGGGGGGGGGATCAACCCCTTCTCCAAGGGCACCCCATCGATTCTGCCATAGAAGCAGACAGATAGAAAGATTGATGACCGTTGGTCATTGGCTGCCTCTAGAGAAATTGACATGTAAGTGGCGGAGAGTGAAAAATGGACAAAGCATAGAAAAGAGATGGAGGGAGGGTAGACTTCAGAAGATTTGAGCTGAGGCGACGTGTGTGGTGTCCTCGTGACGGCTCAGCAGCAACAACACATGTCTGTCTGGGAAGGAAAAAACTCCTCTCGCTTCCTTTCCTTGCCTCCTATTTTTTAAGAGCTTCGCAACTAATGCTGTTGCCATGGCGTCGGGATGTTCTGCTATTTGGCAAAAACACGCTCTCTCTCCCTGGCAGACAGAAAGAAAATATCCACCAAATTGGGGACGGGTGCAATTATCCGCCAATTTTTTTTATTTTTGTCACCTTCTCACTCTGCCTGTTAAAAAAAGCACCCGCCAATGTTATTATGGGATGCAGACAATGAACAGGTCCGCGCAGTAGCTGCGGCACTTGTCAGGGGACAGATGGGAATGGAAGAGGTGCGAGCGATAATGGAGATAAAAATATAGACGATTCCTCAGAATGAGCCGTTTTCAGCCTCTGCTGTTTCATTGAGAGTGGTTGGGATTCTTTCACAAAAGCGGGACATTAAAAACTGAAGCTGGGAATTATCTGGGATAGTAATTCACTGTAATAGACGCTCAACTCCAAAAACTCACAGATCCATGAACGCTAAGCTGTAATTAGGGCTCCCCTTCTCCTGGTTTCTGTCAAATCATGTGTTTCATCTACAGTGTGGTTGCTATGGGATGGCAGAATAGAGCGGGGCAAAAAAAGAGACAGAGGAGGGAAGGGGGAGGGAATTCATCGAGAGATGAGGGGGGAAAAAATCGCAGGGAAGGGGGGAGTGTGTGAGCTATAGCGGCGAGCATTGAAGCAAGACAAATCCAGTGGAGGAACCCCCCTCCAGTCAGATGAACATCACTGCCTGGCTTCCTCTCCTCCTCCTCCTCCTCCTCCTGTCTCCGTGTTTTTTCCCCTCCTCCCTTCCCTGTTTCCTCTCCATTATTCATCAGTGCGCAGAGAGTCCCCTGCTCTCGGCTCCAGCTGCTGCTCCGTAGCTGGATCTCCAAGCTTTGCTGCAGCATTTTATTTTATTTTATTTTTTTTTGCTCGTCCGTCCATCATGGAGACTCAAAGCTCGCCCTTTTCTGCGGCTAGGAGGAAGAGTAACCCCAGCTGCTTTCTGCACTTCTGAGAAGAACAAGGGAGGAATAGATTTTTTATCCCGAAAGATTCCTTGATTTTTTTTTTCCTGTTGGACTACAGTTCTGGCTTTGTGTGGGAACAACACAAAAGGGTCCAAAATGCCTGAAGCCAATTACCTGCTGTCGGTGTCTTGGGGTTACATTAAGGTGCGTTGAGCTTACCTGCGTAGCTGGTTGGGATCCCGCTCTCAATCATCCGTGTGTGTGCAGTTATTAAAGGCTTATTAGGAAATACTTGTCAATAATATTTGCTGCTTTTCTGCAGGATTGTGGGTTTCGATATGATTGCATGCACAGATTGTTTCCTTGATTTGCAATAGAGGTGGATGGGGTGTCTGACAGAATGGTGTTTTGAGGCTCAGGCTCCATCTTGAGCTTCTGCAGAGCCGTGTTTGTGTTTGGATTCAATGTGTGTGTGTGCACATGCACCCGTCTGCCAAAAACATCTGCCGGTGCAGTGTCTGGATCTCCATGTACCAAATCCAAATGTCTATTTTCATCAAAAATCTACAGTTGTTCAGAATATATGAACGGAAAGGGTGGAGATATATTGCTTTTTCTTAAATTCCTGCACACTAATTTCAAGTGAGAAGCTGGACAGGCTGAAAAATGGATCCAGTTGGTAATTTAAGAGGTTTTAAAAGCCGTTGGGGCCCCCCCACTTGTGACATAATGATGCGAGCATCATAATTATGTTGAGGGTAAATAATGGGGAGGAAATACACAGCGTCCCCCACTGATTTTTGTGCTGTAATAAAATAATTTCTTTTTTTTTCCTGATATCTTTTGCCATCGTTTTTCTCAGGTTATCCCTTACAGTAAAAGGAAAAATGACGACATATTTCTCTTCTTCTCCCCCCACCATCTTCTTTTTGTCTCCTACAGTTCAAGAGAATGTTGAATCGGGAATTGACGCACCTCTCTGAGATGAGTCGGTCTGGAAATCAGGTTTCCGAATTCATCTCGAACACCTTCCTAGGTAAATGGACTCACATGTTGCATCAAAATAACATCATCAAATCCATTTTTTTCCTTCCCAGCAGCACGTACTTGTGTCAATCAGAGCTTCATGCTAATATTCAAATATAATTTTTGCAAAGGTTCAGGTTTCCTCTATTTCTCTGCCGGAGACTCAGAGTTATTCATGGTGTTGAGCTGTACTGGCTGGCTTTCCTGTGGGGGCGTACCATATAAAACTGCGCCATGAAGCAAAGTCGAAGTGATCCAGTTTGAAAAAGGCTTTAAGCTGATTTTTTTAACAAATGAAAAAATTTGGAGTTGTCGCAGAATTTGGAGCTTTCAAGATTGAGTTTACGTTATATGTTTTTAGGATTAATTATGCACAATCTAAAGGTTGAATTTGATTCATTTTTACATCTATGAGTGACAACTCCAGAGTGTACGACTTATTTTTGTATCGGAATCAATTGTTTATCTATAAGGGGAAAAAAAACCCACAAACCAATAGAATAATTAATCAGCTTTTGTAGGTTAATCGACTTTGTTTTTTTACTTTTCATGAGAAAAATGTCATGATTTAAGGAGACGGATACTTCAAATGTTAGCCAAATAAAAAGTCTCTGACAAATGTGCAAGATGGCTTACTGCAGAGATGAAAAAAAAAAGGTACAGAGGAACCCCCTTGGCTGGCAGCGAGATAAACTTGACAGCTTGGGTGACTCATGCCCATCTTAATGCAACTCTGTCAGCAGGGACACCTTGTTGTCTGTTTGCCTTTTCCTCCTGCTCACTGACCCAAAAATCCAGACAGAGAAGGAGCTTTGATGAGAAAGAAAAGAGGGGTTAAATGGGTGCGGCTGGTAGAATTAGTTGGAAAAAATGGCTGACGGGGCACATCTGTGTGTCCTCAGCTGACCGGCAACCACCACTAATCCTTCAGTTCATCCATCAAAAAAAGCTAAACAAGCTAAACTTAATGAAGCATTGGTTTTGGATCAAAGAAATGAATCCACCTTATCACTCCATCAGTCGTTGAAGTCCATCTGTTGTTAAAAGTTTACCACAAGTCAACCAATTTTCATCAATTAATGACACTTCCTCTATTAAATGTGTGGATCTGCAGCTTTTAAATGGTTAATGAATCAATCTATTTTTTTCTGCCCCTCCTCCACTCGCTGTAAGCTTAATTCCCTTTGATTGACCCGAAGCAGAACCCACCTGCTCTAATGCATCTGCGCCTTTCACCAGAGCGCGTATGGAGGAGGATGAAAACCACAGATATGAAAATGAAGCAAACGTGGGAGGCGACAGGATGCAGAGAGAACAGGAGACAAAGAACAGAGCATTTCTTTGGTTGTCTGCTGCTTTTTATGATTTCATTAAAAAAAAAAAACAACAACAGCAAAAGGGACAAAACTGAAAACGTATTTTTATTAGTTTTTCTGACTCGATGACACATTAAACTCACATTGAATCAGGTGGAAAGCAAAAGCTTACATCCTTGGTGTTGAAGTGGGTGGGGCATGCAGCATTTTCTGCTGGGGTGTCAAGCATACAGCCCCCCCAGCTGGTTGAATCCGGCCCAGTCATGAAGTGAAAAAATTATAAGGATGTTGATGAAAAAAGCAAGTTTCAAGCCCATTCCTTTGACGAGTTATGGTTCTTTAAAGAAATGACCGCAATGTGCAATTCTGCCACTAGGGAAGCAAAGGAAACACAAGACTGGCATAACAAGAGATCAAGAAATACGTATAACTAAAAAAGTAATATTAGGTGAAAAGACTACCAGGTAGGAGACCTCTGGTTTCATGTATATTGACTCACAGGTGAAAAAGAAAAAAGTTGTAACAAGCCTATACTGTTAACGGGTCAGAGGGTAAGGCAGAGGTAATGATCTCGAGCTGTAATAAATTGCATCATGATGTATTGCTCTTCCCCTCATTTCCCACACATGTCTGCGAGCGCCTAATTGGCCATTCTCGATTACCAGAGGAGAACACAGCCAAAAGCTGGACGGAGAGAAAGGCAGAGACAACAGAGCAGGAGGGGGAAAGTGATTATTTGAATTACGTTTGGTAATTGAATAACCCTCCACGGGGGAAGGCGGCATAGGCCGTGAGCTGAGTCGACTCTCGTGTGGATGCGCAAATAGTCATTTTCTGAGAATCTCAATAAGTTCTCAACACTGTTGTGTTCTTGATTTTATCTTGAAAGAAATAATAAGAACAAAAGCTACAATTTTTTTTCTTTCATCGTGTATTATTGAACTTTAAGATTAGTTACCTAACATTTTATATTACATTCTAATTTTTGAGGCTAAAGCCGGTATGTCAATGAGCTGATGCGTTAGACTGAAAAAAAAGTGAAGATGAGATGTGAGCCACCAGCTGTGAGGCTGAACAGTGGGAGCTCAGAGACTTTACAGGTGGGCAAGAAGGAAATGAACAGACGAAGGACATGTGATGAAGGAATAAGTGGCTGACTCAGTAGATGCCACAGAAATGATTTACTCCAGGTGTGTTTCTATAGCCCACCTGACTTCTCATCCAGCCAACATGTTGCACCTGCTTCCCCTTTTCTGTTCAAAACACTGACTCACTCTCCAAGATGAGTTCCCAGTTCCTAACAAAAGACAAATCTCTCATTTGTCCAGACAAACAGAATGAAGTGGAGATTCCATCGCCGACGTCCAAGACACGAGAGAAGAAGAAGCAGCAGCAGAAGCAGCAGCTGATGACGCAAATCAGCGGCGTCAAGAAGGTTTCTCACGGGCCCCTGCTCTCCAGCAGCAGCATATCTCGCTTTGGCGTCAAAACCGATAAGGAGGAACTGCTGTCCAAGGAGCTGGAGGAGCTAAACAAGTGGGGACTGAACATCTTCACTGTTTCGGAATACTCCAACAACCGACCACTCACCTGTATCATGTATGCCATCTTCCAGGTACAGAAGGCCCTGCTTTCATCTGAATTACATAACACTTTTGTTCCATTGTTCACCGTTTGTGTTTAAGCTGATCTCTAATTAGAGATAACCCACATGTTTTCACAGGAGCGAGACTTATTAAAGACATTTAAGATCCCGGCGGATACATTTGTTGCCTACATGATGACACTGGAAGATCACTACCATTCAGACGTGGCTTACCATAACAGCCTGCACGCTGCCGATGTAGCACAGTCCACACACATACTCCTCTCTACTCCCGCTTTGGACGTAAGTGTCTATTTTAACATGGAGATTTGATCTCCCTTAAATTGACATTCCACTTTAAAATCATTTAATCTTTTGTTATATGTTTTTTCTCGCAGGCGGTGTTCACAGATCTTGAAATTCTTGCAGCCATTTTTGCTGCTGCTATCCACGATGTAGATCATCCTGGAGTATCGAACCAATTCCTAATCAATACAAGTAAGTTCAGCTTCCCTCTTTATAGCCTCTATAAACATTGATATTTGGTCATATAAAGGCACAAATCTGCTAAATTAGTTAAAAATCTATAATTTTTTTCTTTTTTACTTTCTGTCCAGACTCTGAGCTGGCACTGATGTACAACGATGAGTCAGTACTGGAGAACCATCATCTGGCTGTGGGCTTCAAGCTGCTACAAGAAGACAACTGTGATATCTTCCAGAACCTCACCAAGAAGCAGCGACAGTCCCTGCGCAAAATGGTCATTGACATGGTAAGACATTTACATTCATGTGTTTAATCTAGAAAGGGAATACATTTTTCAGATCACACTATATGCTGATGATGCTCTTCTTCATGCAGGTTTTGGCCACAGACATGTCCAAACACATGAGCCTACTGGCCGATTTGAAGACCATGGTGGAGACGAAGAAGGTCACAAGCTCTGGAGTGCTGCTGCTGGACAACTACACAGACAGGATACAGGTACGGCTTACTTCAACTCCAAAAATAGTAGTTCAGAGATGGTGTTTGGCTTTCAATCGGAAGATCACAAGTTTGGTTCCTGCTTTGGCTGCCCAAATGTTTAAGTGTTTTTGGGCAAGACACTGAACCCCAAACTGCTCCTGGTGGATATAGACGTGTGTTTGGCAGTGGAACCGCCATCAGTATATGATGTGTGTGTGCATGAGTGAATGGGACTGTGACTGTAAAGCACTTGGGCCTTCAATGAAGGTAGAAAAGCCCAATACTGTAGAAGTATTAGCATTTACTGTTTTGTGTCTTTTTAGAAAATTTAAATGGAACCTGACAAAATCTGGGCACTAAACAGTATAAATGTCTGTCTCAATTCCAGGTGCTGCGTAACATGGTGCACTGTGCTGACCTGAGCAACCCCACAAAGCCTTTGGAGTTGTATCGTCAGTGGACCGACAGGATAATGGAGGAGTTCTTTCATCAGGGAGACAGAGAGAGGGAGAGGGGCATGGAGATCAGCCCCATGTGTGATAAGCACACAGCTTCTGTAGAAAAGAGCCAGGTATGCAGTTAAAAAAATAAAAAATAAAATATTGGCTGGAACCACAAAAGCACGTACCCTCAACTCCACTTTTTGTCATTTCCAGGTGGGTTTCATTGACTACATCGCACATCCTCTTTGGGAAACCTGGGCAGATCTGGTACATCCTGATGCTCAGGATATTCTGGACACATTGGAGGATAACAGGAACTGGTACCAGAGTATGATACCTCAGAGTCCTTCGCCACCCTTCTACGACCAGGGCACCCATGGACACAGTGGAGGCACAGGAGGACAGGGAGGAGGAGAGAAGTTTCAGTTTGACGTAACATTGGAGAAGAGGACTTGGATGGAATCGAAAGAGATGGCGAAGGGGAGGACGAGGAGGAGGAGGTGGATAGTCTTGCAGACTCTCCTCCCCCGGACTACTTGGACAATCAAGCATCGGAGGACAACGAAATGGTTGAGCCCATGACAGCGATAGAGATCGTGACCCATGAGCCGTCACCCACAGACACATAGGGCTTCCATGACCAGGATTGTACGGTGAATTCTTTTGAAAGGAGGGAGATCCTCATGCATCAGTGCTTTTAATTGAGCCCAAGCAGGCAAGGGCTTAGATTCGGCCCACAGGGGAGCATACTTGGGTGTTTGAAGCGGGAAATGGACAAACAGTTTCCGAGGTGGCTTCACAGTTCTCAGGAATTTACTAATGCGAACATTTTTGTCTGGATGGACACGCAAAAGTAGAACTTGAAGGATTTCCATCAGTTTGGAAAACGGTTTCCTTTTCTGGACTGGTATTTAATGGACATTGACACTACTGAGAGACGTTTTGTATCTTTAGACTTTTGTTTTTATACAGATTTGATCTAGAAGTAGAATAGAATAAGATCTGCTGATGGAGACACATTTGTACAGTCAGAGAAAGTGTTTACTTTTTCTGTACCATTTGTCAAAGGACTTTTGTGTGCCTTTTTTACTCGTCTTTATATATTTTTTTATTTATTGAACGCTCTAGTATGTCTGATTATTTTCTTTTCCCTTAAGAAAAACAACAGAAAATCTTTTTTGTACGTAAAAAAGATCGGTCTTCCATGTATTGGGCAATAGAGAAATCCAAATGTAGAGAAACAAATCTATAGAATATGTGTGTGTGTGGGTGTGGGGGGGTCTTCATGAATTGTCACCCCATTTTTTACATACATCTTTCTGTTACACGTTTGTTTCAGACTAAAATAATGAAAATTCACTGAGAAATACATATCCTAAACAAACAGAAACAACATTTAATTTGCTGTTTGAATCTACAGTAGATTAAAAAAGCAAAATCCAGCTGTCTAGATCACTGATCAAAGGAGAAATTATGACCGCTAAAATCCCATCTGTCAGTCTATTTTTGGCCAACAGGTATGTTTCAGTCCTAATAATCCTGTTAGCTAAAGCAGGTTCTGGCTGCAGGTCCATATGATGTAACTGTCCTCGCTCTTGAGCAATCAGGCCCAATCTGTTTGATAAAAGGTACTTTCAGAGCAGCCTGCCTGAAAGGTGCTCTCAGACCGTTGTGAGCTCCCATTAAAAAGCTGTCTGGGATCCACGGACATGACCTTAAAACAATCAGGACAGCCATTTTCTTCCTAGCTACTAAAATTCCCCACAAGTGACGTCAGTTCAACTTTTATTTTGTACTGCTGCAGTGCAATAGGGATTATATGGCTTTTGCACATGGAAAATTCAATAAAACATGAATTTTGGTGAACCTTTAAATTCCTAGAAAGACGAAAAACAAAAGATATTTTTTATAGCATAACGTTAGATCTCTTGACAGTGACCTGCAAACCTTTCATTTTTGTTCCCACGATAATTATTATTATTTTTGGTTATTCACATCTCTGCATTTTCACAAAGGTTTACTGACACTCAGAAGGTACTTATGTTTCCTAAAGCATGCTTAAGTGGCAATCATTCGTGCGCATTATGTCTGTCGTTGAAAGTGGAAGCGTGTCTTTTGGTGTGTGTCTGGATCAAGCCTAATCCCCATCACTCCACACTTTTGTCTCTGCTTTTTGTTGCCAGGAGCTCAATTTGGTCCTTTTTGCTGTTTATAACAGTGTGTATTTATTCTATACTTTAAGCTTGTAAATAAGAAAAACTGGTTCATTATAAAAAAACAAAATCTATTTTAATTTATATGCACTTTGCATTACCTGAAAGTGGTGGTGTCTCATGTGTAGAGGCTCTAGGAGAGTCCTTTTTTTATATAAATGTATTACAGGTTCTTTTTATATATAAATAAATAGATATAGATATATATATGTATAAGCATATATTCGCACAATGTTTTCAATGCCCACCAGAGAAGCAGTGAAAGATGCAGGTATGAAATCCCTGTAAAATTAGTTTTTAACATAAAAACTAAAATTGTTTCTTAATGATTTCATGGAAAAGTAAAAAAAAAGGTATAATTTGTTCCTCATTTATTAACTGAACAGGTTTTACTGTTAAATTGCAATTAAATCTTTCTTTTAGTAAAAATTTGCAAAAACTTTTTTTTTTTTTTTAGTTTGACAATTGATCTTTTACAACAAGGGTTTCATCTTACATCGGCAACAAGGTAAACCAGAGGAGACGTAGAGGACTATAAAACGCGTAGGCTTGGATATAGATTACAACTAAGAGTCACTAAGTTGATGCTTAATTTCAGATTGCACAAATAGTTCGATTTTTATCTCACTGGCTAAGGTCAGATACAAGTTTAAATGACAAACACAAAGCAATCATCTTCTTTTACACTAACGCACTTCATGTAAAAGTAGGTGACAGTATTGGTAGCATGCTACGACACACTCAGCACGAACGTGAATTGTTCAGAGTCAACAACACAACATGATATTTATGTAACTGATTGTGCTAATGTGTAAACTCTTCTGACCAAACTTGTTAGCAGCTTTGAGGTTCAAATTTGTCAGTATTACCGTTCTCTATGTTCAAGCTTTTTCTTTTTTTTGGGTCCTAGTTCTGTCCAAATGATTAGCCAGATTTAGCACTATCTGCATGAAAGATGGGGTTCTTTTTACTGTCAATAATGTGTTCAAGTCCCCCAGTCGTTGCAGGTAGGTTTTTCAATGTTTCACACAATGTATGGTAATATATTGTATATTGTGTTAAAAATGAAATCTGAAATACTTTTTCTATGAAGTGATTAAAAGCAAAGCATGAACGTGTTGTTTGCTGTTTTTCTTTTCTCCCAAAAAGATGTTTTTTTATCACATGAAAATATCCTGTTATTTATAGCATTTATGGAATTGTGTTGCTTCTTTTAGAACAAACACAAGGAGGTTCTTACAGTTACTAAGCACCTGGGGTTTGCTCCATAAAAACTCTTAGGTGCACTTCATCGAGGCCAGGGGTCTGCAGCCTTCAACACCTTAAGAGCCAATTTCTTACTGACCACACACTCAAGAGGAGCCACAAAGTCTTACAACTCCTTAAAAGAAGAAAAAAATAAGATTAATTTGTACTTATGTCCTTATGTCCTTATGTACTTATGTACAATATACACAAAAATATATACAGCTAAAATTATATATAAAATATATATATATATATATATATATATATATATATAGAGGTCCACCTTAAGTGTTAGGTCCACCTTAAGTGTGAATTCTGGTGGTACTTTCTGATCTCCATTTAATTTTCTGCGCTACACAGTGCACAGAAAGTTAGTCAAAATTTTTAACTTTGGTAAAGCCACTCCACTTAATGGATTATTGGAGCATTACTGTAGGGGTAGGGGTACTGTGGTAGGGGGCGTCACAAAATGAAATGTTTTGTGCTTCAACTGTTTGTGATGATTTCGAACATTTTCATTTGGAGAGGGGTTGCAGACTCACGATCTAGATCAAAGCTGACAAAATAAAAATAAAACGTAAAATAAAAGATTTAAAGTAACAGCAGTTTATTATGTGAGTGGGGTGTGTCATTTTTTTTCCAAACATTATTGTTAAGAGAAAGCTATCATATGAGACTTCTGGCCATAAAATTGCAACTACAATCTGAATAAGTTCAACAATTAATGAAGTACTAATGCATATAAATGATCACTAAGTACTAACATTAGTAATGTTTTTGATGTGGTTCTGACTTTAGGTTCTAATGAGAGGGGAACACAGTGCAAGGCCATTTGCGGTCAAAAAAGCCACAATCAAACACAAGTATTATCATTTTAGCTAAAACTGAAGAAATCTGGACACACACATGGGTAGGTCTGGAAACACTGTGCTCAATCCAAGTAACGCCAGTGCAGATTCTGCTCTTGGACATTTGTGATGTTCTTGGGTTTTTGTCATTTTGTTTTCCTTGTGAGACACACCAGGAGTGCGTCGTCATCAAATTTGCATTTCTTGGGCAATTATTTTGGGAATATACGATTTACAACTAATTTGATATACGATTTCTCTACTACGATTTTTTTTTTCCTGGTGGCACAAAAAATATTGCATTTTAACCTTCAAATAAATGTAATCACTATTTTTTAAAAAGTACTTTCATCTAAAGGGAGACACATTTTTCTTATTGTACTCCATATTTATAAATAATTATTAAAGCTTAGTTAATTATTTTTATTATATACAAAAATTTGACTCCCTCATGTCACATTTTATTTGCAGTCACTTACATCAGGAACCCCAGTGGGGGCAGATTTTACATCAGCTCTGACGATGTTTTATCACTAAAAAAAAGGAATTTAATTAGATCACCATCATCTGACGTTTCAGTCTACACCACTTTCATTATTCTCCTCCCAGCGCGACCCATATCTGTGAAGCCTCTCTTTTCAGTCACTTCCTCAATCTCTGGTATATTTCTTAACACCCTTCGAGAAAATCTCACCTCTGACATAACCTAGTATGAAGAAGAGATTTGATTTGTTGAGAACTACTTGCGTACATCATGCACTTAATTTGGGACTATCGTTTCTGTCTATCCTGTCTCTCCTACAGCACATGGAGGCATGGAGCTCTGCTGGGACGACTGGGTTATCTAAGAAAGCTAAAAACAGATGGGAGCATTTCCCAGCAGTCTGCGTAAATGACACCACTTAACAGCTCCCAGAAGTGGCATAAAGAAAAAAGATTAGGTTAGTTTGGAACTCAAAAAAGAAACCTGAGTTAGGAGGGCATCAGCTCAGGGCTTGAAAAATCCCCTATTATATTTCTAATTTGTGAATGAAATAATTTAAAGGAGTGTCCCATCAGCTCACTTTATCAACCTTGTGGAAGGTGTCACGGGGTGTGGACAGATCCCACAGCAGAGCCAGATAGATGGGTAAGAGTGAAGGTTTTAATAGTCCAGGACAACAAAACAAACAAAAAAGGAAGCAGAGGCATGGAGCAAGGCTGAAGGGAGCTTCACTGGAACCAGGAGGCGTTCGTATGGGGTGAACAATAACCTGGCAGAGTAGAAGAGCCAGGGAGAGGCCTTTCAAGGCTCATAGATTAAGATGGGATGCAGGTGTGCATGGCCATCAGGTAGGGAAGGCCACGCCTCCTGCCCCATGCCACTCTGGAAGCACAAAACAGACAGAAACATAAGCACAAAAAAAAAAACAACACCACCAAAAGCAATAAAGGAAAGCCCCAAACCACAACAGTAGGAATATTTAAACGTCTAATCCAAACAAGATCAAAATGATATCACTTTTTAAGCCTTTAGCATAAAATAAACTTTTATTTTGACGCCTTGGACATACATTTTAATGAGCTGAGGAACAATTCTGCTAACACCCTCTCATTAAAGGGTCATGTCATTTCTCCAATCACAAGATTTAGCACAAATGCTTCTGACAACTCTGTTTCAAATTCAAATTTTGTAACACATAAACCTCGTTTTAATTTTAAAGTATGCTAGAACAAAAATAATTAGGCAAAGTTGACTTTTTAAAAATGTTTTTTGTATGGGGTCAAGTCTGAATCAGCTTAAAGTGAATGAAAAACCAGATTGGAAATTAAAGAAATTAAAAAACTTTTTTTTTTTTAATTTATAATGTCAATTTTTCATATGTATTTTCTTTTTTAGCTAATCTTGATTTGACTCCATACCTTAGAACTTAAATTAAAATTAAAAAAAAAAAAATCAAATATCATTCTATAGGGCTGGAAGTGGCTCTTTTAGCCCTTTTTATAAGAGATTTTGTTGCTCTTTATGAAGAGACAATAAGATGAAACATGCTTTATTAATTCCTCATTTGTAAAATTCCCTTGAGATAGCACCATTTCAGCGTTAAAGATGCTGAGAAAAAAAGGAACAGATTTTCTAATTAAAACGAACTTTTGTTTTCTTCTAGAAATGTCAAAAAATGCAACACGCTACACCTAAATATACAGGAATTAACAGCATGTAAATTAGGAATTTATTTATGTATTTGAGTTGAGGATTTTGTGCATATTAGCACAAATCTGCTTTTCTAGATTTAAGAACTATTTGGAATTATTTTAATGTCAACACTGGAACTTTGGGCAAAGGGTTAAAACACGTAATCAAATATTTTACTCATATTTTTTACTTTATTTAAAAAAAAGAAAAAAGTCCACATGTGCAAGTTTGAAGAGCATGAAAAACTGAAACAAAAATAGCAACCCACCAGTATAAACTAAACAACCCTTTCTTGCTTTTATTTTAAACTCTGCCCTTGGGGTTGATTTCTGTGATCCATGATTCAAACAATGTTCTCTTTACTGTTGCTCATGGAGAATGTCTTGATCTCTTGGGGAAAAAAAAACAAAGCAATTTAATTTCCACCGCTAAGAATATTTTCTGCTTGTTTGACTCAGTAAATCTGAACAAGACGGCCTTTCATGAGGAGCAGGGACATTGAGTTTTCAGTCTCTAAATCAGATGTAACATAAAACTGGTCAGAGTGGCAGAGATGAAAAATGTACAGTTAAGTAATTTAGTATAACAGAGTCAAACATTGTTTCTGTCTTGTGGTTACTTGCTAAGTTTTTATTTTTTCTATTTTAATTTGTTTTACTCCAGTTTTTTTGGTTTGTGTCTTTTAAATTATGTGGTTTCCTTTTTTGACATAAAGGATGAATTTCACTAAATCTTCCAAATAACAGACAGGATGTTATATGTTGATTATTGTGGTTATACTATAACTTCTCATCAACTATTTTCCTGTGGTAGAGTAAATGATAAAACCACAGTATGTCAGACATATTAATTGATTGATTGAATCAATAAGTCTTTTGTAGATCTTTTTTTTGAATATTCTCTCTTCATTTTTCTTGTGATAAATGTTATATATAAAGACAATGAACCAAAAAATTGAATTTCTGAGTATTTTTTTAAGTTTAAATTGTTTAAAAAAGAGCTTTTTTAAATATAAAAGGGTGGTGGCTGGGTCACAAGCTCACTGTTTCAATCCACTCTGCACTAGAGAAGGGAAGGAGGATGGTTTGCTCTGCTCCAACAATCCTGCCCACAACTCAGAGGAAAATTTCTAATGATCTACTGCCACCCTGCAGAAACTATGTCCTAAAAATGACACAGTTTTTTTTAATTTTGGCTAAAAATGGCATAATTATATAAAAGACCACTGGGAATGATTATAAAATTGATCCAAAATGATCAGAGTGGGATTTCAAAATGTCAAATCTGTGCTAATATTTTGGTCACAGTCCATTGATGCATAAATTCAAAAAGACAAAAAAGACTTGAGTGGCCTTTCCTTTCATGGTTAATACTGTTTTGCTAAAGGAAACTCATTTTGGCTTATTAATTTAAGTAAATTCTCCTTAACAAGTCTGATATTTCACCATTTTTATATTTGGATTTTATTCAGACTCCTATGATTAATTTGTGGTATTGATGCCAGTGTGGCAGTAAATCAAACCTTTTTGATCCAAGCCTGTTTGTGTCCAGGGCCAGGCCATTAGCAAACTCTGAAGACAGAGGACAGATTCAATCATTTGAATTCAACAGGTGTTTATTTGATGACTCACAGTCTACGACACCTGAGTTGTGGGCATCCAGTCCAATACCTTCATACTGCATCGACCCAGCAGCCTGACTCATGCAGCCGGAGTCGTCACATGTATGTTGAGGCTTCGCCCACAAGCAGTGGGAGCTGACAATGCACACCGATTTCTCATAAATAAAAAGCATGCTTCCTTTTAAAAAAATGTAATCATAGTTTTGATATTGAAAGTAAAAGTGGGTGTAGCTTCATCATCTGGACATGAGTGGGCTCAAATGGAGGTTTGTGAAATGATGTAAATGCAGAGAGGGGGACAGTTTGAGCAGGATGATGGAGGGAATGTGGTTGAAGTTTTTGCCTGGGAATTGAGCCTGGGAAAGCTGTGGATCTCTGTTTCCTGTGTTGCACTGAGAAAACCCTCAAAAGACACTTATTGGCCAATGAATTCTGGGTTTGGCCATAAATTTGAGAAGTGGTCATCTCTGAGAAGCCTGTGGAAAAGTACCCTGTTTTGGGATATGTTTATCTTACGGTCAGCCTAGAGTTCTGTTACTGATGTAAAATACAAAAATATAAAATAGTGCTTTTAAAAGCAAAATCCCTGAGAGAAAATGTGCTAATGTAACAAAAATATCACAACATGAAGGAGTTGTATTCCCGAACAGGAAATTTCTGTCATTAGTGTCATCAGCCGAGATCTTTTTAATTATGAAAATTTGTTTAAAGCACTATGCTGATCATCTTTTGATCTTTTGTGAAAGCGTATTCTATGATTGTGACATTTTTGGCCTAAACAAACAAACAAAAACCTATCATACGCTATAGTTTCTGTTACCGTTATGTTTTGAAGATATTCTTATTAATCTGATGCAGTTCATATACTGAAAAATGCATCAGTGAAATCATAATGACATTTTTTTATACCATACTTTGTTACATAGATTCTCAAACAGTGAAAATCTGCCTCTCCTGGAAGGCGTTTCAGTTTTGCCACTAGGTGGCGATCGCGCGACAGCATTACACCTTATTCAAGAGGAAGAAAATAGGGAAAAAACTGTGCTGTCGACCACAAATGGTAACTTTAAAATATTTTCTTAAAGGAGTTTGGGAATTTCATGCTTGTGAGTATAAAAAGATGTTCATTTAGTTAGCAATGTATGTGGTTGACCAAGTGTTAGCGTTAGCCGTCCTATGGAAAACTCTATTATATGTTAGCATCAAGCTGCAGATCTTAGCTTTATGCGTTAGATCGGTTTCTATTTTTGATGGATCAATTATTGATCTATTAACCTTAGAATGATTCAGGTTGATTAATCAGTTTTAACAACCCAGCCCTACTTTCAGGCTTGTGTGGCTTGGGGGATGGATGGCATTTAGTTTTTATGCTAAAAAAAACAAAACAAAAACATGGATTTGATAATCTTTGGACCTTTTAATCAAAGAAAGAAAAATACTTTATCTTAAGATTAAATCACATTTTTAACCAAACGTGTGTGTAATGTATGTCTACTCATGACAATAGAAAATTTTTTTTTTCCTTGTTATTTCCTTATTTACCACTGTTATTTGGTATGTACCTTTTTTCGATATATACTGTGTCCTTTTTTAAAATAGCAGAAATATTTTTTTGTGAAAGATTATTCTTCTTTAGATTTAATAATTAGACATTTATCACCTAAAAGTTTTGTTTGTTGGTTTTTTTGTTACAAACATAAGAAATGTGACCCCAAACAGGTTTGATTAAATGCTAAAAGAGCGCCATTGTAAAAACTATTAACCTATCAGTGTGGTAATTCTCTAGTGAATGAAATGGATTATCCAGTTACATATAACAATATTTTTCTTAAAATTGAAATGTTCATGCTTATTATTTGTTTTTAAGTCTTAAATCTTAATAGCAAAAGAAGTCAGTTGTGGCTAAATTTGACTTTGCCAGAATTGGTGAGCTTGTTCATTTTTCTGGCAGATCTAGAATTTTTTTTTTTTTTAACAGTCTGGTCTTCTATATAAAGATTCCTTATGAATTATGGGCCCGGTTAAATGCGTCATTGGGAGGCTTATGCAGGCTCCTATCCGAACGTCACGGCGTCTCCACACACATGCACACAGAACTGATATTAGCAACATCCTTGTGGGTGTCCAGCCAAGCCAGGGAAAGCCTGTAAACAAGTGTGGGCAAGGCACTGCTTTTCTCTCCCAGCTATTGTTTAGCATTAGACTGCAGCTTTATTTGTGTGTCTGAATTGTCTTTTGTGTGAATCCTTTTGATTGTTTTAATAGAAAATAAAAAAAATTGGCCTTAATGGCAATGCAGCAGTTAATGCACTCAAAACTTTTTAATAATTCTTGTTGTAATTAGTTCCCTAAATCAGCCAAATAAGAAACATACAAATCAGATATTTCTGTACTATATTAAGTGACTTTAAGATAATCCTTTGGAACTTCCTGACATCAGTTCATCTGGCTCCGTTCTATCGTCTCAGTCTTCCCGTCTGAGGAAAGTACTGTTCTCTTGGGAGTGATCTAATTTAAGCAACAGCGTTTATTGGTGTCTGTGAAGCAAGTTTGGTCTGTGTTTGTTTAGATCTGGGGCCTGTGTGAAGATGGTCTCTGCTGTGAGTAAGATAAACATGTTGGACTGGTGGTGACAAGCTCATATTTTCCATACGTTGATTCAAGGGGATCTGGGATTCTACGTGTGACATGCAACAACTGATCAACTCAAAATAGGATTTGGGTCAAGAGAAGAGTCTACTTTTATTTATTTATTTTTCATTGATGCCACTGCAACTGAAGGTATTCAAAACTACATTTATTATTCAAATCAGCAGGAAAATTTCTTCATAGATTAGTCATCACGGCAGGTTCCAAATTATGATACAAATGATGTTTTTCTATGACTTTTCTAAAAACTTTCAAGTCAATAACCAGTAGAATACATTTCAAATTTTATTGAACAAACCTCCTAAAAATAACTGTATTTTTCTTAAAAAATAAAACCTTCAGATTAACTGTTTCACCTTATTTTCCAGAAGTTCCACAACATTTGATAGATTCTCAAAAACTTCTGAAAATGATCATTTACTGAATTTGGTGCATAACTCGGTGCATTCCTCATACCTCTCTTGAAAAAGCCCAGCCTGGATCCTGACATTCTCTCCAACTATAGACCAATATCTAATCTTCCATTTATTTCTAAAATCCTAGAAAGAGTTGTAGCTAAGCAGCTACAGCGCCACCTACAGGACAACAATCACTGAAGATTTTCAGTCAGGGTTTAGACCTCACCATAGCACTGAAACTGCACTGGTTAGAGTTACTAATGACTTGTTATTGGCTTCAGATAAAGACTAATCTCTATTCTGGTCCTGTTAGACCTCAGCGCAGCCTTGGATACCATCAACCACAGCATCTTACTCCAGAGACTAGAGCATGACGTAGGGATCAGAGGATCTGCCCTCCAGTGGTTTGAATCCTATTTATCTGATAGATACCAGTTTGTTCATGTAAATGGACAGTCTTCTCAGTGTACTCGAGTTAGCTACGGAGTGCCTTGGGGCTCAGTCCTAGGGCCCATCCTGTTCATGCTTTACATGCTGCCCTTAGGAAACATAGCATTGATTTTCACTGTTATGATATGCAGCTGTATTTATCCATTAAACCAGACCAGAATGACCACCTAGAGAAACTGAATTCCTGCTTCAGAGACATTAAGTCCTGGATGACAATTAATGACCTCCTCCTAAACCCAGAAAAAACTGAGCTGGCCCTAAACACTGAGAGATGCTCTCTCAGATCAGATAGTCTCCTT
This sequence comes from Oryzias javanicus, assembly GCA_003999625.1. Lineage (NCBI taxonomy): Eukaryota > Metazoa > Chordata > Actinopteri > Beloniformes > Adrianichthyidae > Oryzias > Oryzias javanicus. The sequence goes on from CM012440.1 coordinate 15,407,416, forward strand.
GGATGGCGTAAATATCGCCTCCAATTCTACAGTTAGAAACTTGGGGGTTTTATTTGACCAGGATTATCATTTAAGGCTCATATATCACACGTTTGTAAAACTGCGTTTTTTCACCTTTGCAATCAGAAAATTTACTATTCAATATCACAATTTTAAAAATAAAATACTGAACTACAACAAAATCAATTGCATTGTCAATTGTTATGGTTTTTTATGTCGTAATTCAAATGACAATGCATTTTGCAATTTACAATTCAATATTAAAAAATTACATTTCAAGACATGGTTTGCTCTGAATTCATTTTAAAGTAACTTAAAATCTATTGCATAGTAAATTCCCACGCTCTGTTTGTGTCAAAACTCATTCCAACTTGCAGAACAGTGCCCGCTTATTTGCTTATTAATTTGTATTTACACCCATTTCCAACATTGTTATCATAAAACTCAAATATGCATGAAAGTAGACTTCAGTAAAATTAGCTTATTCTGTATTTATTCCCATCAGAGCATTAGTCTTTAACATGAGTGGTACCCCAGCTGTATGAGATCAAACAAAGCAAAGTTCCACATGAGCTGGCAGGCAGCCTCCTCAGCTTCATCAAGTAATCAGAAAGTGGGTAATTACACTAAAAGCCATGTTGCTTAATGCATTTGTGTGTGTGTGTGTGCATCTGTGTTTTTATATCTTAACCTCCCTTCCTAAAATGCTCAGCAAGTGAGTTAATGACAGAGAAGCCTGTTTTCCTGGCTATGCTAACAGACAAAGGGCATCTTGTGTGGTTGGAAGGCACGTAGGCATAGAACATGGAACTCAGCCATTGCCGCTCCTTACCGCCCCGCGTACCCCTAAGTGGAATGTTGTTATGGTTTGACGCATTGTCTGCTGTTTAATCTGTGATTTGGTGTTTGTCTGAGTTCACTTAACTACAGCAGCCTAATCATTACTCACTCCCCCTCATCAAAGGACTCGGGCTGTAGCAGAGATGTAGCAGGCGCTACATTCGCAGGAAAGTTGCTCCAGCTCTGTGGAGGAAGTGGCAAACCTACTTAGGACATGAGACGTGACCATTCCAGCATGAGCGCAGGAAAAACCCGCTGTCAAGTAGAATCGTTTCGTGATTGGCATCTTAAATGTCCATCGCCCTAACATCATCTGTTTTTCTCATCTTTTATTGTATGTCCAAATTCTTAACTGCTTGGCCTTTTTGTTGCCAGTGGAGAAAACCCACAAATTTTATGTACAAACTTTCAGATTTCTTTCAGGCTTTTTAGACATCCTCAATTAGGCAGTTGTTTTTTTTCCTGCCATGACAGATTTGTCTTTGCATTTACCACCCTGCCCAACCTTTGTGGGTCTAACAACAGGCAGAAATTCTCCTGCTTTTCTTAATTGTTTAGCATTTTACCTTCCAACAATAATTTCTTTTCACGAGTGGCAACATGAAATATAATTAAGAATTTTATCTTTTAAAAACTCATGAATGCAGAGTTCAAGTCTATAGTAAAACATGATTAAGTTTTAGAGTACTGTTTGAACATTAAAGCTCCACCACAATCATCTTTTGATCTTTTTTAAAATAGTTTCAAATGGTCATTTAATTATGATTTTGCCGTTTTTATAAATTTGCCTCCAAAATGTGGTTGGGATTGATGCTGTGGAGTAAGCCTTGCCTCATTTCCCATTATCCCTTTGTTACGAGCTAGCTTACAGCCTTTCACAACCCCAACATAACATGACTGGTGCAAAAGAAATGGTGAGCAATATTGGAGCTATCTAGCCGTGCAGTTTTGAGACAGTTGCCAGATCGAACAAGTAAACTGAAAATGTACATGGATCTACTTGTGCAAGTGGATGTATGAGAATAGAGTGAAGCAGGGAGCTTGTGGCTCGCAGGGTGTAGCACCTACGACATACCTACTAGCTTTTTCAAATTGGATTTTTTTCATCTGCTCCTGATTAACAACAATTTTAATAAAGAAATACTCAGAAATTTAATTTTAATATAATTTTCTAAACATATGTCTTCCATTGTGAGAAAAATGCTTCAAGAACATGTTAAAAACACCAAAAACATGATTTTCAATGGAGTGGTTCTTTACAGATAACTCCTCAATTCTATTTTTTTCCTTTTTTGTTTGTTTTAGGTAATGTAAAAGTCCAGCATAAAAACAAAATTCTCACAATTTTTTATGTCTATGAGGAAAAACGGGTAAATCAAAACTATTTTGATACATAACCAATAATTTAATACCTCAGTTTGATCCCCCATCATCTGATCACTTATTACATATAAAAAAGTCTCTTCTAAGCCCAGGTCTTGTTCTTTAACTAGATTCACACACCATACAGGGATGACCCAGTTGAATTTGTCCTGTGGGTTTTGCCAGGGGTACAACAATTTTAGGCCTGCATACAGATGCAGAGCCTCAACTCAAGAGCAACACTGCCCCCTGCAGGGCAAAGCATGACTAAAGATGGGCAAAAGTGGGTCAGGGCGAGTAAGGCTGTTTACTGTTGGGAGGAAATGAATTGCGTAGAATACACAGATGGTTGTTGCACAGCAACAGAATAGAAGAAAGGAGTTTCTCCTTATGATAAAATGCATCTCTGAACATTATCTGCTTTGTGGCTGATTTGAATTTCAAATGTCTATTGAACTTTGAGGATAAAACATGTTTTACAAGGAGGTTCAAGCAAAATGTTTGATCTCTAGATTTAAAAATACAAATAATATAATTATCACTTGATGCTAAAACAAAGGCAGTATTAATATCGGCTTATACCTTATAATATTCACACATTTCATGAATCCCATCCTAGATATTTGCATTTATATTCTTTAAAGCTTTTTCTTTTCATGTTCATCCCAGTTCCAGTTTTAATGTTAGTAAAAGCTTGTATTTTATGTAATATCAAAACAGACTTGCGTCTTTTGTTGGAATACAGTCAAGAAATAATTATGTAAAAGACAGTAATGAAATGGTATTTGTGTCCCAGGGTGTGCTAGCTTCCATAACAGTTGAGTCCCTATCTCAACACAGTGAGATGAAGATGGGTGTTTTTACAAACATTTGTGAAAGAATGAGCTGCTCCTAGCAACTCAGAGAATTCCAGCTTGGAACTGTCATAAGATGCCACCTGTGCAACAAATCCAGTCGTGAAATGTCCTCACTCCTTAATATTCCACTGTCAACAATCAGCTCTACTGGAATACAATGAAAGAGTTTGGGAAACAAAAGCAACCAACGGGGTAGGCCGTGTAAACTGATGGAGAGAGGTCAGCGGATGCTGAAGCTCAGTGCAAAGAGGTCGACGACTTTCTGCACAGTCAATTGCTGCAGAGCTCCAGCCTTCATGTGACCTTCAGATTAGCCCAAGTACAGTACACAGAGAGTTCCATGGCATAGGTTTCCATGGCTGAGCAGCAGAATCCAAGCCACACACTACCAAGTACAACACAAAGCATGGGATACAGTGGTGTATAGCTCGCCGCTGCTGGACTCTAGAGCAGTGGAGACACCTTCTCTGGAGTGATAAATCACGCTTTTCCATATGGAAATCTGATGGACCAGTCCTGGTTTGAAGGTTTACAGGGGTACAGTACTTTTCAGACTACATTGTGTTGAGTGGGAAATTTGGAGGAGGAGGTATAATGTTGTGGACTTGTTCAGGAGTTGACCTTGGCCCCTTAGTTCCAGTGAAAGGAACTCTAAATGCTTCAAGATACCAAAACAATTAGGGAAATTCAATGCTCCCAACCTTGTGAGAACAGTGTTGGGTCCTTTCCTCTTCCAGCATGACTGTGCACCAATGCACAAAGCAAAGTCCATAAAGACATGATGAACTTGACTGGCCTGTACAGAGTCCTGACCTGAACCCATAGAACACCTTTGGAGACTGAGAGCCAGGCCTTCTCCAACAACATCAGTGTGTGACCTGACCAATGCGCTTTTGGAAGAATGATAAAACATTCCAATAAAGACACCCCTTAACCTTGTGGACAGTCTTCCCAGAAGATTATTAAAGCTGTACTAGGAACAATGGTCTGTGAACCAACATCATGGCCATATTGAACTCTATAGGCTAAGAATGAGATGGCACTTCAGTTCATTTGTTAGTCAAGGCATGTGAGCAAATACTTTGGATAATATAGTGTGCATTTAAAACTGTTTTATTATTGATGAGTTGTTATTAAAGAGTTTTCCAAAACTGTTTTTTCCCCTTGCAATAGCAAGGAAACAGCACAGATTTTGGTTGAAGCCAGGTGGCTGATGGCCCAGATTGGCCAGCATACGCAAAATAGGGGCTTAGCAAATGATTTGAAAGGCTGAAAACTTCAGTTTTAAATACTGCTTTTTTTTTTTTGCAAAGCTTAAAGACGATTGTATTGAGAATTTCTTAATATTTCACAATAACAGTACAAATATTGACTCAAAAATTGCAGGGCAAGTGGAGGGGCAAAGCTTTCTGCCCCCGAGACATGACAATAATTTAACACTGTTTGTCTTATTTCATAAATAACTATTATTTTTAGCCAAATTGTGATTCTTAGACTTTTTTTGTGTGTGCGAGAACATGTGTAGCCACAGGTAAACTATATATAGCCCCTTGCTGCATTAAAGAGCATGTTGACCTCCAGTGTCTGAAAAATCAGTCTTATTTAGCATACTGTCTCATATTGCAATTCTTCACAGGTTTGGTTTAGAACAGGGGTCCCCAAACTTGCGAAGGCCACATAACTGCTTTCTTGTCTGATAGGGGGCCAGGGTCGGTTTGCAGGCTAACAGAAAAAAGTGTAGCAGTCACTGCCTAATTGTAAACATTTAGGTTGTTTCATAAAGCCACACATAGCCAAATTTTAAATAATTCATTTCTGTAATCCTGATAGAAAAAATAGTAATAAAACATTTTAAAAACTAAATATATAGCATTGCCTGTGATAGATTAATGGCTGAAGATGCTTAAATTGATAGCTAAAACACCGAACACTGATAGCTGAAAATGTACTGTACTAACATGTACCGGAAATTTCATTTTTTTCTTTTTAATTCTCTGTATGGATATATGATAACAGAAATTTTAATGTTGGTGTTGGTAGCCCTTTAAGAAAAAAAAACAGTTGTCACTGAAATAGCTTGTAACTTGCAAAAGTGTCAATAAAATCTTCTGACTATCAGATGTTAATTTTTCAGTTTTTGTCTGATGCAATAATTTAACAGTAAATAAATAAATAATAAATATACCTAAGCAAAAAGTGATTAGGCTCTTAGCAATAAATGAAAATAAAATGACTGGTAAAATAAAACTATGGAATGTCCTCTAATGAGCATCACAGCTGTCTTCAATCTTTTAATTAGTCTGCCTAATAGCTGTCCAGGACATAGACCGTATGAAAAGAGTGATCTCAGGAGACTAGAAATTCCTACAAAAGTCTCTTATTTATTTCTGTTTTCTTTTTTTATTTTCTTCATTTATCAGCATCTTAGCCTAAAAAAATACAGCTTTTTTTTAATGTAACTGACCAAACATTGTGTCAGTCTTAGTATAATATACTGTAAAGTAGTAACTATGAAATAGTAAATCTTGTGACTTTGTATCAGCAGTAGATGGCAGTGCAGGAAATGTTTTAGGCCTTGTTTTTTTTTTTTAATAGGGCAGAATAAACGCAGCGCCCCTAGAGGAAGGAAAGGGAAAAGGTGGGAGATAGATGTAAAAAGGGAATAATAAATACACTGGCTAAAGAATGTAAGTAAAAGGAAAAAAGCAATGTAACATGACTGAAAACTGATCATTTCTACTTAAAAAAAGTAAATAATGATATCAGAGCAAGCAAAAGTTTATAAAGTATTGAATTTTCACATTTGAACAGCAAAACTTGCTGTGCTTAAAAAAATCGTTACACAAGCGGAAATTAGTTTATTTAAGGCAGGGGTCTAAAACTCAATCCCACAGGGGGCCATAATCCAAAATACAACTTAGGTCGAGGTCAAAAAACATAACTTTAACTCTCGACAAAAACTTACTAAACATTCAAGTTTTTTTTTACATTACATAAAAGCAGGCATTTTTTTATAAATCAACTTCAACCTTATAAAACTACTTAATATTTTAACTCTCCAAAAAATTATTTGTAAATTGTACAAAGAAAAGATAGAGATAAATTGGAGAATAATGGCCATAATGATTGGAGGGAATATAATCATCCACTGCTCAACTCTTAATATGACATGACTTAAAAGTAATCTTATTACATCTCCGAAAAACAAACAATAACATGCAGAATTAAAAAAAAAAACATGCCATCTAATTCTTAAATAATAAAAATCGACCTATACTATATGCAAAAATTGGGCCAATATAATATTTGTAAAAATAAAACTCGCTTTAAGAAAAGATTGTTCTTATTTATTTCAATATGAACCACATAGTTATTAATAATTATAGATTTTGAGGTAACATTTGATTTTCTATTTTGTATTTCAAACTATGACAGACTTTGCATTTTAAACTTCAATTTAACCAATTGCAGCATAAAAAACATATAATCGTAAACGTTTGAATGAGTCATTATTCATTATGAGTAATGAATGGACCAATTTTATGCTTGGTAAATTCTTAAATATAACCAATTTGAAAAAAACGTTTGTCATGTTGGTGTGTTTTTTTTTATGAGCTATTTCCATATTTTCTTGTGTGTGTTTGTTCTGTATTTCCTGTATATACACACAGACCTCCTGCCTCACAGAAAGTGAACATGCAAAAACATCAGCACACGCCTCCTTCCGGGGGCCGGTCTGTCATCGGCCGCCCCTGCTTGTTGGTTGCAGCTGTAGCCTGCGTCGCCTTGACGTCAGAATGGCTGATCCAGGTCCCAGTGCTCTGTGTGTGCACACAGCCAGAAAAAAAAGAAAAGAGGAACTGAGCGAAGCAGAGACAGAGTGGGTAAGGTGGGAGGGAACAGGGGGAGGAGAGATTTTCTGATAATTTCCATGGAGGGTGGGACGCACAAGCAAGCACCACAGATATAGTTACTGTACAGGACAGGAACCAGTGTGCTTTAACATGAAATGTGTGTCGGCTCACAACATTCTCTCTGTGACCGAATGCCATTCAGCACTTGGCAGACTCGACTTACTGCATTGACATAAGGTAGGGTGGAGGGGAGGGCTGCACGTTTGTTTACCACATTTCTGTACTTTATTTTTGCTGGCTCTCTCAAATCTCTATACCTGTGCATGATCCTAAACGTATGCCAACACCCTTTTGGTGAACAAGAGGATAATAATGTGGCTTCCTCTTGAACCATGGTGTCAGGAGATTCAAGCTGTAGACCATGTGACTCAGTGAAGAGCTGCAGGGATTGGCTCAGGTCAGCTGTGACCTAAGCACACTGCCTCTCCTCAACACCCCCTTTGGGAACACACACACACAGATCCTCCTGCCTCCCTCTTCCTCCTCACCCTGCCCTGCCTCTTTTATTTTTTTCCTTCGGCTGGCTTTTTCCCTACCTCTCAGCATCCTCGGCTGTGTGTCAGTTAGAGCCGCCGCCGCAGCAGCAGCAGCAGTCGCAGCATCCATGGCTTAAGCCTGAGCTCTGATCGACAGCTAGCCTTACCCCCACCCCTCCTCTCCTCCTCTCTCTTCTTTTATTTATTTTTTTTCCTTCTTTCTCAGATAGTTGACAGGTGACATCTGGGGCTATTGGAGGCTCACAGATAGTCAGGGCGTTAGCCACAGCTGCTCTTTTGCCCATCAATTCTGCTGTGTATCTGTAACCACGGGCTTCTTCTCTTCTCCCCCTCCCTGCACCTCGTGGTTTTATTTCAGGCTCTTGGGAAAAAGAGGAATGCAAATCTGCAACCATGATGGAAGGTAAGATCTTTTTTTTGCCCTGTTTTTGTCCCCTCTTTTTCCCCCATTGTAATTTAGGGTAATCCTCCTCATGTCCTTGTCCTACAGTGATCCCTCGCTCTGCAAATGTGTGCGTTTGAAAGGTTAGATTGTCATAAACAGTCCTGCTATTTTGAGTGTGCGCATTTCAGCGGCTGCTGTGTTATCCTTGGGAAACGCTGAGGCACAATAGCACGGCTAATTGAAGTGTGTACCTTTTTGTGAGGATGTGTGTGTAGAGATATGTCTGGTACCCCCCCTCAACCCTGTTTTTTTGCTCCGCATCCCATCCTGAAGGATTATTTGGATTTATTGTTCAGTAGGGCTTATGTGTCCAGCTGGCTTACTTGCACAAATTCTCTTTGTATGTGCATTGAAATGCACACCCTGACGGTGCTGTATGACTCCGCTGTGAGCTCACTTCAAACATTTATTGCACCCAGTGTTCTCATCGGGATTGCACATCAATCCAAAGCTGCACATGCGTTGTTTTTCTGGCTGGCTTGTTAAAATATTCTGGCTTTAGACATTTAAAAAAAATTAATTGTTGTTTCAGTTGCATGTCCCTTTAATTGATGACATCATCAGAAGAAGGCCAATGATACATAGTCGAATCCCTACGGCTCTGCAGCTGGCACATGAAATCGCAATCCATCTGTTCCGAATACCGTTCATTTCACGCCTTTTATTATCTTTAAACCTCCCATAGTCAGCCACTGTCTTCTGCTGTAATTATAGAAGCAGACTAAATATGTCTCAGGCTGTAAAAAGATATAGATAGAAATAGCAGCCTGTTATCAACTCATCCTCACTACTCATTTTTATCAAATAAATCTTGTATTTGTTAGATCCTTTCCAAGCTTGCGTTATCAGTTCTACAGTTAGCAAAGGAAGCTGGTTCTGTGAGACTTTTACCAAACGAGAACCGCCGGAACATGTCTGGTTAGGTGTTTAAAAATAGGTGGCTGTCACCGGTTCCTGGAGCTCCTGAGCTCAGAGCTGCAACAGGAGGACAACTTTCCCTGAATATTTTATAGGATATTTTCAAACAGAATACAAAATTACTTGTAATTTTCAAAAGATGAAACAAGCTCAAACAGACATGGCCGGTGTTACTGTTTTTTTTTACAATTTGCTGACAAATCAGGCTGCTTTGTTTTCTAATTTTACTCCTTTTAATAAAACAACACAGATGCTTTCCTGTCATTTGAGGTGTCTGAAAAAGAGATTTATCCATTGATCGTCTCTGGTGTTGGCTGTCATAGTAACATGTTGCATTCAGTTCATAAAGCACATTTCCTGCAATGGTTTATGCATTTGTTTATAATGATGAATTGTCATACCTTTTTGTTGATTAAAGCTTGTATAAATATTTGTTGGTTATAGCTATACTCATGAAAAAGATAGATATTTTCACAATAATGGCAAAAATTCTCATCAAATGTCTCAGAAAAGCCTGTTTTGTTTTGCTTGTTGCCTGTCACTTGTTGGCTAGTATTTGCAAAGAGACAAAGGTGACCAATTTCAACCCTTCCATTAGCATGGCTACTAAAGGCTTAGCATGGCGAATTTGAGGGCAGGATTAGAGTAAGGTGTTAAACTTGGACGCTAATCCTTGTTAGCTCTGCTTTTTAAAGACCGATGTCATGACGATGTCATTCGTCCTTTACTACCAAACAGGATGTAAAACGTGGAGTGTTCAAGTGTAATTAAGTTCCTCAGAGGTGGTTAGCCTCACTGTAGTCTGTCTTTTTGTTATGATCCAATGTAAAAATATAGAGGATGTGGAGCAAATGTGTAACACTGACAACACTGGAAAATGTGGCAAATACTGAAAGCTCATCTTTAATAGCAGCTAAAGTTAGCAGCCTATCAGCAAATATTTGGTCTGTGTCAAGGGTTAGTGCCTCAGTATCATGCACATGTTTTGGGTTTAATTAGTTGTAACTTCACATAGTTTATGAAGAAGTTGCTTATGTCAATTTGAAGAATTGCTTTTAGGGCCTTTAAAATGCAAACCTTTTCATATTATATTTCTTTCATATGACAGGCTACATTGTAAAAAGTGCAACATTGGATCAATTAAAAAAAGTTTATTGATTTGTTACACTTAAAATGATTAATCTTCATCAAATTAAAAATTTGAGCTTCACATATACTCAACGTAAAAATGTACTTTTTCACTTTTTACAGTGTAGTGTCTTATTCTTTTTAGATTTCTTTTTTAGTAGGCCTGACATAACACTTTTAACATTTGGGTAACAGTGTTGTAAAATGTTGATATTTAAAACATCCTGATAGTTTCATTTTAATAAAACTATAATTGAGATACTGTAACTCCTCGACTGGTCACATGACATGGAAAAAAGCATCTTCTCAAATCGGTCTTGAACTGAAATGCAACACATTTTTGTTAAAACGCAAAGTGTTGCATAACAGCACAAAGATGCATTTTTCAGTGACAAAAACCAACTGATTTACATCAATTACATTTCACTACACTTCTATGAAGTGTTACATATCAGTCTGCTGTCTCCAAATCAGAATCTGCAGGAATTACATTAATTGGATAAATTGTCCAAGCGTTACGGTGATCAAAAGAATGTAAACACTAGAGCTAAAGTGCCCGTTTAAAGGGGTTAAATTTTATTCAGTAGTTTCCATTGCTCTGTCGAATTCTACTGTATGTCATTAATGCTTTTACATTTCTGGCATTATGACTCCACTTGAGGACATTTTCATTTGAGAGAGCAAATCCTGCATGTTTTCTAAATAGTACAGATGTGATCTATCTCATATTAATATATGTGGATAAAAGTTTAAACCTACAATATTTAGATTAGTGCCTATAATGTCCATGCAATCCCTTGCCAAGTTGTTTTCTTCATGTTAAAAAAAAAGTTACTGTAAATATTTCTTTTTTTTCTCTCTTGGGTTACTAAAAAAAAGCAAAGAAAGTAATAAGTAGTCTTGTTTTTATGATCCCAGAGCCAAAACATTTTGCACTTAAGGCACTTCCTGTTGTTTGTTTTAGACAAGGGTGCAAAATATGTCATTTTAGCTTGTTTAGCAATCATGTTTATGGTTTGTGTGGGAACCCTTTCAAAACTTTATTACTCAATGGCATTTCCTGTTGCACCATCAAACGAAAGTAAAAAATGTGTAGACTCAACAATGATAAGGCTGAATGATATAAATATCTAATTGGATTTTGTCATGTACTTTTTTTTTCCAGGACTGTGCTTTGGACACAGAGTCTTGTTAATCTCTGTTACAAGCAGGACTTAGTCTGTCTGTCTAAAACTTGGATAAAGCTCTGACTGAGATGTTTCAGAGCAGTGAGCCATATGGTGGACTAACGGCCTCTACAGAGTTTGCTGGAAAACAAATCTTTTTATTGTAACTTTGATAACAGTCAAGAATATGATTCCTTTCATCTGCATTTCCATTATTGGTGTACAAATAAATTAGCAAAGGCACGTCTTCAAAATGGATGGATGGATGGACTCATTAAAAAAAAAGTTTGACTAAATTTCCTAAATACATAGTAATTTACTAGTTTTTTTAGTAAATTAAAATAAGGGTTAAAATACTACGATATAGATAAGTAAAAGCATTGCTGCTTTGAAACAGGAATATATGATAGGATTTAATCAGCTTTGACCAGCTCTTGGAGCATTACATTCATTTTAAGCCATGACTGCTCCAATCAAAGAGACATCTATGTCCATCATGTCAAAAATCCTCTGATTGAAATGTAAGCTAACATATCAAAAAATAACACATTATTAAACACCTAACACGATGTTTATGTCCATATTTCTTCAGCAAATTTGTCCTTTTAGTTCTTTCTGTTCAGTTTGGGATCATTTACCTTCCATGTAAAATGAAACCGAAACATGATTTTATAGAAAAAATGTAAAGTTGAAAAGGGTTCACAATAGACTTTTTTTTTTCTTCTTAGATGAACACAGCAACATTTTCTTATGAAAGGTTAAACTTGTCAAATGTTTAAGGAGTAACACAGATGGGAATGCTGAAAGAATTTTACACTTTAGTTGGTTTATTTACTTTCAATAGAGAAACATTTTTCAACCACAAGATGTTTGGCCTTGTTAGGCTCTTCCTAAAGCTATACACCAGGCATTTGACGTTTAAAGAATGTGGTAAACACGGGTTCTTGAACGTGGGTTTAATTCACAATGGACAAACAGGGAGGGACTTCTTCTTTTTCTAGTTAGTGTTTACTAGCACATACCCACCACCTACAGTTGGAAGATATGGTGGTCCTATAGTGCAATTCACATCAACAAATCCCTTGATGCAAAAACATTTTACAAATCACAATGATAATTTAACAAAAGCAAAACAAATACTAAAAAAGAATTTTGTTTTAGAAAATTCCAGAAACAAAAAAAAAAAAAAAAAAAATTAAGAAAGCAAAAGTAATTTCCAGAAAATGAGATGTTAGTAAATGAGAAGCCGGAAAAGGTAAGGTCGAGTAATTTGTTGATGGGATTTGCACTTCAGGGCCACCGTAGAAAAAAGGAAAAATGTGGTGCAAATCTTGAAAATCTTGCTCCAGGCTTTTTCTTTCACAGCTTTATTGTAATATTTGAAAGGCTTGGTGTCATTGCCGGGGCACAAACTGCGGGTATCAACTACTTGAACATACACTGCCGAGGATGGTGTAAACGCAGCTTTAAAAAAACCCAAAATCCCAAAATATCCACATTACTTAAGTCTCGTCTCCACTGAGCCGTCCGGTTCGATCCAGTCCAGTAGGAGTGGTACGTTACGGTCCAGGTAATTCTGGATCATGGATCCTTAGAGAAAACAAACTGATGCAGACCAAAGTGTTAAAGCTCCATAAGAGTCCTACTTCAGGATCTTAATGTTGCTGTTCCAAAAAAAAAAAGGCGTTGAACTAGTTTAAGGAAACATAAGATGTAGAAGCACTGATAGCCACTAAATCAGGGATGTTATAAAATCTTTAGGGAATTCCTTTTAATAGATGCAACACTATCTTAAATTAGGTGTCGTCCATGCTTTGGTGTATGGATGAGTTTCTGGCTTTTTCCTAAATCAAAATTTGCAGCAACAACACAGATAAGGTTGCTCAGTAAAAGAGCATGGAGATATGTGAACAGTTCCTTAAAATATTTAAAAGAATTACACAGAGGAAAACCTTTAAACATTTCTGGAGGCCTTTTGTCACAAAGCTCAGCATGTTTATTTGGAGCTATCCGTTAGCATTCAGAGGGAATGAAGAGTCAAATTGATGTGCATGTTCTCAGTAATATTTTTTTTTTCGAGCACTTAACTCATTCATAGGTGCTTCATCCTCACAACAGCCCCACACTGCAAATTCTGCCACGTTTTCTGTGCAAATACACCCACTCACACACAGACATGCTCACGCATGAGAACATGCTTATGTAACGATACCACAGATTAAAAAGACAGATAGACAAACATGTTTGTATACTCTGATGGCAGCTGAGGGATGCTGAGTTTCTCTTCCTGGAAGATATAAGATAGTAAGATTGAGCATAATTAGATGTCTTGGTGAGAGAACTCTTTTGCTAAAAAGAAACGTTTAAATCTTCTCAGTTTGTCCTTTTGGCAGCGTCGTGTATGTTTTGATGCTGCTGATTAATTGCTTGCTTTTGTCTACTTTGCCATGAAGTGTTTGGTTTGAATAAACCAACAGAAACATGCAAACATCTTTTTTCCACACAAGCTGTGAAAAGAAATTTAGATCTTTAGTTATGATTACTGATGCTATTGCCTTGGTGCGTTTTCGTTATTTTAGAAAATCACACCACATAGGTTTCAATTAAACCAAATTTCATGACACACATTTACCCCTGGAGACGAGTCAACGTGGGGCTTATGCATGTCCATCAGAACATGAAATCTAAGAACTAAAGCTCTTGGGAACTATTCTGAATTTAATGAAAAATTGTGATGGTAGATTACTTTGAAATCTTTCAGAGAAAAAACTTTTTTATATTTAAGTAAAAATGTTTTGTCACCTTTTAGGTGATATCTGCACTCAGATTGTTGTTTCTATACACTTGTGATCTAACATACTGTCTTTAATATTAGTATAATTTATATAAGTTCCTTTTTGTTAGATCAAGAGACAAAGACAGACGAGTATAATCACCCATTTCAATGAAAATGCATTTAACATGTTCTTGTAGCATTTTTCTGGTAATGGAGGATAAGAATTTAAGATTAAAAACAGAATTTCTAAGTATTTCTTTATTTTGAACTCTAAAATTGTGTTGAATCAGGAGCAGACAAAAGTCTGTCGTTTGAGAAAGATCAGCAACTGCCATAGGTTGGCCACAGTCTCCCAAATCTGATGCATCCACTTACTAAAAAACAGATCCACTGACGGCTTCATTCTCCTTGTCTAAGCTGCCTACTGGCTCAAAACTGTACTGCTGGATATCTCCGATGTTGCTTATTATTATTGTTTTTTTTTGCCATGCTAATGCTAGCTTGAGGTCATGAGAGGCTGTAAGCTAACGGGAGAGAGTGTAAACAAAGGGATTCCGGGAAATTAGTGGAGGCTAACTTCTGCGTCAGTGAGCTAAAAGTTGCGTGCACAAAGTTGGACGCCATATTGGATAATCTTAGATGCCTGTTTACGGCTGAGCTGTAAATGCAAGAATGTGATTTTTCACACGTAAATTAATACATTTGGCTACTAAAGGAGAACTTCTAAAAACATTTTAGGAAGATCTGAGTGAGTTTACGCAGAACAGAAAATATTTAGGGTGATATTATTGCCTATTCAAAGTCAGAGGTAGCTTTAGACTTCCCACTTTTTCCCACGTTTTCTGGCTGGACTACCTATGTTTGTCTGCTGAGTCATCGTTTACAGACTTTTCCAAAATGGCGTTGCTCCTTACGTATCTTGAACAATGGTAACATGCTAGCGTGTCTCGGAACCCTTTGTTCCGTGCCAACATCTCTTGCTCCTCCGCAGAAACTTTGCCTTAAAAAACAAAATGAGCTTTTTGATTTTGGCCAAACACGGCATAATTATAAAAGACCACTGACCACTGGGAATGCTTTTCAATGAAACAATAAAAATATAGTTTGAGTGGAACTTTAAACAGCTGTTTCTATGTAGAGGGAGGCTAAACCTTTCTAGCATTTCAGTATAAGATGAAGGGATTGTAAAAACGCATAGTTTTAGAACAGAAAGAGGAATGACTGTGTGTCAGAGCTTCGATAGAAAGAAAGCAGAGTAAATAAATTCGAAAGCATCAAACGCCCGCATTCTGATGACTCACCAATTTTTCTAAGGATTATATCTGCAGCATTTCTTTTTTTTTCCTACTCAAACAGGATTAAGAACATCTAGAAATGAACATAAGCAGTGGTGTCTTGACTGGAAGCTCTTTCACCCTCTTTTATAATTTTTCCACTTAAGGGAATGTTTTAGCGTGTATATCTGTAATCTCAGATCATGCATCTGTTACATTGGTATCACTTCTTGTCCTTAAATGCATATTTGCCTTCATTGTTTTTGTGGTCCTTTCTTTGTTCTTCTCTTGTACAAAAACTGATGACATGTCTGGAAAGCACTTCAGGGAAGTTTTCTTTACTTTGCTGCTAAATATTGATTTGATTTGTTTCCCAAGCTGTCTCCTAACATTTGTTTCAATTATCTAATTAAAAATTAGAAAATATAGTTTTTGTGTTTTTAAGAAAAAAAAAGTTTTTTCACTTCTTTATTACTCTTACTGTGTGATTTATTAGACATGCTGTATTGGTTGTGTAAGTCCACTCATTGGAACCCTTGTGGATGTATGTTCGCTGAGCTCTGCATGTGCTGGAAACCGTTATGGCCACAAGCCATACTGTGCAAACAGATGTCAGCTCTAATCAGCTGAGGATGCACTGGCACAGTGATGCAGAGGCACAGCTACAGGAAGAGATTAGTTGCATTATTTTGGTAGATGGGTGGGCTGAGATTCAGTGACCAGGAAGAGTGAAGTGAAAAGTTTGGCTGTTGGAAAATAGTGTGAGATCAATAATTTTATTTTTTATTTTGAGTCATCGAAACATTTTTTTTATACATTAAGATTTAACACTTTCAGTTTTGACGTGTAAGGATTTATATGCTGTCATTTGTCTGTATGCAGTGTACCCTTGTTCTAAAAATGACCATGAGAAAGATTACAGGTGTTTTTAGGATACAAAACTCTTCACTACATATTTTACAAACTTTTGTCAAATAAACATGAACATTTTCACACTTTCATCTCTCATTTAAATTCTCAAAGCTCAGACCTTCATAGAAAATTACTCCAGTATTGTAGAATGAAACAAAGATCTGATTGTGATTTAAGACTTAATTAGGTGATGTCAGGGAAGGTGGTCGACCCAAAATGCTAGAGACCAGACTTAGTGGCAGACACATTTACTTAATACAGTTTAACATGACAAAACCATGGGCATAATAAAAAGGTGGTTGAACAGAGGAGGGCAGATGACCTGACAAAGACTAACGAAAACCAGACACTTAAATACACTGAGGTGGATTAACTAAAGGCTGCTGGGGATGGTTTAACCTGAACATGGTGATCGGGAAAACAGAACATGACAAAACCTAAGAACCAGATCCTGACAGGAAAGTGACTTCTTTTCTAAATCGTGCTGCCCGTGCTGAACTTTCTTTTTGGCCGCATGGACCCAGAGGACAGGTTAAGGTTAGGATTCCAGTTGCGGTTCGGGTTGAACCACCAAATGGTTCCTGAGGGTGGCTGTTTCTGCAGCTCACTGTTCATTCAGAGGATGGATCAAATACATTTCACACACCTGGGAGTGTGACAGCTATATGAACTTAAACTTTAGGCTTAATTTAAAATACAACAAAAGTCAACCTTGAATAGTTAATATACGTGTGGGTAATGCAGCTGTGTGTGTTTGTGCTGATCTTTGTAGATATAGCAAACTGTAAGCATTCTGTACAGGAGACGGTGAATAATGAGACGGCGAAAGGTGAACCACGGTGTAGCGAGGGAACACACTATTTCTGAAAATTAGTTTAACATGACAGGTTTTTAGCCACAAAGGATGTTCCAAAGGGTTTTTTTTGTGTATGTGTGAGATTATAAATTACACCAGAAAAAAAAAATCTCAGGCATCACTTTATAATAAGATTCTTTAACAAGCTTTATTAACACATTAACAAACATTATTAATGTGTTTATATGATGCATATATTAGCACAATAAGCCAAATAAGGTTTGTTAACATACTTAGTAAGATCTATTAATATCTAAAGCGATGTTTTTCTTTCTTTCTTTCTTTCTTTCTTTCTTTCTTTCTTTCTTTCTTTCTTTCTTTCTTTCTTTTTTCTTTCTTTTTTCTTTCTTTCTTTCTTTCTTCTTTCTTTCTTTTTTCTTTTCTTCTTTCTTTCTTTCTTTCTTCTTTCTTTTTTCTTTCTCTTTCTTTCTTTTTCTTTCTTTCTTTCTTTACCAGAATCCAGCTTATCACCAGGGCTGGACATAGGATGGGGGGCATTTTGCAGCTGCAAGAGAAAAATTGCACATCATAGAAGCTAAACTTCCTAGCACCTGTTATCTACAGTCCCACTATAAAAAAAATGTAGTAAAAGAACTCGCTCTGTGTTGCGTGGGAAAAACGATATGAAAGGTGGCCACAACCTGTTTCTGTCTCTCAGCATCTTCAGCTTTGTCATTCATTTGACCTTAAATCTTTGACCATTTATTTCTTGACTACTTCACCTTTGTTGTATCCATATTGCACTTCCTTCTCTCTGTGTTGAACATGCTTGCCATTTTTCATGGTCTTAATCTACTTTACTGTCAATTTTTAGTATTGTCTCTGACCATGACTTGTGTTTGTGATCATGGCTTGAAATTAATTTACGTATTGATCGTCAGTATTTTTTTCTACATTTATGGATCCTCATCTGTTTTCCCTTGCTGTCTGTCAGTGGACTGCCTGTTATTTCTGGATATCCTGCTTCAGCGGTGCACTATGTTTGCTGTCCTGTATTTGGGTTTCCAGTTGGAGCTATAACAGCTGCAGTTTTTTTTTTTTCCAAAGAAGGGTCTTTATGTTTTATTTTTGTGCTTTAATAAGCCACTTAAACCTGAATCTTTGCTGAACTGACAAAAGCACATGTTGCATTAAAGCGTAATAAGATACATATAACCTTCCAAATGCAAAAGAAGGACTCTAAATATTGAAGAAAACGTTTTAAACATTTATATTTTGGTCATTTAAATGTGAGAACATAGATTGGACAGATTTCTACTCCTCTTCAGAAACTCTGTGGTGTTTCTACTTTTTTTTGTCTATTACAACTTATTTACATTTCAGTTTCTGCTTGATTTACTACAGTAGGACTATAATAGCAGGAATTTCCCACAGTGCCCCCCTCCTCCTCTTGTATTTCAGAAAGAACCGTAGTTGCATAAGATGGAGTCACTCTTAGCAACGCCTTGTTTCTTTTTTTTTTTTTGGCCTTCACTCTCGTGTGCACTTCATGTTTGCTGACGAAAGAAGCAAAATCTGTGGAGGAAAAAGTGCACACATCAGGGAGATAAAGACATAAAACAAATATTGAAGAAAAAACAATTTTATAGATTTTTTTTTTTTTAAATAGCTCTTCTCTTAAAGTCATAAAGTGCTGGTTTTCCTATATCTGCAAATTGAGAGGATCGCGCATCAAGCTCAATAATAACACAAGCTTCGCAGCAGCCATGCTGTGTTTGTGTGTGACAGGATGCAGTCAGCAGGACGGCCCATGTTGTGTGCTTTAAATATCCAAAGGCTACGCTTTAGATGTGCAGATATAGACACTGATATTTGCTGTGTGCGCGTGAAGCCCTGGTCAATCAGTGGGTTACATAAGACTCTCCAGGGTTACTGGGTGTTGGACTGACACTTGAGTTGATGCTATATTTCCTTTAAGTGTTTCCAGATTGTAGTTTTTCTGTTGTCTTTGGACCTTCTTTCATTTTTCTATTGCTTCTCTTCTTTTAAGCCTAAATGATTGTTGGTGGTTTTTCATTTTAAAATGAGGCTGTCTTAGGTTTCTGCTGTGGAAAATTGTAATTCTTTTGCAACAAAAATTGAATCAAACTTTTAACCTGGATATGCGGTCTCTTCTCACGTCAGTGATCAGAGCTCAAACTTTTTGGGGTTCCAATGTTCTCCACAGGAATTTGGGTCATAGTTTTATAGGAAAAGTCTTAATTAGAGAGGCTGTAAGGGTTGAATAACAGTTTTTGGAAACAAAATGTTCAGTTTCAACTTTGAAATTTTAATATTTTGTGCTGTTACTCCCATTTTGTTGCACTGCACAAACACAAACTCTGACCCATGTCTAGTTTCTAGTTTAAGTATCTTAATACGCTTGATAGAAGACAAAACTACCTTCTTAGTAAGTTTTCAGTAAAATGCAGCAACTTGAATATCTTCTTGAGTCATTTGATCTCAAACATTTTATTTTATAAGCAGCAGTTTTATTTCTAAGTGGTTACAAAAAGACAAGTTTTAGTTTTGGGAAACTGGAAAAACTACATTTAACATTTAATAGAAAAAATTCATTTGAACAAGAACAGGACAGACATTTGTAATTAAATTTATAAGGAATTTCTAAGACCAATTTATTCTAAAATGCATAATTTTAAGATGGTCATAGTTTAGAATTTAGGATAGTTGGACTGTTTTACCAATCAAAATATTATATATTTGGAGGTGAAAGTGTATTAAAATATCTCCTTTAAAAAAATAAACGTATTTTTTAAGCAATACAATTATTTCAAGATATGTTTTTTCTTATTTAGGACCATATACCTAAATATTGGTGTTAATAGCTTATTTTGATGTAAATATAATTTTGCTCTAAAAAGGCAAAACATCACAATAAATCTCATTGGTTCCATTGGCAGAATTTTTGACTTATTATCTATTTTTCCACCAATAAAATGAAAAACATCTCGCATCTTTTTCCATGTTTTGGAAAGGACATTTTTTTTTCGGTGTCCTCATTTAGATAGTAATTATCTTTTTTTTTTTTTTCCTGCAAACAAAGTCATTTCCTGCTCTGCCTTTGGGGCACGTGGAAGGAGAACGTGACCAGTCTCTGTCTCAGCTCCTGATACATATCGTCTATGTGACAAGCCTCATTTAAATTAGCCCACACACAGTAAATACACATGCATGCATTATGAGCAGCACTGCTGACTACTCCTGTTAAATACTCCTTGTGCACAATCTTATGAACTGAGCAGATTTTTTGCTGTCCCTATTTGTGTCCAATATGTGCTTTTTTGTACATCTCTTCCATAATTAAATTTTGGGGTAATTTGAAGTTTTCTTGTTGTGAAAATGCATCTAGTGTATTACTGTCTACTTCTTAAAATGTCTTTGAAAATGTAGTTAAAGTTATGCAATTTTACTTTTGCAAAAAATTTGAAATATTTTAAACTTTCTTCATTTCTTTGGACAGATTAGTTCAAGCTTTTTCCAGAAGTTTTATGTTGACCTAATTACCTGTATTATTATTACTGAAAATCTTTGCTATTGAAATATTGTGAAATATCTTAATTTGTTTAGTGCTTCCAAACATTTCTTGTTGTTTTTGTAACTCGTTAGATTCTATTTTTGGGTTTTTCTGTTTTCTTTTTTTAATTTTTTTGCAGAATGTCTGTTTGAGATATTATAGGTATTTTTAAAGGTGCCAAACATTTTTGATATAAGACTTACATTTCTTGTTTACTTATAGTCTGAGCTCATAGAAATTATTACACCTATGTCTTTGCAGTGAAATCAGAACTTTTTTAAGATTTTGGCAAAGGTGATGAAAAAGAGGAAGTAATAGACTATAGAAAAGCTATAAACATTACATTATTGAAACAAATGGAACTATTAATAGAAAAAAATAAACACAACGACCCACAAAAACATTAAGAGCTCATAGAAGTTTGATGTAAATCTCTTTAGCAAACTATTAAAGTATGTTAATTTAAAATGTGTTCTTTATCGTGTTTCCTCCCGCCTCCGTGGAAAGTGTTTATTTTTATTTGTCAAGACTGAGAAATGACACCAAAAATACTTTTCCATTAGGCTACTTGGACTGTTACCTTGAAGAGATTTTTAACTGATCAATGTTTGCCAGAAACTGATCAGTCGGAGCTTTACTGGACATCATCGTCCTGACCTTCACTGTTCAGCCAAATAAAACCTTATAGCAAACTGTGTACAAGTACTTTGCAAAATAAGATATTGTCATGGTACTTTGATAAAAATCTTTGAAAAAATATGAAAGAAAGGTCTGAAAAGGACTCACATTTTTTGACTTTTTTAAAACAACAGAATTTAAGAATATATCCAAAGTTAATACTTAAGTTACTTGTTGGTTGTAAAAATTATGTTTACAAATCTTTTACTGTTCTACTTTGAGACAAATTTGGCGACTATTTAACTCAGACATCCTAAATGTACTTTTAATATGCATAAATTGACATTATCATTACCAATATCACAATTTTATAAATAATTATACACAAATCTCTTTTTTTCCCTTTTCAAAAGTACATAATTTTCTTTAGGTGATAAAATAAATTTACTTTTTTTTTGCAACTGAACGTGAGTTCTTCTATTCTGTCCGTGGCAACAAACCTGTTGACTGTAACAAACATCTCAAAGAAAAGAAGCATCAAATATGTCCAGCAGCCGCAGATGTGTGAATGATAAATCTATTCATCTCAAGCTATTTTTTTTTTACTGTGAAATACAATATGAAGTTTAAAATGCCAAAATGATTCATCATGATGTCATGCCAGCTAACCACTTGTGGTTTTTGCCTTTCTATGTGGATGTGGGAGTGTGTGCCCATGTGGGTTTTTGTTTTTTGTTTTACTTTCTTTTTTTTTAAACCAAAGACTGTTAAACCTTCCACCTTTGGGTTTAAAATGGCATCCATCCTCTCATTGTATCGATTAGTCACATGTCTAAACCTTCAGCTGCAATTTTACTTAACTAATGTACATAAGTCGAGTTCTAAATTTTTGAAATATTTTTGGCTAATCTAAAAATATGAAACTTTTGAAAGTTTTTGTTTCAGTGCTTTCAGTACTTTTGTTGATTTCGTTTTATTCAGATGAGTTTGTGATTTGACCTCCTTTTCTGTCCGCTCTCATGTTTTTCATCAGTTTGCCTATCAACAACAAAAAAGATCATAATTTCTCTCATTGTGCTTCCATGTTATAACAAAACTGAAAAAAACTCATCAGGATCAACAAATCAACAATCAATTCAGTTCTCTGTACAACTGACACCACTGGCTGTTGGTTTTCTTCCTGGCAGCAGTTCCTGCAGTCTTTGTGTCTACATTAAGATTTAGAGTGAACGAGTTTCTGTCTTTACTGAGGCCTTTTGCTGCATGTAACCCTTGTGCTACCCTAGGCATGTTTACATTAAAAGTGGGGTCATCTTGACCCCACAAGGCTGAACTTTTTTTTCAAGGATTTTTATTTTTTTTTACCTTTGTGATGGTTCACACATCAATATAAGGGTCATGTCAAAGGCTAGCACAAAAGGTTAAATTATTTGTTGCACCAAAGTCTATGTGGTTATTGACACATTTACATGAAAATGTTGCCAGACTTGTAAATTAAGCAATGTTTTGGAGGTTTTTGGTAGTCAGTCTTTTTCTGTCTTAAAACATTTGCAGTCTACATTGTAAGATGAAAATACTGATCAACAGAGAGACATCCTGACCAGTTGTCTTCAATACCTGCTAAAAGAAAAGGAAACTAGAACCAACATCTTGTTTGTGTGTGCTTTTTTCTAAGTACACGTCTTTGAATTTTCTGCAGAATATGCTTGATTTTTTTCTCCTGATTTGATCTTACACCGTCTTTGCATTTCTCAAGGACAGGAAGTGAAAAAGAGAACTCGCCTAATCCACTCATGTTTGGAATTCAAATTTGGTCTTATTTATTCATTCATTTTTATTGGTTAGTCAGAAGTGGCAGCAGAAGAAGCTGTAAACCTTAAAATCAGGGTATATACCCTTGCTGATGCCACTATTATCAAGTCTAAATTGAGACTTACAAATAATTCCCTATTTGTTACGTTATATTTAACAAAACAGACTCTATGAATAAATGTTCAGTTTGAATTTTAATTTGTCTTGGAAATGAAAATTTATTATATTCGTAAAAAATTCAAATGTTACTTTACCCGTTTCATTGTTTCCTTATTTTTTGAATGACTGTAGACAGAGAAGTTTTATTTATTGTATGAGAAAAAAAAAGACAGTAAAACATTGCATTACTTCTGTAATATGTGTCTTTAAAGAAGGATATTCATGAAATAAGTAGTAGGTCATGTCTTACAATAAAATACTGCAGCAAGAATTTTAGCAAGTGTATTAGGATGCATCCATACTCCTTTGAAGACTACTTCAATCAATTAGTAAGAATCCCTATGTTTATTTTGCCATCATGTTTCAAAATCTATTTTACATTTGCAGTCTACATCAAAACTGCAGACATCTCCCCTTTTTATCAGCATGAGACGCGACGGGAATCCTTTAACAGCTAGACGCACAGAAAGGGCCCACCATTTCTACCTCCCTTCTCTGTTCCATAGAACATTGTGTGGACTGGTTGCAAAATGCATCTTTGTCCCGTCTTAGTGCAGCAAATCCATGTTAAAAGCTCCTTCACTGGCTCTGCAGCTGGGTCATTTGCCGCACGGTCCCTGGAGCCTGGGGAGAACTATGAGTGACTGCTGTTAACAGAGATGGAAGAGATGAACAGAGCATGTGGGAGGAAGGCAAACAGTGATGAGTAATGAATAGCTAAACAACCACTCTATTATTACATCTTTTTCTATGTAATTTAGCGATTGTTTCGACATTGAAAATACATTTTATTATTTTGAGATTTCTTTATATACAAGTAAACTATTAATATGTATATTTAAAGACCTACTTTGACAAAAATTGTGTTTTTGGAGGACAAATATAAAATAAGATTAAAACAGAGTATTTCTCAGTTTAAATCGTTTTGGATCAGGAACTGATGAAATCCTGTGGTTTGAAAAATGTAAGATTTCTGATGCAGTGGATGGGTCAAAGTCTCCTTTCTCTGCTCCATTCTGATGCATTTGCAGACAAATAGATCCATTAATGTCTTCATTTTCCTGGCATCTGGCAAAATGTGTGACTACATAGTTGTGACATTGCTTGCCATTTTTTTTTTTTTTTTGCAATAATAATGTTAGCTTGAGCTTGTGAGGTGCTAAGCTAGAAGTAGAGAGTGCAAACAAGGGAATGCTGGGAAATTAGCGAGGCTAACATCAGTGCCAACAGTCCCGCCCACAACCCAGAGGCACATTTCTATTGAGCTCCTGCAGCTCTGCAGATAATGTCTAAAGAAATGACAAACTTTTTAAAACTTTTTGAAAGGTTATATTCATAATTAAAAGACCTCTGGAAATGAGTTTACGATAGAAACATAACATAGTTGGAAAAGGATTTTAAGAAGTTTACACAAATTCTCTATCTTGGGAAATATGCAACACTTATTATATTACTACATCAGTCAAATAAATGTAACACGGGGAATAAAATGCCTGAACTTGTGTTTGCAGAGCTGCTTCACAGATGGATGCATCCTTTCATTCTGCAGTATCTTTTGTTTCCTTCTGCATCAACAGCTCACACACTCATGTTTGCTTTCTGGCCTTGACCTATATTCCTTTAAAGGTGGCTGACGTCACGTCACGAAACATTCCTTTTGTTCCCTTTAAAGGTACATCAGTGCATTGAAACGACGGACATATTTGGACTCACTAATATGTGGCTTCTAATGTCTCCACACACAACTTCATGTTTGCACACAGGTGCATCCTTGATGTGCTTTTCACGGTGCAGCCAGCCGGACATGAGGATCCAGTCCTAATTTTAGCATCTAAAAAAGTAAAATGCAAACCGACACGTCTCTTTGCCTTTTTTTTTGGCCACAGTGACTCAGGTCCTCTGACTGATGTCTACTTTCTGACATTGAAGCACATTGTTTAGGATAGTGAGTTGTCATTGGTCATGAATCCTCGTCTAATCCCGGTATGTACATGATTTCATGTTAATCCCGTGACTAATACGACAGTGGCTCATGCTTAGTCATTTTCTGTCAGAAAGAGCTGTCTTTTCAGATGTGGGAATGGAGAAAATCCTGAGATAAAAGGAGGAATGTGTTGCTGTTGAATTTCAAACCGGGCTTTTTTTTTTTTTTTTCCTGTTGAAGCTGATGAGCATCAAAATGTGCTTTATTTGGAAAAAAATTGTGTATGAGATACATATTTTTTGCAGTAATTCTAGATTCGTGACAAAGTAGTTTGTAAACAAAAGGAGTATGCAGATTTTGTTAAACATATAGGAAATGTGTTACTATTTTTAAGGAACCATCAATTTTAAGGTCTACAAAACATATTTGTTCAAGGAAGACTTCAGAAAAAACCACTGATAACACATCAAGTGTGACATCACCCATAGAAAATGATTTGCTTCCAGCTACGATGAAATTAAGTCAATTCGTTCCCCATTTTTTTTTGACAGGGGTGCTATAATGTTGACTATGAAGTTGTGCAAATTGGATTTGCGATGATAAACATGCCTAATGGAAACATGACAATTTTGAAGAAACTTTTTTTTCCATTTGAAGGAGGTAGTTTTGAACCGTATCAAAATTGACATATTTCTGCTATGGCAACACGTTTTGTGAATTAAATGAGACATGTGACCAACAACTGGATACCTTGCGTAGCAAAGCGCTGCGTAGCAAAGCGCTGCGTAGCAAAGCGCTGCGTAGCAAAGCGCTGCGCAGCAGGCGCCATAGGAAGTCTCGCAGGATCGCAGCTCATCAAAACTTGTCATGTGGACTTTTTGGATCCACAGCTCCACGGTAAAACCACCGACCACTCTCTTCACCCGTAGCCGCTCCCACATAACTTGTTGCTCCATGGCCTGAATAAGATGCCGACATCTCCTTTGATGTCAAATAGATCTGCTGTAATCAAAGCATTTTTCACATCCGTCACCAGATTTCTAAATGAGTCAAATTGGCTTGTGTTTATTTACATTATTATGATTAATTGGAAACAGTGTAATTACAACATTATGTTTTATTGACATTTCTATAATTTTGATAACGTTTTGTGCATATGTGTAATGGAAAACCGGCTAGTGATTGGTTTCAATTGATCTGAGTCGGGAGTTGAGAGAATCTATCTAACGTTTGGAACATTCATGATAGGACCAGCAGGCACCACATGCATTTATTGAGGAATCTGATTGGTCAGTTTATAACTTGAATAACTTTCACTACAGAAAAAATATGACCAAAATTGGGATTAGCAAGAATGTGTAAAGAAAGGCAGCAGAGAAAGAATGGTTATTCTGATCAATAGAATGACTAAGTATTAGCTGTTTATTTATGAATAGAAGTCTATGGGAATTTGACTTCTTGGAACCAGCAGGTACTTCCTGTTTGAAATGCCAGAAGGGAGGGATCCCTAAGTCCAGTTCTCATATACAGTCTTTTGTTGTAATCCAAACAATTACAAACTTTTTTTTTCTCCACCATCATTGCATCACCCTTCTGAACTTCACCTGTTTTTGCCTTCACCTGTCAGCTTTCATCCCCTGGATCTCAAGGTCATTGTAATTATCTTTTGCAAATTTCTTGAAGTTATCTATCTGCCTTTTTTGTCCTTCCAAAGTTCTTGCCAACCCTGACCACGTACCATTTACTTATCCTCCTTCATCCCAGCCGACGCTCACGCTTCCTGCCATGCTCACAGTTTAACTCTACGCAGTTCATTAGAAGTTGTCACATCATGTTTGCTTTGCAATTTCTGTCAAGCCATGTCAGTTCCAAGACGCCAAAATCCCATAGACTCCATTGAGAAATCAACCTCACTTTTTTCCTTTTTTGTGTGTGTTGTACAAGTTATTCAAGTTATAAACTGGCCAATCAGATGCTTCAATAAAAGTATGTGATCTCACATCAAACAGTTGAAATGATTTATTGACAGTCTACTTTCAAGTGGTGAGTGATCTTTCCTGACAAGGATTACAAACTAAGGACTTCCATTTTTCCTTCCTCTCACTGCTTTGCCCCTTTCATTCCTGGCCAATAACTGAATAGATCTTTAGTCACGTGGTTTCTTTTACAAACTTTGGTTGAAGCTTACATTTGAAAGGCCGTCTGAATACAGACTAAATGCAATGTTCAGGACTCACTCCTTTTCCAGTCTGAATACACCATAACACTCTTAACTGGTTAAAAAAAACAAAACACCTTGAGGATTTATTTAATTCCCTCACTGGCAATTTAATAGTAATGAAAGACAATGATCTTTTTTTCCCCCCAGTAGCATTAATTACTTTTGCTTTTATAGTACCAGCGGTGAATTGTCATCCATTTACTATGCACAGCAGCACAGGCCTCTATTTAGAGTTTGGAGTGTCCTGGCCTGTTGCTATCTACATAAACTCTCAGCTCAAACTGTGTGTGTGTTTGTTGTTCATCTTGTGCACTTTTGAGCAGCTTGTTAAACAATCCCTGCTTCTCCAGCAGCAATCACTTTACTTTATTATTTTTAAACAGCTATTTGTATGTATTATCTACATGTTTGTTTGTGTTCCTGTTTCTTTCCCTCTCAAAGTTCTGGGTAACTTCCATTTTGGTTGTCTGGTTCTGTGGTATTTGTAAGCTCCCTGAAAGAGTGACACGAGAGTAAACCCACAGGAAACCGCACAGCAGGTGGAGTGGACAAATCCTGGCTTTAAAACTAACCTGTTTATATTTGATGGAAATTTACTGAAAAAAACATATTTCAGCTAAAATTAGATAGAAATCCATACAACACTATAAAACATCTCAAGTGTCATTTGTGATCTATAGCATATTACTAGGATCTAGTTTTTTGTTTTTTTTCTCAGGTTTTCATCTGAATGCTTGTAAAAATCTCTATGCTTGCAGCTAAATTAAGCAGCAGCAAATGGGTGCAATTGCAGCGTTCCTGGTGGCTTTTTTTCAACACACACTTCCTGTATGCTGAAGGGTGGACTTTGCAAAGCCACAATGACACAGTCACAGCTGCTGTGGGCGGTGTTCTTTGCATTCTAAGGATGTTTTTACATCTGTACACTCTTTTAAAAGTTAGCTTTTCTGCCCTCCCAAGGTCAGCCAGAAACCCAAGAGACGTTGGCGTTATTTGAGAACGTTAGTCTAGAGTAATTCCAGAAGGTGTGGTCTCTCACTTCCACTTTTCTTTTTTAAATTGAAAACCCCTCATTTTGATTTTGTCTTAGAATTAAATTACTGTGTCTCAGTAATAACGTTAGACCAGAGGCCAGCATCCTTTAGAACGGAACTTATTAAACAGTCCCCCCACACACACGCACACACACCCACACCCCACACATACACTTCTACTTCACTGCCAGTTAACCCTTTATTATGCACATGCATCTACTCATAGAGATGGGTGATACCATACTGGTAATTTCTTATTGGTGATTTTTTTTTTCTCATCTTGTTATCCTTCAAAAACAAAAACAATCAAAAATTTACCAGGTAACACCTTTCATGTGTAAGATTATACATATTATAAATACAGATCATTCTTCCTGAAATCACCTACTCATGCCCATTGACTGTATATAGAGAACTGGACTGAGTGAATCAAATGTCACTCATAGAAAATGACTTTCTTCCGGTTCCAACCGAAATGAAGTCAAATAAGTCACCATTTTACCACGGTATGTCCATCGCCATGTTGGAACCAGACATCCTCAGTAAGACGTGATTGGTCTGTGTGGGTCTGAGTACATTTCTGTGGTAACCACTCTCTCCAATCAGGAGTAAGCATGTTAAAAAACCACACCCCTTCCACTGAAAGCAGGCCCAGGTGTATCTTTCAATCCACCACTTAGAACGTTCAATACAAGATTGCCTACTTTTTCTGAGGCATCTGATTGGTCGGTTTATAACTTGATTAACTTACAGTAAAAATGTAAAAATATGTTATTAGCGAGACCGTGTTAAAGATTTGAAGCAGAGCAAGAATGTTTATTCTGACAAATAAAATGACTGTAGTAACTGTTTAGTTCTCAATAGACGTTGGCTTTTTGGGACTGGAGAGTACTTCCTATTTAGAATGCAAGGGAGGAGGAGCCACTCAGTCCTGTCAATGTTTATGCTGGGCTGTGATGTTGCTAAGGGTAACACACAGCTCCTCTGGTCATGTGACTGATGGAGTATGTCAATATGCTGTGGACTGAGGGGGTGTTTCGTCACAAATCACTGGAATAACTCCTCTAATAACCAAAAATATCTGTAAATGACGTGTGCACTTTTATTTTCCCTGTTGCAGTTCCTTATCGCTACTGTATTAGAGTAGTCAATACCAATGATGTACAGGTATCTATATTTCTATGCCTTGATACTTCCATCCTTAATGTACATTCATATAATTTTAGATATGCATGAAAATGTGATCTCAACCAAAAATGTAATTTAGATTACTTAGAAATGTAAGCTATTTGACTGCTTGAAATGTCTGCCCTGGTCTGTTGGTTTCACAGATTATGAAATGTTTAAGTTTTATTCAGTGATGCTAATTCTCCTCTTTGGCAGGTCTACAGTAGCCGTGTAAGAACATATCGATTCAGTGAAATATCACGATACTTCATTTTGTCAAGGTGATATTTAATTAATTATTTATAACCAAAACTGTAGTTTGCGTCTTACTTTTGTTTTACACCTAAACCCCTGACTGCTAGCTGGCAGCACACTGAGCCTCTTTGAGCAGCTCTACGCTGCACCAAAACAAAACAAGATCTTGCAAGAACCAGTTTGTGATGGATGCAAACCTGAAGTGACCTCTGAGCCTCACAGCTGTTGTTATCGCACAGCTAAATGAGATGTGTAACTCAGTTTTAACTAAGGATGAGTACTGAACCGAAAAGCTGTGCCAAGTTGGTTGTGGTACCACTTAAAAACACATATTTAGATGCTTTGTGGCTCATAGAAGAACAATTGACTCCAGACACGCAGCGGTACAATTATATATGTGAAAGGTGTTTTAATAATCAGATAAAGATTTTTCCAAGTCACAATCTAAAAAAACCAGAGGTAAATATTGTCTCTGCCACTTTCTTTTGGATATGTTGGGATGTGCATCGTATTGTGCCTTGTGTATCGAGATACGTAACCTATCGACAGATTCTTGCCGATACACTCCCCAGTCTACAGTACATTGTTTTGTTCCACGGCTGCTTTTTTCTTACATTGGTTCCACTGAAAGCCACAGAAAAGTAGAAATAGGAAATGAAACAAGCAGCTGGAATAGCAAAGAAAATATTGAAATTATCCTTCTTGATTTTCTCCCACATACTGCTTTGAACCTCTACCGTCTTCACAGTGACTCATCTCAATAACTTGGAGGTTTAATGTTTAATTATCTCAGTTAAAAATGTGCTGCAGTTCACCTGGGAGCTACAGAAGACAATCTTTCTGTGGAGAAACACGTCTTTGGAGATGAATGGAAAAAGAAAAAAAAGATACCCATGCTTTTTCTCTTTTGAAGAAATAAATCATTTGCAACAAATTTACTCTTACTCTGACCTGATCTGACATAACTCTATTGTTTGACATAATAGTGCACGTTAAATTAACCTTATGATGCTTTTTTTTTTTTTGCAAATGGTTTTAATTTCATTACATATTTTTTGGAATTACTTAATATTTTTAATTTTTTTTTAATTATGATCATACTTAAAGATGACAATCATGTTTAAGTTTTTTGAAGGTGGAAGTTTTAGCTGTGGAGACGGACAACAGGTGAAGGAACATCTTGAGAGGTTTAGGACTTTAGGTCAACAGTCCAGGTCATTGGGAAGTGTGGGAATGAGGTGAAGAGGTGTCTGCAACCAGAACAGGCTGAGGAAAGACTCAGGTGTGATGTGTGACCGAGTGTCACCAAGAATGAAAGGAAAGGTGTAGAAGACTGTGGTGAGAGCAGCCGTCGTGTTGGTTTAGAGACCGAGAAAGAGAGACAGAAAGGCGGAGCTGGAGGAGGCGGAGATGAAGATGACGAGGGTGTGATGAGGACAGATACGATCAAGAATAAAGATATTAAAGGAACAGCTCATGGTAGATTTTAAGGAGATAAAAACAGAGATAATTTGGCATATTGAGAGGAGGAAGAGTGATTCTATTGGTAAAAAGGTGCTGAGGTTCGAGCTATCCGGAACAAAGCCCGGAGGACCTCTATCATCAAAAACTGAAATAGTCCTTTACACTCTGTCCCTACGAACAGTCATCATTTCTGTGATCAGGTTGTTTTTTTTTAAGTTAAAGCAGCTACTCATCTTTTTTTTCATTACGTCCACCTTTTTCAGCAAGTTACCTCATGACCTTTATTTGTCTGGCATCTTTCATGCACAAAGCCAGTTTATAGAATATTAAAGGAATACAAAAATATTTAGCAGTGATGGCAAAACAAGAAAGTCTTGGAGATATATTAAAAAAATGGAAATTTCTGCTTAAGAGCATTTTCTATTAAATAGAGATTAAAAAGAGGAAATACTCTAAGGAGTATCATTTGAAAATTCCCATTAAAAAACTACTGCTAGGGTTTCTGTTTGTGACATTAACACGAGTTATCAATGAAAATATGTTCTTTAATCCTCTCACAGTATTTCCCCTTAAAGCCACTTCTGTTCAGTCGTGCCTCTTGGTTTGCTTGTGGAAAAACTCAGTTTCTTGCTCGTTTTGTTTTCCCAGGATTAAAAAAACGTACAAGGAAGGCCTTCGGGATACGGAAGAAAGAGAAGGACAATGACTCCACGTAAGTCTTCTTCTGACTGGAGGTTTTTTACAAAACCGATAAAGAAAATCTGAATGGAGGCATTCCTCTTGTGCAAACAATCTAATTAGTTATACATAAGGCCGATGGTTTTCTTTTTTTTTAACTATTATTGGTGAGGTTAAAGTCTTATGATGTGATTCTTTATTGTTGCATTTGCAATTAAGATGCATGTGTAGTTCATTGCTTAAAAATCAAAAACACAAGGTAATTTCTTACTGATATTCTTATGGAAAACCTGCTGAATTTTCTCAACATAGAAGTTAAAATGGTTTTTAGATTATTGAAAGCTGCATTAGCCTCATTAGCTTTATTTCAAAGTGGCTGTGACGTCACTAAAGGCAGGATTTGAAAGTTAATAAAAGTGTCACTTTAACTGTTTGGTAGATTTTCAAAAGGGGGAAATTAAAAAAAACAAAAAACATCTTGACTATGAGATTTAAAAAGTGTTTTCTTTCTTCTCTCTTTCCCGGTTTTCCTCGCAGAGGGTCCCCGGACCGAGACGGGGGTGTAAGTACTACAAAGTATTTAATTGTTAACACAAGGGGGAAAAAAAAAACCTGTTATAGACTTATCTGTGGATCAGGTGACTAAAACGCATGAATGAATGGCAAATGATCCACTTTTTTTGTCTTTTTGCTTGCCAGGAACCCCAAGAGGTTGAATCGGTACTAAACTCTTTAGAGTACACTAGTACATAGAGTTGTGTGTTCAGTTCAGTAGGAGGTAGACATTGATCATAGTTTCATTAGCACCATTTCTTAGGCTTTGGGGGGAAAAAAGCTGCAGAGCTGAGATTATGGAGTGCCATTCAAAACTTAAACTGCTTTAGCATAAGCTGCTTTGTGTAGTTTGGTGCATAGTTCCTGACCAGTTTTCTTGTGAACTTTACAAAATGTTAACATTTTTGGCATTAATTGTATCTCTACTTTTATGTTGCATTTATTAAAGAACAATTTAAGGAAAATTTCTAGTCTGGCTTGTATGAAAAATAACGAAAAGACACTGAGATTTAAAAGGTGCAAACATTGCATAAGAAGGTAGACAAACTGCATAATATGTCTTTATATCAGTGATGGAGATTTGATAAAAACTGTGTTTTTTTCAGTCCCAGAAGAAGACAAATGGGGCTCCTAATGGCTTCTATGAAGATATTGACTGGGAAAGATATGTAAGTAAGAATGTGATATTATTATTCTAATCTTAGTTTTAAACATTATTTACCTTCACCTGCAGTTTATATTTTAAACAGTAGGTTTGCTTTAGACTTATTTGTGTTGCTGTCCTGTACAGGTGGCATCATAAAATACAATTTTCTTTGAGATATCAATAAAACATGAAGCCCAATGAGGCAAAATATCTTTGTGAATTTGGGCTATATAAATAAAATTGAATTAAAAATGTCTGTACTGTAAATTGAATTTGTTGTCTTTATTGTGATCATTGCAGCTTTTGAAATTGTTGGCCATGTTTCATTGAGAAGGGCACCTATCAGCTCTATCAGAAATGTTTTAGCTAAATAATGATTTTAAGAGCTTCATAGAGTTGATTTCATATATATTTAGCAACAGTAAAACTGTGCTAAAAATTTGATCATTTTATGTATTTCTTCATTTAAAAAAGTACTTGTGCAGAGTTTTTCCCTCTTGCAATGTCAGTTTGTTCTGGACTTCATTATCCACCCGCCGAAAATGTCACTGGCTACTGTTAATTTATAAAACTCTACTTGGTCTTTCTCCACCCTATCTGCACCACCTTTTACATACCTCATCCTCTGTGTACAACACACGCACTTCAAAGCTGTTATTGTTAACAGTCCCAAAATCCAGTTCTTCTGTTGGTTCTGTGTCGTTTCAATGTGCTGCAGCCAGAGACTGGAATGACTTACAAAAAACTCTGAAATTGGACACTTTTATATCAATAGCAGATTTTAAAAACCATCTTAATGACTATTTAAAAGATGAATGTTTTTGTTTCTCATAGTAATGATTTTAGGGTATTTTATTTTTACTGTTTTTGTTCTGATTTTCTTTCTTATTTTATTCTATTGTATTTACTGTTTTTTGCATCTGATTCCTTTCTGTTTTTATTCTATTTTTTATTTTCTTAAATCTCTTAACCTCTTTCCTTTTCTCAAAAGGTTTTGCCTTTTGCCAGGCCACAGTTGCAAATAAGAATGTTGTTCTTAATCTGTCCTGCCTGGATAAATAAAGGTTAAATAAAAAAAATAAAAATAAATTCTCACAAATACTTTCTGTGTTCAGAATTATTCAGAGGTCCTCATAACAGCATGTAAATAAGTGATTTTTCTACAAGAATGCAGACACAAATTCAATTTGCATCATTGTCACAATTTGTTTGTCCTTCGAAGCCGTTTTAAGTGATCAACCGATCAACTCCTGTCAGCAGCTAAACAACATGCTGCCTCTAACTGGCCAATCACATTGCAAAATTTAACACCAATTGATTTAAAATTATCTTTTTTATGGTTCTTGTTGTTAATTTTTGTTACAAGATCACTCTCGGGAAGCAAGTGATGGGTACAATTATCAGAAAAGGAGGTCTTTTGTTTTTCATCAAATTATTTTTTCTTCTTTAAAGTTGTTTTAGTTTTTTTTTTTTTTGTCATTGATGCTACCTTAGAAGAACAAAATAAAAATAAATTGTCAAATTAATTTTGAAAGTTTGGATGAAAATTGTTTCTGCAAGATCAAATTGAATGAACAACTTTGGAGCAAAATTGTAATTTAATTTAAACTTTTTGGTATAACTCTATAAACTTTATAGTCATTGACATTACAATTTTTTTAGTGATGCAGTCCGCACATCTGATGAATTTCCCCAAAACCACATGCATATGGATAGGAAATTACCCCCAGCATGATTTTTGGTCAACAGAAATCCTTTTTTAAATAAAACCTCTGCATTTGATCATTTTACATTCTTTACTTATTTCACATTTTGAAAATGTAAACATATATATTTACTATTGTGTTCCTTTTGATATTACTATTCGCTTGAGTATTTTGCACACATTTCCAGATCCACTGCAAGTGGTCTTGAGGTGCATCAGGCTTGACCTTTCACAGTTGACAGTATGTGCGTATATGCTGTTATGAGTACTTTAAAAGTATCGCAGACGTCAGAAAATATGTTTTTTAAATGTGCAAAAAAAATTTTAGTTGTCAGTCATTTTTTTGCAGATGCTCAACTGTATTTTTACAGGCACAGATTGCATGGACAAATTGGTTTTGCAAAAAAAAAAAAAAAATCTTCACTTGCCAGTGTTTTTGCATGTAAAAAATAACAAAAAACTATTTTATATGAGTGAACATTATTTTTTGCAATTAGAAACAGTGCATGAAATCAATAAAATGATATGTGTCACTCACTCCATTGCAGAATTCTCCTGAGGTGGATGACGAGGGCTACAGTATCAGACCCGATGAAGAATCTGAAGAAGGAGATATCCTTGACACAGCATCAGCTCTTATTGTTTTACATCTTATTTCTCTTTAAAGTGCTATGGAATTAACTTTTTTTAAATTGCACTATTGCTACTTAAATGTATTTTTTTTTCATAGACATGTAGTTCACATAATTCAGTGTTTTAAATAACTGAAGAAATTTGTCTTTTAAACAAATCGTTTGACAAAATTAAAGAAATTTCAGACAAAACTGTAAAAAAAATATCAGAAAAATAATATGTCAGTTCAATCGGTAAACATTACAGGAGCAGAAAGCTTTAGAAAAGCTTTAATACATACATATGCGATGTGTAGAAGTAACCAAACTGTTCTGTCATGCAGATATTGACCAATAGTATTTGTTTCCTTACTTAAAACAACAACACTAATGACTTTGCATTAAAAATTTGAAAGAGGAAATATTTTTATGTGAGAAGTGTTGACTTCCTTGACCTCGTCCTCTCCACTTGTCGCAAAGGCCCATTTCTTCTCTTCAGATGAGTCAGAGGAGGAGGAGGATCGCAGAAAGAAATTCAAGATCAAGATCAAGCCTCTGCTGGCTGATCATGTGGCGTCAGAGCCGTCGGTCGATGTGCTCAAGGCCTCCATAGGCAACATAGCTCTGTCCCCGTCTCCTCTGGTGAGTAGCCCTGACGTCACCAACTTCTCACTGCAGGTTTTCATTTACAGGGACACCTGTGTTAGTGTGGGATGTGCAGATGACTCCTGCTGCTCCTCCACGCCTTTACACACAGTACCTAGGATTAGTGCATAAATGTTCCTGCTTGGTTGTGAAACAGAGAAAGCAAACAAAAAATAAAATATATAAAAAGATGTATTTCAAAATGACCCATTTTGCAAAAACACAACATTTAGTAACATGTTTTTCAAGGAAATTTTTTTCCCCTTTTTTTAAATTATCAATGTTTAAACCAAATTCTTTTTAAAATTCCTTTAATGTTAAAACACCAGAATTTATGACCCAAGAATAGATGTTTTTTGTATCAGAAGAGTAAAAAACAAGCAAAAATTCATTTTTAAAGACTCAGTTTGACTAAAGCTTTACACTTTCACAAATTTTGACTTTTTATTACTATTTTTACAATGTTTTTTTTCATTGTAATTTTTCTTCAATTTCTATAATTTGTTTTTAAGTTGAAAAAATTGTCCT
This sequence comes from Oryzias javanicus, assembly GCA_003999625.1. Classification (NCBI taxonomy): domain Eukaryota; kingdom Metazoa; phylum Chordata; class Actinopteri; order Beloniformes; family Adrianichthyidae; genus Oryzias; species Oryzias javanicus. The sequence goes on from CM012440.1 coordinate 15,443,897, forward strand.
AAATTATTCACAATTCTCGTAAACCAGTATTTCATTCACTTCGACCTAAATTAATAAAGTAAATAATTTAGTAATTAAATAAATTAGTAAATATGTTAGAACATAGGAAGGGGATATATTTAATTTGCAAATTTGTTGTTTGCTACTGCAAGGAGGAAACACTGAATGCATCCTCAGATCAGAAATCCTGTCGTCTGATTTGCTCCTGTTTGCAGCAAAACATTTTCTCTGTTTGAACACTAACTTTAACATTCCACACTTATATTTTCACACCGTAACATATTGCCAAATGATGCCTTGAAAACTGGGAGCAAACCTCACACGTATGCTCAAAACTAACAGTCATGTGAGAAAACAAGGACAACCATGAAATGTTGGTGTAACACGCCAAATGCAAACATTTAGTAGATCCTTACTCAGCATTTTGAATGACCTTTTGCCCTTTCCAAAACCTCAGAATTTTTTTTACTGGCTGTTGAGGGGAAAGGGAGCAAACTGGGCAGACCAGAAAACTGTGGAAGGCCTTTAGAAAAAGATTGTCTGTGAGACAGGTGGGAGGGTTTAATAAAATTATAACCTATAGCATCCCACCGTCGGAAAATGGTGAACAAATGGAGAGATATCTAAATGATTGCAACGTGCACAGATCTGATTGTTCTCGCTATAGTTCACCTTCAGAACTGACCTCTGGATGCTCAAGGCGGTCTCAGCAGCGAATTCTGGCTGTTGTTGCAGTGCAAGTGCAACAACTTAAATTCAGAAAATGACTCTTATTTCATGAGAGCTGTTTTGCTTATTTTTTCAGTGTAAATATGCATTTTTTTTAACAGAGCACTATGTTTTGCATCCTAATTGGCTATTGACCTCAGTCAATCTCCTTCTTGTTGTATCTCCTATACTGAATGCATTCACTTTGCAAAATCGCGACGAGATCTTTGTTTTGATTCTGTAAAACTCTACTTATCTTTCTATGAAGGCTTGAACTTTGAGAGTTTAAACAAGACAGAAAAGTGTGAAATGGTAACACCTTTCTAATAAATTTATATAAAAAAAAGGGGTATTTTTAGAACTGATAAACAAGGGAATGCTGCATCATGTTCTGAATGACAAAGCTCAGAGCTTCTAGAATGATGTTTATTAGACAAATGAGTCCAAAACTAATTTGTTTGGACCTCACAATAGAGGGAATGAATCAAAGGTGGTCTTCTATAAAAAAGAGCCTGAAGCATTGAGGTGGAAGTATCATAGTTTGGTGCTGTCTGCTGCTACAGGACCTGGTGCGCTCACGGTCATAGAATCCACAGAGAATTCTACTATGTATTAGAGGGTGTTTCTTAAGAAACCTGTAAGAAAATTAAAGCTGTAGACAAACTGGACTGGACAACCTAACTCAAAAGGGACCTAAAACCAGCAAAATACACATAGAAGTGGCTTCAAATTAAGAAACGGAGGGTCCTAAAATAGCCAAATGCTATTTCAGGTCGATGATGATAAAATGAGCTGAAGAATCACTCAAAACCCTTAAAAAATCAAGCCTACATTTCACAGATCAGAAGACTGATGTCAGAGATCGCACTTATTTTGGTTAAATGCAGTAACACAGCAGTTAAAATTACTGTTAAAAATTTTTACAAAGCACACAGGATTCATTGATTTGAATAGTTTTTTTCACTTGACTGTAGCAGCACTGAATAAGAAATGCAAAGTTTTTGGGGAAACAGGAAGGAAGTGAACAATATCTTCGGTAAAAATGTGTGTTGGTTTGTTTGCTGACTCACTGCAGTCATTGTAGTTTTACAACTCTGAACCACATCAAGACTACCAGACGGTGTGGGGCCCCTTCCTGGGGGGCGCCGCTGCGTCGGGGGGGCGGCTCGCCTGCACCTGGGGCTGGGATCACTCCCTCTCTGGCTCTGGCGGGGTGGGGCTACCTCCTTGGGGCCGCCATTGTTCCGGGCGGCGCGCTGCCCTTGCTGCAGGGTCTTGGGTGGCGGGGGGGTGGCGGTTGGCCCCGTCTGGTGGGGCTTTCCGTGGGGAGCAGGGGGTCCCATTTGGTACGGGGCAGGGGCGGTCTGGCGTGTTGTGGTCTCTACTGAAAATTCGGTGGGGGCTGCGGCTGGTCCGGCGCCTCTGTCCTGTTAGTGCCTGCCCAGTGCACCCATGGGAGAGTGCTTGGGGGCGGGGCCTGGGACCTGTCCCTGGGACTGGCCCCTGCTGGCTCCTCCTCCTTGCGGGGGTGGGGGCGCGGGGTGGGGGGTGGCCGTCGGGGATGGGGCCATGGACTGGGGTGAACTTGGTCCCGGCGCTGGGGGGGCGGGGGACAGCGGTCCACCATCGGGGGTCGGTCAGCCAACTGCCCCCAACCTACCCTCTTCCTCATACAAACATGTATTAGGGTGAAGGGGAGGGTGTTGTATTGCGGCGTGCTGCTGGGGGTGGACTACCTGCAAGTGGCCCTCCCTCCAGTGGCCGCTGCATGAGTTTCCTCCTCCCCTTAGTTTTATTTGCACCTTAGACATGTAGGGCCTTGGTGGGGGGGTGCTTGGACATCACTGCCAGCAAGCAGTAGATGTCCTCTAAGTGCCCTTTCCGCCAATTTTAACAGCACCAGAGACATGTAGGGCCGTTGGTGAGAGGGTGACGGGGCATCGCTGTGAGCGATCAGGAGATGTCCTGTCAAGGCCCTACTCACCAATTTTAACCGCACCTTGTAGTACACACACCTCTAACACCTCAAAATATACACTCTAAAAACAAACACGCATGCATCACACAAGGAAGGTGGGACCTTCGACCTTCTGTCCCTACCCCATCCCTGGCGAGGGGGATGGAAACCCTCGGCCTGGTGGTCCTGTCTCCTGGGTGCCGGTCTCCTGGGCCGGCGGCCTCCTAACCACGCTTGGGAGGGATCCCCAAGATCTAACGGGATCAAACTACATCGGAGCCATGGGGTGTCCAGGTCTCGGTGGTTTGGGCTCCGGTCCCGGCTCCCGAGAATTGGGGCCTCTCCAAGATTCCATCAGTGGGTGTGCCTGGTCAGGCCTGTTAACATCATTCTCTGGGACCCTCGTTCTCTTGGGTGTCCCTCTGCTGGGCGGGGGTGGGCGGCCCCTTCCTGGCTCGCCCCTGGACCTCCTGCGGCGGGCGCGGGCGGACGTCTGGAGCATAGAAGCGGGCCATCCTGGAGGAGCTCTGGCTCGTGCCTGGGGTGGGGCGGGGGGATGCCTGGCACTGCTGGGTGGTGGTGGGCTACTCCTCTGGGGTTGGGGGGCTCTCTGGGTGTGGGGCCTTGTGTTGGCCCTCCGGGTTGGGTGGGGGATTGCTCCTCTGGCTGGGCGGGGTCCGCGCTCTCTTGCTCCCGTGCCTTCCGGCTCTCGGGCGTGGGGGCCTCTGCGGCGGTCCCGCGTGCCCTGGTCTGGGTGTCTGGCGGGGCTCTGCGGCTGACTGGTTCTCTCCATGGCTCCGTGGCGGGTGTTGGGGGGTCCGGGCTGCTGCTGCCGCCCCGGTGGGGGGCCTGGGCGTGGGGATGGCCGGGCTCTCTCTCCTTCTATACATTCCATCAACATTCACATCAGCAAAACATAAACACTCACCTGAGCACAGGTGTCAGCTCACCTCGCACTAACAGAATGTGTGATGGAATGAAAGGCTTTATTTGTGTCAGCTTCTATGATTGTGTGTGAGCTGCAGTGGTATTGTGTACATTTTTGACAACTTTAAAGGTAAAGATTAGTCTAGCCAAAAGGTATGTGTGTAACTGAGTGTGTGTGTAGACAGGCCCCGCCCATTCCAGATTGTTATTTAGACCTGGTTGTTATAGGATGTTGCTACTCTGTTAACTTCTTTGTTCTCTTAACCCCACTCTTCTACCCCCCCCCCTCCCCTCCCTTTTGTTTCCGTCCGGTCCAACAAAAAAAGAAAAAGATACAACATAATTAAAATAAATAAAGTTTAGCATGAAATACAACAGGGTTTATTACTTATAAACCCCTGTTGGGACAATAAAAATCTGTCCAACGCAAGAGGCTCTCAGCCCGTATCTGCTTGCTCGGCTGTTGGACAGGACAAGTTTAAAAAAAAAAAAAAAAAAAAGACTACCAGACTGGCTCTCTGTCCTGAGGTTTCATATGTACAGTTTTAGCACACAGTTGGCACACCGTAGTCTCCAATGTCAAAAGGTTTTTCAATGACCAGTGTGTCTGGTTTGAAACCTTGTCTGGAATTTCATATCACGTCTCCTTCCTGGGAGGGCTCAGCCAGTTTAAGTTTCATGCAGCTAACATGTTGGGAGTGTGAAACTCGGTCAGCACCATCGTGACTTTTGCTCTCTGCATAAAACCCTTTAATCTATTGGTTAATGTCCCACCACCACGGAAACAAACACTCTGCTGCTCAGCAGCGCGTGAAACTGTTGTGCAAATTCATTCAACTCAGTTAAAAATTCCTACTACAGCTGGACATAACATTTACACTGTATATCATTAGCATTGAGGCTCTCCTGCAGAATTTTGCCTTCCCTGTCTTTTCAGCTGCTGTGTGTTCTCCAGATAGGACAGTTAGCTTAGGTGTCCCCCTTAAATAATTCACGTAGGAAAGTGGGCACAATGAACTTATGTTACAATCTAGAATACAATGAGATTACTTGTGGTCATTTGAGATCTGGCCTCAATAATTTAATCCTACTTTGGTGTGTTCGTCCTGTGCCTGTGTCAGCCTGATCAAGTGTGAAGCTCTTTTCATGCTGTGTGCACATGTAGCAAGCTTTGTTTTTAATAAACACAACACATCGCAGGTTTGAATGGTTGTAAGAGCCTGGAAGGGTTCTGTTTTCTCACCTTTTAAATAAAGATGTCATTACTGAGCAGAATTTTTTTATTCTAACCTCCTAATTACCATTGGGGGAAAAAGAAAACTACAATTCCCAGAGTTCCACCCCTACACATTTTGCTGTAATTGAAAGGCCCAAAATGTTATCCATGGATGCCAAGATAAACCAATTGTGCACTAAAATGTGGTTGAGAGATATTCAGGTTTATATGCGTTTGGAATGCTGGTAGTCAGGAGAATGCAATTGGGTCTTGCCTATTTTATTCATTTACCAGTAAATTTTTTTTTTAGACTTTTTCCCAGTCTAAAAAATTAAAAACAACACAGCAACAACTGCCAATATGAATAACTTTCCTGCATGTAAGCATGACTTAGCATAAGTGATGGCCTTCCTATTTATACTACTAGATGCAATACGTATTATGATACCCAGCTCATGAGACGATGATATGTATCACGATATATCCTAAGACTGTACCAGTACAATTTTTTACTTCAATTTCAAGGAGTACCTGAGTATTAATTCTTTCTAATAAAATGGTGAATAAATTATATCTGATAATCATAAGATTAAGCACTGCGATTGTATCTTATGTACAAGTTTCTTTTACCCAAGCAAATTCATGGTGCTTTTATTTTGGTAAATCAGGAAATATTTGTTTTTAAATGGAACAATCAATGTTGTCTGATTTCCACATCATGATAATTTTAAAATAAATATGAGAATTAATCTGCCTTAACAAATGAGGTTCTAAAATTTATAAGTAAGATGAATAATTAATTAATTAATTAAACATTGCCTCTTCAGCATTTTAAATCAATACAAGGGTCGCCAAATGAAGTATTGCAATATATTGCCAAATCATTTTTTCTCTACATCCCTAGTATATTCACAATACAAAAGTTATGAATAGATTATAATTTCTTTATTTTTAAAAATATGGTCATGATGATACAGATTAGAGGCTTACTTTACCCCTAATTGTCTTGTATGATGTCTCTTTGCACAGAGGCTCTATTTTGTTGCCATTAATATACAGTATTTTCTTTTTCTGGTCTTCTAACCATTTTTCTTTGTTTTTGTTATTTTTTAAACCTCTCTAATTATTTTTCCTATTACTTTTTTGTGATTTGCTGCCTAAAATGATGCTAACCTCTGTAGAGGACTCCGGTAAGCCTCTGCTGTTTTCCGTTTTTATTCTTAACACTCTGATTGTGTTTGCTTTCTTAGAAGAGAGTTGGTCATGTCTACTAGTTTAACTGTACGTGAAGCAAACATTCACCTTGCATGTGTGGAAACCGTAAGCTCGCTTTTCTCTGCTTTTTTAGAATTTTCCACCAAGTAAAACGTCTCAAATCTGATTTTGATTAGCTGTGAAATCTCAAGGGTGCAGGTCTCAGTCCAGATAACAAGATTAAAGCAGTGTGGAGTGCAAGAGGCTGGTCAAGTTGAGTTTAAATTATAGAAAAATGCCTTAGTTGACCATTTATCTTTGTTGTCTGCATCTTAAAGTGAAATACTTATATTTGTAATGCAAATATCTCTTTTTTTAAATGAAATTTTCCCTTTTTTGTAACATTTTCTAACAGTGTAGTGCCTCCTTTTATGTGGTTCACACCATTTAAGAATACATTTTGACCTAAGATCAACGCTAGTCCCTAAAGGATGTCGTGAGAGTCTGAGGGCTTTGTAATCTTCTTCCTGTTTACATTCAGCTCAGCAGCAGTGATTGGTTCCCTCAGCATGCACTGCTGCGGTGTCCTTCCCCACTCTAACCAATGGGAGAAGCCCTGCTTCTGACAAGCTCCTCCCACCGTTGCATCACTTTAATCACTCATGGCTCACTGCACAAGTGGAGCAAGCACAAGAGTGTGAGGGATGAAGGGGGAGAGGGTCTATGGGAGGGAGGTGGACACAAACAGATGAAGAGATTTCAGTGGAAATTACAGCGACTAAGGGGGCAGATGGGAGGCAGAATGAAGAGAAACTCAAAGGGATTAGGTGGGAAAATAACAGTTCTAGAAAGACCATAAGCATAAAGAAGTCAGGGGCGTTGATACTAAATAAGTCGTGACATCACAAAACAAGCATTTTCATCTTTTTCCTTCATTTACACAAATCTAAAGCTATGATGAAGCACTGAAAGAACTTTTCTTTCATTTTTCAGCTATTTCAGTCACTCTTTTTCTAGTACATGTACTGTCTGCTTTACTGATTTGTCACTCTCTGATCAGGTATCTCTTCTCTCTTCCTTTATGCTGGTCACAGAGACGTAGCCCGGTAAGTCTCCTTCCGTCATCCTGGGATTAGAATAAATACATGGCTTCCTGTGTTGCTTGCTTCCCAGTTCCCACTTCATCCTTTGCTTTGATTAAAAAAGATCCGATTGGCCTTTCATCTTCTGGATATTGCAGTTTTTGTTTTAACGTTTCCCTTAAAGTAGTTTTCCCCCCCCAAAAAAGGGGGGAAAAAAACAGTTTCAAAGTCTGGAAGCTTGTGTGTGCTTCTGTTCTTGTTTTTCTTGAACTCTGAGACAAATTTGCATTTTTGGAAGCCGGCTCTTTTGATGTCTCATTCCAGTCACTTCGCATTACGTCTCTCCTTCTGCTCCAACCTCCGTCCTTCCACTCGTCTTTCGTGCCTTTACCTCCCTCCTTGCTCCTTGTATCAGTTTTCCTGCAAATCCATACTTTCAGTTTAGAATAACAGCTTGGAGGGGCAATAATGATTGTGGTGGCTCTCCGTGATCCAAATCTCTGTCTCTTTGATGGTTTTTCACACTCCAGCTTCTTCTAATTCACACTTCCTGTGGTGCCGAGTGACTTTTTTTATTTCTTCAAAGCATGTCTACAGCTGTCTTCATCACCTTTAAAGCCAAAGCACCACTAAACTCACTAATTCTGACTCACTTAAGACTAAAATTGTTATTGATGTCAAAAAATGTTAGAAAAATCCGTCATATAGCTTTAGAACTGTTGGTTTTGTCTTTTTTTTTTTTATTTGAAGGATCCTCAACAAGATGCTCTATTTTGCAGACAGACTAGGAGGTCATTTAATAGTCTTTTGGACTTGTCAGTTCAGATCAAATCAACCTAAGGCTGAGGCTGATCTTGCGGCCTTTACAACCAAGCAGAATCAATTGTATCCATCTTAACCGCACACTGTTGTCTCGGTTTCAGTTGCAGCTCTTCTACATGAGTCTTGGGGTTTGTATTGAACTTTTTCTGCTCTTCTCCTTTCACAGGGTTTAAAAGGAAACACATCTGGTAAGCATCAAAGTTGTTGCACCTCATTCTGTGCACTCGTTTGACAAAACTATTGATCTGGAAGAGAGTGATGCCCGCTCTTCTTTGGTTGATGAATTGGATTTGTTCTCCCAGGTGAGGAGATTGCCAGACCGAGGCGTGTCGTTCCTGCTCCCGTGATTTCCGCTCCAGCCCCAGTCCCAGTCCCAGTCCCAGCTATAGCCCCACAGCCCCCCAGGTGTGTAATACACTTGTTGCTCTGTGTGCAAAGTGATGCATCTCTATTGCAACAAGATTTCTCTGTTTAGTCATTTAATTAATCTGCTCACCACTGGAGCACTAACCACCCGTGGTCTTACGACCCACTTTGATCATCCATTGATCTATTTTAAAATCATTACCGGTGGTGTTTTGATTATGGTTATAATATTTTTAGGCAAAATTGAAAAACCTTTGTCGTTAGACGCAGTTGCTGCAGTGGTTCATCAGAAATATGCGTCTGGGTCATTTGGTGGATGCATCAGAATGCAGTGGAGCATCTACGTCACTGCAATATGCTTTTTACAACTGTATTTTTTATCTGCTCCTGATTCACAATGGTTTGAATGAAGAAATACTTTAAATTTAACTTTAAGCTTAATTTTCACTATACTGTATATATCTGCCATCATGAGAAAAATAAGAAAAAAAAAAAAAACAAGACTATGTTAAAAACAGACAAAAAGTGGGAGGATAAAGAAATTGCAGAATTGAAAGAAAAATGTAGAACTAGTAAATAAATAAACAATAAATTTATACAAATTAAATAAATAGACACAAGCATTATTTTGATCAGAGTGGATCTCTAAGATTTCACTGTTTTATCTATAAACTGTTTTTTGAAGGATCAAAGTTAATTTTTTAATGTTAGTTTTGAAACATATTTCTCATTTCTTCAGCCTTGAATATATGTGCGTTGTGATGAAAAATCCCATTAATGTCACTTTTGTGGAATCAATAAATAGCTTGATAGGATTTTCCTCCTCTTCTCTCTGCAGTCAGCAAACGCCGGTCTCTGAAGACACCTCAACCTTATTCGGGCCTCCTTTAGACACAACTTTTGGAGAAGAGAAAGCTGAAGGTAATTCTCTCTGCCTCTCCTGTTGTGTGGTTGTCTGAATTCTCATGTTGACTGCAGCGACTTGTCTCAGATTATCTCTGCAGCACAAACGCACATTCTCTTGCAGTGTCTTTCTGACTTTCTTTAGCTCCTCTCGCCTATTTCAATCTTTGTCTGTTGGTTTAGATTTGCTCTGTCTGTTTCAGTCAAAGTTGAAGTGATTCCTCTCAGATTTGGTTCACGTCCACAGACTTGTATCAATGTCACGAGCTCAACTCGATGAGCTGTCACTATATTACACTCGGCTCTGCTGGATTAAGTGATGGAGGCTGTTTAAGGGCCCCGGTGTTACATAAGTGTCATCACAGGCATAACAAAGGTCATCTCGCCTTAAACATCCCTTTAAAGATTAATTCAGACAAGTATTCTAGTACTGGGGTTTCTATTTTCACAAGTTGTTAACATCACAGGTGAGCCTCAGAACAAACTGTCTGGACATAGAACTGAGTCATACTTAGTTAGTCTGCATTGTAATTAGTTTGCAACAACGGATGGTTTAAATTAAAAATACTTGACAAAGATTTCAGTTAAATCCTGTCTAACATATAATGTGAAACAAATAACACATTTTTATGTATTAATTGAAAATTGTGGCTTATCAATTTTTTTTTTTCTCTTGTCAGGGTCACATTTTTTATTTAATTTGAACATTAATTTAAAGAAAGTGACACTGCATATTACCAAACATATAAATAAAAATGTAAACATGCCTGATTTTAGCCCTTGGCTAATTTCCATCTGCATAAGATATTAAGTGACCCTTACCATAGTTTTTAATCATAAGGCACACTTGCATCAAAAATAGAAAATGATTTTCCTTGACTTCAGGGGTAAAACTAGAAATCTGCAAAATGACATTTTTTTCCCTTCAAACACATGAAGCCAATTTAAGCACCAAAGAACCGGAAACCTGTCTTCTGTTTCTAATGTCCTTCGTATGGCCTTCTCTGTCCTCTCCTGAACGTAGTGGTTCTTTCTGAGTCTGATGTGTGGGGGACTCCTCTCCCAGAGCCTGACTCTTCTTTGACGAGATTCTTTCCTGCAGGATGTAAGTTTTAGAATTCCTGCGCCTGTCTTCCTGGAATGACTGCACAGACCCATCAGCTCACCTCATCAACCTCTTCAGACGTGCAGCCCTAATGATTTTTTTGTTATCATTTTAACCAGCCCTCCATCTGTTTGATTTTATCATGTGTCATAAAACAAGCACGGTGGGGATCACTAGCTGTGTTGTTTCTCCCAAAACATATTCCCGTTCCTTGCTTTCATTTCGCCCCTCCTTCCCATGCAGCCATCCTGGCACATCTGGCATGGCGGTGATTGGACTGTGCCGTGCTGTGATGCATGATGGATGATTGGAGCTTTCCCTCTCAAGATTCATAAAATGCACAAATCATGTCGGGATGTTTTGCACTTTGTTCTCTTTTGTAAAGTCTGCTAAATTTAGCCTTGTTATCTTCCATCCGTTGCTTCACTGTTTCTTTTAATGACCTCTCATAATTACCTGTGATGCGATGCTTGAATTGTCATTTCAGCTCCTCCCCCACTTCCACCCAAGAATGTCCCAACCTCCCCCCCAGCGAATGGAAGTCCTCCTGCAGATAACAGTGGTGAGAAGATTTTTAATCATTTTTTAATTTATTTATTTTTTTTTTTTAATTACCCACATTTTAATATGTTCTGGATTCTAAAACGTTGATCTGTCGTTTCCTCCGTTGCAGAAGTGCTGACGGAGGCAGATGACTCCGCCCGGAAGTCATCCATAGCTGACTTGGATAACATCTTTGGACCAGAGCAGGCTCCCCCTGCTGGCGAGGAAACAAGTGACTCCTCCTGGATCTGCTTCAGTGAACAGCCTTCTGAAAAACCTCCCGTACCAAAGGATGCTGCACCTCCCCTACCTTCATCACCTCCTCCACCAGAGGAACCAGCACCTCCTCCACCACCAGCCTCCCCGCCTCCACCTGAATCTCCTGCTCCTCCTCTGCCTACATCGCTCTCTTTTCCTGAAGAAGCTGCGCCATCACTCCCCTCCCCTCCCACAAAGCAAGACCCCACGCCTCCCCTACCCACTTCCCCGCCTCCTTCAGAAAAGCCAGTATCACCCCCCGCCCGTTCAGGCCCCTCCACGCCAGAGGACAGAAACCCACCTGCTCCTGCACCAAAGGAGCTTGCCTCACCCTCCGCCTCTTCCCCTCCGCTTCTCAACTCACCCGTCAGCGTCCCGCCAGCGTCCGTCCCCAAAGCAGACACTCCTCCAGCAGAAACTCCCCCTTCTGAAGAACCTGCGGCCCATCTGGTTTCACCACCACCGTTCCCCTCGCAAGAGGAACATTCCAGGAACACAGACGCTCCTCAACCAAAAGAGGAGGAAGAGGTCACATCGCCCAAGGACGCCTCCCAGGAAGCTCGGAGTTCACCTCCACCACCTCCTCCTCCAACATACCGTGCAGTGGTCTCCTCTCCAGGTCCCACGTCTACGCCTAGTGGTACAAATAGTGGTAGGTAGCTGGTACAGACTCGCTTGAAAACAGTTTTCCACTTCTTTCTGTCAGTTAACTTGTTCATATTAATTATTGTGAAATTCCATCACCTCAAAGGGTGTTTCGAGAATTTGCATGGATGAAATTGTGATGAACAAGTGAGATGTGAACATGTTAAATGTGATGAAACAAACATCACTTGTGAAGGCAAAAGTTTATCCCAGAGCATCTACAGTGCTTTAATGACTATACCAGGACACCAAAATGAATATATAAAAACGAAAACAAGTGATATAAATTCTAAACCTTAAAACAATCACTAGAATTGTGTAAAACACTCTTTTGATTAATGTGAACAGAAATAAAGAAGTGCTATTTCATTAAAGTCCCACTCCAATCAGTGGATCTATTGTAAAGCGTTCCCACTGGTCTTTTAATAATGACTATAATATTTTTAGCCAAAACAAACAAACAAACAAAAAACTATCATTTTCTCAGACAGAGCAACAGGAGTTAACAGGAGTTAATCAGAAATTTTCCTTTGAGTTGTGGGCAGGGGTGTTGATAGGTAGTAAGCCTGCTCTGATGTCCCATCATCCCCTTATTTACACTCTCCAATCTAATATTTCGGTACAACAAAAATAGCGAGCAGTATCTGAGATATCCTATTTTATTTTTAAACACAATTTTCATTGGTGGATCTTTAACTTGCGATGCTGTTCAAGCTAATAAGATTCAATAAGTCTATTCTAAAAGTATCCGAAAGAGGGCGGCTCAAGGTGTTGGTACTTTAACTGTAAAAGAAAAGTCGTTAAGCTGTAGTTTTTTCTTTTTTTTTTAAAAGGTTCATCTTCACCTGTTCGACCTTCTACCCCATCATCGGGAAGTCCAGCGCCACCTCCACCTCCCCCCCGCCCACCATCAAGACCGAAACTTCCTCCAGGAAAGCCAACAGTCGGTGATGCGGTAAGATGCTTCTAACTTTTTTTTAATTCTTAAAATATTCTACATTTATTGTGCCATTGGCATGTGGATTTGTACGGAGCCCCTGAAGGGACATTGAAGTAAAAAAATAAAAATTTAAGTGAACAATTTTTTTTTTTTTATATATTATATATATATATATATATATATATATATATATATATAGTATATATATATATTTCTTGCTACCCAGATAATATCTGGATGCTGTCTGGAGCTCACCAGATACTGTCTGGAGCTCACCAGATACTGTCTGGTGAGCTCCAGATAGTGACCAGAATTGTTTTATGGCCAGTAGCAGCAGACAATGACCGCAAGGACAAAATTGTTTACGCAACAATAAAAACAAGTCAAATGTACTAAAAGGCCCGATGTTTTTCTCGATACTACATGGTGTGCACCAGAGAAAAACTTCAGAAAACAAAACAATTCTGGTCACTATTCTTTTTTACTTAGATGTTTGATTAGGGGCTCCGTAGATTTCATATGTTTGACCACAAAAAAATCCCAAATAATTAGTAAACCTTTTACTTCATCGTATGTCTTTGCAGAATCGGCCTTTCAGCCCACCGATCCACTCTGCAAGTCCTCCCCCAATTGCCCCTTTGGCGCGGGCTGAGAGCACCTCCTCTATATCCTCCACAAACTCTCTGAGCGCCGCCACCACGCCCACTGTCAACAAGGAGCTCTGCGTGTCTGTGTCAGGTGTGTGAAGTTTCGGACGTGACTCGGATCAAGTGTAAACATTAAAACAAAGTTCAGGGGCTTGTCAAACAAACGGGTCATGCTTTTCGTTTGCCTGGTTTTGTTGAATCATGCTCTCCTCAATTTATTTTTGTGGGGACAGTTTTTCTTTAAAGGTTTTAGCTGATCACCACCAGCATGGTCATCCTTTTTTTTTTCTTTTAAACCTCTTATAATGCCAGTCATTATGTCACTATTTTGTAAAATAAAAATTAAAATCTAAAAAGATTTTAAATATCAAAACAATCAAACACAGTTTACTCTGACCATTTATAAAAAATAGAATCTCACATTTATGTAAAGAGTGACTTTTCAGAAAACGTTGCAACTTTGAGTCACTACTGTTATAAGAAAAGGAAATTAAGAATGATATTTGAGTAAAATACAATTGTAAAGATTTTTCTAAATTAGCAGGTATCCCTTAAATTACTCTGCACTTTAAATGTCGCGGCACTTGTGGATCAGCACACTGCTAACAGTTCTTTATGCATTGGTAATGGCCACTGCACTGCTTGTTTCTGTTGTGGTTACATCTTTTCTAAAGATTTTCAATTTGTGGTTAAATTTCACAGTTGCGTTTGAAGTGTTATGCACAAATTCCCACATTACTCACCACTTAGTTCACTACAGACCTTTGCCATTCTAGCTAGCCAGCTGAATCTACCATTTGGAAAATTCCCAGAAGTCTCTGTGAAACACTAGCGTGCATTGATGCGATTGATGCTGACTAAATATAGACCACAATGCATTGCATTTGAACGATTTGTGCTTTTTAGAAATGTATGCAAACAAATTTTTTATGAAACATCCTAGTTTTAGTCTTTGTAAAATGTTCCTATTTGTCACGTTTTTACTTCGGCAAATGGGTGAAGTCGTTTTTTTTATTTAAAAAAAATAAAGTAGTGGGCATGAGTCTAAATTGCATTAAAATCCAACTGATAGATGTGATAGCATCGTGATGCTAACACTATTTAGAATGTATTGCTTATGTTTTCCACTTGTACTATTGTCCTTTTTTACATGCCATTTAAGTCAAAAGCGTTTTAATTGTTGCTTTAGCTTTTCATAAATGCATAACAGATTTATTTACTTTAGATCCTTATTTTTTTCTTGTTTTTTATGCTTTTTTGTCCATTTTTCCATCTATGCCCTGTCAGAAGATGATGCTTTTGTAGACAAACTGCCCACCTTTGAAAGACACTTTGATTCATTTGCAGGTATAGTAAAGTTCAAGAAACTCAGTCGGGTATGCGAAATGCCACATGAGTCAATATTCAATGGATAAATAAATAATCCAGTGGAGCTACATAGGCTCACACATTCATAGTCATACTTAATTGTTCATTTAAGTATCTCTTTAAAAAAGTATTTATCTGTTTATTCATTATTGACTCATTGGCATTTTCTTGGGAGTGGATGATTTTTTTATGAGTTTGAAGTGTTTTTATTCTGTCCTTTCTCTCTAAACTGATCAGGGTGACGGCTCAGTGTTTGTTTTAATGAGTCAAAATGTAGGTATTCAAACAGCCGATGCAGGTCTTTCCCCCACTTTATCATGTTTACTCTTAAGTATCACATTAAAAGACATATTTTCAATAACTCAAAGGGCCTGTTGGTGTTTAAATACCTATCTATTTTGATGCTGTTCTGCAGGTTAACCTGCATATTCACTGTGGTGGATGAATTTAGGGCCATCCTAAACATTCAGTTTTCTTTTCCCTCATAAATGTGGCTCAACCTATCAGTGACATTTTCATTTTTGTTTGTGTTTGGACCTTCTCATCATATTTTCCAGACATGTTTTCATAGCTTTTCCAAACTTCTCACCATTTCCTTCTCTTTCTGGCTGATCATATTCAATTTGACAACTACACTTAAAAAGATATTGTGACGTCGTACGTCCGCGTTTTTTTGTGAGACTGTTCTCTATGTTTCAGATTGTGTTGAATGTCTTGCCAGGTCACCATGACAACCTTCCCTCTCCTCTCTTGGAGACACATTTTGTGTGTGTTGTGTTCAGTGCCTCTGCTCTCGGCTCGGACCACCGGAGTGTGTTGGAGTGTTTGTGTCGGTCGAGTGTGTCTGAAGAGCTCCTCAGCTGCAGGCCCCTGAGATCCATATTGTCTGTCTTTCTCACACACATATTCATTATGAATACTGGCACGCATACTTTCAGATGAAAGCCTCTGCTTAGGAAGTCGGGGAGGGCAGGGGGTAGAGTTGAATGAAACGAGCAGCTGTTTGGTATTCATGCCATCCTCTCATGACTGAGGGGGCACAACAGCTTTAGGTCCGGCCGCTCTCTCCGTCCGACTCTGACATCTCTGTCAGCTCCCAGACACGAGCCCGGACTCTGTAGCCACAGAGACCACCACAACCCACCCCCCCATACGGACACCTGCCCTTTTGTTCTCCACATGACACACTGCTCTCATCATTCCTTCACCCACCAATGTGTTCACACATGACACACGTTTGTTCATGGATCTCCAAAACTTTCAAAAACAGTTTTTTTTACACTTTTAGTTCTAATGTTTAGCCTCATGTTTTAGCCATATACACCCTCATATGAGTGCTTACCAGTACGGGTGCTGTTGGTTTTTGAGTTGTCCGGGCCCGTGGAGGGTTGCACCTTAAGAGGAGCGCAGGGGTGTCTTGCAATTCCCTTAATCCTCATACGTCCACGATTATTATTACACCACACTATAATTATACGTAAGATACGCATATTGGCTCCTTACTGACCACGTGCAAATGCTTCATGGAAGGGGTGTATAGGTGACATGCAAATGCCTGTAGGATGTTCACACAAACTAGTAATTTCCTAAATTTTATTAGTAAGACTGTATGAAGGGGCGCACTTTTAAGTGGAGAGCACTAGCGGACTTCGTGTACAAAGGAGGCGTTAAGAAATAAAGAAATAAAAATCAGTGCAACAGCCCTGCATCTTACCTACTTCACCCTTAAGCCTCATTTCCACTGAGCGGTCCAGACCGGACTGGTACAGTATCATATGGTATTTTGAGTGTTCCAATTAGGCCGGACCAGTCTATACCTAGGCCCTCATTAGTTGTAGAAAAATGGAATGGACCAGTTAGGTCAGAGTTACTGTTGTCACACAATGAAACTTACTGATTGGTGGAAAGGTATTACGACAACAGAAAGCGTCCGACCAGCGCCAATGATTCCAAACATTCATTTGTTGTTGTTTTTGTCGTCTGTCAGTCGGTTTGTATAAGGAAATTCCTACCTTTTTTGATGTATGACCTCCATTGTTGACATTACCTTTCGCTGTAGTTGCACCTGGGACGCAAAACTACGTAATCGGTCTGCACTCCAGATGAGCAGTGATGGTAAAAGTCTCAGTGGAAATGGTCACCTAAATTGCCTGGGCCAGGAGCGGACCACTCAGTGGAGACGAGACTTTACTTACTCTCAAGTGTTTCTCAAGTGCTTACTGAGACTTGCTGCATGCCCATAGAAGAAACGTCCACAAAGAGTTTAGTTCTACAGGCTCATCTAGTGGTCACCTGGGTGACTTTCACAGGTTTGCCCAGTTTTCGCCTGCAAACAGCCTGTATGAGGATTTGTGTCCAAGGCTTGGATAACAGGGATGCATTTCATTATCGATCAATTTGCTTTTTCTACATTCCTTGGTGTTGGTGTTAAGCTGCAGTCCAACTTGACAGTTGGCATTATTGTGGCTTTATTTTTTCTTATTGCCAATCTTGACAGACAAGCTTAGTTGAATCTTGTTCTCTACTGTTCTTCCTCTGTTGGGCGTCAACCAGGATTTTTCCATCTGTTTGTCTAGTTTTTAGTTCAATTTACAGTGAGGCACATCCGTATTTGAACACTCTGCGATTTTGCAAGTTCTCCCACTTAGAAATCATGGAGAAGTCTGAAATTTTTATCCTAGGTGCATGTCGACATTAACCGTAACAAATTGGGAATCACATTGTCTGATCTTTTTTAAATAATTAATTCATCTGTTACTTGTCTATCTGCTAAAATTCTAATTCTTAAAGACCTGTTAATTCCTTTAAATAATCCACCTTCTCTTGTCCTAAACTAGAATTACCTGTTTCAGGTGATTGGCTGTATGAAGACACTTGTCCACTCCATACAATCATTAAGTCTCCAACTACTAACATGGTCAAGACCAAAGAGCTGTTCAGAGACACCAGAGATGCAATTATAGACCTCCTCAAGGCTGGAAATGGCTGTGGGGCAAATGCTAAGCAGCTTGGTGAAAATAGATTCACTGTTTGAGCAAAAAATGGAAGATGCTAAACTTGACTATCTCTCTTGGACTGAGGCTCCATGCAAGAGATCTCCCCTCATGGGGACTCAATGATCCTAAGAAAGGTGATGAATTAGCCCAGATCTACATGCTCAATGACTTGAAAAGAACTTGGATCCCCAGTTTCCAAGGAAACTGTTGATAATACACTAAGTCATCATGGTTTACAACCATACATGGCATGGATGTCCATGCCACCATGACCATTTGGAAAGTCATGTGGCTAGATAAGACCAAAACAAAACTTTTTTTTTCTTAATTCCCCTCGTCGTGTTTGGAGGAAGAAGAATGTTTAGTCCCACCCCAAGAATATAATCCCTACTGTAAAGCATGGGGGTGGTAGTGTTTTTTTTCTGCACAGCCACACTGTATTGAGGAGAGGATGGCCGTTGCAGTGTATTGTGAGATTTCAGGAAACAACCTCCTTCCCTCAGTTCAAGTTTTGAAGATGGTTCGTGGCTGGGTCTTCCAGCATGACAATGACCCAAACCACACAGCCAAGAATAACCAAGGAGTGGCTCTGTAAGAAGCTTATCAAGGTTCTGGAGTGACCTAGCCAGTCTCCAGATCGAAACCCAATAGAAAATCTTAAGAAGGAGCTCAAACTCTGTGTTTCTCAGCGACAGCCCGGAGACCTGACTGATCTAGAGCAGTGTTTCTTAACCATAGGGCCGCGGCCCAATCTCGGTCCGCGAGCGCCCTCTCGTGGGCCGCGAAATAAAAATCAGTTCTGAACCTGAGGGCCGCGAGGGCCGCGGAACCTGAATGCAGCCTCCTACCACTTGGTGGCAGTAAGCGTCACGCCAGGTTCATACTGCACCGGGAAGCACCGCGAAGTCGAGAGCGCGCGGCTTCCCTCCCGCTCTGTGGTTTACAGAGCAGACGCAGATTTTTCCGCGGCGGTCGACAGGCGCTCCAGCTGGAGCTTTTGTTGTTTTTGCCATCATGCGTGATAATTAATACCTAAAGATATTACCGCGTGTTTCTGCTAAGAGGACTCCTCTCTGCTACTCTTTACACCAAAATCAAGCCCGCCCACCGCTCCGGAGCCGGCTCACTACATTGATCTGTGTGCGCGTCTGTATCTGTTTTGGTTGTGTCTGTGCGCACGCACTCGCTCGCATGTGTGTGCGTGACTAAATTCATAAAAACTAAAACTATTCTGCCCACTATGTTGATGTGTGAGTGTGTGCTGGCGCATACACGTGTATGTTATGGATGTGTTTCTTTACCTGTCTACTGTCTGTTCAGATACAAAAACATGATCACATTTGTCAATCACTTCGTTTTATTGTAAAAAATTGGTTATATTTTAAAAACACTGATGTCATTCACATGTATTTACATGCGAGCAGCCTAGAAAATGATAGAAACTCATATTGAACACAGTAATACATGCAACCAAGATCTCATTGCTGCAATGTTGCACATATTCTAAGTGTGTCTAAGGCTGGATGTTTTTTTTGGACGCACGTATTTAAAATTCAACTTAAAGTTAAAGTACCATTAACTGTCCCGCTCCTAAATGTGTAAATTTGTTCTCCACATTTGACCCATCCCCTGGTGGAGCCGTGAGCTGCAGAGACAGCCGACCTCAGGAACTGTAACCATAATCCTAACCTGAACCTCTTTCCTCTGGGTCTGAGTGACTAAGAACAAAGTTTAGCGCTGGACGCATGATTTTTCCAAAAGTTACCTGCGAAAACACTCTTTCTTTTAAAAAAAAAACCGTATTTTCTCTGTATCTTTATTTAACTTCCAGCCAGAATTGATGCAGAACGCTCGCAGCTCGCACTCAAAATAGAGCAGAAGCTGAAATGATCCGCTTGCACGGCGCGAGCCCTCTGCGGAGGACCGCACCGCTCCGCGCCTGGTGTGAACGATGCCATAGATTATGGGCGCCGAATAGAGGCGGCCTCCGTTCTGCGTCCAGTGTGACCCGGCATCAGTAACGTGTTGTGGCATGACTCAATAGTATGCAGCTATCGGGCCCCTCATCATATTTTCTTTATACGGGGTTCTTTGCCTAGTTCATGTTTAGTTTTTTTTTAAAAACAGACTGTTGTGATTGTTTGTTGTTAATTTGTCACAGATTTGGGGAGAAATATCTAGTACTAAATTAAAACTTCTAATTTGTCAAGTTCATAGCAGGTTATTAGGTAATCTTTTAATTAGTATTTTATTTAAATCTCATTTACAGTTTGTTTCATTTGAAACTTATTTGAAGTGTTCTTGTTTTATTACAACACAGTTTTATTTATCAAAATTCCTTATAAATATTTTTGGAATTCTAATTTGTGTGAGGTTGACCACTGTGTTTTACCTGTTCAGTATGAAAATAAATGTCTGAGATGATCACGTTGTATCATTTTTTCCTCACAAGATTTTACTTTGATAAACCATAAAAACTCGATTTAATTATCAAATACAAATTAAACAAGATGTGGATCAATTCACATTAACATGCTTATATTTGAATGGGCCTCGAATCACTTTGTACCGGGAAAATTGGGCCCCAGTGTCAAAAAGGTTAAGAACCTCTGATCTAGAGCAGATCTGTGTGGAGGAGTGGGCCAAAATCCCTCCTGCCGGGTGTGCAAACCTGGAGAAAAAATACAGGAAATGTTTGATCAGTGGAATAGCAAACAAAGGCCACCGTACCAAATATAAACATTGATTTTCTGAGGTGTTCAAATACTTGTGTCTCACAGTGTGGGAAAAAATGATACATACTTGAAGGCAGGAAACAATTTGATGAACACCATTTTTTTGTAGATCATAGTAATCACATTTGTTGAGTTCCACTACTCAGTGAGTCTAAACTTCAATACCCCAATCCCCACCTTTCTAAAAGGCTCATTTTATCTCATTGAAGGTCAATTCTGACAATGTTCACGATGAAATCCATCCTGTCCTTCATTTGTCCAAGCATCTCCAACAAACCCATGTCATCCACCTCTGTCATGAGTGCAGTTCTCCGCCCCTCTCCATCTCACCGTGACGTGTGACGAACCTGCCATGTGAGACTCACTCTAGTGTCCTTCTCTCCCCTCCTCACCCACCTTCCTCCCTTCATCCCTCTACCTCCTCGTCCTTCTCTCCGTACCCCCCCGCCTTCTCCCCCCTTCCTTCACCCCCTCCGCCCCACACAGAGAATGACCAGCCATCCCTTGTTTGGTTTGACAGAGGGAAGTTTTATTTAACCTTTGAAGGTAAGTTTGCTCTGCAACAGGGTATAAACACTCTTCTGAGGCTCATTTGTGCAAGCTTTGCCTCCTCCTCCCCTCCTTGACTCCTTTCCTCCTCCTCCACCTGCCTCAAAATCCCTCCATCACTCTAACGCACGACATGCTAACTTTTGGCCGAGTCCTTGTCATCTGCACTCCAACATCGAGCGCAGTATCTTTAACGTCTTTTCTCCTCACATTCTTCATTCTCATGTCATGTTCGCCAACGGTCTTTCGTTCCCCAGAGAGCCATCTTTCTTTCGTGATCTTCACTAACCACTATGTTGTGACTGTTTTCCCTGTTGGTCATTTGGTTCTCTGGATAGATCTTTGCACTCTCTGATTTTCTACAAACTTCTCCGCAATTTAGCTTTAAAGCATGCCGGGAGTAAGCATGCGCTGCTCTTTCTTTTATATCTTTCTACTTTTTTCTTCTTCTTTCTCCTCCGGCTGTGCTTAATAAAAACAAATATCAATGCATAACCTGCTGTGCCAAAAAAAATTGATGCTAGACATTTGAAATATTTGTTCCTATTTCAAATTATAGCGGTCAAAAAGCAGAGAGAAATGGTTTTCCTTTTGCTGTTTTCAGTCCATCTACCATCCGTTTGTTTAATTTGTGTTTCTGTGAAGATCTCATCTTTTTGGATGTTTTGTTCCTCATTTCATCCCTGCACTGTTGGACAGGAAGAGTGTCAGTTATTGATTCAGAAAGTGTTTATTCTTGTGTGTTTTTAAACGTTTGGCCAAAGATATCTAAATATATTAAAAATGCCAATCAAATGATGTGACTTTATTGTCTACAAAAGTAGAAAAAGAATAATTGTATATATATTTTTTAAGCCTGATTGCTGTCAGATTAAAGCAAAAATGTGTCTGTCTGCGTGGGTTTTAGGCTGCTCCCGGGGGCCTAGTCCTCTCACCATGGGTGCTCAGGACACGCTTCCTGTGGCCGCTGCATTCACTGAGACGGTCAATGCCTTCTTTAAAGGAGCCGACCCCAGCAAGTAGGTCATTTTTCAGTCTCACACACCAAAATCTTCTTATTTTTGTTTCATTTTAGCTCTAAAATCCAGATTACAGCACATATAGTGTTGTTTTAAGGGTATAAAGAGATTCATCCAAGAATCAAACAAGCTTTATCCAATATTATTTTTTCAAAAGACCAGTTTTATGTTTCAAAAAATATTTTGGCTAAATTGAAATGGTGACTGATAGCTTACAGAAAAACTGATTAGAATTGTTAGAAAATGCATATATATTGTTTCTTTGCTTGAATTCCAACATTAAAGATTTGAAATTTACAATTTTAAGGCTTGCTCTTTATTGGAAAAGTGCTAAATATTGCTCAAATAATGTTTTTGTGATCGATTAGACCCTTTCAGAATAAAACAGGACGGTGAACCAAAGAAACTGCAATGTATTATAAGAACTGACATATATTCCAACTCCCATCATTTTTTGATCTACTGTAACAAAAATTGCGAGCACCATGGGTGTTATCCACAGTTTTGTGCCAGATGCCAACTTGAACGAGGACGTACATGGATCTACTTCATCATCATTTTTTCATCTGCATCTGATTCACAATGATTTAAACAAGAAATCCCCAGAAATACAATTTTAGTGTTCTTAATACATAAAAATAAATTTAATTAGAGTTGGTCTTTAACCATGTGTTTTGATTTGAAAATTGAGTCAATCAATGGCAGAAAAACTGTAATTTTCTAGTTAAAATTGAAAGACAAAACTTGAAAAAACGAAACAAAAAAAAAAACTACAAATAAGTGTGCATGGTTGTAGCTGCAGCTTCATGAGAGGACATATTGATTTCCCTGTTTGTACCTTTTTAAACTGGGTTGGGTGAATTCAGTAATAATTGATTTTGAATATTTGCCAGCATGCCACAGCTTTACTGTACTATAACAATTATGTTTTCCCCTTTTTGACTCATTTAAACCCGATCCACCCTCTTCCCATACCAGCACCTGTATGTTGTGTATTTAGTGAACTCAGGAGTAAAGTTCATGGCACAAACAAGCTAAAATGGATAAATGTGTGTAATCTGTATGCTTAACCTTTCCTTGCTCTCCTTCATAGGTGTGTTGTGAAGATCATAGGTGAGATGGTTTTGTCCTTTCCGGCGGGAATCACACGGCACTTTGCCAATAACCCATCCCCCGCAGTGCTAACCTTCAGCATAACCAACTACAGCCGACTGGAGCATGTTCTGCCTAACCCCCAGCTGCTCTGCTGGTAATGTCATCACTGAAGTCGCCCCCCCTCCTTAATGAAATTAATCAGTTTTGCACAGCTGCACAATTGATGTATTAAGACATGGCATTGATCCACCCTAGATTTGTTTTTTGTTTTACTGCATCCCTTTTTAATTTTTTTATCAAATCATAAAGTCTAATTTTATCGTATTGAAAGCATCTAAATGTTTACCATTATTCTCATTAATGTTATAATTATTCTTCCTTTCAATAGCTCCAAATCAAATCTGGGTAATTACTGGTTATACTTTTATGTGGAAATAAAATTTGTAAAATAATTTCAAATCCATTCTTTAGAAAATCATAATTTTTTTGTTATTGCCTTTTAATTTAGATAAATCCCTTTTTATACTATTTTGATTCACCTTTTTTTAAACCTACTTGTATTTTAGAGGATATCCCAATGATACAGTAACAAAGTTTGCACATTTGCTTTCCACGTGCTGTGCTGCAAATAACAACAAGTAAAAACATATGTTTAAAACACAAAGGCAGGTTCAAAACAAGAGACAAATTTGCTTTATTTTAAAAAGGGTAAATTCACATGCATGGGACCTGAAAGTGAAAATCATGTACTGTATCAGGTATTGTACAGTACTGTACTGTCATGTACTGACAAAAAATGTATCTGTTATTTAGTTTAATAGAACGCCTTTTTATTAATATTGCCCTTCATTGTGGCTATTCAAAGAAATCCTATCCTGTTACATTTTTGCTCTGATAAATCCACCATTTTCTTGACTGAAGACTCTTTGTAAAGGCCTGCAGATCTGAGCTTTAGCTTTACACAATACAAGAGTTAACTTACTGTGTCAGAATATCAATCGGAAGTATCTTTGTGTTTTTATTATTGTCTTTGTATTGCTATTCCATCAGTGACACCACCACACAGGCCAAAGCTGATTCCAAGGACTTCTGGGTGAACATGCCAAACCTGATATCTCATTTGAAGAAGGTGTCCGAGCAGAAGCCTCAGGCAACATACTACAATGTGGACATGCTCAAGTACCAAGTAGGATTCTGAAAGTACTCCTTTTAATTTGTATTTCTCCGAAGGGAAACATTTTTACACTTCTTGAATATGTGGTCAGGTCTCAACACAAGGTCTGCAGTCGAGCCCTTTGAACCTGGCGGTGAGCTGGAGGTGTGAGCCAACCAGCACCGACTTGAGGATAGACTATAAATACAACGGGGAGGCCATGTCCACGCCCATGGCCCTCAACAACGTCCAGTTTCTGGTCCCTGTTGATGGAGGAGTTTCAAAACTACAGGCTGTCTTACCTCCTGCAGCATGGTACTTTCCACACCTTATGGTTAACACTTTTTCCAAACACAGGGGCTTTTTTTAAAAAATAAAGTTGGGGTACATAATGTTCATTTTTGCCCTAAATTCAATGCATGTTACCATGGACGTTTGCAATCATTTTTCTTATTTTTTTTTTTATGAACTCTGACAGGAATGCAGAGCAGCAAAGAATTTTATGGAAGATCCCCGACATCTCTCAGAAGTCTGAAAATGGAGGTATAATTTATACTTTTGTCCTTCGATGAGAGTAACGTTTTTAAACTTTCATGGTAAAAATTAGTAAAAAAAAAAAAAAAAAAAAAAAAAAAGAAATAGAACAATAATGTTTTGAATAACATTTTACATATGAGTTTGTGGTTAGTAAATGAGTTACTTGGAAGGTAGCAAGACGTAAAAAAAAAGCTGATTAATGCTTCATTTGTGGCAAAATCTTAGACAAATTTTACTAAAATATAGTCTACATATCAGTTTAAAATTAAGCTATAAAATTGATTTACATGTTTCCTTTTTTTTACAACCATTAGTTGTTAATCTATTTTTTATTTTATCAGAAAAATCCCATTGAGATTAGATCTTTTTTTCAAGGAGACATGATTAAGATCATCCAAAGTTCCTCATCAGTTTTTGTTACCCTGACAGTGTGTCTTGATATCTGTTTGACACACACAGCAAGAAAAATGAAAAACTGTCTATTCCTTTAGACTGTAGGGTGATCAAAAATAAAATGTCCCAGAGTATGTGTATTCTTTGAAGGAGTTTAACTACTTTCTTTGTTTTCATTAATCAGGCCAGAGGGTTAAGTTCAGTGAACAGGCTCTAGTCTAAAAGGAAAAGTTGAATTTTTCACTAAAAGCGCCCTCTACTGCCTGACAGTGGTTCTACAATTACTCCAAAAAACCTCAAACAGTTTGCAATCTCTGCTTATCCCATTTCTTTTTTTTACCCTCATTTTTATCATAATGATTTTACCCTCTAGGTGTGGGGTCGCTGTTAGCACGCTTCCAATTAACAGCGGGTCCCAGTAAACCAGCTCCTCTGGCAGTGCAGTTCACCAGTGAGGGCAGCACCCTGTCAGGCTGCGACATTGAACTGGCTGGACCAGGTTACCGCTTCTCACTCATTAAGAAAAGGTTTGCCGCAGGTCAGTCAACGGAGCTGGGGAAATTATAAATCATACAACACCTTGTAAATAACTAATTCCTAAATGTTTGTCTTTTAGGAAAATACCTGGCTGACAATTGACCCATATTCCACTCTGATGTAAAGATTTCAGTGAACTGTTGGATCAGCACAGAGACCAGAGGCTGAACCCAAACCCACACGTCTGCAGCTCACCCAGCAGTATTGTATAACTCGCGTTAAGTGGAACTTTTTTAAAGTCAAGTAATTATCATATTTGTATTTATCTCATAACATCCATTTGCTGCAGTTCAACACTGGGGTTTCTGAATTCTGTGCCTCTGTCTCTATCCTCACCGGGTTCACTTGTGCTGGCGTTAGTAAAGGTTTTGCTGCAGCTGCCTGACTCAAAACGTGGGGAAAAGAAAATTCTGAGCAACTTTGTGTTGTTTTCAGTGTCTCAAATATCTTTTTTTTTTGTTTAAATACACATCAAGTTGCATAAATATTCACAGAACTTAATATTATCCTGTTGTGTTCAGTCATGAAGCCTGAGGCAGTTGTTTGGTGTTGTTTAACAATTGTTGTTGGTGCTTTAAAAAAAAAAAAAAAAAAAAGAACCAAGATACAAAAATAGATGTTCACTACTGGAACCACAGGGTCGCATAAATTTAGTAATGCAGACGTTGGACCGTTTTTTTTTCTCAGCAACACACACGCTGATGCTTTTAGCATGTTAGGCAGCTGCAGTGAGGAGTCAGTTCACTGGTCACAACATTTGAAGAAAAAAATAACAAAAAACACCTATCAGAACAAAAGAACTGTAAAAAGTGTCATTTTAAAGCAGTAATATGTATCTTAAAGGGCGTTTGGTGTTTTCTTCGTATTGTCAGATAGCCTTCCTGTTGTTCTCAGGACAGCAGTGTTAGACTCCAGAGTACACGACAGCATTCTATTTTTATTTATTGAAGACGATTATTTGTTGTATAGAACATGTGATTCTGTATATGAATAGAATTTGAATAGTACAACACGACTCAGAACCCCTAAAGGTATAAATATGACTTTTTTCTCTCATTTTGTTATCTGTGTAGTTGGGTAACCTGTGTACAGTATGAGGTATAATTTTTTGAATTTATTTCAGATATAATTTTTTAACTCAAGTGCAACAAAAGATTTGAGCTATATATGGGTCGGGGAGGTGGGCGGGGCTAATTTAAAGAGAAAGATAAATATCTTGCTGGATGATGTTTAATGCTTTGTGAAAGCAGTGTTATTGTAGAGTTTGTTATGCTGTGGGCGAGGTCCACACACTAAAGCTACCATGTGTATTTATTTTATTTTGAAGGTTTGGTGTAGCTAACCAGTTGGCCCACTGTTTACGTACCTGTTGGTCAGGATTTTGTTTTGGTGGAGCTTAATGCTCCAAGAAGGTGCTGTCCAAGATGGTGATAGTGGTTATTGTTCATAAAGTAAAAAAAAAAAATAAAAATACTACAGTACTCAAGTATAAGTACTAAATTATATCAAGAACACCCATACTTAAAAGAGTTTTCTGTCCACAGGTAGAAGACAGGAAGGACTAACTGGTTATTTAAAAAAAACTTTCAAAAAACAACAAAACCTTGAAAGAATTGGTTTGACATTTTTTAAATGAAATTAATTGATTTCTTAATCTATTTTCTTTTCTACAACTACCAAGGTGATTCACTTAGCATAAACACTGGTAAGGTTCGTGTAGCTTTACAACTTCAAATGCAATGAACTGGGAAACAAAAATGTGACATGGGAAATAATCTGCTTTTGCTCCTTGACATATTTTTTAGGAATAAAAAAAATCCCAGATTTTTATTATTATTATTTTTTTCTTTTTGGTAGGAAAACAACTCAAAACAGTCGCTAAACATTTGATAAAATGCGTCCCTGACCTCCAAACCTGCCCCCATAGTGGTATATAAACATTACATCACAGTTGTCAATGACACACAAATGACATTTCAGCTTGAGTGCATAAAATTAAATCAATGTTAGTAAGCTACAACTATTATTTATTGCACCAGCTCAGCATATCCTAAAGCTTTAGGGATGTCATAAAGTTGCATTTTGATTATTGATGCTAAATGCTAAGAACGTAAAGAAATAATGGTGCCTCTGAATTTGTGAATTACCTCGCCATATTCATTTTTTCCCTTTTGAATAATCAGAAAGTAACTGCATTTTTTGTCCCCTTTCATTCAACCTTGATGCTCATTTTAAGAAAATTAGCAAGCTAACTTACACTTGGCCTAAAAGCAGAGACTGTATATGAGAACTGGACAAAGTGAGAGTGCTGTAACACATAAAGAAATGGTTTACCTCCGACTCCAGAAAAATGATGTCAATTCAGAAACCTTTTATTTTCTTTTTTTTTTTTTGGCGACAGGGATGTCGACATGTATTAGCCAGACAGTATCGATACACGGTGATTCGTCTCAGTTTTACATAGACTATTAATGAATGCAATGTATTCTGATGTCAAAGATGTGGAATAATAAAAGAATAATTAATTAAAATAAATGTTTTCACCAATAATGTTCAAAAGTAGTGCATCGTCTATATTCACCATTTTAGTGAGCATCAATGCACTCTGATTTTCCGCTGAGAATTCTGGGAAATTTCTCAAGGCTTACGAAGTGAAAATCAAATCAATACGAACATTTCATGAGGTCTGTTTGTGACTCCACTGTGTTCTGATGATGAAAATGTGGATGATTTATTAAAAAATTACATTTAAACATGTTTTTTTTTCACAAAACTTGTTCAGTCGCAAAGCATTGTGGTCTATATTTGCTAATGTAGTGAGCATGATATATGCTAATTCTTTATAAAAACTTCTGGGAAATATCTAGGCCATCCAATTTTGGAATAGTAGATTCGAACAGCACTAAAGAATGGTGAATTCACTATATAGTGCACTATAATAATTAGTAGTGAAAGAATTCAGACACAACCACAGTTCAGTTCTCGTATTCAGTCAAATGTTAAAAGTCATATAGCAGGATAGCATTTAGCTAACATTAAACTCTAGAGCAGAGATAAGAAAGCAGTGTCCCTCACATTGCCGTCTTTATGCTAAGTTGAACCGACTGGTAGTTTTTTTAGCCATTGACATGGCAGACGAAGAATTTGTGTTTCACAAGAATGTCAAACTGTTCTTTGAATTATGACGATGAGGGAAAAAACAGTGATGAAATGTGGTGACAAAGAACAGGATTCATTCACTGGGACCAGCTTGCTTCTGTCATCCACTTCTATTCAACTTTGACTCTTATTCGCCAGTGACGCTTCTCTCAACTTGAAACCTCACTGGTACCGAAACTCCCAGTCTATATGATTTGCACACCCTTATGAACCAGCCAGCCCTTAAATCCATGGCTTTATTTTTCATAATCATAATGGTCTCTGTGAGATGTAATGATTTTAGTGAGGGTGTGGTGCAAGATAACCAAAACGCTTTATTATGTTTTTTTTTTTTTTGTTTTTGATGTGTGGTATTTCATGTGTGTGTACCCGGACAGTCAGTCCTCCATAAGGAGAATAGACTGGTTGTTTTTAAAGTGAATAAAAATATATTGTTTATTGTAAAAAAAAAAAAAAAATCTTTAAAGCACTGTGCTAATGATGTTGTAATTCTGAATGCTCTGACGCTTATTATGATGAACAAAAAGTGTGCTTGAAGTGTACCTGAAAGCCTCTGTACTGTTTTCTCCTCATTCTGCTAAATATAACCAATCAGAGTCAGACCAGTGCGGTCACACCAGTATCTGTGACTGATTTTAGGGGGAAAAAATGTGTTTCATCTCGTATCAGTACTTTCGGTTTATGCGTAACTTTGAATTGGGCATAACTGGAAGTTAATGCAGAAATTTGGGATAAAAGTTGCCCAAAAAATTCTAACTGTAGATCTATTTTTTTATTGTACATACCCAAACTGCAGGAAAACTAAAGTGGCATTTTTAAAGTAAAACAAATTATGATTGGTGCCATTTAGCTCCCAATGCATTCCTTCTCATTTGGGTTGGACATCTTGATAAGCCTGACAGGGTTTTGTCCGTATGCAACTTAAAGCTTTTAGTGTAACGATCCCTGCAGCGTTATCTACCACAAAACAAACCACCCTCATGTACCTGTAACGCTTCTACACAGCTGGTTAGAGTCAAAGGCCACACAAAGCTGCTCATCTGTTAGTTGCTCGAATATTGTTTGCTTCTTTTGTTTTTTTTTTTTTAAAAAAAGGAACACAACTATAACTCCAAGTTCTTCATCTCTGTAATGACTTTGTCCTGCAGTCATTAGTATTGCATGCAGAGCATGCAGCAAAATGTGAGGCGTCTGGATAGTAGCGAAAACAATGTGTTGTGCCGAGCAGCTGTTGTGCTATAACAACGAGGTGGAGTAGGGAGTGTGTTTCTGTGTGCAGGAAGCCAGGATGCTTTATGGATGTGTACTGTTAACCTCAAACACGCATACAAGTACAAGATGCAACTCCCAGATTTAATGAGGATCATAGTTTGCTTCTTTCCAAAATCAATAAAAGTTATAACTGGATGGCTGTTTTTACGTTTTTTCATGTATAAATGACAAATGTATGGTTTTTTTTTATCATTTTTTTTAGTATCTAGTTTTCATCATGGCAAATTTTATATTGTATTTTTTACAGTCTAGTTGCAGCTAAGTGACCTTGTGGTAGAGTGTCCACCCTGAGACTGGAAGGTCGTAAGTTCATTTCCACAGTGGAGTCATACCAAAGATTCAGTGACAAGAACCAGTGCCTCACTGTTTGACAATTAGCATTAAGGGGTTGGATTGAGGGTTTGAGGGGGGTCCCTATTTTTTTTCCTCAATATTGATATAATTAAAGTATAAATAAAGAGAATATTTTTTTTTAACTAATCAATTCAATTTCTTTCAAGCATTATTTGTAGCCACTCAGCTAAAAAAAGCTGCCGTTTTAATATTAATAATAACAGTAATAAAACAGTTTTTGCCATCCTACCAAAGGGACCCCCCCCCCCAAAAAAAAAAAAACTTATTTAAAGTCAGATGTGCTTGTGCTCTTCTGAGTAATACTTGTAATTGCTGCTTTTTGTAAACCAAAACAGCCTAAATATGAACAAAAAACAGAAAAAGATCATGTTTTGTAGAGCTTTTGGCTGGTTTGGCATATTTATTACTCTCTTATCGATCAGAAACAGAGAAAAGCATTTTTATTTACCCAATGGACAATCAATTTTCTACTTCTGTCAATACTTTGTCACAGGATGAATTTTATTCTAAAATCACCACAGAATACTGTGAAATGTGTGCAAGGAGATTTACTGGGATTTACAGTTGTGAAACAACAGAACACAATTCAAGGTTTTTATAATGAATCTAAAGCTGATTTTAAGACTATTCACTATTACAGTTCTATACACACTTAGTGTTGCACACATGAATCAGACACACTCACAGTTACATGTACAAACTTACAAGTGATCACACATTTAATGAGGTTTGGCTTTCCTCAGGTTCATTTTGTTTTTTAAGTCTCTTGGGCCTCTCTAAAGCAAAGGAGTCGACCTCAGCAGAGGTAAGTGAGATCCCGTTTGCTGCAGCCCACCTGACAGCACATCATGGTCAGGAAGCCGTTGTTGTCCCGTTTCGTCCAATCGCGGAGCTCTGAGCCTGAGCTGCTGAGGCTGTCGAGGCTGTTCTGCTCACCAGCAGGAAGACCTGAGGACAGAAGCAACACCGGGTGGGAAGAGACCTTGATCCCACTCACTTTAGTCACTGCTGTTGGTACATTATGTGAAAAGGTAAATAGTTTGCAGTTAGTTTTGAGTTACAATACTGTAAAAGTAAGTATAGTTTTTTTTATAACAAGTTATAGGCAAAAGATTTAAAAGAATGTTTAGATCAACTAATGTGACATTTACTGCTAACATAATCTGTAATCAATGTAGCAGATTTGATATTTTCTGACTGAAAATGGAAGAAGGACCAGCTGCTTAAAGCCTAAAGAAAGTTCATATAAAGTGGGCCCTGTCTTCCTGCACACAAAATAAAAAAATTACACCCGTGGAAAGTAACAGGTCAACAGGACGAGAAACATGCTGAAGTTTTTTTGGGTTGCTCTAATTTTTTTACGAGTCAAAAAAATAAAATTTCAAAGTTTTCTTAAATGTTTAGAAAGACAAACATATTCATATATATACTTACATATTGTTAAAACCAGAAATGTTATCATAGATCTTAGATAAAAATTAAACGGTTTGGTACATAAAAAAAATAAAAAAAACGTGTCTTTATCATGAACAAATAGAACCCTAAATACATTTAAAACATGACTATTGCATTGTAAAACAAAAACTTGTCTTCTGCAAAGCATCCTCACCATTCATGTCTGGGTCTGTGAAGTATCTCCTCCAGCGGGACCCTCCGCAGGTGTAGACAACAGCTCTCAGGAACTCTCGGCCGCACAGCTTTACAGGCTTCACCTCTGCTCTCCCCTGGTCCACACACACCAAGACACACAAAACCAGAGGCAAAACCACCAGGGCGCGCATGCTGGATACCTGTCTGCTGCTCTGGTCTCTTCCAAACCCACAGCAGCTGTTCTGTTACTTGCTCTTCTGCAGCCTGCAATGATGATTGGAGATGCTCATTTTTCCCTGTCATATATACCATCCCTGCTGATCATCCCTCCCCTACTCCATCTAAGTGACTTTTAGCCCATCCCAGTGACACACAAACACACTGTTGTTTTTTGCTTCCGGTCATCTCTACTATCAGCCTTTTCTGCCTACTTAAACAGAGTTACGACCTCGAGGCTTTTATAACCCATAAGCTTGCAATCATATTACACGAGGTGCGGCCTCCGCAGCCTCCCCCTCCTTACGAGATCTCAGGACATGATTGCACCGCATGGATAATTAAGAGATGTAAAGTGATTCCCCCCTGAAAGTTGGACAGATGTTCCGCGTGTTTACGACACTCTGATGACCCGGCTCGCTTTCCCATAACAGCAGTTTGGGCCGTAGGAGAGGCAAAAAGAGTCAATGTTGACAGTACATCATGAGGTCATTACAAGCTGCTGATGGGCCAGAAAGATCCTCGCTGAGACATTTAGGTTTCATCATATGTCTCATTTAGGTCAGTGAAATTGAGCTGCAAACATTGCGAAGGGGTCCCGGAGTTAACAGGAAACAAGTCTTTTAAAAACCTGAAAATGATGGAATTACTCCAGAAAAGCACACAGATTTGTTTTCTCTGTTTTTTATTTGCAGTGAAGTTTAAAAAGGGATTTTAAATATTTGGCATAGTGTATATAAGGAAAACCAGATAGTCTTGTATTCAACAACAAAGAAACTATGTTCTTTCTGTCCCCCTGAAACATCTCTGGACTTTGTTGATCAGGTTACTGTCTACTTCCTTCTCTTATCACACAAGAAAAATCTGTTTTTCAAATATTAGAATATAGCATTGAGCAGCGCAAAAATCTGTTTGGTCATGACTTTCAATTCTAATTTAATTTATTATAATTTGTAAATATGTCAAATTTTTATTTTATTTCCCAAACGAATTTTATGTCACCATTTTATATCAGGAACTAGATTATTTATGTTTCGTATTTTCATTAATGAGACTGGATTCAGACATATCATGACTCCTCCTTTGCAATCTGTGGTCACCTATAGCCTCAGTTTGGACTCATAGGCTTGTATCCACTGAGCGGTTCGGCATGGTGCAGTACGGTCTTTTTAGCGTTTCGATTGTAAAATAGATCCATTAAACAGTACCTCACCGTACCTCTTCAGGGCACCTATCGGTTGCAGGTCCAAAGTGTAACGGAACGGTGGGGGCGGAACCGCTGCCACCCGTCGATTGGCAGAAAGTGATGACTATTATAAAAAAGCGCCAATACAGCGCTAAGCTAGTGCTTCCATCTTCCTCTTTACGGTAGTATACTTCTTAGCTGCCCGAAATCTTCTTTCAAACAACGCTGGATGACCTCCGTTGTTGTTGTTTTTCTAATCGTCGCACTATAATGACGCAATGAACGCTAGCGGTCTATACCCCTCATGCACTGTGAAAGCAAACCGCTCAGTGTGAGCAAGGAGGCTTAACTGAGTGGAAACGCTCACCAAAATTAACTGGACCGTCCTATACTGGACCGCTCACTGGAAACAAGGCTTTGTGAGTTTTAGTGACAGCGGCAGGGAGAAGGAAAAGGTTCTTTGAAACCGCAAACTAAAATTTTAGACTTCTGAATAAAAAAAAACTTTTTGATAAAGAAACCAACGAGTATTTCTTGTCAGTGTTTTACTGCTGTTGACAGCATTTTGCTTTTGAATACAGTGAGAAACAAAAAAATGACTTCAATGTGAAGATTTAAAGAACCAAAATAAAACCTAATAAATTATGGCAGGCTGCAGACAAGATAGCACCTGACATCATTGGCCAGAAGCCGAAATTATACAATTTACCCAAACTCAAAAGTGTTCAGAATTGTAGAGCAGCTTTTGTTGAATCAGGGTAACTGTTAGGGTCCCCAGTTAAAATAAAGTTTGTTTCAAGTGACATTGAGATAATTCCAGTTCTGGACTCGACGTTGATGTCTATTCAGATCCTCTTGGAATTTTTTTTCATTTTCCAAATTGTCATGTTTTATATGTTGGCAAACCAAAAAACAGAAGTTTAAAGGTGAAATATGTGAAACAAGTATAGCAAAATGTAGATATTTCAACTGAAAACACTAAATTTGAGTTATTTTATCTTTGACTTCACTTCATGATTTAAGCTCAAAAAGTCGTTTTAACAGTAAAGTTTTAATGTTTTTGTCATATTAGACTAAATCACTACTTTACATTTAGCTTAAAGCCAAATCTAACAACATCAAAGTTGGAGATAAAATCGCTCTTAATGGACAATGTTCATATCTCACAGAGACATTCAGCCGCCCTTTTCTCTGGTGCTTAAAATCTTTTAAAGCTACGGCATAAATCTATGAAACAGACGCAAACCTAATTGGGCCATAGAGACATCAGTATGAGCATCTTCTCTGTGTCTGAAACTGTCAGGCTGGAAGATGTCGTCCACCTGCAGGGGCTCTGAGCCACGTGAGCAAACCATCAAGTGCATCTATGGGAAAAGTAAAGCTTTAAAGCACCAGACTACATGCTGTAAAGTGAGTAAAAGTGCATTAACACAGAGGACAAAATAAAAGGAGTGCATGTGACAGTGTAGCAGCTTTATTAAATGTATCCATTCTACCAAAACTAAAAATCAAAGATTGAAGTTTTTAATAAATTGAAGCAATTTTAACTATTATATTTAATATTTTTTCAAAAATTCACATTTTTATTTTATTTTTTTAAATCACATAATTTAAATTATTGCAAAAAACAAATACATATTTAAGTTCAAAGTCAAAGTGTATCCCCAAATTTTGCAGTCAACTATGTTCTTCCTTTTAATTTGTAACAAAAAAGAAAAACATAGTAAATATTTTTACAGTATCTTATGTAACTGGTTAAACAAAGCATGAAACATGTTCTCACACTCTCTTTGGCTCATTAAATGTGTTTTCAGAGCCCTGAACCTTTCATTACCATTTTTTCTGCCTTTGCTTTCACAATAAATGTGTCCTGTCTTCACCTCATAAATATAGAATCCTGGATTTAGAAGGACTCCCATCTGTGACATTAGTGTTTCATTTTAATTGTTAAATGAAAGGTAAAAACAAATGTATACAAAAAAGTTACTTCAGCTCTCCTCTCAATTTTTTTCATGTCTATAGTGAAGTAGTGATTGTAAATTAATCAAAAAAATCCATTTAAACGACAAGCACAACTACTAGGCAGGATGGTGACAGAAAAAAAATCTAAGTGGGAGACTTTTCTGTTTATTTCGACATTGTTTTACCATATCTAAAGTATAAAAGATGCCACAGAGAACATGGCCGTTCTATATGTAATTAATGTTACAATGCAACAAGTAGGATTTTTTTTACCACTTAATAAAGTAAATATTTGCTTTTTTACCTATACTTAAGTAGAAATGTTTTTTTAAACAAAGCTTCTCTTAACTGTGTAAATATACCTGCATCTGAGAAAAGGAGAAAAGATTGCTGCAGATTTTCTCATCCTGCCACCTCTGCTGCTATTTCTCCTCCAAACCTGTAGGTGGCGGTGTTTGATCACAGTGATCGCGTTGTGGTCTCGTGCAACTAAAGAAGAGAAGTGACCTAGAGTGGAGGAGTGGTTGCAATGCTTTCCTCATGTATTTACTTATTTTCGAGCTGCTCTCTTACTTTTTCGAATAGATTTACTGAATAAATCATCTTAACGGAAGTATCTGAAGGTGAGGCTTGTTTCCAGCGTAAGCGTAGTTCTTGTTATTATCCGCAAACAGAGAGAAAAAATACCTTTAGCATTGTCATCTGTTAGCTAACATGCTTCCTCCTAAAGTCTGTGGGATAAAATCTCAGTGAATTTGTGCCTGAATCATGTAATATATGAAAAATGTCTTATAAATGATTGATATTAGGTTTCTAAAGTAAATCCGTAATTATTATAATGAGAAAATGTATTGTTCACCATTCAAATTAGCTTAAGTGAGCCCTCTGATGTCTCATTCAGTATTCAAATACTTGACAAAAATTATCAATTAAAAAATGCAGATTTTCTGGCTTCTGAATTTCAATGTAGTGTCACATTTAAAGTGAAAATTTGCTGGTTTTTTTAAACTAGATATATGTTAACTAATTTACTTAAAAAAAAAAAGTGATATAAATGTCTTGAAAATGAAACACGAGTGTTTTCAGCTTCTGAAATTTTGTAACATTATTTTTCAATTACCCTCCTCTTTAAAATCTTACATACCATACTAATGATATAGAATATACTAAAAGCCTCCAAAAATTTTGTTATGTTTAAAAAATAAAGATAGTATTAGTACTCTTGGTAGTTTGGAATAAACTAAAATATTTGTGCAGTTTTGCTGCAGTAAACCTGCATCACAAATTCTTGTCTGAATGCAGATGTATTTCATTCTTGTTACTTTTTGTCTTTGTCATTCTTATTATGCTGCACTAATAACTCAAACTGGTTTCCTTAACAGGAGTGCAAATTTGACATCCTGAGTGTACCATGCATCCAATTTGGAAAAGGGTGTTTCATCGTCTTCACAGAGCCCCTCTTATTTCCAAGAGGCACCAATCGGGTTGTGCTGAGCACACATCCTCCTCTGCTTCTACAAGGTCAGCACCCAGGAAGCCGAAGCTCCTGGTTTCTCGTCTGTACCAGCCTGCGAGCCTTCGGGATGTGGGCCAGGACAGCCGTGTGGCGGGAGAGATGACGTGTAAGAGCCAAAAGCTCATGCAGCAGGCCGGCTTAATCCATCCATTCAACCCAGGATGTTACTTCTACCTTCCTGCCACTGTTAGATCAATGGAGAAGCTGGTCAGTTTTTATTTTAAGCTACAGAAAACACCTTTTTCCCCTTAATTGTATCACAGCATGGACAAGTACTACATTTTGTCACTACTTTTAGTTCCCTAACAGTTGCATTCAATCAACAGGTGAGAGTCATTGACCAGGAGATGCAGGGGATTGGAGGCCAGAAGCTGGACATGCCCAGTCTGTGCTCAGCAGATCTTTGGAGAACTAGTGAACGTTGGGATTTGATGGGAAAGGAGCTGCTCCGTCTAAAAGACCGGCATGGTGCAGACTACTGTCTGGGTCCTACACACGAGGAGGCCGTGACAACTCTCGTTGCTCACCAGGCGACACTCTCATACAGACAGCTACCTCTGCTACTGTACCAAGTAAGTTTTTTGCTAGTTAGTATGAAATTTTTTTATTATAAGCTACAATTTTATTATTTGATTTCTTCCTTTTAAAACCAGATCACCCGCAAGTTCAGGGATGAGCCAAAACCAAAGTTTGGTCTGCTCAGGGGCCGAGAATTTTACATGAAAGACATGTACTCATTTGACGTGAGTGAAGAAGCTGCTCGTCAGACTTATGGAACTGTGTGTCAGGCGTACATCCAGCTCTTCACACGTTTGGGCCTGCGCTGCGTTCAAGTGCAGGCGGACACAGGAAACATCGGCGGCACACTTTCCCACGAGTTCCAGCTACCAACAGACGTAGGAGAGGACCGACTTCTACTCTGTGAGAACTGCTCCTTTTCAGCCAATGTGGAGACTTTACCATCAAGCACAACCCACTGTCCACAGTGCAAAACTGGAGCTCTGGTAGAGTCGAAGGGAATAGAAGTTGGCCACACGTTTTATCTGGGTAAGAAGTACTCAAGTGTATTCAAAGCCACCTTCAGCAACCCCCAAAACAAACCCTCAGTCACAGAAATGGGCTGCTATGGCCTTGGAGTGAGTCGCATTCTCGCTGCAGCCATCGAGGTGCTGTCCACAGACGAGCAAATCCGCTGGCCCAGTCTTATTGCTCCTTATCAGATCTGCGTTTTACCTCCCAAGAAGGGCAGTAAAGTCGAAGAGGCAGCAGTCTTAGCAGAAGAACTGGTGGACAGTTTGGGTGAAGTCCTTCCTCGCTTGAGGGGTGAGATTGTTCTTGATGACCGCACTCAGATGACCATTGGAAAGAGGCTGAAGGATGCAGGCAGACTGGGCTACCCATATGTGATTGTGGTGGGGGAAGCAGCTCTACAGAAACCCCCCACCTTTGAGGTGATCTGTCAGCAGACGGGTGAAACACTATTTCTGAGTAAAGACGGACTCTTGGATCTGCTTGGAAAAATAGAAACTGTATAATAAACAACTTTTGATGCAAGGGTGTATAAATGTTTGTGTATGTGGTGATGGAGGAAAGAACTTTAAAGCTTTTGACATCAAACTTGTCTTTAAAATGGAATTGTCATACTTTATAGCAGACAGAATAAAAACAGAATCAATTTGAATACAATGAAAGGAACAACTCTGAATGTGATAGTTTGTAATCTTTTATTTTACTAATGGAGTAAATAAAGTCAGGGGGAGGGGCAGGAATGAAGCATGTACTTTATACTAGTGGATAAATGAAAAATATAATACAGAACTTTTAAAGATCCACTCCAATGAAAGTCTTGTTTGTGGTTTTTAAAAATGTCCTTGTGGCATTTTTCTCATGGTTGTGGACATATAAAAAGAAAATTTAGGTTAAAATTGCATTTCTGAGAATTTCTTAATCAAATTGCCATGAATCAGGAGGAGTAGACAAAAAAAATGCCACTTGAAAAAGCTTGTAGTAGTGTTGCATTTTTGTTGCACTGCTAATGCTAGATTGGAGTTGTGAGGGGCTGTAAGCTAGCGGCAGTCAGAGCATGTAAACAAAGGCATGACGAGAATTGAGGGAATGCTTACTCTGCACCAGCAGTCCCAGCCAGCGTACAGTTTTGGGCTGGGTGACAGCTTAGAGGAATCTACATTGATATATTTATCTACCAATGAATGCATCGAAATGGAGCAGAGCGAGGAGTTTTTGACCTGCTGATTGTAGCTTCTATGCCACAGTTAAAGCTTTTTCAAACTGTATTTTTTTTTTCTGCTCCTGATTCAGAAACATTTCAATAAAGAGATACTCTGAAATGTAATGTAAGCTTAATTTTCTTTATATTTGTCCACCATCATAACAACATTTCTACTTGAACATGTTTAAAACACCCAAAACAGGATTTTTATTGGATTTAGCCTATTTTTACGTTATGGGTTAAGATTAGTAAAGTCAACCTTTTTTTTTCTTCTCACAAATGGGAGTTTCAAAAAAAAAAACTTGGACCTATTACTGAACCTTGACTTTTTGCTGAACATAACCTATTCAGATTCAAGGGTCCTATTAAAGTGTAATCGGGAAACTGATTGGTAACACCTGGCTACCTGGAACTGCCAGATTGGAGAAAGGCCAAACAAGAAAATTCTCAGTTCATTTTAATTGACTTAATGAATGTTATTTGTTTAAAAAAAAAAAAAAACAATTTCAATTTTTTTGTCTTTTTTTTTTTTACATGTTGCCTAATTTGGAAAAAAAAGTCTTAGTGCTGTTATCAAGGAGAGCAAGAGAGTCAGTGCAATTAAATACATAGAAAGAAAAGAAATGTTAACCACCATCAACAGCTGCCATCATAAATTCAATTCAAGAACATTATAAGAGAAAATGTGTCAGAGTAAGTACAGTATGTCAAGTAGAGCAAAAAGTATGTAATATACTGCAATATAATTTTAAATAACCAACTTGTGGTTTAAATGTTTTTTCCCCCATCCTGTTTAAATGCATTAAAGTTAGTATAATTTTGGGTGTTATTTTTGTCAAAGTTACTGAACATTTGTTAAATATTGTTCTAAGTCGAGTCAATTAGTAATAACTTTACAATTGTTCAATACATTCAAAAAGTCATTAATCACTGCAATACTTAAATACTTAATTTTTAACCCCGGATGACTTATAAGGTCAAACTTGGCAGCTGTTATTTATTCATTTATTTTTTTATGGTTTATTTATTATTTTTTATATTTTATCAGTTTATTTACTGCTGCTACCCAAAATAGAACAAGTAAAATGCAAAATTGATTTAAAAAGCCCAGACGGAAATTGTACTTTGATTATCCAGGGTTAATTTGGAACTCCCAACCAACACTGGTTAGTTATATATCCAAACAATATTTATTGTAAATAAAGAACATTTTAAAAAGCGAGGTGTTCTGGAGGTGGAACTAAAGACGCGCATAATGTGTTTCCGCACGGATCCTCAAATCTGCAGTACGGCTAAGGAGCATGTGTAAACAGTCGGACTCCGTGAAATTTTGCGCTGGACAGCCTTTGGTTTGGTTTCACCGTAAATGATTAGTTTATCGACGTTTCATAAATGATAAAACTTTTTTCGATCTTACATATATAAACAAAAATGGCGGCAGAGATTTATAGCGACAGTGACGATGGCATGGACGAGTTCATGGACAAATTCAAGACGCAGAGATATAAAAAAGGCTTCAGTGAAAACAACTGGGAAGAGGTAAATCAGCACTTGATATTCGGTCATTTGTATTTAAATTGGTGCTGTTTCAGGTGACGATGTTAAAAAGGTGGTATATTTTATCTTCAGGAGTTCAATAAAATCCCCATGTTCATGAAAACAGCCCCTGAAGAGATAGACCCAAAGAATTACCCTGAACTAGCTTGTCTCCAGTCAATAATCCACGACGATGACCGATCTCCAGAGGGTGAGCCAGCCATCAATATAATGACTAATCTGCTCAATTCAGCAGTGATAAAAGTTTTGACATCTGATTATTTTCTCCTTTAATGTGTAGATCAAGCAAGGAGTCTGAAAGATGAAGGAATGCCTTTTTCAAGGAGAAGAACTACAAAAAGGCAATCATTTCTTACACTGTAGCTTTGAAGAAGAAATGTGGTGACCAGGAACTCAATGCTGTTCTCCTCACTAACCGGGCAGCTTCACACTTCCACCTGGGTAAAAAAATTTATACTCTTGAGATTAATGGGATTAAGTCATTATTTTAACATCAATTTATCCTCTAAAAGGTTAGTATATGAATTATTTAAAAAAATGTCTGTTTTTGTTCCATGCAGGGAACATGCGATCTGCATTGAATGATGCTGCAGCTGCCAAAAAAATCAAACCAGGCCACCTTAAAGCCTTGATCAGAGGTTATTAGCATTGATGTGGAGCTAAAAATCCACCCCAAGTTATTCCAAATAATGACAGTCGTACAAGTAACATGTATGTCTAAATCTATAGGTGCTCAGTGCTGTATTGAGCTGCGCAACTTTTCAGAGGCTATCCAGTGGTGCGACGAGGGGCTAAAGGAACATTCCACTGACGAGAAGCTCAGAGAGCTGAGAGCTACAGCAGATAAACACAAAGTAGGTCATGAACTCAGAGTGACACTTTTGAAAGAAGATAGAATCAAAGATCTATATTTTTGGTGTCTTAGAGAGCAGCAGAGCGGGACGCCAGGAAGGCTAAAGCTAAACAAAAGAAGTTGCACGGTGAGAAAGAGGCTCTTCTGGCTGCTATACAGGTAAATATGAGCGCACTATTTTAACAGCTCTTCATCCCTACTCTCATCTCATCCATAATAAAGTAATCTTTGTGTTTATCCATCCACAGAACCGAAGCATTAAGCTCCTCCAGCCTATGAAGCCTCACCAGAAGGTTCCGAAAGTGAGGATGACGAGGATCAGTCTTCAGCAGCCATGAAGCAGCTTACCTTGGACGGCCTCAGTTCTCAGGAAGTCACTGGGGCGCAAGTCTTCCTGGATGAGAAGGGGTTGTTGCACTGGCCTGTTCTCTTCCTCTACCCTGAGCATCAGCAGAGTGATTTCATCTCTGCTTTCTGCGAGACTGACTGGTGAAGTATCTTTATCCCGATGTTCAGTCTTCCTATTTAGGGGTGTCACTCTGCTTAATAAATAACTTAAATGTTAGGATTTTTGTCCTAAAGTG
This sequence comes from Oryzias javanicus, assembly GCA_003999625.1. Taxonomy (NCBI): domain Eukaryota; kingdom Metazoa; phylum Chordata; class Actinopteri; order Beloniformes; family Adrianichthyidae; genus Oryzias; species Oryzias javanicus. The sequence goes on from CM012440.1 coordinate 15,486,071, forward strand.
GAGTCATGGTAATTTGACTTATTGTCTTCTCTTCTTGCTACTTGGAAAAGATGCAAAATGTTTCAAGAAGAGAAGAACCATGATACGACTTTAAGATTCTTTATTTGTAATTTTTTCAATCTTGGAAACTGGCTCTAACCTGCCATGTAATACGACACCATTTAAATTTCTGGCTTTATCAATACATTAATATTTTAGTAGTTTATGAAAAATCATGTAAAAAGTGTCTTCACATAAATACCGTGAAGTGATATTGTTGTTATTGCTAAAAGTGACCACAAGGGGGACCTGTCTTTAAACTATAACCATTACCAGATTGCGAACATCTTCTTAGCTGATTTATAGAAGCTAAATCCTACTTTGCATCAGAAATATACTTGGAAAAGTGCTCACTTTTGTTGACCCGTTCAGTTTCAGAGATCATTTGAATGTCATGTTTGGAGAGGAACTTCCACCCTGGGACACAGACAGAAAATATCTCCCCCAGAATCTGCAGGTTCGTAGAATTGAGACTAAACAAAGCAAAAGTCAGAATAAACATTTATCAGTTGACTAATGACTACAATTTTAGAAAAAGCTATAAAGTTTAAAATACGTTATTTCCTTTCTACAAGAGAATTGTTGAAACAAAAGATAAACTTCTTTTAAGATCTTTATCATATCTTAGTTCAAGCTTTGAGTTTGTTTTTTGAGTAGTTTTCTATTTATTTTTTTTAAAGGTGTTCATATTATGTACATCTTTTATTCTAGCTGTACTTTGAAGATTGTGAGAAAGAATCTCTTTACCAAGTTGATCCAGAGATGTGTCTGTTAAAAACTCTGCAACATAAAAGGTATGTACAGTAATAAAAATGTTTTGATGTAAATTTTTTTGTGGTGATGTTACATGAGCCTGTCATCAGATTTTTAACAGTCAAATAATCCTGTAATAGTTTGCTTCTTGTCAAAGAGTCACTGTTTGTATTTGCTTATGTTGTGTGCATTTTGCGTTTCTATTTTTGCATGATGGTGTGAAAGTGTCTTTATTTTTGATGTCTGCTACGTTCTAACTTGTTGGTGTTCGTTCAACAGGTTTTTTGTCAAAGCGGGAACTCCCAGCTTCATCGTGCTGGTAAAGGACTCCTCTTTCTGCAAGCAGTTTTTATCAGAAAAAACCGTTTGTGATTTGTAAAATACAATAAATATATACTGTCATTAAACATTGAAGGGTTTTTTATATTTTAAGTTTAGTCATAAATTTGTTTTAGATGATGCAAAATTTGGGTTAGATTGTGCAAAAAACTGGGACAAGTGAGAAAAAGCTTGGTTGTAAAAGGATAATAAAAAATTCCCTTAACTCAACTGTGTTCAGAAAGTTTAGCTTCATGCAATATTATTTTAGCTTTTCTATTTGATGATGCTGTATTGTTAAAACAGGACCTGTTCTGTGTAGGCTTTGCTGGAGAACTGCAGACTGTTTACATATCCCCCAAACTTAAATCAATATCAGCTTTGACCTCATTTTTATGTTTCAACTTCAGTGTTTATGGATTTAGTATATATTGGCGTCTTCCGCAATGGAAGAAATTTTCAAAATGATCGTTTGTTACATCAGAGATCACACATTTTTACGTTTTTATTTTGTAAGTTACAGAGCAGGGAATCCAAATAGATGATACATTTATGAAAAAGTATATTTGGTGTAACTTCAACAAAGATTTTCCTGTGTATTCATATTCATTTCAAATGTATAACACACGTGCAGTTATAGATAAATAAATCTGTATAATAAATTGGTCTGGTCTGGAAACAATTCAAACTTTTAATGTTAGTTGGAAATCATTATCGTCTGTGGTTGGCTCATATACATGGGTGCCATTGGAACTGTGGGCATCATCATAGCTGCAGGCTGCATGTTGATAACATTTTGCTGCTGCACGTTGATGACGACTGGCGTTTTCATCCGATGTTTTAATTCCCGATGCATCTGACACCAGGAGCACCACGAACAGCAACAAGATGCAACAATGTCTCCAGCAATGGAGCCCTGCAAAATTTTAAAACAAATCACCATAAAATGTTTGTTTTTTAAGAGACAACTTTTAGTGTTTAATGTTGTACCTTAATACCATATCTGTTCCGCATGGCAGCCCTCATGGAGACGGCAACAGGTGGAATACACATGGTGTTCCCACAAATTTGTGATCCTGTAGTCAGTGCATCACATAGAGGGAGACAATAGCACTCTCCAAATCTTCCTGAAACTGTACAGGCAAGGCAAGGGCCACACCAGAAACCATAGCAACCTGAAAAATACAGAGGTCAGATCTTTTTTTTTTTCAAGTTTTCTTTGTTACTTATGCAGACGATGCTTAGCTATATGTAGATGTAGCTCTGAAACCAAACTGACCAACACTGTGAGCTTTCAGACCAATTAGAGAAGTTAAACTCATGTATGCAGTCACATTTTCTTCATGTAATCAACTACTTAATAGTTGATTTTGGATACCAAAGTAAAAAGTAAACTAACTGAGGATCTGATTCTTAGAGGAATAAATATCAACAATTAAATCACCTTTTGAGCCCCTGAATCAAATGGTGGGACTTGAAAATGTGCCCAGTTAAAATGTAAAGAAGCTGGTTTGTCCTTCACTTCTGCAGACTGGACTGCGATAGCAAAATTCTATCTGACAGAGTTTCAACCAGAACCAGGAGAACGTATCCACATCCTGTGTTGTCAAATCTTTCAATCGGTTATCAGTTAAAGAAATAATCAATGTTAAAAAGCTTCTGCTTGTTTATAAATAGTGTTAAAAGCAAATGCGTGTCAGATGTCTTTATGTTAAAGGATGCACAACGTTTGGTACTTACAGGTGCTGGCATCCTCAAAGCAGTCGAGGAGAGCAGTATTCCACTCTGTTTGGGTTCTTTCTGCCATCACATAAACACTTCTGCTACAGATGCACAAACGTGATCTTTTGAGATCTACAGCAAGAGAGAAGGATGCCAGTGAAATAAAAGGCCGGTAAGTGTCAGAGTTGCACCAATTATGGTCAAAGTTGGTCAAACTTGTTTTAAATTTCAGCAAAACTTTGTGATTTAAAAAATGATAATAATTGAAAGTACCTGCTGTTCCTGGGCGTCCTGGTCTTCTGTATCACTAAGGGGAGTAGTAAATGAAAGACAGTCAGTGGTTTGACTGCAACATGGAACAACTAAATGCAAATGATGATGGAAATTTGAACCTTCAAAAAACAGGACTAAAATTATGAGGTCGGGGATGCTGGATATTTAACATCATTCACAAAAAAAAAGATTCCCTAAATATCAATTAACTTCCAAGTAAGAATTCTCAGATTTCAGAGTAAACAAAGAGTCCTTTCAGAAGTGAATGTCTTAAGTTTTGCTGCGAGTTTAAAATAAACTCATGGCATTTTTAAAATGTTTCATCATCAATTTTCTATCCAAATTAAAACTTTTAACATTATAACTCCTGTTTCAGTCATTTTTCAGCATGTGCAACACCATAACTTGTTTTTGTTTTTTTTTTTTAAAAAAAAAAAAAAAAACCTCAATGAGAAGTTTTGCTGAAAGTTTAAATTAAATTTGTGAAATAATAGAAAATACTATTCATCATCAATTTTCAATCAAAACGTAAATTTTCTGCACTAGAACTCAAGTGGTAGTCATTTTGACTGCTTTCAAATTTGTAACAGCATAACTTGTTAAAAAATGGACCCGTGGGACCCTGACTTTTTTTTTTGATGAGTATATTTTAATTTTACTTTTTATTAAATTAAAGTTTCAAAACACAAAACAGATGAGTGAAACTACCATGCATTACTATATCAGTTAAATTGACTGCGTGTGCCTTTTTTTTTTTTTTTTTTTTTTACAGGGGCGTTGTCTCATTATTTTCTATACTGTCCAGCTCTTTTCTCTTGCTATATTGTCTTTTTTTCTGTATCCTTTCTGAAGCTAAACGTAGTTATAGCTTAATTCTAAATGCTATGGAGACAAAAATAAAAAGCAGAGAAAAAATGATAGGTACAGCGACTTTAGCTTTTATCAGAAAGAATTTGACAAAGGAGCAGGTTCAAAGGGTGATGTCTTTGTGTAAATGAATACAGATTATGTATTAAAATGTATTTAAATAACCTTTTCAATACGATTATAGCATTTGTGCATTTATGAGCGCCCTTCAGCATCTTGGTTTTGTTTTCCACCTTAACCCCTGACCACTAGTTGGCAGCACACGGAGCCTCTTTGAGCAGCTCTATATCGCAACCAAAACCTCAAGATCTTGTGAGAACTAGCTTGTTTTAAATGTTCAGTCGGCTTCACAGTTTTTTATTGTGAAACATGCACTACTTAGTTTTTACTTGGGATGGGTACCAAAAAGTGAAAAATTGTTCCAGTAGTCTTGGGATACATTGCGACATGTATCGTCTCGTGAGACATGTATCAGGTATACGTAACACGTATCAAAATACGTTGCACGTGTTTAGCATTCCCAGACTCTTGCCAAAACACACCCCTATTTTACAAATCCTCAAACTCTAGTCCACATCATCTTTGACCTCATTTCTCTAATCTTTGTGATTCTTTTCAGTCCAGCCTGTTTGTTTCCATTGCAGTAAAGAAAGATACATCAACTTCAGTGTTTATGGATTTAGTAAATTTTGTGTCTTCTGCAATGGAGGAGTTTATTTTCAAAATCATCGTTTGTTACAGCAAAAAGGTCACACATTTTTAAGTTTTTATTTTGAAAGTTAGAGCGGTGAATCAGAATAGATGATACATTTATGAAAAAGTATATTTGGTTTAGCATTACCAAAGATTTTCCTGTGTTTTCATATTCACATCGAATGTATAACACACGTGCAGCTATAAACTAGCTATACTCTAGAAAATTATTGCTGATAAACTCAAAATAAATAAAGGGCCGTTGAAAAAAAAAATGGAAAAAATTCAATCGTTAAATGTTGGTTTGAATTCATTATGGTCTGTGGTTGGCTCATATCTTTGAGTGCCACTGGAACTATGGAAGGCACTGGAACTGTGGACGCCACTGGAAGTGTGGGGGCTATTGGAACTGTGGACGCCACTGGAACTGTGGGCGCCACTGGAAAAATGGACCCCAATGGAACTGTGGGCACCACTGGAACTGTGGGTGCCATTGGAGCTGTGGGTGCCACTGGAACTATGGACCCCACTGGAACTGTGGGGCCCTTGGAACTGTAGGCGCCACTTAAACTGTGGAAGGCACTGGAACTGTGGGCACTACCGGAACAGTTGGTGCCACCGGAACTGTGGACCCTACTGGAACTGTGGACCCCACTGGAACTATGGATCCCTCTGGAGCTGTGGGTGCCACTGGAACTGTGGGCGCCATTGGAGCTGTGGGTGCCACTGGAACTGTGGTGCCATTGGAGCTGTGGGTGCCACTGGAACTGTGGCCGCCATTGGAGCTGCGGGTGCCACTGGAACTATGGACCCCACTGGAACTGTTGGTGCCATTGGAGCTGTGGGTGCTAATGGAACTGTGGGTGCCATTGGAGCTGTGGGTGCCACTGGAACTGTGGGCGCCATTGGAGCTGTGGGTGCCACTGGAACTGTGGGTGCCATTGAAGCTGTGGGTGCCACTGGAACTGTGGCCGCCATTGGAGCTGCGGGTGCCACTGGAACTGTGGGCGCCATTGGAGCTGCGGGTGCCACTGGAACTGTGGGGGCCATTGGAGCTGTGGGTGCCACTGGAACTGTGGGTGCCATTGGAGTGGGGTGCACTGGAACTGTGGCCACATTGGGCTGGGGGTGCACTGGAACTGTGGGCGCCATTGGAGCTGCGGGTGATTGAATGTGGGTGCCACCGAGCTGTGGTTCCATTGGAATGTGCGCTACTGGAACTGTGGGTGACATTGGAGCTGTGGACCCCACTGGAACTATGGACCCTACTTGAACTGTGGGTTCCACTGTAACTGTGGGCGCCATTGGAACTGTGGGCGCCATTTGAACTGTGGGTGCCATTGGAACTGTAGGCGCCACTTAAACTGTGGAAGGCACTGGAACTGTGGATACCGGAAGTTGGTGCCGGAACTGTGGACCTCTGGACTGTGGACCCACTGGAACTATGGTCCCTCTGGGCTGTGGGTGCACTGGAACTGTGGCCGCCATTGGGCTGTGGGTGCCACTGAACTGTGGGTGCATTGAGCTGTGGGTGCCACTGGAACTGTGGCCGCCATTGGAGCTGCGGGTGCCACTGGAACTATGGACCACACTGGAACTGTGGACTCCACTGGAACTGTTGGTGCCATTGGAGCTGCGGGTGCTAATTGAGCTGTGGGTGCCATTGGAGCTGCGGGTGCTAATTGAGCTGTGGGTGCCATTGGAGCTGTGGGTGCCACTGGAACTGTGGGCGCCATTGGAGCTGTGGGTGCCACTGGAACTGTGGGTGCCATTGAAGCTGTGGGTGCCACTGGAACTGTGGCGCCATTGGAGCTGCGGGTGCCACTGGAACTGTGGGCGCCATTGGAGCTGCGGGGGCCATTGGAGCTGTGGGTGCCATTGGAACTGTGGGTGCCACCGGAGCTGTGGGTTCCATTGGAAATGTGGACGCTACTGGAACTGTGGGTGACATTGGAACTGTGGACCCCACTGGAACTATGGACCCTACTTGAACTGTGGGTTCCACTGTAACTGTGGGCGCCATTGGAACTGTGGGCGCCATTGGAACTGTGGGTGCCATTGGAGCTGTGGGTGCCACTGAAATTGTGGGCGCCATTGGAACTGTGGGCACCATTGGAACTGTAGTCGCTATTGGAACTGTAGGTGCCATTGGAGCTGTGGGTGCCACTGGAACTATGGACCCCACTGGAACTGTGGGCATCACTGGCACTGTGGGCGCCACTGGAACTGTGGGCGCCATTGGAACTGTGGCGCTTGGAACTGTGGACGCTACTGGAACTGTGGGTGCCATTGGAACTGTGGGTGACATTGGAACTGTGGACCCCACTGGAACTATGGACCCCACTTGAACTGTGGGTTCCACTGGAACTGTGGGCGCCATTAGAACTGTGGGCGCCATTGGAACTGTGGGTGTCACTGAACTGTGGGCGCCATTGGAGCGTTGGGTGCTACTGTAACTGTGGGCGCCATTGGAACTGTGGGCACCATTGGAACTGTAGTCGCCATTGGAACTGTGGTGCCACTGGAACTGTGGGCGCCATTGGAACTGTGGGTGTCATTGGAACTGTGGGCGCCATTGGAACTATGGACCCCATTGGAACTGTGGACCCCACTGGAATTGTGGGTCCCACTGGCACTGTGGGCATCATTGGAACTGTGGGCATCATCATAGCTGCAGGCTGCATGTTGATAACATTTTGCTGCTGCATATTGATGACGACTGGCGTTTTCTTTCGATGCTTTAATTCTCGATGCATCTGACACCAGGAGCACCATGCACAGAAACAAGATGTAGCAATATCTCCAGCAATTGAGCCCTGCAAATTTTCACAAAAAATCACCTTAAAATATTTAAATTGTTTGAGAGACAACTTTTAGTGTTTAATGTTGTACCTTAATGCCATATCTGTTTCGCATGACAGCCCTCATGGAGGCAGCAACAGGAGGAATGCTCGTGGGAATCCCAAAAAGTGGTGATGTCAAGACACATATAGGGACTTTCAAAAGTATTGACGCCATAGGCAGTACATCACATAGAGGGAGACAATAGTAATCTCCCAATTTTCCTGAAATTGAACAGGCAAGGCAAGGGCCACACCAGAAACCATAGCAACCTGAAAAACGAACAGAGGTCAGATCTTTTTCTCAAGTTTTCTTTGTTAGTTGTGGAGACTCAGCTTTATGTCAATGTGGCTCTGAAACCAAACCATTGTGAGCTTTCAGACTAAACTCATGTATGCAGTCAAATTGTCATCATGTAAACAACTACTAAACAAAAGTTAATTTGGGATACCAAAGTAAAAAGTAAACTAACTGAGGATCTGATTCCTAAAGGAATAAATATCAATATTCAAGGTAAAACTTTTGCCATAACAACAGATGTGCTCTCAGCTTTCACAATACTGCCACAATTAAATCACCTTTTTAGCCCCTGAATCAAATGGTGGGACTTGCAAATGTGCCCAGTTAAAATGTAAAGAAGCTGGTTTTGTCCTTCACTTCTGCAGACTGGACTGCAATAGCAAAATTCTATCTGACAGAGTTTCAACCAGAACCAGGAGAACGTATCCACATCCTGTGTTGTCAAATCTTTCAATCGGTTATCAGTTAAATAAATAATCAATGTTAAAAAGCTTCTGCTTGTTTATAGATTGTGTTAAATCCAAATATGTATCAGATGTCTTTATGTTAAAGGATGCACAACGTTTGGTACTTACAGGTGCTGGCATCCTCAAAGCAGTCGAGGAGAGCAGTATTCCACTCTGTTTGGGTTCTTTCTGCCATCACATAAACACTTCTGCTACAGATGCACAGACGTGATCTTTTGAGATCTACAGCAAGAGAGAAAGATGCCAGTGAAATAAAGGACCGGTAAGTGTTGGAAGTTTTTAAGCTACACCAATTATCTTCTAAGTTGATCAAATTGTTTTTTAAATTTCAGCAAAACTTTAAATTAAACTAAAAGAAAATGAAAGTACCTGCTTTCCCTGGACGTCCTGGACAATGACAGTCACTGGTTTGATTGCAACCATACTTTCAAAATGGAAATCTCAATGCAAATTAGGATGGAAATTGGAACCTGCAAAAAGCAGATGCTGGATATTTAACATCCTTCACAAGAAAAAAAAAAAAGATTCCCCAAAACTTAATTAACTTCCAATTAAGAATACCCAGATAGATTCAGAGTAAACAAAACGTCCTTTCAGAAGTGAACATTTTAAGTAAAAATGTATGAGTCAAGGACTGCAGTCTACATCATAAATAAAGAATACATTGTTACTTGTTTTCCTGATATGTTTGATTGCTGTTGTGCCTTGTTCTGTTTGTCAAAGGAAGAGGGTGCCTTTCTCAGGAAAAAAAAGTTGAAAAAAATTAAGTTATGTTAAAAACTTTTAAATTCTTCCTCTTGGAGCTGAAGTTGTTGACTTAATAAACCATTTACATTAGATTATATTGGGTTAGAGTTTGTCAAATTAACAAATTTTCACACAATCACGAGTTTCAGCTCAAGTTGGCTTCAGTATTTCCTGTTTAGCTGGGCTGTGTGAGCTCACTTTCTGATTGACTGAACAAACCTGATCCAGGTAACCAGTAAACAGCTGAAAGAGGGTTAGCTTTAAACCAAGCAGGGGAGTAGCTTACGAGGAACAGGGCAGGAGACATCTGGTGTTGAGGAAGGAGAGCAGTGGGGAGAGAACTCACCACTGGGGAGTGCCAGTGTTCAGAATCCAGGTGCTTGTTTTAGCGTCTATCTACACAACAATACATCTATAAAGTAACTTGTCTGATTTGTTGCAATGTAATTTAAGAATACATTTTATTGAGATGGGGGAATAAAGGTTTTATGAGATTTTTACTAAATTAAATAGATTTGACTTTTTCTCCATGGGTGGACTGCTCCAGCCATAGATGGATGAGTATCTATGCACGGAGCTGTGTGACGTACTGTATTGAACATGACTGCTCCATGTAATTTCCCCAGTATTGGTTTACTTACAGTTAGTTTTTAATTATGTGTTCACCATCCAGGCTAAGTTTGCTTTCCTGCACCCAGTACTCTATATGTACTGAATGATCATATGACTCATTAATATATGACCAGCTGACAGGAGGTTGTTGTTGACAGCGTCTTCAGGGTTCTCTCATTTGACATTTAAGAAAGTGAGGTTCCTATGTTTCATATTTTATCATTTGTTTTATTTGTCTGTTGGTACACTTGTTCTTATACATGGGATTAGAGGGTTGATTTTTACCTTTAACAAGAGGGTATTTTTATTGTGTTGTTTGCTGTATGTACAGCACTTTGAAATGTATTTGTTTATATGAAAAGTGCTCTATAAATAAAATCAATTTGAATTTGAATTTGTTACTGAATTGTAAATCACGTGAGGCGTGACAGACAAGCGTCATCGCAATTCATTGAGTCTTCTCGAATGATAAATGGGGGAGGTCCGAATAAGCACAAAATGAGTCATAAAAGGGAATGTTTTACAATCAACTTCAAAAACTTGAGAACAGAGTAATCTGAATCATCACAGGACAGGAATCGCATTTTAATAGAGAAATCTGGCTGGGAACCGCGAAGTTTGTGCTACATTGTGCTAGCAACTCACGAGTAGCATGCTAGTTTGGGCTTTTGATGTATGTTTTTATTCATGTTTAAAATGTGGCTGATGTCATCTGCACTTATTTATTTGAGACCAGCAAAAAAACTGATGTAAATTTGTCTGGGCAACATGTAACATGTGAAGTCATGATGCACGCTGCTGCATTGCTGTGCTACCAAAGTAGCACATGGCTAGCTACTTGTCGGTTGCACTTTTTAAAATTTTTTTGGTAAGAAACTGAATATGAGTTCGCACATAATTTTCTTAATCTGTGCCGTCACTTTCAGCCAGCTTTCTTGGTTGTACGGGCTAGAGGAAGCCCAGCTAGAATGAACAGCGTTCACTTTCTGCTCAGTGACATGCACACACTTGAGAGCCATGATGAAATCGTGTATTTGACAGTAAATACTGAATGCAATTGAGATATTTATTGTGTATGTAATCCAAAAATAATAAAAGTTGTAGTTTAATTTGGGTGTTTTATTAAGCACTTTGAGGTGTTTGTAACCCTTCTGCTCTCCTTGGCTTGTTTACATTAAAAGTGGGATCATCTGGACCCCGCAAGACTGCGTTGAATTTTTTTCATCATTGATTTTTGAGTTTCACTAATGTCCATCGTAGACATATAATCCTGTCCCCTTTTGTCCATTTGTCATGAAAGGCATGACATATCAATATGTGGTTGGAGTCATCTGGACCCCAAAGGGAGCAGAAGGGTTTAATAGGGAAAGGACTATGTTACTAAACTTCGTCAGTCATTAATGCTTTTTAACATCAATCTCCCTCCTTTCTTGTCTCGAGTGACATGCATTTACAAACTCAGTTATATTGATCTGAACACATAGGTAAAATACAAAAATCTCAGTTATTTACAAGCTGTTAACCTGACAGCAATGCATTAGCATTAGAAGGCACAATTCTTGCACTATTTACAGATTGATCTTAATAGACATAAAGTATTTAAATATACCACAAGATCAATCATTTTACAAGCTTTAATTTGAGCCCTGTATTGTGATAATCGATTAAGTAATGAGGGAGCTAGCCCGATTTTTGTGTTTGATGTCTGCTTGTTCTCCTTTGTAGCAGCAGCATTCTGCTGCCATGACTCAATGCAAGCAATAGCGCATGCACGCGCATGTCTCTGTCTATAGCAGCATATAGGCAGCTGCAGCCACACTCTATCTGCATGACAGCTAACGGGACCTCATTAAATACTGCGACATTTAGCTTTGGATTTACATAAAATGCATGAAACAATGGAGCAATCTGCATATTGCCTGCATCTATTAAATGTCACAAACATGAATTTCCATCAGCTTGAGAGTTGGTTGCACATCAATATGTTTGACATCAGAATTAGCAAGTTACCTATGTATACCTAAGTTTTCTATGAAGGATGAAAAATACAATTTAAATACCTTTTGCATTTTTATTTTGGAGTATTTTGCTAGAAAAGCGAACAATGCGCCTAACATCATTTATAGTGACTCTTTGTAGCTCCAAAAAATATCTTTTAAAGTCCAAATACTCTGCTATTTCCACATAAACAATTGACCACCGCTCCAACCGAAAACAACTGAGTGGTCATACACTGAATGTGGAAGTATGTCATGCATGTAGCCCATTGGGTTCTTGTGAACGAAAGAGGAAGGATCGGATCACGAGATCGGATTGGTGCAGCATCCACTGTCATGCTGCATCTGTGCCGGCCTGTTGTGGTGAAGAGAGAGAGCTGAGCCAAAAAAGCAAAGCTCTCAATTTAGCAGTCGATCTTCGTTCCAGTACTCACCTATGATCATGAGCTCTGGGTCATGGCTAAAAGAAAGAGGTCCCGAATACAAGCTTCAGAAATGAACTTCCTCCGCAGGGTGGCTGAGCACCAGCTTCTCTTATTTTAGTGACCCTATTTGGAGTCCAGCCTGTTTTTGTTTCCATTGCAGAAAAAGCACTTCAACCTCAGTGTTTATGGATTTAGTACATTTTGGCCACTACTGCAAAGGAAGAATGTATTTTCAAAACAATCCTGGTTGAGAGTAGCAGGGGACACAGTTTTTTATTTTATAAGTTACAGTGTGGTAAATCAGAATCATGTTTGAAAAATACATTATATTTAGTTGAGTTTAACAATAGTTTTTAAGGCTTTAACAGAAAAACCCAAAACACAAAGTTTGTTTATACTGAAGATGATCTGTGTTCACATCAATAGTGCAGCTATAGACAAACTATGCTCTTGAAAATGATCTTGTGTCTCTAATGAAATTAAAATAAATTGTGTTGTTCTGAAAAAAATCAAACTTTAAATGTTAGTTAGAAGTCATTATCGTCTGTGGTTGGCTCATATACATGGGTGCCATTGGAACTGTGGGGATCATCATAGCTGCAGGCTGCATGTTGATAACATGTTGCTGCTGCATGTTGATGACGACTGGGGCTTTCCTTTGATGCTTTAATTCCCGATGCATCTGACACCAGGAACACCACGTACAGCAACAAGATGCAACAATGTCTCCAGCAATGGAGCCCTGCAAATTTTCAGAACAAATCTCTTAAAACAAAAGAGTGTATTGCTTTGAAGAAACACATTTTAGTGTTAGATCTTGTACCTTAATGCCATATCTGTTCCGCATGGCAGCCCTCATGGAGACAGCAACAGGAGGAACGCACATGGGATCCCCACAAATTGTGATGCTGAAGTCATTACATCACACAAAGGGAGACAATAGCATTCTCCAAATCTTCCTGAAACTGTACAGGCAAGGCAAGGACCACACCAGAAACCATAGCAACCTGAAAAACACAAGTAGAGGTCAGGATTTTTTTTAATTTTTTTTTTTTTTCATATTTTTTAAAATTTTCTTTTGTCAGTTACAGTTGTGCCATTACCGTTGAAGAAATTATAATTTAACATAATAACATCTTGGGGATAAGGTTGTGTATAAGGTTCTTTATTTTCTTTAACAGTAAAACATCCCATTCTTCCTGGCAGAAAACTTCAAGTTTCTTTAAATTCTTGGGCTGACTTACATGAAGATCCCTTTGAAGATCTCCTCAGAGTGGCTCAATAATTTTGAGGTCAGGAGACTGAGACGGCCACTCCAGAACCTTCACCTTATTCTGTTTGACTAATAACAGGTGGACTGCTAGGAGCTAGAAACTCCTAAACCTTTTGTGCAGACATATTGATTACAGGCAAATAAGTCACAGGTGAGGATTGTTACCTTTACCTGCCATTCAAATCCTTTTATATCAGCTTGTGTGCATGTTTTCAAAGCAAAGTCTTCAGGGTATGTTAACTTGTCAGCATATTAATTGTGGAAGTTTCTGTTGTCATTATGGATTAAAAAGAATGAACAGAATTTTTTGAAGATAAATTAATCCAGCCACTCACAAAAAATGACCAAGAAGTCATAATTTATTTTAGAGTATAAAAACTTATGAGCATGTCTATATGCAGACAACGCTCAGTTTTATGTAGATTACAAGCTTGAAGCAGCAAAATTAATTTACGCAGTCAAACTGTCTTCTGGTAAAAAACAACAAAAAAAAGTTGTTCTTTATATGCCAAAGGAAAAGAGAACAGTAACAGCTGATCTAACTTCTAGTGAAATATAGAATAGAATAGAATAGAATTCAACTTTATTGTCATTGCACATGTCACAGGTACAACAAGCAACGAAATGAGTTTGAAAGTCATTTCAGAGTGCTTTGCAGGTATAATATGTATCTACAATGTGCAAAGTGGAATAATATGCAGGGTGAGAGGGTATAAACAAGTATTTACAGTATGTAAACAGTACAGGGTGAATTATTCAACATATAAAGTGCAGTGGTCTAGTTGCAGTAGTGGTGTATTCAGTCCTTGTTTATTGTGAGTGATTTAGAAAGATCGAGTGGTGTTGTGGCTAATGTTGTCAGGAGCAGAGTTCAGGTGTGTGGTAGCAATGTTGATACATATTGATATATGTATCAATAGTCAAGCTTGATTTGATTTATTGATTTATTTCAAGCATTATTGCATAAAATACAACAGGAAAAGAGACTGATGTTTTTGAAAGTCATTTCAGAAATAAAGTTATTCATTGATTATAAATACAGACATATTTAGCAAAAATGTAAAAAGATAATGCCTTTCACTGAGTAGTTACTTGTATCATAAATTGTAGTTTCCAATAATGACACATTCACTGACAACTTTATTGGAATCTTGGCATCATAAAAGATGTGCTCTCATCTTTTCGCAGTAAAGCCTGTGGTTAATGAACTTTTGCATTCTGATCAAAAAGTCTGTATTTATATTTATGGCTGTCTACATTCGTCTTACAGGTGCTGGGTCTTCAAGCAATCACAGAGAGCTGTGTTCCACTCTTTAAGTTTCTTTTCTTCCATCACAAATAAACCTCTACCACAGACAGACAAATGTGATCTGAGATCAACATTAGAGGAAAGTCTATCAGTTTTACTGGACTGGTAACCTAAATATTTTTTTAGTTAATATTCTTTGATAAAACTTGTAAGTTTATAATATTTGTTTACTATTAATATTTTTGAAAAGAATTGAAAATACCTGCTTTGCCTGGGCGTCCAGGACTTCTGTACCACTGAGGGAACAGGGAGTAAATAAAGATTTGGTGGTTTGATGGCAGTCGTGCTGCCAGTGTGGTATGGAAGAACTAAATGCAAATGATGATGGAAATCTGAACCTGCAACAACTGGAAATAAATCACGACGTCAGGAATGCAGGACATCTTACATCTTTCACCAGAAAAGCAAATTTCCCCAAAATTAAGAATTACCAGATAGATTTAAAATAATTAAATTATCATTTCAAAAGTGAACATTTGAGTCATTTCAAAGTTTTTCAAGTTTTGCTGTAAATGTTTGCCAATTTAATAATTTTTTTTCCCATTAGTTTTGTATTTTAGTTCCAAGTTTTATATATGAAAATGTAATATTATAATATTATATATATATTATATATGTAATATTTATATTATTTTTTTTTTGCATAATGTTTTTTAAAAAATTGAAGCAGTTGGAACAAAAGCACACAAGTACAACCAAAAATACACTACAACACTTCACAAAAACTGAAATACTGCACGATTAAAAACTGTTTAAATGTAAACTCCACAAAACTTTGCTTACATAGCCCTTTTCATACAAAGATATTTTAACATTAATATTTTAAGTTTACAGGAAGCTAACTAAAATAAGACCGTTTGAGTGGACACACATCCAAAATGTAAAAGTACTGTTGTGAAATTAGAATAGGAAACAGAATATTATTTGGTGCCGTAAGGACACTTGGGTTAAATGAAATAAAGACATTTACTAGCAAAAAATGTAATTGCCATTGACATTTAGTAAAGCAATATTAGAAACTTTGTGTTTTTTGTTTTATATTTGATCATTAAATCCAAACATTTGTCAGAGAATCCTTATTTACTAAAGAAAATGAAATATACTGCTCACAAAAATTAAAGGAACACTTTTTCATTAGGCCTGGCATGAATTAAATTAAACCTGTCTGATAATTTTCTTGTTGGTTAAGCAGCTGAGGGCTCATTAATCAGTTTCAGCTGTTTTGGTGTTCATGAATTAACACAGGTGCACTTCAGTGGCAACAATAGTAGAACCCTCAAAACAGGACTGCTGTTACATGGTGGAGTCATTTTCAGTTTCTGCTCTTGATCTTTTTTTGGCTGGTTTTCCACTCGTGCTGATTTTGGCTTGTGTAATTATCTCTACTGGCAGTATGAGGAGATTCCTTAACCCTACAGAAGTTGCACAGGTTGTCCAACTTCTCCAGGATGGCACATCCACACGTGCTGCAGCAAGAAGGTTTAATGTGTCTCCCAGCACAATCTCCAGAACATGGAGGAGATTTCAGGAGACTGGTGGTTATTCTGGAGAGCTGGACAGGGCTGTAGAAGGTCCCCACCCTCAGCAGGCCATACCTGCTCCTTTGAGCAAGGAGGAACAGGCTGAGCACTGCTCGTGCCCTACAGAATGACCTCCAGAGGGCCACTGGTGTGAATGTATCTACCCAAACAATCAGGAACAGACTTCATGAAGGTGGCCTGAGGGCCCCATGTCCTGTAGTGGAGCTCCACTGGCATTTGCTCAAGAACACCAGAATTGGCAAGTCCGCCACTGGCGCTCTGTACTTTTCACAGGCGAGAGCAGGTTTACCCTGAGCACCTGTGATAGACGTGAAAGAGTCTGGAGAAGACAAAGAGAACGTTATGCTGCCTGCAACGTGGTTCAACATGACAGGTTTGGTGGTGGGTCAGTGATGGTCTGGGGAGGCATATCCATGAAGGGACAGACCTCTACTGCCTAGGAAATGGTGCTCTGACTGCCATAAGGTATCCAGATGAAATCCTTGAACTCATTGTCAGACCCTACGCTGGTGCAGTAGGTCCTGGTTTCCTCCTAATGCACCACAATGCCCGGCCTCATGTGGCAAGAGTATGCAGGCAGTACCTGGAGGGTGAAGGAATTGAAACAATTGAATGGCCTTCACGATCTCCTGACTTAAACCCAATAGAACATCTCTGGGTCATTATGTTTCAGTCCATTAGGCGGTGCCAGGTTGCTCCTCAGACTGTACAACAGCTCAGGGATGCCCTCACACAGATCTGGGAGGAAATGCCACAAGACACCATTCCTCGTCTCATTAGGAGCATGCCGCGACGTTATCAAGCATGCATACAAGCTCATGAAAATGGACTAGCCTGCACATCTTCATTTCACTCTGATTTTATGGTGTCTACACAATTGAGCCTCTGTAGGCTGAAAACTTTTATTTCCATTAAAAGACGAGCATCCTTTTGTTCTTAAGACACTGCCCTGTTGTTATTTGTATAGCTATCCAACTTCATATAGAGATCTAATGGATCTAATATGTTTCTTCACAGTGCTCCTTTAATTTTTGTGAGCAGTGTATAAAAGCAATAACTAAATTGAAAGGTTGACCTAATACAAAATAAAATAATAAATTGAACAGACTGCTCTATATAGATGGTATTAAATATCACAATATTTCCATTGTCAATTTAGTAGTACATTTTACATTACATTTTACTGTCAAACCCCTTTTAATTGAAAGTTTAATATTGGCTAAATGTCTTACACACACACACAAATTGGACATGAGATGCATAGGTCAACCTAAGCAGACAAATACAAACAATCTATACTTCCAAAAAATATCTAGTGGGTGATGCAAAGCCATACACAAATACTTGAGCCAGATTTGCTTTTTGGTAAGGAGTGGATTTGCTATCTAAATGTATTATGCAAAAACACTGAACTTGAGATTTCCCCCACATATAACCCTGTCTTCCGCATCCACCTCACGTCTGTATCCAAATGCAGTCAAATCAATGCCAGGATATAAGCATGCCTTCTAAACTGAGCTGATGCTTCAGCCTCATACTTCTCTGCTCTCTCTTGTGTAGATCCTGTTAAAACACAACAACTAAGTTTCTGCAGATGTCTTTGTTATTGCAATTATCTGAAGAAATGGAAAGATCTGTCAACACTGCTGGTTTACAGTTTATTTGATGAACGCTTAACAGCAGTTAATGAAGACTGCTATAATGGACATGTATACTTCTTAATTTATCAGGAAATCAAGTGCATGTTTTTTGCTTTTTGTTTATATATTAAAGCCCTAAAGTTCAAATCACACCAATAAATGACTCATTGCAAAAACCTCTAAATATCATGAAGACAAAAAAGCACAACAGATAAGCAAAAAAATACATACATTTTAGAAATCAAAATGAAATTCCAGTAACTAAAATTGCAATTTCAAAAATAGAAACATTTTGTAAAACCAAAATATTTTCCTGAAAACAAAATAAAATGTTGAAAACTAAAAGAAAAGAAAGAACTGGAAAAGAAAGGAAATATTGGAAATTGCTTAATAGTTGATGACGTTTAAGTTTTTTTTTTTTTTTTTCTCCAAATGTGTCTTCAATGTCTAAAACAAACTGAGAGCCGCCTCTTTCCTGATGCGACCCAGATTCCAGGTCTGTGCAACTGGAGCCCTACAACCAACCATTTACAGACACTGATTGACTTTAGTCTTTGTTTCCCTTAAATTTGATCTATTTTATCTTCATTTCATCCCACATTTCTCTTGCAGGGTTTACCTCATAGATAAGTAGAAATGAGAAGGAAGGAGAAATTCAACAAGATTCACAAGAGGTCAGTACAGCAATAAAGGAGAAATTGGTTCTCTTTCCATTTTCCTGAAATAAAAGTACAGAGAGATGAAGAAAACTTAGCTGGTTTACAAGATTTCATTGTGTGGCTTCCTGTTTGAAATAAGATGTATTTTTGGTAAGAAAACTATTTCTGTCTCCCCGAAGGATTGGAAACGGACATTGGCCATCCACATTAATGGACTATTTTGTGTCTACACAAAAGAAAATACATTTTAATTAATTATAGAATGACTTAAAAACTGAACCAAAGTGGTCAATATTTTAATAGCATTTCTTTTTGTTGACACTTCTCAACAGAAAAATAGCTAGAAAATATTTAAAATTCAGTTTTTTTCTTAAAAAATGTACAATTTAAATATGTTACAATTGTATGCTTGTCACTAGGTCGATGGCCATCAAAAGTCCTGCAATAGTTTGCTCCTTTTCTAAGAGTCATTGTTTGCCTTTGCTTATGTAGGATGTATTTTTTAAATATTTTCATGATGGTGTCAAAGTGTTTTTTTTTTTCTTTTTTTGGTGTTTGTACTGTCTAACTTGGTGTTTGTTCAACAGGTTTTTCGCAAAAGCAGGAACTCCCAGCTTCCTCGTGCTGGTAAAGGACGCATCCTTCTTCAAGCGTATTTATCAGGAAAATCAGTTACTGTTTTGTAAAAATAAAAAAAGGATCTAAGTTCTTGGACAATAAATACATAGAACCTCTTATTTAACTCTGAATTTTTTTATTCATTTATTTGTAGAGCCAATAAAAATACATTTGCATACAATTATACAACTGCCCAAATCACTGAAAAATGTTCCTTAATAAAACTAAAAATGTTAATCCAAAGCTGAACTTCATCATTGCAGCTATTATATTTGATATTGCTGCATGCTTAAAGCTGTACATGTTCTGTTTAGGTGTGCCAGCACTGAAGAATGAGGTGTTTGTGTGACCCCTAACTTTAGTCCCCATCAAAGTTGACCTCATTTCTCTCATCTCAATGACAAATGCATCAATTGAAGAGATTAAACAATTAATATGATAGTTTATGTTTTGTCAAAAAGTCTTTGTCTTTGTTTTTTTTCGTATTTGTGTGATTTTTCAACATTTCTTTATTTTTTATGTCTGCTACTTTTTAACTTTGTTCAGATTAATTTGTCTAATTTGTGATATTTGAAAAAATAATCTAATTTTGAATGTTTGTTTGAAATTATTTCAGCTTATGGTTTGTTCAGCAAATTCTTTTACGGTGGCCCTGAAGAACAAATCACATAAACAAATCATTCGATGCAAAAACACTATTAATATCACGACAATTAAAAAAGAAAAAATATATTCTAGAATAAAAAGCATACTATTTTAGAAAACAAATCAAAATTTCAGAAACCAAGACGTAAAAACCAAAAATGTCCATTTATTTCTGAAAACAAAATGAAATGTTAGAAAAACAAAATACACCAAGAGACCAGAAAAGGTGGAACTACAGGACATCACTGATTGGTGCCATGGTTCCACCCTCAGTTCTTACCCCTGACCACCAGAGGGAGCCCTCACCAGAGTTTTAACCCTTTTGTCACCTTACTACAACTCCCATCAGCCACAACTTCCTGTCTGCTTAGCTGGTTTTCTTCATCATCAGTATCTAGCATTTAAACCCACCTCAGCCACTTCTTCCGTGCGAAGTCTTGTTTTTGTCTTGCAGACAGTCTGAGCATTTTCTCTTGTTTAATCTCCCTGATGTTTGGCCTTTGCCTAGTTTCCTTGTCATCCTGCCTTGCTCCTAGTTTTTGATTGACCTCAACCTGATGTGTTGATTCACTATTCAGAAGATAGAGAACTAGACTACAAGACACTGTTCCAGGGGAACCTGATGCAGACCTGGAGCAGCAGAAAAACTGGAAACCAGTTGTAGTTGACAACACACCTTTAAGCGTGGACTCAGCACCCCCACTTCTGTCAGAAGAGACACGTGACTTACAACCAGTGATACCCCCTCAGGTTAATCCTGAGTCAGACATTTATCATCCAATCTCAAGGATTTTGTTAGAGTGAGATCCTTCCAAGAATAGAGCAACAATGCGCTCTGGATCTCACAGGAAGGATGTACCCTCTCAGTTAGGTTTTTCTTGAAAAGAAAAAAAAAGTTTCTGTTGTAATACATTGGCCAACCTGTGTAAAGTGCGTGCCTTAATTGAGCAGCCTCAGTGTTTGAAATTTAGTTAATGTCTTAAAGGGGAGGGGATGTGGTGTCTTGAATCTGAAATGTTTGATGTTACATTTTATATAAATCATATGGCCAGCAGAGGGCAGGCAAGGCTCACAGAGCTGTGTGTTAGTGTTCAGAAAAGTAGAAGTCAGATAAGCCTGGGTGAGCAGGTGTGTTGGGGTGTGGTTGAATGCAAATAAAAGCGTGTACACCCATTTGGACATTCTTTTATATGAAGATGCGACAACATGGATCTAACTGCCTCTACCTCTTCATCACAATTGGATGATGATGTGCAGAATCATTTCAAGTCAAATAACTTTTGGTGAAAACAATAGACAAGCTTCATCATCCGATTAAAATGTCCTTTAGTATCTTTTCCCATTTCTTTAAAAACAAACAAAACATTTCAGAAAACAAAATTATTTTCCAGAAATCAAAACAAAATGTTGGACATTGCTAATGTCTTCTAGTTCATTGTTTTCTGAAATGTTTTTAAAGATTTTATTTTATGTTTTTCCATATTTGTCTTTTGAGTTTTGGATTCTGTAATTTTTTTTTGTTTTCTACAATTTAATGCAATTTTTTAAATTATTTTTTTTGTTTTTTTAATAGTTGTTTTGTGTTATGCAATTTGTTGATGCAATTTGCCCTTCAGGGCCACCGTATTGTCAGCCTCCATCTCCATCTAATCCTATACTATGTATCCTCCTTTCTCACACTAACTGATCTTATGTTTTTGCCAGACAAATTCCTGTGATCCCAGTATACATACTAGCATTTGGCATTGGTTTCAGTTCTGCTGGTCATTTTTGACATTAGCAACTAGAAACAGCTCCGCATTAAGCAAGAATGTTTTAGCTCACAGGCTAGCGGAAATCAATGTGATACTAGTTGTATAGATGAGTCCATGTGTTCGTGTGAAGACAAAAACCAGCGAAAAGAGAGACCAATAAGTAAGATTTGTATGTTGGAAGAAGCTTCATAAAAAACTACAAAAAACAACAGTAATTTTGAACACCATATTGATTAATAACTTTGAATTGTTTTATTTAACATGTGTAAATGACTTCTCCTAATTTTCATTTTGTAATTGATAGTTACAATACTATGCAATTAGGGGCAGGTAATGTTGGAGCCATTTGGCTGAAATTAGATTGTTCATTATATTTCATGCATGCATTCGCCTGTCATACTTTGGTCATGCGGCCGTTCTTATTGGTTAAGATGCATTTTGGGAGCCGCCGTGTCTTTATTGGACTTTAGTTGGATTTGGAACTTGGGAAGCTTAACAGCACATTAATCTTAGACTGTGTTATATTTGTGTTAGTGTTATATTCATGTTTAGTACACCTTTTTTTTTTTGCTAGAAAAGATATTTTTATGGGTTTATTTTGGTACTTCGTCATTCTTTAAGAAAGTGCAAGAAATGTTTCTGCTAAGGAGAAGCAAGTAGTAAGTAGGCCTATACTTCTTTACTTTATCTGTTGTTGAGACACACAGAGAGAAATGTGTGTCTGTGGGTGTGTTTTGTGTGCGTGTGTGTTTTGATTGTGTGATTATTTTCATCTCCACAGTCTGTTTAGATACAAACAATTATGCATTTGTCAATTGCGGTGTTTTATTGTGAAAAATTGGTTATATTTTGAAGATAAATCCTATTTTTGTCATGACTTTTGATGTAACTTCCAGCCAGAATTGACATGGATCGCTCGCAGGTCATGCACAATATAGACCAGATGCTAAAATGATCCGCTGCACGAGCCTTCCGCAGTGGGCCGTGATGCTCCACACCATAGGTCAACAAAGGCGCCGAATGGAAGTGGCCTCCGTTTTCCGCCGTTTTGGGGGTTCTTACGCATCCAAGCGTGTGTGTTTGTGTTAGCTTGGAGGCGGTGCTGGCAGTGGCGACTCTTCCTGGAAGGGCGGGTCTCACTTTGTTACATCAGCATGTAACAACCCACTTGTTTTCATGGGTATGGAAGGGGCTGTTGCTCAGAGCAAGGCTTTAGAGGAATACTCAGAACTGCATATAAGGATAAAAATGCCAATTATGGGGTTCTTTATAGCGAGAAATAAACATTTTAATAGACTTAAAAGCTCAAATAGTTGATTGTTCCCAGTAGAGGCTTTTTAAAATGACAGGTGTGTGTAATTTGCTTTACAAAGAAAGCTGTTTATCAGATGAATAAAAAATAAAAATAAATAAAAAGGAAAAATAGTCATTTCTTTAATGAACAACTATTTGAATATCAGAATCACCACTAAAAGTAAATATTTTGGCGAACACTTGGACTAAAATAGTAAGAAAATGAGCAAAGGATAGATAAGGTGCATTTATGAGATGATGAGAAACTGAATGGTCGAGTAAGAAAACAGAACAAAATGGATGAGGGAAAAAATGACAGAGAGACAATTGAGAGCTCCAAGAATAAAGCCAAAGAATTGATTATTAAGACATTTATTGGATCAATACATTTGAGACCAAACTGTTTTTAAGCATTCATATTTGTAAGTTGTTGCTGCATTTTGGAATGAATGCAATCAGTTTTGATCAGTCAACTTAGAAAACTCTTAAAGACAGGTCTCACATTTGGGAAACACACAGACCTCCTAAAAATTCACAGGCCTACATGTCATCCCTTGTTTTCCTTCATTTCCATCTTCATCTTATTCTTCATGAAGTACACAAAGCGAAATCTGACCTTATACCATAGTTATATTGAATACTGTAAAACACAAGATGTGATCTAAGAGGCTGAACTTAGCAAAAGTTGAGCAATCTCAAAATTTGAAGGCAACTGACTCAATTTGATTAAAAATGATGAAAAGTTAGTTAACCGCTTGGCGTGGTAACAGAAAAATGTGTCACAGAAAAATCCATCAGATATTTATAAAGGAGACTACAATAAAACTTGAGCTTCAGCGTGGAGTTCCATTTTATTAAGAGGCTGCTGGTTTTGGCTGCTGGATGACCACAGTGTCGCCTTTTTTACGGATCTTCTGCTCCCGGTGCATCTGACACCAGTTACACCAAACACAGACACAGGAAGTGGCAATGTCCTTACAGAGGGAACCCTGTAGAAAACAATCTGTTATGAGCTCTGGAATTGTTTTCTTTTCCCCAAAATTACAGCAATAGCATCATTTTAAACTGTTAAATGGAAATTTCATTTATATCCTAAAATAAATTGTTTTACCTTAATGCCATACATGTGTCGAATGCCAACTCTGAGAGCCAAGCCGGCGGGGGGCACACACAGAGGTATACCGATGGACGACATCACCGCAGGGCTGCAGATGTCGCACAGAGGGAGACATCGGTTTTCTCCAAAGTTGCCTGAAACAGTGCAGGCAAGACAAGGGCAGCACCAGAAACCATAGCAACCTGAAAAACAGGAAATTCCAAATGAAATGGATACAAGTTAAAGAAAATTGTTGTAAAGAGCTCTTCTTTTTTCTTTCACAAACTCCCACTCCGATAATCTTTTAATCTATTTTTAAAGTGTTCCCAGTGATTTTTACAGTATGATTTTTGCCATTTTTAGCCAACATAAAAATAAATGTTTATTCCTATGACATAACAAGTCTATCAGAAATTTGCCTCTCCCTGTTGGCATGGAGTGAAGTTAAAACCATTATTTTTATTGGAGAGGGACTTTAAACAAGTTTAAAAGTTGGAACATCTTACAAGAACTCATGTCATCGCAGCAGGACAGGAGGCCACTGTTCCACTCATTGTATTTATATGACATGGCTGATGGTGATTTGGTCCCAAAATATAATCACAAAAAGCTGCAAAACAAGAACAGATTTTAAAGAAACATTCAATATTCCTACAGAGAATGGGACTTAAATAAAACCTGTTAAATCCCAAAAGTATTATTAATCAATGGAAGTAAAATAAAGACATATGACTGTTCTGATTATCATATTATTTCTCAAATTTATGGTTATTTGCTATATGTATGTTCTCACCACTAAAAAAAAGTATTTTTAAAAACCAAAACATTAATAGGAATATGCGAGCTCACCACAGCAGAATGCAGGAAAAAATGCGGAGCTTCTCCCCACTGCAACAGGGTGTGACTCCAAAACAACTCACAAGACTTAAATAGCTATTCTGAACACATTCTGGCTTAAATCACTAAGTTTAATTTTAAGTTTAAATAAAAGGTCATTTCAAGATGTTATTCTGTTTTGCATCATATTTTTTTTTCCTTTTTGATAAAGATGGAAACTTATCCAACAGGTTCCATGCTAAAAGGATGACGTCTTCCTTTTAAACTTTATTCAACTAGTTTTGTTTTATAATGTTATTTTTGCAATTCTTTAAGGTTTTTCTCCATACTTTAAGTAAATGTGCGAACTGTTAACATTTTCAAATTAAGGTGGATTTTAATTAAAAAAAAAAAAAAAAAATTAAATTACTTTGAAAGTTACAAAGAAATAAAATGATTTTGCCAATATTTTGAGGAATAGTTAATTTCCAGCCATGAAATAATTATACTTTTCTAAATGTCTGCATTGGAGGTTTTGTTTATTAACCCATAAGAAAAAAATTCACAAAAAAATTTATTTATGAAATCCTTGTTTATCCAACACTCATTTTCAAATATCCTAATTTTATTTTCTCTTTCTGATTGCTTGACTAAAACATTACAAAAAGTGTTTTAACACGTAAACAAATTTTTAACAAATAGAAATAATCTTACCTGATGGATCTGGAAGTCTTGCCACTGCCCCAGAGAGCTCTGAAATAACACTTGTCAGAGGTGTGGCGTGAATGTCACCTGTCACTCGGAAGCTTGAAAAAAAAACAATGCTGCAGAACCAGAACTCTTGTGCAAACGCAGGTTGCAACACAGGCTTCATTTCAGACCCCATCACCATTTCTTTATTGTCATGCAGGTGTGGCGATCCCGTCAGGCCTAAAAATTCTAAGTATTCTGTCTGTTTTTCCTGCAGAATCCCCAAACCTGCAGTCCCCGTTGTACTGCTCCATCTTAGTTTATAAAAGCAAAAGCCCCATTGGCTGTTTTTGATCTCAGGAAACCTTCTGAGTTTTTACTTTAATAACGTGAAACTAACTCCTGCAGACATAGATTTATGTGTACGCCTTTTAGCACAACAGATACTTTGTCCTGGAAAATATTCACAATCAAAAAAAAGATTTTAGCTCCTGTAACAGAATTAAACCAAAGCAACTAGAATTTACACTGAAAAGCCAATAATCTTAAACACAGCATCAAATGTGAACTTTCAACCACTTCTTAACAAACATTGGAAAAAACCCAAATGCCTGTTTTAGAAGTTTTTCTAAGTTTTTGTTTTTGAAATCCAAACCTGATGCGGTGATGTCAAAGTAATATTTAAAGCATGTTGAAGACATGGTAAAATACAAACACACAAGAATACTCAAAATAAAATGTGTTCTTTGTCATTATCCTTGATCTTATTGATTAGTACTGTGCTTAAAGATGAAAGAAAAAGAATAGAAAAGTTACACAATGGAAATATATAAAAGGAAATATCAAAATTACCATTTTGTCATGTAGTAGAAGTGTAACTTTAATTAAAAGTAACAATCACAAATGTGTTTTTGTGTTTGAAGTTCAATTAAATCAGATTGGTGTTTTTCTAGCATGACTTTGAAATGTCACGTGGAATGTGGAAAGTCCTCCTGGTATTAAATGCTGCTTTAAGAGCATTGGAAACTGCTTTGACAAGTTTCAGTTTTACTGTATTTCACCTGTAACTCAAACAGCACATTCAAGCCTAACTCCATGAATTCAGGCCAAATGCAGAATGATGATCCATCGACATGTCCGTATCTTGTGGGTTATCGTTGGTTGTGGCCCTGCAACAATTCCAGCAGGAGGGGACTTCCTGGTGATGATTAGCCAGAATTAATGTTCAAGTGAGAAAATTTTAATACAAATATCCAAAAAAGAAAAAAAAATTCACTTATTTTAGTCAAAAACCAAGGAAAAATGCTTAGATTTTTTCTTTATTTAACAGGTTTTATTAATTAGGCTAAAAAAGATTTAAATTATTCAATAATTTTTACAATTTATCCTTCTGTTTTCACTCTTCTGAACTCTAAAAAAGTTAACACTTTTAGGATTATTTTGGAGCAAAACTTGATTGCATCGTTTCCTCTTTCAGTTCAGTCAGTTTTCACCCAGCATCTTCAGCTAAGTTTATCATTAGCATTTATTTAAAACAGAAGCAACTGCATTTTCCTCTGGTTTCCTTTAAAAGTGGAAAGAAGGATCCCCAAATAAATCCATCAGAATCTATTCATTCTAATTTTATTCATTTGCCGTGAAATGAACTCAACCTTGAATACTTCATTACCTGGTTTTAGCACGTTTCAGAGAATGTGTGCAGTCCTAATGAGCCAGTGAGATGAAAAAGCAGAAAGCCCCTCCCTAAAAAGTTCAAACTTAGGTCATGTACTCCTTCATTCAGGGTAATGCAGAGTTGAGCTCCAACAAACGTGGTGTGTTCCAGTTCAATAATCATCAGGATTTACTTCATAATTTCAGTAACTCACAACTGGGACATCCATCAGAAGATCAACAGCAAACAAAGATGTTTTTAGAAGAGAATGCAGATTGTACAGTAAATCTAAATTAAGTAATAAAATGTCATTTGAACTAGTTGCACTTTTCTCATTGTAAACACACATTCTAATTATGATATAGCAGTCATATTTACGGAGGTTTTACAAAGTTGTTTTGTATTTTATTTGTGCGTCCTTAGGCAAGACCCTTCACACAATGTTTCCACAAGGGGGCCCGAGTCTGTGTCTCCCTGTGTTAGTCCCCAGCCCGGACAAAAACAGGGTTGTGTCATGAAGGGCATCCGGCGAAACTCTTTGCCAAACCAATTGAGAAAATCAATGAAAGCTGATCTGCTGTGTGGGCTCTTGAAGGGTTACGCTGAAAGGTGAACAACATTTGTATTGAATGCTACTTCACTTCCTCTTTTTTTTTTTTTTTTTTTGCACAAATTGAAACAATAAAAAGGATTTCTACAAAGCCATGCAATGACACTAAAGAGTGACAAAACAAAGAACAGTGGAAAAGTAAATTGTTACCATCTTTAAAAATTATTTTATCAATCCAGAACAGTGGTTCTTAAATATATTTATTCAGGCAGTTATGTTGTACTGGAAAAAAAAGATGTTTCCTCAATAATTATTTAATTGATGTTTCTTTTTGTTTATAAAGTGTTTATGAGTTTTCATAACATTTTTTTCCATCTGTTTCCATCCGTGTCACTACAATTAAAAGCAATTTCAGACTGTTCAGTTCAGACTCCAGGATTCACCCACCAGCTGTTAGCTTTCTGTAAATGTCAGAGCCAGACAGAATCTTGAAGTCATGTTGTTTGTAAAAATAATAATGAGAATAAATTTAAAGAAAGATAGATGTAAAGATACTTAAAATAACATTAAAAAGTACAAGACAACATCAAGCCATAATGGTACTCTGTACCTTTTATTATTTTAGAAAAATATTTACAGGGCTACCTCAGAATAGTTAAAAATGGTTGTGAGTAAAGGTAATTCATTATACTTAGTTTCAGAGATTTTGTTACTTTTCTTGCTGTAAACTTGCTGTGTTTGCCTCATTAAAAGAAGAGGTGTGTTCTTAGGGCTGCACTGTGCAGCAGTTCACTTGCTGCACTTCAGCAGCAAGGATTCTGTTCAAATCCTAGCTCGGACCTTAGTGTGTGGAGTTTTCTCTGGGCACTCCGTCTTCCTCACACAGTCCTAAAACATTTTACATAGGTTCGTTGGTGACTCATACATTGTCTCTTTTGTAAATCGTCTTTTACTCAACAGTAGCTGGGATAGGCTCCAGCAAACCTGTGACTCTGACAGGGGTTAAGCAGGTTTGGAAAATGGATGGATGGAGGCGTGTTCTCATGTTACTAGAATATCTTTTTGTGTCTTAAATTGGTAATAGATTTTCTTTTAGACTAAATATATTGAATATTTGTCTGGCTCTGTTTAAGAGTTGATAAAGTTTTTTGTTTACTTTTTGTTTTGCGCTAATTCTCATTTCTGCAAAGGTGTATTTTGTCTTTGTGGTGGCTGCCGCCATCACAGGACCAGGGCTGTAAATACATGCCCGACACCACATTTATCTAAATTTTTTTGGTCACGTTTATAAAAATATTTGTTTCTTTAAGTTGCTGGCCCCAGAAGACCACTGTCTTCAGTCAGTTCTGTTAATGTTACTTTATTAACTTATGTTGCCTTTTTCTTTTTTAACCTTAAGCCTGAGTTTCCATATTGTTTCATTGACCTCTTTTAAGGGCCTAGTGTTTTACTTAAAACGTTTTTTTAAAAGAAAATTAAATGTTCAACATTTGTGATACTTTTTGCGTTCAGTCCTGCTTTTTGGCAGCTCAATCCACCAGTCTTATATGAATCTTGTAGGTTTTCGTCAGAGGAGAGACTTTCCTCAGAAGATGTTTGACAAATACTCGAGTGCACCTTGATCACATTTAGAGAAACAAAAGAAGGTGGAGTATTTCACAGCAATCTGGGTTAAAGATTTCTAATGAAAGTAAAAGCACATTTAGTGACTCATTCAAACAAACACGTGTGATATGAAGAACAATGAGTGTCTTCTACCTTTAACCCATTAGTCAGAAAAGAGCAATAAAAACACTGAACATTAGCTGTGGAAAGAAAGTATCTGGGTCTTTATCTTACTTATAGATCTAAAATAACTTGCTTTACATACTATTGTCCATACACGTGCTTCAGCAATAAGCAACTTTCATGCAGGATTTATTGGAATTTCACTAAAATGAGAATTTTCATCAACCAGTTACTCATTTGAACATGTGTGCATAACATTCATTATTTAATCAGCTTCTGAATTTACAAATTGTTATTCAAATTTCTTTATTTTAAATTTCAAACCTTAAATAATAAGTTATTCTTTATAAAAGTATTGAAGATAAATGAGCTACAGCCCCCTCTGGTGGTCATTATTGTCATAGCATTCTCTCACAGCAGAGCACAGTCCAGTCCACACAGTTCACAGTTGAAAAATAAAAGAGGTCTTTGAGCAGTTTTTTAATTTTAAAACATCAAACTATTTTGTTTTATTACTGTACTTTTCCTTATTATGTGTAGGAGAAAGATTTAACTATTTTCCTCTTTTCTGTTTTCTGTTTTGGCACCAGTGAGTCCAGGAATCTTCTCACCAGATCTGTTCGTCCTGTCCGGATCAGAGCCTTCGATAGCTCTGTAACGTCTTCTGTGTGTGACCTATAAAGGCACCTAAGCTCAGCCTTGACCTTCTCTGGAGAGTACCTCTCCTCTGCCTTCTGCACCCACTGCTCCAGCTGGGCGATGGCGGTGCCGGGATCAGGGCCTTCCTGTATGAACAGAGTCAGAAGCGCCTGCAGGAGGCATCGAAAGGCTACCGTGTCCGTGCTCCCAGGTCTCTCTAAATCCATGGCCTTTTTGAAACAATCTGCGGCGTTCTGCTGCTCGCCTTTCATGAGGAGGCACCGCCCCTTGAGCATGTGGAGATCCGGTAAGCTGTCGGCCATCTCGAATTGTAGCGCGTGGGACAAACACACCAAGGCGCTGTCCATGGCGCTCTCGTCCACAAGAAGACTTTCCCGGAGAGCATCTACACCCATGTAGTAATAGATCTGAAAATAAAACAAAGTGAAAATGTTGAAAATTTTCAAAGTTAAAAATAGACAAAGTAAAAAATGTTTTTACCTGAGCCATCTCCAGATGAGTTCTCAAACAGGGTCGTACAGCCAGCACCTTGTCCAGGTCTTTTCTAGCTTCAGTTAGTTTCTGCCGGTCTGGAAGTCCACCTTGTCCATTCTTCACTCTGTCAAGATCCTTGACGTAGAGGATCATATTGATCTAAAAAATACAAAAATCTACTCATTTGTTTTGTTGACATATGAACGCAAATTTTCAAAAGCTGCCCGATGGATTGACACAGTACAGTACCTTGGCTCGGGTGCAGTAAGCCTGCCAGTTGAGCTCTGGATCTGGCAGAACATTCAGAGCCATATTGCAGATCCCTGTGGCCATCTCATGTTTGCTGAGCAGAAGGAAAACTTTGGCCAGAAGGTTCAGGGTGAAGGCCTCCTCACTGGCCAGATTTATGGCCTGAGAAAGAATCCGTTCCGTTAAATGTGACACCAAAAATTACAGTTTTGATAGTTGCAGCAACTCACAGCTCCGTAGCAGGTCAAAGGGTCGGAGGCTGAGAATCCACAGTCATGAACGGACATGGGAACGGAAGAAAACTCGTTCTTCCTTTCCAGCATGATGCCAACATAACACCAAGCCAGAGCTGTCAGAAAAAATACAATTTTCCGTCAATCAATACGTTTTAAAACAGATTCATGTCAAACTCAGTAAACCTTATGACTCTCCTTCATTTCCTCACCTCTGTGCTGCAGTTTTTTTGATTCCAAAGTTTCTTTTAGGAGTTTGAGTCCTTTATTATAGTGCGGGAGTCTGGAGTACTCCGAATCCTCCTCAGTCTTCACTATCTGGTCCAGCCTGAATGAAAAGAAAAGCATAAATATTTTAACAATGTATAAAGAGAAGTTTATGAAAACTGAAACTAGTTTCAACTATGCTAACCTGATATATATTGTTGCCATTTTAAAGTACCAGCTCCGCTTTTCCTCCAACGGTATCTTCAAAAACAAGAAAAGAACGTCATGTCACATAAAAACACAACTTTTTAACATAACTCTGAAGAAAAACAGGCAGGAATATTATTTCAGAATCAATCAACCATTAACCCTTTAACAATAGAGCTCCAGTGTTTATGCTCTTTGATTTGAGTCATTTTTTAATTGTGAGCACGATTGCGCCGCTTCTCTCCTTCAAAATCTGCTGGAATTATGTTGACAACGGTTGAAAAGTTACAGTACATTAAAGATTTTGTGTTTAAGTGTCACCGCGATGCCTCAGGTATTAAACTTTCAATATTTTACCCTCCATAAAAAAACAAATAAATATAATATATAGCATTGGACCATTTATAACAATAAAATAAAATGATCCGAAGGGCTAGATATGTTTACCCGGGCCTTGACTTTGACACATGTGCCATACTAGATTAATTCTGTCCTTAATAAGATGTTTCTGGGAATAGAAAATTATTTTATAAACTACAAACAATTTTAGGGTAAAACAATAAACTCTAATGCCTTTGAAAAAAGACAAATATTCATACATTTTGTCTTTAAAATTATGTCATAAAAATAGCATCCGTTGGTGTCCATCTTACCAGATGATCTCCATAACACAAAGCTCGGTTGTAAAGTGTCAGTGCGGACATGAGCCTCTCCCTCAGCTCATCCTCATTATCCAGCTCCACGTCGTACGGATAAACGTACGCCTGTTCAGCCAGGCAGCGGGCAGCCATCAGCCGGACCTCCTCCTTGCAGGCCTCTCCTCCATCAACACCCATCAGCTGGGACACTTTGTCCACACACTCCCCTCCTTCCAGCTCTCTCCCCAGCCTGTCATACACGTAGCCCAGGTTGGCCCAGGCGTTCAGGTTTCCAGGGTCTTCTTTACAAATGCTCCTAAATAAATAGAAATTCAGCTTAATTCTTTTGCATAAGAAGAAAACCATAATTAATTGATGGCTTCTATACTGCTAAGTTTCTTCAGCTCAAACATATTGAGCATTTTTTATTATCAATAAAACATCAGTACTTACGCAAGTGTGGTTAATCTCACATTGTCGTCATTTTAAAGCAAGAAGCATGTGCCTTACGCTGTACAAAAGTCTTTTTGTCAGATTCTGCTCATGATTATGCAATTGTGTCATTCAAAATATTAGTAATGTCTCTTTTCTTAGTTCAGAGGGATTCACACATATCTAAACCTTTTATAAAGAAGATTTTAATCTGCAACTTACAATCCAGCTGATAGATAAATATTTGACAAAGTTGAGGATCTAAGTGTTAAATCACCTGAATGTTTCCTCAGCTTTGTCCAGCTGATCCAGATGAAACGCCAGCAGTCCCAACAGGTTTCGAACGGCGTACTGCAGATTTCCAGCTTCAGCTTCCAGCTCAGCTTGGAGGCTCTCCTGTTTTAGGTAGGTGTCTCTGTGTCGCAGCGCTGCAGGTCCAACAGGATCACAGTTCAGATTGAGATCCAGGTGGAAGTGACCGGGGATGTAGTCCATGTCCTCCATCAGGGACTCGATGTCCTCTGTGCCGTCAGCCTCCATGTCCTCCTTGGTAGACACCATCAAATGATCCTGCTTTCATGCGTGTTGCTTGACGGTCACCGACTCTTTGTCCTCTTTAGTCCCGTCTTGCGCAAACCTCTCAGGTAATGGCAGGTTAAACAGGTTTTGCTTGGGAGTGACTGAAAGGAATGTCTTCCTATTGTAAAACTATTTTTTTTTTGCTTTAAATTAACTTTCCAAAAAAATTTTTAACTATATAATGGCTTGCAAAACCATGATTTTTAAAAGTCTCAGCCTTTTTTGTTTATTCAAAGAGTTCAATTTGGTTCAATCTGGAGTATTTATTCACAATTTTGGTGATTTCAACATATTTAACAATAAAATGGAAATGGAAAAATAAATAATTTTATTCTCTTAAACAGGACGAGACCAGTTTAATGCTAAAGAACATTTTCACAGACTGACTGAACGAGGGTTGTCTGATTTTTTATTTATGTGTTTTTTTGGTTCCAGCTTCCCTTAACTCTCAAAGGTAAAGTTTATCTTCATCCTCTGTAAAATATATCTGCAGCTGCTTTAAACTTTATTTGTAAATTAGATTTTTTTTAGGAACCATTAAAATGTGACACAGATTTTCCCTTAACCCATAATTGTCAAAATGGAAGCTAAAATATTGGACGACAACTTCAGCCTCGTCTGACTTTTAAGGTGCGACGGATAAATAAATATTTCGTCACTAAAATTGATACATCTATAGAAATGTGAATTCAATGTTTAAGAAATTTTATTAGCAACACCTTTGTAAAATTAGAGTTGGTGAATACTAAGAGCATGTTTGGTGTGTGGGAGCAATTGTCACAATAAATCCACATTTTGAGTCAAAATTCCTGTTTTTTTTCAGTTAAAATGAGTTTTCTTTTATTTTGAAGTTGAAGGTTGCTCCTTTGTTTCCTCATTGGTTCCTTACAACAAAAAAATAACTTCCTAAATAAGTTTGTGGTAGAAGAATTTTTGACCTGTGACCGAGCAACTTGACATGCATCAAGAGTGAGTCGGATGTGGTGGAGAGAATCCAGCATTTTTTCAAAATAGAACTTCTTTCTGAATTAAATCACAAGTAAAATGAAAAAATGCATTTTTTTTCCCATCAGCCCAGAAATATCTCACTAGTTCGCAGCCTGCAGGATTAGAGACTACTTTACACAAACAACATATACTTTCATTTAAAGCACATTTTGATACTTTAGCTTTTTTTCCCCTGGATATTACATGCCCCCGTTTATATATAAGAGCCGAAAACGTAGTTTGTCTTTGTTTTTACTCGTGCGTCTTTCACTATCTTTGGGGGTTTTGTGTTTAACATGTCAGCCAACTTTACTTCCTGTTTCACTTTGTCATCCTACCAATGCCATGGTTTTGCTTCCCTTAAAACTTTATTTATAAGTTGCTCCATCTCCACTGTAGTGGTGCTTCTCTGTATCCATTTTCAGAACTCGCTGAATCCCTTTTGGAGTCACGGGTTTGCTGGAGTCTACTGTTTGGTGAAGGCAGGGTACACCCGGAACAGGTTGCCTGTCTGTTGCAGGGACAAACACACACCCACATACACTCCTATGGGCAATTAGAGACACAAATTAACCTATGAAGCATGTTTTTGGACTGTGTGAGGAAGTGCCCGGAGAAAACCCCTCTCTGTATAACATTTGTACTCATTGCTAAAATAGTACTATACCACCAAAAGCGGTATTGCTTTTATCATACTCCTATATTTTAAGCATATTTATTTAATGCTTTTCTACTTTTAAGTCATTGTTGCCAAGTATTTCCTTGCCTCTCTGCACCTCTCTTTGGTGTGCCAGAAGAAGAATGTGATCCGTCCAGTTCAAAGTGATTCAAGAGATTAGAAAACAAACAGCATGAAGGCTGTGATCATTAACTAGGACATTTTTAACTAATTAAATAGATGGCAGCTCAACATTTTATTGTTAGAGGTGTAGCATACGAGTTTTAAAAAAAATGTTGAAGAGCACACAACTCCCTACAGTGAATAACTAACAAAAGTTTAATTGCAAAAAAAAGACGATTTTCTGTTTCAGTTTACCTTTAAATAGAAAGAAAACAAAACATAACAGTCTGCTTTGACCAGTGTGTGCAACTTTAAACACAAATAATAATAAATCTTCATCTTTCTCTGAAAATCTTCTTACTGACTGAGTTATCAGAGTAGACAACCAGCATGACTCCAGTTCCATTGATGGATGGTGATTAGGAAGTTGGAAAAACTTGAATACTTTGCTGAAGCTTGACAAGGAAATGCAAAGCTACCAACAACAAAGCAAAAAAAGAAACTCCAAATAGTGGCTTTGTTTACAGATGCTTTTACTGACATTTTTATTACCATGGTGCATCTTGAAATTGCCTCTACCTTAATAGTTTGGTGGATTTTTTAACTTTTATTTTTTAGTAGAACATTCTTATTTTAATAATGTTTTACAAAATATATAAGCATTAAAATATATTTGAGGCAGTCCAATCAAAAGATTTAGTGTAAATAAATTGTTTTACTTTAGGTTTGATTTAATTCTCAGGCTCCATGGCAGATTGACCTGAAAAACTATATGGGAGAAAATGTAAATTATTGACTGAGTTTTATGAAAAATAAGCAAAGTTGAAGCTCAGAGAGGAGAGGAGAGGAGAGGAGAGGAGAGGAGAATTCTGGTATAGTAACTTACAGATCCTGGTATGATTGGAGACTTCATTACCTGAGGCAGGTCTTTTAATTATGCAAATGATCATGCGGGCAAAGCATGAGTGAGTGCTGCTGCTTCTGAACCACCATGGAGACAGGACTGCTGTTACGTAACACAGACTTCATATTGCATCTCTGGCTCGGCATGTGGGTGTGCAGAGATCAGAAAATTTTCTCCTCCACCAACTGTTGCCATGGCGGTCATCTTGGATACCAGACCGAGCGCATAGTAACATAATCACTACCGATTAGTGTTTGTGGAACGGAGCTCTCCTAAATCCAAAAGCAGAGTTTTACAGATTTTGCTTAAACTTAATCCTATTTGAAAGGCAAAAATTTACATTCCAGCCCATATCAGACCAAACAGAAGCATTATGGAAAAGAGACTGACCCCTGATAATCCTTTAGCAGCTTATTCCCTTCTAATGTGGGATTAGAATATGTGCTTCACAGGGTGCCAAAGGTTATTTTGTGTTCAAACCTTATTAGTCTGGTTAATTATTTTGATGTCTGTCTTAATTTTTTGGTACCATTCACAGGCCTAAAAGAATAATCTGCATTTGAACTCTCAGATTTGGATTCAGACAGCAAACTAAGACAAAGACAGATTTAAACAAATAAGACATGTGGGAAACTTTTTAGGCTAATTATTTTTTCCTGATATTGTTTTTCCTCGTGAGAAAAAAAAAATATCAGAAAAAGTGCAAAAATATAGAGCCCCTAAAGGGATATCGAAGTAAGTAAAAAAAAATATTTTACTTAAGTCTTTATTTCAATAACAGTAGAATATTTTTAAAAGAATTAAAAAGTCAAAAATAAAAGTTAAGTTAAACGAGTTGTGGTTGTAACCATTTTTTCTTTCTTTTTTTTTTTTGGTTTACTTTAGCTAATATGAAAAAATAACAAAGACAGTGTTCAAACACAAAATGTTCACTGACAGTAGAGTTGCTGAGAAAGTTAGAGACTCTCATTGATGCAACACTGATTACCAAGGATAAAGGGATCACAGGAAACCCGCATAAATCCGGAGTTTATACCTTCCTGTCCACCCCTGCCAGGCTGAGCCGTCCATAGCTTTTGTACCATTCTCTCTACGGGTGCATGAAAACGCATCAAAGCCTTCATTCAGCATTCAAAGGACCTAAAAGTTGGCATGTATTGCACGGTGTCACTCCAAAATGAAAAAGTTCCCTTTTTAAAATTCAAGATCAGTCCTCCTGTCAGTAAGTATTGGAAAGTCTAAAATCCACTTCCTCTTTGAGTCCAGCCTGTAACCCATCACTATTCAAACCCCCTCTTAAGTAGAGATTCCCATGTTATCCCTTTTATTCCTCTGACACGGACTCTTGCATTCAATTAGTGCTTATTTTTTGCACACCCCCCCCCCCCCCCCCCCCCACATCACACACACAGAACATCTTTTAAGGCCACTTCACTGCTGTTGGCAACAAATGTCAGCCTTATCCTGGCAACCAAAATGAGTGTGTACTGTGAAAGCATCCCTTCAGCCCCGCGGAGGCCGTTCCTGACCCAAGATTACATGTCACTTAATGGTTTTTCTGCCTGGAGGGTTTTGCCAAAATTAAGCAACATTAAGATTTAAGGTTGTCGAAGAAAAATACAAAATACTCACCTGAAATAATTAAAGATTTTCCTTATTTAACCCCAAATGATGAAACTCCTCCCTGTAGTCTTAAAAACTCACAGTATTACCTTGAAGCATGTCAACCCCAATTTCACATGAAGATATCCAGGCCTCTCTTTAGAGGAAGATCTGGCTGTATTTGCTTGTAGGGTGGAAATTTGTTAAGAGTAATTTTAACTTCTCTGGTTTAACAGATGTCTGCTGAACTTTTATAGAGTCTTTCTTATGAGCAGGAGTGACTTCTAAATGCATTTATATTGGGTATTAAAGTATTGATTAAAAAATGCATTATACTTTAAAATATATATATATATAAATTATTATTATTATTATTTTTTTCCAGGTATTCGTGGGGATATTTTCCAGTAAAAACTGCATTTTATTTTGGTAGAGGACAGCCTTTAGTGTTTTGGTCGTTTCCTGGAGAACAGTGTGGTTCTTGTGGGTGGTTTGACAGGCTGGCTCTGTGCTGCAGCTGCTGCTGGTCGCTGCTGTCATCCTGCAGGTGGAATCTGCGCAGTGAGCTCCAGCATGAGGACCAGAGAGGACCCGCCGCCTCACTGAGCGGCTGCGCGCAGGACGTCTGCAGGCTCCGTCAGCTGAAGCTCAGAGACATCAGCCACTGGACGATGACAGAGCAGGAGTAGTGATGAAGTAGATGGGATTGTTGTCATCACAGCCACAGTGAGGTCTGTTTCTCTGTTTGCGCAGTCCGGTTCGGTGGGGGAATAGGATGCAAAACAGCCCCGCAGGAAGGAACCGTCGTAGTTTGACAGAAAACCAAACCAAACAAAACACAAAGACGTGAAGATTCACCTCCCCTCCTCTCATCACACCAGGACCATGGAGGAAAGCAGCGAAAGCATCCCGGACCTGAAGGATATCGAGGTGAAAATTGGACGGAAGACCCCGGAGGGGTTGCTCAGATGGATGCGGGAAGAGGGCTCCTCTCTCCGGGGAGACAAGCTCGCTCAGGACCCGGTGAAGGAGACGGGGAGGAAGAGTCTGGACGAAAAGATCCGGAGGCTGAAGGTGGAGATGGTAAGAAGAATCTCACGGTCAGCGGCGCGTGCGTTTGCAGAAGTCTGCGCGTGGAGCTGTCAGGCGTGAGAAGCGCATCCTGGATGGAGTCATAAATATTTATCTGGAGAAGAATCAGGTAGAAGCTGCTGCTTCATTTATGTTCCAGTGACTTTATTCAACGTAGATGTTCAGCTTTGAGAGAAATCTCATAAAATATTAACTTAGAATCTGCACAGATTTTAAACCTGAGTTCAGGCAAACGTGAACACATCTGTCTAGATCAAAAACAACACTGATGCTTCACATCTCCCAGTGTTTTAACTGCCTGTG
Organism: Oryzias javanicus; assembly: GCA_003999625.1. Classification (NCBI taxonomy): domain Eukaryota; kingdom Metazoa; phylum Chordata; class Actinopteri; order Beloniformes; family Adrianichthyidae; genus Oryzias; species Oryzias javanicus. Next base: position 15,524,739 of record CM012440.1, read on the forward strand.
ACTTGGAACATTGATTTTGCATCAATCCCTCACTAGTTGCGCAAAAGATTTAACCATTTTCGTGGAACCTCAACTTTCAATGAATCATCATCAGGGTTCTCGTTTTTTAGATGTTTGAAATAGGATGAGTGAGTGTGCAAACCCATTTTTGATGCATTTCAAAGTCTCATTTTGAACATTTTTCAAAACGTTGATTTTAGGACACAGCTTCTGCAAAGCAACATTGGAAATTCACCTATAAATTGTGGGCGGGACCCGTAATCCTCCTCCTACTTCCCAGAAAAGCATTTTTTATGTTTATATTCTTTATATATGTCCTCCATCATAAGATAAATGCCACAAGAACATATTAAAGGTAGCAAGCAGCTCTGCACCCTTGTTGGAAATTGGACTTTTACCTCCTACTGCTCTTTACTCTTTATTTTCATACATTCACCTCTACCCCTTTCTATTTATAACTTGTATATTTACACAAGTGCATCCTTGCACAACTGCACGTTTATACACTGTGACTACCTCTCATTTCTGCACATTTAATGTTCTCAATTTGTCCTGAGCTTTTCAAATTTATTACAATTTACAGTTGTAATAACATCAATGATTCTAAATTAAAACGGAATTTTCATCAGAATGGGCCTTTAAAGCTTAAATAAAAAAAAAAAGAGAGAGAAATTGTTTATTTTCATGTCATAATGGCTGGTGTAAGCATACCCAGTTTATTTAGCTATGTTTATAACAGTTTGCATATATGCAATAATAACATTTACAAAAACAGAGAATAAACAGAGAAGTCGGTCCTCTTTAGGGACCTTCACCGTTCCCACAACCTTCATGGCCTCACTCAGCTGCCTGCTATGAAAGCATGTATAGTCTATACTGCTAACCTAACTGTAAAGGGAACATCCTGTTTCTCCTCACCAGTTGCACAAATAGTGGACACCACTTGCATCCAAAAAGATGTGCAGCAGTTAACCTGCTTTTGGAGAAAGCCTTCGGGGGCCAACACAGAAACCTGTTTTAGCTATTAAAACAGAATTCATAGCTTAGAAATGTCTTTATAGTTTGAGGGAACACCATGCTTGCTGGTCAGATGTTTCTTGTATTTTACCTGTCTGTCCCAAATGTTCCCCCTGTGACCCCACTATAAATCTTTAAACTGTCAGATTATCTGTGTGCACAGTTTTTCCTGCAACTGAGCTAACATTTTTGTCTTATTTTTTAAATATATCTATAGTAAAAAAAAAAATGTGCGTATCCTTTTTTGATGATGCAGAATAAAGACGACAAGGAAACCAGAAGAGTTTAGTATTTGTAAGATCTGACAAAGATGTGATGCCTTTATTTGAATTGCCTTGAAGGATGTGAGTGCTCCTGGTGTTCCTTTATTCAATAATTCATGCCGTTCACTGTGCAAAGAGATGCACGTTGCTAGGAAATGAGCCAACCACCAAAGAGCCATTGTTTTGTGCTGAATATACTTCCTTTCTTTTGTCAGATGGTTAGCATTTTCCTCACACCCCCTAAGTACACTCGTGACTTTGTCATTGTTAATACGCTTTTGTTTTTGCCTCACAAATCGAATGACTAATTTTTTTCAAGTGTTTTCGACAACTTTTTTTTTTTTTGTGATTTTCTTTCTCATAACGAATATCGCTGTTGCCTTGTTTACATGAATCCCATCTTGCAACAAACAGCTGGGATTTTTTTTGACTCTACAGTAGTTTTTTGTGTTCTGGTATGTAGTACATTCCCATAGCAGATGATTCAGTCTGTGGTTGTTAGACAAACAGGGCGAGCTGACTTTTAAAGGAAATCGCTCCATACTTTGGTTACATCAAACATCCAAAGCATTCCATCAGTCTGGTTAGATGTTTTGGGAATACACCACTGACTAACGCTGGTCTCATAGTGTTGGTTTGTGGAAGAAACGATCCATTACAACATAGGAAGCCTCCTACTGTATATTATATTTTTATGGAGAATTATGCTAAAGATTTATGTTGTCAGTAAAAACAAAATCCTCACATCCTTCATTCAATGTCTCGCATGCATGTGGCTTTTCTGTTGCACCTCAGGTTTCCATAAAGCTGTGGACAACAGAGATTGATTTGTTAGTGCTGGCAGCCATTAATCAGCTGCTCTTGGGAAGAAGGGAACACAGAGAGATAGGAGGGATGGAAACCAAGAGGCTCACGTGGAGGGAGAGAAACTGCTTCATTCATCAGAGAGAGAGAGCTGAAGACGAGATTGCACTTTCTCACAAATCTGCTTAGTAAGATGTGGAGCTAACTGGAAAAGCTCACATGCACGTAGAGTGGTGCACACGTTTCAGCAAAGTCATTGGATCTGTGTGTCGTCTGCACTTTCCTGCATTAGCGTAGTAGACTGCAAGGGGAGGCGGAGTGTGAAAGAGGAAGCTATTATGTCTTCATGCCTTTGCGGGGTGTTTGTGTGAATCTCTGTTTTTATTTGGAGCCACTGTGAGATGGAGCATCTGTCTGCTGAAGGACAGATCCCATGTGGATCCTTTTTTAGCATCTCAGATCAGCAAAAGACGGAAGCAAAGCTTAAATTATATCAAAGAGAATGATTCATTTGACGGATGAAATGCTTTAAAATAGCAAAAATAATGCATTTAAGATCAACAAAAAACGACTATTTTTAACCATTCCCTCATTCATTCTGTTGTTTTTGTAGTGTCAGTGTCCAGCTGTCAAATCAAAGACCTGAATGGATTTACTGGATAAGAGGATGCCTCTTTTTCTTCTCTGTAGCTTTTTTCTTTCTACTCAATCTCCGTCGTTTGCCTGTGGGCAGATGAATGTCAGCTCAAAGTCAACTTAGAACAGGGAGCTGCAGGGAATTAAATAGGAGTCGACTTGATCCAATCTCCTCCCTCTGTCTGATATTTTTCTAACTGCTGATGGGGATCGCCATCACTGTCCAGTTTAGTCAAAATCAAGGATCTGCAACCTTTAAGGTTAAAAGAGCCGCTTGGGACGTTTTTTTTCGGATCAAATCCCAGTGAGATCCGCACAGTACCACTTTACAGTTTAAAAAATACACAATTTTTTGTTGCTTTTATTTATAAAATGCTTAATAATCAAATTATAACAGTTAAATTGTTTCTGTACAAAACATTTTTAACTTTAGACAGCTGTAGTTTCTTTTAAAATAATATGCAAACAATATTCCAAACCTACATGCCATTACTTATCTTTAGCATTTTTCATCAAAGAGCCAATATATAGAGGCAGCAATCTAAATCTCTGTGACCCACAATTCTGTTGTTGTTGTTGTCATGCATCGGTTTTACGTTCCTCCTGCTCCTCCTATCTTTCTAGTTGTAAACTTAGCACTGGAGTTGTCATCAGAAACATGACACTCAATTGTTTTTTTTTTGTTTGTTTTTTTACAGTCCAGTGTAGTAGATTTTAAACGTTGAAAGATTGGCAAAAAAAGGAAAACGCAAAATGTTGTTAAACAATTGGGCTTCTTTTTTTTTTTATTGTTTGATTGCTAAAAGATTAATGAGATTATAAATTAGAATTGTGCCATGCTCCCTGGTTCTGCATTTTTACAAAGATGGTGATCTATTCAGATCATTTGTGATGGGGCCAGACTGTCTGCACCATGCTACAGCTTAAATTGTTCACTAAAAATAACACATTTTTTAAATTTCACATCCTTCATTCTCATGGTCATTTATAACAAGAGGGAGCCACTTTTTTTTTTCTTTAACCTAACTTGCAGGAAAACATATACAGAATATTTAATGAATAAACTTGGACCTCAGTGATATGATTATTTCTGGAAGCATTTATAGTTGCTATGGAGACTGAATCCAATGCTCATATTTAAGCCATTCATATAAATAATTATGAATTGTTTGAGAATTTATTCAAGATTTAGAGTCAAATGCAGACAGATGGCCTTTTGAAGGTTGGATGGAGACTGGGAGAAAACTGTAAGGACACCGTATGTCTGCAAGAGACGCAGGGAATGTGATTTTTTTTTTTTCATTTTGCCCCCGCTGGTGCCTGAGAGAAGCAGAGTCCCAGCTGGCAGTGATTCAGCAGTCTGTTATGTTGCTGCCTGACATTGGGAGGCCGCCTTTGTCGTGTGGGAGGGTCGCATCATGCTTCCGCTGCCCTTGTCATCAGCCCTGTTGAATTATTGTTGCTCCTTTCTGTGTCACTGCTGAGGCAACACAAGGTTTTTTGAGATGATGACTAAGATTTATTTATTTATTTATTCATTGATGAATGATTGCTTCAAATGTTTGTTTGTAGGATTGTGTCAATTGTTGTGTGATCAATGCTCAACAGTTTTGTCACCTCTTTTTCTTTTTACCATTATGCCTAAAACATAATTTTATTGTTTTTAAGCTACTCTATCTCATTGTATGTGTTAATGTCTTATTTCTAGGGATAAAACCAGAGAAAACAATTAATCACTGTTCTATTTTTAGAGTTAAAGGTGTCAAAAGACTTTTTTTTTTCTAGAACTGCCTTTTTTTAATGTGTAAGTTATGAAAAAAATGTCCTGTGTAGAAATCTAAACATTCGAGGGAGGCTTCCTGCAGGAAACATTTTCTGCTATAATGAAAACCTTGATGGAACTTGTTTCATAATTGGAACAACAGTGAAGTAATAAAGTTAATAGCTTTGAAAGAAATCCTTTCAGAAATTTGTCTGCACATGGGAACGCCAGCCCAAATGTTGATAGACAAACTAATCGTACATCTTTTCACCTTTAATTAACCTATTGGAACGCATAGGGCCCAAAAATTTATTTCTGTCTACTTTTGAATCTACCTCTGTATTTTCAATTTGACAGACTTCTTGCCTTGCTTATTTTGTATCATTTTTAATCAACATAACTTCACCTACACACACTACCTTTGTTTTGTAATTTTTCCATGTTGTATTAACACACACTAGACATAAAATCTTGCAAAAACAGAAAATTCCATCTGAAAAAAGATGATTCATTTTGTTGTGGAAACCCCAAAAATGTTTAACTAACTGATTTTACAACACAGAATGAAAGTTTTAGTTGTAATTTTATAAAAAACAACAAGAATATTATTCAATGAAAACTATTGCAACTCATTTTTTGTAACAGTTTTTTTAAAAAGCATCAAATCTCAACTACATTTATGTATTGTTCTGACTGAAACACTGAGCTCCATGAGTCAAGTCAACCTCTTCCTTCAAGCTGGCTCTTTCCAGCAGGAGAACGTTCACAATCTGGTGGAGTGTAGTGCTTTGTTAACCATCTTGCTACCTCAGCGCTGACAGGCCTGGAGCTCCTTTTTATTGCCAGCCTCACTGCAGACTCAGCCGCTGCCAGCCATAAACCTCAAGCCCGAGCTCCACCCCAAATATCTGTTTGCCAGAACGCCAGCGGGTTGAGAGCCACACATGCAGCTCTCTGGCAGGCGGCCGTGCTCGCTGACCTGCACGTTTTCAGAACGCTGCGGCTCCCTTGGATCACATGATGCGTTTCATGTGCATTGCAGATGATCGTGTGGTTTAAAGTATAACTGTATAACAATATTTATGAAAGAAAGGAATCCTGATGCTTTGTGAATGTTTTCATGATTCATTAATGTCGCAGTAAAGGAAATCCACATTTATGCTGATTTAGAAAACTTGTTTTATATACATTTTCTTCGAGTAGGACTTTTTAGGTTTTCTTCCATCACAGACTTCTTGGTGGCTAAATATTAAACAGATGTAAACTCTAAAATATCTTAAAGGACCCACTGAGATGAAAATTGTGTTTTTGACATGTTCGTGTTGCATTTTTCTCATGATGAACGACAAATATAAAGATAATTAAGCTTTAAATTGTGTTTATAAGTATTTTTGTTTTCAAATTGTTGTGAATAAGGATCAGATGAAAAAATGCAGTTGGAAAAGCTTGTAGCTGTGACGAAAATGTAAAACCACAGCTAATGTTAGGTTGGGGTTTTGGGGTGTCAGGAGTCAGTGCTGGGAGTCTCCCTCTGGTCACCGGCAGAATACTGACTGCACTACATCTCCCAGTACTACAATCACCCACTGGACACCTAAGAACTGCACAGAGCCTCACTCAGTGTGAAGTATTGTTTGTGTCATTAGCCTGCATTACGAGCGTTTCTACCTGGACCTGAGCTTCTAATTATGAACCTGCTTCATATCTGAGTGCCTGCTGCCTCGCCTGGACGCTGACAGCTCCGGTCTCTTCTTGATGATTCCATGCTCGTGATTGACCTCTGCCTGTCTGACCCTGATTTAGCTTTGTGAACCTTTAACTGAGCTTAGTTCCCGTCGGAACCAATAAACTTCTGCCAGCTGTTTGTGACATTGAGGAGGTGTAAGCTAGAGAGCAAGAATGTAAATGGATGGATGTTGGGAAGCAGGGGCGGGTTTACTCTGCACTGACTGTGCTGTTCACAACTTAGAGAAAAAAATTCTGATGAACTCCTACCACTCTGCAGAAACTATGTCTTGGAAAACAAAAGTTTTTTTTTTTTTTAAATTTTGGCTAAAAACTGTATGATCATCATTAAAATACCTCTGGGATCAATTTATAAGGTTTATAAGGTTCATCTCAAAGACTGAAGTCACCATGTCTTCTTTCAAATCATTCGTTTTTTTTTAGAATAATTTCTTTGAAATACAATTAATACTTGAACACTTGGATAAAGAAGCAAAAATCTTTAAACATACCTGAACGTTTTCTCGATTTAATGCATTTATAGTCAGGTTCTACGGTCTTTAGTGTCACAGCTTTGTCTAGTGTCTTCACTAACTTTAGTGCTGCCTGCTCAGATGTTTCCCCTGAAGAGCCCGTGGCTCCTCTCCTTCAACATCTGTCCTCAAATGACGGTCCACTTTGTCCTTCATAACACGATTCAATACGCAACACTGGTTCTGCTCCGGGCGCAGCGGTGCAGTGAAGCAAAAGACTCTTTCTGTTTCAGTCCAGTGATCCAAACATGGAGATGAAATTGAACCTGATTCAGATTTGACTTTTAAATGCCAGATTTGTTGCGTTATTGAAGAAACCCTTTGGCTTACTGGTCAAAATTGTTATAGATCATGATACAAAATCTAGTTCATTCTAGTTCAACATTTTATCTTATTTCTTGTAGATAATTTTACTCTTTACTCTTCTGGGAATTGCTACATCAAATCCTTCGCCTCCGTCTATCTCTATCTTCTACATCCTCCATACTCACACCAACCAGCCTCATGTCCTCCTCCACAACAGCCATGAACTTCCTGCAAGGATTTTTATGTTGTTCTCTTGGGTAATCACATGTCCTCACCCCATTCTGCATCTTTCAGGGTTTTTAATGACTGTCTAAAACACTTTGGTTATTTATTCAACCCAATTGTTGGGTTTTTCATGACTTTTGGAGCCATGCTGATTTTTTTGAGTTACAGTGGTTTCATTTGAACCCGATTTATGTTTTTCCTTCATTTTTTTTCCTATATTTTTCCGAAGTAAAAATAACCATGTAAAAAAGTTAGTCCCTTTTTAATCTCAGAGTTGCGTTAAAAACAACCCAACTTGCTTTTTTATGTATGTTTCAAGCTCCTCCTTTTTACCTGAAGTCATTTTTGAAATTTAGTTTCTGCTCAAAAGCTAAATCTCCTGAATTTTGGGTCCTTCCAGTGTTGGGCATCTCACTTCAAAAAAGTAATTAGTTATAGTTACTAGTTACTTCTCCCAAAAAGTAATTGAGTTAGTAACTCAATTACTGCATCTTCAAAGTAATTAGTTACTTGGCAAAGTAACTCGTTTTAAAATTCTCTTTAAATATGGTAAATATTTGTATTTTCCTGCGTTACAAAAAAAAAAAAAAATTTACATTCAATAATAGATGATAACCGACAATAGTATACTGGTATAGTTTTCCAATGGAGTCATATTGTCTAAGTTTAAGATACACATGAGAGAGGGTTTAGGGAAAGAATTTTCAATATTTATTTGTCAGAATTATCCCACAAAACACTGCAACAAGTGGTATATAAAAAATGTAACTTCACACAAAAAAAGGTAAACGTTTCAACTATTAACATACTTCAAGTATCTTACCTACAACTATAATTAAACAAAATGGCTTAAAAAACTGAAAGTGCAAAACAATAAATAATTATAAATAACTGTCAAGTAACAAAATCTCTGCTGTCTTTATTTATATCACACCACAGCTTTAACATTGTCTTTATAAAATTTTAAAACAATACACGCAAAATATAAATATCAACAATAATAAACTTAGATAAAACCAAACTTTGTATAAAAATAAAAGTAAAGGTTCCAAGTATCAACATAACACAAGTGTCCTAACAAGAATATTTAGGAGCACAGTAACAATACTTTATGTCTGATCATTTAAACATTCTTTTATTGCACCTTAACCTGAACTTTAACAATGCCACCAGCATAAGCAGCCAGTTGAATGGTTTCAATGCTTTAATTTTGAACCACTGATTGTAGCGCAAAAGTAGCAACTTCTCAAATCTTTGGTCTGAGAGCCTGTTCCTCTTTGGTGAAAAGACAAGTTTTTGGACAGACATGCACACACAGATCAACGTGGATAGACTCCGGTGCGGGGTGAGGAGTTTCGGGAGTTAAAAAAACTACAACGGGGCAGAGAGCAGCTCATCTCAGCAGAAATATGGGTTAATAATTTTAGTTTATTAATTTACCTACACACACGCACAGACACACACAAAACAGAGACGCACGCGCGCACACACAGATCAATACAGTGTGCCGACAGAGCGGGTGGGCGGGGTTTTGGGTGTAAAGCAACTGCGGAGAGGCAGGGAGCAGTTTTTCATAGCAGAAACATGGGTTAATGTCTTTAGGCTATGAGATTATCAGCCATGATGGAAAAAACAAAAAAATCTCTAGCAGAAGCGCCTGTGGACCGCCGAGGAAAAATGCACGTCTGGTGTGAACTAAAGAGCGGAGCGGTAGCGGCGCGGACTCCGCTCTCAGCTCCGCTCCGCTTCGCAGCGCTTCCGCGTCCAGTGGTTACTGGCTCATGCGCGCGAGCTAGTATCCGCCCACTTGACACTTTAACCAATCACGATCTCGCATTCGAGATCTCCCTCCGCATTACACAAGCAACTTTCGGGTGCGAAGCGCCCAGCTCCAGCAAGATCATCAAACTTTGAAGTAACGCGCCGCGATTTACACGAAGTAACTATAACGGCGTTACAGCGAGGATGAAAGTAATTAGTTAGATTACTAAATTACTTGATTTATAACGCCGTTAGTAACGCCGTTATACTTAAACGGCGTTAGTCCCAACACTGGGTCCTTCAAACCATCATCCCTGACACACACTCAAACATGCAGCTGGTTTCCCCACATCTGGATCCTGCCACCATTTTTGCACCTGAACTCTTTGGAAATACTACATGAAAAGCACCTTGAAAATTGACATTTTCAATTGCAGAGGAGCTGAAAAAATATTGAAGTTGAGAATTCACAGACTATTTTTCTCAGAGAAAACCATAAACGATGCTCCAGTTTGGTTATATAATCTGGGATTTGATTGTGGTTTTTTTCTACACCTGCTCCATTCCAAGTACCCCAAAAGTGAAGTCAGAACTTCGGGAATAAAGATTGAAAGGAAAATAGTTAAAAACACTAGACTGCAATCAACCAGAAGTACAATAATGTCTTTTATTTCACAAAGATTCATATGTAACATTTATAAAATGCAAAATATTAATCTAAAAAAACAGACGTGCAGAAGTTATGAGGAAGAGGAGATCCAATCTGGGACGCCAAAAAGAAATAGCTCCAAGAAAAAAAGAAAAGTAACACATAAATTGACTTTAACAGACTGAGTCGTGTGGATGTTGCTGCAGTTTATCATTTTCTAGCAAATTTCAAATGCAAATTCGTTTTTGGAAATATTTTTCCAGATGTTTTGTCTGTCAGTGACTGACTATTTTGGTCCATTGCTGTGGCTTTTACACATTTCACACTGGGGGATTTTGATAGTAACTGTTGCTGTAATCATTCGCACTAATGTGCCGTACTTTCCACTGTGTCAGATTCTCATCTCTCAGCTTCTCCTGCTGAGCCAATTTTGGTCATATTTCCAGGGAATTTCCATCTGGAAGTCAGTTTCTTCTCTTGCTCTCTTTTTTAGCGTTGTACCTTCCCGCTTGTAGGGATCTATGTGTTTTTTTTCCCCAATTATAGTGGTCTTTAGAGGATTTTATAGTACATAAAAGAGTCAACGATTACTGCATTGAAGAAAAATGCTACTTCGTATCATTACTTTAACATGGAATACCTTAGAAACTGAACTATCTTCTCTCATTGTCCTATTTTTTGTGTTTCCAAAGGCTCACTTGCGCTCAGTGGATGTGAAGATTCTGCAGCAGTTACTGGCCGTCCACGAGGGCATCGAGGCGGTCAAATGGTTGATGGAGGAGCGCAGCACGCTAACCAGCCACTGCAGCAGCCTGACCAGCAGCCAGTACAGCCTGGGCGATGGTCCTGACACCTCATGGAGGGGTTCGTGGAGCAGCCTGCAGGACCCCACCATGGACAAGCTTGACAACATCTCCATCGGCAGCTACCTGGACACCCTGGCGGATGAAATGGACGAGTATTGCCCTTCCAGCTCCGAATCTGTCATCTGCTCCACCACACCACTAGCTTCAGAGAATGCTGCAGGGAGTTTTGTAACGGGGGCGTCTGGGGCCAAAGTAAATGGAGTTGAAGCGGGTAATGGGCCTGCAACTGCAAATCAGAAAAACGGCAGAGGAAGTGGGGATAGAAGTGAGGAAGGAGGGAGAGTGGGACCGGAGAACAGCAACTGTGGTGTCACTTCTAGCAGCTCTCCTCAAGCTAAGTCTGAAAAGCCCAAACAAGACAGTCCAGCCTCAAAGTCTGCAGAGAAGGATAAAACAACCCATCTCATTAAAGATAATAAGCTAACAAAATCAATTAAGACAAATGGTATCCTGGAGAAGACGCCGACAAAAACCTGCAGTCCGACTCACGCAAGCTTCAGCGACAAACTGGGACCAACCAGAGCCCCAAACTCAAACCGTACAAAAATGGAAATATTGACTTGGACACATGCAAAATGAATGGAAAAGTGCACCTGGAGTACGACGCTCACTGGCGTTGGGTGCAGTCGCAAGAAGACGTGACATTTTTGTAAAAGAGAGCTAAAGCAGAAACCAAAAACATTACAGGTTCCTATCAAAGAGAAGAGGAACTGCTGTGTGAAGTGCACATTCTAAGACAGACAGCTCGGTCTTTCATCGGACTGCAATAGCTTTCTGCAAATATTGATGTCAGTGTTGATGCACATTACAGTCAGAATTGAAATCCTAAGTAGCCCAGCAGGGCTAGCCTCAGTTAAAAATCCTGTCAGAGTTTCTCCCCTCAGGGCATTTTTTGACACCCTGGTTGTGTTTTTAATTTTTCTTTCCTGAGAATCAAGCACATTCAAATGCCAGAGAGCTGACACATGAATGCAGGTTGTTTAAACTTTAATTTTCCATTTGAAAAGCTATCCAACATTATCCTTGAATTCCTCTTAAAAATACAATATATTGCACTTCTATACATGATCCTTTGATAATCACTGGCAGGAATTCCCCAAATTTCAAAATGTTTATGCAATCAAATGAAATCCATCGTCATTCTTAGTATGGACTGTGCTCGTACAAAGGAGATGAAGTTGCTGCATGCTTGTCAAACAGACAGGAAGTACACTTTGAATACTTACAAATCTGAACTTTGACCTGCTGGGGGAGTCCTGACACCTAACTGTTGCTCTGAATCATTAATTTCTCTTTTTTTTTTTTAGTATTTTCAGCAGGTCAAGGTCTTTTTTTCTTGCTGAAACTCAAAAAAATAAAAAAAAATAAACATTGTCTAAATATTTATGAAGCTATAATATGAGCTGTGCTATAGAAAAGCATTATACAAAAAAGAAATGTAACCAATGGAAGTAGTTTTGCAAATTGTGGATTTTAAAAAGTCTTCTGACCAACAAAAGAACGGCAGGAATATAAAACACATAAATCAAGAAATGTTTAAAGTATACAATCGTTATTTAGCTAAATGCAATATTGTGTATTCACTGAATCAGTTTGCAGCTTCCCTGTCTGTCTTGTTGTATGCAATTCCTGAAAATGGCTGGAGATTTTCCTTCCATTTGAACATTTGTAAGGTCCTGCTTGACTTTAATTTCAAACTGAAGTTGTGCCTGATTATTATAAACCTTAAACACCACAAGCCTGTCTTTTTCCTTAGATGTCTGCTCTGCCTTGATATTAGCCTGAATATTTAGAGTGAAACTGTCATGTTTGTGTGTATTGATGGCTTAGTGTGCAGTTGAATGACGAGTCTGCTTTTCCAGTTGGGGGTATGTTGCATGTGTCTTTTAAGAACTCCAGTGGTTGAATCCAGTTGGAGAAGAAAAACAATATTATTTTATGACAACTGCCTTGCATTGGCCGGATCTTTCAGCAAGTGAAGTTTAATAATAGTGTAGTTTAATACCACAGATAAAGATACAAGTGAGGAAGCCTGCCCCTAAAAGTAGAAGGACGGACAAGTTCCAAAGTATTTTATATTTATATTTAGTCTTATATTTCTCAGTCCAAGACAGATTTTTTTTAAAATAATTTGCTTACTTTTTGTTTAAAGAAAACTGTATTTTGTTCCTGCAACTTGAAAATTCCTATACAATACTCATGCAATGAAGGCATCATGACAGCACAGAACACTGGAAAATATACATTTCTATGGTGCAGAGTTTCAGCCGGAATATTTGATCTGTCTATGTGGATTTTAATAAATGTATCAATTTCCATCCAGAAGTTTCTATGGAACTCTGGACGTGACATCCAATTAAATAAATAGTTCCCACAAATTAGAATGTTGTGGACACAAATAGTTGTTGTGTGCACACAAATAATCATTTTCTACACACAAATTAGTATTTAGATGAAATTCAAACTATGATTTTGTTTTCGCAAATTAGCATTTTGTGTGTACAAATGAACATTTTGTTTAAAAAAAGGAAACATTTTGTGGCCACGACTTTTTGTCTTATGGCCACAAAAATAGTGATTGTGATAATAAAATACTACTTTGCGTGGAACAAATACTAATTTGTGGCCACAAAAATAATTAGAAAGTAGAAAATACTAAATAGTAGCACAAACTACTAAATTTTACCCATCAAATGCTGACTTGTGTCCACAAAATACTAAATTGTAGCCACAAAATCTTACACATAAAAGGCTAATTTGTGCCTACAAAATACCAAATTTGACCCATGAAATACTCATCTATGTCAAACAAATGCTCATTTGCTGAAACAAAATACTAACTGCAGTGTAGAAAACACTCATTGTGGCCACAAAATACTATATTCTTCCCTTAAAATGCTCATTTGTGCCCACAAAATGAAAAGTTTTGCCCACAAAATGTTCATCTGTGTCCAAAAAAATGCTAACTTGTTCCCACAAAATACTAAATTGAGTGTGGAAAAAACACAATTGTGGCTACAAACAACAACATTTTGCCCATAAAATTCTAATTTGTGCACACAAAATGCTAATGAGTGCACACAAAATACACATTTTTGGCCACAAATGATATATTATTATTTTTTCTGAAAACATATTTTTTTGTCTTTTTATTAATTTATTTTCTGTTGTAAGAAATGCAATATTTCTTGTTAAAAAAAAAAAACTTCAACTTCAACTTAAGGCAAAAACAAAAATGATCAACTAATGGTCAGCTTAGAGCCTTCTCCATGCTACTGTCTTGCTAAAATAAAGATACTATTAGAGCAATGAGATCATGTAGCCTTTGTTTTTTATATTTTAAGTTTAAAATAGGTGAAACACAACCCAGTGTAGATGGAGCAATAATAAAGAAACTTTCTATTAGAATTTGGCCCAAAAATGCCTCCACAAATGTTAAAATAAGTTTAGAGTTGATTAAGAATAAATAAATAAATAAAAAAGCTGGACAATGTATTTGCAACACATAAAAATACACTTTTTTGTCTTAGCTGGAGGGCACTTTCTCTATCTCAGCTAATGTTGCTGTTGGACAATCATATTCAATGTTCATTGACTCTGCCTACATCAATATTAAACAATTCCAATCTGTCATTACTCCTTGGGTCAACTTCAGTCAACTAATTTCGACTTCTTGTTCCGCTTGGCTTCATTATGCAGCCCTTTTTTTCCCTGCAAGATGTTAAACTAAACACGAGTTCACTTATGCCACCAAAGAGTTCCTTTTCCCCTGCGTCCTGCTTTTCTTTACACCGACACAGTGGTTTGATGGAAATGTTAACTCCGTGCCAAGACTCACACATAATGAGTGCAAAATGCCCTCACACTGAGAGGGAGGACCAAAACGCTGCCACCACAGAAAAAATGGGACCATTAAAAAAAATTTAAAAAACGGGCAAATGACTGAGATATAACTGAACTCTTCGACATGGAACAACACTTTCCCTTTTATCTCTGCAAATATAACATAAATGTCTATTAATCAGTGTAGTTTCCAACCTCAACACAGACATGAACTCATTTAAACCCACTTTCTCCTTCATATTTGTGCTAAAGAAATACTGAATCTCCCACAAAAAAGAAAGGAAAGGTCTGTTTTCTTAGTTTGCGGTTTTTTTTTTTCAAACAAGCTGAGACATATGGAAAAAATCTGGGGGGGAACAATCCTGTAAAACCTATTACATCTGCTTACACAAGGAGTCTTGCTGAAGATATACCGTAGCCATGATTATTTAGGGTTTCGTCACTTGGCACATCCAGTGTAAAAATGGACCATAAACATTGTTTAATTTAACCAAATGGCAGATTTAATGAGCTCTGGCTGTGTGGGAGCCAGGAGAAGCTGCACCCTTTTACAAACTTCTGTACTGATTATGTCATAGGAGCTTGTCTCTAATTATGGAAATATTCTTTTTCAACCGCTTTTAGGCAAAGATCATACAAATGTCTTGTTTTTTTTATTTTATTTTGGGGGCTGCTGATTCACAGATGTGGTGCCTGTCTTTCGGTACCCGCTCACTCGGGCTATTCTGGGCTCCATGATAAATAGCACTCCTGCGTGGACAAGCGGGTATCGACGTAAACAGTGCTGTCATGGCAACGAGGCCAAGCGGGCCTCATCTCTGCCTCTGCAGTTTCAATAGCCAGGGAGCAGAAAAATGTGGAGAGATCAGTCAGTCCTGCAGGTGTAGATGGAGAATTTTAGTAAACAATAAATTATGTTTTTCCCCCAAAATAAAAATAAAAAAAATCGAATTTATAAAATCTCAACAACCAAGAATCTGTGATATGTTGGCTAAAAATAATATTTCATATAGCATAAGAGATTTGTTTTTAAAACAATTCACTCGAAACTACTCTCCATCTTTAGATATAGTTTTCCAGACTTCAGAGCTGATCCTGTCGGGTTTTACTTCGGATTTCCTACATTTCCTTCATCTTTGTTCATTATTAAAATCTTTTAACACCATCTTATATATTAGGCAAATGTAATTTCACAGAACATTTGAGGAAATTGAGCATCACATCAACCTCTGGCTCCTGATTCTAAGTTTGTTTCCATTTCCTGGAGGTACTACGCTCACATTTTAAAGGGTTTAATGACATAGAAGTGGATGAATTAAAATATCTGGATTTCTTTGAACCTTTGAAACTCCTGTGAAATAAAGTCCAAAGAACAAAACCCAGCAGCTGCAGAGGAATCTTGCTTGTTTTCTTCCCATTATCGTTCCGTATTTTCTTATGCAGTGTGTCAAAAGAAAGACGTTCAAAAAATGTCTTTCCTTTGTAAAGTGGAAGATGTTCAGTTATGATCCAGCTATGGTTGTTGATGAGAAATACTATATAAATCAAAACTTATCCAATAATAATAAAGAGATCTTAAAACTTATTTTGTGTTTTTTTTTTTAATTCCTAATGTTTTATCCCTAAAAAGTTGATATACCAGTTAAAAGCTGCAAAACCATTGATCATTGACTGTAAAACTGCTCTGAGTGCTTTCCCACCAATAACTGATCAATATTTGGCCCTCCTGGTAAATCAATGCAGATACGGAAAAACTTAAAGCACTTTTTCCACAGATGTCATTAAAGCTATACACTGACAGGATTTCAGATAAATATGTGAAAAAAACAGAAGAATAGTAAATTATGAATCACCTTGCTTTAACAGAAGTGTGTTTTACTTATATTTGTTTACAAGTTTAAGAAAAAAAGCTGCACAATTTTAAAATACAAATTCCCTGTTAAATTATTTATCAATTTATATCAAAATTTCAACACTCCCTAGAGTCATTTTGGTTTTTTTTTTTTTTACATCACTGTAATAATGAGCCTCCAAATACAGCAGCTCCTGAGAGCAACTGGCTTTGTTTTTGCTTTTATGAGAAACCCAAATTGCTGCACCCTTCCTCTGATTGCAATCATTTTCACGCTTTCCCTTTCCTCTGATAGTATTTAGTGAGTCTTCTGATTACAAAAAGAAAAAAAGTATATTGGAAACCTCTTTTACAGTCAGAAATGCTCAGACTTTAAATCTCCAATAATTTGCTAAAAAAGTGCATCATGCTAAAATGAGCCTCGCAGCACAGGACGGACCCAGACCCATCGTTTTAAATATGCGTCTCTTACGGACACTTTTATAGTTTTCCTTTGATGTTAACTATCTGTAACGCTATGTTAATTAATATAGGATGCTAAATCGATTTCAGAGATGGAGGAAATTGCAAAAAAAATTGGAAAGTGAAGTTTTGCATAAACAAGTGACTGCTAATGGCTTTTGAGAGTGCATGGAAACTTTTAACTTTTCATGGAAAATACCGGCTTCCTAATGCCAAAAAAAACCTCTCAGAAACATTACTCACTTCATAGGTCAAGATCAGGAGATAAGTTGCAGAGCAGGAGAAATGAGCCACTGTGGTCGGTAGTCAGTGCAGCTTTAAGAAGAAAAAAGTTTCAGAGAATTAATCAGAGAAAAAGTAAAAATGAAGATGGAGAAAATGATAAAGATGAACAAAAGATTCAGCAAAGACAGTAAGTACCCTGCTGATGTTAAACAGAGGGCAAAATACAGCTTGGTTTGGGGTTATCTCTGGGTTTCATTGAAGATCCACTCATGATAATTGTGTTTAAGTCTTTGACATGTTCTCGTTGCATTTTTCTGATGATAGAGGACACATATAAAGAAAATTATGCTCAAAATCTAATTTCTGAGTCTTTTATTTAAATTGTTGTAAATCAGACAAAAAGAAATACCATTTGAAATAGACTATTTTTTGCAAATACGCTGGGTGGGTCATAAGCTTTCTGCTTTGAGGTCCCAGTAATGGGGAGGGGAAGGGGGTGGGATTGCTCCATGCCTACAGTCAGAACTCTGGTACATTTCTGATGAAACCCTGCCGCTCTGCAGAAACCGAGAAAATGACAGATTTTTGACTTAGTCTAAAAATGGCATCATCATAATAAAAAAACACTAAGAACACTAAAAAAGAACAAAAGATGATTGGAGTAGGACTTTAAATTTTAAAACATCATTTTAATCTGTCAACCAATGTTACTATATAAAATCCCTTCGTTTTTGGGTAACATTTTGTTTTTTTGTGTTTGGCTGATTGATTACTCAGATCCTTTAACTACTCTTTGAGTATAAAAGCATAAAAGTTAACACCAACACAGTGGTGAGGAAATCCTAGCAGGGACCTCGCTTCCTGAGAATCCTCGGCACAAACAGATCTGGACCATGCAACCATTAAGGGTGTACTCCTCCCAGTGATTTTCTTCTCTGTTGCAGTGTGGTATGGTAGGTGCACAAAAAGGAGATCATGATCCGATCAGCTAAAAAGGCCATTTGCTGTCCTCTGACTACTCTGAACACCATCACCTGCTTTAACTACCTCACCAGGACCCCAATCACGACCTATTCATCCTACTATCTTCTGAGACAAGCAGGATAAACCAAATAACATGTAACATCCTCCCATGAGCCATCAGTACCTTAAGCACGTAGCTAAGAACCTACACACTCACCATCCCACGTCCAAAATGTAACGCTGTCTTTGAAATGTAAATGGACATTCTATCACTTATCAATGAATCCATTGCTCCATGTACTGATACTATTAAAGTGGAATAACATCTGTTGCTTTCTCAAGCTGATTCCCTCATACTATTTTAATGTATCTAAATTTTTTTTTAAAATATATTACCCGTTTTCATATTACACACCCAATTATCATTGTCATCTCATATGTATGCATGTATCCAGAGAGGTACCTAAAAATTTGTTGGCTTTAAATCTTTGAATATTAAAAAGTCTTTGTGTTTAAATAAAAATTCCAGGCCACAGTGGAGACTTGTTTATTTGATTGCACTTTTTTGGCATTACGCCGCCTTGAAAAGGCCACAAATCAGGGAGATTTGCATAAATGAATTAAAACCACCCCATTAAACAAGCTGACATTTCTGTTTGTGGTTATGCAAAAAAAAAAGTGGGAACCTTCTGTCACCATCTGTAAACGACTCTGAAAGCGTTCCAAAATAAAAGATGATTTTAAATTACAGCTGGGTGATTTTAAAATTTTGCTGCTGGGCGCTAAACATGAGAATGTTGCTGGTCATTTTGATGAAGAGCAATTTTCATGAGTTATTATCTGGTGATACAAACAGATCCTGACGTTTTGTTTGGCCGAGGCGTTGAAGTTGTGGAAGAGAAGGTGATGAAAATATGTGTGAATGTGTCCCGGGTCGGTGAAACCAGGACACTGTTAGATATGAACCTTTTGATGCCTGAATTTAGTTACAGCTCTGAAGAAAAAAGAATGTCACTTGTGTTTTTGCTTTAAAGTAGAGGCTAAACTAAGGTCATTTTTGAGCTGAAGTGGTTTGATGCATTGATAGGAGTCAAGGGGTTAACAAGTGGATCATTTTTACATGACGGAGTCAAAAACTACAATAAATGCATATATCAAATATCTCAATGTGCTTCTTTAAAATAATAATTTGATTCAAGTAAACAAGTTCACAAAGAATACTTAATGATTACATCATATTTGAGTATTGTGTGGGTTTGTTCACATGATAGACTCTTGAGAAGCACAGATCTAATTGAAACAAGCAAAGTGTCTGCAGCCAGTGCAGACGCCCATGTCAGGAAACACTTTAGTTTTATGATCAATAACTCCAACAAGCTTTCAGACTTTGTGAAGCCGCAGACAGACTGGAATTTTTCTCTCAAAACGAACCGAATTTGATCATTTCCCAACATCCAAGGTTCTGCTGTGTACCAAAAAAGGGTATTTTTTCATGTGTTTACAACACAATCTGTGAATGACACACAGTGACACTTTGTAACAAGCAGAACGCTGTAAATGGTCTTTATTTAGCATTTAACTAACAAGATGGTTGTTGATTCTTTATTTATGCTTTTGAGAGACAAAACTGTCCCAATTCTTTATTCAGATCCTGAAGACAAATCTACATCCAGCATGTTTTGACTGTGAGGAAGGTGCAGGAATAAACCAAACACAACATACCAGTAATGTCCTTCAGTATCCTCCTGTGTCATGATAACAACCCCTTAAAAACACTTTAGGCCTTAAAGACCAACTCTAATGAAAATTGGGATTTTAGTGGTGTTAGCATGTTCTTTTAGCATCTTTCTCACGATAAAGGACACAAAAAGATGTTAGATTAAGGCTCAATCCAAATACTTCCCCTACAGCTTCTCCCTGCCCCTACATTTAGCCCTCCAATCAGAGCGGCCTGTGTTCTCACACTGATTCAAGACATATTCAGCCGGCTGCGAAAACCATTTGACGTGCCGTTCTAATGGCTATCCAGACATTTACAATTCGATCAATAGCACCAGCCTCACTACACAGCCACAACAAGTGGTAAGTTTACGGTCCATGACTAGCTTGCTAGACGGTACGGTAGCCGACCCTTCCTCTCTGCACCTCACCTCAAACTTTTCGGTTTTTCTCTGTTTTTATCTGTTTTTATTCACACCAGAGGTGGCCTGGTGTTCTGTTTATTTTTAAAAAATTTTTTTTACTCCCTTGAAAAGAGTTTTTTGACAAACACTTTTTTAACCCACCATTCTGTAACAAACACTTTTTTGATCGTCTTGCTTCCTTTTTTTCCATAAGTTAATATAGTATTTTTTTTCATCTCCTCACCTCCTTTTCCTCTCCTTCTCTTTTACACACACTTGGAATTCTCCTTCTTTTTTTTTTTTTTAGGAAGTTCCCAGACGATGGAATGCATCAGGCTGTCCCACAGGCTGCTTGCTACTGCTGAGTGTTTTTGCTGCAGAGGTCTCTGGGCTCTATGGGAATCTGAGGGATGCAAACAAAGGGGCAGAACTGGGCTGCGGTGTTCCCACCGAGTGACATACCCCGGTGTGGGTTAGGGTCAACGGAGGCCGGAGTTTGGGGAATGGCTGTTTTCAGCTTTTAATTGCAAAGCAAAGACGGTAAAGGGAAGGGAACACAACAAAGTCATATGTTTTCCATTAGCATGACTGAAATAAGACGAGCAGTTGTGCCTTACTATGAAAAAGGAATTTTTTGTTGTTTACATATGCTTTATCCCATTTTAAGTAATTATTTCTGTCAGTTTAGGTATGCAACAACTTTGGATTTTATAATTTAGAAGAAATGGAAGAAAAAAATAGCATTTTTAGAAAAAAAATAAATTTTTGACACATTTCTGACCGTTTTTATTGTTTGATCCAGCCAAAATGTAAACCACTTATTAAGAAAAGTTAGATATACTTTGCACAAAAAGACCTTGTAAACATACAAATCCAACCGAAGCCTATTGCAGGTAACTTGTGTAATACATCTAAATATAAAAACAGAGCATAAATATATAAGACCGATACACACATTTCAGTTTTCCATTGCTAAAACTCTCAAATGTGAGAAAAAATGGTTTGTATATGAAGTGTTTATTATTATTTTTTTTAGCATAATTCTAATGTAACATTTTTGCAACACATTTGTATTTAAAATTTTCTAAAATATACTTTCAATTTCGATTGCTTTGAGTCTCTGGGGATTCCTAAAACCATTATTTTTTCAATAAATAAGTCTTGATCCCAAATGATTTTTAATCACAACTGGTCATTGCTCAGCCCTACCACCATCTTGAATTATGTTGCTGTATCAGCAGTCTATTTATTTCTTCTGTGAAATAAATGAAGTGTGAAATTACTGGGGCAGTTATGCAAAAGTGCTGACCGTGTTCAAAGAGAAAATGGGCCGTGACCCCTTGGGCTTAAAACTTACTTAGCTTGTTCAAACATCAAAGGAATATTTGCTTAAGGCGTTGTCAGAAAACAGGAAAACTTGCAGCGGAGTCCCTGGCTGTTGCTTTGCCACACGCTTGTAGTGGACCCCAAACCAATTAGACCTTTATTGAGTGTCAGAGTGAAAGGAGGGCTATTCACCCGAGCCTCTTTCACCCTGTTAGTCAGAGACAAGCATGCTTTGTGGACTGACTGATCTGGAGGCATTTCGACCATTTGACCCATTTACAGCAGACAAGGCTGGGTGACAAGGCTGGCCCAATTTGTTTTCAAGGACTCATGTGCAGCTCACGTTTCTCTGATAAACAGGAGGAACGTATTCTGCTGCAAAAATACTCAGGAAAGTTGTTTTGCATCAATATGGTGGCTTTTTATTTTTGTTTGATCTGTTTTCTGACTGTCCCACTGCTAATGTTAGGAGTTGTCATTTTAATCAAATATAACTTTGGTTTATTGTGAAAACCTAAAAAAGAAACAACTTCATGAAATTGAAAGTAACTCCAGACTTCCTACTTTTTCAAAAAAAAAGTAAACACAAAAGTTTTCAACTCAGAAAATATGAACAGTTGGTATAAACTGGTATCTTATTCAAAAGTTCAAAATGTTAAAAACTTTATATATCATTGCCAAACAATGTTTCTAACCATATCAAACTAAACAACAAGCACTCCTGTTGACAAAAATAAGGAAATTTTGTGGTTTTATTAATAAGAATGATGAATTGTTGGTATTCCATTGCAACAGTAATGTATTACTTCTTTATTTTGCATCCTCATGTTTCCACTTCCCTCAGATGCTTGCATGTGTTTGCAGGTGGTTCCACGGGGCTCATGAAGGGGATTTCCAAACAAGCTCCTCCAAAAAACGTCATTTTAGAGTGTTTTCAGACTGGCCAAATCAGTTGTCCTGGACCAAGTTCGATTAATTTGGTCTTGATCCAATCCTGAACCTTGCATTTATTTGGTCTGTATTCAAATTGCCTTTCCACCAAACATTTCTGTTTCAAACCAAAGCTTGAAAACAAAACCATGTGACTAAAGATCTCTTCACTTATTAAGGTCAGGCATTACGAGGGCGGGGAGGGCAATGAGGAAAAGGGTAATAGAATTCTTTAGCTTTGTAATCCTTACTGGGAAAGATCACTTATTCTAACTTTATACTTTGCTGACCAATTTTGAATGTCTGTATCAATGTCATTTTAACACTTTTTACTGCTATTTTGGTATGACAGTGACATGCAGCAAAGCACTTACTGAGGAGACAACAACTATAAAGGTATACTGATAATTGTTTACGACGTATAGATTGGCAGAAGAACTGTGATCAAATCACATCTATCACGATCTAAGTAGCATTCATCAGACCAAATTTCAATTAGTTCCTGGATCTCATCATTGCTTGACCTTTGTCCGCAGCTCATCGGTTGCTATGTTCCTGCTGTGTTTACACCCCTAATGTTTTGGTCCAGTTGTTCCGCTCTGAGCATGGAGCGTATTCAGACTGATAAAAACTCAGACTGATTGGAAACAACCAGAAAAGATGAGTCTGAGAGCAGTTCCTGGACCTGTTCCCTATTATTGGGGGAAACAAACTCTGGAACCAAATGTGTCCAGCCTAAATACACTCTTAGTTAGAGATGACTTTATATATTGATAATCTATAACTGAAATGAGAGGTGTAGGTGTTTGTCCGTTTATTTGACATCAGAGGTTTAGCACCACTGATGACATGGTTTCTCCTACCGTAACTCTCCAACTATTCACACAATTAACAACTTCCATCCAGTGGGTTCTGACATGGAGAAATGCAGCCTTGCGTTGATATGCAACACATTACAGTAGTGACCTGCTTACAGAAGATAAATCAACTGGTTCTGTCATGGAGAAAAGCGACGTTATGCAATACTTTATGAAATAAATTAATTGTAAAGTGTTGTATATGTGTTCAAAGCTGATACGAAAAGCGTTTTTTCTCTGTGTCAGAATCAGCCGATTCATGTTGATTGAATAAACGGTCAAAGACCTATGATTGTCACAGAGCATGTGTTATTTTGGCGTGGCTGGCGACATCTTCTGTGTTACAATTTGAGTATAGGTGAATAAGT
This sequence comes from Oryzias javanicus, assembly GCA_003999625.1. Lineage (NCBI taxonomy): Eukaryota > Metazoa > Chordata > Actinopteri > Beloniformes > Adrianichthyidae > Oryzias > Oryzias javanicus. The sequence continues at coordinate 15,548,235 of CM012440.1, forward strand.
GCGAAGAACCAAATTTCCCAACCATTTGCATTAGTGTTAAAGCAAACAGAAGTAAATTAAAAAAATGATGAACCAATATAATGACATAGATAAGCTTCAAATATCCTTCAGCCACAAAAGTGTATTATTGCATGCTTGAGCTTTCATTGGATGTCTGACATCTAGTGGTTACTGAATAACTTTTGGAATGTTCTTAGGCAGCAGAAAAATACATTTTCTGTCAAAAAACTCTTTTCAAATAAGTTTTTTCTGCATTTGGAAAAGTTGGTGCAAAAATGCTCTAAGGACAAATTAATAAAATAAATACATTGATAAGATTGCCCACCCCTTCCATGTTAAATTTGATGTTTTGTTTGACAAAAAATAGAAAAACAATCTTTTTTTAAGCGCTAAGATGGAAATTGAAATTCTCAGATAAAAAACATTTTTAGACTTAGTAGATTGGGTTGTGGACATTAAACACATGCTGAAAAACTTACGAAAAAAAAAGTATCATGCATGTTTTCATAATTTCTGCTCTTCGACAGTAAAAGGCCCCAGAGGTCCACAGACAGCACAGTTTTATGGCCTCCCAAAAAATCCAACAGAAGCACAAATTATTTGACCATAAACATGCTGTTGACTATTTTCTGTCACCTGCAAAACTCTTAAGTGTAATTTGGGATTCAGATAATATCAACGAGAACTAGGATCTGACATGTTGACCATTTGACTATTAAAGATGACCAGAAACAACCAGATTCTTAACTATCAAAAAGGCTGATTTTCTTTATACAATCTCACTTGAAGTTCACGGTTCCTCTGACACAATCTGATCTTTTTCACAGATTTTTGGGTTTTCTGAGCCAACAGGAATGCAAATCACTGCTTTCAGCCCTGCAGCATGAATTAATTCCAGCCACAAACACATACACACGTAAATGTGACGTCTTCAGTTTTCTATCTGTTCAACTTATTGGATCACTAATAGTAAAGAATAATTTGGGGATCTGTGAATAATCTGTGAATTTTTTTTCTCCTTCTCATGAAAGGTCTGATGAAAAAGAAAAATTCTCAATCCATTTTTTATTGATCCCTGCTTGAATTGCATTTATTGATGGAGAATTATCAAGTGGATGCTTTTGTTCAGTTCTTCAGCAATCAATTTGCAGCTATACTGGACACTGGAGCACCACTGAAAACTAACCAAGGCCAAACTGGCAGGAAAAAAGAGCATGACAAAACCAAAACATAGAACCATGACAACTATATAGTTTTTTTTTTTTTTTTTTGTCAAAGGTAGCAGCTCACTTTGTCATCATGCCCTTCTGGCAAATAAAATTGATACTAATGATAAAACACAAACATTCATGAACAACATCTCAATCCACACTTGTTGCACTTTCCTGCCATCTTGTGGATTCTCAAAACACGTGCATGAGGGATCTTCCATATGTCTGTTAAACTGTTCCAGCTGTCAGCATAATTTTGGCAGGGGTTACATTAAAAACAAAGAATAGAGATAAAGCACAATGTGAATATAGTTTTATTACAGTGTGGGTGATCTGTATGAGCTTATTATAGGGCGAGCCTAATTTAATTAAAAACACAAAGGAAAAACTAAAAAACTTGTGTATTTTAATGGAGTGTATCTAATAAACAAATAGTACAAATAAAATGTTTAAAACAACAAAAATTAACTACAGAATACACCTCATTATTGGATCATGTCACATACTGTTGGTGTGGGACTTGAAGTACTGGAGACAAGAAACTTTGAATTTTTAAATTCAGCTAAAAGTGTAATAAAAGGAGGAAATAATGTATTGTGATTTATCAGATGACAGGACAAGGAGGGAAAAAAGACATTTAAACACTGAGGACAATTAACCTTAATAAAGGCAACTGTGGGTAATTAGCTGATTTGACCTGATGAGTAAAAAAAATGAAACCTGAAAACAAAACCTAGAAAAAAAACAATAAAACAGTAATTATTACATCTCAATGTATTTGAATAAAAATAAAAAACTTTTTTTCCAAATAGTTCTTGTCCCGTCAATTCTCAAATTGATTTTCCAAATAATTTGGGATGATTAAGACTTTAATGGCAAAACTGAGAAGTGAGTTTAGATTGTGTCAACTCAGCAGTAATTTTAACTAGAAAACTCCAAGTTTGGCAATTTTCTTCAATTTTGTTCTTGCAAATGAACAAAACGGAAGCTAGACAAACACCAGTCAAATGTTTTAATGCAGGAAGATTTGCTAAAAAAAAAAAAAAAAAACTCTGTACATGGCATCTTCCCTGTCATTTGAATTTAAACTCTTAATTGTTTTTGCTTTTACTCATTCATAACTTTGTAAGGACTAGAGGCACAAATTGTCAACATTTCCTATAACGTGGCATCTTTTTATGCTTGATGTGATTAGTTTTCTTTTTTGTGTTGTCCCTTCTTTTAGATAAACTCTTAAAGCAAAGCATGTGTTTGAATTTGTATTCTCTGAATTAAAAAAAAAAAAAAACTGTAATATTTAAGTTTGTTTGATGATTTGGAAAAACATTTGAGTTTGACCACAGAAAATATGATCTTGTAGGAGTGTATTGTCAGATGTGGTTAGAGTAGGGATTAAAGTTAGGCTAAGGAACTAATAACTGCATAAAGCCAAATATAGACAAGCCCAAAAACAGACAAAAGTTCCTTGCTCCTCTGAGAGAACCTTGAAGAATTCACGAACAAAGTCTTTCCAGAGAGTGCTGGGTCTCCTCCAGGATCTCCGCTCAGGAACAGGCCCATGATGCCTCCCCAGGGAGGCGGACCAGATGCCCTAGTCCCCCTAACTCTCATAATGAGGAGCAGCGCCTGTATGTTGAGCTCTCTGTGTTCCATCATCCTAAATGAATCTTGGTTTCATCTAATCACATCTTACGAGAGTTTGTGGAACACAATATCTTGTGGGTCATTGTCCCACAAGATATTAGTGGTGCTCCATGGGGAAGAAAAAGCAGCACACGAACAAACAGCGGCTCTGCTTAAGGAGGAATGTTTATTTTATGACATGTAAACCAAGTTCCAGCTCGGAGGTTGCACTGATAAATCAGATATTGCATGAATTGCATCTATTCCACAAAACATTCCCAATAAATACCAAATAAACATAGACACATTTACATAGAGAACAACAATTTTTATTTATTTATGTATTTTTTTTAAATTGCTTTACTTTTGTTCCTCTTCAAAAAACTAAACATTTGTTTATCTTCACTCAAGAAATCAGCTGCTGTTTTCATTTCAAGCGTTTACAAAAATATCACATTTTCGTACATTACAAGACACGTTTTAAAAACATAAAATAAGCAGTTTTAGCTTTAGTCAGCGTAACCTTCAAATGCACTTACTGCCATAAATCTTTGCTTTCAAAATCACCTTTTTCTTTTGATTTCAAATAACATATTTTTTTCCATTTGTGATTTGTGTACAAAGAAGTGTTTCTTTATTCTATTTGAAGCTTTTTAATCTCCTATCCAAATACATAGAATGATTCATTTTTATTCAAACAATCAAAGAAGGATGTTATCTTTTTGGTCAAGCTTTTCTATATTTAGTTTTTTGCAAGCTTATATTTCTCTGGAGGATTTTTGTTTCCGGGAATTTGTAGATGTGAGCCTCCCTCTCTATTTAACGCACACGGAAGACCCGCCTCCTCATCCTTTTTAGCTCTTTTTTCACATAGTGAAGGATGAAGCCACGGAACACAATAGCAGCACTGATGGATCTGTAGTCATTCCACAGTTTTTGTTTTTTTTTTCACATTTTTGTAGCTCTGCACTGCACAATATCAAAGTGAAATGCTTTTTTTCTTGTGAAGGCCAAGACTTGACACCTCACAAGTCCACACCTTTATAGCTGGAGCTCTCCTGTTTGATGTAGCAGCTGGCTCCTGTAAGCAGTTCTGTACTGAGGCATGTACTGCGAGGACAAGTCACAAATCAACGGCACAAAAAAGTCTTTTCCGTTCAGACTGGCGTCTTTACCGGGCTCCTCTTTTCGTTTTTCCTCCTTCTCCTCTTCCTCTCTTTGCTCTTCTTCTTCACTCTCCTCCTCTTCTGCCGGATAACCTATCTGTAGGTAGCAAAGGGGCTGTTCCCGCCTCTGCTCTGTGACGCCCTCGTGCTCGGACATCTCTGAGAGTTCCCCTTCTGAGGCGTAGGAGCAGGAGCGCCTCTGGTCATCCGTCTCTGCACTGTGACAGCTGTCCAGCTCCCAAAGGCCAGTGGGGGAGGACTCTGACATTTCTGAGTTGTTTGCAGAAAAGTTGCCCTCATCGCTGGAGTTGCTGCAGTCGTTGATGTTCTCAGACTGGTTTTCCTGCTTCAGATAAGGGAGGAGCAATTTGGCATATCTCACTGAAGGCGAGGCGGAGCGATCAACAATGCCTGACGCTTCAGGATCAACCGGATTTGGTTGATCTAAACTTTGACTTGAAGGAGCTGAAGCGTCCAAACGAGGAGCAAAGCAGGCAGATGAAGAAGTGACGGAGTCATGACTCAGAGACATTAGCTGGGATTCCATAAACGCCTTTGACTCCATTTTCTCTGCAATGATCACTTTGGAGATGATGTTGTCAGAGGGGAGCAGGAGACACGTCTGCAGACCTTCTGCAGGTTGGAAAAGGTCAAAGGTGTCCACCTGGAGGGAGGAAAAAAGTCTCATTAGGTTTGCCTTGACTAAAAACTTTGTAAACTTGATGGTTAAATTAGAATAGGTAGTTCCTGTAATGATATAAGTAGATATTCAAATCATAGTTAAAATAAGGGATTTGTGACAAGCAAAATTATTTTAAAAAGGCAAATAAGGTCAGTCCTTTGTGTCTAATTTTGCAGAATACCTTTTGGAAGTCTAGTCCTTTGGCCCATGAGCACTTCTTTGGGTTGGGAACATGTTTCCAAACCAGATTTTTTTTTATTCTGGAAAACAAAGACAGCATTTTTCAAAATGAACAAACCACTAAAATCCCATTTCTATTTTCCACGATTCTCCCTTAAGACTGAGATTGTAAACATATCAGATTAAAGTAGGAATAAATTATCTAACTTAATCCTATTACAATCCTCTCCATGGTTTTTCATTTACATCTAATCTTGGAAAATCAAAATCCAAGGATGTGACTAAAAAGAAAGTAACATTAACCCCTTTGCTGCCTTGAGATTGCACAGGAACAACCTCCTCTTAGCAAAACATAGAATTCAATTACACCCTGGTAACCTGTTAAATGTCAAACCCTTCGTTTGCCGTTGTTAATGTCTGTGAGTGCTGATTAGTCTGAACCTTGCAAATTGCAGTCATTCATCAATGCTTACAGGTGTCTGCCTGGAAAATTAATCTGCTTTACACAACGGCCTGGTATTAGCAAATTAAAAAAGATGATGAATTTGCAGGTCGAGCAAATCCAAGAGTTGTTCTTACTGGTTTTGTGTGAGAACCAGAGTGAAGAGCAGGACGATGCAGAGAAAAGAGACGGACATCAGGATCATGTAGGCTGCAGGGTTTTTTTTAGCAGCTGTAACACAGACATAAAAAACAAAAAGTTTTTATTGAACTGTGGTTTAATTCCAAAAAAAAACAAAAAACCATTTAAAAAAACTTGGCATACCTATAATGTACATGGGCTCCCCCTCCATGTCAGCAAACACGGGGTACAGGTGGAAGCCATAGTCTTCAGAGGGAGAAAAGTTCCCTGAAATACAGCAGAGAAGGTCCAATTTAACTGAGATCCCCTGTAGCTGAACTAAGAAATAATTAAAGTTCTTTTAAAAATAGAAAAAGCCTATTGTACCTTTAATATATACAGCTTGATTGCTGTAAGGCAGTCTGACCCACTTAAGTCCACTCAGGTCAGAGGACTCCGACCACTGGACCACCATGAACAGAGGCACAAAGCTGTCATCCAACAGGCTCCAAGACAGAGACGCATGTGTGCTATTCAACATCATTGCATGGACGGAATGCACAGATTTACCTGCAAAACAGAACATGTTGTCATAAATTAGTATTTCATTATTTTCACCTGCCTTTGCTCTTGTTAGCATAACCGGCTGTAGAAATAATGACCATAGATAAAGCCACGAGAGCAGAACTTCCTGCTTCTGCCTTGAATTTTTAACAGGGATGCTGATGTTCCCAATTAGAAATAATGGAGCTGTTGGGTAATTGCAACACAACAGTACATCGATGCGTATTTGTTATGTGTCTGCTAAAGACACATAAATGACAAACAGCACTCTCTGGAAAAACAAATAACAAAAAAAACTCAGTTTCTAAATCATCACTCTCAGAATAATGCAAATCATGAATTTAGTGTCATTTAATGTCAGTACAGTTATTATTGTAGCTCCCTATCTCTCCTCAGTTTTGAAAAAAGACTTCATGGAAATGCTTAGTGTCTCCAGTGTCAGATGTTTTTTGGATATTCTCCGGACATTCGAGGAACAACACGAAAGAGTGATTGGTGTTATGATTAGTGCAGAATATGAATTTAGTCTGATCTTCTTCTGAGACGGATAAAAACAAATTTTGCAGCCAAATGTTTCAATCGTCTTTAATGAACTATCTGTTTCCAGGATTCTAAAGAAGTTTAAGACGCCCTCCCATGAGAATGGTGTTTTCTGTGTTTTTAACTTGTCAATGTGGCTTTTTTTTCCCACTATGGACGACATACATAAAAATAACAAAAAATGTACCGTAATTCCCTATTCCAATCATTGTGAATCAAGAGCAAATTCCTGCTAGAAAAAGCTTGTGGGTGAAGTATGGTGAAGTAGAATCTTCTATGGCTTCTCCCGGCTCCACTCCATTCTGATGCATCCAAGTGCAGACGAACAGATCTGTGTGCATTTTACTCAAAACTGTACAGCTGGGTAACTCCAATATTTTTTTTTTTTTTTGCACCCGTAATGTTAGGTTGGAGTTTTGAGGCACTATAAGCTAGTGGGAGAGGGTGTAAACAGATGGATGATGGGAAGCAGGGATGAGCTTACTCTGCGCCAACGGTCCCGCCCACAACTTAGAGGTCAATTTGTATTGTCCGACTGCCGCTCTGCAGAAACTATGTTCTGGAAAGCACCTTTTTTTTTTTGCCTAAAAGCGGATTAACCATACTTGAAAGACCATTAGGAATGCTTCTACAACAGATTTAGAAGACTTTAACATGCAGCAAATGTTGCAAAATAAACTTAAACTGTTGTGTTTGTAGGGCTGCTATAATGCAGAAAACATGACCTTGTAGGGGGAGGCTTTGAAATCCAAGTGACTAAATCAAATTTCCTGTTTAATTGTTTAACTTCCTTAGATCCCTTCGCACTCACGTCTTGGCGTTTTCTCCAGCGTCATCTTCATGTTGTGGGTGGAGTTTCCTAGACTGTTGTAGGCTTCCACAGTAACAGTCTGAGGCTCCTGGTTCCAGTCAAAGCTGTAGGAGGAGCCCAGGCTGATGCGTTTCCTCAACACAGATCCACTTGAGGCCTGATGCTGGACAATGAAGCCATCCACGCAGTAGGAGTTCCATGTAAGCGGGAAGTGCTGTCAAACAAACCCAAGCAATTCAAACACTGTTTCAAATTAAAAAAGGATGAATCTCTATTATTTTTGATCAAGTTTTGCTTTTTTACCTCAAAAAGCAAAGTGATGTTGGACTTGTTTATGTGATGATTATCTTGACGGATTCTCCAGAAATCCGGACCCTGTACTGGCGCTGAGGAGAAGACAGATCACCAAATGTTAGAGCAGTAGCAGGTTTTCCTCACTGCGGTTTTAAATGTGTGTAAAAGAGTCACAAATTCTAATTCAAATTGATAGATTCTTTTGGATTCAACATGCGTGAAGTTCTGTGTTGTATTAAGCTACGATCACACTGCTCTCAGCAGTGTGCGTTCAAACAACCTCTTCCGATGAAAAGTCTATGTAAACACACATAAATGCACATTTTAGACTTATATGTTCAGAACTCTCACGTTCATGCAAAGTTAAGCAAGTTTCTACAACCTTTTTCAGGTTCTAAGTCTAAAACGAGCGGCCTTTAAACACACAGTAGTAGGGCCAGGCAATATGGATTTTTTCACATCTCTATATAGTTTTTTTTCATATCAGGCGATAATATTAATATAGATTTAACACAAATAACTACACTTGTCAAAGTTTGAAAGCTCTGTGGCTCAACAGAAATGAAATCAGCAGGTTGTTTAGATTTAAATAATTATTTCCTCTCATACGTTCAGCAAAACAACATAAAAGATGCAATGAAAATCATGCAACAGTTTTTAAAAGACTAAGAAAAGGTTTATTCATATACATATATATAAACCTGAATCTATTATTGTCAAGTATAAATATTTGATATTTAGTCCTGAACCGGATTTTGATAATTCATGAAGAAAATGGTATGGTCGAGACGGATTATGTAAGTTCAAATCCCTCCACTCCCTTTCAAGCGATCTATTTGTAGTTCATCATGTGACATGTTATTTCATGTATTATTCTTGATTGCTTGAAATAAACTATTTCATTCATTCATTCATTCATTCATATATATATATATATATATGTATATACATACATACACACATATACATATATATATATGGCTATAGCAGACATCTATAATAAACCCTCGACCTTAGCCTTTTTATCACAACATAACAGCGTTTCGACGTTACAGGACTAAACCAAACAGCGCTTTGGAGACGCGGTTTTGAACACACTAGAGAGGCGTTTTGGACACACGGTTTTTACTTAAAAAAAAGCTTTAATGGGGTGCGTTTGGTAGTGCGATATGTATTGTGATGCTAACTCACGATACGATACACATCACAATATATCCCGAGACTTTGCTGGAACAATTTTTCACTTTTCAATACCCATCCCAAGCAAAATCAAAGTAGTACATCTCTCATAACAACAATAACCATGAGGCTGACTGAACATTTAACACAAGCTATGCTGCCAACTAGCAGTTGGGGGTTTAGGTTGTGATATATCGTCAAATCTATTTTTCTCTACCCCCCTATTCTTTGCGCTTATACTTTTCACTTGCCGTACCACACGATCAAGGACAAATGTCCGGTGTGTACATAGCTCTAAAGGTCAGATCAAAAGTAAAGCTACTCCACCTCTGCTGTTGTTCGGCGTGGAGTAGATGATGTCACTCCATTTGCTCCAGTAGCTGTTTTCTGCGATGTGCTTGCAGCGCACCTGAACGACGTACACACGGCACATCTCTGGTACCTCAACTGTGATGGGGGGAGGATGTTTGGTCCCCTGGATCTGTGGAAAAAACACTTGCACAATTGGGTTACTGACACTAAAGCACTAAAGACTGCTTTTGTTCTAGCTCAAGCTTGATTTAACTCTAAGACTAAAGAAAGAGCTCTCTCTTATTTTAAATTATTACTTTCTATTTCTAAACTTTTTTCTTTGGAGGACAGCGTGTTTCTTGCTAGCTCACCTTCCACTCCTCCTTCACAGTGGACAGTATGTGGTACTGCAACTCATACTGGAGCCCATCCGTCGGTAGAGACGGAGGCTCCCATGTGACGCTGAGGACCCCGCTCTTCAGGGTCACTGCCTTCACATTAGTGGGTGGGTAAGGTTTTACTGCCGGAGAGAGGGTTAACAGTAAAGGACAACTTGCCCCAACAAATGCCTGAAGTTAAGATGCGCTCAGTGTGCATGGCTCACCATTTTCTTTAGACGACAGGTAGATGGGTTTGGAGCGGACAGAGCCTGATTCAGGTGGCAATTCCAGCCACAGTTTGTAGCAGCCGACGCGCAGCGGATGAAAGGTGCAGGATCGCGGCTTGATGGAGTCACAAGCTTCTTTGATTTTCCCTACATTTTCACCAGCTTCTTCCTTCTGCTTCATACTATCACAGGACATGTGGGTCCACCTGTAGATAAATATTCCCAACTAAACGGCGTGCTTACAATTATTCACACATGCAAACCAAAAAAAGAACTGAAAACACCAGGCTTAATTATTTATGTGTTGTTTTAGCAGTGCTGACCCGCTTCTAAAAACACAATTTTTTTTAACTTCATTTCAACATTTTGCTGATTCTCCTTCTACCTTTGAATGACATCAAAAGCTGTGAGAACAAGTTTAAGATCGTTTTGCTCGACTGAAACTAATTTTTTTTTTTTTTTTTTAAGATGTGCCAGGATTTTCCTGGAAGGCCTTAAGCTTCACCAAAAACAAAATGTCAGCTTTTAGCAAATTAAAACAGACTCAGCTTTGAATTTAAAATGATCCCTTCACAAATACAAAACAACTAACAGCAAGGATTTATCATCTTAGACACATGTTTAAAGTAAATTTTATCATCAAAAAGTAAATAAACTGGCAAAAAACACTAAATTTCCATTCTTTAAAGCACATATCAAGGTCAAGGCGATTGAATTTGACCCTACCTTAAAAATATATATATATTTTTTAATTCTTAAGTTGAAAAGATAATAGCTGCTGTAAAACTGGATGTGGGCAAATTATGATTTTCCATATAAATCCTACAATCTCATCAAAATGCAGCTTTATCAACCAGGAACAACTTACCAAAAGTTTTTTTTAACTTTTTTTTGTATGTTAAATTTGTTTTCATTTGTTAACTTTTCCAACTAAAAACTTTAAAAAGGAAAAATACAAAATTCACCAAAACTCTTTTCCCATCGATTCATTATCTTAGCCCCTCTAAATCCTTTTCTGTTGCTGTTGTGGGGCAAAAGCGGGGTACACCTGTACACTCTGTCGCAGAGCCACACACTCATGGTCACACCTAAGGATTATTTAGAGTACTCAGTCAACCTTTGAAGCATGTTTTAGGACAGAAAGTCCATTGATCCCCTTAGTTCATTTTTATCTTTATATTTAGGAAAAAACTACGTAAAATGCTTTTTAAAAATGAAAGTAGATTTAGTTAGTTGTTAAGCAACAGATATGTTCAAGTTAGAACATTACATCACTGTTTGCTCTGTTTTATCACTTGTTTCCCATCATCCTCCCTGCTTAACTTTGATGGTTCGTTGACTTAATTTTTTGATGAGGCTGGCTGACATCGACTTCACCTCTCAGAGAAACTTCCCCCTGTCTAAGTGCATTTCCAGACAGAAGCGTGTCACACTTCCTGTTTAGTTCTCAGATTTTTACACTGTGTTTAGACATCATGTTCTGCACAGGGATGGAAAAAGTTGTTGCTTTACTTGTGTTGAAGATTGAAGGATAACCATTGTGTGCTGTTCCAGCTACACTCCATAGTGTCCATATCGCCGTTGATTTCACATCTTATATTAAGGGAAGCCCCTGAAACGCAGACAGAGAGAACTCATTGTTCATCATTCCCTCCTTTCCTGCTTTTGTTCTCTGCATAAATCACCAAGCTTATCTACTATACTGGTAACAAATTCCTAAAAACAGATTGTCTCAGGTTTCAAATATAGATGTACTTCAAAACTTTTCATTTGTATTTTTTTACAACCACCTTCTATGGAGATCTGGCTGTATGGGATGGCTTCCTCCTTTGTGCACGTCAACAGATCATACATGTGACTCTCTGAAGCACGCATCGTGATCTTGCTGACCTGGTTTTTTCAAAAAAATAAAAAAAATATTTAGGATTTTTTCATGACTAGAATTCTTTTTATAGCTGGAGTGAGCGTCCTCACTCTTTCGTTGACTGGGTGGTACATGCTGCTTTGTAGCGGCTGATGGAAGTTGAGCTTCCAGACGGCCTCGCCGGCGTTCATGCTGCGATTGTTGAACACACAATACACCGTCACGTTCTTCCCCGCTTGCGCCACCATCTTTTCAGGGATGTACGTCACAACTGCAGAGGAAAAACAACCAAAGAATGTTTTTTGTTAAGTTTTTGTTTTTGTTTGTGACAAGAATCTGTCATTTTGTTTTGTGATAAGAAAAGAACACAAAAGAAGATTATAAAAGGGAGCAAGCACATGAGTCACACCTATTCTTTTCAAGTTTCCTTGAAAGTATCCTTTTTCAAGTTTTTCTTTGCAGTGTCCTTAGAAATGTAAAGACCTTTGCTCTTCTACTTCTGTTGACTCATACATCAGAAAAAAGTGTCAAAAGTCAGAAGTTTTCCAGTTTTTCTCATCCTTTTTCTCACCTTAACTCTTCAACTTTCCTCCTCTGTTGACTTAACTTCAAACAACTTCAAACCTTATAATAATGTGTTTATTTAAGATAATGAAAGCTGTGGGTGTTAGTTGAGCCTCAACCTTGGGAGCAACCAAGCCTAGATCATTTTTGATAAACAAAACAAAGACTTTTGCAAGAATCTTAGTTAATCTTTAGTATATTTTGTTCTCTTTTAATAAAATTGAACAAGAGTTTTACAAACTTTACTGAGTATTTTTTATTCATTTTCTGCAAGCTGAGGTAAGTATATTCCTTGCCTGCATAAAATAGGAATATTTAAATGTACTTTTAATCTCTCCGAGTATCTTTGTGTCATTAAGTTTTAAAGAAAGATCATTTTTTGTCACTAAACATCTTTTTTTTATCAGTTTGTCAATCTAAATTACAAAAGTTGTTACAAGTTCAATTTAGTTTTCCGCAGTAAGAACTGAGGCTTTTATTTATTTATTTTTTGTAATAAAAATGTTGCGGTTCGGTTCTAAGCTTTGAGTATAGAGTAGAGCAGGCATGTCAAAAGTCTGGCCCGTGGGCCAAATTATGGCTCACATTCAGATTTCCACTGGCCCACAGGCTTCTGTCATAAGGTCAATGATATGCAGCCCCAGAATTTTCTAAATGCTGAATGCATGATTTCTTGATCGTGGTTGGTTTACTCTATCAAAATAGTTCAAAGAATGTCAAACTCATCTCACTAAATCTGGCCTCTTTGCAGAGAGTTTGGAGGTTTATCACCCAAACAAGACCATCCAAAATTTCAGTAATTAAATGTGAAAAACTAGTGAATAATCTCTCTGAGTTCTATAGAAGGAAGGCAGTGGTTCTTACTGTACAGGTAAAATTTGTAAGGTGCACTCCATTCACTCCACAGAGGAGGCTCATTCAGGCTGGAGCGGCGAACCTGGACTGTGTACTCCTGGTCAGGCTGCAGATCCAGAGACAGCCGAGGCTCTCTGGTGATGGAAACCACCTGCGCACAAAAAGAGGGATGAGGTGAGCGGCTATGTTTACAAAACCAGCTCGACTGTTAAAGGTGAGTTTTACCGTACCTGCCAGGCTAAGTCATTTTTGGTAGAATAGCGAACCTCGTATCTCAGCTGAGCTCCACCAAAGTGTGGTGGACTTTCCCACTGGACAATCAGCTCTGGCTCTATGGTCTGATAGTGGGTGAGGTTGACTGGAGGACTTGGTTTCACTGAGAGAAAAAATATAATATTAAACTTCCTGATAGAGTCAGTGCATCTGAGAGAAAAATCTCAAGATTCTAGTACAATGTTTACTCTTTCATTAACAAGAACTTCCATTTGTGTAATTCCTAATACTATGAATAAGACCACAGTCACATTTCCCAAAATCCACAGCGCAGCTACAGAAATGCAAGGTTTTCCGCAAATTCAACAGGTGGCCAGGAGGCGGTACGGAAGTTTAAAGAAAAAGTTAAAAATTTATGGAAATCTTGAAGACGAATGCTGCAACGTTGCTCGCTGGCAAATGTACTTGTGACCATAGAATAAAATAAAAATTATGCAAACTTGGATATTTCAGTTTCATAAAGCTTTATGCTTTTCTGTGTCACATTAAAAGAACATTCGGTGTCAAGATTTTAATTCCTGCTTAAGTCAAAGTTGTCATTAATTAACCAGTTTTCAACAAAAACTCATGTTCTTCTCTCAATTACGTTGACTTTAATTAAAAGACTGTAAATGTTAGTTTTGAAATATTTATTGATAATAGCAGAAAAATAAGTTAACCTAATTTGGGTTTTTACAGTTTAAAACACTAAAAAATGATTCTTGTGTAACACGGAGCATTACTTCTAGTGAGTACAGATTAATATCTGCTAAAGATTTTTAATCCACCCGTATTGTAAAATCCTTATGTGGCATGTAATCACATAAGTAAAGCAAATGAACCCAAAACTGTTTTGATCTGCAGTGGTTTAAAAAAATAGGGCAATTTCTGTATGATTTCTGAACAAAAATGACCATATATTACTGAATAAAGACTAGAAATAAATTAAAAGACTGGTGTAAGAACTTAAACACTGTAGTCACAGAGCATCAAAGATCTGTAAGATCAAAGAAAACAACTGCAGTGAGTAGAATGTGGACACCACTCCCCTGTTTTTACGTAACCCTGCATAAACTACCCAGCTTCTCCGAGGACACAAACACACTTAAAGCAGATGTGAGTATTCTTCTCACATCTGCCTGGGAGAGCTGAACGCCATTCCCTAACCTTGTCAGTCCAGACCGCTTTAAGGGAGAAACATCTGAAAGAAGATTCCTCTGCTTTAAGGGCCTCCATGTTATCATGCAAATCTAAAGCTGTGACCTTTGAAAGAGCGTGAATGCTGGGAACTTACTTTTTTTCCCCTCCATCTTACTGTAATGAACTGACAGAGTGTGGCCACGCATTTAAAACACCAGCATGATAATTCATTTAAGCACTTTTTTTTTTTGGCTCCAAATATACATTTTTACCCCTAAAATGTATTCATATGCTAAACCTATCAACTTACATCATTCCTATCTAAACAAAAAGCCGCTGCTGAACGGGTTGTTGACTAATTTATTCATAACATCATAATCTCGGCCTCCGCAGCAGCCATGTGAGAAGCCAATTACTCAAGGAACTGCAGATATCGGGAAAACAAGCCCAAGTTCCAGTCCACGGCTATGTGACAGAAGCTAGCAAGGTCGTTTTACCAGAGAAATGAAGAAATATTCTGAAGCAACAGTACAAACATGAAGGAGATGAATCCTTTAAAAAAATGTATCATTTACAAGAAGTAACCGTTTTTCTGTTCTCTGCCATCATTGCATTGTAGTTTACTTCATATTTGAGCAAGCAGTTTATTACAAATTTTGAAATGGTATCACAAGCCTATTTTCTTAGTTTTTGTCTATGATTAAACAGAACAACTCAAAAGCTTTTTTTCCAGTATTTCTATTGGTTGTAACTTTTTTGTTTTAAGTTACTTCGTTTGAAGGTTTTTCCAGATTTTTTGGATGTTTGAAATGTCCAAAATCAGTTGTACCTTCTAGTCATGAATCTTTTAACTGAATTTGACACAAGAAGTTCACAAAAAAAATGATTTTAAAACTTTTTTACCGGGTCTGGCTGGAATGATGAGCAAAATTGGTGGAGCCACAACACTGGAGACGTTGATGGTAACCATGGTGGCAAAGCTGGCTTCAGGGTGGAGAGGGAGCGAGCACGTAAAGGACTCTTCTGCTTCACAAACAACAGGATTACTATTCACCTCCGTGGAGTCTTTATCAGCCCTGCGAAGGAATGATGAATAGCTTAAATAAGTTCCTTGGAAGCTACGAAACAAGAAACCATGTAATCCTTAAAGATTTTTTATTACATTTACAAGTGAGGTAGCTTGAAACTACGCAGTTGAATACCAGGGACCCTTTGTAGTGACATCACGTGCATGCCGTTGTTTACTATTTTTGGAGTTTTTATACATCTAATGGGTAAAATCTGCAACTTTGAGGCACATAAATAAATAGCAACCACATCATATGTTGACACATGTGTTGCTGTTGGGTGTCACAACAGAATAACTCCAAATCAAGCACGTCTTTTTACAGATTTCTAAAAAGACAAATCAAGTCATGAATGGTGCCAACCAACAAATGCCGGCCGCCTCTGGAGTGAACATTTTGTGTCAGGTCAGCACATTCTCACTCCTGGTTCGTCACAAACGTTTGGTCAAACGTCAGTATGTGATCCCCAACATCTGATAAAGAGGGTAGGATCCGAACGCCTGTTCTTCTAACCCAGTAATGTTGCCTATCCCGGTACCGTTTCACATCTTGTACCACGTCCGGGCCCGGTTTGTTACTAGTACTGTGACTGGTCCCGGTTCAATGAGTTGGGTGCACTCAATACGTCAAAAGTGACGTGAAGGGGTCCTTAACCAAACGTCAAAATGTGATGACTAGGGGATGAGAATTTGTTGGTTATTTGTCTTAATCCTTATGTTGTGTTCAGGTCAAAACTGACCCGTTGTGAAAGAAGTGTGAAAATGGGTCAGCTTTGATCCAAACACAATATATGGGTTAAAGGCGATACATATTTAGAAGATAGGTACCGTTAGGGTTTTATCCGGTACCAGTGAATAATTGTCACTTTTAAAAGGGAGCCACTACTTAAACAGTGTTGGAAACTGTAATTTTTTTTAAGTATTTGAATAATGGAAAACAAGCAAGTCGGTTCTGATCTGTGGCAGACCTTGCAGCCATTTTTTCTTTGTTAACAACATGAAGGGAACTGATTGAAAGCAGTTGAGTGGATTTAATAAAAGATTGACACAACTAAGACCGACGGTAGTAACACTCTCTGTTTGACCATAACTATTTGATTCTCAAAATGGCGGGGAGGGCATTGTGAAGTCTTGTGCAAGGAGTCTATTGCCCTATTGTTTCAAAAGTATTTAGAAAAAGCCTCTTAAATACACTGTCTAAGTAGCAGGTTCATACTCACAGCTGCTGGAAGCTGAACGTCATTCCACCAACGTCCAGTTTTCCAGAAGGCTGATCAAGCAACTGAAGGTAACAAGTGACGTTTTCCCAGTTTTCATTGATTCGGCACAAAATGTCCAGACAGATGCCTGATATGAAAAGCACACATCTATGTTAGTATTCTGAGGTTTGATCAAACCAACATCCTGTTTAGAGAAACCTATGAAATAATTCAACAACAAAATCAGCTTCAGAGCAACAAGTGGCTTTCAACCTTATTTGAATCTAAATAGAAATGTAATTTCCTGTTTTATTTATTATATTTACCAGTGAACATATTGGTTCTTACAAAATTATAATATTTAAAAATTATTTCCCAATTTGGAAACCACAATTAGATTTTTAAAATTAGTAAGAATACCAACTTCATTTGAATAGATTCATTATCTTAACACAAATTGATGAATGGAAGCATGTTTTTAAAGCATTGACATTCAGACAGATGAAAGGATGCTCGATAAATTTGTTCAGTTTTCCTCAAAATTGACCCTAGATAGAACATGAACCGTTACCGTCAGAAGGCTTTTGAGGCAGGAATTCTGGTTTCAACCTCCTGAATTTACACCTGGGATGGTGTGGAAGGCCTGACATAGTTCCATTTGTTGTTGGTCTATTTGTGACACCTCTGTCCCCACTGAGGTAAGCAGAGGGTGAGTCACAGCACATTTCATCGTGCCAGGGGAGACCCAAAGCTCCTGAAGGAATGGCGGCTCTGTCACCCGGCTTCAAACACTGAGCAGCTGTTCAAAGAGAGAAAGGGAAATTTAATCACAATTTATGTAAAGCACGTTATTTGTTTATAAAAAAAAGTCTTTGTATGACAAAGAGCAGAAAAAAGATTTTAAAATATTTTTTTTCAAGCTGACCATAAGATTAAACTCTAACACTCATCCATGAGCCATATTGCTATTAATAAAAAAAATACTAAAACTTTACATAACTAGCATCTAGACTGCTACTATGTTAAACACTCTAAAAATAAGAAAAAATAGACTACAGAAAATGCTAGTTTTCCTGCTTTTTAAAAAATATATTTCAAAGGGATATCACGGAACCCCTAAAAGGACACAGAAGAAAAAAATTAGTCCTGGGTTTCTTGTGTGCATAAAGTATCTGGTGCACACATCAAACAAATTGGTGTGCACATGTAATTAACTAGTGCACACGAAAACTAACTAGTGCACATGAGAAACTGACTGGTGCATAAGATAAGTGTTAGTTTCTGGTGTGCATAAAGAAACAAATTGGTGCTCAAGATACAAACTGGTGCACATGAGAAACCAGCTTGGATGAACAAAAACTAGGTGGTCAAATTTAAAAATGACATTACTTGACCCTTTTGAGTTGAATTTGACCTTCAGACTCGCCCACAAAGATATTATCCACCATTATGTTTTCTCTGAACATCTTCTTAAACAAGATCAAAAAGCATGTGGTTTGTTTCGGCACAGGAGATACACCAGCTGTGATCAACTGTTGCAGATCTATTTCTTTCTCAGTCATTTTTTTTTTTTTTTAGACTTTCCTAAAGGGACACGGAAGTAAAATAGAAGTGTTAAAGCAATATCCTTTTAGGATATTACTGCAGTGCAAAATACAAAACAAAGTCATTTGAATCTGTAATTGATAAATTCTCTGAAACTTGGTACACAAACTTTAGTGAAGAACCTAAAAAAATACCCAGAGTTACATCTAAAACATTAAATACAAAAATCTGCAGAAACGGTAGATCAGAATAAGGAGCTAATTATAATGCAACCAAAGGAGGAAATCCTATTAGTGCATTAGTCACCTCACCCGCTTTTTAAGACAAAAAAATACTATTCACATTTTTAAAACTATCCATTCTGTTATTTTTTGACACCAGAAAACAGTTCAAATAATTTTCAAGAAAGTGTAGAAAACAAAAAAAAATTAATGTACGTCCACTGTCTTAAAATCTGTGAGCTTATGAAATGTCTAAGGTGTTTTTTTTTTTTTTTGTGTTCCTACAACTTTTACCGTAGATGTATGCAACTGTTCTGTAAAAGAAAGTACACCGGAAAGAGGAAATCTATTACAAGATGAACTGTTGAAGCTGTGGTGTTGCAAACTCACCATGGGGCATCAGGAATATATGTATCAAGACTGCTAACATGACTCCACGAACCCTGTGAAGAAATATGACAGCAATAAGCACTCGGACACACAAAGAGAACAAAGGACAGTTCAAGTAAAAAGTGCAGAAGACAACAAAGCTAAAGGAAGAAACAATATTTATAGGAAGTGTCAGCAGATTAAAGAGTGCTGGGGAAGTTTTCCACCTGTACTGCAAATATTGTCAACTGTTCTAATCTGAAGTAGGATCAAGGTGGAGAAGCTCCATTCACCAAACAATAATTCATTAAGCCTCACATGGTTGCCAAAATAAACAGAAAATAGTCATGTTCAGTTTGATTCCTGAGAAAAAGTGCTTCAGCTTATCACCTGAAGTCATGACTCATCTGGCGCAAACGCTGCTGTTACAGCTTGCCGTTTTTTTTTTTTTTTTTGTTAATTTTTTTTACTTTTGTACATCCAACACACCATTGCTCAATATTAAACCCTACAGTCCCATGAGCTACAGTCAGAAATATGTTAGAGGACAAAGGGATCCCATCTTGTTTTCAAAGCTGTTGTGTTTATTTCATCTTTTTAATCTTATTCGAGTGAATCAATTTGTATGACCTTTGTCTAGCTGATGTGTGTAAACATATTTGCACTGTCCCTGACAGAACAGAGTTCATGCACTACAGAACTTTGACAGAGGCAGATTGAACAAGTTTGGACGGAGGAAACTTGCTTCTAAAAAGAAACCCCAGAGGTTACAGGACGCCTCTGCATGTGATAATGGTGCATTTCAGCCACATGCATAAACAGAATTTTTGGAGTTCCTACTTAAAACGTTGAACTGGAATTGCCCCCCAAAAAATCAAAGGAATTTTTTAGCCCACTCCTCAAATGTATCAAATGTATTGTATATACAGTTGGAATTCACAGAAAATGTAATGAAAGCACTAATAAAATGGTTTATTGGCACTGGAAGTACTTGAGCTGAAATAACTTTCTTGCATTGAAATTATTTCACTTGCTTATTTTGAATATATCGCTTTTTGTTAAATAAAATCTTTTTTTTTCTCATAACAGTCAATGTATGTGAAATCAAGAGAATGTGTTGGTGCATTTACACAACAAAAAAAAAGTTAACAAATTTACAAGGATTATGAAAACTTTCAAGCAGGACTGTGTTACTAGATGCTATGTAACTATGTTTGGGGGATGAAATACACCATAAATCAGTATTTCTGGTAAATAATAAGATTAATTTCAGAGCTACACTGTTTCTGTATGGAGTCCCGAAAGAGCCAAAATTAAATAAATATATACACCATTAAATAAATAAATAAATGTGGCATTAAATAAATAAATGTGGCATTAAATAAATAAATGTTGCAATAAATAAATAAATGTTGAAATAAATGTGGCAATAAAATATTAAAAGAGCACATTTAAGTATTTCATGACGTATTTATTTATTTCATTGCCCAGTGTGGGTCAAAAGAGCCAAATTGAAATAAATATATTTAATATGAAATAAATAAATAAATGTGGCATTAAATAAATAAATGTTGCATTAAATAAATAAATGTTGAAATAAATAAATAAATGTTGAAATAAATGTGGCATTAAAAGATTAAAAGAGCACATTTAAGTATTTCATAACATATATTTATTTCATTGCCCAGTGTGGGTCAAAAGAGCCAAATTGAAATAAATATATTTAATATGAAATAAATAAATAAATGTGGCATTAAATAAATAAATGTTGCATTAAATAAATAAATGTTGCAATAAATAAATAAATGTTGAAATAAATGTGGCATTAAAATATTAAAAGAGCACATTTAAGTATTTCATGACATATTTATTTATTTCATTGTCCCTTGTGGGTCAAAAGAGCCAAATTGAAATAAATAAATAAATGGGCATTAAATAAATAAATGTTGAAATAAATAAATAAATGTTGAAATAAATAAATAAATGTTGAAATAAATGTGGCATTAAAATATTAAAACAGCAATTAAAAAGTCATTTTTAACATTTCATAATATATTTATTTATTTCATGATTTCATTATACATTTCATGAAACAGGAAGTCGACACACCATGAAATGTCAAACTGTCAGATTCTCTCGTCAAACTCAGTGGGCGGGGTCTAACTCTCGTGTGTCTCTGCTCTGTTGATCTGGCCTGGTGCAAAGTTTTTGTCTGAGTCCTCACTCACATACACGCTGCAAACATTGTTTTGGTGAATCAAAGACTTTTGTTCGGGTCACCAAATCAAAACGTGTTCTCTGTCCTCTTCATGCATTCTCACTAACCACCAGCTACCGGCGGGGAGCGCGTCACCCCCAATCCACTCTGGACGCGGAAGCGCCGCGAAGCGGAGTCCGCTCCGCTCTTCTGCTGGAACTTTTTTTTGTTTTTTTTGCCATCATGGGTGAAAATTAAATAATCTAAAGACATTAACCCGTGTTTCTGCTAAGAAGAACCGCTCTCTGCTGCTGATTTACACCCAAAACCCCGCCTACCCGCTCTGTCGGCCACTGGATCTGTGTCCGGCGCGTGTGCGTCCTGTTTTGGTGTGTGTGTGTGTGGGGGGTGCGCTCGCAGGTGTGTGTGTGTGCTGCTTTCTGCGTCTTTTTTTCCCCCAAAACCAGCAGCCCCGGTCCAGAGTCTGCTCACTACGTTGAGCACGCTCCTGTCAGTCAGTGTGTGTGTGTTTTATAAATCTCTGCCTTTCTGTTGTTTTTTTTAACTCCCGAAACTCTTCACCCACACCGGAGTCTGCCCACGTTGATCTGCGTGTCTGCATGTCTGTCTGTTTTTGTGTCTCTGTGCGCGCGCATAGAGACAATTTTTTAAACAACACACACACCTGTGAGCGCGAGTGCACACACACACACACACACACACCCCCACACACACCAAAACAGGGACGCACACGCGCCCGGACACAGATCCAGTGGGCCGACCAAGCGGATGTTTGCAGCGTGTATGTGAGTGAGGACTCAGACAAAAACTTTGCACCAGGCCAGATCAACAGAGCAGAGACATGAGAGTTAGGCCCCGCCCACTGAGTTTGACGAGAGAATCTGACAGTTTGACATTTCATGTGTGTCGACTTCCTGTTTCATGAAATGTATAATGAAATCATGAAATAAATAAATATATTATGAAATGTTAAAAATGACTTTTTAATTGCTTTTTAATATTTTATGCCACATTTATTTCAACATTTATTTATTTATTTCAACATTTATTTATTTATTTCAACATTTATTTATTTAATGCCACATTTATTTATTTATTTCAATTTGGCTCTTTTGACCCACAAGGGACAATGAAATAAATAAATACGTCATGAAATACTTAAATGTGCTCTTTTAATATTTTAATGCCACATTTATTTCAACATTTATTTATTTATTGCAACATTTATTTATTTAATGCAACATTTATTTATTTATTCATATTAAATATATTATTTCAATTTGCTCTTTTGACCCACACTGGACAATGAAATAAATAAATATGTCATGAAATACTTAAATGTGCTCTTTTAATCTTTTAATGCCACATTTATTTCAACATTTATTTATTTATTTCAACATTTATTTATTTAATGCAACATTTATTTATTTAATGCCACATTTATTTATTTATTTCATATTAAATATATTTATTTCAATTTGGCTCTTTTGACCCACACTGGGCAATGAAATAAATAAATACGTCATGAAATACTTAAATGTGCTCTTTTAATATTTTATTGCCACATTTATTTCAACATTTATTTATTTATTGCAACATTTATTTATTTAATGCCACATTTATTTATTTAATGCCACATTTATTTATTTATTTAATGGTGTATATATTTATTTAATTTTGGCTCTTTCGGGACTCCATATTTCTGTGTTCCAAATGTTTATTTAGGTTTTAGTTTTTTGGGGGAGTAGTTCTCAACTTCGAGTTCTGTCTGTACAACACAAACAGGTCATTTTGTTGGTAAAAATGATGAAATAGGAATAAATTGAGGCAACCCATAAATCAAGGAAAATATATGAAACAAAAACAAAATTAACTATTTTTTTATAAGTGCGTTTTACTTTTACTTAATTGTTAAGTAATTCCACGTTTTATTAAATTCCAATCTCACAGCAGAACAACAGACTCATCATTTACACACCACAGCTTCTTTACTGTTTCTTTTAGTATCAAGCTTCTAGTTTAAACACTGAGTGCCACTGCAATATTTGTATTTTTTTCATGAACTCTGTTCATAATAAAAGAGGCATAGCGATCTGTTACCCTGAAACCAATGTCCCCAAGAGTTTGTGTACGGCATGTTTGGACGCCTCCATTTTCCACACAGATGATGCTTCGCTCTGAATAACAATGAGACTCTTAAATATTTCATCAGCCGTTTGGGTGAAGCGCTATCAGAGTCCAAATAATGCAGATGATAAATACATTTAGCAATAGGTTATGTTCTCATGTAAAATACACAGCATTCGGTGCCCAAAACAAAACCTGCTGAGGAGCTGTGGGCACATCTGTGGCTCTGAGAAGTGATCACTAGAGGAACATTTCCTTCCCTATCACATAATTTCATCTGCATCTCTATACATGGTCCAATAAAGATTCAACTAACTTTGTGGCGATACAATACAGTCCAATTCTTGTACCTAAATAAATACAATCTACAGGGTTTATGTTCATTTGGCATTTAAAACTATTAATCAAAGTACTTTGCACTTTTTATGTTAATCAACAAAAAGCCAGCTCGAGCTGCCAGCTTTGCCAAGAAAGTGTTGGTGTAGGGGTGGAGCAGACACTTTCTGAAAGGAGCTGTCTCACGCTATGACATCAGCATGTGAGGACCTGCTCATTTTTGTCGGTATGGGAGGGGCTGCTGTTGAGAGTGTAGGTTTTTAGAGGATTACTCAGAAATGTGTGAATAGGTCAAAATACCACTTTGGGGTTTTTTACTGTATGACAAATTAACAGTATAATACACCTAAAAGCTAAAAAGGTCAATCTTTCATGGTATGGTCCCTTTAATATATAACCTAATCCATGCAATTTGGCCCCCCCTCCAGCAGATGTTGCCATAGGCAGCCGCCTAGGTTGCCTATGTGAGGTAACACAGCTGGTGCTGTTTTTTTAAATTATGTTTTTATGATGTTCTGCACAACATTGCTAGTTGTGACATGGCGAGGACAGAGATGTTGTACTACAACTTCAGAGAAGTTTTCTGCGTTTCTGTTCTTTTGACATATCCGTGCAAGGTGTACACTCCAGAGCTCAGAGCTTCACCACAGAGAAAACTTTTCTCTCCGCCTTTAGAACCCCACCCCCTCACTGCCAACGGTTTTAATTTCTGGTAGGCTTTGTCTCTGCTTGGGCGTGGTTGACCGATCAGATAGTGTAGTGGGCGGAACTATGCAGAAGACAGAGGCGTGGCTGCCTCCGAGCCAAAAACAACTAGTTCAGATTAAAGGCCGATGCGATAGGGGTCAAAATAGCCAATATCTGTGCCAATGCCAATATTGATATTGGTATCGGTCGACCCCAATTTGTAGACCATTTTGTTCTATGTGGATAAAAAAAGTCATGTAAATTCATTCAGATATTGTTTGCAGTGCTGTGAAAAAAAGGCTCATCATATCTTTAGTGGACAAATCCCTCAGTGGTTCATCTTCACCCAATTGTAAGAATTGGTAGAAGCAAGCTTGTGATTAAGAGTCTTTTGTTTGCCTCACATGTGCATAAAAAGGTAAAGACAGCAGAGACACAAGAGCAAGAGAAACTGACAAAATTTACCAGAAACTATACATTTTATACATTTTTACCAACATAATCTTGTTCATATTTGTGCTTCTCAACCAATTCTGCTGTTATTCTCAGTTCAAGATCCATTTTCTAAACGCTTTTTCCCTTTCGGGATCCTAACTCAACCACTTTTGGGTGAAACTCCCTGGACATGCTTACATTCACACCTAGGAACAATTTAGAATGAACAATTAACCCATAAAGCATGTTTTTGGATGGTGGGAGGAAGCCGGAGTCCACGGAAAAAAAGCCATTGCATGCACGGGGAGAACATGTAAACTCCCCACAGAAACATCCCCTGTTGGTGTCTGTTTCAGGTCCCCCAGCTGGGACTTGAACCAGGGGCTTTCTTGAAGTTTTAGATTGATTTTTCAATTTGCATATATATCTTTTACATCCCTCGTGAAGAAACTTGAAGGAACTTTCTTAACCACAACCAAAAAAGTAAATGGACTATACTTATGTAGCACTTCGCAACTTTCTTTGAAGACCCAGAATGCTTTACAGTCACCAACACACACTCACACACTAATGGCACCTCTGCTGTCTTATACTGGTGCCAAACTATACCAACCAGGAGCAGTGAGGGATTCAGTGTCTTGTCCAATGACACTTTGGGAAATAAATCAAATCAATCTTCTGCTTTGAAGCTGATTGCTCTACCTTTGGCCACCCCAACTGGACACATAAACTTTGGAGTTTTCTATTCCCTCATTGCCCTATTCTAACAGACTGACTTTCACTTAAAGTGTCAGAATTGATTTACCTTAATATGAAACTTTGAAAAAACTGAATTCTAGGTCCTTTCATTGAGCTTTAATTTGTCAAATTTCTACCAATCATTGTGGTTTTGACAACAACTAACTGAACACCAAGAATTTAACGACCAAAGTATGGTGAACTTACAGAAAACAGCTGTGGAAAAATAAGTTATAGTGAAACTAACTGAGACTCTCACAGAGGAAACCACAGAATCTGAGAACAGAACTTGAAATCAAGGAAACATAGCGAAAGCAAACAAAGGCAGCTGAAGAAGTGGATGTTAATCTGTAAAGCAACCATATTGAAAGTGTGAGAAAAACTGGAAAACTCCACTCTGACTCAGCTCACATTCAGTCTATCGAACTGTTACATGTTTCATACAAACTCGCAATATTCACTTTTAAACATTTGTAATCTAAAGCAGGTTTTTTCAGACAATGTAGTTTATCAATTTGAACCAATAAGTATATGAAGCATTTCTCCCATATGGCCAGCGTCAAACAGAATGGTTTCACTGTTGGATGTTGTGCAATGGAAACCTGTTCAGTGGGGTGATGAATCACACCTCAGTGCTTGACAGGCAGATGGGAGAGTCTATGATTTAGGAAAACATTACCTACTTAACCTGCAGTGTGCTTTCAGGGCTTGTTTTTCCTAATGAAGTGTTAACTTAAGGCATTACCATGCCAGTATGTCGTGAACAGTGACCATCTTTCATATTTCTAGAAGGGGGGATTTGGTTTTTTTTCTTTTAATCCAACATCACTGTTGCTTAGCAAATTCTATAAAGAGCGTGGGCTCATATGTACAGTCTACCCATTATTTGATGTCACCTTCAGGATTCTGATGAGACTTGAAATGGAGCTGGAGGTGAAAGACGAGTCTACTCCTACTCCCAAATCAACAACATTCCAAAAATGGGCAATTGGATAGAACAAAGAAAAGCTTGTTAAGTAGCACATACGATGCTCTCATTTGCCATGAAAGGGAATGGTGTAAAGTTGAACCTTAAAGTCAATGGGGGATTTCACACAATTACAAAATATGAAGCAAATAATCGCATTGCAATAAAGTGAGTATTGTAGTGCATACCGTGATGCAGTACATATCATAATTTGGGTATCATAATACGTATCGTAATGCACTATATGGTGTTCATCGTGATTCATAAATCAATTTGTAAATCTTCATATTGGGATATACCGCTATAAATATCACAATTTGATAGGTATCACTTTACATATTGTGGTGCAATGGATATCGCTATTTATACCTAAGTACATATTGTGATGTATGTCAAGATGTGTATCACTGTGTTATGTATTTATATATATGTATATATTCATTTATGATGATACAGCTGAGATTCTGACAGCTATTAGCATTTATTCATTTTATTCGTCTTATGTCATATGTGGGGATACAGTCACATTTTAAAATATTTCTGCATGTGCCAAGCAAACTCAAAAGAACACTTATTTTACACAATATTTCAAATACTCTTGTATATACTGATAGAATTTACTAAAAATGTTTTTTGTTTACAAATTTAAAAATGTACTTTAGTCAATGTAATGCAACTTTTACTAATATTCAGGCGTATCAAGCTCCCCCATTGTATTACAGATTAACTAATTTAAAGACTCACTCCAGTAAAAATTGTGGTTTTAACTAAGTTAATTTAAAGTGTAAAGTTGGTCCATAAAGCAAATGGGGGAGACAGCTTTATACAAAACAAGTCTCTAGTGGCCTTTCGAGGAACTGCAAAAGTTCGCAAGTTCCTGGTTGTCTTCAAATTCATAACAGAGAATGGCATTTTGGTAAAACAATTATTGAAAAAATTCAATGTTGTGGAACTTGACTGTACCTTAAATTAACCCTGCTGAACGCTTTTCAGACCCCCTTTAATCTGACGCATAAATGCCGGATTTTCTGAATGCTAAACAGTAAACAGTCTTTACATTTGAACTGAAAAACTACAGAGTTTAAATACCTTCCTAGTAAAAGGAGCACCATACCTACAAAAGGGAGACAAGAAAACTGAAGAACTTCCAAAGAAAACTCCTTCATAAATAACATTAGTGTCACTGTTGGCAGATTAGTCATATGAAACAGTAAATCTGTCCTCACATAAACATAAAGTTTCCTAATGTAATCTGTCATCCAATATAAATTAAATCCACTTGTTCAGAAAATGTTTTGGATTTATTAAAATCCAAAATACTGCTGTATGAAAATAAAATTTGCACAAATAACTGTTTGATCTGCAGGTTCCAAGACGACCATCTACAACCAGATCAGCATCTCTTCCGCAATTTATTTTTTGCATAAAAATCACACAGCGATGCAAATATGAGGGAAAATTTAACACAAGCATGAAAATTCCTCACTGATTTGCCAGACTGCCTCGGAAGAATAAATCTTCTCATCTGGATGTTTGTCACTGCAAATACATTTTAAAAAATCTGCCAAATCTATTCCACCAATGTGATTTATCACTATAAATACGAATAAAGGAAAACAAACAAACACACATTATATGTATTATAAAAGAGTAACTCTTCAGGAACTAGCTTTTTACTTTCCAAAAGGATGTGTCATGAGTTTTATCAGGGTGATTCACCCCCTGTCCCCTCCAGGCTCAGCACGATGCGCGCAGGGACTTGTCGACACCTAAAAGCACCTTTGACAATTCTCAAATTCACTTTTTTCTTGAATAAAACTACACTGTTTCAATTTTGTAAAAAAAAAATTAAAACTGCAAGTGCTGACAAAAACGATAAACTTATGCAACACTAAATGAGAAAAAATAGAAAATGAGAGGTGTTAAGCAAGATAGCCAGTTGGGAGACAAACCTGACCCAATCTGAGAGCGTGTGATCTGTAAGAAGACAGATGTGGAAGAGCGATTGATCCTCCACATCTGCACGGAGAAAGAGCGGATGGATGAAGCGGTGAGACTGGAACAGACTTCTTACATCCTTCGCGAGGTTTCCTCGAGTCCAGAACCATCCAGCAGAGTTGAGTCCTCCGGAGATGATGACGGCTTTCCTGAGAGTGGAAACGGAGACGCTCCCTGAGCTGACGGAAGGAGGAGGGAGAGGAGCGCCTCTGGTTCACACGCGCGCACGCAGCCCGCAGTGAGGCGTTCTAGGACGCCTCGGAAAATTATGGCAGCGCTTGTGGACATGCAGGAAGCGTGATTACAGACTGTCTTTCATCTGGAAGATTGAAATGTGTTTACAATCACATGTTCTGTTTAAATCCTTAATAAGTCTGATTTCTTTATTTTTATCGAAATTGTGTGTCCAAAATAATTTAAAAATATATCATTTGAACTACATTTAAACAATTCTAAAAATATACAGCAACATTTTAATTTTTAAAAGTTCAAAATCAAAGCTATAAATGTCTGAAACCCCTTCTTTATGTCTGTGAAGCTAACATGATTAGCATAATCTCAATACATTTCAAAAAGAACAACTGTGTGTGTGTTAGGTGTCGAACTCCAGGCCTCGAGGGCCAACGTCCTGCTGGTTTTCCAGAAATCCTGCCTTATCTTCTGCTGATTACCTGGATCAGGTGTGTTTGGCCAATAATGAGCTTCAAAGGCAGGTTGATTGGAAAACATGTCGGACACCGGCCCTCGAGGCCTGGAGTTTGACACCTGTAGTTTTAGAGGAATCCTGATTTTACAACCCAATTCTGTGACAAAACATAAAATTATCTTACTATTTTAACTTTTACTAATAAATAAAAACTTTAAAAAACAGAAGGAAATTCATTGTTATAAAAAAAAAAACCAAAATGCTTGGCTTCATTATTTTACTCTTGTAACTCACAGCAAATAGTTTGAATTACCTTTAAAGGGGTCGTATGATTTTCTTAAGCTTTTCAGAGTGAACTATATCCATATTTATGATTATATATTACCATGGGAACACTAAAAAACAAATTATTAATGAGATATTAGTTATTTTTCGTGAGTTTTTTCCTGCCTAGAAGTTAAACGACTCGATTCCTAAAGCTCCACCTGCTGTGCCACCCATTTCATGACGTCATCCTTGACTTTCCCTTTCTTCGTTTTTCCCACTAAAATGAACAGAATCCAAATTTCTTCAAAGATGGATACACACCATATGTCTGCCTTTAGTAGCCCTGGCCATTGCTACATTGGTTCACATAAGTAATATACTCAGTGTCTGCACGACTGTGCCTGACAGGGGTGGCGTTGTCTTAAAGGAGCCCCACCTCTAAAGTAACAAACACCTGTTTGAGCTGGAATTTATTGAAGACAGAAGACATTTAGAAGATAAACGCTATTCTGCATCTAAAGTTATTATTTTTTGCTTATCAACGCTAGCTCTGTAGAGAAATTGAGTATTGGTGTTTGACTGGGGACGGTGCGGGTAGAGAAGACTCTTCCTGGAGGGGGCGGTTCACATCATGCTTATGTCAGCACATTTACACCTGGTTGTTTTTGTGGGTATGGGCAGCAGACAGCGAAGGTTTTTAGAGGATTACTCTTAAATGCATGAACGGATCAAAATACAGATTTGGAGTTCTTTATAGAGAGGAATGAACAGCATAATGCACTTAAAACCTCAAAAAGTAGAAAAAAAAGAAGAATACACATCACATGCCTGGTGTGAACGTAGTGTTATAGTGACTGATGACATGAACATCACACTGCATCTGCTGACAGGTATGTGCGTTTTGTGTGTGTCTGGGTCAAGACTAATTTTTGTTGAGTTAAGGTGCTAGTTTGAGTTGCTATGATTTAGCGTACATGCAGGTATGTAAACAAGACCTCTAAAAGGTTAATACCAAGGAGAGACAGAAGATGGAAGCATCAAGACCATTATTTGGCACACACTTAGGGTCTAGCTGCCTGCTTTCTGTAAATTTGTGTTCCTTTCTTTGGAAGTTCTTTTGACATCCACAGAATTGCGTAACTTGCAGTGAACATCTGTGTGATTAACCACAGACACTTACTATTGTCATTTATCACAATATTTGACAGCAGAAGGCTGTCAAAAAAATCTATTGTAGCTTTTTTTTCTTTTAAAATTAGAACAGATTAGTTTTATCCCACACTTAGTTCTGGGTACGCTGCCGCTTCTTAGTTTGCATGTGGGAGCCACAGAGGAATAATAGCTGCAGTCACTATCAAACTTTATGACGTAGAAACGATGCGTCATCGCGGGGCTGCATGGAACAGCCTCTGCAGTGGTGAGGGGGATTGATTTGCTGATGGATATCCTCAGTTTGCGTCACAATGGCACTAGATCACCTTAGCTTCCAAACCCGCTGATCTTTACTGAGATGGATTTGGTTCATTATTCTTTGTGAGCCTAGCATCCCTGCACTGATGAGTGCTGCACTGCCTGCTGGAGAATAAAGAGATCTGATTTTTCCACACATGGACTGGAGAGGAAAAAAAGAACAAAATAAAAGCTTTGTGTTCTTTTATGCTAATTTTCTCCTTTTTCATTTCTATAAAAAAAAAAATGTTAATGTCTGCTGAAATATGGTAATGAGTTACAACTTCAATTAGAATACAGAAGAAAACAGACACAGATAATATACATCTACACTTGCCGGCCACTTTATTAGGTACACCTTGCTAGTTGGACCCCTTTTGCTTTCAGAACTGCCTTCGTCCTTGGTGGTATAGATTCAACAAGGTACTGGAAACATTCCTTAGAGGGTTTGGTATCATGGTATCATGCTGTTGCTGCAGATTTGTCGACTGTACGTCCATTATGCCAATCTCCCGTTCCACCACATCCCAAAGCTGATCTATTGGGTTGAGATCTGGTGACTCTTTGAGTCAAGCAAACTCATTGTCATGTTCGAGAAATCAGTCTGAGATTATTCCAGCTTTATGACATGGCGCTGTATCCTGCTGGAAGTAGCCATCAGAAGATGGTACACTGTGGTCATGAAGATGGAGATGGATATGGCCAGCAACAAGACTCAGGCAGGCTGTGGTGTTGTAAGCAAATTAGTGGTATGGGATCTAGTGGGAAATAAAAACAGGAATATCCCCCATACCATTATACCACCACTACCAACCTGAACCATTGATACAAGGCAGGTTGGATTCATGCTTTCATGTTGTTGATACCAAATTGTAACCCTCCATTCAAATGGTGCAGCAGAATTTTATACTCATCAGATCAGAAAATCTTTTTCCAATCCTCTATATTTTCCAATTTTGGTGAGTCTGTGCAACACTTCAACTTCTAAAGTGAATAGCATAGATGTGGTCTTCTGCTATACTCCATATGCCTTCAGTTTGGACATGTTGTTCGTTCAGAGATGCTCTTCCGCAACCTCGGTTATAACCAGTGGTTATTTGAGTTCCTGTTGCCTTCCTATCAGCTGGAACCAATCTGGTCATTCTCCTCTGATCTCATTTCTCTGTTTCGGACCATTCTCTGTAAACCCTAGAGATGGTTGTGAGTAAAAATCTCAACAGATCTGGAGTTTCTGAAATACTCAGACCAGCCTGTCTGGGACTAACAACCATGACACATTCAAAGTCTCTTCAACCACCTTTCTTCCTCATTCTGAAGCTCAGTTTAAATTGCAGAAGATTCTTTTGACCATTTCTACAGGCCTAAATGCATTGAGTGGTTGTCACATGATTGGCTGATTAGAAACTTGCGTTAACAAGCAGCTGAACAGGTGTGCCTAATAAAGTGACCAGTGGTTGATTGTCTATAATGCAAGGCAATGAAAAGGGTATATATACATTTAATTGTTTTACCACATATTTCCACAACTTGACTTTCAGATCGATCTTTTAAGATTTCAGTATAACAGTAATTCAATTTGTATTACATTTAATTTGAAGGACAGATTTAGTTTTCTTGAAGAATGTATTTCATGCCAGGTGAACGTTGATTCCAAAATACTTTGAAGGCAGAATGATGTAACGCAGCTGAAAATATAGTTTAATTAAATGAATGACTAAATTCCTGTCATGATTGTTTGGGAGTGCAATATGAGAGCAGGGTGGCATTCTTATAACATCACAACAGTAAATGACTCATAAAATGCAACAATGTGTAAAAAGCCCCCACACAGATATATCTCTGTGCCTCGCATGTTGAAGCCAATCATCAATAATTGAACACACTCTGCGCACTGAAGGACAAAAACGCAGGTGGGTGTATGAGGTCATGCTTTGAGACAGATTAGAGGAATGAGGTCATGTTTATTTTTCCAAAGTATTCAAGCATTTTTTACGTTTTAGCTGCAGCAGAGAAAGTTTTTGTCTAAAAAAAAGAAGGTGTTCTTTTATTTTTTTCCAGGCAAAAGAGGAAAATCCAATTCAGATTTAGGAGCAAATTATATCATTTGCAGTGTATGTAAATCAAAATTTGTATTTTGCCCATAAACCTGATTTTAAATCCCCTGATAATAAAATAAGTAAAAACAATGATAAAAAAAGGAAATTGAAATTATGAAGGGTCATCCACACCTAGCAGAAATCAACTCACTTGGCACATGTAGTGACCACATAAACACAAGTAATATGTTGCTGGGCTAAAAGGCAGCGCCATTTTGCCAAAAAAAGACAAGAGTGTGATCATTTCTGCTTGGATCTCACAGGACTTAATGGCACATAATTCATTTAATGAGTCCTACGCTCCCTCGATTAAAGAAAAAAACCTAGTGAGGACAAAGCCCTTGTTGTGGATGTAACCAAAAACCTCTTTTAGATCCTGCTGTGAGCACCTTGATGTGGAACCAACAAGCAACAGAGATCACAGTGAAAGCCTCAGGAGCTGACAGGAAGATTTCCAAATAACCACCTGTTCGTTTCATTTGGATGTGGCTCCCTGCGTGTCTGATCTAAACACTTACCATAAACGTTGACAGAACTTCCTCACATCTGCTCACAGTTTGATTGTTGTCACAGTTGTGTGTAAAAGACTTTCATAGAATCAGACAACACCCTGTTCTCTGAAGATAAGTCAACTTGCACACAAACAATGACTTACTCACACATGTATTTATGTAAGCGTGTTGTTTTGATCTGCTTGACAGTCAAGCATGACGTTCAGTTTGTTCTTTCATTAGAGATGATTCAGAAAGTCATGTACGCGCCCAGTATGTCCACAGTTGCTATTGATAGGGCAACTTGGATTTCTTTCTTTGGAAGATTGAAAGGAAGTGACCAGCAGCAGCAGGAAAAAAGCCAAACTTTGCAAAGGAATCTTTGGCCTGACCTCCTCAGACTCACTGCTAAAGCAAAGACTGATTCAAACCTGACTTTTGCAAGTGGCTCGTGAGCAAATCATAGTATTAAAGTGCAGCACTCAGACCTCAAAGGAACAACAGGAACTTATTTCATTTTAAGTCTTTGCGACCCCTGACAGGACAAGCTGAAAGGTGAACAACAAAACCAGTGACTAAAACCAGCCTCTGTAAAAAATGCAGGTCTGCAGAAAACCAATGTAATTCATGAGATAATTTTTCTCACTTAACAAAACATCATTGTTAGTTGTATTTATTTGTAGTGATATAGCTGAGATTTTGGCAGCTGTTACCATTTATTAATCTGTTCAGTTTATCTGATATGTGGGGATACAGCCACATATTAACATGTTTCTGCATGTGCCAAGTTGTCTCAAAAAACATTTATTTTAAGCAATATTTTAAATGCCTTAGTATGTACTGGTAAATTACACAAAAAATGTTTTTTGTTGCCAAATTAAAAAATATATATTTTTGTCTAAATAATGCAACGTTTGATTGATATTCAGGCAAATCCAGCTCCCCCATTATTTTACAGATTAACTCATTTTAAGACCCACTAAAATAAAAATTGTGTTTATAACATGTTCTTGTTGAATTTTACACATGATGGAGGAAAATATCAAATAAATAAAGCTTAAACTGCATTCCTGAGAATCTCAAATAGTTGTGAATCAGGATCAGATTTAAAAATATGGTTAGAAAACCCTGCAGTTAAAAAAAAAAAAAAAAACTAAAAGCCACAAGCTCTTTGCTCTGCTTCATTCCAATGAATCCACTTGCAGGCAAGCAGATTCATGTACGTCTTTACAGTTACCTCATCTGAGCTGGCATCTGGCTCAAAACTGTTTTCGTTGGGAAACGTGTGGCTGCTTTGTATGGGCTGTGGTTAAACTTCATAGAAAACTCTTTCATTCCAGATGGAAGCCTCTGGTTTTAAAACCATCCACCATTGTGCAAAGAGCACAGAGGTACTCTGGAAAGGTTTGTTGACTCACAGAAGCTGGTTAACAGTAGCCTGACATAAGACTGATTATACTACACCTTGGGTTTTGACTAAATCTTGAAAATCTGAAAAAAACTTACATTAGGTTTCTCTACCACATATTCTAGAAATGGTGGATAAAAGGTTCAGAGAAAATTTCTCTCATAATCCCCTTTGAGAACACAGACAAAACTATGAAGTCTTGCAAATTGTCTTTCTAACTTTCGTAGAAGAAAACAAGATTTAAGCTGAAGGGTGAATGAAATAAGATGACCCTCTGCAACACTCGTAAATAATCCAATGTTTCATGTAATCCTTATTGTATTTAATATTAGAAAACTTTATTAATTTATTTTTTTAGACGATAAAAATGAATACAATTTTTAAGTTGAAAAAAAACCAGATAGTTCCCTGCTGTTTTGAAAATAAAGGGCATTTAATGCAAAATTGTATCTGATTTGTGTGTTCTCTTCGGTTGTTTTTACTTTTGTGTAATATTTCTTCTTTTGCCCTCCTGACAGTGAGAATAATAAAATAAACACATCCAAAACAAATATGCAAATGTCAAAAATAAAATACGATATGATACAAAATGTGATACGTATCACAATATGATCAGATGCGCATTGCGATATGCACCACGTATGATGCACTTCCTGACACAGGATACATCGCGCCATGACATGCATTGCAGTTCATTTTGCGATAAGCCCCGCAATATATACTACAGTACATCATGATACGATATGTGTATCAATTTTTACTCTGTGTACATTGTAATGTGATACACACGGTGCACAGGTTGCGTGTCGCAATGAGTATCCCGTATGTATGTGTATCGTTATGCATATTGTGATGTTGCAAACTGCATTGCAGTACAAATCATAATACATACCGCAATATGTACCGCAACACGTACTGCAATGACTGCTTCATATGATACAATACAATATAATACAAAGTAACACAATACAAAATAAAATCATATAAAATAAAATGATAACATTTTTGTTTTCAAAGCAATGTGAAAGATTTATCTGCACCTCTTGCATTTCTTTCTATTTACTCTGGATCACAATGAGTTTGAGCATTACAATTAGCAAAGACTTTTTAATATTTATTTTCTCCAGTCAAAGTTAGAAACAAACATTTTATATTTCATGCAGAGAAGATACCAAGAACCTGTCTGTTGTGGTTTGAGCATTCTGTGGCTTAATTTGATGCACTAAATCAAACTTTTTGTCTGCAGTGAGAGTGGCATGTCATTGCCTCAAATCTATAAATCGAGGAGTGTAATAATGGGGCCCATTGCTTCCCCACTAAAAAAGGTTTAGGGTGAGCTTCTGAAAACCAAAAACAAATGCTGTCAAATGTGTGATCAATAGCACAATAGCTTTGAAACTCTCCTTAAAATGCTTATTGCCTTTCAGAGTAAATTCAGAAATGAATAGAAATGTTAGATCTTCCATCAAGGAAGTCATAACCCAAGATCCCAGCAAGCTTTGAAAGACGCATGTTTGTTGATGTTTCAATTCAGGACTCAAATGTGCTGAAGTGCCCTGTATCACTCGAAGAGTAGGCAGTAATACTCATGCAGCCACTTGTTTGAGTCATCATTTTCATTTCTCCCTCAGGTCTGCAAACCATCAGTTTGGCTCTAAAAATGTGTTTTATGTTCCGTTATATCAAAAACCATCTGAGCTCGTGAGTAATCTTGAATTAACTTTGTTCTCTACGGACAATATTTAGTTTGATTTTCACACAAATGTTTTTCCAGCAAATTAAGTTTGTAAAGTTTAACTAAATTTATTTTTGGATTGGCATTAAACAAACAAAACTAAAGAAACTAAAACTTTGCTTTCGGTAAATTGCTTTTCACCAAATCTGCACCAAAACTGTTATTTACTTCAGCTCATTTGTATCAGGGGAAGATGTCTGTTTAAATGTTAATGCTTGGTGTGCTCCTTTATTAAATTGCTAAATCAAAACATATATAGCAAATTTAACCTCAATGGAGAGACAGTGAATTATTGGGAGAAATATGATCCTGTATGCATGCATGATTAACTAAAAGGCAAGAAAAATAAGGGCAAAAGTGGAAAGAAACTAAAACATATATATGTTGTTCAAAAGGTTTATGATTATAAGGAAGTCCATTATTGAATAAATATTCAAATTAGGTTGAGTCATCCTTTCTAGTGTATTATTTTTGCCCTTTAGAACTTTAAAACACACGCACAAAAACTGCAAACGAAAAAGCAAAACTCTGTCTTATAACAAATTTGGTATAGTTTTAGATGGATCAAGCTCCAGTAATCTAGCTAGGGAACATTTTTGCCCTTTGGAGACCTATGAGAAGATCTACGCAGATAAACTTCTAAGTCCTGAAAAATGGCTCCACACTGAACAAAATCTGCCTTAAAGACAAAATTAAAGACATGAACATTTGAAGTCTCTAAAAAATATATATATTTTTTTCAAGTTTTTGTTCTTTTATCAATCACTACTTGAGGCAGCAAAATCCATGTATAGTTTACATGCCAGCCTCCTCAAATGGCCTATCTTTAGATATTTATGAATCCAACTGAGTATTTAAATAAACCTTATTTGGCTTATTGTGAAAATAAATGTAATATATAACACCCTATGAACATATTAATAATATTTGTTAATGTGTTTAAATAGCTTGTTAAGTAATCTTATTAAAGTGTAACCATTATTTTCATGTATGCAAATACAAATAACATAAATAAAGGTTAGCCTCAAATATAAAAGGTGTTTATACAAATATACACCTCGTGTCACTAGAGATTCATAAACCCGAGGTGTAACAGTAAAATTTGACCAACAAAAGAAGCCTTCGCCTTTCATCTGTTTGCTCAGCTACTGGACAAGACAAGTAAAAATAAAATAATAATAATAATAATAATACTTTTTACTAATGCAGATTTGGAAATAAAAAGTCAACACTTAACCCTGTGTTTTTCCCAAAACTTTGAGTTTTGGAAGAAAATGTATTGTAAAATGACAATCTGGATCAGGTTCTTAGGATTCTTTGAACAAATTGAAGATTAGTCTAAAGTTTGATTTGAAAATGTAGAAGTTGTGTAAATTTTACTTGGAGAAAAGTCGTTACTTGAACCGAGGTGGCAGCGATGAGAGTAGAATCAAAAGCAAATGAAGATTAAAAAAACAAGACAGCTTTTATTTCCTTTTCTTTCATGGTTCAGAACATATCTCTATACCAATGTTCAAAAAAAAATCAACAGAAAATAAGAACACATTTTTTAACAATTGCAGTTCACCTGGTTAATAAAACATCAAACCACTGCTCTGAACAAAGGGATCAAATAACAAAACAAAGACACTTTATATTTGAGTCAAGATTCTTAAACTGATACTCACTTTACAGAAAAAAACTATATTTTTAATAAAATTGATACACTTATGTTTAAATTGTGAATAAGATAAAGGTAAATAAAACAAAAAAAAATGATGACGTGAGCAGAAACTTTCTCCACTTGGTACAGGCCAACCATGCTGACTGTACACACCAGGCTAATACCTGCAGTAATCATGGGTGTCATGCTGAAGTATTGTTATCCTAAGAAATCTTAAATACTTCTGCAAAGCCAACAGTACAGACAGATGTCAGAGTTTAGTGGGATGCTGTGAAGCTCTGTGAAACAGAAAGAGGCGAAGGCCTTGAATCAAACTGCATGTGGAGGTTCTGCAGACGAAGCTATAAACTCTACAGTCAGTTATCCATCAGGACACAACTGCTTATATTATATAAGTCAACTTTATGGGGTCTGTTTAGAACCCTCTCAACTCTGTTCTATAAAAAACAGTACAAAAAAAAACCTTTCGGAATCCCCCAGCAGTCACTAACGTTTTGTTTCTTTCAGACTTCAGTAATAGCAAACCTTTCTGCAGCAGAGAAAGACTATTTTAGTCAAAGCTTGATCAAACGCTGTTTTTGATGGAGAATGACAAAAAATTTGTTTCTGAGCAAAAAAAAAAAAAATTGTCACTTTCATGTTTCAAAAAGCTAAGGGAAATTCAAATAACAGATGAAAAAATGAACTTATTTTTTATCAAATACTAAAAGAACAAGCACAAATCATCAAGAGATCATTAGTCAGGATAGTTATTGTTTTTTTCTAAAAAAAAAATAAATCAGAAAATATTATGAAATTGACTACCAGCATAACTCTATCACAATACTGAGGGAATCTTTATTTATTTTTTTTTTTTTAAGATCAAATGTCCCCCAAGATACAAAAAGAAAAAAAATACAAATGAAGATCAAGGGTTAAATTCTTTTAGAGCTCTTGTGCAAATTAGGCTCCTGCAGCATCAAGTGACCAAAGAGCCTTCAATCACCATGGAGATGCTGTTTACCTGAAACCTGTGTCCAACTGCCAGTAAGGCATCCTCAAACAAGTGTTATGATTAAACAAGACTGGAGTCTAGTTCAGCATGTGGCAAAAAAAAAGAAGTGTTCCAAAAAAATTCTTACAGAAAAACTGTCATCAAGTCTAAACAGATACATTGACAAAGCAGCTAGAATGCACACATCTAAAGAAGTGATTTGAATAAAAACTTATGAAAATGAATAAGGGTGCAAAACAATAAGTGAGTGGATTGACAGCCCCTTTCTTCTGAAAAATGAAAAAGACTGAAAGGAAGTGTAAAGGCCCAAGGTGTCTGTCAGAACGTTTCAGAATAATCAGCTTCGCCAGAAGGACTTCTGACTCAAATGCAAAACAATAAAGAACTGAAAACATGCCATTTCTTTGAAAATGTCTCTTTTGTTGCATCTTATAAAATACTAAAAAGTCACTTACCTGGTATATCAAACCCGTAGACTTCTGAAAAGTTTTTTAAGCTGCTCTGAAAGTTTCTACAAGCAGTATATGCACATCCTATAAACTTTGTGTTGACGTCCAGCTGGGAAGAAGAGACAACTTTTTGCGAGTGTCCGGACATGAGGGCTATTTATGTGTCCGAGTGTTAGGCTGCACCCCGTGCGTATGTTTGCGCAGATCCACATCAACGACCAGTGTGGGTGTGAGTGGCATGGGTGTCAGATTTTATTGGACAAAAGCCATGTCTAATTCTGTGTCTCTGAAGTTATTTGTTGATGGGGTTTAAGATTGAGGGCAGCAAGAACTTACTGACAAGCCTTTCCTCTGATAGTCAGTGAAAGCCCCCCTCTGCTTGAGCCAGGTGTTTTCGCTGTGGTTTCCATGTCCTTCACACTATGAGAAATTTGATCCAATGATTTCGTTTAGCACTAAGCAGTCAAAAGCGTCTTCCAGCTTGAAAGCCTGTCTATTCCCTTGCTTCCTCACATGGACTCTGCAACCCCGTTTTATAAGTCAAATGGTACAGAACTATTGATGAATATTGGTTATTTGGATTTGCTTTATCAAGAACTGCTTCCTCTCTGCTTATTACTGCACTGTCATGGGACCTTGTTGCATTTTGCATGTGCATGTGCGTAAACGCTGCTTGGTCCAATGTTATTCTGGTCTGTGATCATTTGCTTTCTGCATGCTGTGCCACAAACTGTGGAAACAAATTTCCCAGAGGAACAGTAAATACTGTCTTTTTTCCAGTTTAAACTCTAAAATACTGCAAGACTATCCTGCACTTTAAAATTAACAAAAGGGAATTTGCATACAAATCTGATGTTTTTCCAATTGGGAATTTTTTTTATTCTGTTGTTGTAGAAGTTAATGTTTTTGCACCAGAAAGTTATTTTTATAGCACAATGGAAACCATGCACAATCGTTTTATATTCACTCTAGAGTAGATTTAGATGATAGGTGTCAAACTTTGGCCTTTGGCCCGCAGTGTAATTATATTTGACCCGTGATGCAATTTCAAATTAATTTTAGAACTGGCACGCCTGTATTATAGATTGGCAGCACTGTAACACCACATTCACCGCTTATACTACAAATCCCTTAAAGCTCTGCTGTTGTTTCAGGACAGAGGTAGACATGTCCACTCCTCTGTGTCAGTAGCGTCTATGGTAGCGGTCTTGGATGTCGGAAGGTAGTGATCCGTCTTTACTTCAAAAGTCTTCAAACAGAAAGGAGGCGTTCAAGTTTTATTTAAATCTTATTTAATATGCCATTGATATGTTTTATTGTGATGATTATTACTACTATTATTAGTAGTTGTACAGGGTTTTACCTGCAAAAAGAATTTTGTGGTGGCTGCCACCACCTAATTTACAAGCGGCACCAGCTCCTGCGCACCGAAAAGGGGGGAAAGGTGGATGATTCCAGGGGCTCAGATTGAGATGACAAAATGATAAAACAGAAAAAATAATTCCAGTAAACCAACAAGCGGAGGCGGGGGTGAAACAGGAGAGAAGGAGAGCCTGCGCATGCAAGTAACAGCCGCACACAGGGGCAGGCACAGCAGTACTTATAGTTTAAGTCAGATTTTCTCCATGATATGTGGAAGAGAACAAATTAATAACTTGGATTTGTTAGTGTAAGTGTTGAAAATGTTCCTCATCTATGTACAGTATTCCTCCTCTATTTGCGGGGGTTATTGACTGGAGGCCTACGCGAATACGCCAAATCCGCAAATTTCATGCAAGAGGGCATCTTTATCCAGAATTTGCCAGTTTCATCCACAATAAACACCTGCTCTGATGATAATTTTTCTCTATGATTATCAGAATATTTTTTGAGCTGCTTCTGAGTCGGCTGATGCCATTTCTCCATGCAGGCTTGCTGTATGTGTATGCCAGTGGACAGGCTGGACTGCTTTTCAAGTGCGCTTGGTCAATTTAACTAACAAACTACCACTGACCAATCAATTTGGTTGGAAATATTGGTCGATTAATCAATTAAGTCACTTGACTGTCACATCCCTTGAAATTAGTTTTCAGGTTTTTTTGGAGTGGCAAAAGAAAACTAAACAGTACAAACGTGAAGTTTTAGGTTCCAAAAAAGTAACACCATAGTGTTGAATTAGCTTCCTTAAGGTTAATGAGGAGTCCCCCATGAATATATATGTTTAAGCTTCTCTTCTATTTATCTACCTGATTTTATTTCTGT
This sequence comes from Oryzias javanicus, assembly GCA_003999625.1. Classification (NCBI taxonomy): domain Eukaryota; kingdom Metazoa; phylum Chordata; class Actinopteri; order Beloniformes; family Adrianichthyidae; genus Oryzias; species Oryzias javanicus. The sequence goes on from CM012440.1 coordinate 15,589,965, forward strand.
TAATGATAAATACACTTAATTATCAGCGCTTTTGCATTTTCTTGTCAGGTTATTGTCCTTGTCTACAAGTTAATCTATAAAGATGAAGGAAAAAAAAGGTTTATAAATGGCACTAGACATGTGCACTTGAAATACAACATTGAGCACATTCCCATTTTACTGGCTTTTATTTATTTTAAGTGGAAAAACTCTAAATCAACAATTTATAACAATGACGTTACAAGTGTCTCCATGCAAAAGAGAGATCAGCTCCAAGTCCACTAAAACTCAGATGCTTGTTTCATCCCTTCAGGGTATCCAGAAAGTCCCCATTGTCTCTGCACCTGCTTTCAGCAACCGATGACCAGAGTGACCCTGTAGAAAATGATTGGATAATCTGGAGGCAGACGGCAACAAAGCCCGGCAACAGGCCACTATTTTTAAAAGCGGCTTTGAAATCCTTGTTAAATTATCATTGTGTCTTGGCTGGAGCAACTGCACCCTCACAGGTGCATGTGTGTGAACCAACAAAAATAAAGGGGGTGCATTATTTTTAGGTTTCCAGTCAGCAGCTAAAATTGCTGACAACAGCAAAGGCAGAAAAATGACACCTGATAGGTGGTTTGAGAATTGCATCTTGGACTAATAACAATGAAACTCATTAAATCTGCATCTTAATTGAAACAATTTGCAGCACTTGTTCAATTTATTATAAGTTATATATTAAATTAGAGTTTAAAGCAAAAGTTTAGAACAGGACTCAGTAGCCTTTAATGCTAAATGAGCCATTTGATTCAGTTACAAACAAAAATTGAGCGAGAGCCGCAAAGCCACTATTTAGAAAAATAAACTATGGTTTTGTCACCATCAAGCCATTTATTTCTAAAATGTACCTTTTAAATATTTGCAATAGTTGAATTATTACAATTTTCCACCTTTGGCAGCAAGTCCTGTCAAGCTTTGGTGTGCGGACACAAGTGCATGACAGCTGGCAGTTCCAAAAAACTAAGTCTTTAAAAACAAAAAAGGTCATGAGCTCTGGGTCATGACCAAATGAACGAGATCCCGACTACAAGCGGCTGAAATGAGTTTTCTCCGGGGTGGCTGGGCACTCCCTTAGAGATAGGGTCAAGAGCTCGGTCACCCGGAGATAGCTCAGAGTAGAGCCGCTTCTCCTCAAGAGGAACCAGTTGAGGTGGCTCGGGCATCTGATCTGGATGCCTCCTGGACGCCTCCCTGGAGAGGTGTTCCGGGCATGTCCCACAGGCCTCGGGGATGACCCAGGCCCGGGAACGCCTCGGGGTCCTCCCAGAGGAGCTAGAGGAAGTGGCCGGGGAGAGGGAAGTCTGGGTATCTTTGCTTAGACTGCTGCCCCCGCGACACGGTCCCGGATGAGCAGAAGAAGATGGAAAGATGGATGGATGGATGGATGGATGGATGGATGGATGGATGGATGGATGGATGGATGGATGGATGGATGGATGGATGGTCTGACATGTTACATTTTAAATCTAAATGAAAAAACTTCACGAACTCAAATAAATCAACTAGAAACTCTTAAATTATTGCAATAACATTTTTCTTCTAAGTCAAATTACCACTGTAGAGGGGTGAAGATGCCTCATGTGGTTCCAGAGCCTCAGGTTGCAAACCCTCGAGGTAGCACATGATTATTTTGTCAATCCTTCAAACAAGGATTTCCAGGGTTTCACCAAATGTGCTTTTCTTGAATCTTTTGGCAACACAGAATACAAAGCACACATTCAACTCACACCTGCGCAGCCACTCCTTTGAGCCACAAGCATACCATAACCTGTGACACCCAACATTCCTCTTGGAGAAGATAGAACGTGTTGTTAAATGTTTCCTTTAATCAAGTTGATACTTGCAATAAACAGATGAGTGAGAAGATTTATCGCTGGGAAATGACATTCCAGTTCTGCTCCCTCAGGATAATTATGTAGTGATCAACAGAGTAAAAATGGAAAATGTTTTATTTTCCAAACTCCATCCAACTTTTTTTCAATTTAAAGATAGTATTAAGGTAACCATAGTTTGCTGTTTGCCAAATTTCCAACTTATTACAGCATAAATAGCAGAAACACAACATACTCAACTTGTCTTCTGGGAGACATGATAGAACTTCATAATGGGAACAAAAAATTTCTGAATTATCAAACAGATTCGTCAACTCCTGAAGATCTAAAGCTTGATAAATTACTGTTTTTTTTTTACTGCATTAAAAGTAAAGTTTTAGTAGCTTTTTACTGTACTTTGCAGCTGTCATAAGTGATGCTTGTCAATGCATTATTGTTTCATTCAAACTCAGATGGGATCCTTACCGAAATTCATTTTTATGAAGTCTAATCTGCTAAATGAGCGATAAACAACTTAGAGGCAAATTTCTGATGAACTACTACAGATGCTTCACTATCTTAGAGTGGAATGGGACTTTAAACGAAAATGAAATCAAAATATGTAGCATTTCAACTAGAAATGTGAATTTTCATCATTTTTTGATGTATTTGCTAACCTGTATTTATGCTCTGCTTGCACTAAATTGATTGATAGATTAATAAGATCTAGATTTAAAAAATAATTTTAAAGTCTCCCTTATTGAGGATTTTTTTTTTCTGTAGAGTAATAGAATCTGACTGGGATTGAGATTAAGCTATTTAAATGAACTCTAATTAGGTTTGTCCTGCCTCAACAAATGCTAATCTGTTTTTGAGGAAAACTAAAGGTCAGAAAAAAATCAGTGACTTTCCCTTAAGCAAAGGTTTTCGTTTCTCTCCGTTCAAACTCAGTTATATCTTTGTTCACCCCGTATCTTCTCTTGTCAGCTGAACTTCTGTCCCGTCCTGCCAGCTAATGTCATTGACAGAAATTGAACAGCAGACCTTTTCTGGTTCATTTTCCTCTTACCTTACTCGTTTTTTCTGTTCTGTTGAAAGCGTTGCTTTATCCAAAACCTCAACAGCTTCCTTCAGGTTTCATTTACCTGCCAGTGCTTGTACCCCTCCACAACCCAAAGTTGTTTTAATCAGCCTCCTCATTTGGGATTTTGGAAAAGTTTCAAATGCTGAGTGTTGAAGCTTATTCGAACCATGACTTTTTTCTTTTTTTTCAGTTTTAATGCTTGGTGCTGTCTTTAAAAGACCATGCACAGTCTTCCTCAGTCCCCTATAAACCTCCACTTTTAGATGTAATCTTTTCCCACCTCATTACATGGCAGTAATCCACCTTTATCAAATTGGAAACTCTGACTTCAGACTTATAAGACAAAAATCCTTTTTGTTCCTTACTTTCCATGGATCTAACCTTAGCTGACTAAATGGAAGCCCTTCATGTCAAGGAGTTCTGCCTATAAAAGCCAACAAAGTCTATGACAAAAGGCAATTTCTGTTATTGTAAATCAAGCAGATAAGTAATCAAATAACCTCCCACTGACCATGAAAGATGCCGAATGTGTTCAGTGGGCCGTAAAACACCATTACATCAATACACCCATACAGCTCTTATCTGGAGCCTAGTGGGCCGTCAGTCTAAAGTATGGACCTCCTTTTCCACAGGAACTTCCTCCATTTGTACTGGAGGTACTCTGAGGTGTTTCTGGGCCAGCAGAAAGACAAAGCCTCTCCAGCATGTTCTGGGTCTTTACCCCAGGGCTCCTTCTCAGTGGGACATGCTCAGAATATGAGGAAGGCATTCAAAGATCTGGCTCAATGTGGAAGAGGTTTCCCTCAGAGCATCTACACCAAAGTAACATGAAAACTGTAAAAACTCTAAATCCTCTTTAGATGATTTTTGAGAACAAAGAGAACTCTGATATATAAACTGAATATAATATGTGATCTGTTTGTTTCTGTACTCTTCTGTCTGACCTAAACTATACCAGGAAGGCTAAAAAGTCAGATCATCATCACAGCGTTTTTTTTTTTGTAACAGTAGATTACCATGGTCAGCTGCTAGACTGCATCCTCACCTGAAGATAACTTTTTCTGATTCTGACATTTTAAAAATTGTGTTTATTATTAGATTTAAAACCACTGTGTGTTTAATTCAACCTCCAATAACTGAAAAAAGTGGCTGCAAACTTCAACTTTTCCCACTTCTTTCTTGCACTGATGACAATGCAAACAGTAATAGATTGAGACATGCTTCAAAAATACTGAAGCTAGTCAACAGGTACTAACAGGCAGATCCGGGTCCAGTTCAATCTAACATTTTGGTTTGTTAAAAACCGTTTGAGGTTGACTGGGTCTTGTTCCACAGTTTTACATCTATCTAAAATAAACAACACATATTTCCCCCCAAAAAACAAAAAAAAGTTAAGTTGTATTTTATCTGAGAACTATTAAATAAATTACTTGAATAAACGTTTTCATTGAAAAAATATCCAATAGTTTATCTTGCACATTGCTGCCCTCTAGTGTTCATAAGGAAAAACACAAAACATGTTAAAAATGAAAATATTTTTTCTTCTTTTCGCTTCATTTACAGTTTATTGCTGTGCACTGCACTGGTTTATTATTTACATCCTGCAACAACAGACTGAGCTGAAAAGAAACACCTGAAGAGATTTTATTTTTTACACAATTTAGTAATACTTGTACAGCAGACAGGCAAACATGACTTAACGGTACTCAAATCGGACCCATACATTCCACTATTTCAAATAACACCAGTTCATTTTCTACACTATAGAGGTTAGCTTTTCAATGATCTGTAAGAATGCAGAATGACCCCACAGGAGAGTTATTGTACAGGGAGGTCCTCAGTGCTTCTTTTAAGTCGCTAAAAACAGCTTCAAGTTCATTGTTTATAGTTTCCGACCTCAGGTTTATACCCAAGACACGCATTTCCCCCACATGTGGGGATTTGTTCTGATAAAAATAACTATCTTCAGCGCTCACACTTTTCTTTTGGCTGTGCAGAATTCAGTCAATATCCAGAACTGGACAAACCCCATCCGAAGCAAAAAAAAAGAAAAATTCACGTAGATTTCCTGAACACATTAACAAGGGAAAGAATGTTAACACAGTTTATGAACATGCAAAGGCAATAATGAGAAGTTTGAGCTGGATATCACTGATATACTGTAATAAACAGCGATAAATAAAAGCTACTCTTTTGTGAGCATCCTGTCAGTGCCCTGGGAGGATGTCAAAATAAAGCAAAAAATGATCAAATGAAATGTTTTAAATGACCATTTTGGATATGCTGCACCAATGATTAGCATGGATTTAGTCGGTAGCATTTTAAAATGGTGGATCAAAAGCTAAGGAGGAAGCATAATTCTTTACGCGCAGAAAAATTTCACATCAGTTTGGATATAAACAGCACCTGCAGCGTGATCAGTCCTCTGAGCTGGCTGTTTTCTGCACTCACGTCAATATGAAAGTCTACCCAAAGGACATGAATCAAAGTGCTGCTGTAGATACAGAAAAAAAAGGAAAGATAAACACCTTGAATCAAGTAAAAAGGTTTCTGTAAACAGAAAGGGCTAATGGGTCGTGTTTTAACTGTGATAAGTCTGCAGATATGTGAGAAAACATCTCCAAAAAAATGTTTAATGAGGAAACTAAAGTTGTTGTTCAAAGCTGCACTGACTTTTTGTGCTTTTGCAGAGCATTAATGAACATCTATGAGGCTTGGAGGTGCTTGTCAGGAACTGTACATGTGCTAATGCTAAATATACAATCCCCAGATCCAGGCAAACATGGACAAACACAAAGCTTTGTTAGAGAATTACTGATGTTACCAAATGGTTTTTGGTTCACCTCTAATTTGGACGTACAGTCTTTGTTTTCTGTCTATTTTTACTTTGATACCACTAAATTACTGCTGTTTTTCTGACAGTCTAGCCTTTCCAGTTCAAAGAACATTTTATTTCTGATGACTTTGAGCGGACATGAATAAATGCGCGGGCCTTATTGTATCTTTCCCTAATTCCTTTTTCTGTCATCCTTTTTTTGATTTGTCTCTTAGAATCTTGACTAGTAGCTTTGATGCAGAGCACAGGGCTACAAGTGTTGCAGAACACACACACGCACACACACAGAGGGTACATCTGGCGACTTTTGTTCGGTTAAGTCAAGTTACAACATAGATATTCATTGCTCTGGGTGAGAAGCGAGTCGAAGCGCAGTCGTCGAAGCAGATGTCGTCGTACGGGGTCCGAGTTGGTGACACATGACAGAGTCAGCAGAAACATCCCGGCGTCGCTCGTTTCCCTTGCAGTTGTCTCTTTAGTACAGAGGTTTTTGTCCTTGGCTTTCAAATTCTGACCAGGCGTCATTTAGTTCCATGAATATCATCTTGGCATATTGTTCATACGGCTGTCCTGTAGCCTGTGAAGGAAGAGCATAATGCTGTTGATTTTATGTTGGAAATCAATTATTTTAAATCTATTCGACAGATTCTTATTTTTGTTTCAGTCACTAATGAATCTATCGATCATGACTTCTATTGCAGCATAGTTCTTCCATCCATCTTCACAGCCCGCTGTGCCCCTTTCTCTGTCACAGGGCTGCTGGAGTCAATCCAAAGCAGGTGTTGGTGTAAGGTGAGGTGCACCCTCAACAGGTCGACTATCTGTGGTAGCAAGGTCTATGACTTTCAGACCCTTGCATCCTTCGTCTGGTGGTTCACTCACAATTCTGGATCCTTAGTCTTGAAAGCTAAAGATCTACAAAATATCTACGGGAAAAGGTAACTAAACAGAAAAAACACGGGAGAACATGCAAACTCCAGCTGGGATTTAAACCAAGGCCTTCTTGTGTGCAGCAAAAGCACTAACCACTACACCACAGCATAGTTCTTGTTTTAATTTGAAAAAGACCTATTTTATTATATTAAACTTTTCAATAATTTCTTTAAGACATAAAAATAACTTGTGATGCACCTTATATCTTACAAGACAGTAAAAGTAAATTCTGATAAAAATCAGACTCTCAACGTTGTCATGTTTCTTTATATTTTTTTAATAAATGGAAAATACTTATTTGGGTTTACTTGAAATGCTTGTTTGGCACAAGGTGTCTTCTATTGTGAAAGTAAATCACATGTAATTCTGTCAGACGTCAAAAGCAATTCAACATTTTGAGAAAATGCTAGTTTCCCTATAATTTCTGTTTTTATTCATGCTAAAAATGAAATATGATTCATATTCAAAATAAAAAAAAAAAACTCGAATCTAATGTATTCAACGTAGTAATACATTTTCTTAAAGTGTAAAATAAGATTTTGTGGCTCCTTTAAGATTTGATCAGTAGAAAACAGGCTCTTTTATTGATAAAGGTTGCAGACCTCTGACTTAGGCAGGCCTTGTTATTATAGCAGGAAAACTATTGTTGGAATTATAACACAAAGTTTTCTATCTTTAACTTTTGCTTCAAGTATTAAATTATGCAGTTCATATCCAAAATAGATTATTTGCTGACTGAAGCATTCTACTGTTTTGTTTTGTTTTTTTAGATATTTTACAGCAGGAATTTGAACAGTTGGCAAAGCAAGGAGCTCAAACATGTTACTAAAATGGTAACCAGTTGATAAAATATTTTCCACTTAAATCATTTTGATTAGTAAAAAAATTACAAGATATAGATCATTTAATGTTTAAATATTTATTAGCTAAATATGCTGATCTGTATTACTGTCTTGTATAAACATTGTGATAAAATCACAACCTTTTTCTTCCGTTTTCTGAACCAGTTTTCTTCCTTACAGCAGGGATGGGCAACTCCAGGCCTCGAGGGCTGCATTCCTGCATGTTCTTCAACATACCCTTCTCTGGCATGTTCTAATTGGCTGGACACATCAGAACCAGGTAATCAGTCATGAGTAGAGCTTGGATATCTGGAAATCACGCAGACACTGTGGGCCTCGAGGCCTGGAGTGGCGAGGCTGCCAGGGACTAACCCCCCACAGATCTGGAACACCTAACCACTGCGCAACCATGCGTCCCGACAACCTTTTCAGTTTATAAAGGAAAAATCCAATTCAAATTCACAGATTAATTTTAATGGCTCCAGATACAAATATATGAATTACTATTTAAAATGTCTATTTTTCATTATATTTTTCATTACATTACCAGAAAAAACGCTCATTTATTTAAGCTACTGTGCAAACACTCCAGCCTTGTAATTAATGCACACAGAAATACAGGGTTATCACCAGTGTGAGCTTTATGACCCACCTTATCTGGGTGAACAACCAGGACGGCTTTGCGGTACACCTTCTTGACCTGTTCTGGAGTGACCAGGTCAGCCATGCCCACAGGCTTCCAGCGCGTCTCTCCCTCCCAAAGCACGGTGTGCATGGTGGACAGCAGCGCTCGGATGTTTCGCTCCTTCCCCTCGATCCAGTCCAAAATCTGGGGCAAACAGGGTGACGTACAGACACAGAAGACCAGATTTTAAACAACAATTAGCACTACTAATGGTTTTAGCTAAAAATACTTCAAAGCAATGAGACAAGCTAAAGTTTGGTCTTCTGAGGCCCAGATTTGTTGTTTAAAGGAAATCATTTGGCAGTTTTTATAGGACAAAATCTCAGTATTGAGTGTCAAATGGAAAAACAAATGATGAGAAAACAAACTGAATGACATCTGACATAAATGTCACAACACGCAATGAAAAGATTGTTATCCTGCCTTAATCTTCTCAGGGTCCATCTCTTTGGCCATCTCCTCCTTCCTCATCTCTGCTATTGTCCTGGGCCCTTTCCTCTCTTTGGTTCCTGCAAAGCCCTGTCCAGACAGCAGGTCATCAAAGTTGGCATCTGAGGCTTTGGGCTTTGAACCTGCAACAAAAACAGAGAAAAGTTTTTTAGAGAGACATTTTAATTTATATACCCATTTATGATCTGTAAGACCAGGGACAAGGCAAGGTTTGCTATGGGTGGGATATTTTAAAAGACAGCATTCAGTACACATTCATCTAAAAATGTCTAGTAGGGATCCAGATGTTAGTGTTCTGATAAAGCTTCAGATCATAAAAAAATTGACTGTAGAAATGTGTGAAATTTGTTTTAATCCATCTTTTTCTGCTCACCCATCCCAGGCTGTGCTTTCCCCCCAGCGCTGGGAGAGCCTCCCCTCATAGCGGAAAAGCTGACGTTGTAGTTGGGTCGATTCTGGGGCGATGTGTGGGGCATTGAGGTATGGCTCGGGCTGGGCTTTGGCTGTTGGTTGGGGGTCTGTCCTTGCGCCTGCCAGCCGCCTCCACCTGCAGCGTTGGGCTGCCATGAAGGGAAGCTCCCTCCCGAGTGGGGCTGCCACCCTCCTGCGTGCTGTGGAGACGGTGGAGGCCGCGACGGAGAGCCCATTGGTGGGAAGGCAGGGCCAGCTCCGGTTGGAGAAGTGGGCTTGCTGGAGAATCCAGAACCTCCTATTAAACAAAAAAATATGACATTTGAAGCAACTTCAGATGTTAAAAAATGTTTGGAAAATTAGTCATTCTTTCTAGACCTCCTAGGCTTCCACCGAGGTTGCCAATGTCTGCAAAAGGATCCAGCGTGTTTGGTTTATTTTGGTGGGTCGGGGTGCTGTGGACTGATCCCGTGGGACTGGTAGTAGCTGAGCGACTCCCCATCCCAAAGCCTCCTCCTGAATGAGTCAAACAGCAATGTAAAAATGGGGTTCAGTTTAATATTTATTACTTTGTGAATTCATTTTCTGCGTGAGTGGTTCCAGTTTGGAGAACCTGAGCTTGTAGTAGCTGATCTGTTCCAGTCCCATCCTCCCATGGCATTTTGTTGCTGAATGTTGACAGTCGGGGTTGTGGGTGGAACAGGGGAACTCCGACCTGTTTGAGCAGATAAAAGCGTTGGTCAAAAAGTGAAGTTATGGGAAATGTAAACAAATGACGTGAACTCATGCAGATCGATAAAGCTACTTTTTTCTATCTTTACTTTTTTGTCTGGAGCGTCATACGCTTTGCAAATTTGTCACTGTCTGCAAAATGTATATTTTAAAAAGTTAATTGAAGATGAAATTCAGGTTAATTTGTCATTTGGGTGTGGTTTTGAGCAATAATGTAAAAATGGTCACACATTTTGAAATGAAGCAATTTATTTTGTGATGCAAGTTGAGATTTGTTCATCCATTTAGCAACATGACCAAAATAATACATGAAAATAAACTTGCATGGGCAGCAAACAATTAACATAACGAATATTCAGTGAAAGCAAACTTTACCTGAAAGCAACAATTATAATTTTTAAACAATGCAATGAACATGTCAACAAAATGTAGGCATTAATATATTTTTAAAAAATATGAAATGAATGTTTTAGTACATGAGCATTGTGCTGTTTGTTAAGCAGCAGAGCAGCAGAGCTGTCCGTGCCTTACCCAGGCTTGAGGGCTGCATGGTGGGTGATGGGGAGCGAGCTGCATGCAGGAAAGGGTCTGGTTGGCCCACATTACCTTGTCCGAGGAAAGAACCCATCATGTCCTGAGGCTTCGGCATGGGTCCTGACCCAAAGGGATCAAATGCTGAGGAATTAAAGAGATTACAATATTTTAGTCTGGTTTTTTTTTTTTTTTTTTGCTTTGTTTTGTTTTCAGAAGCCAGAATCTAAAGATCCTATTATTCACTTTTTTAAGGAAAAAAAATAGGGAAAGTCTGCATACAAAATTTATTTAAAAAGAACTAAAAATATTTTTGTTTTAGATAAACAAAACAACAATTTGCTCCTAATATTGTCTTTTTCCAAAAGGTGTAAAAATCATATGAAGGTCTGAGACAGAAAGTTATTTATACAAACAGAAAGTCCAATTTTATTTTTTTATTATTATGATGGCTCACTCTTTTCATTAGAAAGTATGATTGCAACATAAACGCTTTTTGAATTTAATGTTTGCATTTCTTTATTTAATCTTTTTTTTTTTGTTATTATGAAAGAAATGTATTTACTTTTCTGTTTCTGTTTGAAATAAATCTAGATCTAAGGTCAGCTCGGAAAAGCAAGAGCATTGAAGGCTCATTATTTCTTGCACACCTTAGCGTGAGCAGGCCAGGATGCACTTAAGGGAGCTGAGGAGTGAAGAGGTCAAAAATTATTTTGCATAAATCCTCTTTCATGAAAAAAATGCTGACACAACATGTTAAAAACCCAAAAAAAAGACCATTTTCATTGAAATGGGTCTTTAAACGGTTACATTTGTACCAAAACAATACAACCAATTCTGTTGAGCATCCAAAATAAACTTAACACACTTCAGATCTTCTCACCCGGTGGAGCAGGAGAGGGACATGGTGAGGCAGTGTTGGGGGCCACTTTATGCGGGGTGGACTGAGTGGATGAGGGTCCACTGGTTGGCTGAGGTGGACCCCCGAACAAGTCTCCCAGGAGGTCAGTGGTTGTAGCTGGTTGAGATGAAGCGCAGGGGCCTTGATGTCCTCCCCGCCCAGGCCAAGAAGGTCCACTTCCTCATTGGCTGCAGGTGGGGCGGGCGCTGGAGGTTCGGGTCTCTGGGGGGCCGTGCTGATACTGCTTCGCTGGCTGGAGAGTGAGAGCATCTCATCGTCCGAGGGTTCGCTCTCTTTCTCGCCATCTGGGCCCCCCTGCGGCCGGGTCGGCTCTTGAGAAGATGAAGCGTAAACGGAATGAGACAACATAGAAGTGGAAAACGTGAAAGCTGGTGTTAACAGGTACAGAAACTAAAAACAAGCACTATAACTGCTTCAGGAGCTGGCTAGTTGCCTAATGCGACATTCTTGGACTCTTGCACTTATATATAGACGGTAGCTGCATGGATCATTTACTAAAGTGGGATATTTGTCATCTAACAAGAACCTAATCTATAAAATATACATCCTGCTATGACAGGAGTGGGATATATGTTCAGTAAATGAGCAATATTTCATCTTGGTAGAACATTAGTGGTTCATTTACAACCATGAAGCTGTCCTTTATTTACTACAGATACCATTCTTTTCTTCTAGTCTCCAGAATGACCAAAATTTCATAAAATCACAAATCTAAAAGGAGAAAAAACTCTTGTCACACAGTGATTTATGCTAAAGACTCTGCTTAGTGTTTAACCCAGATTCCTAAAGGATTGTCTCATTAACACTAAAGATTTCTACCAAGATGATATATCACTACAAAACAAGCATAGGTTTAATTCAATCCAATCAATGGTGGTCATGAATATGAAGAGCCAAACAGACTTTTCAATAAGACCTAATGTCTTTGTCAATATTTTAATCTCCTGTTAGGGAGAGCAAGATTGAATTGAACCAAACCCCAGGTAACAGCTGTCGTTGTTGATTTCCTCCACTAGTCTGTGACTGCTATCTGCCTTACCCTCCAGATCCAAGCCTTCCATCTCATCTTGCAAGGACAAAAACGAGTCAAATTAGTCTATTTTTGTCCACTTCTTATAGCATGTTTTTTTCCCTTAGGAAACTATTCAATCAACCATTCTTTAACTATCTTTTTAATAAGGATCAAAGAAGTCCCCCCTCATTGGATGAGACTCACACATTTTAAAATCTATTTTCTCAGCTCCATTTCTCTCTGCAGTTGGACCACAGCAGCAGTAATTAAAACACAAATATCCACAGTGATTCCCTCTGTCTCATTTGTTCACTTGTGTACTATTGCAGTGTCATTCTTTTTTGTGCTTCTGTTTTTTTTTGTTTTTTTCTCTGATTAGTTTCTGTTTTAATCATTGCAACTATTATGGGATTCCTCAGTGTTTATGACCCCCCTGATTTCAATTGTTGCTTACTGTCTTGTGTTCCCTGCAGCAGCACATTATATTTTACAAATAGTGATTGAATTCAACTTGTGTCAAGTTAGTAGGAAAGCAAATAACAATCATTTGATTTTAAATTTTGGATCTACATCCTTCAAAATGTGAGTTTCTTGTGTAAATATATCCCAACACTTGGCCACACTTGACCAGGTCCAACCTTTTGCTTCAAATGCTAAAGAAAACTGTGCCCAAACTGTGTGGATCAATACGACAATTAATAAATTAAAACAAATAATATGAAAAAACATTAAATTTTAGAAACCAAAACACATTTTAAAACAAAATAAATGAAATACAGAAGAAACATGTCAGAAAACCAAAGTAACCTCCAGAATTCATAAAAACTAAACACAATAAGAAACTGGAAAAGTAAGTAAAAATGGAAATTGTTGATTTGATGATGAGTTTTTAAATGTGTCTTTTTTTTGCGTTTATTTTTAAATAAAGAATGAATATCACCTTAGCAGTATGTTAAATCAATACAAGCAATGCAAATAAAATTTTGCGATACTTTTTACAGCCCAAATTTAAAAGTGCTGCTTTTGTAGGATGTCCAATAAAAAATGTACAGTATTGTGTTGACTTTTGGAAAAGTTTTTCCCATATTTTCTTACATCGACAAACAAAAAGAATATTAACTTTTGTATTTTCATGCTGCCCTCCATCAATGAAAAATTCAGCAGACTTTCAATGGAACTTCAGCAATCTGGGATCATTTTACATTGACTAAAAGACAACATAAACTAAATCTTCATGTGGAATTTCAAGAATTTTTCACCACAATTTTCTAATGAACTGAAGTTTACACCAAATTCTGACGTGTATTTCCCACAGCGTTGATGAAACACCAGTTTTTCCAACCTGCGATAGCCAGAGCATCCTGATGCTCCTGATGGCAGGAGAAGAGCACATTGGGAGCCAGGTCTTTGCAGGGGAACTGCTCCCACGGAGGTGTCAGGTCTTTCTGCTTGTCGACCCCTTCCACTTCCACATCCAGTATCACATGAAATAGCTGGGGGTACTTTTCTGGAGAGTCGCACGCATCCAGTTCTGGTCTGAGCAGAGGAAATCAATCACACAAAAGACTTAAAACATCCAAAAACTGATGAGTTAGATTGCTTTAAGGTACTGTTCTTACTTGTTAAACTTCAGCATGTTGGTCCCAGGAGCAATGAAACCAGTGTGGAACTGAATCTGGAAGATCTGGGTGTTTGACACCTGTTCATCAAAAATAGTAATGATAAAAAAAAACATTTTTGGGGTTTATTTCTGCAATAATCATTAATGGAACGATCCCTTTTTAAAATGAGTACATAATTTCCGTTTGATTGAATTCACTCGATGTTCATCTGCAAATATATGTTTTTTTATTTACTTTTTTAAAATTGAGTGGCAAAAGACACTTTTTTCTTTCATGTCTAAAACTTCCTTTTTACAAAGGGATTCATTTTATTTTTAGTGCCCTATTCAGCAATGTATCACTGACATATATGCTAAGGTATGAAGAGCGTATAACTGAATTAATGACCAGAGTAGAATCTGATTAAAGGAGAGAAGCGAACTATCACTATTTTCTAAATACGTCCGGCCAGTGTTGAACTTCTTTCTTGGCTGCTCTAATCGGAGGAAGGGTTAAGATTATGGTTAGGGTTGGAGTTAAATACACTAAAACGTCCCTGAGTGCAGCTTTGAACGCGCTTAAAAATCCAACAATGTGCTACAAAAATAATGTCAAAATGAATTTCCATCAGTTTTTGTTCTAGTCGCACGTAAATACGTATAAATAGCATCAGCCTGAATTGAAAATTGTAAATAAAAAAATAAAATCCTCCATCCCAGAATCACTGAATTCATTTCGGGGCCGCTGGTTCGCCCTATCCCAGAAACTGTTGAGCAAAGGCGAAGCACAGTCTGTTGGAGGGCCACACAGTCACTCAAGTTAGGGGGAATTTAGAGATATCAATCAACCGATGAAGCATGTTTCTTGACTGTGGGAGGAAGCCGGAATGCCCAGCGAAAATCTACGCATGCACAAGGAGAACATGCAAACTCCACACAGAAAGGTCCCAGCCAGGAACTGAACCAGGGTCTTCTCACTGTGCAGGCCAATGAAAAATGTACATGATGCCAAAAAACACTAAACTTCTACTCAAGAACACTTAGAGAGATACAAAGCCTATCGGTTAAAAAAAGAAAATATATTAAATTTATTTCAGGAAGCTTTAATGCTCTAGTATCATTGATATTGCCCTGTTGTTAAGTTGCCATGATATGTCAACATTTTCTCTAAATTTTAGTTGGATCATTTGCTTACCTTGGCCTGCAGACGTCCTCCGATTGTCGACCTCATGTGGTAGACAGAAACCACAAAGTCTCCTTGGACACTCACGCCCAGAGGAAAAACAACCTTTCCCTCCTGGATCCTGTACTCTCTGAGCATTAACAGAAGAACAGAAAAAGTTTGTCAAAGGCAGAGTGATTGAAAAAGTGAGTCTGTGCTGCGGCTTACCTCATCCTTTCATAGTCTTGTGCAGTTGTGAAAATCTTGGTCTCTCCAATGAGCACATCACAGAAGGGTCGACAGCCGCTGCGCTGCTTGTTGAAACAGGGGACTGGACTCATTGTGACGGCCTTGATCACTAAGGGCTTGGAGTGGGGAAGGCTGGGCTTCTCCGAGACCATACTACACACATAACCTATGTACCTGCACAGAGACAAGGACTGTCCAAATCACAGATTCGTGTTTCAGTGGCCTTCAGAAGTCTTTAAATCGTTTGCACACTGATGGATCAGGTAGGGTTACAGACACAAATTAGAGACTGTAGGTGTTACTTTTCTTCTCTTTCTAATGCTATGTTCACACCGGGCTTGGAAATGCACGTTCAAGCAACTGCTTCTAATGAAAAGTCTATGTCTATGGGCTTCCAGGATCAAAACTATGCATTTTTGGGCTGTACATACAAAATGTGCATCTATTGAGCGTGTGTTAAAAGTTAAACCAGTTGAAATTTGACTAATCGGGGACTAAGATTTGGTAGTGTTGTATGGATAGTGTCTTGTTTTAAAAGGCATCTGGAACCTGTACAGATCCACGTCTGGTACCAAGTTAAGATTAAGGTTAGGATACAGGTTCGGTTCACGTTCCCAGAGGTTGAGAAGCCTTGATTTAACTGGAAGAGCTAGCTCGTCAAAAAAGGACGAGTTGGGGACACCCAAAATGTTAATTCTTGACATGGAGGGTCCTTAACCATGCATCAAAGTATGACGACTTGGTAATGAGCTTTAAACAGCCCAAAGTGAACTCCATATGCTGAAAGCGTCTCAAGAAACCCCGGTTCAGCGCGTTCTTGAACATGCATTACATTCCCTGTGTAAACTTGGGTTCAAAACATTAATCAATTGAAAAAATGAAACACACTTTGACCTATTTTTGATTTGTTCTGAAAGATCCAAACCTGCGATGTGAAGGCCAGAGGCCGGAGCCAGGTCTCTTGGCGCTGAGCAGCTGCATGGCAGGAATTGGGTTGTTGAAGAGGTGGCAGAAGCAGAACATGGCACAGACCAGAACACCGGAGGGAGCACGACCATCCTGAGAAATTACAGTATAGTGAAAAGAAAAACTGACTTTAAACAGACATTTAAGATCACATCTGAACAAACAAACAAATGCAAAAGTTACTGAAATGTATCAGTTTTTACAGTAAAATAACTGTATGCTGCTCTTGTGATCTAAAGCAGAGAAGACAGATTTTAAAAAGAACTGTTTGGGGTAATTATGCAAGAAAGATTTTGCCAAGTTACAGCAACTTGGCACTAAAATGCTCTGCAACACAATAAAATTAAAACTGTGAGTCAATCTGAGTCCACAGAAAGGTAGCTCAATGCACGATCTGTTCCAGGTAAGTTTTACATTATGAATGCTGAGAACGAAAAGGAGATACTATGACAGTCATATGATAAGTCTATCAGTTTGTTCTTGGCGTTTACACTTTTATGTAATACTAAAAATCACTATGTTCTACAAACACTCATTAAAGCACTTGTCTAATTAATAAAAGTGTAGAATTATCCTTAGCATTCAGGAAAAGACTTCAGGGGAGAAGGACAAGATACAAACACTCAGAAAATCTTTTGATTCTGGTGTCCCTCTACCGAATTTTATTTGTTTAAAAATGACTCAATTTGAATAAATCAAAATAAACCCCCTCTTTTTTTGGTCAAAAGAAAGTGCAGTGAGGTTAAGAAGGGATTTTAATGCTGACCACGTTTCAGTTCGTCTCCCGGCGCCGTTTTCCAAACACTGTGCTTGGATTTGAAAGTGGGTCACAGTACAAAAAAAAAAAATGTGGGGGTGTTCTGAGGCACAATTAAAAGTAATCCAGATTAATAAGAAGTACTTAAAGCCAGCTTTACTTTTTGACAATAAAGTCAAAATGATGCTTAAACTGATTCCAACATGTTTAAAATCAACTTTAAATAGCAGTAAATTAAAGGGATGGATCAGTGTGTGAGAGGGTGACGTCTTCCTACCGAGCAAGTGATGACACAGACATTCTTGGGGTTCTGCTTGAGCCAGTTGTGCATGTTTTTACACACAGCGAACAGGTTGTGGAGGCTGGGAGCTTGCCGCGAAGGCCAGTTACACTCTGAAACCTGAAATTTGGTTGACAAGGGGGGTAAAGAGGGGGACGGGATCAGAAAAGACAGAAGTAGGTGGAAAATGGGAATAAATACATAAACAAGAGAGAAAGGAAAGGGGTAGAGATTAGTGAGAGCAGCAAAACAACATGGCAGCTGCGTTGGTGGTGAGTCATCTTCTGCGGATGCCTCCTTAAGCAGACAGGGACAGATCATGGTATTAAAGAGCTAAAGTTTTTTGTGCTTGTTATCCCAAGGGGGCAGTCTTACCTGTGAAGCCCCATGTTTTTATAGCTTCAGCTGAGCAAATGTGCCAGCAAGACTCAATTTCAAACTATTTTCTGGATTTATTTGATTCTGTATGGTTTGTAGAAAAAAAAGAGTTAAAGTCCCATTTGCTGTCAAAATTCTAGGTATGTGAAATTTTTTCTCCGCTTTTGACCCATCCCCTGGAGGAGCGGTGGTTGTTGGTTTAACTCCCCAATCCAACCTCTTAATACTGTAGGAATGGAGATTCCATTTTTGGTATGTTTCAGACAGGATTTGAACTCATTAATCTTTCAATCACAGGACGGACGCTCTACCACAAGGCCACTTAGCTGATTTGTAGATTAGATTTAGTGCAAATAATTGCTACGTTTTAAATAAAACCAAGTGCACTGCCCTAAAAGCACTTCTACTAATATTTACCTCGTTCAGCTTCAAAGAAAATGTTTCAAGCAAAAACTGTCTCCTGAAGCTGAATCAGCATAGATCAAAGGATCACCAAATCACAACTTAAATGGTAGCAGGAAGAGAAGATGAAGAGTTTTAGAGGATCCCCTAATATCAAAACGAAAATAAAATAAATCATTTCCCTCCAGAAAACTCATCAGGGAAAGGCTGATGCTCTAAAAAAGTGACACAAACTTTTAGTCAATTCTCAAAAGGCAAAAGATTTTAAACTACTAAATGTATGCCTTGTGTGTCCACAGCTACAAACCTCCTTAAAGCTGTCCAACACAAGAGGCCTTCAGCTCTTATCTGTTTACCTAGGACAAGCTAGAAAAAGAAGGCCGATGAATAAGAAAAATAAATACAAAAGACGAAATAACCTGTAGCTTTGATAAACTCTAACCTTTGATCAAGCCAAAAAGAAATACTCTTTCAGTCAGGACATGAAACTGCATGCCAGTGCAGATTGCAAAAGTCCTTAAAAAAGAATCAACGCTGCAAATATTGACTCTGCACAAAGCTTGAAATAAATGTCAATGATAAAAAAAATCTGTAGCAGACTTTTAAAAAGTTTTTAACAATCGGATTTAAAGCTAAAGATGTGTCTGAAACTGCCCTGTTAATATAAAAAAAATCAAGTTTTGTTGTACTCTTCACTTAATCTAAATGAAGCAACTAAGAATAATGTTTGAATAAATTTAGGTTAAATTTGAATTCATGTTCTCCAGTCAAAACCTTGCACAAGAGAGATGACAAATGTCATTTTTCTAGTGGCAGTTTACTTTTGGTGTGTCTTCTTTTTGCTGCTGAAAATCTGTGGCTTCCCCTCACACAAAGCATTTTGATCTAGACTAGAGTAATGCCAGCAGTGGTGTAAGAAACTTTATACTGTTTATTTTACCATTATAGAAGCACTCGATTCAAACATTTTTATACTTGACAAACTAAAATTAAATCTGTGCTAAATAAGTGCCAAATTTGAAGATTTGAAATGACAACCATTTTATTTATTTAAAGAGCAGGGGTCTCAAACTTATTTTACTTTTTAAAATTAAAAATATATTTATTCTTTTCAATTTTTCATTTTATGTTGAAACACAATTTTACACATATGTGAGACACACAACACATATTTTAGGGAATATGTTTGTGTTTAACTTCTTAAACCACCAAATCAGCAATCGCTCGTGTCGCAGTGGTCGCGCAGCCATTGGAACGTAAACGTCCCAGTCGATTCAGAATGTGAGACCTGCTGGTGACGTCACCTGACACTGGAATTTTACTACATAGTACAATTGCTTCATTTAATGTGAATTTATTTCAGAACTTCAAATTCATACAAAATGTGCATGCTACAGTAAAATTAAGCTTTCACATTAAGAAGGGGCCACGAAATATCGTTTTGGGGCAGCAAATGGTCAGTGGGCTTCAAGTTTGAGCCCCTGCCATAGAGCCGCAGTGAATAGGGTGAAAAAGCTTCATGTGGCTCCAGAGCCTCATGTTACAAACAGCAGGACTAAAGAAATATGAGCAAAAATTCTCTTTCACTTTTTTTTTAAATGAATAGACAATGAACACACAGCTGCAGTTAAAATTGTGCTAAGACAACAGGCTTTTTCCAGGTGATTGAGAGGAACAGTCATGCTCACTCTGTTGGAGAATTTGGCTCCTCGGTAGTTGCGCTGTGATAGGTTGAAGACAGTGTAGTGGTCAGCATGGCGACTGTCGAGGAAAGAGCGGATGTCCTCGACATGGTTCTGGTAGCCAATCTGCACTGACTCCGCAGGGTAGGTCATCACTGTGAACGATGGGGGAGAAATGAGAAACAAACCTTGAGCGGCATTTAGGTTGGAGAGCTTTTAAGCTGCCACAGAGCTGATTTTCTGCACATTTCCATCTGATCCAGCAAAAAAGTTTACTTTGGATGTTACAGTATATTAATCAAACATGGCATAGACCCTCAGGCAACTGTCTGCTACAAAAAAGTGCTTTTGTCTTAAGCTTATATAACACAGAACAATTCAAAGGTCAGAAAAAAGGCGAGCTGTCCATGCGAGAACAACCAGAAAAAAAACTTTCTAATTGCACAATGCTTATTGTTTTTGATGATACATTTCCAACATGCATGCAAAGGTCTATAAAACCAAATCCTTCACCTATGATCCTTGATGTGATGTAAGCAATGTCCAGTTCTCCTTTGGTGTACCTAAAAAAGCACAAAGAAACATTAAGTTTCTCTGAATGATCTTTTAAAATTTAATTTCAGCAA
This sequence comes from Oryzias javanicus, assembly GCA_003999625.1. Lineage (NCBI taxonomy): Eukaryota > Metazoa > Chordata > Actinopteri > Beloniformes > Adrianichthyidae > Oryzias > Oryzias javanicus. Next base: position 15,610,340 of record CM012440.1, read on the forward strand.
AAGCAGAAAAAATTATTTTCATGAATCGTAGCTTGATAATAATTTGTTTATGTATTTAAACAATTATTTGAAATTTGTTCAAAATCAATTGAAATAATCAACTTTTTTGTTAGTTTGAGTGCAATGTTACAATTTAGATTCCTGACAAAGATGACTCCTCCTTCCTACATTCAGTCCAAAAGGTCATCATCGTAAAAAAAACATTAAGTGTGAGAAGATCAGCATCCAAAAAGTCAATACGTCTGAGTCAGTGTATCAGACTGCACTACGTGCATTTCCGAGTAATTGCCCTCAACAGGCTTTGAAGCACAAGCTTTCATTTTTGTGGAGAAATCTGTTTTTTGTATGTTAACTACACCATGCTGCTCTGACCTAGACCAAAGGGATGTCATGTGTACATTTTTCATTTGAGCAGCATTTATTTTAATTAGCTAAATAAACCATTTCTAATGGAGACACTTCTCTTTTCGCTGCATTTGCTGGCTCATCCCTTTAAAGCTGATAATTTTTCTACTCTAATAATCCAGAGAGCCGGAGTGATCTGTGTGGTCATGGAGCGCTGCCATGTGGCCCCAATGCAGTCCTCTCCCTGGTTACGTAATGCCATGTATCTGCACTGCTCAGCTTCAAAAAGACACATGTTTACATTTAACTCTATATTGTTTGGCCCGGCTAAAAAACGCGCTAAAGCTGCATACCATCACACCACTGCTGCCATGCTTGACAATGTGCATGAAATAAGTATGTTTTGTCATGGTTAAAAAAAGCTTTCCTACATGCACAATAAATGTTCTTGATTTTAAATTACATTTTTTGACAATTCAAAAACTTGTTTGGAAAGTATGAAATGCAGGGACATAAATCTGGTGACCCAATGATAACAAGTAATCAGTATATCTCCTTCTGTATCAAAAATAACTGAAAAATTAGTGGCGGAACAACTCATCCAGCATCTAAATATTAGCCAGGTGTTTTGTAGATTGTAATTTGGTTTTAGAAAACATCACTTAACAGAGAAAACTTCCTTCAGTATAAAATCCAAGCTTGATGCAGGAGGTTTTGTTGGGGCCTTTTTCCTTTAACTCACAAAAGCTTATTGATACGGTCAACAAATTGATACTAGGAGTTTAAGAAAAAATCAATTCAGTCAAATTTAGTGATACTTTATTTTGTATCGATTTAAAATGCTGCCAAGATGATATTTAATTCATAATTTATAAGCAAAGACGAAGTCCAGCAATTTTTTTGGGTTCCATCTAAACTCCCGACCACTAGTTGTCAGTAAACCACACCAAATCTCTGTCAGCAGCTCTACACCACACCAAAACAACAAGATCTCACAAGAACCATGTTGTGTTAAATTTGAACTCGTGAACTTCATGATTGTTGTTGTAACATAGCAAAATGAGACATATACAACAGTTTTAGCTAAGGATGAGTATCAAACCGAAAATTTGTGCCAAATTCTTACTGGTTCTGTATAAAAATGTACTTTTTTGTACTTCGTTGCTCATGTAAGAATGAGTGAGCCCATGCAGATGTGCACGCTACTTATTGTTCTGATCATTCATTAAATAAAATGTATTTTACCATTTTATTCATGTGACAGGAATATTCATATTTGGATAAAGTTCTAGGTCAGAATTTTAAAAAAAATTGTGAAATATTGTCTGTGGTACTGACAATATTTGTGTCATGATACGTATTCCATCACCAGACTCTTGCCAGTACACACCCCTACCAGATATTGTTAAAAAAATTCACTCATTTAAACTTTTTTGATAATTCACTGAAATGGATGGAGTCGTATCTCATATCACTGTTACGGTGTGTTAGGGTTCATCAAACCAAATCCACAACCTGTGTAATCCCTCTTGGAGATCCACAAGGATCCATGCTAGGTCCACGGTTGTACAATTATAATTTGGCAAGTTCTCCTCTTGGCAACTCTCCAGCAACCTGTCAGTTCTAAACTGAAGATACCGTTACATATGTTTATTCACAAAACAAACATCCAGCTGCACCACCGCTAGCATCAGTTTTGAACTGTGTCAAATGTTCATTGTCCAATATAAGTAACCAACACTTCTGGAATTAGCTATTAGGGGTTTTACAGCTATCTTGACCATTGATTTAAATTAACATACTTAAGATATAGCTTTTCTACCTTTCCTTAAAGGCCCACCTACTGATTCAAACACTAATGGTAGCAAATCTGCCATGCAAGACGCTAACCAGACCACAGGGAGGAATGTGGGGTTTTGATGTCTTTCCCAAAGAAACCTCAACACACATAGGAACTAAAACTGCAATTTTCTAACAAAAAAAGTTTTCTTCCTCTGAGCTCATTCCACTGTGCGACCACAGTGCAAATTTCCTCTCACTGATAATGTCAATGTTCAATGGACTTGTTAAAGAAATGAACTTTTATTCTTTCTCAGAATGAGGAAACATTTTAGATGTTTATCCAAGACATTGGGGTGTGTGTATAAATTGAAACAAAAAAAAAAAAACTAGAAATCAAAGTTTGTACTTTCTATATGCGCCTAAAGCATGATTAACAAGTTTTAAACAGTGCTGACCCAATAAACCCTGCTGAAGAGAGCTTCTATCAGTGTACTGGGATGTGCGTTTTACCAAATCTAATCTCTTTAACGGCTGAAGAAAGCAAGCAGGAATGTATGTTTATGATCTAATAAATTGCATGAAACCAGCTTTAGGCCATCTGCAGTATTTCAACAAAGTACCTGATGATTTTACACAATCTCTATCAGATTGAGAAAGAACCGACTGGAAAATTTGACTTAGGGCTCTGCAATTTTCCTGATTTCCAGGAACTCCTTTTCTCAAAAAAATATTTTCATCCACTTGATGACAAATCAAAGCTCAGTAAAGCATGTGTCTGAAGTGAATTCTCTGACCCTGAATCCTGAATGAGCAACTAATTTCATTACACATGTATGTTCACATTCATCACCCACCCCCAAAAAAAGCCACTTTTGCAGTAATTTCTGTGAGTGGAAAAAATCAGATGACCTGAAAATGAGAAACTGAAAAGCACGCTGAGCATAATTAACAAATTAAAGACAGCTGTGGATAATAAAACACTTCAACTGGATGCTACTGACAAGAAAAAAAAACTTGATAACAGAACATTAAAAGGACCAAAAAATATATAACTCATATAAAGTATAACTGATAGCTGGAAAACTGCATTTGGTTATGAAGCCATCCACCAGCTTGTTTGTTTTGTTTAGTTTTTTTGGCTACTCATCCAGCAGTATATGGGTTGATCATATTGAACACACACAAGAACATTTTCCTCTCAGTGCTGCCTGCTCCCCAAATCAGGAGAGGGTTGGCATCTTCATTTGAAGTGCCAGACCAAAAACCTATTTAAATTTTTACCTTTTTGACTCACATGTTAAAGCCTCTCAGTTTGTAGGTGTCATAGATATCAGGGACGTTATTCCACAGTCTTAAGTGGGATGTTTTAAATAGAGACAAGACAACCAAAATGCAAGGAGTGAGCTTATTATCAAAAACAATTTGACTAGGACATTTCCCACTAAAATAACACATTAACTGATATAAATACTTTTTAAAAAATAAAATTAGTGACGGCTGGTTTTCAAACTTCCTTGGCACAGTTTCAATAACAAAATCCAAACAATACTTAATATAATTATGCAATTAAATGTGAATATAAAATAAGATTTACCATATGGATAAACCTATATTTCAAAAAAAGAACTACAAAGGAAAATAAAATGTAAAAAAAACTAATGCCAACAAATTGAATAAATAATAGGTTTGTAGTTTTGATTAATATTTTACTTTTTAGTTTAGGTCAGATAGCTGAGTAAAATGATGGCATATGTCTAATCTGTTGTCAGAGTGTTTCATCATTAGAATACTTTAGTCACAAATCATTTACATGTAAAGACATTTTTTTATCAATTGGATTCTACACCAACGTCAAGTATATATTTGATACTAAAAACAGAAAAAATAACAATGCCACACTAGTCATAATGATTAAAAAAATCTGTTTGACTTTATTGCATTTTTATTTAAAGTAAATCTGCTGAATCGGGAGGATCTTATTTGACACAGGGAGTATTTTATTTTGAAAGGAACTTGAGCAAGCTGTTGTAAAATTGATAGAAATTATATTTGTAATAAATAGTAAATATCACTGTCCTTGTCAATATTTAAAAGCTGCATTTTATAAATGAATGGCTTAGTGGTTACAAAAACATAAATAAAGTATATTTTTAAATGGTAAAAAGGGACTTTGAGGCTTTTTCTGGGTTTTGGTCAGGAAAAAATTGGCTAAAATGGCTCTTTTAGCTAAAAAGGTTGCAGGTACTTGTCTTAGAGTGTCAAATTAATGCTATTAATGTCCAAAAGTTGACCTTATATGTTCTCTAATCTTCATCTCCTTTCCTAAGCTTGATGGTACCAGAGTAAACAGGTGGAGACTCAGGCACCGGGAAGAAGAATCAATCCAAATCAGGGTTTGATAGCAAAATAAATTCCAATGGAGGTGGGAAAAATCAAAACAAACAAACAAACTGGACCCTGAGAAAACTGAATTAATCACTGAGGAATCAGGGAGAACATCCCCATTGCATTAACACAGCAGCTAAAGTTTGAAAGGTTTTTAAGGTGGTTTCCACTCCACCCCTGATCCCACCTCTCCATCCTCCAAACCCACTCATGAATAAACAGCCCATGCACATGCACTGCTGCACACCAGGCCCTGGTGAAATGAATCCCTCTGTTTCAGCAGTGCTTTGGCCATTTGGCACAATGAACCGCGATGAATAATTCAGCCGGCAAAGAAACGAAAGGCAGCACAGACAGAAAAAAAAGAAGATACAGCTAAGATAAAAACAGAAGGAAAGTATGGTACAGGAGAGCAGAAGAGGAGACACAAGAGAGGAATAAACACAATCAAACTTGCTGAGTCAAGAGCTGGAGGAACTGTGTGGGTGTCTGCCTTTACAGAGGCTCCTTTGTGCTGCAGATGCCTGTGCACAAACAGGCTGGGACGGCCGAGCAGTGCCAGACTCTGCAGGCCTCTTTCCCCCTCCAGCCACACTGAGCTCCCTCACCTCTAAACTGGGGGACACTTGCTGTAAATACCTGATAAGTGTTTTGAATTGTGAGTTTATAAAATGCAGTATCTGGTAATAACACAACTAAATTACTTCAGTTTACATTAAGACAGAGTGAGATCATTTAAACAAGCTATTTCATTTCCCTTTGTGAAATAAAAATGCAGAGCACAGAGAAGTTATGCCCAATTAAAGCACACCATACATTTACACTGCTGTTCTATGAGATGACAGTCTGGAAGGGACATTTCTAAAATTTAGAATTATATGATATCAAATTTAATGCCAACAAAAAGACAAAGATTCTAATTCTTATAAAAATCCATCCAAAATTTTTAATAAGCAAAATATTTTGGGTCAGTAACCCTCCAGTGACTATGTGCTGTAAAAGGAAAATTTTACATGTTTGTGGTGTAGGGGTTTGGAGAAAGTTTACTAAAGAATTCAGTGAGAATTAAAAATAATCTTTGTAGGGTTTTTTTCAGTTGCAGGTAAGATAACTTACAAGCAGAAGAGTTATTTTTTGCCCCAAACCTATGTGATTATTGCACTATCCCTATTTAGTTTGACTGAATTAATTAATGAATGTATAACCTCTCAAAATCATGTGATCTCCAAACTTGAAAAAAAAAACCCAAACACCACATATTAGGTGTTATTGTTCCATTTCCAGATGTTTCTGACTGAAACTTGAATACTTGAGAATACAGATGTGCTTATAATTCAGGATGTATTCAGACTTGAAAAGTCTGTTGGTCCGGACCGAGTGTGCTTCATTTGGTCCAGATCGAGTCCTGAACCTTGTGTTTGGTCTGTATTCAGACTTCCTTCAAACCGGACATTTCTGTTTCGAACCAAAACTTGTAAACAAAACCATGTGACCAAGATTTTTTCAGTCATTGGTCAGAAATTACAAGGGTGGAGACAAAGCAATGAGAGAAGGAATAATGTGGGTGCTAATTTGCAATCCTTGATGGGGTGGTTCACTTATTCAAACTTTATATTTTGTTGACCAATTTTTGAACATTTGTATCAATGTCAGATACAACGCTTTTTATCTGCAGCTTTGGTATGGTGGAGGCTACTGAAAAGATGCCAGTACGCTGATGTTGGACATATGGATTGAGGAGAACAGTGTGTTTAGTAATGTGGGTCTTGTTAAAAGTTGTTTTAATGAGCCTGAATTAATTCAATAAATCAAGTCTCACTGAGTTGCCGTTTTCACTGCTGCCCTTCTACTGTGTTTACATTACCTAAAGCTCGGTAAACGCGGTCGTTTTTTGGTCCTGTTGTTCTGCTCCGAGCACAGAGTCTATTCAGACCGAGGAAACTCAGAGCTAACAGAACTCTGATTGGAAACTGACAGACACCACCTTGAAAGATGGGTCAGAGAGCGGTTCCTGTTGTTCCAGATGATTCGGGGAAATGAACTCTGGTTCACTTCAAGCAAACCAAATGTGTCCAGTCGGAATACACCCCTAGACTTTTAATGTCAAGACTCAACTGAAACATAAAAATGTACTTAAATTCTAACAAATAAGTGCATTCGGTGATGAGTTCCTGCAACGTTTAACAGTTCTGAAGTCACTCACGTGGCAACTTGATGCATGACCTTGGTGGACGTGTCCTTCAGCGTGTCTTTCAAGTTGTCCTTAAAGTTGCTGAAGAACTTCCCCGCTCCTCCCTTCACCATATCGAACAGTCCTCCACCGTAGTTCGCGTCCATATCTGGACACAGGGGAGCTTTAGGGAAAAAGTATCCAGGGAAGCCAAACACTCGGCACAGACAGTGCAGTCATAAAATTCTCTCATTTTGTTAGTCGCTGTAAGTCTTCAACCATGAGTAGGAACTTTGAGGTTGCAACTTAACTTATTATCAAGTGGTTCGGTGGATAACACTGACATACACACTTGTAGATGCCACGGAAAGAGGAGCAAGGTCTTGAGTGTATGTGTTAGTGTTGGAAAAGACTCAAGTTTTACATTTGAGTCAGCAGGCCTCTGGTGATCTGAAACATTCTTTCACTCCTCTCTTTTTTCAGCTCTTTCTCAACTCAATGTGGTGTAGATATCTGCAGCAGTCAGTGGACATGTTCCCTGATGATGATATGAAAGTTAAACGTGCTTTATAAAAGTCTAAAAGTGACAAATCCTTACCATGAACATTAATATTTTTACTCTCTCCAAATCACTATTTATAACTTCGCACCTTTTACTAACTTATATCCCTTCTCTCTTTGAATCTAAATCTCTCGATCATCTTTAGATCTATTTCAAAAGCATTCCTAGTGTTCTTTTAATTTTAGTTTTAAAAAAAACGTGTCGTTTTCTAGAACATAGGTTCTGCAGAGCGGCAAGAGTTGATGAGAAACTTGCATCTGAGTTGTGGACGAGACTTTTGGCGTTGACAGTCTCTTCTGCTAGCTTACAGGCCCTCAAAGCCCCAAGCTAACATTATCGGTGCAACTAAAACAGCGAGCAATCAGAGTAATCCAGCCATGCAGTTCTGAGCCAGATGCCAGCTCAGACGAGGAAAACAAAGGCGTGTACTGCTTTATTTGTCTGCAAGCGGATGATCAGTATTTTTTCATCTGCTCCTAATTCACCACAATTTGAATAAGACATACTCAGAAATGTAGCTTAATTGTTAATTTCCTTTATACATGTGAGAAAAATGCCACAAGAGCATCTTAAAAACTTTCATTAGAATGGGTCTTTGAATTACTTTTTCTGTTTTCTTTTGGTTCACAATGTGATATTAAAAATAAATAAGACTAAATTCAACTGAGTGTCTCAATCGTTAGCTAATTCAATAAACAGGAAACTGCGAGATAACTGACAGCGTTCATCCAAACAGCCACCAGGTGTATGGGGTTTCTCACACATCATGACAGCTGCTTCCCAAACCCACATCTGCATGCTGACTGTGTGGATTTGGATTTAGTAATTAATTCATGTTGCAGCAAAACGACACATGTTCCTGTTATGCTTTGTGAATATTCATCAGGTTTTCTTCACTAAGGAGACACAACAATGTAGAAAAGAGTGTTTAAAAATTGATACAAATACTTCTCTTTAATATTTTCTGTTCTTTATTTTTGTCTCTTTAGCCTTCTTGAAGAAAAACGGTGAACTGTTAGCCCCCTCACTCAACCTTGACTAACTTTTAATTAATGAGCATTCAACCGAGACGAGCCAAACTGAGTGTTTTTGACACACACAAGTGTGTTTCTGTTTTTTTAAATACCCTACTTTGTCTGTGTTGAGCTGAAATAACATGGGTGAATAATCAAGAAGCTTCAGGAAAGGAAATATCCCGTACAGTGTGCTTTCATGTGCATACTGAGAACAAAAACTGTCAATATAAAACTCAGTGCAGCTGGTTTCGTAACAAAGTCTGAACAAGAAGACCTGAAAAGATACTGTTTTGACATATTTGATTAGATAAATTGTCAAGTAGTGGAAAACCCTTCAGAGGTACGCTGGAAAAAATCTGATAGAGTGGCAGACACGGTGTCCTCCTTTTAGCTAACACAGAAAATATCATCATATTTCCCCTAATTCAGCTGCATTTTGCTGGCTTTCTTTTCATTTTAGATTCAATTTTAAGCTTTTCTTTTTTTTTTTTTGGCCGTCTACCTCTCTCTGAGTAGTTGCAACTATTCTCCATCACCCTCTTCGATCAGTTCATCAGTTACTTTAAAAAGCACCAAAAATAAAGTTCAAGCTTGAAGTTCCACTCCAATCACCTATTGATCTACTTAAAAGAGTTCCCAGGGGTCTTTTAATTATGATTAAGCAGCTATTAGCCAAAATCAAAAAATCTTTGTCATTTTCTACGACATAGTTTCTGCAGAAAGACAGGTTAATTTGAAATTTGCCTCCAACTTGTGGGCGGGACTGTTGGCACAAAAATAAGCCTCTGCTGACGTCCCATCATTCCTTTGTTTACACTTTCTCCCTTTCTAGCCTCAAAACAACAACAAAACATTTCCAGTGCAACAAGGTGTGAGGTTTTTCATCAGATGGCAGCTCGGATGAGGAAAACAAAGACGTACATGGATCTATTTGTCTGCAAGTAGATGTATTAGAATGGAGTGGAGCAGGGAGAATTTGGCCCACCCATTTCAGTTGCTGCGTCACAACTAAGAACTTTTGAATTTTTTTTTTATCTGCTCATGATCATCACTATTTGAATAAAAAAATACTCAAAAACTAAGTTTTAATCTTATATTATTTTATAAATGTCCTCCATCATGGAAAAAAAATCCAATAAGAACATGGTAAAAGCAAAACTTTCATTGGAGTAGGTCTTTAATTGGCATTGTGCTTTCACTCCAAAATTTGGAATGATCCTCTACTTCATGTTAGACCCGATTTTTAAGACTTCTTTAAGATTTTTTTAACTTGGCTTTTAATACACAGCAACATAACTTTTCCTTTGTTTATTCCACTGCATTGTAAATTATTCTATTTTATGGATTATGTACTGTCTGTGTCTTGCTTGGAAAAGTAACAAGGGAATGAACTTGTAAGTAGTTATATGCACATCCTAATAAATTTCATTTTCTTATTTCTTTCTGTTTAAATAACTGTAAAGCACTTCGAGTCTGCATAAACATTTTAAGTGTTCTCAAATTAAAGTTGGTATGGTAGTCGATAATGTTTAAAAACCCAAATTGTATTTTTTTTAAGTTAGTCAAATGCAATATCATTTCAACTTTATTAAGTAACTGCAACATCAAGTCTAAACATCCCTGTGCTTTTTCCAAAAAAATCAGATTTCTCCAAAAAAAAAGTTCAGCCTATTTTTACACACATATCTAACCCAGCAATCAGAACAAAGCCAAAAAAAAGTTCGAAAGCCAAAATCCTGCTTTTAAATGTGTCAGTCGGGCTTGATGCCTGCACAGGCAGAGTGGCAGCAGTGTTCCAGAGGGGGCAAACATGCTTTAAACTAACTTCAGGATGCTGCGTCAGAGCCCAAAAACAGCTCACTCTTCCTCCCCTCCTCTGCCACCTCACGTCTCTTTCACCAAAGGGAGCCGGGACGTGTAATGAGAAAAGCAGTTCTTGTTCTATCTAGGGAGATCGCTGGGAAATGATAACATGCCACCCGTCAACCGGAGCTCTACACTGATTCCTTTCAACACCAAGCCTGGTGTGAATGCTGCACTCAAACACTCAGAACTCTTGACAGCATTTGATTTCAGAGTTGACACATTGCTGGGCTTCTTCTGTGTTGGATTTAAATGACTGTGGCGTTATCCAAACTCTAATCTGCTTGATTATAAATGCTGCTGATGAGACAAGAAGTCTGTGACTAATCATCTACAATACAGCTTAACCACTCATTTATTCCAGCCCTTTGAATGACAAGCTTGCCTGCACGACACATACTGTAGGTTAGTTAAACTGCAAACACAAGGTGAGCTAAAATAATAATAAAATACTATTTTTATTAATTGTATCACCTTTAAAAAAATAACTGGAAACAATATCCCTTTACATTATTGTGAATCTATCTGAACATTTATAGTAGAAAATGTTTATTACACCCAAGTGCATCATATAGTTAAGAGGTTGTGGTTGGAAAAGCACAACAGCGGCATTCTGCTAATGGACTTTGACATGCTAGAACAAGTCCTATCTCTGATACTCCATCTCCAAGTTTCTACTGAGCACAGATGTGAAGATGTAGCAACCAACTGGGTGAAATAAGACCATCAAATGGATAAACTTTAAAGACAGTTCGGTTATAGTGCGTCAACTTAAGTGCCTGATGTGGTCCAATAAAAATAAAAAATAAAAAGTACAAAGACAGTAGTCAGGTGTATGGGGTCCAATAAAGAGAGAGGATCCCTTTCATGCCTGTCAACTAAACATTTCTTCTGAAATCATGAAATACTCACGATTTTAGTCTGAATCACACATGACACTACGGCGTGACATCGGTGGAAACTCCCCTGAAGTGCTGCATTCAAATTATCCTGAGCTGTAAACTCTGTGATCCGTTATAAATGAAGGAACGCGACAGGTGCACATGAGCCCCACTTAGAGCAGACTCCATCTGCTTTCTTGCTTTTGGCAAAGAAATGAAATGAATATTACAAAACAAAATTATAAATTAAAAAAAAAAAGTGTTTGTTAGGAGGATGGGTTAGATATTACAGATTATGATTCATGTTTGAAAAGTTGTTGCAAATGTTATCCTTCTCCAAATTCATGACAGACTTTGGAACATTCTGAAGATCCCAGCTATAAGAAACATGTGAATGCAGGTTGTGTGCTGTTGTTGTCAAATTGAAACTAACAGGCATTTATCCCCAATTGTTTTGTTACTCCATACCTTCAGCTGTCTTTCATGACTTATGTTGAATTTTGACACGCTATTTTTATGGAGGCAAGCTTTTATAAAATCATAAAAAGCAAAGATTTTAGATGTTTTGGGGAGAGCAATAACAGAAACTAACAAACACAACAGCAATGTTTCACTCCAGATCAGGAATGTTTTCAGTAACTGACATTAATATCAGCTAAATATAAAAAAGTGCATAAAAAATATTGGTCATACAAATACTCCCACATATATAAATCAACTAAAAAAATCAATTACAGACTATAAAGAAATTAATTTGTGCTCTTTTAGCAGCATAATGTGAACAAAACTCGAGTTGGTTTAAGCTTTGGTTCATTAATGTCACCAACAGTGATGAAACTGCTCTGTATGATTGCTGACTCGCAAATTGATTTGACAATGTTTTAAAGCAGTGGCTCTGCTCTCCCATTCCAATGAAAATCATGTTGTTGTTTTTTTAGCATGTTCTTGTGGCAAAGTCTCTCTGCTCCGCTCTATTTCGATGCATACTTGCAGAAAAATAGATCCAAATAGGTCTTAGTTTTCCTCGTCTGAGCTGACAACTGGCTCAAAACTCTACGGCTGGATAGCTCCAATGTTGTTTTCCATTTTTGTTGCACCGGTTGGGAGTTGCAAGTTAAGATTTTAAGTTGTGTTTTCTTTGACCATCTATTACGCTTTGTTAATTTTTGATCTAATTACATTTCCAAGGTGCAGTTTTTTCCTGTTCAGCTCTCAGTTTGATTTATAGCTGTTAGAGCCTCAAACTGGCACAACTTCACATTATTTCAAAGCAGCATTGTGCAGAAATGAACTCAAATCTATATTTGAGGATAACACTATCATGCCCACCTGCTCTTCTGTTCTGTTCTGTCTTCTCTGTACTGTTTCCGCGCTCTTAGAATGCTGTAAATCACCGCAGTGTGGAATAAAGCAAACCATTTCCCGTTTCAGTTCTCCCTCCCCAAAGGTCTATTTGAATCTGCCTCGTGCTTCCCTGTTAGCCTGTTCACTCGTCCCTGTGTGTCCAGATGGCTGTGGGAGGGTGCAGCCTGCTGAGCCAGATACAGTGGCAAGCATATACACGTTTCAGAGGAGGCACCTCTTTTAGTACAGCTGAGAGCCTCACCATTCACAGACAGGGAGAACCAGATACCGGCAGAACAGAGAGCTCTCAGCTTAGCCTCCCAGAGAGATCAATGCCATGTTTGACTGAGCCTTCCTCTTCCTAGAGTTAACCTTTAGCTTTCAGGGTCTGTCCGAACGGAGCAGATGGATGCAGAGGCACACAGGGGCAGAGATGGCTACATCAAACAGCCAGATGACAACATCTGACACAAGCACCCCCTCAACCCCCCTTCCCTGCTACTGTCCACCTCCAACCCCCTCTCCTCATCTAACTCATTTAGGTTCTTTGGTTTCATATATTTGGACTGGACACCAGGCACAAGGAAGACAAAACACAACACAACGGGAACTTTTCTTTTGTTTTTGGGTTATATAGCATTACAGTTTTATGAATTTGTGTTGTTACTGCAGTGCGATTCAATGCTGAAATATAAAAAGAAAGATTAATTTATCATCAAAAATTTTACAATTATATCTCTATTTTCTTTAAAACGTCACAATATACATTGCTTGAAATTCCTAAAAAATTACACATTTTGTGTTCTAATTTCACCATAAAAAGCAGGTCTAGCTTCAATCATCAGTAAAAGGAGTTTGATTCTTTAAATTATGCAAATTATAGGATTTTGTATAACCTGATTATCTATTGTTTTTTTCTTTTTATTGGTGTTTCTGCACTAAAAGATTCTGTCACTTTTAAAAACCCACTCCAATGAAAATTGTCTTTGGTGTTTTAACCCTTTAACATTTGAGGCGTCGCCTGTGACGCCTAAACATACAAGTTTTAACATACTATAACTTTTCAACAGTAAATCAAAGAACACAAACACTGGAGCTCCAGTGCTAAAGAGTTAACATGTTCTTGAAGCATTTTTCTCATGATAGAGGACATTTATAAAGAAAATTAGGATTAAAATAATGTGTCAATTTTCAAATAGTTTTGAATCAGGAGCAGCCAAAAAATGCCATTTGAGAAAGCCTGTAGCTGTAGCCACAAGCTCCCAGCTCCACTTCTACCTGACCGTCCACTAGTAGACGACTACATCCATGTATGGCTTTATTTTCCTTGTCTGAGTTGGCATCTGGTGCCTAACTGTATGGATGGATATCTCCGGTGTTGCTCACCATTTTTGCTGCATCGCTAATATTAGCTTGTGAGGGGCTGTAAGCTAGTGGGAGTGTAAACAACAGGATGATGTGTAATGAAGGAAGGCTCGCACTAACAATTCTGCCAAAAAACTTAAGGGAGATTTTGATGCATTACTGCCGCCCTGCAGAAAATATGCTCTAGAAAACCTTTTTTTTTTTGCTTTGGCTAAAAATTGTATAATCATAATTAAAATTTCACTAGAAATGCTTTGAAAACAGATTTTTTTTATGTATTATTGTGGGGTGTGATAAAATTGGACATTTTTTCTGTATTAGTAAGTATCCGAATTTGATCTGTCAACTTTTTCCTGCTTATTTAAAGAATTTTAAATGTAAATAAACCCACAAAAAATTAGTTAATTCCTGAAAGGAATGAGTTGCAGAGTTGTGTGCCTGGAAGCAGAGATGAAGCAGGGCAGCAGCACCACAGTAAAGCCTACTTTCACCGCTGTTGGCCATTGTTTCCACAGCTGCCTCTTTCACAGGATAGTTCCAGTTACAGGCCGCATCTAGACTCCTGTCAAGTCATCCCGTCTTAGCTCCGGCGCTGTTTGCGTTCAGAGGGAAAATGACAGTAAATCAGCAGGAAAAACGCCGTCGTTTTTCCTGCTGATTTATAGTATCTTTGGCTTGTCATCCAGAACCGTCAGGGATGAAGGCGAGGCGTCTTACCTGAGCTGTCCATGGTGCTGCAGTCCTCCCCTCTCAGCGGGGCCGCCTTCGGTCCGAGGGTGGCCGCTATGGAGCCTCCGAGCGTGCCGCTGCTGCTCCCCTTCCCGATGCTGTAGCTATCCCCGCCGCTATCGACCAGCTGCAAACATTCATAGCCATCGTAACTGCTCTTTTTCTTATATGCGCCCAGCAAGCTCATAACCAAAGGCCACGGGAGGAGAACTAGAGAAGGAAAGCCGCGCCGTCTGCGCCGACGCTACTGCCCGCGCTGCTCCGTGCGTCTCTGCCGCCGCTCGGCGCACCACATGTCCGAGGAGAGGGGGAGGACACCCGCTCTGCTTTCTGACTGAGCAGCAAGGGGGGAAATATCTGCCGGCTTGTCTCTCTCCTTCTCCCTCTCTTTCTGCCTGGATCGCCTCCTCTCTCTTTTTTTCTTCCTCTCTTCCTCTCAGAGCCGCATTTTACTACGACATGGTAGCTGCTGCTTTCCGCTGCGTCCCGGAACGAATTAAAGAGAAATGCACCCCAGCTCGCAGTCCTCTAGTGTTTCTGCTGCATCCATTATTCATTCAATCAGCACTTAACTGGGATAGTTTTTAAGGGGACTGCAAGTTTAACACAGACAATCGGGGGGAAAAAAGGCCCAATTTCAGAATTTTAAGTTCAATTTGTGGAAATGTACTTTATCACCTTTGCTGTAACCACAATATACTGTAAAATGGTCATTTATGATTGATTTTACCTACTATTATCTGACTGAATAAATTCACTTACACATCAGAGGAAAATATCATTTTTCGTAAAGGGTTTCAGATCTATTATTTGAGTGTCCAAAGTGCGGCTCATGGACCATAAGTGGTTCCTGTCACATAAACAATGTGTAGCCCCCAACACTTTCTAAAAACTGCGATTTGTTGATTGTGATTGGTCACATTCTGTTACAAGTAGGTGTGTTATGATTAATAAATGAAACAATTTCTATTCCTACAATCCAACCACATTGATCTGTCTGAGACGAGTTGAATCAAATTGATCTTTATGAAAGAAATTGATTATAACAACATAGATGTTGGTACGGTAGGTTTATTTCACTATAGCGACCAGGTGTCATAGAGGACAACATGCAGCAAAAAATGATCAAGCCATCATTACAGTCCACTGTTGGAAACACTTTGATTTTTCAAAGACATGACCATATAGTGGGGTATAGACTAATTCTCTAGAAAAGTTCTGTTTGTATTATTTTGAAATGGAAAAACAACAGTGGGCTGAACTTTATTAAACTAAAATCTGAATAGATTTATCACTATTTTTTGTTTACTTGTTTGTTAGTACACATTTTCTAAATTTACACTTAATCATAGAAATAAATACAAGGAATCTGGAAAACTTCACCTGCTCTGTTTAGTACCAGATATTTATCTCTGACTCACACTGGTTACATTTTTGGCAGAAGATAAATTTCAGGTCAGTGAATCAGATCGTTCAAAATGAACCAACATTGACTAGAAATTGTATTGGCAACCAAAAATTATGATGCAAATCGAATTGTTAAAATGAATCGAAACATCCATAGTTTTAAGTCGTTATGGTAACATTACCTCAAGATCTTTCTAGATCATCTCTAAACGCTGACTGTAAACTAACTGAGCAGATCTGTTCCTCTTGTCAAATCCAGTGTTTTGTACCTCTGAATAAAATAACTGTTTGCGTTATTCTCCTGTTTACGTGATTTACATTTAAAAGTTTAATATTTAAAAAAAAACTATGTAGCATATTGTGTTAACCCGGATTTAATGTTGACAAAAAAAAATTATGTTCAAAACAGACATATCTTCATTTGAATTCTGATCTCCAAACACAAAATTCATAGTAATTCTGGTAAAAATGTAATTAGATTCATTGTAAAGAAATAAATTATTCAAATTAAAAAGGAAGTTTTTTGCATTAAAATGTTTATACAAGGTTTTAAAGAATGCAGGTCAAATGGTAAACATTTCACCTCACCAAATCTTGTCCGAAAGTTTGACACCCCTGGAGTGAACTGAAAGTCTACAAAAATCTTGACATTTTGCTTTTGGCCAATAAAACATTAAAAACTCTGCTTTAGTTTTACAAAGAACTGTGTATCATTAAATCAAATACATCAAAAGATCAAACTTTTGTGCTTAAGATGAGGCTTTAAGGAAAATGAATAATAATAATCATATCTCGTGGGTTAAGACATATTTAAAAGTGAGTCCTGCTTTCCAAATGACTAAGGTCAGTGACCTTTTCATATTATGAAACTGAAATAGAGGAGCTCTGTTCCCAGAAGAGCAGGACAACAGCACCATGGTTTGACAAAACAAAGACACTTACTCCGAATTACATAAAACAGAACTTCTCATCTCAGCTTTCAATCATTTAAATGATGGTATTTGTAAGCTAGTTGATATTAGCTTGAGAATTGCTAATGCACATTCATTTGTTTTGTCCTGCAGAAGGGTTAACTAAGCATACTTCTTTTCTGCGCACAGTCTCCTGGCAACAGAAACCGAGCATGGTTCTGAAAAGAGGACATGAGCCGGGGAAACTCTTTAAGGGGAGCCCAGAGAACAGCAGGGACGAAATGTCCAAAACAGAGAAATAATACCCTGCTGTATCCGGATGCAACATGTTGCCCTCAAAGGAGCTTCCTGTCTTGTTCCTGGCCTTGCTTGGAAATATTTACCCTTAATACCATGTGTCTGTATGTATGCAATACAATTGGCAGATGCAGACTTAGTCTGGGTTAATATTTTATTTATGTTTGCAATTGTATTGTTTCTTTGTGTGCTCCATATGTAATTTATATTCTATATATAAAACTAATGGGAATAATAGGATCGTAAAAAGGATCATCAATAACAAGAAAAAACAACAAAACAGTGCAGTGATTAAATAGACAAAAAGAGTTCTTCACAAAAGCTAGGTGTTAATAATAAAGGTGTTGTGTGGTATTTATGGTGGTGTTTTGGTCAAAGATTCAGTAAAACTGGTTTTATGAGGAGCTTAAATGTGCAAAACAAGCAGAAACCTGTTCAAAGACTTGCATCACATCCTCAAAAACAAGCATCATATGCTTCGGAGACCGGGTCAAGCTCTATTGCTAATCTTCGGCCACAAAACCCTCCCCAAACTGAATTCAGTTTTTGTTATAGAAGCATAAGAAAGCAGAGAATTATTCTCACAGAAAGGCTTTTTCTTAAACTCATCCAAAACAATAGGAAAATTTACATCTCTGCCACTTTAAAAAGTGAATATCATCCCACTGAAATCCTCTCCTAAGATACCATCAGTTATCTTATTCAAAAATGTTATATGATGTACATTGCAACAACTTTTAGTCAAACTGCATTGTTCATATGTGTACCTCTCGGTTTGTCTTGTTCTCAGTTTTACTGAAAAACAATGAATTTCCCCTGTGGGATTATTAAAAGTAATAAAGTATCTTGAGGCACTGCAAATTAATTGCAACTACCACATTTTCCACACTAAGAGTGCACTTTATAATCATAGCACCTTATATATGGATTAATTCTGGTTCTGCTTACAAGTTTCTAAATCTATTGGTATTCTGTTTAAAGTCAGTGATCTATTAAACAAAAAAGTTCGTATCTCATTTACTGTTCAGTTGTTGTTCCGTTTTTTTCATTTCGTGCAGAGATTTGGGGAAATGCAGGAAAAACTATCATTGAATCATCGAAAGAATGGTCAACAGAGAAGGATATTGTGAATCAATTAACTTCTTTATTTTGTTTCAATAAAAGTTTAAAATTAAATTAAGTTGTTTATGTTAAGGTATTATAAATTGTTCATAGAGTAAAATATAATCTAATTTTAAAAAATATGCAGAAACTACTTAATTAAGGGTTATTCAGTTTGAATTTAAGAAAAGTAATTTTTTATTATTTTGAACAGGTTAAAGTTCGAACTAATGTTAAGGTGAGATGTGCTTCAGTTCTCTGTGTAAAATTACGAAATGAATTGAGTGATCAATTAAAATTAAGTTCTTTGCTTTTGCAGTTTGAAAAAAGTCTAAAACGTAATTGTATAAATGACTACAATACACATTTAAAAAGATTGGATTTACTTGGATCTGTTTGCTTATATTGTATATTGTGTTAACTGTACTAAACTAATAAATATGAAATATAAAGTCTTCATTTGCTAATTGATGTGTTTGAGAGGTAAACTGTGTTCTGTCTAAAACTCAGTCTGTTTTTAACAAACAAAGTTGAGTGTTATTGTTAATACTCTAACGTGGTTAATGTTGTACTGTGTTTTTTTACATGTTAATAACAAAGGTTGGAGTTGGTGTAGCTACTGTAACGTTTGATTTAACTGTATCTGTCTTTTGTCTTATTCGTTGCAAATATGGTTGGGAGTTACAGGTACTGTTGATACACTAACATTGCTAAGGTTTTTCTGTGGTGGAATGGATTTTTTATGTGTTAGTTTAATGTTGGGAGTTAGTTTAGACACAGAAACGATTGTTTTGGTGGTCTCAGTCTTTTGAGTTAAATGCTGCAAGTATAATTTGGAGTTACAGGTTTTGTAAATACTCCAAATAAACCGATGTGCCCTGTAATCTATTTTCATCAAACTGGAAGTTTTTAAAGACCCACATCAACTATATTTTTTTTCTATTGTAAAATCATTCCAGTATTTTTTTAATTCTGACTTTAGCAAAAATCAAAAAGAATGCATTGTTTTTTAAGAAATATTTTTTGCAGAGCAGCAGGAGCTCATCAGAGAGTTGCCGCTGAGTTGTGGGCGGGACTATTAGCACAGATGTTAGCCTCTGCTAATTTCCCATCATCCCCTTGTTTATGCTCTGACCCGCTAGCTCAGGGGTCGGCAACCCAAAATGTTGAAAGAGCCATATTGGACCAAAAAAACCAAAATCAAATCTGTCTGGAGCCGCAAAAAATTAAAAGTCTTATAATGAAGGCAACACATGTTGTATGTATCTATATTAGCTATATTAGCCTAATATCAAAATAACTAAGTTGGTTACAAATACATGATGAACCTTCATGATTGAATGTTTATTTTATCCTGTGGAGAATGATCCCCCGCGTGACTACACTGTTGTAGGATGAAGTTTAACTTCATTACAATATTAATGAATTAGTTTGTTTCATTGTTTTGATGAAATTAAAGGAATTCAATAAAGAAATCCGATTTCTGATGTCATTTTTATTTTGAGGATTCGTAAAAACAACAATGGAACGTGCATAACGTCCCCCTTATCTGGGCAACAGAGTACAATAAAATGCAGCATAAAAATAAAACAACAGCCTTTTGAAGAGGTAAAGTGTAATAAAACAAATGAATACAGTTTAAGTTTGATTTCTGTGCAAATGCCCAAACAAGTCAGTAGCATGGGTAAAAGCAGCAGTATACTCTCTCTCTCTCTCTCTCTCTTTTGACACCAAATCAGCGCAGCTATCCTCATTTCTGAGCAACCAAACACAATAATTTCCCTAACCCTGGGCTTACAACGCTAGAGTCACGGCTCTGTTGCGTTGCAGGAGCGGACTAGCTACAGCCAATGGCTTAAGTGTCATTCAAATATATACTGACAAAAATCAGAAATTACGGACGCTGAAAGCGCCCTGCCCTACTTTTTTTTATCGTTTTCTCGTGATAACGAGATAATCGATAATGAAAAATGAAGCGTTCGCTCTCTCTTTCCGCACGGAGACGCCGAAACTTCATCTGTTTTTAAGTCTCTTTATTTGGTGGTTAACCAGAAAAACAGCAGCAGAACACTCCACAAAAGTTGTATTCACTAATCATTTTATTAGTGGGGATACCTCGAACGCCTTCATTCCGTCTCATGCACCAGCCCTCCCCTTTATTTACCCAAACCTCCGAACAGCTGATTGACAGATCACTGCGCATGTTGTGTTCAATGAACTCCAGACATTAACTCAGTCCGCTACTATGCTTTTTGACATTTTTATACAATCCTCAGAAAAAGCAGTTTTTCAGGGAAAAAAATGGCGAGACTTTTTTAATCCCTTGATTTTATAAGGATCAGTTCTGGGGTTCAATGTTTTCTATGATAAACTGCTTTGTTTTGCTGCCGGTGTCCAGAGGTCAGTGAACGCACCGTGCAGAAACGCTCGGCAGACCTGAATCCTGTCAATCTGTCAATGTTTGTTCGGGGTTAAAACAATGATTAAAACCAAAAACATATTTCCCTCCTCCATCTTTTTCCATTTTCCAACATTTTGGAAATAGTGCCAGGGAGCCACAAGGCAGCGCTTAAAGAGCCGCATGCGGCTCCGGAGCCGCAGGTTGCCGACCCCTGCGCTAGCTTATAGCACCTCACAAAGCCAGGTTAACATAAACGTGGGAAAAAAAAAATCTCGAGCAATTCCGGAGCATTCAGCAGTACAGTTTTAAACCAGATGGTAGATGATACTCTTATAAGAGTTTCAGTTATTGTGATATTTCATATTCATCTAAGTCTACACTCACTATCTCCCATTTGCCATGCTTTCCTTGTTTCACGCAACAAGCTGTAACATAATCTAATATTCACTGCAGAAGGACTCGTTTTTTTTTTTTTTTTTGAAGAAAAACTCATCTGGTTTTGTTTTTAACTGATCATTTTCACACATTTGAACATTTACATGTTCACTTTTTGGATTTATACATTTCGTTCATGCAGTAAGCACATCTGTGCAATAATGCTTTGCTTGACACTTGAGAAAAAAATGTAGACCTCAGTAAGGTAGTTAAATAAATGTTTATAATGGAATTGCTTGGCGTTTTACTATATTGTTTTTACAATACAAACCTATAGTACTTTTACTACATCTTCCAGCACAGGTGGAGATCAATAATTATCCTCGTAAGAGTTAAAGAACAATCCAGGAATCTGCTGGATCAGCTGCAGCTGGACTTGAACTGGTGACTGTCACACTGAGAGAAGGGTTCCTTCTCGACCCTTCCTCTTCAAGGAGATTTTAGCTCTTCCTTCAAGAACACTTTTGATGGTCGGACTTTGTAAATCTCTCAATCTTTAACTTTAAAGTCGCGTGTTTTATTGCCCTGACGGTCGAGTGAGACGCAAAAGTGTGTCACTGATCCTCAAAACAGGAAACCAGACTGAGCCGCGTTAAGCTCTTCACGTGACGCGCGTGACGCGCTGGCTCTCCATTGGCCCAGGAGAAGAGCTTTTCTTTCTGGGAGATGAAGATGGAGATCCTGATTAAAAAATGTTTACAGAAACGAGTTGACACATTATAGATAGAAAGAATAGCTGACGATTGTATTATTAAATGTTTGTTTTGTATAGAGTTTGGATGAAATATCTTTTAGTGGGTCAATATTGTCAATGAAAAAAGATGAAAAGCACTCGGAGTGATATTTACACCAAAATCATAATTGAGCATGAAAAAAAAGCCTTTCTGATAAAAATATCCCACATGATGTCATTCGTGGTGCGTTTGTGTGCGTCAGGAACGGGCCTTCTATGAAGTTTGGGGTACAATGTACATTTTGTTTTATTTTCTTAATTGAAAGAATCTTACATTTTCTCTGCAGTTTGTGCGCGTGGATGAAAACCAGCGCTCCATCTGTGCGCGCGGACGCACAGAGGGAAGAATATTATGTAACACCCGCGCGCAGATCGTGATGCTATCCCCATTCTCTGCCTCATATGAAACTGCAAAGGTGAAATGCTCGGAAATGGCCGTGAAATGTGCAGAAGCAGACAAGTTTTACCTTTCAGAGCGCTTTCGGTCATTCTCCCCGCGGAGCGCGGTGCCGTGCCGTGACTGACTGACAGAGATGAGATGCGCTCGGTGAACGCGGATGCTCCGTGCGCACGTAGCGACCTTTGCTTTGTCATTAGCGGCCAGTCAAAGGTCAGAGTTGTCGGCGGGCACGGAGAGATCCCCTCCTCCCCCCGTTACCTCCGCGTTCACCTGTCGGTAGAGCCGCGCTGGAAGCCCCGGCCTATAACCTCACACTTTGGCATATGATCGCCAAACGCGGCTGGGTGATTGGTCGATTTGTAAAAGATAGGGATGCGCCTAAACGGTGAGACGGCGGCGAAGAGGTTGTTTATGAATCTGTTCAAAGGAGCAGCTGAGCGCATCCTGACTGCAACAGGAAAACCTGGAGTGGACTCCAGAGACTGGGCTTCAGATAGAAAAATAAACACACCTGTGGTGAAATTAAAACCAGATAAAGTCAAGTTTAGATTATTTCCACAAACACTCTTGTAGAATAAAACCTGAAATGCAGCTCCTGCCTCTCCAGAATCAGAATACTCCTGATCTGAAACTACAAGACGTGCTTTCTCTGAAAGGTAAACAGGCAGATGAAATTGTAATCCGAGCAGGAGTCACACCCCATCTTGTACACATGGGTTTTAGTTACAAATCCCACAGGATTAGACGGGAGCTGTGAGGTGCAGAATGGGTTTCTTCTTATAGATAAACACTCATTAACGAGTTTTGGTATAATATAAAATAAAAATCTTCAAAAAATGTGCTAATAGAAAACCAGAGACTAAATGAAATAACTTTAATATTAAAAAATGTATTTTAGGGTCCCACTCCAATGTATTTTTTGTTGTTTTTAACATGTTATTGTGGTATTTCTCTGACAATGGAAGACATATTTAAAGAAATGTGATCTTAAACTTGTATTTCTGAGGATTTCTTTATTCAAATCATCGTGAATCAGGAGCAGACACAAAAATGCCTTTGCGAGAAGCTTGTGTCAAACACGAGGCGCGGGGGCCACATCCAACCCGGCGAATGGTTTAATCCTGCCCAGTCATGAAGAGGAGAAAGATATAAGGATGTTGATAAAACAGCAATTTAACCCTTTCCTGTGGCGAGTTAAGAAATGAACGCAATGAGGAGAAAAGGACAAGTAGGCAACTCATGGAAAGATTTTTGAACATTTCTTTGTTTTTTTGAACACTTGAATGAGATTGTGAAATGTGTTGTTATACAGGATTTGAATCCTGAACTCAAAATTCTTATGTTCCTAAACGTTTGCAAGTTTAATTTAGTTCAATTTTTCAATGATTTGCACATTTTTTATTTTAGGCAAAGTGTTTCATTTTTTTCTTTAGCCCCCTCTACAGTTTACTATCAGGATTGCCTCAAAGTCCAATACAAAATATTCAGTCTGTATAAAATTGAATAAACCCTTTTTTCAAAAAGTGTCAAAAAACAACAAAATCCTAATTACAATACCACAATAGATAAAAAAAAAAAAATCAGAGTGGGACTTTAAAACTACAAATTTCTTCTTTGAAAACCTGTGTCATAATTAGAAAATGTAAAATTAAAAAGAATAATTCAATTGTCCATATGTTTATTCACTTCAAACTTTAATAAACCATAAAAGATTTAAAATACTGATGTTGGCAAAGAAAATTTTTCATTCCCACACACAAATCCCTAACTTTCTAAGCTACATTTAGTTTAAAATAGAAACACAATTCTAGTGTTTGTGTGCACACATATCCCGTTATCCTTTGTCAAACAAAGCCATTGTTGTGTGTTGCATTATTTGTAGTTTCAACACTTCTGTCTGTAGTTATCATGTGATGAAGCCCCCTTCTGCCCAAACACACAGAGCAACTAAACTTAAGGTGTTTCTATTTGGTGCAACTGCAGTCCAAACCTTCTCTCGCACTGTTTAGACACTTTTTAAAAGTTTGACTTTTTCTGTTGATGTGTTTATCTGCTGTAATGTCCATAACTCACTTAACTGCATCCTTGTTTTCTTTTGTTACCCCTTTTAATTTTTGTTATTTATATTCATTTAGCTCCTTTTATTATTTCTACCACATTTTTGCATTTTCCCACAGCCACCTGTTCATGGCACGAGTAAGTCAGAGAATGTGTGTACACGATGCACGTCCTGGCCACTTCGAGTGCACGTTCTGTTTTTTATACAAATAGATTTTAGTTAGTAGGGATAATGTAAGTAAATAAGTGGGTTGACGAACTGTCAAGAATGCAGAGACAAAACCATTCATGACTTTAATGGTGAAGATATGATTGTGATTGGCTGAGAAGAACACAGGCCATCTATTTAGCTAACGTTTCAAAGTAAAGGTCTAATTGATAACAGTTGTAAGTGATGCAGCATATCTGTAAGTGAAGTAAATCTTCCTTAATGAAGTTGCATCAAAGCTTCACAATCTGCCGTCATGTGATAGAAAATGGGAAAAGTTACTCGCTGAAGTTCAAAAGAAGCTTTGTCGTGGAAAGAAAATGTGTTTAAGTGACTATGAATGGATCAGGTTTGATTGGTGAAACTGAACAAAAAATCCTATCATTCAGATCCATTTGAGGAATTTGATTTTCATACTAACAAAAGAAGATTTTCCTTTGGCGACTGGTGTGGTTGGATAAACTCCTGGTTGATTTAAGAGAAAAACTGACGAGAAAGCAATGAGAATGAAAATGTTCCAATGAATGGTGAGCCAAACATCATTTCTGCAAATGTTGAATCATTGACGAGTTGGGCCACACCTGAATCCACTTCAGGAATCAGCATCAGTTTGCAGTTGTCCACTAAATTCAAACCAGAAAAGACATAAATGAAAAAAGTCCATCTTTCTTTAAACTACAGTTATTGTTGTGATGTTTGGATTATTATCATGTCATACTCTGTTATTAAGGCCAAAGACTCATTTAAACACTTCACTGCTGACCAGTTCCACTACTTCATGACAGCAGGGGTATCATGATTCGTTTAACTAAAAATTCACGTCAAATAAAGCTTGAGACCACAAAAGTCATATGGAAAATGTCTTAAACGGCACAAATTTCAAGACCAAGATGTCCTTAAGACTTTTTAAGGCCTTATTTCCATTGTTTTTTTCTTAATCTATGGTTTTAAGACTTTTAAGACCCTGCGGGAACCCTGACATATCATAATTTGTCGTTGTTTAAACGATTTAGAGACAAAGTTGGTTCATTTTGAAGGATCTGATTCACTGACCTAAAATCGATTAAAGACATCTTTAGTTAAAAATTCAACCAATGTGATTGTGATGGCACTTTTTACGTTACAGTAAAATAAACTTAGCGTGCCTCCATCTAAATGGTATTTTCCAATAGATTATACATTTACTTCATTTTGAAACTTTTTTTTTTTTTTTTTTTATAAATGGCATAGGTCAATTTACACATTTCCTCAGACAGATCGATTCGGTTGAATTGTAAGAATCGATTAATCGATCCACCCCTATAGTGTACCCGTCTTCTGAAGATTACCTCTACCATGATATGGAACCGTGTCAAAATAAGGTTGCTGTAATGTAGAAGCCTTCCCATTTATCAGATCTGACTCCAAAAGTACTTAGAAATGTGCTAAAAAACAAACAAAAATGGTACATTTTTACTACATTTGCAGTAACAACGTGGGGTCATTATAACAGAAAATAACTTCCAACTTTTCAAATACCACAAAAATCAAGGCGATTCTGAAGAGAAAGGAAAAACTTCACACATACTTCATGTCAGAAGATAATCGAAAGCACAAGAAGTAGCCGTAGAACAACAGTTTTATTGTTGTTGGAATGTAACACGTTTCAAGTTTCTGATACAAAGCAAGATCTTCTTCATACATAATCAACCAGTCATTGGAGGCCACAGAGATAGCATTGAAATGAACAGTCCAACACAAAAGAATCCACACTGAAAGTATGCTGCTTCACCACTACACACTGCCACTTCATCATATGATCATTTCATATGCTTCCATCCTAAGATCAGAATGACTAATAACCCTATCTACACAGCGCAAAGACACCTACAGTTCTGGAATCGCAAACATCCAAGTGAATAAAAACAAAACAAAAAAACTTCTGATTTGTAGAACCACACTACATTCTAGTCAAAAAATATTTTGTTTTACTTGAATGTGATAATCTGCTTTTGCACAGGAGCCGTGACTTGTTTTATGTCATTTGGTCTGTTGCTCACTAGAAAGATACGATCACAAAAGACAAACTTTCCACGGATAGAATTTAAACGGTGAGAACTTCTCCCTGTAAAACATCCGCTCATTCTCACCACAAGATTCAAAGCAAAATCCACAACTTTTTGTTCATTCTACAACAAAATGAAAAAAGACACACAACTACATCATCATCATCATAAAAAAAAGACCTCTTATTGCTGCAAAGTGAAACTAAACCGACAAAAGTATTCCAAAACATTTCATATGTCATACAGTAGATGTAAAATCTTAAGGCAACATTAGAGTATATTTAAAGGAATGTAACATTTTTAGTTTACAGTGAGGCCACAGAATGACTGCCGAGGCCTCTTAGAGCCTTCAGCGTGAAGACAAGGACACATCTAACACCGCCTCTGAAATGGAGGAGTTCCTGAGCCAGTAAAGCTCTAAATAGTAATATTCCTATGTTCTTAACAGATGATTTGGTAGCAAAGTTTGCTTTTTAGCTCAAAGTCTTGCATAAGTTTAAAAAAAAAAAAAAAAAAAAACTACAAGATTGTCAAAGATCAATCCTCCTTGGTCATCACAGAGCAGACGAGATTCTGCCGAAACGTAAAGACTTGCTCTTTTTCAAAGATTTGGTATCTCATTTTACAACTAATGGTCTGTTTTTGGTCTCCAATGAGGCATCCACACTGTTATTTTAGTATTCATAAAGACATCTTCCACTTCTTAGAGTCTGGAATTCTGAACAACCTGAATATAAAGCTGTAGACAATATCTGCACAAAAGATTTTACAAAAAGAAACCAAAAAAAAACCAAACTGTTTATTTACCCCCTCCAGCATTTGATGAGGACGTCGCCCCGCTCACTAACAATCAAAGCAGTGTCAGGGCATTTGCTGAGCATCGGATGGCTGTCTGTTCAGCTTGGTGCTGAGGAGAGAGTTGATGTAAGGCCAGATTCTGTTGGTTTCAGTTCCAGAAAACGAATGAAGGATTCCTTGTGTCCTGAAAAAAACAGAGTAAAAGGGACATCAGGTTTTAGGCTCAAATGACGTATAAATTAAGCACATCTTTAATTTAAAAAAGTCAAGAAACATCAAAAGCATAGTGTATGTACTAACTTGTACAAATCTATGACAGGCTTTGCCACTTCCTTGTATTGCCTCAGTCGGACATCAGAGCTTCAGGCTTGTCGTCATCGTGCTGAATCAGCGGCTCCCCGGTGATGTCATCCTTCCCCTGAGGACAACAAGCCAAGGTCAAAACTTGCAGTAAAGAGAATTTAGTCTAAAAAATGCATATTTTTACAAAAAGCATATAAAAACAAGATTTCTTCCAAACAAAATTCGCTGACACAATAGTCAAAACTATAGCTGACAGGTTTAATACATTTGATAGAATTACTTACAATGTGTTTGTCTCCTTGATTATTTTTTAGTTAATTTCAGCAAACAAAGAACGATATTAGCTCCTCCAACATTTGCAAATTAAGAGATGCTCATTGTTAAGGCACTTCTCACAGTAAAACCACAAAGTTTAAAATCAAAACACTGAAAGGACCCACTAAAAAGTAAAGATGAAAGTTAACATTCACACCAGTTGCACGTCAAATTCGCATCTGCCGCCTCTCTCTTGATGCATGCAAAATGTACTGCTCGACGCTTTAATGCTTTGACGTCCCGACCGCAGAGCAACTGCCAAAGTTTTTCCTGACTTCATTTGTTGCCATACTATGGAAAACATGGATGATGTTGAGCGAGTAGCTTGAATTCCAAAGACGCGGAGTGACAGTTTGAAAGGAGAGATTTCCACTTGTTTTGGAGCAGGTTTATAGAATATTTAAAAGATTTTAGACAGCTTGTATATAACCATTTAGTTCATAGCGATTTGTCATCACTTAGGTTTGCGAGGCCATTAGAAGGAAACGCAATTGCTGCACAATGTGACAATTTTACGCAAGTCGCATGAATATCACACCATTTAACCTCAACTTATTTTGAGTGATTAGGAGATGCAATAGTAGAATAAACTTGAATGAAAATTGTTGTTTCAATGTCCCAAAATTTAAAGACAAAGTCGTTATGATTGCTTTTTAAATACAAGAGAGG
Source organism: Oryzias javanicus (assembly GCA_003999625.1). Lineage (NCBI taxonomy): Eukaryota > Metazoa > Chordata > Actinopteri > Beloniformes > Adrianichthyidae > Oryzias > Oryzias javanicus. The sequence continues at coordinate 15,638,863 of CM012440.1, forward strand.
TTAGACATTATTGCATTCTGACTATTCTAAAAGAAAAAAAAAACAAAATAAGCACTTTCACTGCATATTTACTTCCTGATGCAACAACAACTTCAGCCATATTTGATTAAGATATGAAGCAGCAAAGCAAAACTGGCCAACCTTACTATAAAAAAGACTGCACGATTGTGGTAGGGACGCAATACGATTGATGCGATAGCCGATCACTATCAAGTCTAAAGGATCATGACACCTGCACTCGTGGCGGGTTGAAGCTCATGTTGTAAACTCTCCCGCTGGCGGGGTGGATCCAGCGGTCGCTCAGTCTGTCCTTCAGCGTCTCGTAGGGGATGTTGAGGCTGATGACCAAGTCCAGCTGGTACAGACTGTTCAGAACCTGAGCCTGTGTCAGTGTTCGAGGGAAGCCTGGACAAAAGGAGCAGAGGGTATGTGTCAGATACTGCCTAACACCGGGGTGTCAAACTCAATCGCACAGGGGGCCAGAATCAAAAACACACCTTAGGTCGCGGGCCAAACAGGAGAAACATTTATTGAATTGTTTAAACTTTTAAAAAGTAACTTTTTTTTAACATAAATAGAAGTAAAAACAGAATGGAATATTATTCCAGAATAAAATCAACCTAAACCTCAAGTAACTTTCAAATATTTTACTTTCCATAATAATATATTCTGTCAAAATTATACAAGTTAGTTGCCTCAATATGTTAGCAATATAACATTGGGTCATTTATAATAATGTGAAATAATGTGGAGGGCCGGATATAATTACCATGCGGGCAAGATCCGGCCCCGGGTCTCGGATGGATTTCAAAGAAAGTATACCAATTCTGTTGCTGCAATTTGTGTGTTTTTTTTTTGTTTTTTTTTTTGTAGAAGATTTATTAAGAGGCTGCTCAGAGAGTAAATGTGAACTTTTTACAGTGCAATAGTATGATTACAGATTATTGTGTGTGAACTTACTCGAGGGGGAAGCTAATCTTGTTGTCACACAGTGTGGATCAATCAGCCATAACACAGCATGGAACCGAACAGCTCTGTAATGCTGCACATTTCCCAGTCATAAATGTTAACACACCACATCAGATGTTTTGTTTATTCACAAGATTTTTACTATACACTTATTAAGAATCTGAACACAACATTCGATTTAACATAAGAGGATTATCAAAATTCCCTCAGTTATTCCTAAGTGGGGCATGACTTCCTGTTATAAATGTATGGTTTGACAAGTTAAATCTTTGATATAGTGAAAACTAACAATGTGGAGCATTACCATTTTTACTTAGATCATTAGTTTCTTTCTTTACAAAACCTTATTATCTAATCATAGTTAAAAAAAAAAAAATCTCAGCTATCATCTATAATTATTTACTTGTTTGCTGATCACATTTTCCTGGTTTAAATCTATTAAAACCTAATAGTTTGCTGATCAATGTTTAGCATTCCTCTGAGCCATGCCGCTTAATATTTAACCCAAAAGAGCAAACAACGATCTGCTTTTTTTAAGCTATTTCAGGAAATTTTACAACCTCCTCAGAGAGTGTGTTACCAAAACACAAAAGTATGTTACCAATACAATTAACCTGATGGACACTGTTTAAACATTAGCGTACAAATCAACCCATCAAGGCTTGAGTGAGTACCAGCTGTTGCAATAAAAGTTTAATCTTTTATTCAACTGCTATAAACTCCATATAAGCAACTTATAAAGGGGGAAAAGGTTTAGGATGTAGATAATGAAAGAATAAATGTTAGCACCTTTCTAGAAGATTAGTCAAAAATGTGAATGTTTGCAAATTTTGAGTAAAATGACTAATTCCCTTAGTTAGGAAAGAATGCTTCAAATTGGGCTATTTGAGAATCAATTCTTGTGCAATGAAAATTTTTCCAAAAATAGTCATGTTGCTTAGAGATTCAGGCAGTTTAGGTGGATCAAAATTATACACATAAAAGTCAGGGCGGGAAACCTCTTTTGGATGTGCGTGACCTTCAAGCCCTCAGGCTGGAATGCATTAAGAAACAGATACTCCACTGTGATCCCCACGACAGTTTGTTTTCCCCGTCACTCATTTCCTATCACTTGACGGGGTATTTCTCGGTTCCTTGACTTGTTCAGCTTTTTTTATGCAAAATGGAAAAAGAAAACCAATCAATTTATGACCAGCCAAGCAGCTGGGAGCTACTGAAGCGACTGCAAATTAGATGGAAAGAAAACAACAAAGAAAAACCTAATATACAGTACATGCATTATGCAGAAAGCACTAAAAATTACAGATCAAACCAGTTTGAAATATTTGCAAAAACTTTGACTCCATATAGACAAATAATAAAAGAAAATAGAAAGTACCTCAGAGCTAAGACTTTGCATTTGAATTTCGAGGAGCAAATTTTCACTGTGTCCTACCAGTAGTGAAATATTTATTCCTAGAGGATATTTCTGCAGTATAATTCCAACCTTCATCCTGCAACAAAGTTTTCATGCTTGATTACTCTGCTGGCAGATCCGTCTCCTATTAAAAATGTATAGAGCATCATCAAGAGAAGGATCAAATAACAATGCCCAAGAAGTACAAGCTGGTGCACGATTATATTCACCAGGAATGAAAACAAACACAATTTTCTTTTTTTTTTTACATTTTTATCTTTTTTTAAAAACAAACAAAAAAAAACAGTTCTAATTTTTTTAATGGCATGTTCCTTTTTTATGACTTCTCTTTGGGAATTATTGACATTTAAACAGCATGTATTCATTATGTTCACATACAAAGAAATTGTGTTGGTAAAACACTCCGGAAACATTACCCAAGCCCTAAAGAACCATTAAATGTACTTTGTTGAGGCCATTTTTTTCATAACCAGTTACATTTTTGAGATTAGTTCAAATATTTCTTCCTATATTATTAGTATTTTGAATGTAAACTAATAAGAAATAAATACAACAATGGGAAAAAAAGAAAAATCTCTGCATCTTCTTAAAATCTGTATTTATTTATGCAATAAAAGATAAAAATTGAGGCTTTTACACAAACAAATGTCCACTCCCAAAGTATAATAGGAAAAAAACAAAGGTAAAAAAAATGAGATGGTATGTTGAAAGAAACAAAATAAAAAAAGGAAAAAAGAATATTCGTACTTTTAGATTTTTTTCTACTTCAACACATTAAACTGACATTTTCAGTCAAATTTCCTGACAAGAGTGACCCAAAGAAGTCAGGTGAAGCAACGAGACATTGATTTGACAATACACAGGGGTCAAAAAGCAACGGAAGACTTGAAAGAAAGAACATATGTTTGATGTGAAAAGGTCAAAAACTGTCCTGGAGTCCGGAAAGGTTTGTACACTGTGAGTAAGTCTTTCCTGTTAATGTGCTGTAGAATATTTACACCTTAACAGGAGCTCAAATAAGGAAAAGGCAATTATTTTAGGGATTTTGGCACAAATGCAGGTAAGCCAAAACATTTCATTTTAATATTTTGGCACCAATTTATACAGACAAGGAACACCTGTTTGAAACCCACAAAATGCTATTTTGGCATGAGAACAAAACTACAAACATCTTTATGGGTCAAGTCTCATCAACAGATGCTTGTCTTTTGTCTGACATCAAGAATCATCCTCTGTCATCATCTCCTGAAATCCAAGGTGTGTCTAAAAGCAGGTTGTCAAACCTGAAAAACTGCTGTTCAAAGCTCCTAAACAAACTTGAAAAACAAACAAACAAAAAGATTTAAACCCTTCATTCCATCGTAAAAGTAACTGACAAGTTATCAGTTCAAAAAATAAATATATATGATTTAAGTTTTAAAATTCCTTATGTGACATTTGAGTATCAATTAACACATGTGTGCCAACAGGCAGTTATGGGAAAGTCAGATAATCTGCCTGTAGGGTGTTGTAATGTTGTGCAATGTTGACATGTAGCTGGATGACTTTTAGCTCATCTGAGCAATCCCAAAGATGCTACAGTCTGCCCTCAAGCAAATAAATAAAAGATGAAAAGTCCTTTAGCCCCATGAGCATTCCAGATTATTTTTTATTATTGGTCGTCGCTTGTTAGTTTGGTGGATGTGGAGATTTACAATCCTGGCTCTGAAGCAACTATTCCTAAGAGAATAACTAAGATGTCCCAACTTGACTTCTTTTTTTTTTTTTTTTTTTTTTTTTAATAGCAAGCAGCGACCTGTTTAAAGACCTTATTTGACTTTTTTTTTTTCTTTAAATTCACCGTTTTTGCTAAACAACTCCATAATGGAATAAAGTATACATGCTCCTCTCGTTAGACTCATTTAATGAGGGTAGTGATCATGGCCCTCTTTCACTAAACTGCAAAAAACCCAACAAAGTGCTTACATATGGTCCTGCCTGTGATTTAGTTTCCCTTTGTGAGATTTTAGGGAGGCATCCGTATTGGCCAATCGGGAGGCAGCTCACACAATCACCATGACGCTGCACTACAGCAGAGCACGTTTCAAAATTACAGATGCTGGAAACACATGGTAAACTCAGCAATACCAAACAAAGAGCATGCTTGTTAAGAAAGAATCAAATGGAAAGATGCAAACACGGCTGCACAGTCACAAAAGCAGGCTATGTCTTACCGTCAAGAAGCCAGCTGTGGCTGCTCAGCTGTTCCAGTTTGGGGAGAACCAGTCCGGTTACAACGTGGTCAGGCACTGAGAGGCCTCTCTCAATGTAGGTTTTCATCTGCAACCCTGCCTCTGATAGATAAACAGAAATGTTATGTTTGCTCAAAAAACAGGACAAGACGGAACATGACCAGTCTGGTCCGGTGCCATTCTTTGTGCCCATTTTCTGTCACTGCAACCTGAATCTTCAATTGGTGCTTTATCACAGGTTTACTCTAGAGACCCACTGTGGATTTCAAAACACACAATCAACCCCAGACAGATCTTTATCATCCAAAAAAAAAAGCTAAACACGCAAGGCCTCAATTTGTACAACAAAATATCCATATTTTCAGTTTATTACACTGAAGTTATTCCAGCTTTAGGTCTTTTAAAATAAATACAATCAAATGAGAAGGAAGCATACAAACTCAAAACACACTATGGTGAACTGCCATAAAACACTACAGTTTTTATGTTTGGGCTTTTGTGCATGCACATAATCCATCGTACCTGTGTTGGCCGGTATGCCCTGGCGTAAATGGTCGCCACTGGACACATATTGCAGGCCAAAGCTTTGCGCAATCCTCTTTGATATTGTGCCTTTTCCTGATCCTGGGGGTCCCAGGATAGCAGCACGGAATAATTTTGCCATATCTCCTTTGGAGGTGGGGGTAAAAAAAAGAATGAGACAGAGATAGGTAAAAACGAGAATTATTTAAGGGTGCTAAATACGCTATTAGTTATGTTTATGCCCAGAAACACTTACCCTTTGACTCCTAATATGTTGCACGAAATCACGACAAAAACAAAAGGTTTGCGGCCACTTTGAACCCCCGCCAACAGAAAATGGAATGTACGTGTCACCGGAGCAGTGGGTCTTTTCACCGAACGCACGAGTCTATGCACGCTTCGTCACGTTCCTACTCGGACTCTAAAGTCAAAACGCCCTTTTTCTTCCCGTTTTAGCCACTTCTGCAGATGCGCGCGGCTCGTCTGCGCCTTTAAGAACGCCCTATTTTCCTGGCAACGTCATCCGGAAAACACGCGGATGAGATGAGGAGCGCAAAGGATTCTGGTAGACGCAGTCTTTGAACAAGATGTCAATAAGTTATATTATAAAGATAATGCACCGTAGTTGCTTTTTACTTTGCTGTATAAAATAAAATAAAATAAAATAAAATAAAATAAAATAAAATAAAATAAAATAAAATAAAATAAAATAAAATAAAATAAAAACGAGCAACTTTTCTAAGTTCTTCAAAAAATTGTATTGTTTTACTCTACAATTCAGACAATTAAATCATTCTTTGTTACCAGTCCCCCGTATTGCTAAGAACACTTTTTAAAGCCTTGAAGTTTTAAGGTTGATAATATATTTTTTAAGTAGACTATGTTTTCTTTTATTTATTTGTTAATTTTATTTGACTTTATTCTGTTTTATTTTAATCGTTTATTTTTGTGTTTACATAAGGACCTCCGTCTGTGATATAATTCTATTCTATTCTTTGAGGCAGCCTGTGCACATTGGGAACTGAATGGTGATTTTTACAACAAGAACCTTGTAAGTTTGAATAAAATCATTGATAACAGGTTAGAATAGAAAAAAATACAATTTTATCATCGGAAATAAATGAATGTTTACTCAATCTGAATTCGATAAATTGATAAAATCGTATAAAAAGCCAAACAAGAATAAACAAAATTGACTAGTCAATGATTCTTCTTTAGTAGAATTTTGTATTAATTGAAAAAAATGATGAACAGAATGTAATGCTATTGGGAAAAAAACAAACAAAAAAACGTTGATAAAGTAAGTAATATAGGTTTGAAACTGACAACCTCATGTGGTGAAGCAGGAACACTAAATTTCTTTTTAAAAAAGTAATAATTAATCTGAGCAAGTACAGCTTATTGGATAATTAAACACCCCATTGTATTCTTGTTAATGGAAGTTCCATTAGGAGGGTGGGTAAAAATAAAGTGCAGCAGTAGTTGGAGTGATTTGCGGACGGCAGGAATTCAGTGGGTACTTGTTGCGAGGCGTACGGCGACGGCAGCGTCCTGTCAAATAGTAATGCGCACAGCCTTCAGTCGTCAGACAGGGGAGTAACCAGACTAATCCGTCAGGCAAACAACTCGGACGACTAACCTTTTCATGTATTATCTGTGTTGATATTTTATCATCGTAAAACGTGTTTTACCTTTTGTCGGGAAGCCAATTGTAAGATCCTGATTTTTTTTTTTTTTTTTTTTTTTTTTTTTTGGGTCACATGGCTTTGGAGAATTCAATAACAACAAAAAATGGCGACAATCACGTTGCTCAGTGGGGTCTTGCTGCGTCATTAAAAATATTCATGTCAACACGGGGAGCGAAGCGGGAAATTGCAGGTAAGTTTGCAGAGTGCGTGTTCCACATTGAATGCAGGCGTGTTAAAAAGAGAAAGAACAAAATGCGTTTTGAGTGAAAAGCATGCTGTTTGTTTTTGCCCTGTGGAGGGGTGTGTGTGTGCAATGCTGGGCGTCAACGTTTGGCTGCACAATATTCAGCATTTTAGCGCATTTGTATCGCAAATGTAAGTGCATTTTTAGCACATGTATAAAGCAAATAGTGTTTGCGTTTATTTAATTGTCATTACAATATTTATTTTTGACATGTTATTGTTTTATGGAGAACAGCAACAAGCTGCGGCGCGTCTTTCTCCACTCCTCCCACAGTTGTCTCACTCGCTGGCGCACGTCAATTTATTATAATTCCTCTGTTATTTACATTATGATTTCACGCAACACGAACGCGCTTTCATTATAGGCTCAGTTTACAGACAAAGAGGCGCGTGGCTGCGTTCGTCCTTGCTTTTTTTCACCATTTTCACTTTTTTTTTTTTTTTTCCCAGCAGAAGTTGCGTGAATGCCCACGCCTGACACGGGCGTTTTTGAGCAGTGCCCTGCGCGGTGGGGTTAATCGAGTTGTTTACATGAAGTGCGGAGGGGCGGACGGAAGAAGACGAGGAGGAGGAGCTGTTACGTCGGTCCGCAACGCCAGCGGTCTGCCGGAGACGCTCCTTGCTACGGGAGGGGGGCGGAGCCCGCCGCCAGAATCATAACAAGTCTGACGTCACTCAGCCTTGTGGCTGCCATGAATAATATACAGTCATTTGTCTGTAGGGTGAAAAACATCACACGTTCTCAGTATCGGTGAAGAAAAATAAGCTTCATTTAAAAAAAACTTTTTTTAAAAAAGCTTGTTCCCTCATCATTGTATAATTATAAGTTTAATGTAAATTTTGGGATAAATGTATTTTTGAATGGATAGATTACCTTTTAATCATTATGATTGTGATTAATCTCCCCATATTCTTAAATATTTATTTTGTTGATCTTTTATTTACTCATTAGTATATATCCACTCTTTAATTTAGTTTTTTTTTTAGTTTACACGTGTTAAAAAGGATAAGATCCTACAGTTTTAATGCTTATTAGGGAAGAAGCAGTTCAACAATTACAGATTTATACTGCATTTAGTACTTTGGAGTCATGGCAGCTCCAAGGGAAAACTGTTGTTTGTCATTGTGCAACTGGCAAAGTGGATGATTCATGGAGGAAATTCCTGGACTGCTAGATTTGACAGGCTGCCCTGGTTCAGTTATCACAGTGCTGATGCTGTCCCCATCGAAGGTACAGTACTGTGATAACTGAAGGATGGCTGCCAACTTGACACGGGAGCAGGGGTGAGGAGACCAAACAACAGCTGTAAGTATGAAAGCAAAATGTTTGTCACTGATGTGTCTGGATAATAAACGGGTGATGTGAAAAGTGCACGAGTCTTTATTTTTAAAGGGTTTTTTTTTTCTTAATCAAAAAGTAGAAAATAATATTCTCTAACCTTAGTTTTACTCTGTAAGTTTGATTAATTTACACATTTTTAAACATCTAAATAAAAAAAAAAAGATAAAAGGAGAACATGGAAACTCCACACAACCCACAGGAATTTACAGCTGGGACTTGGTGATTACTCAAAAAGAAAATTAAGTTTTGGCCAGACTAAAGTTGAGTATCATCTTAGATAGTCTTTCTTTATTCATATCAAACTTAATACTTTGCCAATTCTGATTTGTTGGTAAAAAATTTTTCTTAAATTAAACTTTCAAAAATGAGTCTTACATAGAACTTTTGTAGTAATGAAACTCTGTTATAATTTGTGTGTTAGCTATTGTTCAAAAATAAAATAGGAACATTTATTTGAAATAGTCCCAAGCTTAACAAAAATAAAAATTTGATGTTCTTTTATTAGAATTCCAATGGACAAAATAAATCATTGCACAAGATTAGACTGTTTAGCTTACCAAACTGCTTCTTTTCTATCATATCAAAACCTGCTCTATTTTTGATTATAATAGCTATAAGGAGTTATTTAGATGCAAAAGCTGAGAAATACCAACCAAACGTGTAGTTTATGCCTTCAGTGGATCAATCCAGAATAGCTGTGCTACATTACCAGCAGGGGGAGCTGTAGATCTTTTGTTGGGACTGTCTGTGTTGAAAGAACAGTTCTTACATAAGTTAATGGGCCAAAGTTCCTGCTACAAATACCTAAAATTTTGCAAACGAGTTATTCTCATTTGTTTGAAGCTGCATGTTTATTCTATTTTATTATTTTGCGTGGTCTTGAATATGAGCGGTTGAGTCATGCAAATCAAACCGCAGGTCATTGCACCTGTTATTAGTATGTTTCCCCTGAAAGAACATGGCTGCTGTTATGGTGGAAACTCCCTTTAGGCTTTTAGTTGTTTTTGTTTATCTTTTAGCAGACTAACCGTACCTTCATTCACCAGCTTTTCTCACTCTGAGCCATCTGAAACCTAGACACTTTGTGGTAAGGCACAATTTTGACAACAGAGAGCCAACTGGGTACTCCATGGGAAGAATCATTCTGTAAATACCTTTTGACTATCAACTTTGAGAATGAAATGCCAGAACGTGGCACATTGAGAAGTCACTAATGTCAGCAACCTTGGGGATTTTTCATCTTGGTTGTTTCCTTTTGCAAGGCAGTGCGAAACTGCTGGGATGTGCCATGTGGGAAGTCCCTTTCTCAAAAAGAACCCACCCCCTTGGTGCTTTTTAAGAGCTGAAATCTCATGTCCTCTTCCGCTTGGTCCTCTGCTTGAACGCTGTTGGGCCTGACCAACTCATCAGCAGGGACGTGACTTGGCGGGTTGTTCTGTGTAGGAGGAGGTAGGAAACAAAAAGAAAAAGCAAGGAAGTCTGATCCTTTCATGAAGCAGCAATTCAATTCTGATGACTGCAGCTCACAAAGAGAAACAATAAAACTTTTGATTAACTTTTAAAACCTTTTAAAACTTTTACACACAAATACTTAGATTTTTATAGGAGTCAACATATTGAACATACACAAAGTTCAACTTTACTGCATCCAAACTTAATCATGGATCGTGCACAACTAAAGTATTACTCTCCGTGTCCATTCTTTTGCCAACCAGACATGATTTGTTAAAATGGCAAGGCTAAACTTGGTAACATCCATTACAGAATTTAGTTACCGGGAATTTCTGGACTGTTTTGATGTTGTTGGGAGCCAGGGGGTCTGGAGTCAGCCACTGCAGACGCAGGGCCAGAGGGGTCAGACAATTTCCCTTCCTATTTCAACTACAAGATAAACAACTTTTCTCCCACATAACTTCAGGACTATTTTAGGACCACCAGGAAATCCAGCATAAATTATGTTAAACCTGTTACAGGAAGCCATGTCTACTGGAGAAAATCATTAGAGTCCGAAAGGCTAAAAACCTGATGGGGGTTAAAAATTGTGCTTTATTTAAGAAGATCAAAAACTTCTTTGATTCCTAAACTGCTATATCTTGATAAATGTGTTATTACTCAATGGCATAAGTAAATATGGTGCTTTATTCTTTTTTGACTATATAACCCAGTAAGATTTTTTAAAAAAAATCAAAAAACTTAATATTTTTGGACGTGACACATTAATACGAACATTTTGTTTAACCTGTGATCTCTATGTTAATTTCTTTGAAAAAAATAACAATATCCCTCCCCGAAAAGCAAAGATGATGACTTTTCTTTGCTCTTAATAAGTCTATGTTGCATTAATGTTTTCCTCAAGCCTTTAAAGCACTACTGGAAATCTCAAGGGGGAAAAAGTATGCCTTGAACTTAAATCATTTCACCACCAGAAACAATAGAACAATAGAAAGACAAACTTGAACTCAAATTTGAATACTTATGTGTGATCAAAAGTTTTGATTTAAAAAACATTCATAAAAATAAAAGCGATTTTTAAAATAAAGACTAAATGATGCTTATGAAATCCTAGAAATAACTACCACAAGTAAAATTTTACAGCATTTCCTTTAAGTTCCCGTGTAAATGTTGTCGTTTGTTTTGCTCTTCCACAGCAATGGTAAAGCGATTGATCTCCACCCCCCCAATATTGAGACAGGACTTCATGAAATGCAACCGTTTGGCAAAGAATGGCTGCAAAGCGACTACATGTTCGAGGATAAGGTGTTGACGTGGTGGAGGATTTAGTGGGCGTCTATACTGATTATAGACCGAGGTGAAAAACCCGCACTGAGACGGCTTATAAGAGTAATGCACATGCTGTTTCCTCAGGAAGCTGAGATTCTTCTTGATGCACATCAGAATGGTTAATTCATTAAGTGGTCTCTCACTGCAATGCATTTTTAGGGTTAGGAGAGGAGGATGTGACCTTTGGTTTATAAGTGGCTGCAAACCATACACCTTTGAAGTGCAGATAAAGTTTTGAGACTGAACAAACTAAAGCATGCTATTTATAGTCCTTTTTCTCAACAATATCCTTGTCAAACAATATACTTTATATATTTTTGTAGAAAAACATGTCTTAAAAAAAGTCTCTGTTTAGTGTTGTTTTTTATAATGCTGGTTACTAATTTAATGTACTTCTCTATTTCTCCCATTGAATAAAACACTATTTTCCCAAATTATTTCTTAAAAATGGCAATGCAAAAAGTGGTGTGTTATTTTTATATTCATTTGCAATAACAGACCGACTCTTTCATAATTAAAAATGTAGATTTTTTTCCTTTTTAACATCAACTTTGCCACAGAATGATATTTTTAAGTAAATAAATAAAAAGAAGAATGTCAAATTTTTAAGATTAAATCTAATAATGATCTTTAAAAAATCACAAAGGCTATATAAAGGAATTGCTTTTTCAATGTTTTACTTTTGTAATTAATAAAAAAGGTCTTTAAATGTAACCTTTTTTTTTATTATTAAACACAAAAGGTTACATTTAAACACAAAAGGTCTTTAAATGTAACCTTTTGTGTTTAATAATAAATGAAGCAACAAATTGAATATCTGTAATAAAAAATCTCACATGCTTACCAATTCATTCATGATCTGTGTTGTAGAGGGTCATAACCTATTTCTCATTAGGGTTGATTGGGCTTTTTTTTTTTTTTTTTCTTTGAAAGGACATATGTTTTGACAACTTTTTGCAAAAATATTAAATTGTATCTGCAATGTTTTTGTGTTTATTTTAGCCATTATGAGGTGGTGTTTGTAGTTGTGGATACCCCCAAATAAAAAAATGAACAACCAAACAAACAAATAAATAAAAACAAATTAAACTGAAATCAAATACTATAAAGCTAATCTTTTGTCATCTACATTTTTGAATCATCTGAAAGTGTGTTGACCAGAGCTATAAATGAGGGCTTGATGACGTATGAGTCACATACGCAACAGCCAATCAGCGACCGAGTTTTTTAGACACTACGCTGTTTTCGGGAAAGGGGACGGCACTTGTCAGGAAGCGTTAGCAGGAACAGATGAAGGCTAATTCTTCCCTTAGACGTGCCAACATCGAGAGAAAAGCGGGGCTAACATTCGCTTTTTTATTCGGAGAATTTCCTCTAGGATTCCCCCCCCTATACCGAGGAACATACGACTACTAAAAAACTCAAAGGACGTCGAGAAAGGGAACCAACTCGGTGAATACGTCTCATGTTCTGAACGAAACGGAAGTTGCCAGCTGTCTGGCGAAGCTTGCTAGGTGAGTTTAAAAAAATAAAAACACGCTCTAAAATGTTTCCATCGAAAGTATGGGCACTCGGCTAATATTTATCTCCTCATTTCTCATCTTTTTTCTGTTGCTTTGTTGGCATTCTAACCCACTCTGGAGTCTATTCGGAGGAAAAAAAAAAAGCTTTATGTTCAATTTTAAATTTTAACAGATCGATGTTGGTACTTGTTTTTGTATAGTTCGTGTAAGGGAACGAGAAAGAAGACCATTAATATACTGTTAATTCTGAGATCAGAGAAGACATTGTTAGGTTTTATGATGCTGTGGGAGTTCAGTGCCACCAAAACCTACGTCACACCAAAATGTAAAACAAAAGTCGCTTCAGCAGATTTAAATTATGTACATTTCAAGTAGCTAATAGTATTTAACGTGACATTTAGATACAATTTTGCCAATAATTTTTCATTCCCCCTCAAAAAACAAAAAAAAAAACCCCAACCCATTATTCATAACGTTTTTGTCTTTTCTTCCGCAATACTTATTGAGAAATTAATACGTAATTACATCGTTAAACACCCACTGAAATAAGAAAAAGTATTTTTAACATGTTTATGTTGCATTCCCCCCCGAAATGATGGAGAACACATAGAAACATAGAGTGTAAGTTAAGCTTAATATTGCATTCAGAGTATTTCTTCATTCAACTTGCTGTGAGTCAGGAGAAGATGAAAAATGCTTCTTGAAAGAACTTGTAGATGTGACGAAGGTGCCTACAGTGGGGGGCACAAGCTTCATGCTCAGCTTTATTCCATTGCATCCACTTGCAGACAAATAGATCCATAACGTTGTTGTTTTCCCTTGTCCAGTTGGGCATTTGCCCCAAAGCGGTACAGCTGGACAGCTCCAATTTTGTTGCACCTGTAATGTTAGGATGGGGTGGTGAGGGTCCGTAAGCTAGTGGGAAAGCACATAAACACATTGATAATGATAAGTTGGCAGACTTATTCCGCTCCAACGGTCCCACCCACAATTCAGAGGTGAATTTCTAATGAACTGCTGCTGCTCTGCAGAAACTGTCCCAGAAAATGACCAGTTTTTATTTATTTATTGCCTAAAACAGCATAATCATAGTTAAAAGATCACTTGTAAGTTTTTGCAGTCCTTTTCTTTCTTCTTTTTTTCTTAAACATTTCAACTCTAAATACATTTTTGTAATTTAAGGCACTTTATTTGTGGCAATCCTGCTTAGTTTTTCTCTACCGCATAATGTGAATATAGTGTATTTAATTGACACCATCAAAAAAGTTTTCTTTTTTTGTCTTGCTGATTTTAACTTTGTAATAGTAAGAGAGACTATTTCCCATTCCTTAGCACTTATACTGCTATTTGACATTAATACAAACAAAACATATTTGTAGATTGTCTTTTTACGTGATAACGTGGTAGCCTTTCACAATAATGTCTCAGCAGCACATGTTCTTATCTTGTAGATTTGTTTTTTCTTTGTGATGGTTTCACAGCTTTCACTTATTTTGATGTCATCTGCTGGAAACTCAAAAATAAAACACAATTGAGCATTGATGATCATGAATCTGTATTTTTTTTAACCCTGTAAAGGGTTAAAAAAATTAAACTTCAAATTCGATCCACATATTTGAAAATGACGTAACTGGACTATTAAGACTTATTAAAAAAAAAAACAAAAAACATTCTTATCAGTAGTTAATAAAAAAAAGAATAACAAAAGATGAGTTATTCTCACCATTTGGAAAATTAGTAAAACATTTTATGCTAAAAGTATTTAGAAATTTCATGGAAGCAGACATTTTCTAAATAAGACCCTTCCCCTAGTGGAATAAAGACGAATAGGGCAGAAAACATGAACCAAGTTATATTCAATTGGTTTTAATGGAAATTTATTTTGCTAATGAGAAAGGGGTCTCAGAATGTGACTCTCAAATATGATACAAATGGTTCTATTATATATATATATATATATATATATATATTATATGCTAAAATAAAAATAAAGATGTTGTTCTGTTCCAGAACTTTACTCTCTTGTTTAGTCCTGTTTTTTTTCAGCAGCTTTTTTTTCTTTTTGCTTCTTAACTAAGTCGTGATCAAGACATTTCTATCAGTCACATCAATGTATGGTCTTTTATTTGTTTTTAAAAAGCAGTTGATCGGACGGAAGTTCTTAGGACATACTGGTTGAAGTTTAAGAATGAACTTTTTTTTTCTTATTATTTTTTACTTTGCATTCCTCTAAGAAAATCGTTTTTACATCTGTAAAGAGTCTAGGTTTCATAGGTTTACAATCACATTCCATTAGAGATTTGTATAAATAGGTGTTAAAGCTTCCAACAAAATGTCTTTTAAGTCATTAAAACAGAAAGCCTTTAGTCAAGCACTGACGCTATGGAGGCTCCACCAGAGTTTTTGCAATTTAGAACATTTATGTCACTGAGTCCAAATCTAAAAAGCGCACCATATCAAGTATAACTGATTTAAAAAAATGTATTTTAGTTAGATCTTTATTGGCTTACTTCAATTGAGTGATGGGTTTGGTCTTAGCAGAAACCATTTGTTTACTGTTGAAAACCCGGAGTAATAAAAGGGCCAACGCCGCATGAAAACTAGAATTATGTGAGCCTTTATTCTGCCTGCTGTGCAAACCTCAAAACTGTCATACAAAAGTTTGTTTTCAAACATTAGAAGTGAAAGTAACAAGAAAAACAACCTAAAGACCAAATGTCTTCTGGGGTTTCCCGTTAGTTTAAAAATACCTCCTTTTGATGTCCTCCATGAATGGGTGAATTTGCTTCCTTCTGAACATAAAATGAGATTTCTTATATCACGCCAAACAGTTATGGGTGTGGTCAGGGGTCAGAATTGATGGTGAAGATATGGCTGTGAATATTTACCCTCATTGCACTTCAGGCACAATTCTGGGCTGCTTCCTGCTCTTTAAATCCATCTGGTATTTACTTAGCTCAAAAAGTAATTAGAAATATCTATCTGTTACTTTTTAAATTAATGTTTCTATAACAAGTGATTGCTGTTATGAGGCTTTTAGTGTTAAAGTAATTTAGTAGCCTTTTTTAAAATTTGACTTGTTATTGTTGAACTAGCAGATCGGACTTTTGATGGACATGTTTCCATTAAAAAAATAAATAACAGATATTAAAGCCATTGAGATGATCTTGGTATTTTGCACGTCCACCTTGTACTGAAGCATAATAAGTTGGTTAGCATCAGTTACACTGGGGTCTGAAGATTGCAAAGCTGTAATAACAGTGGGTTTGAAATGGGTTCCATATTTCTTTCGACTCCAGGGCATTTAATATGTGGTTTAGAACTCAATCAATGTAAACAATGGAGATTTCCCTTTGACTTGTTTTGATAAGTCTTCACATGGTACGCAGACAAAGCAGGGATAATTCATATTATTTGTACAACGAGATGAATGTGGCAACTATATTTTAAACTCAGTATTTTAAACAAACAACGTGCTAAAGCTTTTGTAAAGATCACATGTCATCTAATAGTATTTACCATTTGCGTGACACAATGTATTGTTTCTTCAGTTTTTTATTCCGCTGTACATGACAACTGCTAGAGCTGTAGTCTTATTTACAGCGGAACTCTTATCTAATCTTGTATAATATATTTTAGTCTGCTTCTTCCTTGTAATTAGACATGGACAGAAATCATGATAACCAGTCCAATGATAACCAGTCCAATGAAAAAACGTTGTCTTTAAAAATGTTCCTGTTGATTCAGCATCACCAGTAAACAACATATCCCATCCCAACGGGGACTTTTTGGGAGGGTATTTGTTGCTAGTTGTCCAAGAACGTCTAATTTACAAATCATTCTTATAAGCTTGTTGTGTGAGGGGAAAAAAAGAGCTTTGTGGCCCAAAGATGTATCTCCTGTCATGCATCATGCCAAAGAATACTTTTTCATCTCAAGAAAAAGCTATTCAGCTAAAGCTAGTCAGTGGTAAAAAGATTAAATAGAAGAGTGAGAGTAAATAGGAACTAAAAAAAAAATTGGACAGAAAGTTAAAGACAGTGTGGAATAGTGTAAAACAGATTACACATTATTATAGTTTTATTGATATTTTAACAAACAGACAATCAAACAACAACGTTTTCTGATTACTATACCATTTTTTTCTTTATGTTAAAGATTATACCTTGGAGTTTTAAAGTCTTGGCATATTTTCCTTTTGATCAATCAGATCAAATATGTTTCATTTACAAATTCTATTCTGTGATGCATAATATCTAGAGTATATCATATTTCTTGCACTTTTACTTTTATGTTTTAATGAGTCTTGTGGTTATGCCCTAAATTTAAATTATGACTCCAAATATAGATCTATGATGGATTGAGAAAAGGTGATGTTGCCTTAGTTTTTTATTTTCTCATATATATATAATTTTTACTTTACCTTGCAGGAGCTTAATGTCAACTACAGGCGTGATGGAGTTGAGCAGGCAACTCTGTTTAAAGATGAGGAAAAGTAAGAAGGTCCAGATCCCGACTCTTCCTGCCTCCAGTTCAGGCTTGGAAATTCACTTTTACATGCAAAATATGCACCAACTGGAGTTCTTCAAAGGATCCTACACCGCTGAGGAGTTATGCGTGGAAGCTGCCAAGAGTTGTTGTAAGTAAAGAACAGGCAAAACAAAGTCTATGCAAATCGTTTGTTGTATTCTAATACATGGTTTTACCATCAGGGTTCTAAATAAAAGCAATTTTAAAAATTCAGACTAATTTGCTTTTGAAACGTTATAAATCTGAAGAAGATGTCATTAAATACAGCAGTAAAAAGATTCAATGAGTTTTAAAATGACCTTTGGTTTTTGGTCAAACCTTGCAACTTTGATACGTTAGATGATCTATCAAGTTGCATTTAATGGATTGAAAATAAAGTCTTTTAATTAGCAAACACAGGTTCGATCTTTTAGTTTCCTCATACTTGATGGGGTCTGATTGTTGTTAGATTGCAGTGCCAGCTTAATGATATGACTGCAAGCTTGGACTTGAACAGCTAGATTTGATGTATTTAGTGTTCAAATTACATTTTTACGTCCAGATTTTGATTGGTGTTATTTTTAATAATCTATTTTTAAGGTTTGTATGAATGTAGATCATTGTGTTGGTCATTGAAAGCCTTTGGAAAATAAAATGCATCAGATCCCAAACAAAATGCTCTTATCCGATCAATATTTCCCTCTTTGTGGTTTGGTAATAGTACACAGTTTTCTATTGCAAAGTGGCGTCTTACACAGTTCAATAGGAATACTTCTATTGGTTTTCATTTTTTCCATCAACCATTAGCATTATAAACTCACTCGGTTGAATTTAGTTTTACTTTTTTGAAGCACATGACGTTCACATTAAGAGTCTCTAAATTCTGAACTGACTGCATCTGTTGCTGAGTGTGGAAAATCTACGCTCTTGTAGAATGAAACTTATGTTGATTGATTCATCTTTTTCTGAAAGTACTTTATTCCTCAAGCTGTTAAACCTTCAGCTCACTTTCTGAATATTAAATATGTTTCTTTTTTCCCTTTGGCTCAGCAATCACTCCTTTGTGCCACAATCTGTTTGCCCTGTACAATGAAACGACTGGTGTTTGGTACCCTCCCAGCTACGAGTTCAAGGTCACAGACGAAACCAATCTCAAATTACACTACCGTATGAGGTAAGAATCTTTTTTTTTTTTTTTTTTCCTGAAACAAAAATTCTGTTTGTGTTCCAATCTTCAAAGCTGACTTTTGGTGGGAAACATGCAGTCATCTTGGATGTGAGCCCATCTTTAGAGTTTTACAGTTTAAGCTTATAAAACCAGTAACAACATTTTTTTTCTCTTTTGAATACCTATGAGCCATGCTTCTCCGCTAGAAATATAACAGAAATATACAAGTTATTTTGATTATACAAATAAAGACCGTTGGTTTTAAAAATGAATTTCACATTCAGTTATTGTTGGGGAAGCATTTCTCCTCACATGCCCTTCACTTCCACTGCATAGGTGCACCGTTGGCTGTTTGCAACAGGACTGAGGCATTTATTTTCATTTCTATTTTAAAGTCTGTAACATGGAAAATCAATTATACCTCCTGCTCTGGGGATGTAATCACAAGATTATACTTTGTAATACAATAGACAAAATGATTGTGTTGAATCCTTGCAGAGCATTTGTTCAATTCAATTTTATTTTATTTACATAGCCCAATATCACAAAGGGAATTTGCCTCATTGGGCTTCATGCCAGTAATTTTTACAAATGCAGAAAATTAGTCATAAAATATGCACAAGAGCTTAAAACTAAACAGACTAAAGAAAAGGATATCCCTGCCCTTTGACCCTCCCTCCCGGTAAGGAAAAACTCCCTAAAAAACCTGATACAGAAAAAAAGAAGAAACCTTAGGGATTCCCACATGATGGAGAGATCCTATCCCAGGACGGACAAGCGATACCAGAACTGTTAAAGAAAAACTAGCTTCTAAAACTACATATTTAAGTAGAGTTCATTCAGATAGAGCTGAGGGACGAGTGTGATGAAGTCCTCAGTCTGTTTGTTTGTTAGTTTGTTAGATGTTAACGAGTCAAAAGTCAAAAGTCAGCAGGGAGGATATTAACTACAGTCTGTATACCTATTCTGCTATTGCTCATTTGTACTAGTGTATCAGTGCTAAAAGAATTTAATGTTCTCTCACACTGTTATACACAACTTAATCAAAAAAAAAAATCTAGTGAAAATCATTGTATATAAGAACTGGACCGAAAGAGTGTGATGTCACCCATAAAAACCGGCTTACTTCCAGCTCCAGTGAAATTAAGTCAATTCATTCGCCATTTTTTGCCATTCTGATGCCGTCATGTTGAAGCCAGACATAGTCAGTTAGAACTTTTTGGTCCGAGTTGGTTTGAGTCAACATTTCTATGGCAAACACTCTGACCAATCAGGAGTGAGCTTGTTGGACGTCCAGACTCCTTCCACTTAAAAGTGGGTTTAGGAGAATCTGTCAATCAAACATTTAGAATGTTTAACGTAGGATTTGGCTTCTCGGGGTCAGCAGGCACTTCCTGTTTGGAACATGATAAGGGAGGGGTCACTTAGTCCAATTCTCATTTACAGTCAGTGGGTAAACTGATACCTGTAAAGACAATGAGCTTTGTTAAATAATAGCATATTTAAAAAGGCTGTTGTTACCCATTCAGTCAATCACATTTGCATTAGACACAGCAAGATAATCTGTGAAGTGGACTTTAAGCATTAGAATGAAGTTATGCAAGGCAGTTCCTTAAGTTATACAGTGTTTAAAATATGACTTGGAATGCTAACATTTCAAATGAAGATTATTAATTGATTATGTTATATTTTTTTTTGTTTTCAGCTAAACTTTTTAACATGTCAAATACATTTTTTTGTCTTTTTCCTTAAACTTTTTGAGATTTGGGTTATTTTTTGACGGTCTTGAACTTATGCCATTTGAGTTTTCATCAGTAATGGCCATATCTGTTGTAAAAAATACCAAAGCATGTGAGAAAATTGTTACATGTTTGAGGAGCAAAGTAAACTTTACAATTCTAGAATAAGACAAAATGGAGAAAGTCACGAAAGGGGTGCCATCAAAACCTTTTATATAAAGTCAAACGAACAACACACTTCTGGTTAGGACATCTAAGGAAAGTTATCAAGTCTGTTTTGGATTTCACTGAGAGACGACAGCAAATGACAACCGGTAACGTCTTAGTACTCCAATGGTTTTAACTAGAGTCTACAATACTCGTGCAGACAGTGTGACATTAAAATGCACATTTACAACATTTAGTGATTTTGTTGTGTAGAAACAAAAAGTAGAAAAACGGTGTTGGGATTTTTGATTAAAAGTGATGACAATAAAGAAACGACTCATTATTCCTGAATTTTTAAATGATTGGTCCAAAGGAGAGTTGTGGCAAGTGTTTTACAGCACCTAAGCTTTTTTTTTACATTTTTTTTTCTCAAAGTGAGGATGATGTTCCCATCAAAAGATGAGATTGTGCAAGCAGCGTTTGTGCAAGGAAGAAACACTTCACTGTGGTGTCGGTCACACTTCCTCTTTCTCTGTGCTCTGCCTCATGAAAACTTAAAGAAAACTATCGGTGCATGGAGCCAAAATAGGGCATGCATCACAAGTGTCTTGTGTGGACAAGCATCTTGTTGCAACTTGTCATTGTCAGCCAAACAGGCACTGCTTTTCTAACATAATACAGTCAACTGGTACAGAACAATTTGCATAAAAGGATTAAAGTTTCTGCATTTTAACATTTAGTTAGACTATGAATTCATGCCTGTACAAGCTACTCTATATATAGGCTTCAGCTGAAAAAACTCTAGCATTTGTCCTACTTTTAAAATTGTACTTTTGTGAATTGTAATAGGTTACACTAAAGATGTTTGCAGTATGGACATTTCAGTTTGTTTTTATGCCGTCTGTGCTGCTGCACTTAAAGCATCAGGTTTTCCTCCAATGCATTGAAGCGTAGATTAAAGATAAATTACAATGGTAAAAACTCAAAAACAAAATGAATGTTGATGTTGTCAACTAGAGCTTTCAGATTCATTTAAAAATGAAAGTGAACATTTCAGGAAGAAAAAGTAGGGGTCATTAGAAGTTCTCAGTTTTAGCAACTGCTTATGATACTGGAAGCATTCAAATTTCCAGCTCATTAACATTTTGTCTTCTTTCTTTTAGCTTTATGGTTTCCTAAAATTAAATTAGTGTCCAGGAGTTTAAAATGTTTGGAATTGTTTTACAATTTTACCATTTAAAAGAAGCATGAAATAATTCTTTCATATAATTATTAGTAAATGTGCAGTATGTTTTTATTTCTCATTTATGTTATTTCTAACTTTTTGTCTCTTTATAAGATTTTATTTCAGGAACTGGCACAGCACCGCTGAAGGAGAGTCGCCAGTCTGGAGACACTGCATCAGTAAACTCAGAGGGCAGGGCAATCAGAAGACTCCTGAGGGAACGCCTCTTTTTGATGGGGGTTCTCTGGATTACCTGTTTGCTCAGGTGTGTGACAGAGTTTTTGTTTGACAGAAGATGTCACCTGTTAAAAGTGACTTTTTTTCAGTTTATATTGCATTTGCATATTGCATTTATATTGCATTTCAACTCTGTTTTGACTTCAAAAAACATTTTATCTGTTTATTTATTTGGCATAGCATAAAGCTGCAATGTGTTTCCCTTTTTTATGTTTTTTTTACAATTCTTATTCAAATATTATAAATGTGCTTGTACAAAGTATTTGAAAGGCAATTTAAGTAAAGCTCTGTTTAAATAGTTTAATTTATTTTTAAAGTGCTAAAAGCCAATTTTTTTTCTTCTTTGGAGAAAAAGAACTGCTTGGCTGGAATGCAGTCTCGCATTAAGAGGAGTTGCTCTGAGCTTAATGAGCTGTAAACCTTCCAGCGTAACTCGGAGTCGTTGTTCTGCCAAGTTTGAGATGAAGGAATTTGAAACTTACAACCTTCCTGGGTGTAGACCATACATTCCGTTGAATTTGTGCGTACACGTGTTTTCCCTTCGACAGTCCCAATTGGTTGACTGAAATAAATAAATAAATGTTTTATAGGATGAGGTGGTGGAGAGATAGATAGTCTTTTTCTTTTACAAATTTATATTGTAATAATTAATGATCTGCTAAAAGCAGCTGGAAAAAAGTCAAGATATTTAAGGAATAAAGAATTATCTTCCTAATTAGATAATTCTATGTATTAACAAATTTGCTCTCAGAGTTTTACATCAAAGGTCAAAGATTATGCTCATCTTTTATCCAATTATGTGACTTTTTTGGCTTCAAAGCATCAGCAGAAAAGAGAAAATGTGAATAAAATCTACATTTCACAAGGTTTCTTCACATTTATTTGAATGCCTATAAATTATAGTCAGGGTCTTTCAAGGACATTTTATAAATATTGTAAAACGTTTTTCAAAATATTCAGTAAAACTTTAAAGATTAAAGGAAAGTAAAAATAAAACAAAAATTAATCAGAAATGCAAACTTTTTATTATTGCATGCGAAAGTGTTGGGAAATTAAAAACAAATGTTTTTTTGCTATAAGAAATTCTTAAGTTGTCTGTTATGAAATTACTAATTTGTTGTTTTTACGATGTAAAAAGTGCTTTGGATTGATTTTAAAAAGCTAAGTGTCTACATTTTGTGTTGCACAGGCTCAGCATGACTTTCAGACGGGGATGGTTCCACTAAGGACCGTGCAGTCAGAGGCAGAGCAGCACGAAATAGAAAACGAGTGCTTAGGGATGGCTGTGCTCGCCATCACTCACCACGCCTTGGCCACAAGTACCAGTCTGCCACCGTTTCTCGTGATATCAGGTAAGCTGTACTCAAAATCTCCTACATATAATGAAAAACAAAGCAAATGAGGTTTAAAACATTTTATACAAATGTCTTTCTTTTGCTGTTCCTCCACCAGTTACAAACATTTCATCCCAGAATCACTGAACCGCAACATTAAACAGCGCAACATTTTGACTCGGGTTCGTATCAACAACGTGTTCAAGAAATTCCTCGGTGACTTCAACAATGGGACAGTCCTGGAGAGCAACATTACGACCTATGACCTGAAGATCAAGTACCTGGCTACACTGGAGGGCTTGACTAGTGGCCTTGGCAGTGAGCTAATCGAACCCATCTCGCTCAGTGTGGTGCAGGAGGAAGAGGTCTGCAATGGTTACTATGGTAAGGATTCAAAACTTTTTACAATATTTATCTCCAGTTTTTATTTTATTGGTTGTTTTCTTCCCACGTTTCTAAAAATAAAAGCACATTTGCTTCTGGTAACACATACACATGCACATGCCAGAAACATTGAAAGTGTTTGTTCAGTTACTGAACAGTTACTTATCATTAAACATGATGTTTACATTTCATTTGAATTGGCTTATCAGGGAACAGATGCAAAATCAAAAATGAAAGAAACAAGTTGTGCGTGTGTCACATGATCCAAACCATTGCACATTAAACCAGACCACAGATTTCCAAACATGAAAATGTTATTACCAAACTACTCTGTTTGTGAAGCATACACTCGTAAAACCCGTATAATCACTACAGTATTACAAAGAAAACACTACAACTAATAGACTGAAGCATTTGACAAAAGCATGTTTTGGTAAAATGTGTACTAAAGTAGGAGATTTTATGACTTTCACTTCTGTTTTTAGGGTACTATAATCAGAGTCAGGGGCAGACTCCGAGTCAGAACATGCAGACAAGCTGTGACATGCAGGTTCTTGTTACCGGCATTACTGGCATTTCTTGGAGGAAGAAACCGTTCATAGTGAGTATGAAAAATGTTAATAAAAACTTTGGCTCTGCAGTTTCATGATGTAAACTGATAAATTATAAATGTTTCCCTTTTGAATGTCACTTCAGCAAATAGTGGCCTCGTACTCGTGATTTAATCAACCTGTCATCGAGTAAATGCAGCTGAGTTTACACGTTACGCTGAGCAAACAATGTTAAGTGTCGGGACTTACCGTTTACTTTGAAACAGGATTCGCTGATGTCCAAAGAGAAAAAGAAGACTAAGAAGAACAAGCAGGACGGCAAACAGAAGAACGACAAGAAGACAGAAGCAAGCGAAGGCTGGGTGATATTCTGTGACTTCTACGAGATCACACATACGGTCATCAAAGATTGCACAGTTACCATCAAAAGCCAGGACAACAAGAAGATGGTGAGACTTAATCGAAAAGAAAATAAAGAAAACCCAATCGTTCTTGTATTTTTGAAGTTCATTCAATAAGCCAAATAGATTTTTGACTTTACCTGATAAAACTCTATGTAGTGAAAACATAACAGCTACAAAGATTATGTAAAAACTCTATGAACTTGACATCCCAGCAAATTTTTACATATATTGAGAAATACATTTTTAACTCATGACAGCAGTTTTCAGTGTTTTTCAGACTATAATATAATAAAAAAAAAAACAACCTCAATGCTCACCTTTTTCTTGAAAAAGTAGTTTTTCTCCAACCTTGTCTGGTCTTTACACGATGACAGGAGGTGGAATTGGCTTCCAAGCCCGAGGCGCTGTCGTTCGCGGCCCTTGTGGATGGGTATTTCAGGCTCACTGTAGATGCCCATCACTACCTGTGCAAGGAAGTTGCTCCAGCATCTGTGGTGAACAACATTAAAGATGGCTGCCACGGTCCTATCTGGTTAGTATTAACTAAGTTTCCTTTTTTTACTTTTTCTGTTTGAGTTCTTTTTGCTCTACTAGGTTTTTATGAACCTGTCTCTAAGCAATTGCTTGCATAATTTTTTCTGCTTGCAATTTTTCAGTAAGGGTTGGTATGATGAAAATAAAAGCAGATTACCATATCTTGAAGCACAAGGTGTCTGTGCAAACACCAGTTGGGTGTGGCAATGATTGCTGTTCCAAAAAAAAACATAGTTGTACAGCAAAAGGAATGTTATGGACGTAATTAACTAACCAGTTTGTAGGGAATTGAATATCAGTACATTCTCAACATAATTGTTGTAAACCTGAACTATCAAGTTTAAAAAATCGACTGTGACTTTTCCAGATCTTGTTAAACAGTTAAATGCTCTTCCTTCTGTAAACGCTCCGTCACAGTTTCTCCTGTCAGTGTGCCAGGATTCACCTCTCCTGCTGCAGCTGAACGGAGAACACACACCCCTCCTCCACACATTTTTATACTCACAGAAAACCTGTTTGGTCCTGAATACAAACAAGAAAATGAACAACATATTTAAACAAAAAATACTAACAGTGCACTATATGCAAAAGGTCTTCACAACTTTGCAAAAGTTATATCATAACTTGTTGTTTCTTCTCCAGTACGGAGTACGCCATTCAAAAGCTGCGTCAGGAAGGCAATCAAGACGGGTCCTACGTTCTCCGCTGGAGTTGCACCAACTTTGAGTTCATTATCATCACTGTCGTCTGTCATGAGGTTGGTTTCTTATTTTATTTTTTTAGTATAAGTATATTGTGTTATTTTAAACATAATCCTGAAAATAGTTTTTTTTTTTTTTTTTACACTTTTTCAAGTTTTTTATAAAAAGGAAAACCCTTTGGTAAACTGTTAACTGTAACTAACATGGTGGAAGTTAAGAATCTGCTGACATAAATGTGACCTAAATCTAAAATTCACTCAAAATAGCACAACAGAGGTCTGTCTTGGTTCTACCTCCACTCCTCTGAAGTGAATTCACACGGCTGGTGGATTTGTATTGCCCTTGTCTGTGAGTTCGAACAACATAACGATGCACCAAAATAACCATTGAGAACCTTCGTGGTTGAAACGTGATGCATAAGATGTGCGCCGGAAAAACATATGTCTATTTCACAGCAGCAATGAGAGACAACAAAGGCTGTATGTATGTCTGTTTATGATTGTGGTCAAACACAAAGCTGTTGTGGGTTGTCTGCACCATGATGATCCGAGCACATTCTGATATCGGTAAGACGAGTTTGTTCTGTAAGGAACAGAAATGCAGACGGCAGCAAAGCTGACAGGTGGGTAGAAGTGAGGCACAGAGACATGACTTCCAATTTGTTTGGGGTCTACATTCGTACATGGATAAGAGGTGCTGAGGTGCTCGGAAAAGCAAGTTTAGACTTAAATTCTGGGCGCGTCCTGCACCAAGAGAAAACCTGGTTTTATTATTGACAGTATTTGCTAATAGAGTCTGATCTAAAGGCCGTGTCACACTGCTGTTATGTACAATTTGCATTATACTGTAATTAATTTCAGTCTTTGGTGATATACGTAATTCAATAGTGTTTCTTGTGTGTGTCGTTCTTCATTTGTCGATATGCACAGATGTCCATGGAGGGTCTCGGCCGACAGGTCTTTATGTGAATTCGGCTTTGAGCTGTTAAAAGAATGTTTGGTCGGTTGAGAATTATCCAGTCTATGTGTATTGTATGTAATTTATACACAATTATTATGTAAATCTCATGCAATTGTGTGGGATTTTTACTAGATGCATACGCAAATTTGTTGCTTTCCGTGACTATTCCATGTATGTTTCACAGATGTATAACTTTTATATCGCACATACGGCCCACAAATCACATTGAAATGATGTAATTGATGTACAAATCACTAATGAATTGCATATTAACAGGGCAATAATCACTCAAAGTTTCACCTCTCCAGCAGTTTACATTGAGTGGGGAAATGTGGAAGAAGTGAGGCGCTGTGAATACTTTCCGGATGCATTGTAAGACCAATGTTCATCTATGCAATACGCACAAACCGTACGTAGTGGCAGTATGACACGGCCTTTTGCAATATAACGTTGTGGACGTGCGATAGTCGTATAGTATACTGCTGCTGTGTCTTACAGCTGAAGGTATCACTGGGAAAGAATGACTTCTGTCTCTTGCATTTTATTTGATTAAATTTTATTGGATTAAAAAAAAAAGACCTGCTCTGGTGAAAATCATGTTTTTGGTGTTTTTAACTTTCTGTTGTAGCATTTTTCTGATTATGGATGACGCACATTAAAAAAAATTAAGATCATAATGGAATTTCTAAAATTTGAAAATCAGGAGCAGGCAAAAAAATAATATAAATAGTATACAAGTACTTGTATGAAAGTAACGAAAATGGAGGCCTTGGAGTACCTGACTTAAATATAACTTTATATATTCAATTTGTGAAACTTGTACAGAGCGCTATAAACAGAAATGCTGGGCTGGGTGGTTTGAAAACACAAGAGGTCTTGGAACAGTTTAAATGGTAGAGCTAGAGCAGGAGTACCATATTATAAGTTACTTCTCGGGGATCTTATGTGTAAATTTCAGCATCTTAACATAAATTGGATTGGTTTTTCATCCAAAATAATTTATAAAATCTTAAATGAAAAATGAAATGGAGGAAAAGTAATTTTAAATATTGTAATATAGAAAATAGTCCCCAAGCAATCAAAAACATCAATGACAAACTCATCCCCGAAAACATGAGAGACACTGTCTGGCTCATTTCACATAACAGACTCCCAGTGGAGCTGTTTTGTTAAAACAAAACTTGTCCAATGACCTCCTGCAGTGAAGATAAAACTCTGGAACATCTGTTGATTAATTGTTATAGAACCCAAGAAACAAGAAACAAAATGTATAATGTTGGATTTAATGTAAATATTAACTTGTGTTCTGTCATGTTCGGACTATTCTCTGAGAAAATCCCAGATACCAAGAGACGGTTATTCTGGTTGATCATGTGTGTAACCAACACGCACATATGGAAGACCAGAGCTAAAGTTGTTTTAAACCAAGAAATGATTTATAGTGACTCTGTTTTTAAGAACATCATTTCAGATCTGAGGAGGTGAAAGAGAGCCTCAATACAGAAAAGAAGCTCACTCCCTTGGGATATGTAAAAAATTTGAAACTGCATTTATTTCTTCAAATGTATTTGTAATATATTTATCTATGTGTGGATAATGTTGAAATATATGTATTTTCATGTTTGTTGTTGACTAAGCACTCTATGTAACAATGAGTTTTCATATTTTGGATGTACATTTTAAGTGTTTCAAAATCTAAAAGTTTTTTATAATATAAAATAGTGTTTATAAAAGAGCTTATCTGTGATGTAGATGATACACTGGCTGGGCCACAAACTCTCTGCTCCACATAAACAGAGAGCTTTTAGGGTGGGGAAGTGGGGCGGCACCTCAGTGGCAATTTTCTAATGAACTATTGGCGTTCTGCAGAAACAATTTCCAAGAAAATGATTTTTGATTATTAAAAGGTGATCGGAGTTGGACTTGGAGGTTGTTTCTACATAATGTTGTTCTGCAGTTAAAAAGAAAGTATACACATCCAAAATACATGACAGTTTCTAACCTCCCAGGAAGAAATTGAACAAAAAGTCCCTTCTTAATCAGAAAGTGCAGTTCAGAGAAAAGTTGCTTAATCACAAGAGCTACGTGTCATCCTTGAAAGGAAGGAGGACAAAAGCTGTATACATATACCCAACTCTTCAACGTATGCTTTGTCACAGAACACACATTGTGTTGCAAAGCTTCCAGAGAAGAAGAAAAAAAAACATTATAGCAACTGGAATTACTACAAACATGGGGTGTTTGTTTTCTATACCACACATGTTTATTCTGTAGGAATAACCAGTAAAGACAGTCCAGGTAACCAGTTTTCATCTCCTCTATGCAGATGGATTTGAAGGAGTCTCGCTCTGTCCGCCAATACAAGAACTTCCAGATTGAGGTGGTCCCCAATGGCTTCCGCCTGCATGGTACTGATGCATTTCAGCCAACCTTGAAGGAGCTGCTGGAGCATCTGGAAGGCCAGACTCTTCGCACAGACAACCTCCAGTTCCAGCTGCTTCGCTGCTGCCCTCCACAGCCAAGAGGTAAACTTTACCCTCTCAAGGAGCAAAGTAATCCCACTACAGTTATATCAAATAGAATTAGAGTAATGCCCAGGTGCCCAAGAAGTGATCATGGTTAAGAAAAAATGTAATAGAAATGATAAAATGGGTTTTACAAATATATGGTTTATTTTTTTCAATCGTCTGAAAACATCACATAAAAAAATCTACTCACTAAAAAAAGTCAGAAGTCCGTGTGCTAAAGTCTACTTGTGACTTGCAGTAATCAGGTCAACTGATGAACTGTCAGAAAGAAAGTGAAAGTATAAGATTGGGTCCAAGGAGTCCCGCCTGTTCCAATCCTTTTTAGCAGTTCTCCTAAAAGAAAAGGTCATAAAAATGAAAAAGAAATGTGCAGAAACAACGCTTCAGATGATGAAAACACATTTAAAGACCCACTCTGATCGTCTTTGGATCTAGTTTAAAAGTGTTCCCAATGATTTTTGAATTATGATTATGTCACTTTTAGGCAAAATACAAACGACCTGCATCATTTTCTGGAACAATGTTTCTGACCAACCTCTCCTCATTGCTGAGCTCTGATGTGCATTGCTGAGAGATGACATTCTCTCCTGCTAGCTTACAGCCTCTCACACTCTCAATCAAACATTATCAGCGCAACAAAAATTGCGGGAAATATTGGAGCTATCCAGCCGTACAGTTTTGATCCAGATGCTCAGACGAGGACGACGAGGACTATAAGTGGATGCATCAGAATGAAGCAGAGCCGGGACAAATTTGTTTTACGGAATAGAATATAAAAAAATGTGGCTGCAAATTGATCCTAATGCCTAAACAAGAAATATTTCAATCATGACGTCTGGAATGAGATTTCCTAAAATTCTCCATCTGTTTGTTTCACCCATTTAAAACTCATGGTTCATTCCTAGAAGGTGAGCAGACCTTTTAGCTGGGTGAGGTAACAAACACCACCCGGTTCAACAAACCTGCTATTTCAACATTTGGATTTGAAATTAAAAAAAAGAAAGCTCAAAAGTAAAGTTTTCCTTCTGCACATCATGGACTTGAAAGTGTAGGTGTGTGCGCATATGTGTTTGGGGGGAAAGGAAACAATGCGAGTAAATGTGGTTTCCGCAGCACAAATAGCACCTCTATGTTTGTTTTACTGAGAGGAAGGGAGGTATGCATGTGTGCAGGGATGGATTTAGGTGCTATCGTTTGTTTCGGCCTAAACTGCTGTTTTTCATCTGGTGCATCAGCTGCAGGGGAAGTGCTGTGCTGTTGTCCTTCTTATAATAAGCATGTGGTTATGTAACTCTCTTATTATGCTTTCCCACTTCCTGGGAGTATGGTTTACTTTAACTCTTTGTAAGTCAAAGCTTCTGGCCTTTCAAAGTGTTCTGAACACTCCAATGTAAAGACTTTGACATTACAGTCGATAGTGGCTGTGTGTCAACATGTGGCCAGATTATGCAAGGATTAGGTCAGGGGGTGAATGAGTGACTGGATAAACCAGGAGAAGGCCCGGAGCCAAGTATTAGTGCGTGAAAAGATAGGTTGCATGTTACGGTATGCCCCACATGATGTTTCTTCAACAACACGCTGATGAAGCGCGGTGCTTGTTTTGATGTTGTACCCACAGACTAGGGGTTTTGTGTTAGAAACATGCATGTTTGCACACGCGGTGTTGGTTGAAATACTCCATGTCTTCACTCATTCTTACCAGACTGAAGTAATTGTTGTTAGCCTGGTTTTGTTTTGTTGTAACCACATGTAGACACTGTTGTTCTTTCATGCCAAGTAGGCCGGTGTACCTGAATGCATCTGAGCTTTTAGCAGGTATGTCAGAGCTGCAGAGATACATTTAGAGATTTTATGCAGGATGCCTTGCTCCGCTTTCGGGTGTGTTTAGCAGGTGTTGCAACTCACCTGAACTCTGGGGTAAAGCAAACAAATGAAACCGGATTTTTGCTTCCTTGCAAACGAATCCTGGTGTGTTTCATTACAGTTTGGGTTATTCAGCTCAAACCTAAACCTTTCTACTGGAAAACAATATATAAACAATTTTATGAATTTTTGTGTGCTGCACTAAATGGGTTTACTGCATTTCAAAACTCTTGACAACTTTTGATGTGAGAAATGATTGAAGAATTTTGGATCCTTTCTACACATTTTAAAAATACTTAGAGGCTCATTTTGCACTCTGGTTTGTCCTGCCAGGATGTTAGAATGGAATCAAATTTCTGTGAGGAGCCTGGAAGGATATTTAGTCATTAGCATACCTATTGTAGAGAAAGCTCCCTCACTGTTTTATGTAGAGCTGGGGAAAGTGACCTTAAGACCGTCTTTAGTCAGCAGGAGGAAACATTTTTTGTTTTGCTTAATCACAGAACTTTTATTTTCCCTCTACTCGTGCCCTCTCACTTCACTCTTTGGTAGCCCTTTCGTAGCTTTTTCGTTGCTAATCACTTCATTACAAATGCTACTGTATGAATGCTGAAAGAAAATGACACAAAACTCAAAACAGGAACCCAGTGAAAAGTTTAGAAAAAAGTCTGAAATCCGTAAACTTTTGGTGAGGAGGTGTAAGAGTTTATCAGTTTTTGGTGTTAAGAGATTTAGCAAGTGGTTTTTGTGTGGTTTGTTTTACATTTATTGCAGTTTTCTGATAAAGTAAACATGGCGCCCCTAAACCACCCACTGATTATTTTTCTGTGCTGTTTGTTCTGCTTCCATGTTCACAGTCTGCACTCATTCTCCCAGCATAGACTGAATCTGATGGATTGTCTTTGTCTGAATACACATTTATGTGTTGCAACATATCTTTTTTTTTTTTTTATGGTCATGTTTGCTTATTTATTTCTAAAAGCTAAAAAAACCCACACATGTGCTACAGTAATAAATAACTGTAAGATTAAATCCAAACTGGGTTGCTAACTTGTTTATAGTCATCACTTCTCGAAAAAAGAATTACAGCAATTCCTCTTTTATCGTAGGAGTTACGTTCTCAAAATATCCACCAACAATCCGGCCTTTTTTTTTTTTTTTTATCTTTTCGCAGTTATAGATGTTTTAAGGCAGTAAAACGCCTCACTACACACTCTTTACACACTTTTGTTCAGAGACACTGTTTTCACACTTTAGACTCTCAAAGTTTAAACCTTCAAAAACAAATAAATCCAGTATTATAGAATAAAACCAAAGATCTGGACACA
Organism: Oryzias javanicus; assembly: GCA_003999625.1. NCBI lineage: Eukaryota > Metazoa > Chordata > Actinopteri > Beloniformes > Adrianichthyidae > Oryzias > Oryzias javanicus. The sequence continues at coordinate 15,671,191 of CM012440.1, forward strand.
ATCGAAACTTTATGTAAATTTGGTCAAATTGATTTGTTCTCTACAGGACACACAGCAGGTAGGATATGGATTTACAAGGTCTACAGACAATCACAACGCAAATTTCATTAAATTAAAAAAAAAAAAAAAAAAAAAATGCTAGCAAAAATAAATCTTGTAACAGTAAGGCCACAAAGTGTGAATCGAGATATAGCAAGGGAACACAGTACATCCAACTGATCCCAGATCTTCATTCTGACTGGATATCCCCAAATATTTACTGGATGTTTTAGACTTTGTTTGTTTTTATGGAAAAAAGAAAAAACAATAACTACCTTTTTCTTTCACAGAGCAAAATGTTTCTTACCAAATCTCTTATTTGTTTTAAAGAGGTTTCTAACCTCCTGGTGGTGACCAAAGAGAGAGCCATCACCAATCAGACGACAACTCAGGAGAGCCAGCTCAGCTTCATTCGCATTCTCAGGGAGGATATCGAACAGGTATGGCCTCATTTCTCTCCATTTGGTAAAATCTATCATAGTATTCAGGTCCAAGTATTTGCAACAGTATTTGTTTATATTCTTCTGCTGCACCTGTAAGGGTTCTGGTATTTTGTCAGTTGAAGCGGTGTGTTGTTGTCGCGCTTTCATAAAAAAAAAAAACTGTCTCTTTTTTTCTTTGGTCTGCCAAACAGGAAGAGCATCTTGGAACCGGCACCAAAACAAACATCTACTCCGGCACCCTGAAGGTGAAGAGTGAGGAGGACGAGGATGCAGGTTATACATCCTTCCAGGAGGTCAAGGTGGTTCTGAAGGTGCTGGGCTCTGGACATAGGGATATCTCACTGGTGAGTGTCCACAGATTCAAACACAAAAACCAGATCAAACTATTGGTCTGAAATAAAGATACAGTGAGCAGCAGAAGTCTCCGCCCTGATCGGTGTTCATGTGGTTTATAGTATGGTGCTAGCAGAGTTTGGACTTTTTCCATGGACTCCAGCCAGCATTCAGGCTGCACACAACCCCTAACGCTACAAAACGCGTACTTTCACAACCAAAAACTCGTCTTGTCTAATGATCACTTTAACATTTCTCTGACAGTTATCTATGCATCTAACTGATAATAAAGGCCTGCTGCATGCACTGACTCATGGTTGTTTCTCCATCAACAGGCTTTCTTTGAAACCGCCAGCATGATGAGACAAGTCTCTCACAAGCATATTGTGCTGCTTTATGGAGTGTGTGTCCACCACCAGGAAAGTAAGTGCTTACCACGGAGCTGTGTGGTGAGGACTGCGGCGACGGCATCTCCAATTTCTGACCTTTCTCTTTCTTTCCCCAAAAGATATCATGGTGGAAGAGTTCGTCCAACTCGGACCGCTGGATATATTTATGAAGAGGCAGCAGAGTCTCAGTACTCCATGGAAGTTCCAGGTGGCTAAACAGTTAGCCTCAGCTCTGAGCTACCTGGTAAGAGCACAACACAAGATTTAGCATTATAAATAGTATCCATCTACTTCATAGTATTAAAAGAAAAGATTAAAATAAAAGAAGGGGGGGTTAAAGATATCAGAATCAGAATCAGAAGATCAGAATCAGAATCAACTTTATTGCCAAGTACAATTGAACATATACTAGGAATTTGTCTTGGTGATGATGGTGCATTCATGAATAAATAGAAACAGCAAAATATTAAGTAAGAACAGAACAGAAGGGATATTACAAATATATAAATATATATATCTATATATATATATATAGATATATATAGACACATACACACACATATATACCTATATATTTATATTATTATTATTGTTATGTAAAATATAATTAATATTATTAATGTCATTTAAATTTATATACATATATATAAATATATACACATACACACATTAAATAATAAATAATAAATAAATAAATAAATAAATACATAAAATAAAAATCTGTCCAATGTGACAGTCAGATGGGGGCAGGGAGAAGTGATGGAAGGTTCCGGGACTTATTAATAAGGCTAACAGCAGATGGAAAAAAACTGTGCCTGTGGCGAGAGGTTCTTGTTGTGATGGACCTCAGCCTCCTGCCAGAGGGGATTTATTGGAGGATAATCCCCCCCCCCCCCAACACACACACACACTCAACCAAGAGTTCTGGGCTCACATACCCCCACACCCCCATACAAGGTAGGAGAACAAGGCAGGGGCAGCCCATCCCACCCAGGAGACGGACATTCAAGAGGAGCAGTTTATTTCTTAGTATAACTTTATTGGATTTGGGGACTTCTTATTCGGAACACGAGGGGGAGGGGTCACTCAGTCCAGCTCTCTTTTACAGTCAACAGATTGAATGCCCTCATCCTATCAAATCGTTGCCGTGTAAAAAATAGTTTTAAAACTGTTGTCTTTGTGTTTGTTTCAGGAGGATAAAAAGCTCGTCCATGGCTTTGTGTGTGCTAAGAACATTTTGCTGGCCAGAGATGGACTGGAGGCAGATGAAGGAGGACCTTTCATCAAGCTCAGTGACCCGGGAATACCCATCACAGTCCTCACCAGGGAGGGTGAGCTCACAGAAAAAAAAAAAAATGCTGCCAAAGATGTCCAATCTTCTAGTTAAAACACCCGGTTCTTGTGTAAAACGGTACTAAAATGTAGTTTTAAAAGACAAAGTAATGCAGCTTCACAGTGAAACAAATTGTGTTTCCAAAACAGGCATGGTTAGTTTTTCATACCACAAATTCAAAAACAAGATTTTTCTTTTTCTTAAACTAATCATCTTTCACTTTATGGTTTTTCCCAATCCTGTAAACAAAGGAAAACTAATCAAAGAACATAATTTCCGATCAAGCCTGTACTGCTGTCAGCCTCAGGAATCACGTGTCTCAGCATAATCTGCTCTCTGCAGTGGGAACATTTCCGCCTGACAATTCGATTTGTTTTGTAAAAAGCTGGATGACAGTTTAGAGCGCATCAACACACATCTCTGATTGCACGGTTCACCTCAAGCGGCGGCGTTCGTCTATTAGAGGTGTGTGCGGAACGCTTGAAGCCTCTGTGGCCGGGAAGATGGATCTGTCAAAACACGGGAGCGACTGGAAATGTGTCTGCACAAATGTGCTTCCCCACAGGCCCATGGGACTACCCCCCTCCTCTCTGATGGTTCCCAGAAATCTTTCACATTTCTTCGTCGGCTTCTATCACTTCGCTGATCAACCGCTCTTCCAGTTACACTTCCAAGTCCTCGTACATAGATTTGATTGAACATAGTGCACAAAGTGCTCAGAAACCCCTGTGGGAGGGCTCCTCTCTTTTTCCCAGCAATCTCATTGCTTTACTTCAACCCTTAAATCTATTTGTCTTCCACTCGTTCTCCCCCCCCCGTCTTTATTAATCATCTGTTCGACTCTCCCGGTTCTGGTCATGCGTTCTCCTTCCTTCCTCTAATGTTATGGATCTGTGGAGCTGGAAAAGCTGTCGTGGATCTCAATCAATCAGATGTTTTCCAGGCAGAATCTAAAACCGTTTTAAATAGCTCTGCAACACAACCTCAGTTTATTTTTTTGTTTCTCTTTTTAAAAGCATTAAATTCACACAGAAAACATTTAGTTGACAATAAAAGACACAACCTGTTTCTAATGAATCCTTTTCCTCTGCTTTTACAAATAATTATTTCTTTACTTCCTAAATATTTGAATTGTAGTTATTTCTGATAAATGTAAACAATGGAGCTAGTGAATATGCTTAGATTAAACCATAGACATGTATTACTCACTGGACAAAGCAACGTGTTGACGTCACCTGTAGAAAATGCCTTACCTCCGGCTCCGGTTAAATTAGGTAACAGTCATCGCCGTAGCTTCCTGTTACTGCTGCCGCCATTTTGAGTCCTGTTGACAGTGATTGTCAGAGTCCCATTTTTAGAGGAACTACTGTCTGCAATCATCAGTGAGCTTGTTCAAAGTCTTTCCAATGAAAGCCGCTCGGGAGAATCTGTCAATCAAATGTTCGAGATGCTTTTATTGAGGCATCTGATTGGTCCATTTTTAACTTAAATAACTCACAATAAAGACAAAAGATCTAAAAAAATTAAGATTAGAAAGAAGATGCTAAGAAGAATGTATTGGAGCAAGAAGGATTATTCTGACAAATAAAATGAATGAGAAATAATTGTCAATTTCTCAATAGAAGTCTATGGGATTTTGACTTTTTTGAGTTGCGTGGACTTCCTATGTGGAACACAAGAGGGGAGGGGTTGATATGTCCAGTGATTATACAGTCAATGGTTTAAACTTTAAAAGCCCCGAGTTCCTAGCAGAATAGTCACTCTTTTCTGTCAGACTGAAGGTATGGGAGAAGATGATCAAACGGTAGCATTGATGCTGATGAAGGAGATGCCACTTTTTTTTTTTTTTTGAGAAACCCCTTTTTTTGTGTTTCGATTAAAAAAAAAAAAAAAAAAAAAAAAAAAAAAAGTAGATGCCTGCTGGGCCCCCTGGCACGGCAAGGGGCCATCCTCTTGGTTGTGCCGTGCTCCTGTGCCTCCCTGTTCTCTGGGGTTGGGGGCCCTTGTGGTGGTCCTGGCTGGATTCTCTCTTTCTGCTCTTTCTGTGCTACACAAGACGCATTCAGCTCTTAACTGCCTGCTCAGCTGTTGGACAGGACTAATAAATAAATAAATAATAGATGCCACTTTGAGGTGTCCCGTGTTACACATCTATCATGTATATTCAGATTTGACGTTGTAACCTGAGAGATGACTTGTTCTCTGTAGAATGCGTCCATCGCATCCCGTGGATCGCTCCCGAATGCGTGAAGAGCGCGTCGTCCCTAAGCGTGGCGGCGGACAAATGGGGGTTCGGTACAACCCTGTGGGAGATCTGCTACGACGGAGAAGTTCCCCTCAAACAGAAGAAACTTGCAGAGGTAGAGTATGAATGCCAACTGTCTGAACCACACTGACATTTTTTCTCCTTCCACTTCCTGATTCAAATGCTTTCTTTTCCCTACACTACTGAGCAGAAGGAGAGATTTTACGAAACAGAGTGTCAGCTGGTCACTCCGGACTGCACTGAGCTGGCCAAGCTCATGACCGACTGCATGAACTACGACCCCAAGAAGAGACCGTTCTTCAGAGCCATCGTCAGAGAGCTGGACGATCTTCTGCCAAGTAAATATCCAGATACACAAACAAACGTTCCTGCAGCTGTTCTAGCAACCGTTTGTCTCTTTTGTTAAGCCAGAATTCAATTGTGCAACCACGGAGTGTAAAAAAAAACTTGTTTACGGTTGAAATGTGACCTGAATGCTGTGCGTGCTTTGAGTCGCACCTAAGCAGCAGCTCGGGCACAGAGGCAAGGTTGTTTACACAGTTCAGATGCTCATGAGGAAGTTCACTGGGTGCACTATCAGCGATCTGCCCCTCATCTGGGCCCCACAGGAACTCTAGCCTCACTTCTGCCACCTGGTGGCCATATGCATTTACTGCTTTCACTTTGACAATTGAACAATTCAACTCATTTGTTTGAAAACATACGTACGATGACCTGACAACAGCTTTTCAGTACAAGCGCATTTGCATTTTTTTTATATGAAATAGATCAATAACTCATTTATGACTATTTTTAAAGAGTTCAACTTTAGACAAAAAAAAGCTAGAAAAATAGCCTTTCATGAAGCTGTTACGCAACCACAGACAATTCTTGAGAAAACCTCAACATACAAAACCACAACAGACTTCCTATGATGCAAATGTGCTGATGCTGAAGAAAAGACGTTTTAGCCACTCAAGAGTTTTTGCTTTTCTTTCCATTCTCAGATCTACTTATTAAAAAACCAGTCGACCCGGGGGTGGACCCCACCAGGTTTGACAAGAGGTTCCTGAAGAAAATCAGAGAGCTGGGAGAGGTACGCCGCTCTCCTGCTGCTTTCATCTAAGAATCAATATGTTTTATAGAAAAAATGTCATGATCTGAGGAAAAGTTTTCATAACTGAGAAGTTGATGAATCTAAAGGGGAGTCTGTTGTCCATGCAGGGACACTTTGGGAAGGTGGAGCTGTGCCGCTACGACCCACGGGGAGACCGGACAGGAGAATTTGTGGCGGTGAAGTCGCTGAAGCCCGAGAACAGAGAGGAGCAGAGCAGCGGCCTGTCTAAAGAAATCGACATCCTGAAGGCTCTGTACCACGAAAACATCGTCAAATACAAGGGCATCTGTGAAGAAGAAGGTAAGCCTGACGCCCACTTCTAAATGACCTCGTTTTTCCTTACAGTTGTTGAAAAACTCCTGGAACTGGAACTGAACTAACAACCTTCTCATTTGCTCCTTCCTTTCATGTTGTCTTTCTGATTAAAAAAATCTGATGGTTTTTAATTTGGGAAATAGACATACATTTGGTAGAAATCAAACCTTAAATGTAAAAGCAAGTTTTTCCCTCAGTTCCTAACAAATGCTTTTGTCACACCAGGGGAGGGGAGATACTGGTGAAAGATTGGCAAAAGGGAATTGAGGCCACAGGAAATTGAAGACCATAGAGAAAAATGTTCATCTTTTTCCTACTGAAGGCGAAAATTCAATTCAATTCAATTTTATTTATATAGTCCAATATCACAAAGAAAATTTACCTCATTGGGCTTCATGCCGGTAATTTTTACAAATGCAGAAAATTAGTTCTAAAATATCCATAAGAGCTAAAGACTAAACAGACTAAATAAACTGGATATCCCTGCCCTTAGATCCTCCCTCCCAGTAAGGAGAAACTCCTAAAAAAAAACCTGAGTCAGGAAAAAAGAAGAAGAAGAAACCTTAGGGATTCCCACATGAGGGAGAGATCCTATCCCAGGACAAACAGGCGAAACCAGAACTGTTAAAGAAAAATTAGCTTCTACATCTACGTATTTAAATAGAGTTCGTTCAGATAGAGCTGAGGGACGAGAGGAGATTAAGTCCTCAGTCAGATGAAACAGAAGTGCAGTCCACGGCCAGGAGCAGGAGCGTGGGAGATCAGCCTGGATCTGAAATCACTCCCGCTCCCCAGAGGGGAGAGAGAGAGAAGAACAACATGTGAATCGAACTGCAACAACAAAAACATGGAGAACTAAATATAATTAATAATAAAGAGTAGAAGAGAGGAAAAGAAATGAGAATAGAGAACAGAACCCCAGAGCTGATGCAGAGAATAGCATTGATAGAAAATCTAGAAATGACATTTAAACGTATCAGTATTAATCTAGCCTCTCAAGAGCTACAGCAGAGGGAATATTCTCTGATTACTAGCTAACCTAACAGAACGCCTGTCCAAAGAGGAATGTTTTAAGGCTAACTTTGAAGGTAGAAACTGTGCTGGTCTCTCTGATATGAGCTGGGAGCTTATTCCAGAGAACAGGGACTTGGTGGCTGAAGGTTCTACCTCTAACTGTACTTTTAGAGATTCTAGGAGCTACAAGCAGTCCTGCATTTTGTGAACGAAGTGTTCTGATTGGTTGGTAAGGAACTAAGAGATCTTTAATATAGGATGGGGCCACACCATTCAGAGCCTTATAGGTTAACAGGAGGATTTTGAACTTGATCCTGGATTCAACTGGGAGCCAGTGGAGTGAAGCTAACACAGGAGTGATGTGTTCTCTTCTGCTAGTTCCTGCTAACAATCTGGCAGCTGCATTCTGAACAAGTTGAAAACTTTTTAAAGAACTTTTTGGGCACGCTGTCAATAAAGAGTTACAGTAATCCAATCTAGATGTAACAAATGCAAGTCATTGTGAACACCTAAGAAATAAGCACATATGGGTAAGTTAGGGCAAAGTTCAGTTCAAACTTTCTTCCATGCAGCATTCACATTCATGCACGGTCATTAAGGTGCCAGAACTATTGAGCAGAGTGCAGCTTCAGGGGGACCGTCCTTTAAGTTGTAAGTGGTGCTATCCTGCTACTAATTTTTGTGTGATTGATTAATCGTGACCTTTAATGAATTAATCTAATAGATTTTAATCGCAATGACTTTTGACTTAATAATTGTTGTTATAAGCCTCATTTTGAGATGTTTTATTTAAGTTTGTGACATTGTGGCACAGTAAAAGATCAAAATATAACTAAAAATGTGGCTTTCTTAGGTTTTTTTGTATTATAAAAGACTCCCAACCTTTGCTTTCAATCTTGAACATATTACAATAAAAAAAGCAAAAAAAGAAAAAGTCCAGTGCTCTAATTTACCACATCATAAAACAGTTGAAACACTTTTCTGAGCAATCCAAAAATATTGAAGACAAACTTCTTATTATTACCATGATTCTTATGTTGTTATACCGTATTCCACAGTTTACCACAACAGCAAAGCAGTAGAAAAGACACAAGAGTGATTAGTCTCTTTAACCTGTTTGGGTGATGAAAGAAAGCATGAAGAAATAGAGGAAAGAATCTAAGATGGAAGATCAAGTTGTAAACTGCCATAAAAAAAATCTCTCAATAACATTTTCTATGGAAAAAAATCCTGAATGTTAAAAAGAAAGTTGACACATTTCTGGCATTCAGTCCATCTCTGCAACTTTAAATCTAAACTAGTGAGAGAAGTTTTCTGACTGCATCTGTCCGTCCGTCTGTGTGAAGGGGGTCAGGCCATTAAGCTGATCATGGAGTATCTCCCCATGGGAAGTCTGAAGGAGTATCTACCCAGACACAAAAGCAAGACCAGCCTCAGCACGCTGCTCAGCTACTGCATCCAGATATGCAAGGTACGCCGGCTCCTCCTAACCACAGGCGATCCGCTGAACTCCTCACGTTGATCGGGGTCGTGTCATTGTCAGGGAATGGAGTATTTGGGCTCCCGGAATTACATCCACAGGGACCTGGCAGCCCGAAACGTGCTGGTGGAAAACGAGAGGACGGTGAAGATCGGAGACTTCGGCCTGACGAAGAGCATCAAAGACAACGAGGGCTATTACAAAGTGCAGGACGAGCACGACAGCCCCGTGTTCTGGTGAGTCGACGGCAGGTCAGGAGAGGTGCGACGGCAGGAAGAGGAGCTGCTCACCCGCTGCTCTGCTCCTTTCAGGTACGCTCTGGAATGTCTGACTACTTGCAAGTTTTACCTGGCCTCCGACGTTTGGTCCTTCGGCGTGACGATGTACGAAATCATCACTTACTGCGACTCCTCCAAGAGTCCGATGACGGTCAGCTCCTCGCCACGTTCATGAATACAATACAGCAGAGTAGCAAATACTTACATCTGTGCCTCATCCAGGAGTCAAGCTCTGTTTCTCCCCTTTACAGCGATTCTTTGACATGATTGGTCGAAGTCAAGGTCAGATGACCATCCTCCGACTGGTCAAGGTGTTGCAGGAGGGGAAGAGACTGCCGCGTCCCGAAGGCTGCTCTGAGGCGGTGAGTCTCGCCTGTTTTTTTAACCTTTATTTTCAATTTAAATGCCCCATAATGCAACTGTGTGATAAAATGTGAACCCCACCGAGTCTGACGGCGTCCTGGTCTTCCAGGTGTACGAGCTGATGAGGAAGTGCTGGGAGCAGGTGCCCGAGAGGAGGATCACCTTCAAGTGTCTGATCGAGGAGCTGTCCGCCTTACAGCAGCAGCTGCAGCCCAACATGGAGCTGTAGACCCTCCTGATTCACTTTGCCACAAACCTCCCAGATCTGCTTGTGCAGCTTCTCATTCCTCACTCTGCTGTCCTTTACAACCAACGAAGAGCAAAACAAAAACAAAAACAAAAAAAAAAGGTCATAACCATCACTTTAGTTTACTTTCAATGTGCTTTTTATTTTTTTGTTTTTGTTCGTAGTACTTCAGCTGAGAAGGAGAAACGTGTGGAGCACTCATCCATCTCCTATGTGACCTGGAACTTTACAGGTAGCTTAGCTGTCAAACTTCTTATAAAGCTCTTTAAACCCACAAACTGTGTGGCTGGCGTGGACGCTCACGCTCCGACATCACGCCGAAAACGAGGACGAACGGACACAGAAAAGCCCGCTTAAAAAAAAATAAATAAGCGCGCTGCTTTTTCATAGACTCCTAAATCCAGAGAAATGCCTAATCTGCCTTATTTTTGTTTTATTTTGAAAATATAATCCATACGTGGCCATATATTGATGTGTATGTTGAATGATGTGCAAATGCAGCCAACTGAGAGGCGCCAGTATCAGTCAGTCAGCATTCCTTCCGTGTTTCCGTAGATGCTCACCAGCACAGACCGTGCAAACCAAGCGGAGAGTTTTAGACTCAACAAGCAAATGAGAGATTTCTGTTCAGGTTTAGAGAGAAAATTAAGAAATACATATAAATACTTCCATTGTTGGATTTTTTTAAGCTGCATTTGCACATTATCAGTTTTGTTCTTTACTCTTTTGGTTTATAATCCTCCAAGTGTTTTACAGTTCATTTAAATGATCTACATACTGTGACGAACAGAATAGCTTCTTAACTTTACATACAAACATGCTTCCATTATTCCCTCCTCCTCTGAGATAACTGCAGACAGCATTCAACTCATGTTTATTTACTGTAATGCAACAATTATAGTTCACCTGACGTTTTTCTGAAATGAATGTATTCATAATTCGTTGTGGCATGAGATTCTTTTTTTTTTTTTTTTAATCTTCATGCGACTGTGAATGTTGGCAAAACATCAACAAGGCTTTATTCAGAAAGGTGCACTTCATTCAATGTTTTATTCAGGAGTGCTCTAAAGACAAAAGATATATATAGATATATATAAAATTGAAAAAAAAAAATACAATGAAAAAATAAATACAAACCAATGCATGTTTGTCCATCTAATGCAGTGTTTTATAGACCTATGTAACAGCTGTAAGCAGGCATGCGAAAAAGTGCAGAAGAAACACTTCATTCACAGTAAAACAAGGTTGTGATAGAAAATTCATGTCAATTTAGAGAAAACTTTTTGCCTCCTGAAAGAGAAAATATACAAAAGGGTCAGAAAACGCCGCACGCCAGCAGACACGTAAAGCCAGCACCACAGCGGAACAGACAGTGCTGGCGTTTAACAAAAAAAAAAAAAGGAAAGCAACAGGTTTTCCGTTATGTAGAAAAGAACTCCTTAAGAACAAAAACGAGCTGTATTATGGTAATATCAAAATATATATATAAAAAAAAGAAGTACAGCATCTGGTGGTGTTGTGGCACGTACAGCCAGAGTACATTCGGTCATTCAGGAATCTAACCAATGAACAATGCAACAGAATTCCCTTCAGGAGACGCAGACAAACTGAGCAAAAACCAAAGAAACATGGTAATCTGCACTGTGTCTCTGCCGCCCTCTGGTGGTCATTCAGTGGACCTACAACAGTCCACGCTTCAAATGCAAACCGGTGTTTAAAGGTTTCAGAGAAATACTTTTCCATATTTTTTTTATCTGACTGAACCACAGACAAACAATAATCAAACTGTTCAAAGCAACAAGCTCTCACCTTGAAGGACCACACATCTGCACCTCTTTCTAATAACATTTATTTTCTGTTCTCAAATAATAAAAGAATTGTTGCAAAGATGCATTTGTTTTCTTATATATATATTTTTTTTTACATCAAATGCAAAAGTCTGGATGTTATGGAGAATCCAAAATAGTAAGTGATAGGAAGTGATACCTGCCATAAAAATGTACATACCGTTTCCATGACAACCGAATAATCACATCAGACTTTCATGGAAGAGATGCAAACATGATCATGTCAGCTTTTAAAATTAGATTTTAAGGGTTAGTGATATGATTATTGAGGCTCTTAAGTAGATAAAGAAAAACAATCATACAACGTTGGGATATCTTAGCTGTAAGATGCCGATCAAACATCAAGGAGAGATCTTAGCGTAGGTGATTCTAACATCAGATTAACTCATTAACCATGAGTTTAAAAAAAAAAACGTATCGTCTTACAAGGGAAAGCAAAAGTTTCCAAATGTAGTCGCATTATTCTTCCTTCAAGATGTGTCGACTTCTATCAATACATTTGGTGAAATAAGAAAGCTGGATTCTGTCTTCCAGAGGCGAGACAAAAATACTAATGAGCTTGATCATGTATTCCTCCATCTTTGGAGCACACCGGGAGACCCGTGTCCATCTGTCAGGAGTCCCAGAGCAGACAGGAGACATTTGCTCTGAGCTGGAGAGTCTGGCAGAGCTGGCAAACACTTGACTGAGCGAGCAGACAGGAGAGGAGAAACACGCTCAAGTCTACCGCGTCTCCAGCCGTTCTCTCCACTCAGAGACACATCTGATTTTACAGGAAAAAATACTTTTATTTACAAGTTTTTCCAAATCAATGAAAATAGGGTGTAGCTGAAGTGAAATAAACTATTTTATAATTAATCTGAGATTTCTCTCAGAAACAAAAGAAAAATTGCATCAAAAGAGGCTTTGAAAAAGACTGATGAAGGGGGGAGGGAGCATCCTTTAGAATCTGTTGCTTTATAAATTTACTTATGAGATACCTTTGTCAAAAAAACAAGGCACACCACATATGAGAAGGAAAAGCCCTGCTGAAGAAATACATGGAATAGACAGAACAAGAAAGGAGAAGACTAGAGTTACTCTTTTACAGAATAGTTAATCATGCAGAAACTTTAGAAAATGTGTTTAAGTAAGGCCTCTACTGCAATGCTTATGACTGAAGAGATGACAAAACCTTCAGTTTAACTCCAAATCTGAGAGTTCATCTTGAACTCTGCAACAGTGAAGATACGAGAAGCGATGGAGAACCACGAAAGCAGAGACAGAAGGAGCGCGCAGACGAGACGGCAGAAAGACGGCTCTCGATGCGCCTCTAGAAGCCTCTCCGGCGGTGACGGGTTGTCAGAGAGACGCTCACATTTCAGCCAACGACAGAACCAGACAAACGGATGGCGAAGAGGACGAAGGCGCCGTTTCAAGCGTGCTCATTTCGGTCAAACCATGCTTGAGGAAATGTCATGGAGTGGAAGAACAAACTCGGACAGGAATGGTTGTTTAACTCACAAAATTACACTTTATGTGCAAACACTTCTACATAAAGTGGAATCAAAGAATGTAGTACTTTTCAAAAATATATTGCCAAAAAAAAAAAAAAAGAAACACTACAATGAAGTTAAATTTGGGAGAGAATCTATAAATGTTTGGTTTTGTAATGTAATGTAAAAAAAAAAAAAACCATAAAATATGATTAAGTTTATGATGACATAGGAGTGACACTAACCACTTCATTAGTATAGTTTTCCTTTAATAAAACATAAGTTTAAAAAAAATAGATTTGAAACTTTTGGTTTAAAACAAATATAGGAGATATAAAAAAATAACAAAACCCCTTGGAATATAATTTCTTAACAAGTTTGTGGACCTTTGCCTGCTTTTTTAGACAGCTTTGATCTTGCTTTTTTATTATACATCATTACTTTTTCTCTTCACATTTGACCTTTAATATAAACAAACTGTTTAATCTTATTTTGATGGGATTTTACGGTGAAAGAAAAAAAAAGATACGTTTTATTGGACATTATGGAATTATTGTGGCATACTGTATACTGAAAAAAATATGTATGGGAAAAAAGCTGGGGTAGCATTATGAAGATTATTAAAAACAAACAAAAAAAACAGTTGTAAATGTACATGAATAGAGCAAATTTCATGAAGTCAAAAGTTCAAAAAGAGCCCTAACTACTAATACTTAATCTTGAAGTAATTGGATTAGGTTGTGTAAGTGACAGACACATAAAACCCGATCAGGATTTTAAAAATACTTCCTAATGGGGTTAGTGATTCAGCATCGGAGGTGCAGACAGGTGAAGGAACTAGTTTTCAAATGTCTGGCACATGTCTCTGTCCTTCTGTGAGTTTTGGACTGAAATCCTCATGAACAAACACACTGACAGTTTATCATTAAAAAAAAAAAAGCAGAAGAGTGTCTGTTTATTGCCTTTAATCGTATGTTAAGCACACCTAAGACACTGCACTTTCCCATAACCAAGCGTGCACCTGAACCCTTTTGCACACGCTCCATCACATCACTTCACCTATTGGTCCTCACAGTGTGGGCGTGTGGTTGTCACGACAACGAGAGTACTTCTCCCCTCATCTGATACTTATAAAGCCGGAGAAAGGACACAGATAAAGACACAGGAAGTGTATGTGCGGGAAACAGGAAGTGTGACATCCCAGATAAACAACAGGTACATTCATCTATCTACAGCAGTACGAGCCTTAAAGTTATTGCCAGACGTTAAGATACGAAGTCTGAACCTGCATGTATGATATAAAATAGAAAGCCCTATCCTCAGTAAACACACAGTCTGCTCTCTGCCTGAGCAGGAATACTAACAATGACTTAGAAAATAAGAAGCTGTTCAAATTTATTTTAAAAAACATCTTAAAAAAAAACAAGATTCCTTAGAAAAAAAAGTATACCACCCACACAAAAAATAAAATGAATTTTAAAATAAATATCGAAGAGCAACTTCTTGATGATTTTTTTGAGTCCAACAGGCTTTCATTAGTACAGAGTGAATGATGTGGTCAGGCTGTTGAAAAACAATGATGTGGATCTTTCACGGAAATAAAGCTTCTGTTATCTTTTCAGCAAAACCTTCCAAAGACTGTCCTAAAATTTGGCTTAAAGGTAACAAAAAGAAGGGATTAAAGTAAAGTAAACACATGACTAAAGTTGCCTCAGAATATTGATATATTACAAATATATGACAGTATATTATAGATTCACCAAAAAAAGTTCATAAATATTTTCTATTTGGGGTGAAAAACACATAAAAAGCTGGAAAAGCCCATAATATTATTATTATTACTATAATGATATTGTCTGTCACGCATGGCTTCATATATTCTATATTACATGGCAGTATTTACAAAACATTGAACTTTATTTTGTAAGAAAGGTCAAGATGTTGTAATCATCACTCTGATTGGCTCCCATCTCTTTTTTTTTCCTGATGTGCTCCCATGTTTGGGAATAAAAATGGCTGACACTTCCTTCACGTACAGCGGAGGACAAACGCTGCTGTTCTGGTGGGGGTAGGAGTGCATCTCTGCAACATCAGACACGTTTAGTTTAGGAAAAGTAGAGGGGGTTTGATGGTCGGGGTGGGGCAGACCTGACTGGTAGACCAGTCCTAAGACAGCCCCAGCAGGCACAAAGGTCACCCGCCTGCCCGCAGATACAAAAGCAGCTGCGTATCAGTCTCAATGATACTAGAAAAACATGTAAAGGTCAATATTAGTTAAGAACGCACTGATTGAGAAACAACAAGTTAAATAGTTAAGGCTTGAACAGGACAAAAGCAAAGCTGTCGATGTGCGTGTGTGTGTGTGCGCCAAATTCAAAGAGCTGTATGGCTTTTTTTCTTCACTTCAGCCTAATTCTACTAAACTCCACACCAGCAACACGGCAGCAGAAAGGCCACTAGAGGGAGCTCTGACATCCAGCTGGGTGTGCCTCCCTCCCTGAGCTGCAGGCTGTGAGGGGCTTCAGTTCACTCAGAGCCTCTTCCTCTTAAAGTAGTCGGCGTACTGCCCCCCCAGGCCCTGGGAGTGCTGCCCGATGTAGGCCCCCTCGGACGACGGCACTTCCTGTACGGCCAGCTTCGGATACTCCCTCTTTAGACCCCTCGTCTGGTTCTGATGACACACAAGTGAGAGGAAAGACAAAGTCATCCGCAAAAATGATTTCTAGACTCCCAAACAGAATGGAATTCTTTGTGAGCTGGATTCATGCAAGTTTTTGGGGGTTTTGTACTACGTTTACGCTGGGCTTTT
Source organism: Oryzias javanicus (assembly GCA_003999625.1). Classification (NCBI taxonomy): domain Eukaryota; kingdom Metazoa; phylum Chordata; class Actinopteri; order Beloniformes; family Adrianichthyidae; genus Oryzias; species Oryzias javanicus. The sequence continues at coordinate 15,686,918 of CM012440.1, forward strand.
GTTCAAGATCGTGCTGAACGAGGGTTTTTGCATTGTTTGGTGTTCACACAGGTCTGTGTACCCAATGCTAACACACACACTCACAGCGGGAAGACGCTTAGTGGGAAATGTCTTAAAACTTGCTCTATAATTGTTCTTTCACACCTATATTCCGATAAACGAAAGACTTGGTCTATCTGGCGCCCTGGATAACAATTTTGACACATTGCTCATGGCTTTTTTTTGGATATGACGTTACCCATTTCACAAAGTAAAACTCTAATCAATAACAACCTTTTATGATGTCTATTTGTGACTCCACTGTGTTCTGATGATGAAAATGTGGATGATTTATTAAAAATTACATTTAAACAGATTTGATTTGCAAGAAATGTTCAACCGCAATGCATTGTGGTCTATATATGCTAATGTAGTGAACATTGATGCACACTAGTTTTTCGCAAAGACTTATGAGAAATTTCTAATGCACTCGATTTTGGAATTGTTGATTCGGACAGCACTACAAAATGGCAAATGAAGTATATGGTCTTTTATGTGTTGCCTACCACAAATCTTTATCTTGCAATTTAGGAACAAACGGGGAAAATTTAAGCTCATACCCAAAGGAGAGATGAATCAAATCTCTTCCCTGATCAAAATCTCTAACCAAATTTGGTGAAAACACAATCAGCCAAACAGTGTGTGAGTGTGTGTGTGTGGGAGGGGGTGTTATGTGTGTGTAGGTCTTGGGGGCCCTCAGTACAAACAAGTGTAAATCTCTGTGCAGACGAGGCTCAGCTCAGACGTCATCGAGCTTCTTCTCTGTGCTGCATTGTTCTTTCAGCTGCCTTTTGGACAGAATCTTTGCCTCATGAAGCTACTTTACATTCCTGTGCTGCTTTAGATTCATGGTTCTATTCCATAAGAGCTTCAACTTATAGATGCCTCATCTGTCCAAGCAGAAGAAACTGTACCCCTCACGAACAGACATGAGTTTATTCTAAAAGTACTGACTGCAGATCTTCAGTCTGTGTCTGCGTCAGAGCAGCGACTCCTCTGCACATGTTACTCTGACAGCTCACTTTAACAAACATGAACATATCATGGGGTTTTATAAGAAAAGAACCAGAGAGAAGGACAGAGAGCCACCATTTCTGCTCTGGTTTTTCCAGCCTGTGCATTTCTCTGCACAGGAATCTCTGCATGAAGCTTTCAGCGTTTCCTTTAGGATGAAGCTTTCAGATTTAAATGTTCCTTAAAAATATGGCTTTGGATCTATTCTACTACTATTGACTGAAAAAAAGAATCATATAACAGACTGTTATATACATTAAAGTTACTAAGGTCAGTTTAAAAAAATGCCTTTTTGGTCAGATCTGCAACTATTCAAGAATTTGTTTAATTTTATAGCTTCAAGGATTAAAATCTCAAACTACTGAAGCTGTAGAAACTTTAACAAGAAATTCCTGCTTAGAGTAAATCTCAAAATCCAGATAAATACAGCGGAACTGCACTCATCTTCTCTTTTTAAGAAATTCAGTGACCTCGTTATGAGAGGGTCAACTAACACAGCAGCCCTCAAATGTAAAAGAAAACCAAAACTTTAAAATGAATGAAATGTGTGGCGTCCTTTTTAGATGAAAATGTAGCCAAAAGTTGGACTGTTCAGCTGCTTCACTCACATAGTAGTACGCATTCCAGTCCGCGGCTGCAGGGTGAGCCGGCGTGACGGGGGTCGGAGCTGCCGCCGCCGGGTGTGGCGCCTGCAGAAAGCCTGGCATCAGAGGCAGGGTGCTGTAGGCTGGGAGCACGGCGGCGGCTGGCAGCACGGCTGGAGGAGGGGCTGCGCCGTTACTGACTGTGTGCAGGGAGACGCCCAGAGGCTTACACACCTCCAACTCCTGCAGGGAAACCACAAGTAACTCAACTCAATTCTACACTTGAAATTTAATGTCTGTTTTAGATGGTTACTTTTCTGCCCTCTTGTGGTCGTTCAGGAACAGCTCTGATATTTATTTGCTGTTTTCAGTTTCGGAAACCACATGTTCTGAATTTGATGCCCAGAGTGTTCCTGTCCAGTCTGTAGGATATCTGTGCCTCCATGAAGGCTCAACTCAATAGTCCAGAATTCAACCTGGCTGTGAAACAAGAACACATCTTTAAGCAAAAACCTCCGATTTATACTAACACAAAGCAAACATCAACTTATAAACTTAAAAAGAGCTTTAATGCAAACATGTACTTGAATCCTCTCAATCTACACACCCACACACGGCAGGCGAGCTGGAGCAGACTGATCAGGGTGTGAGGTTTGTATCAGCTGCTGAACGGTGACGGGGGTCCCTCTGGAGGATCCGTGATTTACAAAGAGGTCAGACTCCAAATGAAGGCGCAGAGCAGCTCTGTGTAAATGCCAGCAAGCGTGTAACAGCGAGAGCTGGCTCTCTGACTGCCAATAATAAGTTGCGAGTCTCAAGTTTGGTTAAGAGATTCATAGAAAAGTTTTCCAATCAAAATGCAAGAACTGTGCATTTGTTATAGAGTCAAGTAAAGAATGAGAAAGAACACCTTCACCGACATGAGTGTTATACATTTTAACACTGATAAACACTTTTCCTTATTTGTCTCTAAACAATAAACACATCCTGATATGATAAATATTATGGTACATCCCAAGAGTATACCTGAACAATTTTTACTTTTTTAAGAGGAAAAAAAAAACTAGCAAAATATCAAAATGTCATTTCAGTACACAAGATCCACGAGATCTTGTTGTTTTGGCTGCAGTGTACAAATATGGGAATTCATCACTAAAACCAATTTTCTTCCAAGTTAGCCGCCATCGCCTGTTTTTTAGAAAATCGTTGGCGTGGTCATGAATGCAGACGGCGGCCGTCATTTGAAATTGGGCGACAGCTGGGCAGAGGCAGTTAGATTGCTGGCCGGCAGCAGCTCTGATTGGACAATGTGTAAATGTTAATGTAGTTGTCTATACCAAGTGCCACCAGCTGCCCGGTAGCCTGGGGGTATTCAAAAAATTGGGCCATTCTGCCCCACTGGTGATTCGCAACTCAAATTTTGAGCACACATTATAATCTTTTCAATTTGCTAATTTTTAGACAGCCTGCCTCCAAGAAAGCACAATGGTAAATGGTAAAATAACATTTACTTGTATAGCGCTTTTCACCTTCCTTTGAAGGCCCAAAGCGCCTCACAGTCACAGACTCATTCACACACTGGCGGTGACTCTGCTGCCGAACACTGGCACCAACCTTCCACCAGAGGCAATTTGGGGTTCAGTGTCTTGCCCAAGGACACTTCGACACATGGGCGAGCAAGACGGGAATCAAACCCGCAATCTTTCATCAGGAGTCGACCGCCCTACCGCTGCACCACGACCGCCCCGTAGCATCAATGCCAATCTCTCATGGTAGCCGGGATAGCTAAATGGACATCTGGTCATCGCTGGGCCCCCTGCCCATGCCAACTGCCCTCGTTGAGTGCCAGCACTGCTACCATACAATTTCTAACAATCGATGGTGGTAGTGGGATGACAGAACAGTGCTGGCAGGTGGCAGTCTGAGTCTATCAGTCAATTATTGAACTGCTGCCTTCCTAACACCGGCCTGTCACTGGACTGCCACCTCCAAATGTGCCCAGGCTGTCACTGGCCGGTCGCTATTTAGTCTTGACTAAAACCTCCGTCATAAAAGTTCTTCATTTATTTAGCACTTAAGATGCCTGATCATACGGACCTCCTCTCTTTTGTAAAATGCCATCACACATCTTGAACTTGAGGCCAATCCCGTTTCTATTCAGTGAATTGTTCTGCAACTTTTGACACTGGAAAAGACTGTTTTCTTTCTTTTTCACCAGATAAGAAGTTGTCACAAAACACCGCTTCCCGTCTTGCAGTCACTTGTTCTTGGAAAAAAATATCTTGAACTTAATCTCCATGTCAGGCCTTCATGAAACATAGTCTGACTATCAATCCTCAGTGATTGATGCCTCAAATTCTGAGAATCTTTCCATTTTGGGGGGGATTTACTCTCTACCCCTCCATCTATTTACAACATTCAGCTCCTGATGCTGGCATTCTCTATTCAACTTCAGCAATGCTTCTCTTCAGGGCCATCAGTATGCAGAATTAAACCTCAATTGAAGTTTCAAAGTTCTAGGAGAGAACATGTCATACAACATCATCACTATAGACTGAGTTTAGTTTCCTTTGATATCTCACAGCAGCATGTTTTCACCCAGAAACATGTTAACTCTTCATCTTTGATTGTTTTGAACCTAATTGAAAGTTAGTTTGGGTGAAAAACTAAATCCCTGCTGTTTATAATTAGCGGTCTTCACAGCTATGTTTCTGAGAATCCATTAAACATTTTTGCCCCTTTGTTATCACCAAGCAAGTAATGGTGGACACTGGCAGCAAAATAATGATATAATCTTTAAAAAAAGAGAGGAAATAATGTAAATAAAATCAGCTTTCTCCATATTTGACAGAAAAACAGAGATAATCAGATTTATTTTCTACAGGAAATATTGTGTAGACTGAAGCTGCAGAAACTGTCATAACCAGTTAAGTAAATTTTAGATTAATTAGTCAGAAGCCATCAGTACACTCTACTGTACAATGATGTTCTAATTAGGGTAGCATCCTGGAAAACCATCCCAACCAGGTTTCCCTGGTGAGACATTCTTGGTGGTACCTGTATGGGTCTCTGTGCAAACAAGCTCTCAGTAAGCACTGAAACTAAATTAAAAACTTAAAATTTCACACGACAAAAGATGTTTTGAGTGTTTTTTTTTTTTAAATCTGAACAGTGCAAGCAGATACCTAAAGCAAACCTTTCTTTAATTCTGAAGACATCTGAATGATTTCCATCTTTCCTTAGTTATGGAAAGAGAGAGATTTACATTACAGTCTCTGACTTCAACAGCTAAATTGGAAGCATAATGCTCTGTGATAACGTGTGCCAAACTTTTAGAAAAAAAAAAAACTCACACAACTTTAAAATGTGGGAGAAAAAACACTTAAAAAGAACAATTTACAGCCCGACAATGCCTCTTCCAAAAAAAGTCAGATGATTGTGACCTTCATGACATTTTTTTTTTTCCAAACTGGTTTTTAAATGTTTTGCAAAAGACAATTCAAAAAGTTTAGTGTGTGCATTTGTCCATTGATGTGCACAAACCTTGCTGGGGAATGCCTGAGTTGCTGCTGCAGGTTGTGAGTAGTACTGGGTGACAGCTTGCATGTAGGAACTGTAATCTCCATAGGTGGATGTTGCAGGAGCCTGGAGCACAAGAATACTTTGTAATAAACAATAAAAGAACATCAAATTGAGATGCAGATTTAAAACTTTTACTGTCTAATTCTTGCTGGATTTTTTTCACTTTTTTTTTTTTAGCTTCGTAAAAGCAGAAATCAGACCCGTTTTGTTTGTTGTGCGCTCTGGGAGCCGTACCTGAGTGTGCTCCTTGTTGTAGTCTACAGCTGTGCTGTCCTGCTGAGGAGCAGCGCTGTAGGTGTGAGCCTGGGCTGCTTGATAGTGCTGGTACCACTGCTGCATGGCATCCTGTCACACACATCAGTAAGCGACAAGTGAGAGAACAGAGGAGACGGAGCCCGCTTGCTCAGTAATCATCTCGTCTCTGTAGAGTTTGACGCCTCCTTCTTTACATGGTTTTCTTTGTTTGTCCCTCTAAAGCCATTGTTCCTGCTGACAGATAGTTCCCCCTCCTCTGTCTGAATTTTTCCAGACAAATTAAAGCAACCATTTATTGGTTATCTAATCGTGACCTATTTGCTTGGATGAGTTTATTGTAATTAACATTTAAAATGAGGTTTTCTGGCTGCTGCAAACATCAGATGCGTCACTTGCTGGACAACTATGACAAGCGGAGAAAATAAAAACAACTCGACAGGAGGGGGGGAAATGAATAAAGGATGAGAGGAGCAGAAAAACAACCAGTAGGCGGTCTCCATGACTTCTTTTCAGTGGAGGGGTAGACAAAGAAGGGGAGCAGGGACAGATGGAGACTCGCAGAGCTTCCTGCCAAATCCACTCTCATTCTGTCTGTCCAAATATCCAAAATCAGTCGCATCTCTTCCACTTCCCTGACTCGCTTAGTTAAAGACCGCTGTTGAACGCTCTCACACACTGAAGACCCATCTGTGTTTACCTGTGAGTAGGCCTGGTTGTACTGGCTGTAGTCAGTGGCGGCTTCGGGAGTGTAGGGCGGGGCGCTTGCGGCTGTGCCGTGCGGAAAGGGGTTGGGACCCTGGGACACACTCGGAGCAACGGCGCTGGTGTACACCCCAGAGCTGGGCTGCCCTCCCTGGGCCTTGTTTCCCATGGCGCCTGCGCGACAGCAGAGGGAAACAGGCAGGTGAGCAGAAAGCTGGGGAGACTTCTGCAAACATTCTACTGGGGCTTTGCTGTCTGCCTTCCAAACCAAACACTCATTTCTGTTCGTTATGAAGTTACTTGTTATGATAAACATAATAAAAACGCTACAAAAATCACAAGAAAAACATCTATTTTCAGCCATCACATGGAAGCGTCTCGACTGCGTTACCTCATGCTGCTGAAACAGCACTGAATTACCTCTGCACACACAAGACCTCTGGGAGTGTCAACTGTGGATATTTTGGGTGCCCACTGAATCTGGCTTGTCAGTTTTTTGGGGGTGGGGGTGTCCTGCTACTGTCCAGGAGAGCATTTGTGACAATGTTAAGGTGGGAGGTGGTTGTCAAAATAGCATCTGCATGCACCCAGGCCTCAGAGAACATCACATGGCTGGGAGAGTAATCACTTCACCTGTTTTAATGTCGCGCCTGATTGGAGTGCATATTCCCCGCCGACACAAATAACTGGTGTTCACTGTCACTCTTTCTTTGGAGCTTGGAAGCTGTGACAGGGGGCAACGGCGATGGAATATTTAGCCATCAACATGTGGTTCCAAAACACCAAGTGGATCCAGAATCTGACTCATCTGCTTTCAGAAAGTCTCCTGGTTGCAACTGCATGAAGAACCTTAAACAGACAGTTTACCTTTGAGTTCTGAATTAATTCCATGTTTAAACTTTTAACTCCAGAGATGCCGACACCGACGTCTAAGTAACACATGCTCTTTAATATGTAACATAGTGACGATTTATGATGATCAGCGTTAATTAGGCGATTCTGGCGCAGAAAAAAGCAGCTTTTTATATCAGGGTTTGCATCTATTTGCAACACATTACTAAAGTAAAGCGTTGCATAACAGCAAAGCCACTTTTTTTTTGCGACAAATCAGGTGAAATTACATTAATTGAAGATATTAACTGAAAACAGTTGAAAAGTTTAGTTGCGGACACACCAAGCTAAACGCACATTCATGAACCTGCATTAGCCCATAGAGTTCACAGTGGACAAGCATGGAGAGATGTATTTTTCTTCTTTTACTGTTTACTAGCGTTTATCCACCACCTACTGTTGGACCAGGCTTGGTGCGACATGACAAAGCGATGCAAATTAATATATGTGAAAGGGTGAATGGGTCTGTGACTGTGTGGAAGAAATTGTTTTATTCTTATTATTGTTTAAATGCGTTTTAAAATGTTAACCCAAGCTGTAGCTAACAGATGACCTTTTGACATTTTAGGAACAGTTGTTCAGTGTTTTATCACCGGTTTCCTTTCACAAGCTAGGATGAGAGGGTTTTACGATACACTGTCCTCAGCAGGAGGGAAGGATGCTGTTTGAACTGTAAATGTCCCCAAATGGTTCACTACATGACACCTCCAATGAACTATTCAACTTTGTTTCTTTGTTTGAATGTTGTAACTTCCCACTTGTGTTTTCAAATAAAAGGAGCATGGCAAGGATCAGTCCTTTGAGAAAAAGAATGATAGCAATCTTCCCATCATCCTTGTTTCTTCCTTATGCATAAGTAACTCTGCTTCTTGGTGTGGTCATTTACTGAGTTTTTCTCTCTATTGTGGAGGAGAATTTTCCTGACAGACTGTGAAGCACTTTGGGCCTTCGAAGGAAGGTAGAAAGCAGCATACAAATATAAAGGGGCTCTAAAAGTGCTGTTTATTGGACATTACCAAATTTTTGACAAATTAAAATAAACTTGTTTAATTCTTGAAAATATCGTCAAAAACCATCCGTTTGCTGCCCCCAACAGGTTGATTAAAGTATTATAGTTGAATTTTGTGATCGGTCAAACTATGCAAGTCCCACATCCTTTCAGAAAGAAAGCAAATTGATTCAATATTGCTCGTCGCCCTTTTTGTGCTGCTAATGTTAGCTTGAGGCTATAGGCTCACAAAACAGAGCTCTCATCTATGGTGAGGGGGGGCAGGGTTGCTCCAAGCCAACAGTCCCGCCCAAAAACCAAACTTTTATTTCCAATGAGCTCCTGCCACCGTGCATAAAATATGTCTTAAAAAACGACAAAGGTTTTTGATTTTGGCTAAAAGCTGCATAGTCATAATTCAAAGATCACTGGGAACAATTTTACAATAGAAAAAAATATAATTAGATATAATCTTATCCTGGTTAAATTCAGATCAATAAAAAGGAAATAAATAAATGACAGGTCAGTTTCAATATACAAATACCAGGCAAAAAGCTCAATTATGAATTTCCTCTACAATCAATTTTAAAATGGCTGGCACTTATGTCAATTAAAAAGAATACCATCAATACATCATTACCAAATCTGAGTGCATGACTGGTCAGAGTGCTTAACTTAGTTTAACTTTTAACACGTGTTCAATAACTGCCTGTTTTGTATGCAGGTTTGAACACAAAAGACCTAAACCCCCATTTACGTGTGCTTAATAGACTTTTCATTAGAAGTGAATGCTTGAACGCACGTTACAGAGGGATTGTGAACATAGCTTTATGGTTGTCAAAAACACTGAAAGTAAAAGGTCTTGTGTTAATAAATAAAACCTTTAAAAGTGTTTTTTCCCTTTTAAAAACATCACGTTAACATCTACAAAGAGCCTAAGGTTAACGTTCATTTCCCATTTTTTGTTTCAGTCACCTTGCAGAACGACTCCTGGCATCACACTGGCCAAGTTCAGGTAAGGGTTAGAGGGCAGTCTGACTTCTTTAGGAGGATCTCCCAACAAGGAGCTCTGTCCGCTGTTTGCCTGAAAAGAGAAAAACAGAATAAAATAATATTTATATGTACTTAAAAAAAAAGAAGAAGAATCTGCTTCTTTGCTTTGCGTCTTTATCATTTTCTCTTCAAGCAGATTTAAGAAGTGCTCAAAATAATCAACACACGGCTTGAAAGTTTAATTTTATGAGCTGCCGAAGAGGCTGCGCAGCCGTTAATTACACTTTCTCTCCATTAAAAGACTTCACAGAAGACAGCACTGGGAGGGGAATCATTTCCCTCAAGAACTTAAGCACTGTGATTATCTCAGTACACCGGCTTATAGCGAATCATGATGTTCAAATGGCGTAGCGGCGCTGTATTTAATCAAGACCTAGTCAAGGAGAAAGGGAAAGCAGGTGAACAGTCGGGTGGGCACGAGCTGTCAGAGCAGAGACGGCGGAGGGGGGAGAGACTAAAAGCATGCTGCTGTAGCACGAAATTGGGTTAGACAGTTGTGTATTATGAGAATCACTGGTATGAAGAGTCCACCTGGGACAAAAAAGAAACAAGAAAATATACAATAGGAGACGCCGTAAGAGGAGGGACATTGAGAAGTTTTCCATCACAACAACTTCTATTTACTTTATTCTGAAACCAGATGAGTAAATAAACAAGCAAAAATATCAAATACTGGATTGCTGTGAATCCAAATGATAAAAAAACCTGTTGCAGCCAGGACAACATCTGCACTTTCAGGATGTGGGTTGTGGAATTGCTGCTCTCAGCACCGGCCTTTTGTCTGCAGCCATGAATACAGACTTTTGTGCAAAGATGGCTGAGGTATCCCTGTAATCATGGCTTTCGTGCACAATGGGTTGAAGTTGCAATTCAGGTGAAAGTCAAACTGTTCATAAGAAAAAAGATGAAACTATAGTAATGTGTTACACGCACAGCACAGAATGTATCAATCCTGTGCTGCGTAATGATCCCGACAGGTGTTCTGGATTTGACCGTAAGCCAACTGGGAGATCGATCCATTTTTAACAATTTTACTTCTTTTCATTTTTTATAAATCTGAAAAAGTAGACTCATTGTCTAAGTAAATAAAAAATAAAGTTATAAAACTTGTTGCTTCTGTTCCGACATAAACAAACAAAGATTATTATGTAGTCTGATAAGTTTGAGGGCTGCCTTTATACTGTTGAACAGGAAATAGATCATTTCCACTGTTTAAGCTCACCTTCAGTCATATCCATATCACTTTTTTTTGATAAAACATTTTATCTTTTTATTTACTAGGGATGTAAATGATACAGATACGTATCAAAAAGTCAACCTAGTTATGAGAGTAACAAGAGTATCAGTTGAAAGCCAAAGATGCAAACATTAAGTTGGTAAAAATTAATAAAATCAATCAGGAATATTCTGTTTCTAAACTAAATATTCAGTGTCAAAATGTGTCACTTTCTATTATCATTGTGCTTTACATACATGTGAAACATCCAATCACAAGCTTGCTTATTCCCAGCCAGGTCAGTCACAATTGGCTGAAAGTGAACCACAGTGAGTGATGTGGGTTGTGTGCACTAAACTCATAATAACTCTTTTCCCATCATGCTTGTTATGCTAAAGGAATTTTTTCATGTTGATTGAAATAAAAAGTGCATATAATTTTTTTTGGTTAAAAAGTACTTTAATTTAAAGTTTTAAATGTCAAATGATTACAGTAATACGCATCTATGTTGTATCCAGTTAGGTTAAAACATTGGAGTGTATCGTATCGCCAGAAAGATAGTTGAGTTTTTACATGCATCGATTCATGGATCGTGTAAGGAGGAGCATCAGATATTCTGAGGGAAAAATACACATTTCTACTATTTACTTTATGTACTCTGTAAGTTGGAGTGTCCTTTCAGACACATGGATTTTCTCCTAAAATGAATACAGTTAGTTTATTTAAGTGTAGGGGGTGTGGGGACATATATTGATATATTGCAATATTCTTTTTGGCGATACTTGTGTCAATTTAAAATGCTAATAACACAATATTTAATTACTTATTTATGAGCGTTCTTCAGCGTCTTACTTTTGTTTTCCACCTGAACCCTGACTCCTAGCTGGTAATACAACACACTGAGCCTTTTTGAGCAGCTCTACATCACGACCAAAACAACAACAAGATCCTTCGAGAACCAGCTTGTGTTAAATGTTCTGTCAGCCTCGCATTTTTTGTTGTTATGAGACATGTACGGCTTTGTTTTTACTTGGGATAGGTACTGTACCAAAACTATATGCCAAGTTGCTGCCAGTATCAGTATGCAGTTGCTGTGTTCAATGTTGTGATAATAAAATAAAATGAATTTGAAAATTTTATTAAAACGAAAAAACATTCATATTCATGTAAACTTTTTTCCAAGTTGTTCTCTGAAGAATAAAAGCGTAAAATTGTTCTTGTACAGCCTTGGGATGTATCGTGATATGTATCATATCGTGAGACACATATCGAGATACAGATCGTATTGCCAGGCTCTTGCCAATACATAATCCTATTCTGTTGTTTATCTGATATTCTGGTTTTTGAAGCAGAATTAGAAAAATCTGGACCAGAATTCACCTCTCAAAGAAAACCAATACAAACATCCATGATTTTTTTTTTTTGTGAAGAGGACCCACATGCACAGACCTGCTGTTTTTCTAAGTGTGCCCACATTCCACTGCAGGGTTCACGACGGCTGCTGGCAGCAGTTCTCTCAATGCAATTATCAAAGGCTTCCAGCTCATCTGCAGGAATCACTCATGTCAACAGATTTTAGTAAATAAAATATTCATCTTATTGGAATGTTTGTTTAGTTATTACCTTAAACAATCTCTGTGTCATATTATTTTAAGCAGACAATCTTAAATAGGTTATAATAGAAATTAGATTTTATATTTTTATTGTTTAAACAGTCAAATACCTCGGCCAAAAAAAAAGAATTGACATTTGCTAATCCAATCCAGTTTGAATCCATAAAGAGGGGTGTTTGAGCACCTTGTGGAGTTTTCTATAAGCAGCTTCTGTTTGCAGAGCTTACCATGTTAGGCAGGCTGCTGCCTTCTGAGCCGCTGTGCAGGCTTGTTGATGAATAAACTCCTCCAGGGTGTTTAGGTGGAGGCGGGCCAAGGCCTGAGTTACTCATACCCAAGGAGTAGCTTTGTCCCTGCAGCTGGGAGCTCACCATCGTCCCAGGGGGCGCCGGCTGCTTGTCGCAGGAGGAGGAGGAAGAAGAAGAAGTGGAAGCGGGAAGGGTTGTGGACCCAGAATGAGAGATGTTTTGGTCTCCAGCGCGACACTGCAGGTACGGCATCCCGCCCGGAGTTGACACCAAGCCTGTTGTATTGTGGGTAGACACTGGCACCGGCTCCTGGCCCAACTCTGAGAGCAAACCAAGAGGGAAAAAAGGAAAGCAAAGGAAATGAATGAGGAGAAAAGGGAATATGCACTGGTAATGATAAGAAAAACATGAGGCAGTGTGAGGAAAGTTAAGAAAAGGAAATGAAATAACGTAAAGCAATGTGAGGAGAGATACCAGGTGCATTTGTGAAAAGGTTTGTATTGATGAAAGTCAGCGTCCATCTCCTCTAGACAGATACAAATGGCCCGGACGGCTGGAACCTGAGCGCGTCCGTCTCTGTGAAGTGCGCCGCAATATCTGAGAGTGGCTTTCCTGCTCATACATCATCACTTATCATTTTCATTTGCAGCCGAGCACTTAGCAGCACACACCCACTATCTTGCTCACTCCAGGGTTTAATAACACAAATATCTGCACGCACACTACTGTACACAATAGTAAAGGCACAAAACACACACACATCAGCATCAACAAACACACAATCATACTCATTACAAATCCAATAACGCTGTGAAAAATAGCCTCAATCGCACAATAAAAGAAGCAGCTCCAACAAGCCCTGAGCTAACATTTCCAGCAAATCCTGCTAAAAGCTTCACATTACGCATGCAGAGGCAAAATCTCAGCACACAATCAGTGAAATATAAATATCTGTACATTGAAAGATAAATAAGGAAGGCTTTTCCTAGCTTGATACTTGAGTTATGAATGTGCTGCAGAGTCTGAAGCAAACTGAGAGAAACAGTTTCCCCATGCCAACATTTACATATCAAGTTGTTAGATTAAGTGAGTTTGCAACTACCTTGAGTTAATATTTATTTACAAATCAATTGATCCATTTTCCAAAGTATTTTATTTCAGGCATTTCTATGGCAGAAAATGGTTTAGCCATTTTGTAAAAACAACAACAACAAAAAAAACTATTAACCAATAGCTTTTCTTACAAAGTTGTAATCTGTTGACTCTGAGGCAGTATGAATCTTTTTAGATAAATGACTTGACAATTAAAAAAAAAATGCAGTTATGTTGAAACTCTCGTGACTAAAGGAAAACTGGTGTTGGAGAGAGAATCATGAATTGAGTTAAATCTGGGCTTTTGTCTTGCAGATTTAAACCATTTTGGAAACTTGGCAGGAGGATCAAGCACTGCAACCCCAGTGGAGTACAATCCAGTGTTTTCATATGATGGTCCCAAGTCTGGATAAATCCTGCTGCTGTTGGCGTACAGGGTGCTAGTGTAAATAAACAAAGGTCATATGATGATTTATATGACAGGCTGGACAAAGAGAAGGAAGATTTAAAGCTGTACAGATAAGAAAGGTAAGAGGCAGACATGGGAAGGATATGCAAGCTAGGATGTTCAAGGACAGGGATGGAAATGTGTCGACAGGTTTTACAAGTGTGATGGAAGGGGAAGAGCTGATGAATGAGGAAAATGTTAGGGAGGACAGAGTAGAAGAGGTGGCTGTTGTAGAGAAGGAAGTAGCAAGGATCAGTGAGGATGAAGTAACAAAGATGCTGAGAACAATTAAAGAGGATGGTTGTGGATGTAGTGAAGGAGATGAGGGCAGTTGAAATGAGTGAGGAGGATGCAGAGAATAGGGTTAGATGGAGGCAGACAATATACTGTAGTGACCCCTACATTAAGCAATCAAAAACAAAGACGACACGGATGGAATGTCTCCCAAATATAGAGTCTCTAGCTTTTACTGTATTGTTTTCAAGGTTCTAAAAACTACAGTAGTCATAGGGGGATTCTTAATGTAGTTAAAAAAAAAAAACAAGAAATGCGTATAAGAGAAGTGTAAAGCACCATTATTTCCTTTTAGAACATCATATTGGGAAGTTTAAAAATGTTCCATCAATCCATTTTTGTATTTAAGTAGATGTGAAGCTGACTTCCCTAATGATTGATTTCGAATATTTGGTTTGTCATTTAATATCTTTTAATGTTTGTGAAATTTTTTAATTGTATTTCCTGTTTGGTAGATGATCCAAAAAAAAGATAGACCTTCATAAATGTTAGTGTTCTCATGCAATAAAACTGTGTGTGTCATTAATTATTTATGACTTGTAATTATTTAATCTAATTCATCTGTTTTAATCCAACCTAAAATATCTAATTTTGAGGTATTTTAATTTAAATTTGTGACATTGTGGTGCAGTAAATGATCAAAATACAACTAAAAAGTGGCCTTAGGAAGCTTTCTAACATAACAGACTTCAAATTTGTATTTTTCCACCACCAAGGGGTATATTTTTTTAATCTCAAACAATGTATTTGTGTCCCTGTACAAGGTCTTGGTGTTCCTGAACGTCCAGCGCACAGCAACACAAAGACATGCACAGAGAGCAACAAAAAATGCATTTTCAGCATTCATGCAAGTAAATAGTTGAACCCTAGATTTATATTTGAGAACACAAAAAAAGTCAGATTAAAAATTAAAATAATGTTATTTAAAACAAAATAACCCGCTAATCTGTCTATTATTAATTATTTGCGATTAATATGCTTATTTGACACCCATAATAAATGTTAACTTAAAAAAATTTGGAGGTCATGTTTGAGACCTGGATAAAAGAGCAACATTAAGCGTTGCAGATCTTCGAAGATTCCTTACACAAATTTCTGTTTATCAGAATTTTGTCTGTTTTGGGGCAGCAGCCTGAGCAGGGAAACTCAAGCCTTCTTCTCTCCAATTGCTTCGTTCAGCTCTTTTAGGTGAATGCACACACAGGGGCCTTTTGTGAGAAGCCATCTTTCCAGCGAGTCCAACATTGGACCGTCTCCCGGCGAAACATGCTCCCCATCCCCTGCCGGGAAGGAATCCAGGAGGTATCCTGACCAGATACTCGAACCACTTCAGCTGAACACTCTGGATGTGGAACAGTAACCCTACATAAAGCCCCTCTCATATAAATGAAGGATTGAGTTGTAATTTAGTTTCAATTATTGTCTTGTTGTGAAAATTCAAAAGGAAAGACTTGTCAGAAATCTCAAAACCAAGATGTTCTTGCTAAATGTTATCGCACCATCAGAAACACGTACACTTTGCTACGGTTGGCTATGTCTCTGTAACATGTCAGTTTTACACTCTCAGCCGAGTCATCGGTTCTTCACATAAGCATCCAGCTCGTTCCAAATTTTTCATGTCCCATCACAGCTGATGCACAAACTGCTTCTACCTTTATTTTTCAATCTAGCGTCAAAAGTTACATTCACAGATAAAAAAAAAAATTGAGGTTTCATTTGAACCTATATTGATGGAGTAATTATAGAAGTTTATATATCTAGCCCCTGCAGCTGATGTGGAGACAGTTCTGCTCACCTGTTGGAGAATCTCCGAGGAGGCCTTTTCCCAGCGGCATGAGCCCCGGAGGCCGCAGGGACAAAGCTTTTTGCATCAGCAGTCTGGACGGGTCCCCGAGCAGACTGGAGACCTGATGAGATGTGTGGAAAGAGAAGACAGGATGAAAAGGAAATGTTGTAGATATAAATAGGAAAACAGTTGCATGAAAATGATTGTAGGAGAAGGAGAGGTGTGATTTCTAAACAAACGGCCAAATCAGAGAAATAATGCACAATGAAAAAATGCATGCTTTCAATACAGCTTTTTTATTGTTTCTAAATATGTCAAACAGCAGCAACACAAGTAAGCAAAGGAATAAACATGATAAAAGGTAAATATTAGAATAAACTTTATTTCTAAGGCTTGGGGAGTTAATAAGTTAAAAAAAATAAATAAATAACAGGAAAGTTCAAAAGCAACATAAGAATGAAAGCACAAGTTATTGTGACTTTTAGCTGTCTCTTCCGCAATTAAAGAAAACACTGGAGACATTTTAAAAGAGCAAATGCAAATGAAGACAGCAGTAGAAATTCAAACACCTTGAGATCTCACACTTTCAACAGAAAAGACACTAATAGGTTTTGTAATTTTGAGGTAGTTTGAGTTCATTATGTGTTAAGAAATTAAGATGAAAATGTATGAACATGTATTCCAGCACCCCCTTCCACTGACTAACCTACACAAATCATGACCCCCCCACCCCCCACACACACACAGACAGACAGGCGTCTTACACTGTTGATGCGTTTGTCTTTGATGTGAAGAAGCTGCTGCTGAGCAAGCTGCATGTGCAGCAGGTTCTGGAGGACTAGTCCATTACTGACCATAGCACTCTGCAGGATATGAGGAGAAAAGACATTACGATAAACATTTCCTCACATACGCACTCAACTCAGATGGAGGTTACTTTAGAAACCTGGTGAGCTTTTCCCAGTGTGAGCAGAGCTGCAGTGAGGGGAGGTCTGAGGAAAGGGAGGCTGTTGTTCCGTCCATACTTTCCTAAAAACACAAAAAATGAAAACATACAGCCAACACACCAAGGCTTAAACTTTGGTTTAGGTAATAAAAATGTAAAAAGATATCACAAAAACACCCAAGAGAACAATTCAGAAACTTATCAGAAAATCTCAGGTACTCATCATTGTTAAAACAAACTCCACAGAAGTCCCTAATGTCATTACTCTATTTCTGTCCTTATCTTCTACAACTCTCCTTTAAAAAAAACAAAAACAAAAGAAAAACCTTAAAGTAAAAAACAGAAATAATATAGCAAAAAAAAAAAAAAAATTTAAAAAAAAAAAAATATATATATATATATATATATATATATATATATATATATATATATATATCAAAAAACAAAAACAATTATTTCAAAAACAGAAAAAAAAAATCAAAATTTAAAAAAGATTCCTTAACTAAAGAAAAAAAAATCTGACAAAAAAAATCACCAATTATTAAAAAATATCTTGAAAAGAAGATTGCAAGCCACAAAGTTGACTACATCCCCAACTTGAACTTCCTGGTCACCCACAGACTTTGCTGTTTTGTGCCTAATATTGTAGTTCTTAAAAATATAAGAAAGAATATCACAGGGAAATTAAAAAAAAAAAAAAAAAAAAAGAGTTTTTTTTTAATTAATATATGAAAAAATGTAAACAAAGGTCACCTGTTTTTTTAAATTGAATGCAACACGTTACCATCAAAATGTACCTCTGAATAAGCTTTATTCTTTTGAAAATAAGATTTCAGACCAGTCAAAACTATTTGCAGAGGGCCAGATTTGGTGAGGTCAAAATGTTTGCAGACCAACATTGAACTATTTTATTAACTTTATAAGCATGTGGACATTATACTACGATGGCATAGTTTTCATTTCTCTAAATATGTTGTCTAAATTACAGTAAATTTGTCAGTTTTTTACACTGTTCATTTCCCAACAACATGCAGTTTGTTGTGGTTGGCATGTCTCGTCTGGTAGTGCCTTTTGATGCTGAACTCTTAGGAAACAGACACAGTGGTTTTGTATTTCACTAAAAAGAAATCTGGCAATTTCCACTTGTCATGGAAGTGGTGGCCCTCGCTGTCAACTTTTCCTTCTGTATTTATTCACTGTAGACATTTTGGAAATGAGTGTCACAGAAAGGTTGCGAGACAGTGCTACCACGATTTACAATAGCTTAAAAAACAAATCTAACCCACTAGAATCAAGAAATTGTACACAGTTTTCAGAAAGTGATGGATGCAGCATATTATTTATTTTATGAAAGGAACCTGCAGGCCAGTGGGGATTTGAACGCAGACCACATGGCCAGACTTTGGACATGCCTGTGTTAAGAAAGTTGAAGGAAGGCTCAAAGAACAAATAGGGGAAAAAGCTTACATTTCGAGCTATTTTTTCTCAGTATTTAATACTGCTATAAAAAGCATTGCATTTACAGTAAGAGATAGGCTAACTGTTGATTTGAGGTCATTGAGCTGATTAAAAAAAAATACAAACAAAGCTGATACACTGATAGAAGTAATTGTCCAAAGAAATCATTCCTCTCGATGAAACACCAGTACATTTTTAAAAGATTGATACTTAATTGAGTACTTTTAAGATTAGGGTGAGGAGTGATACATGACCAGCCCCAAACTAAACATCTGTCATAGGATGTTAGTGTAGAATCCACTGAAACGGGCAAATTAGTTAATTTTAGGTCAAGAGTTTCCAGGTATGAAAAGAAAATACGACAGAGTAATTTTTCTTTTTTTTTACAGGAAACCAAAAGAAAGTAATATTATGTCGCAGAATTCCCGAATCAGCATTGCATCTTCTGACTTAGCGTGTTTGGATGTTACTTTGAATCAAAAGAGATCCTGTGCAGGCGTCAATGCTAATGGTAGTTTCATCCAAAATAGGTGCAGAAAGTTTAACATTTAATCAAGGCTCTAATTTTAGACTTTAATTGTGCGTGCTCTTGTTTGAGAGAGCTCCCCATCCTCTCCGGGCCACTCTTTTTCCTGTTCTCATTTGTTCTGTTAATGTCACACGATTTCATTTTAATACCTGATTAGCCATTAATCAAATAATGAAGGCGAGGTGATTACTGTGGACTATATATTAGGCCCTAACAGAGAGAGACAGGGCATCCTTGATTACCAGCCACAGCATTTTGAAATGACAAAATTATAATATTCAGAACTCTATCAAAAATCCAAAAAATTGGCGTGAACCTTTAAAGAATACACTTTCAAACTAAAGTTTTTATGAGGACTTAAAATATCTGCTTCCTATGTTGCATGCTTTTGACCTTTGAAGTGTTAATTTTCTCTAATTAGTCTTTATTCCTGGCAGTCATTATCTTTGACGTTAAAGTTTTTTTTTTTTTTTTTTTTTTCATTCCTGCAACAGGTCATCACTTTCTTTGTCACTTCATCCCATATGTGGAAGTCTGTTCCCTGCGTTTCCTTTGGTTGAACATGTCACACCTCCAGATGTTTTCCGAGTCACTGCACTTTGAGTGTTCACTCCATCCCCGCATACCTCTTCTAATTGCCATACGTTTCCTCCCATCACACCTGTGATGATAGCGGAGCGGGCATGGACGGGGTATGAGAGAAGGGAAACAGCCTTTAAAACGAAATGAGACAACCCGGCTTTGGGGACTTCCATTTCAAACTATTTTATTTATGTGTGACACAGAAGACCTGTCACATGGATGTATGGTTTCATCTCACCTTGTTATCAGTGGCTGCGTGCGTTTGCATTGTTTACAACCAGAAAATATCACAGGATTCAGAAAGTCACACACCTTCAAAAATAGGATCCTCTCCTCCAGAGGAATCACAAAAATGTTTCTTGTATGTCTTTGTGGAGAAACTTATTATTTGCAATCATACCTCCTCTTTTGCCACTGTGGTAGGGTCTCATGAGGATCTGCAGGGCAGCTGGGTTGGTCATACTTGTCAATAGCTGAGCCAGGTTTGGCTCAGGTAGCAATCCTTTCCTATTACTTAGGATCTGCAAGAGACAAAGACACACAAACATAAACCTTGGAGAAAAAGTGTGCTTTTAGTACACCAAATGTTTTGATGTAGTCAGAAACAGTCCCTGATGGTTGCAGTAATCATTGCACTGGTTTACATCATGGGGATATGTCTGCAATGTCAGCACAGGGGACAGACAGTCTGCAAGATAGGAAGAGAGGGAGGAGGAGATGGGACTAAGCTGCTCAAAAAACAAAAAAATCAGGTTGGAGGGGCAAAAGCCCCAGAAGAATTGGGAAAAAAAAAATCTTTTTTTTTTTTTTTTTTTTTTAAGGACCATTACTCAGGTATCTCCAAACCATAAGAGCTGGCATTTCGTCAAAGTAAACATACATTTGACTAATGGACCATTATGTGGTAATCATTTGGAGTGGAAGCAGCTAAGTAATACAAGCACACTCATAAGGAAGTTACAGTGCATTCTGCTCCACAGAATTTTATTATTTCTTTTGCCCGGCTGTTTAGACATTAAGAGTTTTTGAAAATTTTAAAGTCCTTTAGTTCTAGTGTTGAAAAAAAAAGAAAAGAAAAAGGAAAAAAAAGACCCACTGAGCAAATGTGATTTTGGAGGATTCTGCTCTATTAAGGAAAAGTCTCCTGAAACCAAACAAAAAAAAAAAGTTTTGTATATTATTATGTTGGCTTTTACAAATACAAATAATAATTCAGATTTTCCATGGACTATTACTGGCTAGATAAAGTGCAACAGGCAACTGAAAACATCAAATGCATCATTGATAGAAGGAACCCTTGAGTAAGTCAACCCCATAAGCCCTTTTTTTCCTTAACACATTTAGCCAATTTAAAACATTTTTTTATTCATCTAGTGTTTCCCTAAGACTCAATCCGACATTAAATGAATTTCCTGGAAGTGAACGGATCTGTGTTGACCTGCATTTAATCACAATGACAAGCTGCAGAGCACACACCCAAAAATAAATGAAATCGTCATTAGGATAAGGACATTTAATTCAACGAACTCTGATGTGATTCTGCTGAATTAGAATGTGCCGAATTGAATGGAGCCCCTCTCACTTGGTGGGACTAATAATGTGGCAGGAAAACCAACTGGCTGCCCCAAAGATATGGATGTTTTAAATAGAATGGTGATATTTCCTGGTTGTCTGCCCCTCAGCTACAGCATGTCATGGGTTTGTTTCCTCCTGTCACATCTGGACGATGGAGCTTTACTGACAGGGACAGAGTGGCTTTGCCTCCATCCTGCCAACAAGAGAGGACGAGAACAGTCTACATCCAAAAAACTTGTAAGATGTGTGTGTTACAGGAGCAAAAACTACCATTTGTGTGTGTGTGTGTCAGTGTTGAACAAGGCCACTCGTAGCTGACAGCGTCTTTCAAGGGAAGAGGAGGTGGAGGAGGAGAGCTCTTTCGGTTCTTTTCTTCTGCTAGATAAAAAAAATGTCAGCATGTATCGTCTGTTTGGCTACTGGCACAAAATCCAGCCACCCACCCACACAATAACACACACGCCAGGGAGGTAAGGAAGCTGCAAAGGAGGGAAGGCGAGAAGTATCACGTAAGACGACGAATGGAGAGAGAAGACAGGAGGAGGAAAGGAGGAGGCCATCTGGTCCTCGCCATTCACATTCAACCAGCTGAAGAAACCAGAGAACTGCCTCTGAAGAGAACTGTTGCCGGCAGTAGGTCTTGATCTTTTTTGTAAAGGTTTGATGTTTCTTTTATAGACTGCTCACATTCACAGCAATAATCCAGAAGGAGCCTCAGGCTACTGATTTAACCCCACAGTCCTCACATGCTTCCGTCTTCTTCCTCTCTGTTCTGATCATTTTCTTAACCGCTTCCTTTAAATGTCATTCTCTCTGTTGCTCCAGCCTCTTCTCAGCCTGTGTTATTCAGCACATTCTGCAAAGCCCCAACCTTTTTACTCTCACCTGAAAATTAATGGCCTGTGGCAGATCCAATAAAAATCGAAGCAGGAACTGAATCGCTGTCAGACATATTTTTTAAAGAATTCTCCGTGTTTCGTTTAAATGAAAAGGTTATGACTTTACGGAGCAAACGCAAAGTCATTAAACCAAAACTGACAGTCTTACGCTGAAGTTTAACTTTACTCCAGCAAAGTTGTGTCATTAAAAACATAAAATATCCACTTTATGGTGGTTTGCAGGTTCATTTGAGGACCTAAAATTTGTGTGAGGGTTTTTAAATGAACAGAATAAATTAACGGCAAGGAAATTCTCCACGACTTTTGAAAAAAAATATGAATTTCAGTGGGTGCATATTACATGGAAAATGTGGTAGGCACTTAGAAGGCAGTATGTCAATTAGAAATGTTGATCTCAATAACAAGAGAATTTTTTCTATATTATTAAAAATAAAACCAAATTAATGGTAAAACAGAATATTTTTGAACACATCAATAGCCAAAAACTTATGTTTTTTTATTTTAATGAACAAAACTCAACAAAATGACAATAAATGTATCTGCCATTTAGTGAAAGGCAACATGGAAAAATTGTATATCACAATATAAGTTGTTTTATATCAAAATAACGATATACATCAGGATATACCACAATAAAGAATATTTTCAGTTGATCCCCAAAAAAAATAAGAAGAATGTCATTACTTACTTGTCATTATGATGACATTAAGATGTCATTACTTTACATGTAACTGAATCATCAAAAATTAGAACTATTTTTTAGAGTGCACAAGTTTTAAGTGTTTTAGTAGGAAAACATATTTTTGCACAAAAGTTCAGCAATAAAAATAAACAAACAATAGACATGGCATGACAAACACTTTTCTATTGCCCACATGATATGTATCGTCATATCGCCCAGCACGACTGCCATGGCAGGCTAAATGTTTTTATAGCTAATCATTCTCTAGTAGCTTTCAACACTTTTCCCCTCAAAGAATGCAGAGTTTTGTTTATTTTTACCATCATCCTCCAGTGACTGCTCCTTCAAAAAGTTTAGCGTTTAGGTCTTGTTGCTCTTCTGTTTGAATTGTTGTGCTTTTATTTTGAAGGGATAAACTTACACCTTGCTTTCTAAGAAATGGGCAAAACAATTATATATATTTTTCACTTAAAAATAAAGGCTATTCTTTGGGCTCTTATTTAACATAATCAACTAAATTAATCTTTTATCAGCTAGAGTAAAAAAAACAAATCTTTATCAAAACCACCATGTTTAACAATAGGTAAGAACATCTTTAAAAAAATTATAATTTTGTCTGTACAATTTTTTCATTTCTATATTTTTCTGATTCAGCAAAAACATTTTCCTAATTTGGTTTTAATACCTTCTTAGCATAAAGTTGTGCGTGTGTTTTTTTAAGAAATGCTGTGTGTATAAATAGTCTCTTCATCCGTCTCTTTTCACGTGTATGGATGTATGAGAGCATTACTGTGGCACATGCTACAATTTGGGTTTATTTCAGGAAGCAGAAGACACCGGACCAGCCCAATCAGTCCACAGAACTATAATTATCATGTCAATGCCTCTCTGCTACCACAGCGCTGTGTAGGAGGAACATCCCGACTACAAAGACTGTCTCAGCCTGAGGGTGCATGTGCACCATGTCAAACCCCGAATATATCTCAACCCTGGATGTGCAATAACCATTTGGCACTGGATTCACAATGAGATGCATCCAGGAGAATTTCTGCTCGTTTGCATCCAAACTCAGAGGTTCTGACGATGCTGCATCTGGTGTTTAAGATATGAAGGAATGTGCGTAGAAGCATATTTAATACATGTGCAGGATTCTCTTATGTTTTTCTTTTTTGAAGAAGAAGATTTAATTCTATAGCAGTCAGTTGCCATGTCTACAAAGTCCTAGAAGATTTTAGAGCAGAATATCATAGTATCAGTAATCTAAGATTAGTTCCTTTCGGGTAAATTTAAAGAAAGTAGCTTAAGTGTGCAAATCCAATAAAAGCCACTGAATGGAGCTGAGAATCTCTGAATCTGCTGTTTAACTGTTTAGCACAAGTCACAACAGCATCATAACCCTTTGACAGCAAATGTCTGCAGAAATGAAATACTTTCTTTTGTTGTTAACTGGATGTACATTGTGCCTTTGTAGATGCTCGTCTCCTTTTTCAGTTTACTCACCATACCCTGGGCAGCAATGAGTGCAGCCAAGGTGCTTCTCCCTGAGGTTCCGGGGGTACAGAGCGACAGACGGACCTCCTGTCCTCCCACCAGTGTTCGGTCCATCTCTATCAGCACAGCCTCAGCCTGCTCTGCGCTTTCATACTCCACCACACCGAAGCCTCGCACAGGGCTGCCTTCATCCTGAGCAAGCTGCAAAAAGGAACATGACATCGTGATGAAAACTTCAGAGGGTGGCAAACTTCTTCAAGATAGGAAGATTCTTTCAGTTGGATGAAGAATCCAATTGAAAGAATAATCAGTTTGAATCTGGCAGAAATTTACAGTATGCTCATTAAAAATTAAAATATTACAGGAAAATTTTGTGCCACATCTTTCCTTCTGATTTTTTTTTTCATTTATTTTGCTTTAACATTACAGATATATCTCAATTAATTAATAAAAAAAACAATAATGTAAAAAGCTTCACTTGCAAATACAGGTATCTGCCCTTATTTATACCAGCATTTTATTGAGTCATTTTCTTAAAAATAATGCTTTAATTTTTACACTTAAAAAATCCACACTCATCTATTCAACATTTTATTGCCTGTGAAGTAGTTGGTTTTTATATAAAATGCTCTGAACAACAAACCAAATATCCTGCAGACAGATTATTGCTGGTATCCAGTTTCCTGTCTAAGCTTTTCAAGCATGTGGAGATAATGGACCTTTGTTATCATGGCTGCATGAACACTGATCCATAAATTGATCATTCAAGATGGAATTGCACTAATGACCCTTCACATTTCATGAAAACAGTTTCTTCCTATAGGAAAGTCACTCAGCGTTCAAAAAGCATCTGAATAATATATGCTGGCTAATGGTTTAAAGCTAGCAGAAGTTATTCAAGGACAAACTAAGAGCTAAAAGTTTGTGGTTTAAATATCCCTTAAAGAAAGGGAAAAATAAACTTTGGAGAAACTAGTAATGTGACAGTAAAGGAAAAGCACACTGCAAAAAGGACAAGAAAAGCTTCTATTTTGTTCTGAAGAGTCAAAAATGACCTCGAATAATTCCAGAGAAGCAAAATAACATGAGAACACACCCCTGAAGCCATATTTGTCCCCACTTTTTCTTTACTTTGCAGTCATTTTGTCCACAAGGTCCCATAAGTGGCTGTGAGTCACAAGTGCTTTTTTTTTTAAGTATCTACAATCAAAAAGGTCCACTTTGTATCAACCAAATGTATTTTGAACCTTCTCCTGTGTGTGCAGGAAAATGGCAACCATCTAGCTAGCAGGAAACGCCATGAACAAATGTGGAGTCTGAATATAGCATGTAGTCAGAACTGATGACAGAATTAACACTTTCAGCTTCATCAGAGAAAATATAAAACCTAATCTGCAGTGATTGCAGCACTTGCCATAAAAAAAACATGTCTGTAAATCTACCATTATTAATTTGAATAAACTATTCCTCTGTTCAGCTGCACCAATAAGGGTTCTCCTACTGATTCTCAGTCTGAGTTTTTGCATAAGAATAGAAAGCAGTGAAACATCAAGTAGGATCTCACCTGCAAACAAAAATCAAAATAATAGCAGAAGGTTGTTGTGGCTTTTGAAATAAATCAATACAGATGTGTGCAACAGCTTGTTGATTACACACATTTGCATCCATTCTAAAATTTTTATTTATTTATATTTTTTTTATTGTTTTGCAGAAATAAAATACACAAAAAACTGAATCATGAAAAGAAAATCGATTACAGTGAAGGAAGATGCAAAAAACCCAAAGGCTTATTATTCAAGGCCTCCACCCAAAGAAATCAGGCATAAAAATAAAGAATACAGGAAAAAAGTGACGATACATATACCAGCAGTTTGCAAGTAGCACATGTTTAAAAACAGCAATTAAGAGCAGAAAACATAAATATACATTTTTTATTAGGATTAGGTATGGTTATTTCCTTAAAATTTGGTGAAGTCTGAAAGATAGGCAAAAAAAGTTTTAAGTGAAGATAGGGAAAAAAAAGCTGTTGAAGAAAACGTTAATCAAGGCTTTTGACTTCTGCCTACTAAAAGAGAGCAGCCATGACTCTATTTAGGGTTTTGTTTTTTAGAAGATGATACATTTTACATTAAAATACTGTTTATTTTTCTGTTTTCCTAAAGTCTGTTCCTTCTGGGTTAACAATGCTGCTTACTTGACTGGGGTTTAGTTTATTGCTAAATGCAGCAAATAACGTCACCCACAAATAATCTACAAATTTTATTTAAATTCAAATATTGCTTTCAAATAATTATCGCTACTGAAATGAGGCATATTACCTGAACAGGTTTGCCAAACTATGACAAATTGTTTGAAAATCGGTTTGCAAAAATGAATAAATAAAAAGAAAATGGAAAAAACAAACAAGTTTGTACTCAATCTGAACATGGTGCCTGTTAGCATTACAGCTAAATCAAGCTGATTTTCTCCACCCTCTTCCTTGGCTGCCATTCCTTCTGCTATGAAGAAAAGATAGACGGATGGACAAACTGAGAAATGGATGGATAGAGGGAAAGTGAAGAGAAAATGAATCTATATGAGGAGGAGTGGTTTGATAGGCTCTCATCATCAGCATATAATCACCAAACTGTAAGGAAATGACTTGATGCACTTACACTTGAGAGGTAGATGGGTGGATGGATGGAGGGGTGGGAAAAAATAGAGGGAAGAGGAGGATGAGAAAGAAAAAATGTGAGGAGGCGGCAGATTGAAAATAATACAGGGGTAGAGAGAAAAAAAAATGAGGGAGGAAAACATCAGAAATGGATGAAGTGGCAAATGACTGATGAGTGTAGAGATGGAGAAAGGTAGGCAGCGGGCTGATGTCAGGCAAGAGAAACTAAAGGCAAAACAAATACAAACTTGACAACAATCATTTCCGTGACAAATAGGTCTGAAAAAAGATTTATGTGGAAGTTTTGGACATCTACGCTTGTCAGTGTGCACGTAAAGTCAACGATTTTTAACTCTAATTTTCCTCCGGCTCCACTAACACCATTTATTCAGGTCTGCGCAATTATGTAAATTTAAAGTAGGCAAGCGTGGACTGTGTTCGAGCATTGTAAATGCCAGCAATAATTTAGTTCTCTCTGGATTTCCACATGCGCATTATTTTTCACACACACACAAAAAAAATGAAATTCTGAAAAAAATTGGTACAGTACAAACCATTAGAGGCCCTGCTAACACTGCATTTGGAAAATGACATGCAACACATTTTAAAAACATAAAAGGAGGCAATCTATAGCTAAAAATAAGGGAGATTATGAAGTATGTACTGTAATGTAATAATGTAATTGTCATCATTATTGTACAAAAGCAATTTTGAGTATATGGAGAAGTAGAAGGTGGAGAAGGTGACATCAATCAGAGAAAATTATTTAAATGGCTTTAAAAGGGACTTTTCATATTGTATAGTTCACATTTTCATGACAAAAGTCCATCATTCTTAAGCAATTTTATTTTTTATTTCTTAGAATATCCATAGTTACACTGTGAGTTTTCTTTTAGACTATGCTGTGCCTTTTTTTTTTTTTTTTAAATCATGAAAGAGATGGACAAACAGGTCGTGTGCAGTTAAAAGGGGTTGGCTAGCTGAATTTCTGGCCAGAGGACACTTCTATGTGTTAACACCAAACCACCAGCCTTCTGATTAACAAGCAAATGTGATTAGAATGCAAAAAAGAAGCCTTATATTCGCCTTTTCCTGAGGCAAAAATTTGTTTTCTGTATTCTCTGGAGCATTGGAAATGTGTTCTAAAAATAAATAAATATGCTATCCAAATTCTTGTGATAAACAAGTACAGTAATAACCTTGCACTTTTTGTAAACAAGACTGTCTTAGACGGCACACGAGCGGTGAGAGATGGTCAGGTCTGCCGGGAGAAGTTTTTAATTTTCATTTGTCTAAAAAACATTTACCACCGTCAGAATAACCCCCCCAAAAAAAAAACAAAAAACTTTTCTATCCTTCACTTATTACCTCTATTAATGTTACCAGTTTGAACTGGTTATCTATAGAAGACACTTGTCAACTCTCTTAAAAAGTAAAGCGAAACATTTGATCTCAGTCATTAACAACCAAGTTTATATTACAAAGCATCAAGATAAACTTTTATAATTGGCCACCAAAAACTATGCTTTGCAACATTTAGAGATCATGAAAATAGTACTTGGGGCTTTACAAATTTGCCACCTCATTTCCTATATTACTTTGACTTTAACTTTAATTAGCAGAGCAGGTGTTTCTGCCTATAGCCCACAGGTAATTTTTAGAGAATATCAGTTTAAACTCAAACCATCTTAGTGGGGAAAAATATCCAGGGGGATTGAAAGCACAGCCTAAATGAGCTGTGGGCAAGTTGTGAGTGTATTAAATCATGCTAAAACACTTCCACCAAAACCTCACCGGTCTGTATATTATTTCAGCATTCAAGACAACAAAGCTCAGTTTCTGAGGAAACCACATCAGTCAAGCAGTTGTTACATTTTAATATTTTATAAGCATTGTATAAGTAAACCAACCATCTTAAAAACACGTTTAGACAGCACTTGCCTTTTTAATCTTTCATCTTTCCACACCCCCAAAAGTCACAAGCACATGAAAACTTAAAGGCAAACAAAGGACAAAACAGAAAGAGGGACTCCAATCATCTTTTGGTCCAGAGGTCTTAGTTAAGATTATGCTGGTAATAGCCAAACGAAAAAAGAAAAATCTTGTTTCCTAGGTCATAGTTTCTGTAGAGCGGCAGTGGTTCATCAGAAATTCACCTCTGAGTTGTGGACGGGACTGTTAGCGCAGAGTAAGCCCACCCCCTTCTCATCATCAATCGGTTTACGTACTCTCCCACAAGCTTACAGTCCCTTACAATCTAACATTAGCAGTGCAATAAAAATGGGCAGCAATATTGAAGCTATCCAGTCATAGCTTCGGGCAAGATGCCAGCTCGAATGAGGAAAATGAAAATGTTCATTGATCTAAAGCATTTTTGCATCTGATTCTGATTCACAACGATTTGAAAAAAGAAATACTCAGAAATACAACTTTAATCTCCGTTTTCTTTCTACATGTCCTCCATCATCATGAAAAACATGTTACAAACAACAAAAACACTCCTTTCATTAAAGAGGGTCTTAAAATCAGATGCATTTGTCCAGTAACATTTTAGAAGGTGAGCTTTGAAGACAAAATTACAAGATTTAATAGCACTTTCCTTACATATGTGAGCAAGGCAAAGTGCTAAGCCAGCAATTGGTGTATTTGACAGTTCTCCAGCTCAAGTCGTGCTTCCAGAGCAAAAGATACCGACCGCGTACATATGAGTGCTAAGACTCAGAGGAGCACTTGTCAGTGTCTGTGCAAGTGTGTGCGTGTGTGGGTGTGTGTTAGCCACGTCAGTGGTCTGGGCTGAGTGGTGAGGTCACGACAGCCTTGTCACAGCTGTCTGTGGAGAAATGTGACCCATCACAGTGACAAGTTTAAGTGTACAGAGATCTACATGTTGAGAGCTATACAACCCCGACAGATGGAAAGTATGTCCACATGAGAAAGAAACAAAGAGGACAAAATGACCAAGAAATGTGGATAAAAGCAAATATTAACAAAGTGTGAAATAGTTTTAATCCTTTTTACTTAGACTTAATGGACTTATATCATTCAAAATCAACTTTCTTTGAGATTTAAATTGTATTTATAATGGTAATTCCTCAAAAAAACCCAAAACACCCCAAATCATTTTTTTTTGCTTTATTATCGCATCTCAGAGCATTGTTTTCCAACCCAGCTCTCTGAGAACCAACCCATCCCAATCTCCAAAATGACCGGGTCATACGTGGAACAGGCCCGGCCCTGGCATACGCAACCTAGGCGGCCATCTGCTGGAAGGGGCGCCAAATCAAAATGATTATATATAATTTTTTTTTTTTTTTATTATTAAAAAAAAGCTATTATTCAAAAAACGTAAATGAACAAAACTCAAAAGTTCGATGTAATCAATAACTCTGCAGTGTAGCACCCCTTCCTTTCTGTCGCTGCAGCTATCTAAGATGGATTGGGGGGAGGAGAGGGGGGTGTGCAGTTTTGTTGCTGTTAGTGCTTCTTTAAAACTTTAAGGATGAAAAAAGGAAGAGGAGGAAACACAAGCTCAAACCAAAGGTTTGCTTGTATTAGTTATATAAAATTGCTTGGAAATTTACTCCCCACTTTGGTCAAAAAAGAAAATGTACAGATGCAATCTGAGGTCTTGAGGCACAATTTGTACGTCGGGTGCGGCACGTCAACCAATCAGTGACTCGGCTTTGGGCATGTGACATTTTCAGTGACTCGATCAAAGGGTAGAAAAGTACATCCAATATGGTCGCTCAGAGCAGTGATTTTCATCTTGAACTTCCATCTATTTTCTTACCCACAAAGGCCACGGAGTTGCCGTAGATCCCAGTTCCTTTTGGGTGAAGGCAGGACAGACTCTGGACAGGTCATCAGCTTGTCACAACTTGTCACACAAGTTAGTGTGATTGAGCCCGCTACGCTACGCTAGCCAGCCGCCCAGTAGACAGCGTAATGGGGCACCCAGGGTCCGGCAAAACTAACAAGCTCAAGATCATCCATGTTTTCCATTATGTGGCAACGAGTCCAGAAAAAACTTTGGTGGTTGATCAGTGACTGGGGTATCAATGCGTGCATCAAAAGAGAAGCAGCAGATACAAATTTGATGTGCAATTTGCGTCCGGTTTGAATGGAGCATTTGAACTGCATGTTATAGGCCCTTTGATGGGTCGCTGATTACCCAATGCAACTAAAATCTCTAAATTGACATTTTTTTCTTTATTTTTTACTTTATGTGAAATACTACAACATAAATGATATAAATTACCTTGATTTGGCAAACAAGATTAATTAGTGAAATAAATAAAAAAAATTAAAGAAGTGACATATTTTTGTTTTTAAAACATCTGTTTATGAGGCCCATTGTAATATGTAAACTTCACCATAAAGCAGATCTTTGACAAATTCCCAGCAAAGTCAACCCGAAAAAGCAACCAAATGTTAATCCTGAATTGTTTCCTAATTTATTCCAGCGTCTGTGGCAGCGTATTAGGACATTTTGAAGTAGTACCACAGCAGAGGGGCACATTCACATTTAACAACTTATACTTAAAGGCTTGTGCACCATTTTCGCCCTCTAATTGTCCTCCTTTTAACCCTAAAATACTATCAAGTCCACTCCTTTGCACACACATTTGTGCATCGCTGATGGCATTTAATTATCCCTTAAATTTTCTAATTAGTAACAATTGTGAGTGCTTCAATTCCTCTCAACCATCATTACAACATTTCCAGTTACTTATATTCCATCAGACTTCTGCCTTTGACATTCATCCCACGCCTCTCCATCCCTCCATTAAGCTTGACACCAACAGTCCTCACCTTCATCTTTTTATCCTTTATTTAATAGGTCTGGCATTCGGAGCTGGACTCTCCTCCATCCTTCCCTGCATCGCCACCCTCCCCGTCGTTTCTTTAAATATGGTTGACATTTTTCACCCTCTCCTCCCTGCATCTCTCCTGACTGACTCAAGCTAAAGTGCTGTCTGAAGGGCCCTTTAGGTGCCAGAAATATAGCGCTCAGGGCAAGGGCACGGGTTAAGTGCACTCTGAACAAAGGAGATATGTCGAGAGGGTTGGGTTGTACCTATGTGCCCAGAGACGGATGCTTGTTTATGGAAGATAAGATGAGACTGTTGACAGTTTGACATCAATAAAATGATCTGCCTTCATTAAACAAAAATGATAAAATGCACCACATTTGATCAATGCAAGAAAACCACAAATTCTACAGAGTACAAAAAAATGTATATTTACATAAATTATAAAAAATAAACCTCAAGCCATCATTCTAAGTATAGGCATTTTTTCTACACCAAGAGGAAACATGAAGTCCATCACACCAAATCCATCAGTGCAGAGACACTGAAGGGCCAACCGTAGACTATAAATAAAAATAGTGGTGATGACCGCCTCAGTAGAAGGGACTATCCACAGGACTATTTCATTTAAAAAAATGATTTCTGTTAGAAAAATCACACAACCCTACCTAATTTAACCTTGGCAATCAATGCAGAAGCATCAGTCATTCTGCTAAGTGAAATGTCAGTGAGTGTAAATTAAAACTGCGTACGATTGCTCATCATTCTTAAAAAAAAAAAAAATAACAACTTATATTATTACCATCGATAATACTTTCTCCATGAAAATCAAATTGTAAAAGTCTGTTGATATAATTTTTTGACAAAATGCAACCCTTTGTGTTTTTGTAAAAAAGATCCGTTCTGGATCTGCATCTTGTTGAGTGGACTTCACAAGACTTTTGCTGATGTGATATTGAAATACAGTTGCACACTCACAAGCACATAATGCACTGTACATAAAAATCGCTGAACTATAGGTCAATGCCTGCTGGCTCTGCACAGTACAGCAACATGAGCTAAACACCCACAAAGCATCATGGGACCAGGATGATGTGGGTGTATTGATTTCTATGTGGGAGAGGGGCAGAGAGGTGGAGCTAAAACTGGAAATGCAGTGGACGGCTTATCCTTTGACTGAACTTTAAATGGGCATGTGGGGGGAAGGAGTGAATGCAGTGGCCCGGGGGTGAAAAGATAAAGTTAAATAAATATGTAATACTGAAATTGAGCAAAATGGAAGAAGAAGGTGTTTGAGGATGGGGCTACAAAAGCCATACCTGCCCAAGAAAACTTTATTGTGAAGACCTCTCACCTGGATTTTGATTATCTGTTAATGAGCGGAGATTTCACACAAAAATGACCAATTTTTCTATTTCTCATGTAAATACGTGTCTCTAAGGAAGACAAAAACTCAGAAACTCTAGTTTCACTTTCTAATTTCACAGCGCAGAGAAACTATCTATTGTGACCCCTTAAAGAGGTTATTTTCCAGCACTGGTAATGGGCTTTGAAATAAAAGTATTTTTACAGGTATTACAACGCTCTGACTCTCTCCACCTCCACTTCAGATGTTCCCACTTTCAGCATACCATGAAAGGTAACACTCGGGGATCACACATTAATAATGCTTAATGCTACACGCTGATCTTACCTGGCAGAAAACAGGCTTATAGGTTTCAGAGAAAATTTGCGTCAGTTCTTCAGAGTCACAAAGGTCCAGTGGTAATCGGTCCACACATAGGCACTTTGAGTGCAGGTTCTCCTCTTGGCTCAGCTGGTTCACGTCCATCCACTGCACCATCAGCGAGCGGTCCCCCTGCAACATCCAGTTTTGAAAAACCGGAACAAGACACGATATATGTTAACATTTCTGCAGCTGCCTGAAGCTTTTTTCCATCTGTCTGAGAGTTCAAGTGCTGCCAAATGTCAAGTCTGAAAAATCTTTTTTATGTTAAAATAAGACTACAGAAATGAGTTTTTCAGAGTGCATTCTGGTGTCTCTATAACAGATTTATATTTTTTTAGTGGGTTACCAATTGCAGCAAAAACGGCAAAACCCACATTTGTTCCGATTATCTGTTCTCTCCTGCTCTGCCAGTTTCCATCAAACAAATGATGACTCTCAGCCAAGGCTTACACATAAACTACACAATATGGCTAAACACTTCATTATGATACTTCGGTTTCGGCATACTTAAATGTCTGAATAAGAAGACAAACTGTTCACAAGGATTTAGACATGCAAAGCCATGACCAGAGATATTTACATATGCAGCTTTCAATGGATCTTATTTCAAAACCATTCATTGGTTGCAGATTTCTGAAAAAAAAATATATATATTTTCCTTTTGTGTAGAGCATTTCTGTGCATAACTAAATCCTGGACTGGAAAATAAAAGGCTTTCAATTTAGTAAAATTACATTTGATTGCACATTTCAACATACCAGAGGTCGACCCAGAAGCTCAGAACGGGCACGGGAAGCAGAATCCTTCTTCATGTATTCCACAAACCCATATCCTTTGGAGTGGCCCGTTAACTCACTGTACACCAGGAAGGAGCGCTCAATGTTTCCATAGGAGCGAACCAGCTCCTCGAACTGCTGCGCGGTGAAGGTGTGAGGCAGGTTGGTGAGGCAAAGCAGGGAGTCTGTGGGCTGCAGGGCCACGTTGATCAGGCGTCCTCGGACAGTGCTGTGGTGGAGGGAGCGGATGGCATCCTGAGCCTGGTCCCCGTTCAGCAAAGTCACAAAGGCTGGAGGAGGGGGGGACATTATGGAGACGGATACACGAGGAGAGGAAAGACAAAGACGGGAACAAACAGAGAGAAAGACATGAACAGACATAGTTTGACAGGGGGGGCAAACATTTAAAACACAAACTCAAAAACAAGAGGAAAGCAGCATGAATGGTGTGGGATAAAGACACGGGGCCACAAACATGCTCAAAAACAACACAAACAGCAAAGGAAGGGACAGGCCAAATGTGGCAAATAAAAAAAGAAATAGGGCGGGAACAGTCAAAAACACAAACACACAGTCATAAAAGAACAGACAAATACACAGACAGATACACACAGAGAGAAAGACCACACATTAGCTATAAAGCCAGTAGGGAGCCAGTATGTGGGGGGAATCCACCATGACACACATACACATCCTATTACATCTATAAGCAGTTTTTAAACTAGGTTGACTAGAAACACACAAAAAAGCAACAATACGAACTGTTTAATTATTGGCATGTAATTCTAGGTTCACACCAAGAAACAATTTACAACGAAAAGTGCGTAAGGTGTGTAAATGTGAGTTTTTGGGCTTTCGCGCTCAAAACTATTGCAATTACTCATCACAACTCAAGTCTTTAAAGGGGACATACCATGATTTTCTTAAGTCTTTTAGAGTAAACTATATCTATATATATGATCCTACAATACCTTTGGAATACTAAAAAACAAATGATTTATGAAATAGTTATTTTTCGTGAGTTATTTCCTACTCAGAAATAAAATGACTCGATTCCCGAAGCTCCGCCTGCCGCTGTGTGTGGCTGCCGTCCATTTTGTGTCATCATCCTAGAGAAAGCAGCATTTCTTCTTTTCTCCCACGAAACTAAACATCCAATTCTTTTCAAAGATGGGTGCACATACTATATATCTTCCCTTAGCAGGCCCAGCCATATCTAGACTGGTTCACAATACATATACACTTAGTTTCTGCACGAGTGTTCCTGACCGGGGTGGTGGGGTGTCTCAAAGGAGCCCTGCGTCTAAAGTAACAAACACCTGTTTGAGCTGGAATTTATCAAACACAGGCATGGTATTGTGCATCCAAAATGAAAGTTTTTTGCTAGCTCAGTGGAGAAATTGAGTAATGGTGTTAGACTGGGGACGGTGCTGGCAAAGCAGAATCTTCCTGTAAGGGGCAGTTTTCACTCTGTGATGTCACATCGAGAGGACCCACTCGTTTTTATGGATATGGGAGGGGTCGCTGCCTAGAGTGCTGGTTTTTAGTGAATTACTCAAAAATGCATGAATGGATCAAAATATCGCTTTGGGGTTCTTTATAGTGAGGAATGACCAATATAATGCACTTAATCCTCAAAAAGTTGCTTTTTCATGGTTTGGCTCCTTTAAATCTGTTTTTGGGCTCTACATTAAATGCGTTGAAAGTTAAACCAGTTGAACTTTGCACAATATTGGACCCTGATTTGGTATTCACATTTGATAGAGTCCGTTTCCATTCATGGAAGTACCAACCGTTTGAAAATTGATTATGGAAGATAAATTAATAATTGTGGTTTGTGCCCAAGCAATATTATATGACACCAAGTCTTTTATATATCGAAACAGAGCTGTGAAAGAAATAGCCTGGAACAATATTTTCACCGCTTTAACATTTCGCACTAAGCCTCATCCACCTGCGAGTACATGCAATAGTAACCGACTGTATGCTAAAATCATGTTAAAAAAATGCAGTTTTGAACGTGCATTACATGCTCGGTGTGTACGTAGCTTGAAGCCTCAATCATGACCTCATTTTATGCCTAATAATGTTTAAAATATTAATTGAAAATATTAATTTTTAACTTAAATTCAGATGTCTTAATGTTTGCCCCTGCTACATTAAAAGAAGAAATACCGGCTCTCCTTTCAAGTCTTGAATCAGCCACTATACAGTAGCTAAGGAACTGGGTACTTTGTTAACCCTTTAACACCTGAGGCGTCGCCGGTGACGCTTAAACACAAAATCTTTAACATACAGTAATAGTTACTGTAAATCAAAGACCTTAAACACTGGAGCTCCGGTGTTAAAGGTTTAACAGTAGTTCACAGTCTGTGCCATTAAACATCACTCCATCATCTATACTTGGTTTTCCACAGTGGTCACATTTTCGGCCTTCTTTTTGGCCAAATACTACAATTACGCGTTTAAAAAAATGTGAATGTGGGGGAGGGGGGAATTTTACTAAAGGAATTTTAAAAGTTTACTTCAAAATCATCACTTCAAAGAAAAAAAAACGTGTTTAACATGTTTGCAAGTCAACAGAAAGGAGAAAGAAGTTCATATTCAGAAACAGTTTCTGAGATAAAATATCTGTACTTCTGTATGAAGTATGGTAATATTGAAAATAGCTGGAACTGCAGTACTTTTCTGCCCATAGGTCAAACAATTGAGGGCATTATTTATTTAGCAGTAAAGTATAAAAGCACACAGTTTGCTGTAGACAGTTTGTTACAGGAATTTTAATCGTGACTCAGAGTGTAGAATTACATAGTCTAAGCTGTTTTCTGCAATGAAAAAAAAAGACACGAAGGGCAAAAGATGAATTTTTAGGCCTGAAACATAAAATCATATTCTAACATAAATACATAAAAGACAGATATAAAGCTTGTGAATAAAGCTGTATTTGTAATACATGCAGCTATTGTATTCTATTACTGCTAATGAAACAGAGAAGCAAATGTTGAGAAGTGCTTTAGCAGCCCCAACCAAAGAGGCTTCTGCCTCATATCACATTTTTATAACAACGATAAAACAAATTAATAATAACATTTTCCATCCATCCCTTTTTCCTTTTTTAAAAGTAATATAAAACACAATTTTTTCTTAGTCTCTTACATCATATTCATCAAACTGCGATAGGAGGAAAAT
Organism: Oryzias javanicus; assembly: GCA_003999625.1. NCBI lineage: Eukaryota > Metazoa > Chordata > Actinopteri > Beloniformes > Adrianichthyidae > Oryzias > Oryzias javanicus. Next base: position 15,724,043 of record CM012440.1, read on the forward strand.
TCAGTGATCAATCACTGAGATCATTTTCAACAAGAATTGAAGAAACTAAACTCCTATAGCAGTTTATAAAGCGATACTGAGACAAGAATAATTATATCCCATCCCAAAGGCACAGAGCTTAACTTCTAAGATGCAACGGCTCAGTAGTAACAGATCTATGGGAAATTGTTGAGCCCCAGATCAGCAAATTTAAGTAGATCAATTTGCATTGTTTAAAGCTTTTTCCAGATCACAACTAAAGAAAACCCTATTTATTCATACATCTCAGGTTGTTGGATAGCTTTGCATCAAACAGGACAATGTCTCAGACGTTGACATTTTTACTTCACTTTGACAATAATCCATCTTTCAGTTAAATGTATTGCAAGTGTTCTGAAAAAGACTGTTTTACCAGAGAACACAGGATAAGCTAAAGTGCACATTATAAATGCTTTACAAAAAGAAGTAAGGGTGTCTAGAGGAAGTGAAAGCAAAGGGCTTCAAGTTGAAGAGATAGCTTTCTTTCTGCCCTCTGGATTTTAAATTAATTAAAAACAAAGCTATTTTTTCTACAGATTGTTTTTTTTCAAAATGTTAGAATGCAAATGCTTTGTTTCCTAAAATAAACGACTCCAGTGAAGAATAGGTCAGGTTCCTAAAAGGTGACTTTTGTTATACCTGCTAAGTAGTGACCTTTCAAAATGACTCAAACTTTAAATGCTGAACACAGAACATTAGTCTGGCCCTGCAGATGTGAGGTGACAGGAATTACAAATCATTAAGTGAATTGAATTAGTTACAAAAAAAGCCAATGGGAGCAAGTGTTTAGGCTCATCTGCAGCAAAGAATTCAGATAACAAGTGATTTTTGATTCTTATATGGGATTTAGCTACATTTTTGTTATTAGGATGCATCTGATCAATACTTGACTGAGGTCTGAAGACAAGAAAAATCACTGACATGGACAGAAAGTACAACTATTTTGAAAGTCAACAATGAAGGAGGAAATTCAGACCAGAAAAAGTTTGTTGGTCCAGATAAGATTGCTCCAAGTGGAATCTTGGTATTCTCACTTCAAGTTTTCTTTTTTCCAGACCAATTAATTTGGTCCAGATTGAGTTCTGAACCATGAGCTTTGTCTGTATTCAGACTGTCTTTCAAATGGACATTTCTGTTTTGAACCAAAGTTTGTAAACAAAACCACGTAAATTCAGATCTCTTCATTCATTGGCCATACCAAAAGGGCCATACCATGATTTTCTAGTCTTTCAGAGTAAACTATATCCGTATATATGATCATATATTACCTTTGGAACACTAAAAAAAAAAAAAAAAAAAAAAAAAAAAAATTCTGAAATAGTTATTAGGGAAGGGCTGCTGGTGAGAGCGCAGGTTTATAGAGGATTACTCAGAAATGCGTGAACTGCTCAAAATACCGTTTGGGGTTCTTTATAGTGAGGAATGAACAGTATGATGCACTTCAACATCAAAAAGTTATTTTTTCATGGTATGGCCCCTTGAAGACAGGAAACTTGGAGCGAAACAGAGTTCAGTCCAATTGGAAATGAACCAAGACTACCTAGAAAGATGAGTCCAAGAGTGGTTCCTGGTCCTGGACCAGGGTCCTCAACAATCATCAGACTGAAAATTTGTTTTGGATTATCAGGAGAAACGACCTCTGGTTCACTTCAAGCTAATCGAATGTGTCCAGTCTGAAAACTCCCCAAGTCACATCAGAAAACCCTATTCATTCTCAGCTTCTCTACTTGACACATTTTCTATCTTTAACTAGGTAATAGATATGTCCATTAGCTTTTTTTTAAACAATACTCTGCCAAGGTGGCACAAAAGAAAAAATGCCTATAACTACAGCTTACGCTCGTCTTCATTGCCATCTTCCATTCAAAGGGGAATCCTTACCTTTCCCAAGGGCTGCACATGTTCATTTTTTGCCTTCTCAGCTGAAGAATTTTAAAAGGTATTCAGCCATAAAAAAAAAGGAGTCAACAAAGAAACATCTGTAAAATGGGGTACCCTTATTGACCTGTTCACAAGCACGACTTTCATCTTACATCAAAGCTACAGTGGGTTTCTGAATATTTTCTTGAAATAAAAAGCCTTAAAAGAAAGATAAAAACGTGCAAACACACAAAGCCACAAAGTGAACAACAAGTCTGGTTTTAATGAAGGAGTTTATGTGCAGTTATGTTCAGGGTCCTTAATGGAAAATATCAGTAGAAACTGTTTGAAATGAGCAACAACAAAAAGGCTTGTGCCTCACAAACAGCTTTCTACATTTCTACTCACAATATGACTGGGTCTCTATTGATCTGCATTTTTTTCCACCCCTCTCCCCACATCTATACATCTTCACATCTATTGTCTCCATTGGTGCTTTTTGGCCTTTCACTACTTCTACTTCCACATATCCTCACCCACAAGCCAGCGTCCATCATCAAATTCTGCCTCTGCCTAACCAAATCCCAAACCCTGTCTAATACCCTTACATGCACAGACAGGCACAGGCTCTTTAATGGATCTCTTACACTAAACCCAGAGCCTAATCTAGTTTAAACCTGCTAAGTATGATGGCTAAAATCTCACATTATGTGGAGATGGAGAGAATATGCTCTTTCTATTTCCTTTAATGACAGTGCAGTCTGACAAGCGGGGGCCGGCATCAAATCCTACTCCATACTTTTTTTCCAGTGGTGAAAGGGAGAACACCAAGACTTTTAAATACAGTATAATTGTATAATTCACAGCCTGGCAATCACTGAGTGGGCCACCAAGTGAACTTTGACAAAAGAAGTGAAGAAAATAAGTGAAAAAAAATAATAAAATCAAAAAAGAGCAATATCTTAATTACAGGGTCTCTACCTCTGTCGATTATCCCCCATTTTCCCATGGTGAGCGTGTAGGGGCATAAGAAAAGAAAAGAAAAATTTCACTCAAATAGCCCCTTGTAGGTTGTTATTCTCCTGCCACGTTTCCCTGTTGGAGGAGCTAATTAAAAACAGGGGAGTTACTGACGGCACAGTGGACGCTGAAACTCACAGGGACAATGCTCTCGCTGCGTCAAAGGAGATCCTGCCGTTTCATCTCAGACCTGAAGCCAAAATGAAAGTCTCAGGTGGAATTGGCAGTCTCTTTGATAAACATTATAGTGGGATTCCAGGGAAAAGCACCACCAACACTTTAATTCACAAGAGTGCTTCTTCGATAAGAGGACTAAATAGTCGAGATCAATGGGTGAGATGATAAAACAAAAAAAGCCTTAAAAGCCTATAAAATAAAAGTAAAATAGCTTAAAGAGATTTTGAAAATATCTGAAGACATTTTTTCTTTTCGTTAGTGGTGAACTATATTGCTCACAAAAATTAAAGGAACACTTTTTTTTTAATGGCCTGGCATGAATTGCATTAAACCTTTCAGATAATTTTCTTGCTGGTTAAGCAGCTGAGGGCCTCGTTAATCAATTTCAGCTGTATTGGTGTTCATGGAATTAACAACAGGTGCACTTCAGTGGCAACAATTAGAAAACCCTCAAAACAGGACTGGTGTTACATGTGGAGGTCATTTCAAGTTTCTCCCTCTTGATATATCCATTCTGGTTAGTTATTAATAATTCAAAGATTATGAAAATCCAAAACTGTTTCTTTAAAGACCCAGTGTTTTGTAACATGTTTTTGAAGTATTATTTTGATGAAAAATGAAATAAATGTAGCCTACAGTTGCATTTTTGAGTATTTCTTTAATCAATTTGTTGTAAATCAATAGCAGAAGGAAAAAAATGCAGTTTGAAAAGAGCTTATTTGTATGGAGATTTGTGCATGTGTCATTCTTGATTTGTAACTTCATTTGTATATTTTGTGCATAAGAACAAAAATTATGAAATGGGAAAAAAAAATACACATGCACAAATTAAAATTACAACAGCTTGAAACTAAATCACACATTAATATTTAAAAAATTACACAAAAATTTCTTGTTACACACACACTTAATAAATTTTGTAGTTATGTACAAAATGTACTGTAAGAGTTTTGCATGATTGGTTCCATTGACTGTATATAAAGAACTGGACAGAGCAAGTGAGTTGTCACCCATCAAAAATGCCTTACCTCCAAATCCAGTAAAATTAAGCCAATTCAAGTCTCCATTTTTCAACTACATGGTTCAGTGTCACATGGAGCTAGTCGACAGTGATTGGTCAGAGTCAGTCTGGGTCAACATTTCTATGGCAACTTCTGTCGCCAGTCAGGAGTAAGCATATTCAAAGCCGCTCCCCTTCCAATGACAGTGCTCTCAGGAGAATCAAAGGTGGTGGGAGGCAGCTGGGACCACATGCTTTTACTGAGGCATCTGATTGGTCAGTTTATAACTTAAATAACTTCCAATAAAGAAAATAGATCATGAAAAAAAATCAAAAATTAGCAAACATATGTTAAGAAAAATGTATCAGAGCTGACAAACAGCATGACTGAACAGCTCAAAGACGTTGTTAAAATATAATTTCACATTCTTAGCAGCATCTTCTTAGTTTTCCTCACATTATGTATTTTGTTAATCTAAATTTCTATTTAGATTTTTTGTTGGCAGGTTATTTTGAAGCAGAAAAAGCTTTAACTTAAATTATTATACCTTTTCATTTTTTTAATTTCACTGCTATCATCGGGACAGATGATAAACTTTTTTTATAAACATATAAACATTTTTAATGAATCAAAAATGTATTACGCAAGAAAAACAAAATACAAAGCAAAGAAAATTGTGCCTCCTGAAAAAGACTGTGCTAATGTCTGCAGAGAAATATACAATCAATTTTCAAACAAAAGGGTGCTGAGTTTCAGACAAAAAAAAAAGTCACGAATCTGTGCACTTTAAGATTACAGTGGTAATAAAAAGGATAAAAACCATCTAAAAATGACATTCACGAGCAAGCGATGAAGGAATTCTTCATCCAAGTGGTTTCACTATGTTTCAGTCAATCAAAGAAAGGCTCAGCACCAAATAAGATAATCAGTGACCAAAATAAAATAATTTTTAAGCCGTCCGTAAACAAACAACTATATTTAAAGCGCATCGTATTTTAAATACATTCCGTCAACACAAAAGTAATTTTTTAAAAGTCCAAATTCTTTCACCTGCTAAGAGCAGATTTAAGTGAAAGGCATTTATTATCAGTGTATTTTAAAGCTAGCATGCTAGCTGGTATGTAGGTCTTTTTAAAAAAAAAAAAAAAAAAAAAGGAAATGCATTTCAGAGAAGCTTCCATTAAGATCTAATAATGCATACATAAGCAAGTGGAGTCAAACATGCTTTATCATGGACATGTTTTCACTGTGGATGTTTTTTTCTTTTTTTTTTTTTTTTTTTTTTTTTTTTACTACCGCCAGACTTCCAACTGACCATCCTAAATGTAAGACGCACTTGCCTAAAAGCATCTAGAATGAAAAGAAACTGTAAATACAATAAAGGATTTGTTGCGTTTCAAAAGGGCCGAATTGTGGCAGAAAGCAGGAAAGGAAAAACTCTTTTTTTTTAGAACTAAAGTGTCCCAAGTCTGTCAAGTACTGAAAAAAATTAAAACTAGGAAAGAATAAAGCAGGATCTAATTTTTTGATCAATTAGCACATATTTTGATGAGACTTCAACACAATTTACATAAATATTGATATTCTTGTCAATTTTCCTTTTTTAAAAACATGCTTTGTGTTATTAAAAGTATATGAATAACTCAAAGTAAATTGTACATAAGGTGGGACTTTCACCAATAAACGTATTAATTCTGCATTCAAAGTTACTGTAAATCTATCCTCTTCCTCAAAAATGTACAAGCAATTGCTTTAATCAATTTATAATTCATTGATTATGACAGCATATGTTATAAATACTTATTTAAAAATGAATTTTCTATAACAGAGAGAGCTCATTTTGCTGCGTTGGTGAAGAGATGGTAAGAACAAGATCATGTTAAAAATGACATCATAGCGAAAACTGAATTACAGTTAACTTGATATGTGTGTGAGCTCAGCTCCTTTGAATGAACCGGACAATAGACTCCCACCCCCGCAGGACGTTTTTGACTGAAGTGCAAAGAAATGATTAGGTCATGACTTTCTAGAGGGCACACCTGTACAGTATGAAAGGCAACCTAAACCCTTTAAGAGAAAAAAAAAAAAAAAACAACATACCACTAAACTGACTAGAAATATGCAACATGAACAAAAGAAAGGCTATGTTGTTTTCAATGTTTTACCTGTGCATGGATTTTGGTTTCTCTAAGGCACAGTACAATGAAGAAACTAAAATATATATGTAATAGTAGGGCTGCCACAAACGATTATTTTAATAGTCGACTTATCAACAATCAATTTTTTCCCGATTGGATGTAAAGCACATACCGTAACCATTGTTTGCTTTAAACTAACTTAAAATAAAGACAATTAAGATGATAGTTTATTAATCTTTTAATGAATTGTGCAGCCTCTGTCCTTTATTAGTCTCTGGCATTATGACAAGACTTAAATCAAATCTGGTTGGCATCTGAAACAAGGAACTATTTTTCACAAAAGATAACGTTTTGCTCACCGACCAAGTATAACAAAAGTGGATTTTTTTGGTGCGCTCACAACTTTACTACATTTTGACTCCATATAAGTAACGACTAATCCATCATTAAATTAGTCATCGACTATTTTAATAGTCGATTAGTTGGTGATTAGTCAACTAATTGCGGCAGCCCTATGTAATAGTTATATTTTAAGGACTTTATGGACTTAACCATAATTATTTTGTCAATTTTGACAGCTAGAGATTTCATATTTAACATAATATCTTCATTATTTCTGAATATTCCAGTTTATAGATGCAAAACTATGCAGAACTATAAAATGAAGTAACTATACAAATTCACTTTTCCCACTCCTGTTCAAGCAATAAAACTACTTGACTTTAGTTAATAATCCCTTTATTTAATGAATCAAATGTGACATTAGTTTGTCCTTGCTTTTGTTTGTTTTGTTTTTTTTAAATCAATGCATTTCCTTATCTCTGTGAAGTTTGAAAAATATGTGTTTTTCTTTTTGTCTTGATACATTCTCTCTATATATGTTTACAGCAAATATTTTTTGAGGACTCAGCTGTCAACGCTTTTCAAAACATAGAAAATAGACACTCTGACAATCTTTTGATCTGCTTTACCTCTGATTTGTTGGTGGGACTATTGGCACAGAGTAAGCCCCCATTTCCCATCATCCCTTACTTTACTCTGCCTTTCATAAGTTTACAATCTCAACCTAACATTAGCAGGGCAACAAAATGACAAAAAAAAACTATTCAGCCTATCAGTTTTGAGTCAGAAATGAAAAACAAAGTCATACATGAAACTATTTGTCTGCAAATGGATTAATCAGAATGAAGTGGGGAGCAGGATTCAGCACGGTTTGATAAAAATAATTTAAAAAAAACTTAGAAATGCTACTTTAAGCTTTTTTTTTAACACATGTTCACCATAATCACAAAATGCTACAGGAACATGTTAACAGAAAAAAAATATTTCAATGGAATGGATCTTTAGCTGCACCACCTAATTGTGGTTTATGGACTTTTATAGCAACTCAGCAGGTACATTCTCCTAAGCATTAAAGAAAATGCAGTTGTAAATGATTCATTTCATCTGCATGTATACATTTTCTTTTTATGTAATTATCTAAGAAACATTGAAGATTTATTATAATGCAGAGATCATCAGATGAGACACATTTGTGTAAACCTGAAAACCTTTAGTATTGAAATTGTACACAAGCATGTACTGGTGTGAGGCTAGGTGTGCAGCAGAATAAGGAGGAACGAAGGGCTGAATGTCGTCAGAAGCGTGGCTGCTGACTGGATCACACACTTAACATCTCTCTCCAGCCAGTCGCCCACTCACCCACCCACAGCTTTGATGATCACTCAGCTCACATGCCCGCTTTTCAACATTTTATTCTAAAAACGGAAGCATCATTTGAAATGATTACATAAATTTACATTTAAACAATACACAGCCCAAGTAAAATGTTGTGTCTGAATCTGCAGATTTAACTGCAAGTTTGGCAACATAATTGACGTAATATATGATTGTATAGTGGAAAAATCTTCAATTTGACCAGTTTAAGTCCTTTTGTCCCCTTTTTTATATTACAGTTCTTTTATTTAAGTTTGTCACTTTTTCTTCTTGGCAAAGTCAGTCTTTTTTTCTAGTGTTTTAACAAGGGATTTTTCTGTAAACTTAAAAACAAGCTTTAAATACTCAAAAATACATCTTGGCAAAACCTCAAGGGCGAAACTGAGATGGTGCGCTTCCTCTTTAGAGGAAATTTTAGTGTCTTTGTGTCCATGTTTGTTGCTGTAGTCGGGTGATTTCTGGGTCCTCTTCTTATCTCATGTGTGCATTAGTGGACCCAAATAAGACCAGAAAGGCTGGGAACCCTGATAACACTGTGACCTCAGCTATCAGACGTGTACAATATGTGATACAGGTGTGTGCAAAACATGCTTGTCTTCTACTGGAAGATTGTGTTGTGCGATTTTTGTGTGCGGTTGTGTAAGCTGCAGATAAGAAACTGCAGACATCGTGACTGCTCTGTGAGATCAAAGGAGACAGACCAAAACTTTATCTAAATTTTTAAAACATCCACATTTCTGAAAGTGTGAGGCGAGTATTGTTGTTGGCTGCACAGAAGGTTTCTTAGGGTTACAGCTGCCAATGCTTTTTAAAATAAAGCTCAAGTCCGCAAAGAAGAACGTTAACATAAATCATGGACTTTTTTTGGCAACTTAACAGTAATCAGAGTAGCTTGGCTTGGTTTATCAATCAAACTTTATTTATAAAAGCTCTTCTCATACTCAATTTGAAGCGCTTTACATTTAAAAACAAAAACATACACAATCAAAACTCAACCCACCCTTCACCCTCCCCTCCATTATACACAACTCATGACCCAAAACACAATGAATACTTAGAAATAACTTCTAGAAGAAACTTATAAAAGAATCTTAAGGCTTGGCTCTGTTGTGAAGAAACAATACTTGGGAATCTGTTTACACCAGAAGCCAGCGCGGCCACAGGAACATCGCCACAGTGCCCACCCAGACCAGGCCAGCAATGGAGTCACTCCACAGCCATGAGGCTGCAATGTACAAACTCCAGCCGCCCCAGCAAGGCTGACAACCACGGCGATGACCCCAGACCAGGCCAGCAAGCCCCGGGACAAAAGATCCCTACAGTAATGCCACTTTAAGTTTAGTTCGGTTAAAGTAAACTTCATTTTCTGGTGAAATAAGTGTATATGAACAATTTCTGATATTGAATTTGTTTACTGTCAACTCTTAAGCAATCCTTCATAAGTGGCCAGTCTGCTCTGTAAAGAAGAATCAATGGATATGAAAAAGCAAAAATGTATCAAAGTGTCTCTTCGTTTTTATCCCTCTTACATTAGTCATTCCTCTTGATAAACTATAAATACATTTTCTTGCCTCTTTTTGATTTCACAGTAACTTTCATTTTTAATTGTGGTTTATCACACTTACCTTATGTGATTTCTGAGTTTTCTTTAAAAATCATACACATGACTGTAATAACACTTTTTATACACGGCACAAAACCACAATCATTAAAAAAGAAAAAGCACAACAATTCTAACTGGGTGCACAAAAATATGAAACATTCAGTCAAAAGGTACAGTTGCAGTTAGCATGTTACTGTGCCTCAACGTTAAAAAATAATGGCTCCAACACATTTGCGAGGCTTGTGCTGATTTGCATTCAGTGATTCACAAGAACACAGATGGACAGATGGTGACAGAGATGGAGAAACCAAGGAGGAGACAAGGAGAAGAAGGAGGGATAGAAGTGAAAAGCTACTGTCCAGGGATGCAATTAGGTGGACTGGACTGCTGTCACTTAAGACAGGAGGAAGGAAGAAAAAAAGCAAAAAAAAAAAAAAAAAAAAAAAGAAAGGGCCTGTGTTCACTCTCAAGGTGTTCCTGTTGTTGTAGCTGATGTTTTTCAGTCTAGTCAGAACAACTGCAGAGACACAGACTACAAATAGATCCGACTCTGTGGTAGCATGCAGGCCACCATCAAGCAGCACTTCACTTTCTGGTTTGTAACAATACACATTTTTTTAAACAAAAAGCTAGTCCTTCAAAATAACACTTCATTTTTGTGTAGTTGTGTTGAAACTCAAATGATAAATGTCAAGATTTTTAACAGATAACTGCCCATTTTAATGTTTTTAAAAAATTTAAATGGTGTTTGCTAAAACAAGACCAACCTGGGTGACTTATTTTTGCCAATTGGGTCACATATTAAAGTCCAACTCCGATCATCTTTTGATCTGTTGTAAATGCGTTCCCAGTGGTCTTTAATATTCAATTATGAACTTTTTAGCCCCGAAATGGGCTCCAGGTTTGTTGCAATAGCACTTATTCAAAAAGTTGAAACAGAAACTGTAAACTGTTTTAATTATTTTAAATATTTGCGTAGGGCCCGTTAAAAGCTCAAGTAAAAATATTTTGCCCTTTTTATTCAGTATTCTATTGTTTTATCAATGCCTATTTGTTTGCCAATTTTATAATTTTAATGCTTTTAAAGCTTTTGTGAAGAGACTTTTGGTGTAAAAGATATAAAAATTGCACTAGTTAGTAAATATTTGACAGAAAATATGCTTTTTCAAGGTTATAAAGACTGGAAAGTTTAAAAATAACATCCTGAAAATCAACTGAAAAGTGATTGCTTTGCTTAACTTACATTAAGCTTTCAGAACAACATATTTCTCTCTATTTATATTTTTAAAGCCATTATATGTCAAATATTTTTTTTTTTCCCGGATGCAAACCTCTGAATATGTTTTATTCAGATTGTGACCAAACTAAGTGCATTTATTTTTTGCTTCAGGCACTGCAGAACCACAGTTCAGGATGTAATGAGTCAGATGTTTGCGATAAAACCCCACGCAGTGAACAACAGCTTTCCAATGTCAACATTAACATTAGTGCTTTTAATCCAAATGTCCATTTTTACATCTATAACACCATTAATACACAAAATCACAGACATGTTTGCCTTTATGAGAAGCTTTAATGGTTTTTACATAAGAAAAACAATTGATAAACAATAGATAATTACTGTTTGACCAAAAACAAAATAATTAAAACTATGAAAAAGGATTTAGTGCCAGTGGTTGCTGCTGTAGCTTTTGCAGAGCTTGTCACAGAGTACATACTGGTCCCATGAACTGTACCATTTTCATTACAAAAGCACCATCTCTCTCTCACTCACTCACACACACACATCATAGCACAAAGCTAGAGACCAATACGCTTTTTGCCAGTGTGTGCTGTCTTCATTACTGGACAAAGCCACATAGAGCACAAAGGGATCCATTGAAGAGCAGGGATTTCCTGGATAACCCCCATCATTGTATTTCCAAATTCCTGGTTCCGCAGCAGCACACATACTTCTGAAATGATGGTGTCACGATAATGCAAATTCTACTTTCTATATGTGGGCTAATATAGAAATGTCCTACATCCAGATGGCTCTCACTTCCTCATCTGACAATTTGCCTGGTTTTCAGTTAATAGTGTGAAACTGATACCACACACAAAAAAGCTCCAAACAGATCCAGACAGATCACAAATTAATGTTAGCTCACAACTACATGGTTGATGTTTTTGTATTTAGAACCTCTTAGTTCCTTATTTGAAATTCACCACAAGCATTTTTGAGATTTAAATTCTTAAAGAAATAGAAATACCTGATTTTTCCTTCAATACCTCAGCAATTATAGTGGCTGCAACTATGCAAGATAGAAAAAAAAAGCATTCGGGTGACTGTCATCACAGCTATGAGTCCAGTTTTGAGATATTGTATGAAAAGGAGAATTTGATGCAAAACACAATATCTCTGTGTGTCTTGTGGCGACAAGTGGGTTGAAACATTTAAGGTTTCACATTTCAGCCAAACACAAAGAACTGGAATATGAATCTGTCAATTTTTTCTGCCAAATCAGCTTTATCAAACCTGGTGTTTCAAACCTGACCGACATGGGAAAAGATCAATTTTCAGCAAGCTAACAAGCTCCAGCTAAAGTGATTGTAAGAGATCAATGTTCCGGACAGCACTTAGAGAGAAAAGGAGCAAGACGGGAAGAGTCTGAGAGATGCAGTCCAGAGAAAGATCTAGGTGCGTGACAGTAATAGAGGCGTTTTCTTGGCGACAGGAAGTGGAAAAATAAGATGACAACAGTGATTAAGGCACAGAGCGACAGATATTTTTCCTGTTGAGTGTGTGAGTGTGCATGTGTGTTGGAAGAGTGGCTTTTTAAGAGGAGGGGAAAAAAAACCCATCATTAACTGACAAACGGAGGCAGCAGCCAAAGCAAAACCATATATGGAGACACAAAGATCCACTAAGCGGGACTCACTTCAGAACACAATTTAAGACCAATCTATGCACCAACATAAACACCTCCATCAGTATGACCTAATAAGTCCAACAGTGTAGGCTGGCTCAGGGAACTGATATGGTCACGATGAGCAGACCGTTTGCCATTGGAACACTGAGCAACGTGTTATGGTTTGAGGTTGAAGGAGGGGTCAGGAGGTTACTGGGCCAGTCTGACAATCTATGCTGACGTACTAAGAAAATGAATTTGAACTCGACCTTTATTATAGAGTGGTAAATGTTATAAAGTCTGAAGCTTATTTTAAAGTTTTACTAAATTATCTTTAGTTAAATTAAGAGGTAACAATCTGTTAGAAACAAATATTTGTCTCATTTAAACTTAAAACCTTTAAAAGATGACAGAAATTATTTAAAAGAAAGCCCATCAAGAAAAAAAAACATTTTTCTTATGAATCAATAGTATAAGTGATTCTGTTTTTATCCTTTTTACACAAAAAAATTTGCTCCAGTGCAGGGGTCTCAAACTCGCGGCCCGCGGGCAATCTGCGGCCCGCGGGATGATAATTTGCGGCCCTCGTCTTCATATGAAAGATTACTGTTAGTGCGGCCCGCAAGGCTGAGATGAATGACAGTTGTTGTGTGCTGAGCTAAACGAACCAATCACGGTAAGGTATATGGCTCTGGAGGGCGGGACATCGGCGGGCTGTCCAGAGCCTCCTCACTCTTTAATTCATTCCTCCAATCAGCTGGGCGGAGGAGGAGCCATGAAGCTGCTGGAAGTTCTTTCTCACTGAACGGGATTCGCGGGCCCCGCTCCTCTTTCGCCACGTGATACACAGCCTGCCGCTTGTCAAAAAGCGTGTTCCACGCGACAATTCCGCGCACGCATCAAATATTCCACGGACAAATCAGACCCTCGCGAGCTCTTTTTCCTCCTCCACGATCAGAAAAAGTCCTCGCGAGAGAGACTGACTACTTCCGCGTGCGTGAGTGATGCCCGCGAGTGAGCAGAATCTTCAAAGGTGCTTCCACACCGGCCGCATGTCTGCGGGTTTATGAACGCACGCGCAGCAGATGGTATCCACACCGGAGCAGCGCGGTCACGCACGCAGCAGCAGAGAGGAGATTCTTCTTCTATTGTGGTTTTTTTTTTTACCGTTCATTAACGCTGCTGCGACTGCGCGTGAAATATTGAACCGGGTTGAAGACTCAGCGCGCGCTTAGTGCGTGCACGATTTGTGCGCAGAGCTTGAGACCAGATTTAAAAACTTGCGTAGCAACGCATTGAGCTTTCAGTGAGCGCGCTGCTCTCAGCTCAGAAATGAAGGAGGTTCTGTAAATACAGACATAAAAACTGAATAAAAATAGTTTTCTCTTGTCTAGTGTTTCTCAGGTATTTTCTCTTAGACACCCCCCCCCCCTCAGCTGCAAGCATCATTAGTATCCGTTAATTTGCTCAAATTCAACGTATATCTCCTCAAAATATCATACTTTTATTATCATTAAAGAATAATAATAATAAAACTTCTAAATAATTAGTTTTATTAATTGTTCTCTTTCTTTTTCTTTTCTTTTTTTTTTTTTTTTAGAATACTTCCAAAACTTCCAGACAAAGTAAAAACAATCTTTCCATGTTTCTCTCCACAGTAGTGCTGGAATTCTGTCTTTTCTCAGAGATTCAATTCTTTCGCATTGGCTAACTGTAAATTGAGTTTTAGGTTGTTTTTGCTATATTGAATTTATTATCAACACTATGTAGGATTATGCACAATATTCATCTCTAATGTAAACATGTTTTTATTCGCATTCCCCCCAGGGGGGCGCGCCCCACCATTTGAGAAACACTGATCAGTCAGTCAGTCAATATGTGGTTTCAGTCGTCTGTGTCTGCTTGTATCATTGTTATTATTTTAATTAATAAAAATTGATTTTCTGATTCATTTTTTTAAAATTAATTTAATTCATTCATTATTTTGTGTTAAAAATAAAGATATTTGAGAACATTGGAATGTTTTATCAGCGATTTGCTTGTGGAAATCCTGATGCGGCCCGGCCTCACCCAGACTCTGCCTCCAGCGGCCCCCGGCTCAATTGAGTTCGAGACCCCTGCTCCAGTGTTTATATTCTTTCAACTACCATAATAACTTTTCAATTGTTCATGCAATTACCGTAATTCCAGTAGATTCTGAAGCAGACTTGCGCTGTCATGCAACACATTACAGTATGGAAGTGCTTACATAATTGATGTAAATCAGCTGATTCTGTCGTGGACAATAGTAGCATTACACTGATGTGAAATGCTGTCAGAATCAGATAATTCATGTTAATTGCATGACCGATAAAATAGTTCCGGTATGTCAAAATGTAAGTGTTATAAACTCAATTTTTTAACACAATAAAGGTGCAGTTTAAAAGCTTAAAATAATAAAATAGAAAAAACATCAGTGCACCTTATAATGTAGATCACCTCATACCATGTGGATTAATGTGTTTCAGCGGAATCAGTCTGTTGTGACTTGCATTGTTATGTGACTAGTGTGTAGCGTGTTAAAACCAAGTTTTCCAGTTACAGTTACTATGTTAGTGAAGTCTGACTGTCAGACCTATCTGTGACTCTCTTGTTTCTCTTAATGCACGACAGTATATGATATTAGGTGCTTCTAATATAGGATAAAGGTTAGAAAATGGATAGTTCATTATTGGTGCGTCCTATAGCGCAGGTGTCACTGGCAAGTGGCTACATCTCTGGTGTTTATGTAAATGTTATATCAAGGATTATTTGAATTTGTAAACCAGATTATCTTACATGGATTTTTATTATCATTTTTGTTATTATAAAGACAATAAGTCTGATTGGCAACTGAGCCCTTTTGCCTGACCTCATTTCCAATTATACAAAAAATATTCTTCTGTATTTTTCACTTTCAATGTGATGCTTAATTAAGTGAATTCCTGGATTTACCAGTACATTGCAAATCAGCTACATACAGTGTGAAGGGGTTAACATTTCTAGTGTGGGAGTTATTTGAATTAATGTAACTTTTCAATCGGGTTAAAAGTAATTCCAACAGATTTAGAAGTGGAGAAAAGCAGCTTTGCACTGACATGCAACTCTTTACCGTAGTGAAGTGCTTACACAATAAATGTAAATCAGCTGATTCTGACTCCAAGAAAGCAACTTTGTGTCATTATGCAACATGTTACTAACATATAATTTGGATGGGTTAAGTGTGGCATAACGGGGCAAAGCTACTTTTCTCCACATCAGAATACGTTGGATTAAATTACTTGTGCCGACAGTCAAAGAGTTACAATAGTTCAATTTGCTGTCGCAACTATGAACCTCTAGCAATGATATTTTCAAACTAAGTTCTTGATACTAATGCAAGTTAGGCTATATCGTAATACAGAGTAACTTCACATCATCCAGTCGCAAAGCACCTTCTGATGAACTGTTGAAGGCTCTTGATCAATGATACTGAATCAGCTTTCTTTAGGCTTTGATCTCATCCGCTCGGCCTTCTTTCAGGTTAGGATCTTCATAGCAAGTGAGGAACGAGACCGAGAGGGCCTCATTGAGTCATTAGGACCCATGCTGTTGTGTCCCTCGTTTTAGAGACTATCACATTGTACTCAGCTAATCTGAGAACAGTTTAGGACTGATTAGTGACAAGTTTGACGATTCTGAGACATATCTTCCGTCATGTACAAATTCTAAACCAACGAGAGTTAGGTCCTGCAACAATAAAGAGTAAAACAAGAAAACTAAGCAACACATTCCTTAAAAATCCACATCAAAATGATAGCTGTTCCTTTTAAAAGGAATTTCAGATTTTCCCTTATTTAGCTTAGCACCAAGAATGCTTTAATTTCTCTCTGCATCTTAATTGTCTAAAAATCAAATTTACATTTAGTATTAGCTTATAATAGATCTTCCCAAATTGTCAAAAACGTTCATGTTCCACACCTGTTTTACCTTTTCTGAGCTTTAAATAAACCCAAATAATAAAGCTTTAATTATCTGGCTGATTTTTTTTTTTTTTTAAGATTCAAATCAATATTTCTATCATTTAAAGTTTGTCAAACAATCTAAAGTTTTCCAAGCTATTTAAAGTGACTAAATTAACATTGAAAAAACAGGTTTATTAAAAAAAAAAAAAAAAAAAATCAATAAAGCTAGAGAATAAAGACATAACATGTAAGCTATTACAAACAACCCAATATCAAAATGAGTAACAGTTAGTTGTTTGGCATCAAAATTATTTTAATTTCAAACTTAATTTTTATTTATAATTTCAAAAACATTTCTTTCACAAAGGCAGCATGTTCCTTCACTGTGCCCAGTTTGATAGTGGAGTAAAGCTGTCAACCATGCAGCATCACTAGTGGCACATCATGTTAGATCATTAAAAATGTAACATATTTCCAGTTTGACTTCCGGGGGGCACTAGCCCTCTGACTTGTTGATCATCTCCTTTGTTACAGCTCACTGCATTACATCAAAGCCAGCTATGTGCTGTAAGATAGATGAAAAGATTACTCAGCCCGGCTAAAGCTCTGCGGAGAGGTCCGTAACAATGTGAGCGCGGATTGGTTCCAACATCCTTCCTCTGTTACAACTCGATTCTGATTGACTTGTTTTAGCTGAGCTCTTAATTACAAATCAAAACCAATTGAGTCTATCTTATCTGTAAAAACAATCAACCTGCTGCATGTTGTCAACTGATGAAATTCCAATGACGATTGGTCAGCCTGCCTTAACGCAACTTTTAAAAGGGAAAAAAAATATATGGGACACGTAAAAAAAAAAAAAAAAAAAAAAAATGCAGATGTTACAATAAACTAATGAAAAATAGGAAAAGTTAATATCAATCAACGAAATTTAGTTTTTTGCAAACAAAGGCTACAAAAAAAAAAAAAATCAACACTAAATCAATCTTTACATTTTAAACAAATTATACGTCAATCCATTAAATATATAAATGGGTTTCACTGTAAAGTAGGGGTGTCGGAAAAAATCGATTCACATTCGAATCTAGATTCTCATTTTTAACGATTCAGAATCGATTCTAAATATCCAAGAATCGATTCGCCCCCTCCCCCGCCATATTCTTGCATTTATATGTTTTATTTAATGGCTCGAACCTGCTAGCTTACTTGCAAGCCGTAATGTTTGTCCCGAAACGGCTACCGTAGTTTGTTTACCCTGGAGGCGAGCGGAGCTTACTGAGCGCGCGCGCTACGCGACATGAGAGAAAAAGAGATTCCTCCTGTCTCCTTATAAATTGGCAATTGTATGGGCTCACTTCGGATTCCACAAATCCTGGGGTAAGGAGCTTGACATGACGTGCAGTGTGTAAAATCTGCTAAATCAGACACTTCGGGAACACTTCAAATGCTCGCTCATATCTCGTCCATCACCGGAGCTTAAAGTTTGAAAAGTCTTTCTCTGCCTTCATACTGTTGAAATCATCCGTCCCTCCAGGATTTCCTGATTTTTCGACAACAACTTTTAATGCAAATCCAATCAAACCCCGAGATTTGTTGCGCACCTTGCAGCTTTTTATTTTCACCGCAACTTTATTGAGATCAATCTACCGTGACAACAGTCATGGATGACCACGTGACCGTTTCCCTTCCGACTCGGCCGTCCTCTCACACTTTTTCTCTTCATAACGCGCGTGAACGGTCACCCCGCAGGTGAGCATGCGCTGCGTGCACGCGGGGGTGAAGGTGCGCTGTCCCCGGGCGCGCACGCGGCAGGGGGGGCGCAGGTACAGATCAGTCTTTTATATTGCGCGGGGCACAGCTGCTGCACAACAGGTACCGAGTATGAAGAGAAATACAGAGAGAGACTCTGGAAATCTGGAACTATTTCACTTTAACTGGTAATGTAAAGGAAGAATTTACAGTCTGCAGGAAAAGAATTCCACCTAGAACCTTCTCCAGAACAAACAGACACCTGAGAGAACTTTCTTTAAAACAGATCAATAAAACCAGATCAGCTCCTCAAAGTCTTTGTCTTCCTCTACCAGCAACTCAGCAGTGATGTTTTAGAAACAGATAAAGAGGAAGATTCTGATAACAACTGAGGATTCATCTGTTTATGATGTTTTTAAGTTCATGATTTTTCACTGGAAATATTTTATTCTAAAATATGTTTAAATCAACACATATTTGGGTTATGTTAGCAGGAAAGACCAAAGTTCATTTTATGTTTGACAGTTCTATTCAAGTTAAATGACAGCTCAAGGTGATGAAGCTGTATTTACTTTGTGCATATGTCATAATAAAAAGAATTGGAACATGAGAATATAATTTGTATTTCATAATTACAATTTTTAGGCGCTTTTAAAAATATGTATATATTCAAACACATTGCAACTTTTTACAAAAGCTGCTGCAACATCGGCCATTTCGGGCCAGAACAATCATAAAAATCTTCTGTAAATCCTGAGGGTCTGAATAATATAAGTTTGCACAGTATCATAAATACATTCCCTTTTTTTATTAAAATTTTTCCTTTGTGTTTTAAATGTCTGAATCGAGAATCGAGAATCGTTTCAGAATCGAATCGGCACCCCAAGAATCGGAATCGAATCGAATCGAATCGTGACTTGTTGTAAGATTCACATCCCTACTGTAAAGTAGTTCTTGTTTTTATATTAAAAAAAAAAAACTTCTGTTTAATTTATTGTAAGAAATTAAGATTTTATTAATAACATGTCCTTATTTGTTCAGTTTATATCACTAGTTGTGAGGAGATTATTTCATTTCCAAACAATTATTTTTTCATAATCACATTTTTCTATATTTTGGCAGAAAAATGTGACTTCCTTACTTAACGTTTGTTCAACTTCGAGTTTTCATGGCATAACTTTGGTGTTGTCCCAATAAACATTTAACTTTGAAATTGTACTTCAAGAAAGTTTTTAAGTTATAATTTGCAACCAACTAACTGGACTCCTTTTACTTTCAAAACTGACATATTTCTTTACATCGCGAGTTCACTTTTGTGCTGAGATATTTCTCTGAGATTTCAGTCTGTTTATGCTTCAGTGCAGATTGCAGAATTGTCAAGTGCATCTCCCTGGTGTGACTCATCCATTCCACTACATTCCAAAGATTATATAGAACTAAAATTTGTAATGACCACTGGAAACCAGTGCAGATCGGTAGTTGAGTGCTGTGTTTTCAGAAAGGAATGGACACAGCAAGCAACAATATTAGAATAGGTTTTTAACATTTGGTGCAAAGGGCCAAAGGTGTGGTCTAAGGCAGAGATCACGACTCATCACACAATACAGTTTCCCCAACTATCTCTTTTTGAAATTTTGGCAGGACGTGTGGATTGTAGGTTCAGTTTCCTCTTCTTTGCTAACAGAGGGGACACCAGTGATTTTCTGCTGCTGTAGCAACTCTACTCTTCATTTTTATGTATGCTTTTAGAGATTGCAATCCACATACTTTGGATGAAACAAGTTATTTGAGTTTGTTGTCTTACCATCATTTTCAACCAGTCCACTCATTCTCTTATTTCACTGCCAAAAGATTTCCATGCACACTAATACCAGTGATTATATGTTTTAGCATTTTCAGACTATGATCTGCAACTTGAAGGAGTTTTGTAAAAAAAAAAATGTAAAACCCAGCACATTCATGGAGCTGTCACCAACAACTATCCCAGATTCAGCTTTTTATTTCTGTTCTGTTGCAGTTCAAATAAAAAAAAAAAAAATCATCCTCACAAATCCTAGAATTGATATGAATGTCTAATTAGCTATCTGAGCATAAATGCAGATAGAGATGGACCACATGCAGGAATAAAAACTGAAAAGCATCCATCCTGCAGAATTTGAAAGCATGATGGATAAAGCTTTTATCAATTTTAGTTTCCATTGAAAAACTGCAAAAAAGGAGCATTGCATTTCCTAAAACTTGCAGTATTGCATGCCAGGACTAGATGACTAACTGTTAAGGATAAACGAATGTACAAACGTACATGGGGTAGACAGATTTATTACATAGACAATCAGATGTTTAGCTATGTGGCTGACCACACTACCAAGGACACCCATTAGCAATAACGTCCAGATCGCATTTCCCATTTTTCCTAAAAGTAAAGAAAGAAATTCTCAATGGAAGGAAAAGACAAAAAGTTCTTTAAGAACTAAAATGACTAAGATAATTACAAAAACAAACATGGCAAAGACTACACAATGACCTCTAAAATGTGCACTTTTCTAAAACATAAAATGTCAAAAAATAGATAATACTTTACTGTCACTATTATGTTTTTTATCTCTAAATATTTAAATTCGGCTTCATTTTTAATTTTTTTTTTTCAAAATAGAAACCTTCAATGACATGCAGAGACTCTATGAGAAATATGTCTAGGATTGAACACACATTTTGGATGCTGTCCATTTCGTAACAACAGGACACATTCATGGTGGATCTACAGAAGTCAGTCTGACTCAGAGTATTTAACCTCATAGCTCCTCCTCTGAAAATTATTCAGATTCTAAACAAACTTTGTAAGACGCCAGAAGAGTTATTTCTTGTTTAGTTAGGAGGCTAAATCACTAAAGGAGGTGAAAAAAGGACGCAGAAGGGAAGGAAGAAAAGAGAGAGTGATTCAGACTATAAACACGTGGTTAGGGAGATGTTTCACAGCTGCCATGTAAACTGATCCAAGGGCTCGAGAGCTCGACATAAACACTCAAAAAGTGACACAGTCGTAGAGCCACGTGCCCTTAAAGCATCTCACCGTATAAAATACACCACAAAAGCTTTATTATGACTGACACTCGTCTTATCTCCTCTGCATATACGTTACACCAGCTGAACACAACATTTCAGGGCGAGGCTGGATGGGAGAGTGTGTTGAGGGTGACAAGCCAGGGGGTTACTGGATCACAGCAAAACATTTAATCCGTCACCACACACATTTGCACACAAAGTGAAAAGCTACGGCGGCTTGAAATCAATCTTAGACACCCCTGAGGGATCTCTCAGCACATACGCACACAGGTGCACGCTCACACACACATCCACGTCTGCAGGGGCAAACTAAAGAAACTATTCTACTTTGTATTTTTTACGGGTACCAAACTAATAATTTATTTAAGGGTGTATTCAGAACGGGAAAGTCCATTGGTCCAGACCAAGTCCTTAAGCTGTATTCAGACTGACATCTACCACATATTTCTGTTTCTGTTTCCTCAGCTTGTAAACAAAACCCTGTGGCTAAAGATCTCTTCAGTCATTGGACAGGAGTTACAAAGGAGGTCAAAACAACAAGAGAAAAATGGAGGTGCTGTGCTTTATAACCCTCAGTAAGATAGTTCACTTACTAATTTTGAACATTTTTGTAAAAGTAAGGTACAGCACTTTTCACTGCAACTTTTATATGTCAGAAGTATGCTGCAGGGCAGTTACAGTCAAGAAAATATGTGCCATGTGCGCCTTGAATTTAAGTCGTTAGCAACTGCAGTACTGAGGATACATCTGCTATGAAAGTACGCTGCCAAGTATTTATGGCACAAAGATTGTTGGGAAAATAGTGTGCGAAGTATTGTGTATACGTTAAAAGTTGTTTTAATGAGCTTGCACTCATCCGACCACATTTCAATGAGTCTGGTCATTGCACCGCTACTGTGTTTACATCCAATAAACGCCCAGCTGCAGCGGCCGTTTGGGTTTAGTTGTTTCAATTCAGACTGAGTAAACTCAGCGCGAACCTAAGTCAAGTCTGACTGCAAACTAATCGAGACGACTTCGACCACCACCAGGAACGATTTTACAATAGAAAAAATATAGTTGGAGTGGGACTCTCAGTCATGGCTATTTGACTGAAAGGGAATCATTTATAAAAATAAAAAGTTGTTTGCAGCACATAAACACATTTTAATAGTTTTTCAAAAGCATAGAAGGTTAACATATTTATAGTTTTGGTTTATTTGAATGTAATTTTAAATAAAAAATACAAGTTCTCAGTCTGCAGATAAAAGATCATAACTGAACTTGACCCAAGAGACCGCTAACTCCACAAATCAAATTTGTTTAAATCCATCAGACCATTCTACAAATAAGCAGAAATATAGACCCATGGTGCACAATAAACAGACATCAGAATGTGAGAAGAGGTTGATTCAATGAGACGAACTGCAAAAGGGATAAAAATCAAAAGAGAAATTCTGAAAGGAGCCGCTGCTGTGAGAGACTACCTGCTCTGTTTAAAAAGGCCTCTGATGTTCTTGGAGTTCAGCTAATTTCACTCCACTACCACAGTACTTCAGAGCCTGATGCTAATGCTAATTATTCAAGTACCGTTGCTGCTGGTGAGACAAGGGCCCCCGTTTCATCAGGCTCCCTTTTGCTCTGAAACACTATTAACCTTTTGGACAGACTAGTGCTTTGATATCTCAGCTGTTTATAGCACACTGCTACTTTCTAAAGTGTTCTGTTTCAGGTGTCCGACAGCACGGACTAAATATAGGAATCATGTAAGATTCAACTCGAGGGACAAGCGGTCCCGTATGTTCTAGTTCCTGTAGCTCTAGATCTATGAGCACCAACTCCTAAAAGAAAGAGATCATATTGTGAGGACAACACAATAAAAAAAATATTAACTTTCAAGTACAACTAAATGTATTACTACTTCTAAAGAAATCATAAGCATTTTTATGTGAAACTTGAGCAACAGTTTAAAAAGTTAGATAAGAAAGTGCTTTTTGCATAAATTCTTAATTTTAACTCAGAATGAAGTAGCAAAATATGGTAAATCGACCTTGGATAGTTGAAAAAAAAAATGTAGGTATACCCTAGCATATGTAATACAATACCATCACTTTTATTTGCAACAGTATAATAATATTTTTAAAAACATAAAAATAATTTACGATAAGAAATAATCTCTTAGATCTTATGAAATTCACACTTATTCAGAGTTATTCCGACAAATAAACAATTACAGAAAAAACTCACATAACATGACATAGCAAATAAATGTAAGGGCATTTTTGGTAGTACTAGTGCAATAAAACAAACTATTAGACTGGTTGTTTATTACTTTAATGGTGCCACAATTGTAAAGAACATGCATTTGAGAGATGACTCAGAATGTCAAAGGTGAAACATATACTCGGCTCTGCTGTGTTCTTTATATTTCCATGTTCCTTACAAACCAAGCTTAGTTTGAAAGGAAAATAAATGAGTTTTTAATGTATAAAAATACATTGCTATTAAAAAAAATCAACAATTACAATAACATATAAACAACAAGTACTGCATCTGTGTTCTGGCTCTGGTGTTCATGTCGGGAAAGATGTGGATTTTACCTGTGCCTTTGTTGCGGTCCACAAAGCAGTACTTCAGTTCATACTCTTTCAGAATTTCATGGACTTCCTGAAAGAAAAAAAAGAGAAAAACTTAAGTTTGAAGACTGTCAGCTGTAGAAATGGCTAAATAGCTGCCTTAACAAATGTCACAAAATAAAAACTAAAATCTACATTCTTTTCAGAGTTTCCTTTCCACAAATCTATGTTTTTTTTTTTATATATATTTTTATCCAGTGAAAGAGATAAAGAAAGAGGTTTTGGTAAGTTAATAAAGTGAGTCTGAACCTCTGTTGCGGTGGAAGACGCCTGCTTGAGGCCATTCTGGATGATGGCGCTCTTCTTAAAATGAGATCTCTGTGTCTTTTAATTAAACTTTAGTTTTTGAAGCTCCATTGGAACTTTTTTGGACTCAAATTTTAGTAGAAGTGTGATAAGAAAGACTGTGATGCCCCATGGCAACTAAAACTCAAGTTATAAAAAGTAATATATCTTTGTGAAAGAAATATTTGAACCTAATAAAAGAGAAAGGTTTATTTTTATATTTCATGTCATACTTAACATCCAGTAGGAAGATTTACATTTTTTGTCCTAAAAAAACAAAACACTTTCTTTGAATTTACATTTAAAAAAAAAACAAGCAATCAGAGCTCTCTATGCAGAAGAGATGAAAACTGTACAGGACATCTTTTTTCACAAACTCCTGTATGTTAGAAAAATAAATAAATTCAAGGGATTTTGCATTATTTTGCTTTTTTTGCTTAATCTGAAAAAAAACCTTTAAAGTTCAGAATGCAAATGATAGAAAACTAAGTTTTATCTTGCTAATGTTATTTTATGAAACCTTCATAAATAAATGTAAGAAATTTATTAAAGAAAGGGAAAAAAAAGTTTATTTGGGATGATATTTATAAATATTGCAAAACATTTTTGCTTACAAGATTTGACTCTGCAAAAATGAATATTAAAAATGTAAAAACAGTAACAGAAACTCCTGGGCTAATGTTTATTTCAGAGCACGAGTGGGAAAACATCTGCAAATCCCAATGAAAAGCCACATCCTCACAACATCTGGAGCAAATTTATGAAGGAAAGTTATCTGAGAAAATAAATAATATTAGCACACAATGTTTAAACAATAGAATCCTTCAACTATTTTAAAGTTTTCCAATTACTTTTAAACGTTATTTAATATATTATTTAGATACATTATAAAGACTAGATACTGTGTGATTAAATGTCAATTCAATTAAGTCATTAAGTCTGAAATTTAGTTCTAGCTCAGGATTTGCTTTGTTTTTTTTTACTTTAAAGACAAGAGGCATTATCAAACGTGCACCATCAATTTATTTTTAATTACACATTTTTTTTTGTTTATTTTGGTGAAAATGTCCCTTACCACATCCCTTGCGGGGATATCCAGGGGCTGGTGTGGGACTGGGGGTTGTGTCTTTGGTGCATTGGCTTTTTATGTTTTCATGAATTTAAGTGTTTTTCTTTGTCTTGTTTTTGCGTGCACTGAGACGGCATGAACAAAAAACTAAAATCTGACAGAAATTCAAACAAAAATGATGGGTTGTCAAAAATGTAAGAAATAATTGTGTTTCAAGCATGTGGTGCACTTTTTATTCATATTTAGACACACCAACAATAACCCCGCATGCAACTGACAAATATAGAGAAATTTGGGACACAACCTTTGTGTTGTGTATGAAAAACAAACTGTATAATGGTGCCCAGGGATTTGATTGCTTTTGAAAGTTTAGAGAAATAAAAACCAACAAACAAGAATGAAAAAAAATTTTAATGTCTGGTCATATGTAATGGCCCCTTACTGACATTTTTTTTTTTTTTTTACTTCAATGTCTGAAGATGTCCTCCATTTCCTTCCACCTAATCTGCTGAGTAAAAACACAATTTTATAAAATAAATAAATAAATAAAATAATCTCAAATGTAAATGGTTTATACTGAAGGGTTGGTTAAAGGACTGTTTAGATACGAAGAAGAACATTTCTTACTTGAATCAATTAACATTTAGAGGTTCCTGTAACCTGTGCCTTTATTCACCGTCAACAAACAGGCTGTGTTTTTAGTATTTGAATTCAAAGATGACAACAAAGAGGTGAACTTTGTGTGATGGTAATGCAGCAATTCATGGCCATACAATGCTCGAATGCGAATGAAAGTACATTTGACATTTCAAAGAGGTGATGTGAGCAGATCCTTCACCCAGTAAACTGTCTCTCTAATTTAGCACATGAGCAATAACAACAACCGATTGGGTTTTGTAGTGTGTGCGGTTTCCTACCCTTTCAGCCACTATTCAGCCCACTTGTACACAGAGCGGGCGCGCTTCATATCAGTGCAGGCTACACTAAGCAGTCCAAACAGAGGGTCAGCTCACTCACCCATGAAGCCGGCACAGTGGGAGAAAGAAGAGATACAAAGAAAAGGAAAAGAGGTGCCTTGTTTGCTCCATATTAGTCCTCTTTGGGATTTATTCATCCTAAGAGACAAGAAAAGCTTCTAATGACCAAAACAAAGTCATTCATTTGTTGTGTCTTTGGAGTCATTACCAGTGTTTGCTTTACATTAATTTAGAAATCCTTGCTGCCGCTCCGCAAAATGTATTAATTTGTAATTGGTGCAAATACATTGGCGATACATTTCTTTACCTTTTGCCTTAGTCGCAACTGTCTTTAAGGGTGGACATGAGCTAACTGCAAATAAAAAAAAAGGGCAAACCTGTACACAGGTTTGAAAGTGTTGTAGAGCGAAAATGTTCATGCAAACTTTTTCTAAGGGCATGCTGCGGACGATAGGTTGTATTGAATACTTATAACACAGGAGTAAGTAAGGGGAAAGTGAATGAGACAGGCATGTCTTACAGATTTCTCTTTTTTTAACCCCCAAACACTGCGCAGAAAGGCACTGTGGCTAAAGGGCATTGTATGACAATACCATTGGTACGTCATAAGTGTGTGTGTAACTTACAATAGTCTTATGGTGCATTCACACCAAATGCGGCAGGTGTGTCAAATTCGCAACTGCCACCTTTCTTTCGACACCTTTCAAATTTACTGCTCAACACCTAGACGAGCCTGCTGTAGAGCAACCGCTAAAGTTGTTCTGGAATTCATTTGTTGCCGAATCATGGATGATGTTGAGCAAGGAGCTTGGGTTTTTATATTTTGAAGAACTCCACTTGTCACTGGCAAGCACATCGCTGTGTTAGTTTTCACCAGATCTTTCAGAGTCTCTTGGTTCTGTGTACTTCACTCTTGCAGACATAGCTGAACCTGAGGGCCATTTTAAATTTTGAATGGGGAAAATCCTTGCACCGAGCCATCATCTTGGATGTTTATTCCTACTCTTTACTCAGTCCAGTGTTCCTCATTCCAGGTCCTCGAGAGCCGCCACCCTCCCTGTGTTCCAGCTCTTTCTGTACTGCTTGCTGTTGATTACCTGGACCAGGTGGGTTCATTCAATCAGAATGTGAAGACATCTGACTGAACTAATCAGCAGTTTGGAGGTCTTGAAAACAAGCAGGGTGCGGCTCTCGAGGACCATGAATGAGGAACACTGATCTAGTCACTGAAAACGTCCGTCCCCAAAGCGGAGTCCCTGATTGGTTGACGCGTCCCGTCAAACTTGATGATGCTGGTGAGGTATCACAGTCTTTTCTTTGCTACAGTAAACGCTGTCATTTCTTTCTTTCTTGGAATTCTTTGCAAAAAGTTAGGACAATACTGCTTGGGAAATCAGACTGACTGCACCATGTGGGTCTTGATCATAAGGAGACAGAACTGGACTCCAGGCAATGATTTTGATCTGTGAAATGTACATTTTGAAGTTCTTGTTGTGCTTGACAAATTTACAACCAAGTCAAATCTTTCTTTGTCAATGTCTTAGAGCCTATATATAAAGGGTATGGGTAATAGAGGCCTGCTTCAGAGCTTTTACACAAGAAACATTCTCCTATGAACCACCAATGACAGATAAGTCTTGCTGTGAAGCATGCATGAACAGGATCACTTGACAGGTTAACTTTTCTGAAAGTGTGACTGCATAAATATCTCTTAGAATCTGCACAAGCAAGGCCTTGAAAGATATTTTTGTTCCTTCAATTCCAATATATTCCAATTATACTGTTTAGTGCAACACAAATTTTAAATCCTATAAAGAGTTGACATTCGAGTTAATTATCCTGTCAGTCTACCAGTGGTTATGATGTAAGCACACAGTATGAATGTGTGTAGGTGAAAACATCACAAAGAGCAAAGACCCATAAAGAATGTAACTTGAAAAGGAAACCTAGAGCAGTTTTATCTGAGATCTGTCAAGAATGCATGTATACTCAAGCCACTAAAAACAGCTGGTTCTCACTTCACACCTGTCGGCTTCATACTCAGACCTCACCTGCTGCCTGCAGCTGTGGTTCACAGACAGAAAGCAAGACAAAAGACAACCCAAAGCCCCTATTTTGTTTTCTTTATTTAAACATTTTGCCTCTAATAAATTTATCTACGCGTCATTACATCTCTGCCTTCGTTCAAGAAAGTTCTGTTAATCCATCTCAAACATACTTGTGCTTGCTTTTAGATTCAGAAGGTTTTGTCAATTTCCTATTTGTCTCTGCTTTTGCTTTATGTGTCTGTTACTTGTTTTTTCTATTATCAGTTCATTTTTTTTGTATGACGTATGCAAATGTGTTTATTTTAACTTTCTGAAATGTTATGTTGGGTAGGGGTGGATACTGAAAGCATATCCTATTATGTGTGGATGTGGGTGAGGGTGTGTGTGTTTATTATGTGTATTTAATATTTGTTTAATATTTGTTTCTACTATGTGTTTGTTTGACTTCTACTCTGTCACTTGTTATTTCTTGAACTGGAGGACCCCCTTGAAAATGAAATGTTCCATCTCTAGGGGTTTATTCTCCTATCTCAGTTTAAATGTATAAATAAATCAATAAAATGCACACATTTATTTATATCTTATTATTTGGATTTTCATTAGTGTATGGGGGGCTGCTAAACACAATTTCAGCTCTCATAAGAGGGAATTATTCTATTATAATTTATTCTAAGATAATTTAACATCGAATGCATAGATCTGAAGTAGAATTTGACATTTTTAATGAAAAAGTACTGATCTTGGGATCAGTACTTGTTGCATTTTTGCATCATCTGCTTCCAATTGTAACAACATTCCAATCAGATGAAGTCATACAATGGCCAACTATTCAATCTTTGCATTTCAAGAGATCCTAAAATCAGACCGAAAAGAGAGTGTGGAAGTCAGCCTATCCATATAAAGTGAGGATGTTTTGAATTGACTTCTATTCAGATGAAGGAGTTTGTGAATCAAAATGATACCAATGCTGTCTCATTAGATCCATTGAAGGGTTCCTGATCAAACCAGTCCTGGAGGACTTGCTGCACAAAGAGTCAGAGGCAGAGGTCCTCCAATTCTAGTCTATCATAGCTGGCTTTCACAATGTGTGAAGAAGCAGCTATGAGCTTCTGCGCAAGCTTAGGCAGTAAACAGGTGGATTTAGCCTGTATCACCCTCACTCACAGCTTGGGCACAAGAACTGATGTTTTCAAGACGAATTAGACTTTTTTTACTGGAGGTGCACAGGGGGTGAGACAACTTGAAGTTCTACATTTTGCAGTCTAGGTATTGCATTTTTCCCCAGCAAATGAAGTAAGACCAAAAATGCCGGAGGGAAAGCCCAGAAATTCCTGGTAGGGCTAAACATGTAGTAAGGGGCAGCAGTGAAACCTGCAGAAAGACTTCTCAAATAGAGTTTCAACTGTCACCTCACAAACAGTAAACATAGCATTCAGTTCTTATTTTTTGTTTTGCTTTTGGATGTAAATCCTGACAGTTTGTTAATGTAACATTAACTAATAGCTGTCCAATTAGTTGAAAGCAGCACATGCCTGAATGAGGGTTAGTTAAACATTTTAGCTTCTGAAATGAAATTAGCAGTGAAATGTTAATTGCTTATGCAATTTTATGACTCAACTACTTTTAATCAAGTTATTTATAGACTAGATTCCCCAAAATGAGTCCTTTTAGGGAAAATAAAAAACATTTCTAATTCTTAGAGATGAACTGAAATGTGCAAAATATGATAAACATTTACATTTTTTAAATTAACCATGGTTTATTTTGCTTCGTTATGTTAGGGGTTGGGTATGGAAGAGCGCTTCAGTTTCACACACTATGCATTTTTTTACTTTTCTATGTCACACATGATTTATATAACTAACTAGGGATGTGAATCTTACAACAAGTCACGATTCGATTCGATTCCGATTCTTGGGGACCGATCTCGATTCTGAAAACGATTCAGACATTTAAAACACAAAGGAAAAATGTTAATAAAAAAAGGGAACGTATTTTATGATACTGTGCAAACTTATATTATTCAGACCCTCAAGGATTTCACAGAAGATTTTTATGATTGTTCTGGCCCAAAATGGCCGATGTTGCAGCAGCTTTTGTAAAAAGTTCCAATGTGTTTGAATATATACATATTTTTAAAAGCGCCTAAAAATTTTAATTATGAAATACAAATCATATTATCATGTTCCAATTCTTTTATTATAACATATGCACAAAGTAAATACAGCACAGCATCATCCCCTTGAGCTGTCATTTAACTTGAATAGAACTGTCAAACATAAAATGAACTTTGGTCTTTCCTGCTAACATAACCCAAATATGTGTTGATTTAAACATATTTTAGAATAAAATATTTCCAGATTTCCAGTGAAAAATCATGAACTTAAACACATCATAAACAGATGAATCCTCAGATGTTTTCAGAATCTTCGTCTTTATCTATTTCTAAAGCATCACTGCTGAGTTGCTGGTAGAGGAAGACAAAGACTTTGAGGAGTTGATCTGGTTTTATTGATCTGCTCTGTTTTACAGAAGATTCTCTCAGGTGTCTGTAGGTTTGTTGTGGAGGAGGTTCTAGATGGAATTCTTTTCCTGCAGACTCTAAATTCTTCCTTTACATTACCAGTAAAGTGAATGGTTCCAGATTCCAGAGTCTCTCTCTGTATTTCTCTTCATACTCGGTACCTGTTGTGCAGCAGCTGTGCCCCGCGCAATATAACAGACTGATCTGTACCTGCGCCCCCCGTGCCGCGTGCGCGCCCGGGGACAGCGCACCTTCACCCCCGCGTGCACGCAGCGCATGCTCACCTGCGGGGTGACCGTTCACGCGCGTTATAAAGAGAAAAAGTGTGAGAGGACTATAGAACGATAATTAAAGAGAGCACGGCCGAGGCGGAAGGGAAACGGTCACGTGGTCATCCATGACTGTTGTCACGGTAGATTGATCTCAATAAAGTTGCGGTGAAAATAAAAAGCTGCAAGGTGCGCAACAAATCTCGGGGTTTGATTGGATTTGCATTAAAAGTTGTTATCGAAACATCAGGAAATCCTGGAGGGACGGGTGATTTCAACAGTATGAAGGCAGAGAAAGACTTTTCAAACTTTAAGCTCCGGTGATGGACGAGATATGAGCGCGAGCATTTGAAGTGTTCCCGAAGTGTCTGATTTAGCCGATTTTACACACTGCACGTCATGTCAAGCTCCTTACCCCGGGATTTGTGGAATCCGAAGTGAGCCCAAACATTTGCCAATTTATAACGGGACAGGAGGAATCTTTTTTTCTCTCATGTTGCGTTGCGCGCGCTCAGTAAGCTCCGCTCGCCTCCAGGGAAAACAAACTACGGTAGCCGTTTCGGGACAAACATTACGGCTTGCAAGTAAGCTAGCAGGTTCGAGCCATTAAATAAAACATATAAATGCAGGAATATGGCGGAGGGGGGCGAATCGATTCTTGGATATTTAGAATCGATTCTGAATCGTTAAAAATGAGAATCTAGATTCGAATGTGAATCGATTTTTTCCGACACCCCTATAACTAACTCATTATTGGGTCTCTACAGAGATGGTAAAAAGAATCAGATGTGTTGGGTAAAACAGGACAGAGCAACTTCAGGCCTAGAAACAGTGTGGAAAGGTATGCTTTGTCAGCTGTGAGTTTACTCCTTGAATGCAGGGGGTTCATGAGCAAAAACAACAATGCATAATGCAGTGGAATGCACAGATGAGCAATATGAACAATGGACAAAAAAAAAACTAAATATGATGAGGCCAAATTTGAGGCAATCTGTGTAATTTTAATCAGTGCCAGCTCAATAAATCTGTTTATCTCCAACTCTGTGGAAATTAACACAGCTTTTCACTGCTGTCATTTTAAATTCCTGCACAAAGAGATTTTATAAATTCCAGGTGTCAGAAGGATACTGCATCGAGCCAGAATACAAATTTATCCATCTCCAGAAAGGACTGAACTAAATGAAAACTTTTTAAAGAGCTTGATTTAAACAAGTAGATCGTGGTTACACACCCTTGAATAACAAACAAAAACAAAGATTTATAACTAAAATCTTGGAACTTGCATAGTATAGGTAGGAGTCCTCTGATGTGCAAGTCCTTCTGCCGACGATGCAAGTGTGAAACAAAGGACGGAAATGGAGGAAGACAGGGTGTGAAAGCAGAGTAAAAGGGATTTCATATCAGGGAAATGGAAGGACAAGGCAGAGTAAAATGTGTTTACTGTGACACCTGTTCATTCACTCCACAAACACATTGTGGTTTTCTCCTGCTGTCATAAATGAGATAGCTTAACACCTCAGACAGAGTCACTGGGGAAAAGCAGCAGTGTGTTTTCCCTTCAGTGCATGGGAAAGATGAGGGGATTAGGGGACACTTTCTACGGCCTCCTTACCAGCAGCCACTGCGTCCTTGACCTACTGATGGAGGGATGTTTTCTACAGAAGGAGGAGGACAGGCAGGGGAGCCCACTTACCTGAAATGTGTGTTACAGTAACACTTTACGCCACCAAATAATGTCTGTATTACAATGAATGATGAATGTTTTAGTTTATATTTTATGACAGCCTCATCATCAACCCCATCGCACAACACTTTAGTGTGTACGCCATTTTATCAGGGGAAAAACTGGACTTTTTTTTCCCTCAAACTAGCTTTTGAATAAAAAATATGCCTAAAGCAAAAAATATTACAAACTGAAAAACTAATAAACACGACAGCAGAAAATTGGAGCTTCAAAGAACAGAATATTTAACTAACAGAAACGTATTTGGCTTGCTCCTGAAAAATAAGAAGTTTCCAAGTTTTTGTGCCCAGAATTAAAGTTGCTTTAACAGACCAGAATGAAAATAAAAATGTTGCCTCTGTAATGTAGCCAGAAGCAATACTAAAGAACTACTAATTTCAGCTGAATATTTTGTTAGGAAATTGTTGTGAAAAGCAGCTTAAATGTCAAATGTAGTCATACGTAAAGTGAGAAAAATGATTTATTTTTTCCCATTAATTTAATGCAGACATGTAGCTATAGTAGTAGGTTTAATGGAGAGCCGTTAATGCATTTCATTCACAACAATGTAAGTAAATAGGTCTATAAAAGCTTATTAAAAATATTCACTAACGTTATAGATAATGCGCCCTTTGTTATAATCATAGTAATTGACAGAAAGAACAAAAGTTTGTGAGATAAAATATATTAATTATAATAATTTGAAACTTTTCATAAGAAATATTGTGGTAAAAAAAAACAAGTTTGTTAAACCATATGCCATGTCAATGTCAACATCAATACAACTTAAATGATGTAAATTGTTTTTTCAACCTTATAGTGTCAGATGGTGGAACCAAAAATTGGAGGATCTCCTCAACCCTGTTGACATACCTACGGTTGAGGAAGCAGAGATGATGACACCGGGGTGGGGTTGTCTATCACCCCAAGCTGAAGTCACAGAGGATCTCCTCAGTGACAAGGTGTCAACATCTTCAGATGTTTTGGAGCTGTCTTGGTTGACATGTTTCTACAGCGTCATGTAGAAGTTGGGGACAGTGCCATTGGATTGGGAAACTGGGATTGTGTTTCCCCTTTTTTATTTAAAAAAAAAAAAGGGGGGGGGGCAGAGGGTGTGTTCTATTTACCTGAGAAATTGCATTCCTCAGCATCCCAAAGAAAGTCTGTTCCAGAGAATTGGAAAGGAGAGTTTGACCAATAATGAGGTTCATTCAATCAGTTCACATATATTACATGAATTTGCAGAAGAAATTTTTAGTATTTTCCCCGTGGTGTTTTTTGAAGGGTGCTTACTGAGGGCCGTCTGGTTCCTGAAAGACTGTGGTAGGAGTTTAGTTTGCAACAAGATGGACCTATTCTGAGTGCATGTTGGACTCAAATAATTGGCCCTCCACCACAAACTAACTATGGACAGAACTTCTACGCGTAGCCAAAGGGCTCTAAGCGGTCAGACTTTCTCTGCCTGGAGGTAGGGCACTTCCTTGGTCACCCAGAGGGGAGCTCAGATCAGGTTGGGATGCCTCCTGGGCACTCTTGGGCATGTCCAAATGAGCAGAGATCCCAACAAAAGATCTAGGACACACTTGCCGGAGAACATTTTGAAATTTGCCTGAAGAAGCTGGAGGAAGAGGCCAGAAAGAGGAAAGTCTGGCCATCTTTGCTTAGACTGCTTCTCCTGCAAACCGGCCCCGAGTAAGGCCCAGTCCGAATTCTTCCCTTCTCCATATCCCTCCATTTCAAGGGGCATTTTTAGTGCAAAGGGTGTCCAGAATATTTTTTTAAATGCGACGCTCGTAGTCGAGGGATACAAAGTCCTCTATTGCGAGGGTAAGCCTGCGTCGCGCTGAGAAGCTTTGTTTTTTCAGGTGGGTGCATTCTCCAGCACAGACATTTACATTTAAATGTAAGTAATGATTTGTTGTAGCATGACCTTTTTAAAGTTATGACACCGATGTTATGTATATCTGAGCGCTGGAAGGTCTGTGCTATCGCTAACAGACCGGCATGTCTGTGAAATCGAACAATGACACAAAAGTGACATCTAAATTATGACACACTATTTTTTATAACTCTTCGTTTGGAGGGCTAAATGAAGGGCAAGGGAAAAGGGAAGAATTTGAATTGGGCCTAAGTGAAAGAAAATAGACCACAAAAGTTCACATCATTAACCTCGATTTTCTTCAGAAATATCCAGTTATATAAAGAAAGGGGCAAATAGTGTAGAAAAATTTTGTGTTATTCTGATGTATTCTTGAATAAATGACACTCTTTCTAGAAGCTTTTCTAAAGGTTTTATATTTTAATTTGATCTAACACAAATCTTTAATTGCTCTAGAGAAAACTGCTAATATACAAAAGCATGGATTAATTCTGAATTACATATTGCTGTTTTTTACAACATAGTTCATAACCAAAAGAAGTCATATTTCAAGATCAAGGTTTGCTTTATTCAAGGAATTTGAACGAAGTATCTATTTTTTTAACTTTGCATCTATTTTGTATGGGACATGCTGAATGTGGGCTGTGAGACTTAAATTAATATTGGAATCAGAATCTATGATGCATCTCTAGAACAGGATGGTATTGGTTCAACAAGGCTAAAAAGACAAAAAGAACAGAACAAAAGATGCATTGTGTAAAGAGTTACATAGGTGAGAAAAAAAAGAGTTCCCTAAAAGCTGCTTATAATGCATTTTTTTAAGGATTAAAATTAGAAAATAAAACACTAAATCTGCCCATTTTTTGTCATTTATACAAATACAACTTTTAATTATACATTTGGTATTTAGCCATAATTTTCAATAAGATAACCACAGCAGCTGTCCCCAATTACCACCCATTGTTTCACATTACATTACAAATTAACTAGAAATCCGGATTGCGAACGGCCAAGAAATCCTTAAAACACTACTGCTTCCCACATTTGGTAAAGAAGAGAGACAGGTGGCTCAAGCCATGCGCAGCACGGCTCACTGGCCCATCAAACGCCTGCCAAGAGAGCTTTCTTGAAATTGTGTGTGCACACATTGTAAGCAGACAACCATAAATACGAGTGTGCAGACATCCCTTTTTTCAGTTCTCTTTTTACTCTCGTACATGTTTGTGGTTCACAGCTTGCATGCAACTGGCATTTTCCGGCAAAATGATGGATAGAATTTTTGCGATTCAAGAAGTTTTGTGCTTTAATGTTTGTTTTTACCTCAACATCCAGGTTCTTTAACTCCTCTTAAACAGCTCATTCGTCAACTCATTAAAGCCTTTTTTTTCTGCCAGAGTAAACAGAAACTCTTTTTATGTTGGGTACATTTGCTTATGAGACAGACTACATCAAAGATCTTCCATCTCCTTTATCTCAATGTAAAAAGTCACAAACGGAGCCACTCTTGTCTGTTGAGCTTTGTCTTCTTCTTCTTCCCTTTCTTTTTTGTGTTGTTCATTTCCAGTTGAGTCGACACAGATTATGCAGTAAAGAAGCACAGTAGGAAAATAAATTCAAACCCATTATCAACCTCCGCAGCTGCACGTTACATGAACTATACGATGCACGACTACCATAGCATCTACCACAACATCAACATGCTGCTTTTATGGGTAGAATTACCTTCTTGCGATGCATCATTGCATGCAAATGGTAGAAAATATGCTGCTATAAAACCATTTGCTGACGTTTCTGTCTTTGTTCAGACAGTCCAAGGCACTAAACATCAAATACAACAGAAGATGAAAAGTAGATAAAAACAGGTTGTTGAAACTCTTGCATATAATCAGAACTTGTCTTCGATCCAACTATCAAAGTCCTGAGCAGAAACATTGCCTATGTTGAGATGACTTCATGCTCATTTTTACACAAACAGCTGTTTGTGTATTCTGTCTGACTGTCGCCAGTCCATCACAAGCCAGTCCATCACAAGCAGCCCAAATTTCGGGCTTCCGCGTTCAGAACCCTTGGATTCATACCTCGAGTCCGTTCTCAGTATCCACAAACAAGTCGAGCGTTAATTGATCTTGTGCTTAAGTTCATTTAACCAATTGAATTTCTTGACGCTAAATTGCAACAAGGCTGAACTGTGACTCAGATTTGATAGTGACATGTGTCACATGCTTTTCATAACGGAAGTACCAAACCCTACACGTTATCACAAAAGCAGACATTAATATTTACCTTTTTCTGCCCAGCTGGAACTACATGACACTGAGTCTTTTGATATATCAGAACAGAAATGTCAAAGAAAAACCCTTAAACAAGATTTGGGGGATTTGTATTGCTTTGACTTTGTGCATGAAGCCTCTCCAATTGTAGGTGGCAGACAGTAAAAAAACTAAAGAAGAACCCCCCCTCCCTGATGCTCCCTGCTAGTCCGGTTTGATATCGACTGGATGCGTTGATATTGAGCACCTCTGACCAACCTGTTTAAACCACCTGAGCCACTTCCACCCAAACATGATGATGAAAATGACAAAAACATCTCAAAGGGCTCCAGCACTGTTTCTACTTGGGTCTAACCATCTCCATTTCATGGGTTTGTCCTTTTCTTCATTTCATGCTTTCCCTCCACAAATTGTTTTTTTGATTTGATATCCACGAGGTTACAAACAGAGAGGCTGACAGAAACATGTGGCTTGCCTTGAGTCACAACAGATTCTTCTGACAGTTGGTGTGACCCCGCTTCCCTCCCTACTGTTTAAAAGCACCCGTCTCTGCTTGACTTTTGCCCTGAAGCAATTGGGCTTCGTTTGAAGGTTATTTTCCCACAGAGCTTCAAGTCCTTTTTCCAAAGAATTTAATGCCACATTCTTTGGGTGAAAATATATCGGAATAGATAATAATACAGTTTAGGTTGGTCTTTAATTACAGATTTAAAGGACCTTTTATTGAGTATAATTAAACTATTAATATTAACTAATAAAGACACAGTAAAATAGAATTTAAATCTTTTAATAGTGCAAACAATCAACTTTCTTTAGATTTCTATACTCTGCATGATCCCTTCAAAATAAAATAAAGAATATCTTTCCATCAAAAAGGCTTCAAATGATATTCTAATAAAAGCTGAAAATGACAATTTTCAATGACAATTTAATCAGTTGTTCAGGTGGTTGTTGATATAAAAAAGTTATCAATTATGCATCAAACACAAAAAACAGGTCATTTTTGTCTTATTTAGGGCAGAATCTTATTGTCAACAACAAAAGTTCATAAATTGAGTGAGTTTATCTAAGAAGAAACTAAACTCCGGAAATAGAACTTGAAAAAAAGTGTGTACAATAAAACTGTTGTTGCTTGCTGCCTTGACATCATGGTTTGTGTCCTGGCTGACTGAAGTGGAACCCCCATATGGGTCCGCCTGATCTGACCGCTTGAAGTGCCAACAGTTTCACACTCGCAGAGCTGCTGCTGACCAGGTAGTGTGCTGTTGACTCATCCGGTTCAAGTTGTGTGTTCATCCGACACTTATGCTTTGTGCTTATTACCCCCTGTGTAATGTGATCACAGAGCTCTAATGAGTTTGGATCTCCCATCTACATCAAGGTCAAAAGAGTGAGTCAGACACACACATCACAGTGACCCAACTCTCATCTCCACTTCACAGCAGAAACATCACTTCAGCTGCTGGTTTCTGCTCTGAATGTATGCCTCACAAGCACGACATTCAGATAGAAGTCTGTTGATGATGATGCACTAGCGTCCAGAACTTCAATAACAGATCAGCAGGATTTGGACACCCTTACCACCTGTTCTGTGACAAGCGCTCATCTAACAGACCCTATCACAGTGATAGGATGAGTGCAGGGGAGCATTTCTCACAGACCCCAAACACCGTTTAGCCAAAACAGAGCAGCAAGTAAACAGCAGGACAAAAATAATCATTTTAGAAGATAAAATACAAAATAAAGTTAATCCGAGAAGACCATCTAGCTACGTTACATATGCGCTCATTAGCTAACCTTTTATCCAATTAGTACTCCACCTGGGCTTTTCCAATAAGTGCCTTGCTTCACATTAAACTTCAAATCTTTTATCCACTCAACAAAGCTTTCACTTCTATTATTTTTACAAGAAATTGTGCATTTTGGGGAACATGCTTCAGAAAAGTGCATTATCTGTTGTGTTATTGGTTTACAAAATTTTGCCCCACATTTGGTAAATGCAGCCAATGATAACAGCAAATATTATCCCATCACTCCTCAGCATCACTAATCATCAACAAGCTTAGTGCTTTAAACCAAGATAAAATCACTTTCAGACTAAAGCTATGTACACATCAGCCAAAGCAATTGGCGTTCAAGTGACCGCTTTCAATTAAAATCTGTAAACGCCTGTAAACCAGAGTTTTGCGCTTTTGCGTTCAAAACTCTTACATCCATGTTTCTCGAAATCAGTTTTCAAAGACATTTATTGAACACACTGTTTAAGTACAACCAGTTGAACTTTCGACTGATTGAACAGGAAGAAGCTAAGCTTTGACCAATCAGGGAGTAGGATTTGCTAGTGACGTATGAGTAATATTCTTTTCAAAACCCGGAAGTGCCAACAATTAATAATGGGGCTTTGTGCCTGGTTGGAATTATTTGACAGTCTTTCATTAATCAAAATGGAGCAGTGAAAGAAGAAGTTTGAAGCAAAATTTGCACCGCTTCAACATTTCACACCACGACTCTTCCAATCTGTAGATAGCAGACATACGCTAGTAAACAGTAAAAAAAATTAATTAAATGCTGCTACCTTCCACTTTCTGCTTGTCCAGTGTGAACACACCATGCTAAAAGCACTCTCATGAAACTACGTATAACTCGTTCTTGAATGCGCAACACATGCCCGGTGTGTAAGTAGCCAACAGTTGTGGGACAAACATGTGTACATCTGATGCAGCAGTCAACGGCTAAGATGACAGCAGTGTGAACATTCCCAGTCTTGCAGGTGAAGGTGATGAAAACTGCCCACTGCTATGTGTAGCTCTTTTTTTGAACATCTGCTACCGACACCCACACAACCACAACTTCAACGTGTACAGTGAGGGGAGGGAACGGCAGTTCAGGTGCATGCCGTTTCTCTCATTTTCATGCATGAATGTGTTTACCAGTGCATATGCAAAGCGCCGCTGCTGTTCAAAGAGAACATTGTGTATAAACACAGCAGAATGTACTTCTTTTATAGGCAAATTCCACCACTTGGACCAAAAATGAGCTTAAACCATCAGACACAAAAGCAGCAAAAACCTACATGTGCAGTTAGTACGTCTGCAATGATGATCGCAATCAATTTTCTTCATGTAAGAGTTCAGTTTGTCTGGGATTAAAAATACACAGCATAAGTACAACAACCTTAAAATGTGTAATGAAATGTCCCCATCTTTTACAGATTGATTCTTTAATTTTGGATAACACAATGTGACTTCAGGACCATCAGCTGTTTTGTCTTACCACCCATTCTGAATCTGCAGGTAGTTTGCTTTTTATCTAAATATTAATTAATCTCTGTTGTTTTCTGTTTACTATAATATATGTTTTTTGTCTTAAAACACAAAATAAAATGATCATAATTACCAACTTAAATGAACTCCACAAACCGTGGTAGCTAAATGATCATTTGCTGCTGAATGGTTCATAAGATCACGTCAGGCTGATGTGTGAACTCCAGCAAAGATCACAGGGGGAAAGAGTCATCATTTTGTAACCCTATGGCGCAAGCCTGAACTGTGCATATGCTATAAATGATTAAAGCTCATCAAGTTAACCGTTCTAACCAGGAAATGTGCCTGGAATTATCAAAGAGAGAAGTTCCTGAACAGTTTGAATTTGAGTTTAAATTCCAGAAAAAAAGATAGAGATTTTCCAATACTTTAGACATGTCTCCTCTAAGATGGTCCATCCAAGAGTGGTCTTTGAGGATATAGGAGCATCTTGAAGTGAAGGTGTGTGTTTACAACATAATAGTTAAGCACTTGAGGCAAGAGATAACCTTATCAATACTGATATTGCCGTATCTTACTTTTAGCACCTCTAGACTGCACTTCAATCATTCCGGTGACTGATACTGTACCCCAACCGTAACATTTCAATAAAATAAACCAAATGCCTGCAACAAACTACAAAAAAACATTGAACACTAAACTCTGAGACTCCTCTGAAATGGTATGCAATTGAATTCCCTATTGTACCATTAGAATTGGATACAAACCCCAACAAAACCTCTGTTCACAAATTCCTTAAAACATTTAAATAAATGATTAAAGTTCAAAACCCCTGCAGCATTTGTTCAAGGCCAAGAAACATTTTATGGCAAAACAACTGGATAATGTTTTAATCATTTGTGTTGCTGAATTTAAATAATCTTCTTGAGTTTTTTTTTTCTCTGCTATTGTTAAACAATTCAGTGTTAACCTGGAGTGCATTCAAATTAGAGCTGTTTGGTGCTGGCCGGATTTTGTGTCTGTGGATGGTTTGCTTTATTTTGAGTAGATTTAATAACTCTAGTGTGGACCAAACAAGAGAACCAAGGTTTGTTTCAAAAAAGGATCCTGGTCTTCTTGCAAGTGAATGCTGGTGTTATTTATAAACAGTGTAAATGAAATTGGGCAACCAGACTTGATTTTGTCTACTGGGTTAAGCAGGTTTGAAAGTTGGATGAATGATATAAATATAAACTGACAAAAGTTGTTATAAA
The DNA here is from genome assembly GCA_003999625.1 of Oryzias javanicus. Classification (NCBI taxonomy): domain Eukaryota; kingdom Metazoa; phylum Chordata; class Actinopteri; order Beloniformes; family Adrianichthyidae; genus Oryzias; species Oryzias javanicus. Next base: position 15,765,416 of record CM012440.1, read on the forward strand.
TCAAAATTCACCAAAAATAAGACATTTTTAAATTGTTGTTCTACTGAATCAGATTGATAAGATACTCATTAACCTAAAGCTTTGCTGCAAAACCTTTAATATTCCCCTCTGATGAAAATCGTGCTTTCTGAGTTTTTATCATGTATGTGTGAAAGAGAACAAATGTTATCAGAAATCATTTTGTTTTTGCATTTCTGAGTGTTTCTCCTTTTAAATATCTATCAAACTGTCGCAGACAGGCTCTTTTTGAATCAATGAGCCTTCTTTACATCAAAACATGCGCAAATTCCTCATCTGGTCTGGCTAGCATGCCTAGCTCAGGTGCCGAGAAGAAAAGATGATGGGATTGATTGCAGTCAAATTTACAGTCATTCACATTTCAGTGGTCAAATCAGCAGTCCCTGGATTTTTTGTGAATTTCATACAATATTTATTATAACAAGGCTGCGAATGTTGGAAAATTTCCACAGACCTTCTTGATGTGACCACGGAAATGCGGACAGCGGCACATTTAACAGCAGTTGTACAGGATTGTAAATCACTGAAAGACCATTTTTATGTTAGCTTTCGTTATTGTCCCAAAGACTCTGCTCTGAGAAACCAATGGATTGAATGTATTGGTCGGAGCAAGGTCAATAAACATTTGATAATTAGCTAAAAGAGTCTTTGGTGAACTGGAAGGAGAGAGAATCAGGCTTTTGGAGGAAGTTCATTCCACGAAGCTTTTCACCTCCTCATCCGAGCTGACTTCCAGCTCAAAACGATACGGTTGGCCATTACCAATACTGACTGACATTTTTACTTAGCAGCGGTGAAGATTTACACTAACCACGCCCCCTCCCACATGATTTTGCAAACGGAGGCTTCAGATCAACATGAAAAATTACTTTTTATGACATTTAAATTGAGGGAATTTGATTAAAAACTACATACTCATTATTAAAAATTAAAACACTACTGGGAACGTTTTTTTTAATAAATAAAATATTGTCAAAATATTGACACTTTCACCTAAAGGTTTGCTGCAAAACCATTAACAAGCAAATAATTTTAGTAAACTGTAAGTGAAACTTCTGCACCTGTCAAATTATATTTAGAAAGACTAATTCATCCATACTATATAAGCCTAAATTCCAATCTTATTGATATCCATAATTTAGGCCAAGTGTGACACTCTTTACTGGCATGATTGGCTTGTAGACTACCCTTTTTCTTTGTCTCATCTGTCCTTAGCAGCTTAAAATTCTGCATCCATAATTTTGATTTGTGAACAAGTGTTATGACATAGATGGCATGATCTTTGCATTTCACAAGCACACATACATTTTAAATGTTGATGGCAATTAATTATAATACATGAAATGTTTTTTAAGCCCTGAGAAACTAATTAAACCAAGTGGCTGGACCAAAACCAGCCAGAAACTTAACATATTTTACAATCATTAGATAGGGAATAATAATAGTCACCAAAAGAAAAAGACACTTGTCTGATGTCCTGATCACACAATGAATTATCTGATTCTGCGTACCCTTCAACCCTAGTCTAACCCAACACTTTGATGATCTCAGTAGTCTTCCTTCTTCCATCCCCCACTACAACATGGGATGAAGACTGTCAACGGGGCCGTATATCTGACACAGTGCACCATGCACTCAGACATTAGTCTGCACTGGAGTGCTCACTAATGGGACAGTGGGTATGGGAGGAATGGGAGATTGTTGCCGAGTCCATCAGACAGGTTACATAAGACAGTGACAAGGACTCCCCCTTCGCAACATATCTAACAGCCCATGTTAAGACACTTCAGAATGAGCAGCAGCTCAAGATCAGCTTGTGGGTTTTATGTTTCACGCATTTCCACGATAAGGAGTCAGCTGACGCTACAGATCACCAACACAACAGTTGAAAAATTTGGAAAAAAATAGGACTCCATGTTTTTTAAATATTTTATTTTTCTCTGTCTGCTCCACAACAGGTAACCCGAGCTCCAGTCAGTTCAAAAGCATCACTCCCAGTTAACATAGGTTGAACAAATACTTTACATAAATAGTTATGCTCTTGATTTATGGACTTCTGCTGAGTCTCACTATGTCCTGCTAAACTCCACGCATGAATGATGTGGAAAAAAAAGAAGACAGAAATTGCACTACAGCTGTTTCACCTGATCCAGCTGACTTTCCCCCCTTTTTTCTCTTCCCCGCGCTTGTCATGTCACTATACAGTCACACTCTTTCATGCTTCCCTCTGTGCTCGCACAAACACTTCAGCAGACTGCTGGCGCTCTCTGGCAGTGAGCCTCTCCGAGAATGTTTGGTGTTACAAGCCTGAAGGAGTACACACCACCGGCGCAAACTCACACGCTGCCTCCTACGGGCTTGCATGCTGACACAAGTGATGAATGACGCTGAGTGATACAAATCAAGAAGGTCACGAAGTTACAAACGGTGAAGTCAGTCTGTGTACTTTGACATGTATAATAAACCTCCAAGATAAATCGGTTTTGCCTGCAGTGAAGATTCCACTCCTCGTGTTAGGCAGGGCAAGAGCAGCGCTCTACAATTCTGAAGTGTAATTTTGGAACAGGGCTGAATAAATGAGACAAATTCAATTTAGAAAAAGAGAAAAAGAGCTGATCACACAGACTGATGGGTGCAATAAAGTCTACAAGATGCAAAAAAGCTCAAAAATGAGTTATGTGGATGAATGTTTCCCTTCTTATGAAACAAACACAAAAAAATAATCAGACTTCCTCTGAGGGAAATAATATTTCCCGAGGACTTCAATTAGTAAAATAAACATTTTTGTCACGTCATTTTGTTTACAAGTCCCTTCAAGCACGGTTGAAACTTAAAGTCACACACAAATCATCCTTTGGTCATTTTCAGTGTTCCAGTGGTCTTCTAATTATGATTGTGCACTTTTTAGCTATTTTTTTTTAACTGTGTCTCTTTCCAGGACAATAGTTCATCAAAAGTTTGCATCTGAGTTGTAAGCAGGACTGTTGACTTGGAGTAAGCCTGCACTGACTTCCCATCATCCCTTTATCTATGCCTCTCCGTTAGCTTACAGCTCCTCACGTTCCCAACATAACATTACTAGTGTAACAATATCGACAGATATCCAGTCGTACAGTTATGAAATGGAGTGTGCTAAGAGTTAGTGGCCTACCAACAGTAGTACCAACATCACAGCTACATTTTTTAACCCAAATTTCTTTACTTATGTCCTCAATGAAAAAAAAATTGCCACAAGAACATGGTTAAAACATTATTTTAATTGCCTTTGAGTTAAAAATAGTAAGATTTTTTTTTCCTTTTCTTAAAAAAAGATGTTAATTAGATAAGTTAATTAGGCTAGTTATGTTGGGTTTATGGCATTTGTAAATAAATTATTAATTATCATAAACTACTGGACACAAATATCATTTTAGTTTTATAATATCTAAAGTACCAATTTAATATATTTTAAGTTTAAAAGCGAAAAAGTGCGACTAAAGTTAGGAGAGTGGAGTAAGAAAGACACCTGCGCTTCGAAACTAAAAGCAAACTTTTCGAAATACACAGCGCCGCGCGCGCGCACCTGGTTGGTGGTGTCCGGCGGCAGGTTCTTAATGAGGATCTTCCTCCTGTTGCTCAGCTCCTGGCGAGTTTTGGACAGCCTCCTCTCCACCTCCTCCGGCTCCAGGTCCGACAGGTCGCGGAGACTAATCCCCGGCTCCGAGGGCTGCGCTGCCGCCGCCGCAGCAGCCGCCGTCGCCTCCTCATCCTCCGGCTGCCGACTCTCGGGGCTGTCCATTCCCGGGGAAAGCGCGCCGTCCTGGGCGAGAGAAGAGTGAACACTCGGCGGCTGGATGGACGAAGCTGCCGCCATCTTGGGTAGCTGGGAGAAAAGTGTGAGGAGCGCGAGAGAGTGACAGGGTGATACGGAGAACGCGCACGCGGGCGCAGGTGGGAGGTGTGTTTTAGTGCGCGCGTGCGTGTAGGAAAAACCGTCCAAAATGTAATTAGGATTTAAAAGCGGGGCGGGGGATTACTGTTAATGCATAATGTGAATAGTTAATTTAATATTTATTTTGAAGGCACTCTTTCCAAAGAATCTTTCCGTTTATTAGAGTATCATGACCCTGTGTCAATTATTTTAAGTTTAGTAAAAATACATTTAGATTCCTTAAGACAGCTGGACATTAATTTAATTTAATTTATTTTTTCAAAGAACAAAGAAATGTACTTATAAATATTTCAAGCTATTGATTTATGCATCCTGTTTTGGCTCACGTCGTCCTCCTGATTATCAGGCTGGACTCCTGGCGACCCCAACTGTCCAACTGTTTGAATGGGAGCCCATGCAGATTTGTTGGGATTATCCTGCAGACACATTTGCCCCCTTTTGGTTTGCAGGATCACATTACAGTGTTATGGCCACAACACATGCAGTGATGGTGGATGATGCATGCACAATTGATATAGACTTTCCTGTAATGAAATATAGCTCCCTTCTTATATTTATCCATACAAAAACATATCTTTTCAACAAGAGGAACAAAGAATAAAAATCATTCACTTTAAAATATATTTAAACCAGCGTAGCCTTCCTGTTCCTTGGGTATAATGTGACAATGAATGGCTGAGTGCTTTCCCTCCTTCCCATCCAAGTCATCCAATGAATGCCAACCTAACAGCCAAGTGAGCCTGCCTGCCCACTGTGGGTAGAAATCTGCTCCTGGCAAGCACAAGAGAAGCAGAGCTCCCTGTTGAGTCCTTACAATGTCTATGTGCCTCTAACAGACAAACACGCTGCATCGTCACACTCCGAGACTGCATCGACACTCGTATGCAAACGTGGAAACAACCACACATCAACTCAGTTTAAAAATATTTAGAGCAAGATTGTGTTGAGGCCTGTAAGGGACGGTGAAAGCAACCTCCATGTTCTCTCCCTCACCATCTGTGTGGAGCACTTTTTGGCAGATCCAAGGCCAGACAATCGCAGTTTGTCAGTGGGTGAAAATGATCTCACGTTGCCAAATGGCTCTACCAGGATAGCAAGATCTTGGTGACGGTACATGGACGGCTCTGAAATCTTTGATCAGAGGGACCCTCAATCCACATCAGAGTGGAAAGGCCAGAGAATTTTTATTTTTTTTTAACTTCAAGCAAAAGATGTCTGAATAACACAACTTCTGCATCCATCAAAAGATGCAGAATCTGTAATCTATCTTTTTTCAAATACACAACTATTCTGTAACAGCTTTGAAATGATTTGAATACACTTCTATGCACAGATATCCACAAAACCCAAAAAAGTCATGACTAATCCACAATGAAGAATAGTTGTGATAAGAGTTGCGCCAGCATATTCACGATTTTTATGAACACAAAGTTTAAAAATAGGCAAATAAGAAGTTATGTTTGTGTTTTTCTTTATGTCCATTCATGCGTGCACAATGAGCAGTAAATGTCTGCAACTATCTGGGGTTTTAATGAGAGTTCATTCATTGTGTGGCTCTGCTGACATGTACCATACAAACAACAACCAACTCAACAAAGCCCGTTTCCCACTGGCCACAGAAAATGGAACTGATGAGACCTGGTAAGTAAGCACGTACGAATTTGGGCAAATTACATGAAAGAGCCGGTGTTAGTTGATGCAGTTTTTTCCTCAGAAAAAGCACAGCTGCTGAGTAAAGTGGATTAAATAACAGTGGAACTAAAATAAGTACTGATAGCTTTTCTATTTTGTGGAAAAGTTGGATTTTTTTTTTCTTTAAATCAGTGCACATTCGACAAGCTTCAGCCACATAAAAGTTATAAGTTTTGTCACTCTGAGTGCAGAGGAAGCAGAGAGTTTGAGGTTGATATTTACTAGTCTTTGCTCACTAGTTGTTGCCAGGGCCTAGTTTTTTTGTGGATTGGAACTTTTTTGGTTCAGTTTTTTTATCTATTGTCATGTTTTGTGCTCAGCTGTGGATCTGTTTTCGCAAATTAAAAACAAACCCGATTTAAGAGTTCGTTAACCTGTGTTTTGGTCTATAAATTGCTCTGGAGTTTAAGTCCCAGCAGCCAATAAATGCAAAATAAGGAACAAAAAGTAATGATGCCAGATTTACACTGGTTAGTCTGCGGTGCTTCTCCCTAGCATTTCATATCCATCTGTCACCCCTTTTCCCTTGGCTCCAGGAGGAGTGGTTTGTCCTGCCACCTTCATCTCGAGAAGTTCATCCAAAACTTTGCTATCAGGCCTTATGCATTTACTTGCACATTTTGTGTCATAAATTATGTTTTTGTTCTTTTAAAATTAAGCTTTTGTTGTCCATGGGTTTTTTTTTTTTTTGCATTTCTCTGCCCTTTTGATGCAAAATGGATGCATCAACTGTGGAGGGATGGACATCAGATGCAGACATGATGAAGACTACGAAAATATTCTGATTGATTAATGAACACCGATGAACATTAATGAACATTAATGTCAGCTATGTTAGCTCCACGCTAACATAGCTGACCGGTGACTATTGACGACGCAATTGAGTGAAATTATTGTCCAAATTTAAGGACACCATTTTTCCATGTCTCTGCGTTTGGAGGGCTAAATGTAGGGGTAGGGAGAAGCTGTAGGGATAGGAGAAGAATTTTGATTCGGTCTAAGTGTCTGGTCCTGTATATTAGCGCAACATATGAACAATTATTCAGATAACCAAAGCATAAAGGCCATGCTAAAAAGTTTTGTACTTTTTTTACATTACTTAAACCACTCAATTTATCAAATTTGTCACTGTTTGTGTCACTTTGGAACACCATTATCAAAGTTTCTTCTTCTGTGATCCTCTCAGTAGCAAATACTAACACACACACCTACAGTACCCTCTAGTGGTTGATAGTAAAATAATGAACACATGAACCTTTTTATTTTAGACAGAAAGCACACATAAGTCACACCCCTGGCCAAACGATATAAAAAAAAAACTGAGTACTCTGAAATATACAGAAAGTAGTTTTTTGTCTCAGTTAGCTATCCTATGCAGGTTTACATTAAAAGTGGGGTCATCTGGATCTCACATGACAGTGCTGAACTTTTTTTTTTCAAGGATTTTTTTTATCTTCAGTGGTGTCTGTGTCAGACATAAAATCCACTTTTGTCCACCTTTGTTTTGGGAGGAATCACACATCAATGTGAGGGTGGGGTCATCTGGACCCCATAAGGTAGCACAAGGGTTAATCCCCCTTCTCCTTTTTCAGTCAACAGTTTTTGGTTTGTCCGTCAGATCTACACCCGGATTAGTTTTGGCACTTTAAAAAAAAAAAAATTAGTGTTGACATTTAGTAATCATAGATTTTAATTCTGTTGTCACGTCTCTAATGTTTCCTCTATTTGGGTACCTAACAAACCACTATTTTATGACATTTTTAAGGTTGCCGAGCTGGTCAATTGTAAAAATGTCTCGTGTTCTTGGTATCATGGAAAGAAAGAATGCAAAGTGGGCTTTAAAACTGAAAACGTGTGATCGTGAGCCAGCTCTAGCCTGTATAACAGTTGATGCCCTGCAAACAGGATATGAGATATTTTATGAAAAGACATCCTGGCCATGCTCGACACTCACAGGTTGATTTTATCAGCTCTTGACTGTGACTGTGGTAAAGTACTTATCATTTCCATGAGAGAACAATTTAATTATTCTTTCAGCCTCTAAGCACCAAAATTAGCATGTCACTTTCAAATGCACACGTGTATTTGTTTATACTGATCTGCAGCTGTCTATCATCACTGCATAAACTGAACTTTGTGAAAAGCTTTTACATGTGTGCCAGTCCAGTCCCAGAATGGGCTGCGCTTCAAACAACCGAGGGAAAAAAAGAAAAAAAGAGATGTTTCTGTCTCAACGTCTAAAACACAATTGCCTTCCCGGTGCTTTTGTGTGTCAGCCAGTGATTCACAGCCTTTTGGAGTGGGTGGCAAATAGAGAGGAGAAGAAAGCGGGAATACACTCACCGCTGTTCGCTGGGACTGAGTGTGAGGGCGTGGGTGGGCTGAGAGGCTGAACAGGCGAAGCTGGCACCTGGGATGAGCTCAGTAGGCGTAAGGATGGGAGGGAAGGGGAGGAGGAGGTACCGGGAGGGATGGGTAACAGTAAATGGTTAAGTGCTTCGTTGTGTGGGGGAGTTTATAGGGGGACACATGCATATAGACAGCGATGAATGATATTTGAGACTGCAAAGAACACAAAATCATGACAGGAAAATGGTCAATGCTTATATTTCCTTCCTTTGGTGGCAGAGGATGGAACCAAATTAAAATAAGCTGACCTGAACATAGAAGTATTACAGCATATGAATGAGTGCCCCCCTGTGCAATTCATGTCCTAATTACAGTGGTCATAAATGCCTCCTCATCAGGGAAGAGATTCAGAGCAGGTGAGTGTGTCATAGTAGCCCTTTTTATTTTAACAGTAATTTTAACCAGTACATAAATACGTTTTCTGTGTTTTAAACAGTACATTTAAACGTTTTGTAAGCTTTGAGATTAATTCTGTGATCCCCTTTAAAGATTTACTCCAAGAAAGTGCAACTTCAAAGTGGCAGAAATGTAACTATGGCATGCAAGAGTTTGGACTATTCCACTGAAAAGATTGCATTTGTGAAACTGGGGCTCTGGACGGCACAAAATGTGCTGCTAGAGCATGTCTGCTGTGCTAGTTGGCAGAGCGAAGCCTGACTGAAATGACCCGAGGGTGCTTGGACACCAAGCTCAGTGCTCTAATTCTGTTTCTTTGCGCCAGACAGCTCAGAAGAAAGAGGAAGACTTGTGGAAACCCAGTGAAAAGGGAAAACGTGACAAAGACAGGACAGTTCATAGAGTAGATGTGGAGGGGGGGATCAGCAGAAGTGATCAAATTGGTTAGAGCATCCAGACAGGCAGATAGACTTCTCCTTTTCTATCAAAATTCAGGAGTATTTAATTTGTTTCTTTAAAAAAATCTACTTTTATGATCCATTTATGGACCTAAAAGAACTTTGTTATTGTTTATGAAAGTACAGTAAATTAAATGTTCTTTTTTTCTCAGCACAAAAAAAATGAACAGACTGAGTACATTTTCAAAAGTCAACTCGATTCATGGCCTTACCTGCAGTAATGCAAGTGTGAATGCTGTAAGCTGAATGTGGTCGCTGAAGATGCCAGAGCTGACAGCTGAAAACGCTGAAGCTGAAAGCCTGCCAAAATATTAGTTAAATGCCAAATTAGCCAAAACAAACAAAAAAAAAAACTGGAATAACATCTAATTTTTGCAAAAACACATAGCTTAATGCTAGAATATTAGCTAAACTCCAAATTTGCTTAAAAAAAGTGACAAGCGCATTTAGGCTTCCCATCTCAATTAAAACTGTTCTAAAAAAAAAAACATTCCAGATATCTGATAGAACCACTGAATGTGGTATTATTGCACTTGTAAATAGCAAAGAATAATTGCAATAGCAGTATCTGAAAACAAATTAAAAAAAATAATTACATTAAAAAATTGGATTTTTTTTTTTAATCCAGAACCCGTTTGCTTGAGGTGGGAGTTAATTTCTCTCTCTCTCTTGCTCTCTGTTATCACTGGGTAGTGATTGAAAGCTTTTATTTTATGATTTAGATTTATTGAGTGTCTAATCGGTCATTTTAAGGTCAAATCACTGAAGGTGTCATTGTTTACTTAGTCTTCTTAAGGACATTGTTTGATTGGCTTCCAGCAAAGTGGTAGACGCCTAGAGAACACTAGTTGGCAAACCTCCAACATTTAAGGAGCCATTCAGGTCAATTTCTCACTAGCTACAAGCCAGTAGAGGCCACAAAGTTTGCTTAATCTTTTAGAAAAATAAGACTCTGATTTACATGAATGTTATTGTTACAATGATGAAATAGTTTAACTTTAGACAGAGGTTCACATGACTTCTTGTCCATGTGGTCTGAGATGGTTCTTGTGGTCTGAGGTGGTCCATGTCTATGTCTCAGTGGTAGGGGTGTGGCCTTCCAACGAGCTCACTCTTGATTGGCAGCAGTAGTTGCCATAGAAAAGTTTAAACAAAAAGGTAGGTCAGCGTTTGTATTGTGAAAAAATGGCAGCTAAATTGGTTTAACTTGGTTGTATTTTAAAGGTCCAATCTGAATTCTTCTCTTCTCCCCACCCCTACATTTAGCCCTCAAAATGGAGAGTTATGGAAAATAGTGTCTCAGATTTTGGACGTCACTTTCTTTTCATGACGTTACCAATAATCACCAGTCCGCTAGCGTTAGCGTGGAGCTTCCAATGCTCGAGCATACATAACAACAGCGGTTTTCTAACTTTAACAAGTTCATGCAACAACAACAAGTCATTACTAAAAATTTAAATGTAAACTTCTGTGCTTCAGAGGGCATCCACATGAAAGAAAGCGCGTCACCTCCTCGGCACTGTGCAAACAGACCCCCCCCCCCCCCCCCCCCCCCCCCTGCGATGGAGGGGTCTGCATCCCTCTGCTTTGAGGTGAAGATATTAAAAAATATATTCGGGACACCACTTGCACTTTACAAGCTCCTTCAAATGGAGGGGGAGGGAGAGGGGAAGAATACGGATTGGGCTGAAGTAATGCATTTTGTATACGAGTGACATCACACTCACCTGACTCCGTTCAGTTATCTTGTACAGTCAATGGTTACTCTTTAAAATGTGAATTTTCTAATTACTTTTTTATTCTTTTTTTTTTTTTACATTGTGTTGCTTTATTTCACAGTTACACTTTTACAAACCTTGACTCAGCCTATGCCTTGGCTCTGTATAAAGATACTTTTTGTACTGAGTCTCCCTCCAAACCTTTAGAAAAAGTTTCCAGCCCTGCTTTCAGGAAGTCCAATTAAAAAAATAAATAAATAAAATAAAACCAGCTAACACAATGCTAAATTTTTTAGCTAAACTCCAAGCTTGTCTTTAGAACTTAAAAACAAGTCTAATTTCGGGGAAAAAAAAAAAAAGGTAACACATTTCTGCTAAACTGCAAATTTGCCTAAAGAACTTTTAGAATAGTAAAATTTTGACAAAACAGTTAGCATATTGCTAATATATTAGCTTAACTCCAAATGAGTCTAAAAAACTTGTTGCTAAATTGAAAGGTAAATTCCAAATTACTCTAAAAACAGTAGTTGCTGAACATTTTAAAGTCTGAATGGTGTCTCTTGCTGAAATTATGCAGAAGTTTCCAAGTGCATAAAGTTATTGAAAGATTTAAGAATTTTCTCATTCATTTCCTATGGGGCACATTTTGCTCAATATTTTAAAAACTATGTTGACCAAAAGTACAAGCAGTAATGTTCTAAATGAACTTATTGTTTGATACAAAGATTGCTGAAAACAATGAATGCGTGAGGACGTTTCTACTACAGAAAAACTAACAGGAGCTGGAGAATTACTCAAGCATTTACACAATTAGTTCTATGCCATCACAGGACATTGTGATTACTTAGAAAAATGGCAATAGTGTGTTACAAAAGGTACATAATAAAAAAATGTTTGCATTATTTTTATTCTCCCTTTCAGTATCTCTCTTTTACTTCTGGACCAAAACCCTGATTTTTTTGTATTAGTTTGACTTTGAGAAGCCCAGTTTTGTTCAGCTAAAATGTAAAAAAAATGGTAAATGGCGTATACTTGTATACCGCTTTTCACCTAAATGCAACTAAAATATTAAGTTATAGGGTGGACTATTTTAATTTTTTCTTTGGGTTGCAAAAATTGTCAGACACATTTTGTTAACACGTTATACATAAACAACAACAGATTTTTCTTGCTAGCTTTAAACTGCTGTTGAAAAGTCAAATTTGTCGCTGGAAGACTGACGGAAGAAAACAATGTTAAAAACAATCAACTTTAATAAAATAATTGTTATTGGGATACATTTTACTTCAAACCCATTAGTTCACATAGAAAAATTAATGTATTGCTCATTGAAATAGTTCTGTTATTTTTCAACTGCATGTAGATTTTTTTTTTTGTTTTAGGCTGAAAAAGTTCTTAAACTAAGTTAATTGATTTGATTACATTTTTAGAGTGTAGATGAGGGGAAATAAGGTTAGACTTAATCTTTTTCTTTCACTAAACTGCATTATGCTGGCAACCTTTATCCATCTGTCCTTCCATTAAAGTACAAGCAGAATGCCATAAAGCTGCTTTTTTTTTTGTCATACTGTGTCAGAACCATGTTGCCTTTCTTTCTGTGGTTGCCTCCAAGATCCCCTGGCAGGAAACACCATATGTACAAGAAGGCCTCATAAATAACTTACAGAGCCTTGCAGGCAGGAGCACTATTCTTCCTCTCCTCACAAATGGCTTGACCTATGACCAGCAGCTCGAAGCGTGTTGCAGAACGCTCATCTGAAGGTCACGTTTTGGGTTGGATGCTGTCGTTACAGTAAAGGGTCTCATGTCTTGACACAGGTCAGGCATAAAAATAAAAATAAATTGAATATTTGACCCTGATGTCAGAGATTTTGATTTTTTTTTCTTTCATCTTTCGTTAAAGTGATAAATCACAGAGACGGTCCATAAATATCCGGAAAAAATTATTACTTTTGACTGCATGCTGCCATGTGCAGCTAAATCTACCCAGGAAACAGGAAAATGCTGCGTTTTTCCAGCTAAGCAACTGAAATATACACTCACTTTTGTCCTGAAACAAAACATCGCCAGGTATTGCAATAATACACAAAAAAAAAATCAACCTAAATCCACAGAGGCCAAGCCACTTCGATTTCATACAAAATATTTTCCAAAATGCAATAAAAAAAAATTTCCTGAATCTCTAAAATATTTTTGCAGAAATGTTTTTTTTTGCATTAACATGCAGCAAAAATAAAAAAAATATATAGTTGATTAACCTCAGCCTTCAATTCTGACATTTTTTACATCAGTTTTGCCTTTAAATAATACAAAAAAGGGGAAAAAAATAAATAAATCACCACACAATATGAATGTAAAATGGACTTTATCACATTCAAATGGCAATAAATCTCATTTTTATAACTTTATATGATACATGGGAGGATGACATACACTATTTCCTTCAGAAAATTAATTGCAATTCAGAGTGTCCTGTATACGTACATATATACTTGTTTACAACAGCAGGTAAATACTGTTAGAAAGCTCTCCAGGAACAAAAATAAAAACCAGTCAGACAGTTTGTAGAGAAATCTGACTCAGCTTATACATGTATTTTGAAAAACTGGCCACAGTGACTTTGATTGGACTTTTGCTGCATTCTGAGCTTATCTTATGGCGTACCAAATAAATGACGTTAAACAGACTATTTAGTTGTTGATGGAAATTGGGAAAAATACTGTAACTGAACACATGACAAAATGATTTTTCTTAGGTTGGCTTATAGTTGTGCAGATGAGCTCCCAAAGTGTGAAACAGTCTAAAATGGCTGTAAATGAATGTCGTTGCTAGTCCTTACAAAGCAACAGAATCACAGTAGTGCTTATAGTAAAGCAGAGTCTACTACACGGCTACTGTTTTGGTCATTAGTCATGGAAAAGCTGTTGTAACTCCTGCTACAAATCTAAATGTTTCCATAAACATCTTGAAGACATTAAAACTCTGAAATCTAGACATATTTTAAAACATAAAATTGTGTATTTGCAAGTACTGCCTTCCATCCAATATGGACCTAAAGAAAAATACGCCTATAAGACATCCAAGGCATCAAAAATATAGTGAGACGCCGTGAACAGACGATTCAGTACTGACACACATATCTGAGCATCATGTGTACACCATGTTTTAACGTTATGAAAATGGAGAAAAGAACATCGACGGGTTTTGTTTCAGTATTTACAGTTTGATAGGATCTTTAAAAACAGACATTTTGACAACCAAAGAGGAATTAAGTCATGCTGATGTCGTTTCATCGTGAACTTAGAAAAAACACATCAAGTTGCTCTTCATCTGGATAAAAATAAACTGATTTCTTTTATTTTTTTCTAATATTTTACTGAAAAATAAGGAATCCAATGAAAATGTTCCACTCACTCCTCCATGAACACATTCAAACCGACACGTAGAAAATACATTTTTGAGTGGTTAACCACAAAAGGCGCCGATAGGAGGGCGGAGCCTCCGCGCAGCAACAGCAGCATCTTTGACTCTCTTTGACAAGTAGACTGCATGTGGGGCGCTTTGGAAATCCAGTCCAGACGGTCCATATCGCTTTGGTCACAAAAGCGAAATGTTGGATTCTTCCCAGTAGAGACCAAGGCTGGGAATGTGTTTTTTTTTTTGTTTTTTGCTGGTGCTGGTTTCCTTAGTCTTTCTCCACCCCCTTTGATTGAAATTCTTCATTCAGCAATAAAGTTGGATTCTTCACATACTGAAAAAAATGCTTTCTTTGAATTTCCTCTTCCCTCCAGCAGGTTTCATCTCACATGAGCGCAGATCTCAGAAGACAGAGATGTGCAGCATGTGAAGAAGCATTTCCTCCCCAGCTGCTCTGATGCAGGATGTGATTAAGGCTCACTTTTTTCAGACTTTTCTTAAAAAAATAACCCCAAAAGCACGTGTATTTTTTGACAAAGAAAATAGAAGCTAATCCACATAAACTTCTCTCTCTTTTTTTTTCTTCTTTTTTTATAAAAACATCAATTGAATACCATTTTACTAAATAATAAAAAACAAAAATCTGCACTTTTGATGTTTAAAAACATGTATGTGTTGATGTTAATTGCAATCAAGAAATAGTGTTGTACTGAAGTGTCTTAAAAGTAGGGTTTATGTCAATTGTAATGTGCCGAATGTCATTCATTTCACAGATTGGACATACAGTATTTTCTAAATATGTCTGAAGGGAGCAAACAAAATCCTTTAGAGCAGTGGTTCCCAACCCCCGGGCCACGGACCAGTACCAGTCCATGAGTCAAATAAAAAAAAAAAGAAACGTGACATAACTTAGATTACTGGTATTTCCATTTAGTTTATTTTCTGATCCTCAAGGAAGTTTTATTTTGGAAAACTGACGGATTCTGTTCAAAACATGCGTCTTGGTCACAAAAGCAGATACCTGTATGGCTAATTGGGTTGCTAAGCTAGTAGCCCAAAGCTAAAAAGCTATCAAAAACTAAACAATAAAACATAATTGGAAAGTTTCTCAGAGTGAAAAGAGCCAGTGAGGAAACTGAAGAAGAGTCTTCGACTTCAAAGAACAAAAAGTTGCTGTTGACAAATAAAATTGGGAGTCTTCCTCGACATGCGGAATTATTAAGACAGGTGTCTTCACGTAGCAGAAGCAGCTCTGTCTCATTTACGTCGACAAACTTTTGACCGTTTCACAGATAATAAAGTTGGAGACACGGAGGATTCACGTTTATATTTAGAAAAAACAGTTTTACGAAGGTTGGTTTTACTTTGCTTTTTTCATCAATTATACCTTAAAAGTTGGACGTAGCTGAAGCTCGCGTCCGATTGTTAGCCTCTACTTTTATGTTAAATAGAAAACCTTCATTATAAAGCTCAAACCAGCCGCAAACATTTAACGGAGAATGAAGATTTATTAAATAAAGTTGCCAATTTGTGGAAACTTGTAAAAGGGACATTTGAGAATTTTCCTACACGGCTGAATTGGGTAAGCATCAGTTCAGAAACTTTACAATAGAAAATGTTTCTTTGTGTTGAAAAAAATACCCAATGAATGTGGATTTATGTAAAGACAAAATATGATCAAACTTTTAACCCTGAAAAAAAAAATCTGGGCCCAATTTAGTGTTAAGATGTCATTCTGTTGGGAAAAACAATCATGTGACGTTTTCTTTATGGATTTTTTTTTTTTTTTTTAAATCAGAAACAACTTCTACAAATCAACAACTTTGTTTCATTGAATCTTATTTTTAGACTTTTTTTTAACTAAATTTCTAGTAGTAGCATTTTATTTTGAAAATAGATTTTCAGAAACTGGAAGCTTAAAAATAACATCTTTGGCCTCATTTTGACCGGTTCGTGAAAACAGTGTCTAACTTAAACTGGTCCGTGGCCTGAAAAAGGTTGGGATCTCCAAATATAATTACATTTTAATTAAAAACAAAACACATATCCAACTGCAAGAGAAAATATGTAAAAACTTTGGGATTACTTGTTTTTGTTTTTTTTTTTCTTTCTTGCATAAACTGGACATGATTGTGTTCAATAAAAACGGGAAAAACCTTTTGTGGTGTGATTTAAGCAGGTGATGTTTTTTCCATTGTTATGATTTAGATTAAGATTTGAGAAAAAAAAAAAAAAAATCCTTTATGTGATTATTTCATACAGAAATTGAAGTACTCCCAAAGGGTTCACATACTTTCTCCTGCAACTGTATGCAGCATACCTTAAATTTTTAAAACATTTCCTGGAATATCCAAAACATGTGTGAGAATAAAATGCATTTCAAACTGCCATCAAAAGATATACTACGTGGAAAAATGTTCTACTATTGCAAATCTTTCTTTTTTTTTTTTTTTTTAAATGCCTGACAGTTCTTTTTCTTTAAATTCTTCGGCCACACATTCCTTTTATGCAATAAAGCAGTGGCACAGAT
This sequence comes from Oryzias javanicus, assembly GCA_003999625.1. NCBI lineage: Eukaryota > Metazoa > Chordata > Actinopteri > Beloniformes > Adrianichthyidae > Oryzias > Oryzias javanicus. The sequence continues at coordinate 15,781,985 of CM012440.1, forward strand.
GCAGACTTCTGAAGCCTCTTTTAAAACGTTGCAGGTGCAAACAGGCGGATAGTTTATAGATTTGCAAAATCTAGAGCCAAAAAAAGAGTTGTAAAACTTTGGATGCACTCCGGAGCGCACTTATTCGAGATGGGGGTAAATGACACATTTATGAAAGAATGTGTGCAAAACGTTCCCAAATAAGGCAAAGGAAAAACAAAAGGTTGGGGACCACTGTGCTCGAGGAGGAAAGTATCTTTTTTTTTTTGAGAAATTATGAAAAATCTGGTCATGAGAAGTAATGAATAAAAAAAGCTCTCAAATAGTAAAACATGCTTTTGGGAAAACAGCGGAGCATCATCAGCTCAGGATCTGTTGTTCTGAGGTCGTTGAGAATATTGTTTCACTTGGTGGCATCAGCTTTCCCATCTGTCATGAAAAACTTTTTTTTTTTTAATAAATAGTAGAAAAATATTGTTTTTCTCTTAAAAAGTCTATTTTGCGTTCATGTGAAGAATGGAATCTGTTTTGAAGTTCACAGACTTTTGCAGAGATGGGATCCAACATCTCGGCGTCTTCTGGCGGCCTCTTGTCACAGGAGGAAGCTTTCAGAGGAAATCCACGTCCAGGGATGAAGAGGTGGAAGTTAAATCCAAACGGAGCCAGTTCTTCGTTTAGAAAGAAAGGACTTCCAATTGTCATCAGAGATGATGGAGTTTTGTGTTTCTGACCCTACAATAGGGCTTTGCAGAAAAACTGCAGTGACTCCAAATGTGGAACATTGAAAAATGAAGATCTTTGTCCCTGCATGTCTTATCTATAGCGATTTTAAGGGAGTCAAGCAGCATCTTGTGTGATCCTGAAGCTTGTCAAATCCTTAGAAAAATCTCATTCCCAGCTGTTACATTCTGTTTGCTTGTTCTCTGTGTGACTTTCTGAGCTAAAAAAAAAAAAAAAAAAGGAAAAAAAACAAGAAACAAAATCACTTCATAGGGTTCCATTTTGAGATGCTAGATCCGCTTGTGGCTTTAACCTCCCTCCATCAGTCTAGACAAGCAGCGAAAAAATCTCAACAATAGATGGTCTTTGCTTTACAAACAGTTCCATCCCTGACCGGAGGGGTTTACCGGCGGATCAGCACTCTGCGTCCACGCTGTGCACGGTCACTGCAGCCTGCAGGTGGTGCGTGTGCAGGGGGTGGTGGTGCGTGTGTCGGTACGGGTGGAACTTGTGGCTCAACAATGCTGCCGTCTGGGGGGGCGTGTCCAAATCCAGGTCGTCGTCGTGGTTGCCGACGTCAACGCCTGCCGAGAGTGGATCGTTGTTCCCGGGTGGGTTCTCGCTGTCTTCCTGTGGACTCATGGTACTGTAGCCTGAATTTAAAAAAAAACATGTAGAAAAATTAACAGACTGCTGCATCCTGACAAAAACATCACATTTGACCCCCTGGAGCTTAAGCTTTTTTAGTTTAGAAATAAATATTTCTTAAAAAGTCAGTAAATGGTATAAGCTCTAAAGTACTTGGCTTAAAATTTTTAGAATAAAACTTAAAATGGAACCACACAAAACATTTTAAAATGGGAATTTTATTCAAACAAAATTAGTTTATTTTATTGCTACCATTAAAATTTAAACATTCCTTTAGAGCCCTTCGTAACCTCAACCTAACATTACCGGAGAATTAAAAATGGCGAGCAGTATCGGAGATAGTTTTGAGACAAGGAAACCAAAGACGTTAATGGATCTATTTGTCTGCAAGTGGATGCGTCAGAATGGAGCAGAGAAGAGAGCGTGTGGCTTGCCAATTGTAGTTTGTACAGATTCACAACAATCTGAATACCTGAATTAGTTAGTGAGAAAAATGCTACAAGAACAGGAAACTGAAATGAGGGTTCTCTTTTTTTTTCCACCTTAAAAAAAAAAAAAAAAAAAAAAAGAGGAATTTCTTCCACATCTTGCACATCCTTGAGGACATGGACACAAGCCAACATGGCAGAATAACCAGAGCAATGAATTGACAAAACGATTTGAGAAATACAAAATAATCATAAATTCTCTATTTTTTTTCCACTTCAAATTCTTTTACTTTTACTAAAAAAAAAAAAAAAAAAAAAAAAAAAAAGGAAGGTACAATTTCGATCTAGCAGTGAGAAAACTGGCTCCTGTACAGTTCTTTAGGTTTGATCCAAGCGCAGCTTGAGCGGTGAAACACAGATATACTTAGAAATAAACACCAAGATGAGAAAGATCAGAGAGCGGAATGAAACCAAGTTACTCTTCAGTGTCTCATGACTGCATTTAATGCCAGCAGAAGAGCAGAGCCTTCTGTCATCGTCCTATAAAAACTAACTCTCAAAAGTGTCACGCCATCACAACGTTTCACAAGTCAAAACTTATCTGTCTTAAGACTACTTTACAGACATATTAGGAGTTAATCTTATATATACATCTATAAAGTTTATTAATCAGAATTTCTGTGCAACCAAACTTGATATAAACCATTCCTCCAGGGGGAAACGCCAGCAAAAAGCTGCTTAGATGGATCAATCAGTTCGTACCATTAGAGCGAATACACAGAATGCTTAAGCATTAAGTTTCAAAGAAATTGCTGCCATTTGAGATGATGTAACATTAAACCTCGACAGATATTGTGCCAAGCAATCAGTCAGCTTGAGAGTGCAGCAGGCCGGAGCGGGAATGTGCCATCACGGCGTGCAACAGTAAGAGCCTTGCAGATATTCACGTGTCAATCCTTCAGAGTAAAACTGAACATCCCACACACAACATGATTAATGATGCTCAAGAGAGCTGAAAGTTCGACATATTCTCAACAGAGTAGTTCGTAAAAAAAGTAAGATAAATTAAATGTATACAGTAGTTTGAATCATTTAACAGAAATATATTATCATATATTCTGAATAAAAATAAATAAAATAATTAAAGAATAAATAATAATGCACAAGTTGGAAAAATATCAGATGCTGAGTTTCTTAAATAAATATGAAACAAACATGAAAGCAGTTTGGGGCATTAATTCATGGGGGTCAAACTGTGCGTCTGGTTTTATACAAGTATGTGCTTCATCGTATCATTTCACTGACCAGGTAAGGAACAGAAGGAAGAAACCTCATAGGTTTTTGGTTTCTTTCTGGAATTGTGAATTAACCTACAGGGGGGCCACAAAAAAAGGATTTGAGTGTCACTGATTCTGCAAGTTGATCCTCTTTTAAAAATGAGAGCTCTGTCATGTTTATCAATGCACTTCAGCTGGAAAGGGGGGAAGTAATAAAGGAACAATATAAAAATTTAAATTTCAAAGTTCATCTTAATACTTTGAAATATAACCCTGGCTGGTAGAGGTTAACCATGCCCTAAAGTCTTCATCAGGTTTGCCAACACTATAGTGGCTATTTTGGTCCATTTCTCCATCAGAATCTTGTCATCAAACTGTTACGCTTTTCTGTGCTGTTGTGGCAGTCCTTAAACTCTTCCCATGCATCATCATTGTATGCATTTAAGGACACAAGACTGTCCCTGAACTCCATGAAATGGCTGTTTGCTCTTTGGCAGTGTCTTTGGGATCACTGTCATACTGGAACTCATTCATACTTTCCTAAATGCTAATCAATCATCCCGTCTCTTTACAGAAAAGCATGTCCAAAGCATGATATTTCCACTCCCATGCTTCCCAGTGGATATTGTGTTCTTGGGATGCAACTCAGCATGAATGCAACTGGACATGTAGAGGCTTAAGCAAGATTTGAATTCATGATAGTGTAATAGGTTACTTCAGGCTCGTTTTCACTGAGCGGTCCAGTTAGGTAAGTAGTGGGACGGTCCAGTGCTCCAGCAGTTTCTCTTCTCATCAAGCTGCTTACTTATTGTAGATTGGTTCATTCTAGTCTTGTTCAGGTCTACAAGCTTGTCCCTGGTGTCTTCTGACAGCTCTTTGGTCTTGGTGGAGAGGTTGGAGAGTGGCTGCTTAAGTGTGTGAACAGGAGACATTATTGCATGAGCAAATTTCATCAAGCAGTAGCATGTGAGAGACCAAATTCTTGCTTGTCTGATGCATCATGATGCAAATAAATTCTTTATTTTTTATTTTTTCTTAAGTGTACATTTGATGAACCTCAAAAAGTTCTCTCTTCTTTGTAAGTGGAAAACTTTTTTGCCTCACTGAACTCTTTTTATATGGCTGTAAATTCATTTTCCCCACTATATTCCATTTTCAAATCAATTTGCACCTCTCTAACTGCCCCTTGTAGGTGAGAGTCTTACGAGTTCAGTTATAAAACCTCATTTGAATAAAAAGTTCAGATGTTCTTTGTGGTTAAAGCCGTGACAGCTCTTCCTCAACACCCCCCCAGTTAAAATCTATACTTGAACGCTCAACCATATCAGGAGATGTAGAATCAAACGAAAACAAAACTAGAAACTGCAGACGAACTCATATGCTTGCCCATCTGTATGATTCGGCTCACACTTTTTTTTTTTTTTTCGTTTAAGCCCACTCTCTCCTCTCTTCATTTTCCTGAAGCATCAGTTATGCAACAAGCGGCGTTGCCAGGAAGAGGACGGATGCCATATGTGGGAGGCTGAGAGCCTATGTGGGTGAAAGTGTCCATCCATGTCGAGTTTCAAAAAATCTGAACATCAGAACTCATCCAGAAATTAGGATACAAGACAAAAAAAATTCAAAATGTGAAAGAAGCCAGAAAAGGACTTAAAAGACTGAAGCTTCTTGAAGATCATTTAGCTGATATTATTTTATTATTCTAGTTCCTGGGTCACTGCTGGAAATTGCAGATGAACCTTGAGGCGTTGGCAATCCGACCTGCTGCCTCATCTCTCCGGATCGTTTCACTTGAATGCACTTTTCAAGTATTGCTGTCTAATTCCAACAGGAGAGAAACGGCTTACTGACAGGTCCTTGTGTTTCAGCGGCTTCCTGCAAGCGTCTCCACAGACACGCATCCTCTTTTCTTGTGATGGAATTTATTACTGGTTCAGTTCCAATTACGAGTCTGCTTGATGCTTAATTTTCACATAAATCATGCAGCTGACACTGCATGAAATGCAAGAAAGATGGCTTTTTTTTCCACAGAAACTTGTGTTTTACATGAAAAGAATGCACAAAAGAAGCATGAATTTCAACAACACAAGAAATGCACATTATATAAATACTCAGTTTCACTTCCATGAAGAATCTCAGACCAGTCTGTTCCGGTTTTTGTCAAGAGTTCGAAACCCCCCCGGTGTATTTTAAGCTGTCTCACCGTGATCGCTCTCCGTCCCAGATCTGCCCCAGTATCTCCGCCTGCGCTCCGGGGTGTGAGTGTGTCTCTCGATCACAGCGGCGATAAATCTGGTATTACTGACTGAAAGCAAAGAGATCACACAGACAGACCAGCAGGTTATCTGTCAATCCTGTCGAATAACGAGATGCAGCTACATTAAATGTACGGCCTTCAAGGAGGAAAAAATAAATAGGTTAAGCGACGTTTACTCACTGATCCCTCTGTCCTCATGGCTGTCTTCGTCCCTCTCATCCCTCTCATTATCCAGGTTGGACATTCTTACCGACATTTCTGCAGAAGATGAAGAATTCCACACTTTTATTAGATAAAGAATGACCAGTGAATGAGCAAAAATAACCCAAAAAGGTTGGAAAAATCTCCCTTTTGACCCCAATGTGAGCAGGAGCCGGTGTGTTTGGATCAAACATGCACGTTTTGCTCGTTGTTTACCAAATGTTTAGACAGAAAGCAGCTTCACACTCAAGGGGTTTTAATGCACCTGTAATTTTGTTTGATGCTTCATCCAATATGTCCGCATAATTACCCAAATCATGCAGCAGCAGGTGCGGCTTTGTCGGTGTCAATGTCAGCTTTTTAACTGCTTCTTTTTTAACATTGTGCCGACATTTTGTGACACTTAACTTTGTTGCAAAATAAATACACACATTTTGATAAGATCCAAACCAAACAGCTGTGAATTCATGTTGACTCCAATGCTCACCCTGTGTGGCCAGAGGAGACATGTGCTGATGTGAGCGTCTGTGGATCTGATGTCTGTATGCGTACACAGCCAGCACCAGCACCATGATGCATCCCATGATCCCCCCGGCCACCGGACCTACAGGGGCGCTCTTGATCATGTTCAAAGAGGCCACCTCTTCATCTGTGGAAGAAAGGGGGGGATTTATGAGGGCGTAGAAAGGGGGCAGCACAAAGCAGAAGCAGACCGCTCGGGCTCTGGTCTTCACCACTGCTGCTATTCTATCATTAATGTAATATGCCTAAAAAAAACCTTTTGTTTGAAGTATCTAAAACTGTTGTCTTTTCCTGTTGTTGATCGTGCCTTTCTTCATTCTACTGACAGGTACAATGCTCTACATCTAAAGCAAAAATGTTCATTGGGATGAAATAAACTAGAAACAATCTGACAAAAAAAATGATGTTCTGATTTCTCGCTACTGACACTTACCAACGACTCCCAGGCCGTCTGCGTAGGGGCTTTTGGCGCCAACGATTCCACCAAAACATTCCTTTTGCAGGGCGCAGTAGGGCTTGTCCAGGTGAGTCTTCCCATCGCTGTCCACCATGCACCACTCACAGTCCAGAACACCAAAGCAGTCGCTGAAACAAAAAACGTTTTCACAAATGAGAAAACATTATTGTAAAAAAAAAATATATATATGTTTTTTAGAAAATAATCTGGTGTTAGTGCAATAGAAATCTTTTTTACAAACATGTATCTAGTAATATTAGTACTGAAAAGGTAACCAAACAGGGAAGTTGGAGGCTGACTCCACACACAGGTGATATTTGAAAATCCAGTCAGAGGGGAGGAGCGGGGGAACAGGACTGATATCATTACTGGAGCTGCAGATCATGACGTGAGACTTAAATGGTTTGACCAATCAGGAAATTCACATATCGTTTCAACCTATGGGGGCAGCACACAGACTGTTTTTGAGGATATTTTAAAGAAACATACAGGTTTGAGATCATCGCTTGCTGTTGCAGCACCTACATCACTGATACAAGCTTTTTCAAACAGCCTTTTTGATCTACTCCTGATTCACAACGATAAAGAAATGCTCAAAAACTTGTATAAGTCCTCAACATGAGAAAAATGCCAAAAACATCAGACTAAAAACTAATAAGATTTTCATTTGGAGTTTTTAAATAGTGGATTGTGCTCTTCACCACTAGGTAGCAGTGCAGTGCTGCTTCGGAGTAAGTTTTAGAATGAAGGAATGGGTTGATTGGGACATGAACATGCTGTATGAAACATGAGCAGCTGTACCTGCTGGTGTATCTTTGGCTGCAGCGGGTGTTGATGCACTGTGGCAGAGTGTCGTGCAGACTGCCATCAATGACGTTCAGGCTTACAGGCTCCTGATGGACCTCACAGCTGGGATTTCTGTGGAACGTTCAGAAGCCGAAAGTGGAAAAAAAGAGGTGGTTAAGATAAAATTTTGATTTGTTTTTTTAAAGCAAAATATAAGTACACATAGCTGTGTTTTTGGAGCATCAGTGACAGCTTAGCAACATTGGCTGGCACATTAACAAGAGGGAAAACTGACAGTGGAAATAATTGCATCTCTTCCTTGAGATAAAGGAAAAACTCGAAACGCTGACATGCTGTCAAAGGCAGCTGATGGCTGATCAAAGAAAGGTGGGCACAACAAAACAAATGTGAACGAGCGAATGATGGATGGATGAATGCAGAATGAACAAATATAGGAGGAAAAGAAGCGAGAAACGCTCGCAAAATATTCTTAAAGGAAAACCACATCAAATATGTGTCTCAGCAAGAAAATAAAATCTCAAAAGGATATTCACACGCTAACAGTGCTTTAATAAGATTACGTTTCAACTGATTTGATCCTATTAACGGAGCCACAATTACAGGGAAAAATAATGACTACAGGGTATATGTAATGAATTATTCGTACCCACACATTCTATGGATTTTATAAGATATTAAACATAGTAGACGGTAAATATTAAAAAGAGAAAATAACACATTTTCTATATGAGTTATAAATGTAAGAATTTGTTAATATTGAGCAAATTTTGCTTAACAACACATGTTTGTGCACTAGGGGTGTAACAATTAAATTACTAATCGATTTCTATTCCTATAAATCCATCAGATAGATTTTCCTGAGGAAAGTTGTTAATCAAATTTAACTGACCTATACCATTACAAAAATCATATAAATAAGTTAAATTGATGATCAATACTGGAAAATGTCACTTGGATTGAGGCATGGTAGGTTAATTCTACTATAACACAAAAATGAACAAATGGCATCACAGTGTTCAGTTTGTATTATTTTGGTATGGAAAACCACAGTGGGCTAAACTTTATCAAACTTAAATGTGACTGGATTTGTCATTAATTCTTGATTACTAGCTTGCTTGTGGACATATTTAACTTACACTTGACAATCTTACAGAAATTCAAGGAATCTGGAAAATTCACTTTTACTGTTCAATACCAGCCATTTATTTCTGAGTCACACTGGTTTATGGTTAAAGATGTCCTGGATCAATTTTAGGTCATTAAATTGGATCAATCAAATTGAAGCAATATCGACTGAATCGGACTGGTAACCACAAATAATTAAATGACAAATAATTAAGTGAATCGAAATACTATTGAAATGAATCATTGTGCCCCTAATATTTAGCTTAGTGAAAAATTAAAGCACAGATATATGAGTGCACAAATGTAATTTTGTTGTCAATACCATCACTCTCTCATCATAATGGATGAAATCGGTCGTGATATGAAAAGAGTAGCTTAGCTCATTCTTTTTCCTCTTTCTTTTGCTGCCCTCTTGAGTAAGATCTCAGTTTTACACCCCAATATTCACTGATACTGTATAATTGTTTTGAAACACTCATCGTTTTGATATGTTGTGTAAAAAAATCTCTTTCATTGAGAAAAGGTGTTGCAGACATCAGGATAGTGTAGTTCAGAATGCGAGTCAGTCCTCGTACTGACCTGTTCTCTGCGTTGGTGAGGTTGCCTGTACACTCATCGACCTCCAGGGGGCACTCACACGGACATTCACACTCATTCTGCTCCATTCTGAAAAACCAAAAACCTCAGGTAAATGTTAGTTGTAGATCCCATGAGCTCGTGTGTTCAGATATTTTGACTGTTACCTGCATCTTTTCAGACTTAAAACTAACAAAGACTCAATGAATGATCAGCCTTTTTGAAAACTGTTTTATGACAGTTGCAGCAATTTGTACCAACTCAGCTGGTATTTAAAGAGATGAAATGCTCTACTTTACCTTGACTTTTTGAGCAAATAACCAACTTTTAATTTTAATTAGCATATGGATAGTGAAATACTTAAGCAAATAAATAAGCAAAGCTTTGTAAATTTACTTTATATTTTCGTAAATCAAAAATAGAGTAAATGTTTTTCCATATCCAGACAAAGGTCTATCTTGAAGAACTGATGCATGTGCAAAGCGTGAGTAAATTAGTTTGCTTTTAAACATGGAGCAGTTGTAGGTTGTACCTGTGGCAGTTGAGGCAGAGCCGGTCCACCGTGCTGCAGGCGCAGAACGCCAGTGAGTCGCATGTTTCGTTGACGATGCCAGCAAAGGCGTTGGTTCCTGGGATTCTGGTCAGGCGGTACTTGGAACAATGACTGCCGTGGACCAAGTTAGTGAGGTCCCCCTGAGAGAGCGCGAGTTATATAAACAACTTTTCCAGAACAATTGCATTTATTTTCAAGTTCGTTTAAAAAGACAAAGAAGAACGTCAAGCTAGGGTTTCTATAGTACATTCAATTAAAAAGTGGTTAAAAGTCACATTTGATACATTTAAAAACTAAAGAAAACATCCAATCATAATTTTGACCAAGAAAAGGATTTTTGAAATATTCTCAACTTCTTTCCAAGAGTTTAGGATATTAGAGCATCAAGTCAGGATAAGAGGTTGAATAAAGAGAAAAAAAATATCACAAGCCAGCACAAGATGGCAGTGTTGTACAAAAAAAAAGATATCAAAGGCTTCAAATAATATTTTTTGTGTTGAACACTCAAATCTGGATCAGTCTCTCTTATTTTGTAGCCTGTTACTCACCACTATGCTGGTGTTGAATTTGTAGAAACGCTGCACTGTGCGGTCACTGAAGCTGTTACAAAGGTTTTTCTTCACAAAGTTGGGGTGGTTGAGGATGTCATTGGCCACCAGTGGCTCCTGTTTTCAGATATAAAAGAAGTAAAACTGGAAATGTGAGGAAAAACTCCCAAAGAAAAGAGAACAAATCAAAATATAACCACACACTACCTGTTTTATTTGTTGTAACATTAAGATAACATTTGTTGGCAAAAATCAACTTAATATTGTTAGAGTGAACATCTTTAAGCAGAAAACGCCTTTTTTGGTATGTTTCAAAACAAGGTTTTAGGTTTTTTTTGCCAAAAGAGTTATAATTACATCATACAACTAACACATTATCCCGCAACAGCTCCAAGTTTTAGTGTTAAAACTTGTTAAAGTTGTTAAACCTGTTAAAGTTTTAACACTAAATGTGTTTTAATGTTAAATTTTATAAATTGTATTTTAAAAAGCATTTTTTTTTTCCATGTCTGCTGATTAGGTCTTAAAAAAAGCCTTAAATATAAAAGAATATGTTAGTAATGTTTAATAGTGGCGCAGAGAAGATGCTTGACTTCAGTTTACTCATAAAACACTTGATTTATGACATTCATTTTGATCTTCTGTTTTTAAATCATACATTTATTTTAAACCATTTTGTTTGGCTTTAAATCCTTTACCTTGTGTGTGATATGCTGCTGCTCTGCGGGGGCATGACCTTTGGGGTCAATAAGGGTGGGGTGAGCCACCAAGTATCCACGGTCCTCCATTATAAAGCACCTATAGAAGCAAAGGAATCAGATCAAACTGAAGAATTGACTAGTTATGACTGATAATTACAAGTATTTCTTTATTAAACAATTGACTATAATGACTGTATTCCAGTTATAACTTTGTCACTCATCTGTAGTAGAAACTTTAGGAAAAAAAGGCAAACAAAGAGAAATAACAGTTAATCTACAATTCATCCTTCTCTATACCTGATTTTGTTGCCTTTATCCTGGTTGCAGATGGGCAAAAGGTCTAGCAGGACCTTGTAGAAGTATCGGAGGGTAAAATCTATACCCATCACTGCAACTGCATAACCAGGAGCCATCTGAGAGCTGCAGACAGAGACCAAGAGACAGGCGGGAAACATAAAGACGTCGTTAAGTTTCAGAAAAAAAGTACAATTTCCACAAACAAAATGATGAAAAGACAGCAGACATATTGTTGGTTCTTCAGAAATCAGCGTTTCCTGGAAGCTGTTAGTGACTGAACCGAAGAACAGGATAAATCATTATTATTACCAAATCCACTGAAAGTTTGTATATTCTGAGTGGTGGCAGGAACTGTAAACACTCACACAGTACAGCTGGAAGCAGCACAGTGGCCATCGGGGTTTGTTGCATTTTGAGTTCAGTGAACAAGAAACAAATATTTTAATCCAAGATGAGGACTCTAGAAAACCTTTTGTAAACACTTCTGACCAAAGAACCTCAAACTTTTCATTTAACTTCTCACCAACACTGATGTTTTTGCTTCACAGCGACTAACCGGAGACTACTTTAGAAAATGAAAAAGATATCAGTGTGGATCAGCGTACTAGAGATTTAACATTGCTTAAGTGGTAAAGCTCAGTTGTCTCCTCTAGCTTCTATCTATTTGTGCTACAAGTGTCTCAAGCCTTTTCTTTAGTCTTAAGCAGACTTGTGTTCCATGGCAGCACTTCAATGATCCACGAGCACCTGAAGAGGAAGTATGTTGTGACTGAGTATGATGATGCTAAAGAGGGATCATTGTCTAGGTAAGCTTAGCTAACATTAAACGGAGAGCAAAAAATGCTAAAAAAGATTATCCTCTATAATGGCGGAGTAAAAATGAGGTGTGTTTCCCCGCACGGTCAAGGCTGGCTAAATGTTTCTGTGCAATCTCTACCCCAGGGCTGCTCATTCCTGGTCCTCAAGATCTACCACCCTGCCTGTTTTCCAGCTCTCCCTGTACTGCTTGCTGCTGATTACCTGGACCAGGTGTGTCCTTTCAATCAGATTGTGGAGACATCTGACTGAGCCAATCAGCAGGTGGCAGGGCTTGGAGATCTGGAAAATAGTCAGGGTGGTAGATCTCGAGGACCAGGAATGAGCAGCCCTGCTCTACCCCATCGGAACGAAATGTCTCTGCTGAAGGAACATCTGCTCTCAAAGGAGATCAAGTCTTTCTGCAGACATGTAGAAATGCTAACTTTCCTGCATCAGAATTATACAACAGTTCGAAAAAAATAATCGCAGATTAATCGACTATTAAAAAAACATGTTTATGGCAGCCCTATTTACATATAAAGAGATTATTCTATTTGCAACCTGAAGTAAACTGGTGTAACACCTGCATTAAAATAAATAAAAACTAGTTTTTTATGAAACTGGCTGAAAAAAAATAAACTGCATTCACTGTTGAGTGACCTAAGAATGTATTTCGGGTGACATAAATAACAAAATCTTCTCTTGAAATAGATTAGATGCTACATAAATAGAGCGGCTTGATGAGTGACAGCTGTGAAAAAGTCACCTGGAAGCGTGAATAGTGTGGCTGATAGTGACGACATAACCCGCTCCTCCCACGTCCAGGTACGGCCCGGTGAAGGTGATGAGGCCGGGGTTGGCCACAGCATGTTGGTACCTGCACAGCCAATCATCACACAGAGATTTAGTTCATTAGAAATCATTTTTGCAAAAACTTTTTGCGTATTGTGTATTCACACAAGCTTCAGAAATAAAAGCTATGACACTATTATTTTTTAATTTTTAGTATAAACAGTATTATATGGTAGCTTTATGTGACAAGACTACTTTTCAATGTATTACATTTATTTCCGCATGAATAAAGTGAATCTTGGCAGCCTCATGTTAATGTTTAATTTCTTCTTATTAGAAGTGAAATAAAAGGTTATTCAAATTCTTTTTCCCACATAGGATTCAAAAATGTCTTTGGAATTATGTTTACCAGGATTTTTCTTGTAAAAATGTTAGTAGGAGTTGTGTGGGTGACTCGTCTCAAAACACACTGTTTCTAAAGACTGACAAACACTGAAGTGTTTTTGAAACTATGAAAGATTTACGCTAAAAGAGGCTTTTATGTTTTAGAAACAGTCATAAAAAATATTTAAAAAATGGAAAATAAAGATTTTTCAGCATTGAAATCGTTAGAACTCATTCTATTTGATAATTCAGAGGACATATTGAAACTTAGTGAATGAATGTGTTTATTTATAACTATAAGTAACCTCCTGCACCTCCACCAAAATAAGCCTCACCATTGTCTGCGGGTGGGGTCAAACGCTTTGTCCATCAGGGATCCTGGGTAAATCCGGAGCACCCCGCTGGGTGTTGCTATGTAACGTCGCACAATGTAGCAGTTGAGGCTACTCATTTCCATTAGTGTCATCCACTCATCCGTGACGTGACTGGTCGCCATGACCTCATTCCTGACGGAGGACTGCAGAGCAAAAGGATGGATGATGAGGGGAGATGAAAAGAGGTTGAGGATGAGTGGAAAATCAAAATGATAACAGAAAGGTACAGCAAGGAGGGAAAAAAACTTTTTTTTTCTTTGTTACTGCCTTCAGTAAAAGTTCAGACTTCATTACTTTTTCTTCTACAGTTTAAAAATGCTTATTCAGAATGCAGGAGCAGCAGACTTTACACACATCTAACAGGAGTAAGAATGAAGCTTTCTCTGCTAATGAAAGTGATCAAGAAAGCACAGCAGGGAAACGGGGTCAGCTCTAAAGCTTTGAGAGAGAAAAAAAAAAAAAAAATCCCGTCCTGCAGCCAGCCTCAAATATGTCCTGGAGTTTGAAAGAGGTGACAGGGTCACCAGAGGGGGTCTTTTAAGGTTGGCTTGGGAAATCTGTGCCGGGACTGTGCTTTGGAGTTTTAACTCCCCCAGGACAGGAATACACACAGAATGTCAAATCCAGAGCGGATTCCCTTCTTAAAGATGCAGAGGCATCATTTCAACGCTGGTTCATGTTTCACACAAACAGCTTTTTCACATAAAGTTATTGTCTAAATCAATCCAGGATGTTTGTAGTGGATGAAGGCATGCATTTTCTTGTATGTGTGTGTACTTTCTGTCCAATCCCTAGAGCTCTAAATCCCATCAAGTGTATCTCTCTAACCTCCTGGAGCTCAAATGAACACATAACATTTGATTTAGCACCAAATCACTATAAACACGAGACATTTCAAAATATAAGAAAAGGTTTTTGGAAAAGATATGTTTTGTAAAGTGATTTCTTTTTACTTGTAATAATAAACATGTGGAAAAAACTTCATTTAGATTTAGTTTTAGCAGCGCAGAGTTTCTAAAACAGAGCACATAGTTATTTTTGCCGGGTGGGAATGCTCATGTCTCAGTTGCATATTTCCCTGTGGATCAAAAGGACCATAGCTCTGACATTGCTGGCAGGTGTCCTTAGCGTCCCACGGCTCTTTGTGTTCATTCCACAAAAAAAAAAAAAAAAAAAATCTGGCAACCCTAAGCACCACCAAAAAAAATTATCTAACGCATCAACTTTACCAGACTAGACTCAATCCATTTTTGAGCTTTTCTCTTTCCTGGATGACATGGCTCTACCCGGGATACGGATCCTCTGTAATATGTCTCTGGGAATTGAGCGTCTTCCCAGGGTGGGATATGAAAGAATTCCAATAAAAGGGGAACTAATGTATGGCTATAAACATCATTCACTGATTAGCAGGACTAATTGTTTCTTCAGACCACCTACGCAGCGGCACAAGTGAAGCGGCTGTAATCCCATCGGAATGACAGCTGATTCTCCTGAAGGTTTCCATAAAAGAGGGGCCTGGTCATGCCCTTCCTGTCTATTCAAGAGGAAGATTTAATTGTCTCTCTCTTTTTTTAATTAACTTTAAAATTCCAATCCAGTCATCTTTTGATCTATTTTTGAAGTGTTCAACGTAATTTTTTATTTATGATTTTCGTTTTCTCTGACAGTTTCTGCAGAGCGGCAGTAGTTCATCAGAAATTTGCTTCTGAAATGTGGGCGGGACTGTTGGCAGGGAGTAAACCTGGCCTCATTTCCCATCATGCCTTTCTCCCTGCTAGTTAACAGACCTTAAAAACCTCAATCTAACTGGTGCAAAAAAAAAAAAAAATGATGAGCAATATTGGATCAATCCAGCCATACAGTTTAGTTGCTCTATTTTTACTTGTTTGTTTAAGCTACTTCACAGATGTGCTCTATTTAAATGTGAAACGATAAAATAATGTTAATAAAATAAAAGCAGGGGGAAATCTGAATCTATTTGTTAAATTTTTTTATTTTTTTAAAATGTGCTTCAAAATTATCGGATCGGGACTCCGCATCGGCAGATACTCAAAACTACTAAGAATGAGATTGGGCCCATAAAAAAAATCTGATGGGGAAATCCCTAGTTAAAAACATGATTTTTTATTGGAGTGGGTCTTTAGAATTCCACTCACTTATGCCGGTCAGATGTGTGGTTTTTAGGTCGCAGGTTGTTTGAATTTTTCTGCTCTAGATTTACATAGAATTATTGTTTTCAATATCTATAAATTCTGCCGTTTCTATGCCTACTTACCTTGAGGCCAGGGTTGGCTATGAGTCTGGTGTTATCGCTCAGGTAGGCAGTGTAGTGCTCAACCATCCGCTTTGTCTCTGGCTGACTCAGGTGCTCATAAGGAGAGGAGAAGCTCCCAGCCGCCAGCATCACAGTGGGGGACTCTGGGATACAAACACGACTGAGTCAGCATTACGCCACAGCTCTGGTCTCTAGATTTGGGCGTTTAATCTTACCAACAGTGGCGAGCTGCTTGAAGTGCAGGCAGGAGCTGGGTTGTCCCAGCAGATCCAGGCGATGGTAGAGCAGCTTTGAGCTCGGAGCTGTGTTAAGGTTCTTCAGCTGCTTCACTGGGATCTCCGGCTGAACGTAGACGATGCACAGGATGAACGATGTGTCCTGAACCTGGAAGTAAAAGCACAGCAGAAAATAAGCTCAGATCTACTGAAATCCTTTAGTCAGTGAGCAAGCACAAAATTCAACACAACATAAAAATGATAATAAATATCATAAAGATGACAGTAAATATCTAAAATAAAATTGCATGATTTATCTCTGTAAAAGTGAAACCGATCAATACTTTTTTTTCTTCTATTTAAGCTAAACTTACAGAATTTTCAACACCATCTTTCCTTTCAGCCAACTTTTTTAAGTCTTTAAACAAATCTAACCAGTCCAACGTCTGCTTTTAGTGCACCAGCATGGATCCTGCTCTTACGGAGTTTATTGCTAAATCATGCAAACCGTCAGACACTATGCAAATCATTTTCAGAGATCTAGCCTGCTCCCATAACTCAAGAAAGAATCACTTCCTTAAAAAGTTTTTAAGAAAACATCAAATGGATTTTTTTGGTTTCAGAAATGCAGGGTTTTCTGTACAGATGTTTTCATGTCACTGAAACTGTTCTCTTGAGCTTTGAAAAACTTTACAAACAGAGCAGTCAAAGGCATGTCGGAGATGACTTGTTTTAACACCACAGTCTGTGGGAAAAACCAAATAAAACGTCAAAAGTACTTCAAATTGAAGCGAAAAGAAATTGTTTAATTTAAACAAGACATTTCTAGCCCTGCCAAAATGTTGAAAGTGAGGGAAAAAGTTTGTTTCTATTACTGAGGTATTTGTTCCTAAAACTTCTGGGGCCTCAGAGGAAGAGCTGATTCAAGGGTTTGACGGATTCTCCCTGTGACAGTTTTTTTATGGTTATGACGTAGGAGAAAGGCATAACTTTGGACCGAGAAAGAGAAGGATGCTGTTGACTTTGAGGCTGAATTTAAATAAAAATAAATTCTTCGGATCTCCTACCAGCTTCCAGGCGTAGCTGACATTGTACGCATCTTTGCTGTTGTCCCTGAGCCGGTTGGTGTGCCAGGAGAGCGAGGAGTTGACGGGCACGGCAATGACCTGGCTGCCCAAAGGGAGGCTGCAAGAAGATACACAGAATGCATGTCATATCTGGCCTGTGAGGTAGAAGCGGTGAACAATCTGGGCTTTTCTATGTTGTTGTGATCTCTTTCTGCTATAGGTTCATACCTGAGGATGTTCTGTCGGACTGCGGGGAATCCTGGGATATTTTCATAGTGGATAATATCTGTGTGCAGGGGGGGCTCCGTCATCAAATAGGGCCGTGTCAGTGACGGGTGCATCAAAGTGTATCCTGCAAACAACAAACTAGTTGAGCTTTTATGAAGACAAAAACTCTAAAGAAAACAAAAAAGTGGAATTTTCTATTAAGATTGTTAATTTAAAACTAAAACAATGGCCAACAAATTACAGTTTTTAAAGAAATTAATACACAAATCAATGTTAAAACTTGTTCTTAACTTTCAAAGACAAATTTAGTTTAAAAACTACATTTCTTTAAGTCTAAAAGGGGAGTAGATAATCAATGTGTCTCAAATGACTAAAATCACAACATAAACTGTTAATTTGTAGGAAAAATCATAATAAAAAAACTTAAAAATGAATCATTTAATTCTGGTCTCCATATCAATACATTTTTTTTTTATTGAGCACACATGCAGTTTGAAAAATTTAATCCAACTTATTTATTGGCTTTTCTTAGCTCCTCAGTTAAGATTCCTTCTGCACATTTTATAACTCATCAACACCAAATGATTTAATCAGCAGCCACTCACTTTCCTTTGTTTATGTGGTGAAAAGAGCTAATAGATGTATTTTAGAAATATGATACTAGCTGATGGGATATATATTAGCTGTAATAAAATCACAAAAGAGACTCAAGGGCAAATAAAAGGGAGAAAAACTCATTACTGCAAAGCCCCCGCCATCACTCTTGAATAGGAAAAAATCTGCACGGCCTGACGGCTCAAAGCCAAACACACATTATTTAAAGTTATGGTGGTTTTGCCTAACAAGAAACAGAAAAACGACACATGCAAACAATTTCCAAGATTACTCCGGCAATCTTGTTTTTGAAAAATCTGCAGGATTTTCTTCTTGATGCTTCTGCAGGATTAGTTTTAGAAATCCAACCATCTTCTGACTTTTTTCTTTTTTTTTATGTAGAAAATATTCTAAAGGCAGATAAAAAGAGTCAGTGGAATTGTAGCCCTCCCAGCGACTGACCTTTGTTGTCAATGAGGAAAGTGTATGAAGCCAGAGAGTCTTGGTAATAGGTCACATCCTCCAGTATATAAGCCAGGTTCACATCCACGCCAACCACGCCTAAAAGCAGGTTACCAAAGTAGCACGGCCGGCTCACGGTCATGATGAACCCTGCGGGAACAAAGCATGCATCACGTTTGTCACAACTTTTGTAGAATCAATTCATGTTTTACTCTAAAATGTGTCTATTTATTTGCTGATAGTGGGACTTCAGGTTAGTATTCATTCCTCAGCTCAGATTTAGGATTTAATTCAACTTTATTGATCCTTTTTGGAGAATTCATTCAAAAAAATTGTATGTCATTGTTAAACATTTGAGTTTATGCTTGCTCAGATTGTAGATGATCAAAACATGTGGCTTTTTACATCAACCAGACAGAAGAAACGAATTGAATTAAAATTAAAAAAGGGCAACTTTAAGCCATTTCTGATTAAAAATAAGAATAAACTTGCACATGTATGAGTAGATCTGTAGAAAATATATTTTTAATTCAAAATAAAATGACAAAGTCTTCATATAATTTGCTGTGAGGTCTCAAATATGTCCTGTGAGGTCTGGTTTTGCTGAAAATAATAAACTTAATTAAGTTTTTAATAATTTTTTTAGTTTGCTTTTATTATTTAAATAAAGTTTTTTCATGGGTTGAATTCACAAAGTTAAAAAAATTATCCATCGAATATTAATTGGCAGTCATTTTTGAGCTACAACTTGGGGAAAAAAAACAAAAAAACTTGTAAAAATCTTTAGAAACAAGACAACAGAAGCATTTTCTGTAGCTGGAATTCCATAATAGTTTTTTTTTTTTTTTTTTTTATAATAGCCATTTGGCAAAAACTGTGCTCTACCCACAACCATCATGACTAAAATCTAAAGGATCAATATTTATTTATTATCTTTTCTCCAAAAGTCTGTCTTTTCTTTTCAAAGGCCTTTTCTAAATCAGAGTGGTGATTGGTTGTTTTGAAGTCAGGCTCCAATCACTTACCATCACCCATGGGGTCGGCGTAGGGCAGGCTGAAGCGGGCCAGGTCGATCATGCGGTTGGGCAGGTTGATGTAAAAGCGTCCCACTGTCGTCTCCAGGTTGCTCAGCTGGTTCAGGACCATCATGCTTCCTTTCACCACTGGAATCAGCGACGCGCTCGCTGATCCGGATGAGCGATCCCGGTCGTAGATTCGGTCCACGCCGTATTTGACGGAGTTCTGCTCTGCCAGGTCCCTCAGGAAGGCCAGCTCCTTTAAGCCTGTGACTCCCTCTGTGGGAAAACGCAACCACCAGAAATTGAGGATTGTTTGATTTAAGCAAGTTGGGCTTTTGGGAACAGATCAGGAATTGATGACTTGCCTGAGGAAGCACAGTTTTTCAACTAAAAAGAGAAGGGAGAGCATGACAAACATCCCTTCTAAAAACAGCAACACCAATCTGCACCCCAGTTATATCAAGGAAGAGCTTTGAGGTGCTGAGGGGATTAATGTAGAGATTAAAGCTGGGATTAATTTAAAGACTTCCGATAAAAAGTTTTATTTTTTAAATCAATGCCTTATGGTAAACTAAGAATAAAGCTTGTATTGAACCAGATTATAAAATGAGCTGCTGGATCATTTTTTTTCCAACTGGGAAACTCTTGCAGGAATTTCTTCAATATGAAATCATGCAACTGTGCTCCAGCTGTCCTCTATAAAGCTACATCTATATTGCCCTTGACAGTGTATATTTAAGTGACCACTTTTAATGAAAAGTCTATGTAAACACGCGTTTTGCACTTCTGTGTTCAAAACGTTATGCATTACTGTGCTGGTTTCTACGACTGCTTTAGAGCTCTACATATGTAGTTGAAGACTAAATCAGCTCTTTGACCAGTCAGGCACTCAGATTTGGTAGTGATGAACTGATACAGTCGGTTTTGAAAATTGATGATGGAGGAGAAAATCACTGCAGTTTGTGCACACCTGGAATTAAATTACACCAAAGTCGAATTTGAATTTTTCTCCCACAGCTTCTCCCTACTCCTCGAATTGTAGGGGCATTTTTGAATGGGTAAGGCTGTCCGAAACAGTTTTTTAAGGGCTAACCCTTGCGGCATCCAGACAGTCCCTAGAGTGAGACTGAAGTAATTAACATATACACAGACACCGCTCCATGTCAGGTTTAAAACACTGGCTAGTAGCCCCTCCTACAAGCCTTTCCAACTATTGGTGGAAACATGCTAGTATCAGGTAGCGACAGTCCAGTGTGAATACCACATGCTAAACATGCCATCAAGAATGCACGTTTAGCGCATCAGATGGGCGGTGTGAATGTAGCTTTAAACCTCTGGATACTAGCCTTAAGAAACCATGAATTGCTTAAAATCTAACCCAGAATTTAAACATAAATCAACAATTCAGAGATGATTTCAGGGCAGAAGGTCATTTGGTGGTCGAATGGATGGAGGGCAGGCTTCTGCAGTTGGCACCTCAAAATCCACTGGGAAGCACCAGCCAGGATGATCCAACCATTGACTGGATTACAGCAGAATCCTACCAAAAATCTGCTCTTTTGATCGGCTGGCTGGGTCACAGACTATAGAAGGCAGCATCAAAAAAATTCTGCTGACAGCTCAGGTATCAGCTTGCTATTTTGTGCTTTTTTTTCCAATAAAAGTCCTTGACTTTTACCTAAAATGTATGTTTTAAGGAGACATGATAAAGGCAACATATCTGATTATGGTTCCTCCTTAAACAGCATTTCATCAACTCTGAAGCTTCTCAAGCCTGTGTTTTTTTCAAAGCTGGGCACAGCAACACACCTGTGCTCAGCCAAACAGCACGACTGCTGCTGTCTTTGAACAATCAGCACTTCACATTTGGCACGAGATGCAGGGAACACGACTCCCACACCCACAGCATTCACCTTTCAGATTAGTGAGAACGCATCAGCAACAAAACAAATGCTTTTTGCAATATGCAATGCTAATAAACCTCAAAACGAGAGATTTCTGCATCCTTTTCATCATCTCTCTTGAAAGAACCAAGGTCTTCCGTCAGTCACACACACACAGAGTGAGCAGCGCCCCCTTTGAAGTCTCACTCTTCCCTCTTAGATGTACCTCATTTCCATGCTCTGATGCAAAAACGATTGGTATTAATGGTGGACTAATGCATGCGCGGTGGGAGTGGGTGCACGCCTCTCCCAATGGGAAGCAGGAATTAGACGAAACAGATGGGTGGACAAAGACGGAGACACAAAAAGGGGGGAAGGCCAACACCTCAGACCAACACGGAGAGCCAAAAGCCTTTGAGGAAGCCTTCGGCGTTTCCCTTTTTACATATCCAATGTTTGGACATCAAACACACACATAACTCCTAAGGAAGTCAAAAAGAAAAGACACAAAGAGCATATTTGGGTCTAAAATTAAAAATATTCCAAAATACCAAAGCAAGTGAAATTTTGACAGTTTTAAAGCAGATTTGATCCAAAATTAAACAAACTGACAATTTCACTCGAAGAAGCATTTGATAATTTGGTTAATAATTTAGACTATTTTAGAAAACTAAAAAAATGTGTATTTAAATTAAATAATATAACAATTTAAAAAAATCTGAGTTGCTAATAAGTGTGCACAAAAGCACCTGCTAATTTTTGAAAACCAAAACGCTGAAGGAGTCAGATAAAGGAAGCCTACCGTTCATCAGAGCATAGGTTAGGATCATGACGGAGTTGTTGAAGTGTCGGTTCTCTTCCCGGACCACGCTGAGCGTGGCTCTCTTGTCCTGCTCCGACGACTCCCGAGATGTGACGCCAGCTGACAGGTAGATGATCGCCATGTCTGTGGCTGTGACACAACGCATGGCAGATACCATCAAGGGGGGGAAGTTCCAAACAGCTGCTCAACAACAGTCTTTTTTTTTTTTTTTTTGGTCTTACTGCTGCTCTGTTTACTGAGACTGCTGGTGTTGCGCAGCAGCTGGAAGGCTTTCTGAAAGCCAGCTGCGTGTTGGGTGGCCACATCTGAGGACTTGATGTTGGAGATGAAGGTGCTCATCTTCCTCTTGGTCTCACTGGTGGATGGAGACAGCAGACTCTTGTAACACTGGTCTAAAGAGCAGGAGCGGACAGTCTCTGCCACAGAGAGAACGGAGATCTGGAGAGGAGCAATAAAGTTGTTTCAAAAACTCAGAGAGGTTTTAAAAAACTTGGATCTTCTGGTGTCTTTGTCAAACCTTGTCATGTTCATCGACGGCATTAAGAATAACCAGCGCTGAGTCTCGAGCGATCTGCAGCTGCGTTTCAGTTACAGAAGCGCCGTGGTCCACCATCACCACGATGTGTTTAGACTGGGGACGCACTGCAGAGACGTACACTGGCCTGCAAACGTACATAAAGGTGAAAAGCTTAAGTGACGGTTTAATCGTTAGAAGAGAATAAACAAAGAAAAAATATAAATGAGTTTTCTGTGTAGCTGTTCTAATGTGTAGTCTTTTCTTCTAAAAATCGGTTTCATATTTTCAGTCAAATCTGGTATATTTACGTTTGATTTTTATGTTCATTAATATGCAATGTCGCTTCCTTTATAAGTAAATAATTGATCTTAAATGTCTACATTTATGGAAGATATTTCTTGTGCCAACTCTTAACTTTATTCATTGATTAGAAGAAGTGGGTCATTAATGTTTAATAACCAAAGAAAATAATTAAAGAGGAAGCAGCATAGAGATCATTATGTTTTTTTTTAAATACATCAATTGTTGATGTGTTTTAGAACAATAAATGAACATCTCAATCTAGTAGACTGGTGACACCAAAGCCCAATAATTCACTTTGATGGTACACATTAAAGAGAAAAATCGATGAGGGAAAAATCTAATACATTTTTGCTCCACTAAAGAAACCTAAACGTTAGGTTGAAAAGCATTAAAAAAGGAAGTGGACAGTAACATCTGGGTAATGGATAATGTCATCAGTTAAATCCCAAACACATTTGTGTTAAAAGTTTGTTCTCACTTTCTTCATTTTATTTTAAAATTCCATTTCATTTTGCTGAAAATAACTTTTCCAAAAAATGCATTTGTTTTTGTTTTTAGAAATATATTCTTCATATAAATAGAGATTTAAATTAAAGCAAAACAAATTTCTGGATATGATGAACAAATAATCTGTTTTAAAGTAAAAATGTATTTCTATCAAAACATTTTTTTAACTTTGTTGTGTTTAAGTTTCGAGTAATTGTTTTGTGTGTTTATGCGACAATACCAAATTTCTTTGTGAATGGGGCAAAAAATATGAACCCCAAAAAGTCCTATGTAGTGTAATCTTGAGGTTTTCAAAATGAAATAAATGCAGTGTGTTAGACAACAGCAAGCTGCAAACATACTACCTTACCCAGAAGAAGGCTTTTAAAAAAAAAAAAAAAAAAAAACAGATATTACTTTAATACTTTAATTCCAATCTGAAACCCTTTAAAACTCAGATATAGCTAGACACTTGGAGTTGCACCGAAGAGCTGTTATCTTTCTAAAGTGCATAAGTTTAAGTTTAAGTTTTATTCATTTATATAGCACCTTCAAATGACCTTTGGCCAAACAAGGCGCAGTACATTTAAAAGTCCAGAGAACAGTAAAAACAATAATTAAGATATTAAAAACATTTACAGTTAAAAGTAGACTTTAAGAATAAAACATATAAATAATTTACATAAAAGTATAAAAACACCAGATAAAAACGAAGATAAAACAGTAGAACAATAAAACACACCAATAAACCACTTGTTTTCTTGAAACTGACTTTAAGTTCTGCATTGTGTTTTCTTCTGGTGTGTTACAAGAGGGGTAAGATCCAAGGAGGTCAAAGTATGTGTGTGGTCTACTGGACAAGGAGACGTTAGTGGTGCACAGAATGCCAGTGATGTATTTACAAAGCCTCTTTCAGAGAAGCATGCAAAGCTATTTTCTTTCTCTCTTGGTTACAGACTTTGGTCGCTATGACGAAGACCCAAGACAGATACATGCAGATGATGCAAAATCCACAAGGGAGCAAGACAGTTCTGACTTAAAAAACAACACTGAAGGTGTGAAATTCCAGTGGACTACAGTGGCACAGAACCACATTCCTGTAGGGGGCATGTGCGGCCATGGTGTGCGAGGACGGGATGCCACTAACAATGCCCCCGAGGGCAATCCCACAGCAGCTGGCAAAGCAAGCATGAGAGGCCGAAGACACAAACAAGCTGCTGAGCCTTTATCCCAGTCGAATGTTAAAAACTATGAGGGTAACAGAAAAACAGGCTTGTTCTACCTGCTGCGGTGTTCATAGTTTCCTTTACAGCTAAACTTGTGAGCTGGGAAAACAGTGAAGATTCCCTCCTCTGAACTGAAGTACTGCCACTTTATTCCCGGGTTGGACTTCAGGTTGTCAGCCAAAACTGCAGAGGACAAACAGGAAAAAAGACAAAATAGTTAGACATGAAGACAAATAGAAAATGTAGAATCATTTTTTGTAATTTACTGGTAATCATTTGTAAATATGGCTCTAATAGTCTAAGTACCAACTAGGCCGAACACACGTATTGATACGATGAGTAATTGCAGTAAATTGTTACCAAAACTTAATTAAAAAAAAATTAAATAAAGCCCTTTTTGCATTTGATCAAGCAGATGGACTCTTTTATGTTAGATACTCACCTCCTACGTAGACGTGGGTCATTTGGAGTATAACTTAAGTTCTGTTAAATTTATCTAAATAAAACTGATGCAGTGAAATGGAAATGATGTATTAGCTGTTTTGCTAAATGTATCGAAAGTCATATTGTCATTGCAACATTGATCAATAATACCAACTCTTATATGCACGTTTTGTATATTTTTTTAAAGTTGACAGTAACTTCTTGTTTGTTTTTTGCCTTTTGCACCCAAAGTAAAGTCAGTTATTAAACACCTGAGGCGTCGCCGGTGACACATAATCACAAGATGTTTAATATACTGTAACTTTTCTCCTTCTTACGTTGATCGTGTTAATGGTTGGAAAGTTACAGTAAACCAAGAACAGAAACACTGGAGCTCCAGTGTAAAGAGTTAAGAATAAAATGTCATATTTGTATTCTATTAATAAAGTGAAGTAATTAAAAATCTTGGTAAAAATTCTAAAGGGCTCAAAATCTAGGGAGTATCTCTCTTTTGGTAAAAATTAATAATTTCATTTATATAGTTTTGCATTTATGCAAATGTTAAAGTTTTTCTATATTTAAGATAGTTTATAAATATTTGAATAAATCCACACAATATTGTTTTCTCTAAAAATTAACTTTTAGGGCTTAACAATGTTGGAGAAGAAAAATATAGTGCTCTATGGATTCTGAATTTTCCCAAAAGAATTACCTGACATGAAACCAAGACAACTAAGTCATTTTGGTCTTTAATTTCTCAATCCCCAATCATAAATCTACTTACTTCCAGCTTGATACAAAGGTTTTAAAGGATAAAAATACAAATGTTACATTCTTGACAGCTAAACGGAAAGAAGTCAATGGTTGTCCCCTTCCAGCTGTCCAAGAAACGTACCAACTGTAACCACACTCAAAGCAAAGATGAGAGTGGTCATTTCAAACATTTATAGTCATCACATAAAGTGTTTTTTTTTTTTTTTTTTTACTTGATTGTAGTGCTGGGCAATATAGAAAAAAATGTTTATGTTTTTTATTTTTACAATAACAACATATATATCACAATATACCAGAATAAAGTATATTTTCAATTATTCTCTGAGAAAAATTACAATAATGTCAAAAAAAAAAAAAATGGTTTTCAAGCTTCTTAGTGACAAATTTTTGCAAAAAAGGTTAGCAATAATGATAAACAAAAACAATAGAAGAAAAAATGACACAATAGACACTTTTCTATCACTCACACGATATGTATCGTCATATCGCCCAACACTACTTGATTTATTAACTTTACACTTATACACTATGACTTTTCTCCGACTTCAGATGTGATCTGGCAGTCAGAATAATGTATTATCAGCTTTCAAATATTTAATTTTCCATAACTAAGAGATAGCAGCCATCATTGCTGCTGCTTATAAGCTGTTTTTACATCATCCCACATATTCCTGTTTGTTATTATTACATTGGTGGTATGAATGGCCAGGGAAAAAACTTTTAAGGTTCCCGTTCACCTGTGGAATCTTTGCCAGACATGCTAACTACAACACCTTTCCCCTGTCAGCTGCGTCTACATCGTCCCAAAATGTAGTTTTTGGCTCGTGGTCATTTTAAATAGAATTACGTGCTAAGGAAAATTCACTTTACTACTCCTCTCTTTGCACCAGATATGACAAGCAAATTTATTTTCCCTTCATTTACACCACACAAAAAAAGAGCAAATATGCCTTAATTACACATCTGCCAAGAATTACAAACACCACCGACTTCCCGACACATCCTCACTTTTTTTCTTTTTTTTTTTTTTGACACTCAACTGGTTTGCCCGCTATAGATCATCCCCGCCCAGTCACGCCATCCATCTCCACAGCTTTTATAAACAGGAACCTCTCAGTTGTGTTGAGAGAGAGAGGAGGACTGAATAAACAAAAGTCTCGTTACAGTGATCTATTCTAGCACCAATGTTTAGATCTTCTCAGAGACAGGTGGAGAAGCCAAGAAATGGCACACAACTCACAGAAGATGGCCATCATTTCCTTCAAACCTTACAGATTCGTAACAGAGTTGACATGCAAAACTCAAGATGTGCAGCTATAACTCAGATAGCGGGTTTTTAAATTGATATTAAATTAAAACGTGAATCTTAAAGTTGCTGAAGCTTGAACATCCAGACTTTATTGAGACCAATTTAACAGGAACTCATTGGATTGTAGACACTAATACCAGTTGTCTGACAAGGACACAGAATCCTGCACTTCCTATGGCTGGCACAGCGGAAAAAGATTGCAATACAGCAGTACAGGAATCCCCGCACTGTTTACAGTCTATCCAAAAAACACAGCAACAGCACAGCTGCGTCCTGACAGCAGCTATTTCCAATGACTCGTGCCTTTCAGAGGCGGCTGACTTCCACACAAGTTTGCATACAGACAGGCGTTTATGTGGAAACATCAGCATGTTAAGGCGACACCTGAAAGTAAAAATGTATCCGATCCGACGAACTCAGCTGTCACTGAAGCACAAGTCACTTCTTGTCCGATGGCTTTTAGAGCCAAGAAAAACAAAGTCATCTTTTGTTTGTATTTTTAAACATTCTTCACAGGTTGAAACTGTATGTTTTTACTTTCTTTTTTATTATCATAACTCTAGAGGAAAGTCAAAACAATCAGCATATTTTTCCATAAAGTGATGGAATCGGGTCAACTACCTGATGTAAAGTGGATTAAGCAAAACAACAAAAGTCACAATGTGATACCCAGAATGCCTAAAGGTGCAAAGAGACAGCTGATTAGTCAGAAGGGTTTCATGGAAAGTTTTTCTAGCAAACTGTGTTTATTGACGTGTGGCTCTTTTTATATGCAATAACCAGCCTTAATGTAACACTTGAAATACAAAAAAAATACACCAACTTGTGATAATAACATTAGAAAGCAATAATATAGCCCTCATTTGAGCTAACGTTTGTAAGTATTCAAGATTTTGGGGGTTTAAATCTTCTTTCAAGCAACATTAAATTCCTGTTATACACAATCTACCAGAAGTAAAGCAAAAAAAGACGAGCGGCTGGATGACCTCCATTGTTGTTTTTTCTAGTTGTTGCACTACTTGTTGACAAAGCCAGATTTCCCCCAGCTTTTTGTAGCATTTCACAATCCATGTCCAATGGCAATTTGAAACTGATGAAAACTCGAACTGCTTTATAAACTTCTATCACCGATTGCACAAGGTTTCAATTCTGCAACAGTTTAAATTGGAACCTTGAGTTAAAGTATTCTATTTTTTAACGTCTTTCGCATCAAAATTATTTAAATTCTATACTTTTCCA
This sequence comes from Oryzias javanicus, assembly GCA_003999625.1. Taxonomy (NCBI): domain Eukaryota; kingdom Metazoa; phylum Chordata; class Actinopteri; order Beloniformes; family Adrianichthyidae; genus Oryzias; species Oryzias javanicus. The sequence continues at coordinate 15,810,272 of CM012440.1, forward strand.
AAACTTTAGAGAAGATTTTAGTCTCAAAAACTTTTCAAGGACCTAGAAATGGCATTTTCCAGAACTTTACCAGGTTTTTCATGACTGTACTAACCCTGCATACTGGACCACTCAGTGGAAACGAGGCTGAAAGTTTGCCTTATGGTGCAAAAATGAATGAAAAAAGGCATTCTGTATTTTAGAGAACTTTTTTTTTTTTGAGGTGATTCTCTATTTATTTAATTAACTATATATTTTGGTTACTATACTATCATCCCTTACTATCCATTCCTCATCTTTAATGTTTTTTTTTTTCCCAACATCTTCCATAAATAGTGACCAAAGCTAGTCTGAAAGCCTGAAGCTAAACATCATCACCCTCTTTACCATTGAAGTGAAGCTGGATATGCATAAATGATTTAGGATTTGCTCCAGTAACAATAATGAGTTTGAAAAACTGCAAATACACATGTTGCAACAACTAGGACTGAGTGTTTTTAAGCAGAGTTTAACAAAAAAAATTATTTAGGGGTTGATTAACCCCCATTACAAAAATAATTTGCAGAAATAGCTACAGAAAGCAGGAACCTGAGAGGGGAAGATGGACTAAAGTGGTGTTGCAATCAAACTGCACTCAGCCCATCATATCAGCTAGTCCTCCGATTCAGCCCTGATGGATCCCATCTCCACCATCTTGCCTTTCTTCCCTCAAAAATTACAAAACAAAATTGGGGAGGTTTGAAAAAAAAAGTTCCTATGGAGTCTTGGTGCAATTACCTCATTTCAATCAGCTCCCACCTCTCCCTTCTTTCCCTGCATTCATCATTCTCTGTTCTCAATTATCCCTCATTCTTGGAGCCCCTCCGTCCCTCGTCTGTGCAGCGGCTTGTTTAGACTGGGCTGAGACAAATGGGAAAGAATGAATACACTGAGAGCGTGGGGTCAAGGAGCGCTGAGTGTGAGGGATGAGGAGCAGAGAGGTGGAGGGGTAACTTAAACCCACCACGCCTGGCTTGTAAGGAAAATCTTTCTTTTTTAAAAAACCCATCGATGGTGAGGTGTTGTGAATGGCTCTCATTATGAATGGTTTTCAGAAAGAAGATACTGGGAATAGATGGTGGGGGGGAGTGACGGGGACAGAAGATGAACTGATGATGATGGAGCTTTCACGGGGTAAGGGGGTAAAAATGGGACAAATCTATGAAAGGGGACAGTGTTCAGCAGGGCTCAAATCCGAAACCCCTCGGCCTTCCCTGTGAAAACTTTCAGAGATCTTCTGAAATTGCACAGAACTTTTGGTAACTCTTCAGTTTTTATGCGTTGTGAGTTAAACTTCAAAGTGTAAATGAATATTGATGACAGAACTTTAAAAAACAATGATCCTATAATATTAACAGGCTGAAGTTCAAAGGTTGCCTTAACAATAACAAATTGTCTGACATAAAATGTAAAATTAATTAAAGTGAATTTGAATTTGAACAAATGTGATTTTTTTTTATTTCCACATTTATTGCTCTTTGAAGTGAAGCCATTTGATGTATTCTTCATTTTGGTTCTTAACTAGAGCTTTGTTTATTAGACTATTTTTTTATTACCTTAAAATGTATGTAATTATTGTAAAGACACGTTAGTATTTATTGATAATTTTATGTTGGAAAGTGCATTGAATTGGCATGTGTTTTAAATTGTTCTAAAAAAGATTCTGAAGGAAATAAAAAGGTATATTTGTGCTTAAAATAGTTATATATCATAAAGGTTATATATTGATTATTGCAATGTTTAGCATATTGCAATACTGTTGGTATCGCGAGCCATTTATCGTGAATCACGTCGTATCATGCGACTCTGAGATTCCCAGCCCAACTACTGACACAATAAAACTTCTTCACAGATGGATACCCAGATATTGGGCTGACATACACATTCTCATTGAGCCTTTATTTTCCCAAGTTTCATGTCAGAACTGTCTGAAGTTCATCAAAAACAGGCTGGAGCATGCTCAGTCAGGACCACTTGGAAAAATAAATTCTTATATCCATTGACTGTGGACAATCAATAGGAGGGGAAATATGTAATAAAACATCTATTTTATATTCTAAATGGTTGTCTAATTTTTCATGTGGTGAAAAATGGGCCGGTCTTGACCATTAAACTCCCGTGCTGAAAAGTTGTCCCACTCCGCCCCTGGGGTCAGATGTCTTTTTCTTTTGATTGACAAACAGAAAAAGTGGTGCACAAGCAGTACTTCTTGTGGCTACGCAGTTCAGCTTTGGTTTTCAATGAAACAAATAACTGAAGTTGCACACATATTTGTAATTAGAGGTAAATACACCCTACTTTAGTGAACTCCCACAAGTTTCTTCTTACATAAAAACAGAAAAAAAAAAAAACTTCTTCAAAGGAGGAAGATAAAAGTCATTCACTTCCTGAACACCACTGCAGACAGGATTTCAAAGACAAAGATACTGTGGTTCATTTGCTGTCAGGCTGTTAAGGAAAAGTCTTTATATCAAAGGTATGAGGGAGAAAAAATAACTGTGAAATAAGTAATAAGAAGGGCAGAGGAGAGACGGGAGACTTTACAAATGTTTTTGTGGAGAACAGAGCCTGTTTTAATCTCACATCAATGAACTCAATTAAAACTGCAGATGTCAGAGAGACTAAAAGAGATTTAAAAAGAGTCTTGGGGAAAACTAGTTGTTATGGTAACTGCTATAAAAGTGTAGCACTTGTCAATAATAACTAAAACGAAACAAGTAAAAAAAAAAAAAAAAAAGGTTAAATGAACCTGAGTTGAGGTCCCGTCCAGGATTGAAAGCTCGGCTGTTGACGGTCGGGGAAAGTCTGTCGCAGCAGATCGTCTTGGAGACGTTGGCATTAAAGTTTCCATCAACCTAAACACAAGAAAGAAAAAAAGTCAGCTTAGAGAATTTATAGAGCGTGTCGACTCACTTGGCGGGAAGGCAAAACTGGGCTCTCCTTAAAGTGCCGTCTGCCCACCATTTCGTTTTATACAAAAGCAAGCCTGCAGGTTCACTCGTACCTCAGACTTTACAGCTTTTGCTGAAAAATGCCTTGATTGGGATCTGTACAAATTATATAACCAAAGAAAAATATGCTAAGCCATAAAACTAATGAAATAATTTTAAACATCTGCTGAGCCTAATAGGCCCTTGCTTGTTTCATTTCAGCTAAGTAAAAAAAACAGCTAAGTACATCATCGGTTGCCCAGATTTCACATTATAGTCAATTTTAAAGCTTATACATTTTCCAAGGAAAAGCACTTGATTTTCTTCCAGTAATCCCACTTTCTGCTTTCATTTATTCACACTCCACACATACAAGCTTAAAACAAGGGCTGTTTATTATTATTCAAAGTGACCCAGCATCCGTTGTGAGTCTTTAGTTTGTTATTCCTGGCCTCAGCTCCTCATGCTTGCTTTTTAAACAAAAGGATTTCCTGGAAAAGCTTTGTTTGGTCAGCACTTTAGGGCCAGTTAGATCCCACAAAATACTCCAGGAAGCAAGGAATCCCTTTCCTTCACTTTCTCCATTTTTATCTCAGATTTAGTGCTAAACTATAACCAGCTGATCCTAGCCAACACCATGTTTGGTTTGTGGAATTTTTTTTTTTCAAGGATTTTATGGTCATATTGCCTAATTTTCCTTTATATTTTGTTGATCCACATTTCTTTAAAGCTTAAAGCTTTGACCAGGAGAATATTTATATTTCATTCCAAAGGTTTTATTTAAATACAAGTAAATAGTGAAATATTTGATCTGTTCAACCTGTTTTGATTTGTTTGATCTGTTCAACCTGCCATGAAATTGTTTCGACATGTGTGTAAACATTTACCCTTTATCACATTATATAGTACTTTTTACGATACACAAATCGCGATACACGCGCTGCACATCGCAATAACGATTATTTAAAAAAAAAATGTTGTTCAGACACACTATTCATTCTTGTTAAAATTCTAATTATTTTGTTGTAAAATCATTCAAATACCTACGATTTAAAGGTTCTGCAACTCTAGACTAGGACACATCTAGAAATAGCACTGAACAAACTGTAGATCCTGACTCAAAATGTGCAAATTCTAAACATAAGCATTCAAGAAGGATACAGGATATGCAAAAATTAAAAAATAATGAAGCTAAGAGTCAATTTGGGCTTCATGTGTTCCAGAGAAATGTGATTTTAACATTTAATGAGCCACAAATTCAAATTCTTAAATTAACTGTTCTTTTTTCCACAGTAACAGGCAAATCAGTTGATGAATAAACTTGCAATTAAACTCTGCAGGCAGGCAGATATTTGTATGTGGGTCACAGCATTCGCAGTATGCACACTGTATGATCTTTATCTTTAGAGACTCCGAATGAAAGCAGAAGGTCCAAAGAATGTAAGAATCTAAAAATCTAAGATAATGAAGAGTTAGAAATTAGAAATGAGAAATGCCAAAGGTTAAAAGCTTGCATCTCTGCGCACAAAAAATACATTTTTTATGGTCACATCTCTCCTGAATCCAGCATAACACAAACTGAAAACCATGCAGAGAAGCACAGAAAAATTTCAAAGACAAAAAAATGTGTCATGCAGCTGTGAAAAATCTCTCCGGGTCGCTAAAAAAATTTTCCTTTTTTTTTTTTTTTTTTTTTACGTAGAAAAAGCTCAAAACAGCAACATCCTCAAAGTCCTTCATGACGTACTTTGAAAAGCTGGAAAACCTGCAATCACATTTTGCATTCAAGATGACAAATGATGATCATAAAGAGCTGTCTTGTAAGGTTGGCTCTGAAACCTGTTCAGTAAACAGAGACACCTCCAATAAGAGACACATTTATTACAATCAACACCAGCAGTGTTATTTTAGCGTGGCAGGCGTGTGTCGAGTGCACAAACTGATTTCCACAAAAAGAGGAGCGTATGCAGAGGAGTAAGCTGCTCTGCACTGCACCAAGCTTGGCTACTTTGATCCTTCCTCCTCTCCACACTAGACAACCCAACCACCACCAACCTCCTCCTCCTCCTCCTCCTCCTCCACCCCCATCCGCTGGCTTAGCAACATACAGATGCACACGCATGCTCATAAACAAGCCTTGCCGAACATTCACAGACCTGCTGGCTGTTTGGACTGACAGGTGCTGGCTTGTGCAGGTTGCATTCAAACGCCCCTCATTTAAGAGTCCCATAAGGCGAAAATCATTACCCATTCCCCCCTTCAACCCAATGAGCATAGAGGGGAGGAGGGGGTTTTAAAAAAAAAAAATATGTGCCAGATAAAAACACATTTGCTGCTGCTTTGAATTCAACATCAAAACACATGAGAAAGACGGAGAGAGCAGCAAGCCTGATCAAACATTATCATGAAGGCAGAGAAATCTCTTTTTGCTTTTTTTTTTTTCCCAAATGAGGCTCAATTCAACAGACACCAAATGAAAAGAAGAGCTGCATGCTTGTTACTGGTAAAATACTTTAAATTTAAACCTATAAAGATTGTAAATATTATTTAACACTCAAAATAATAGTTAATTTCTAGGTTGGCTCATCCCAGAAGAATTAAAAAATGTGCGTTTCTGCACTTTAAGGAACACGGTGTAAAAGTATTACAAACAAGACAACACTTCAGATCATTCTGTGCATATACAGTCTTTTTTTATGTAACCGCACCTTGCCACTCATTATACCTTGGTAGAGGCACAAAGCAGCCTGTAACATAGCATTCAAAAAAAGCCCCCTGGGAATAATTGCCTGGAAGAGACTGGCTGCTGCGCATTCCCCAAAGAGTAATGCAATTCCTAATGTGCTTGCAATCCCTCAGCGGTAGCACCGGTTAAGCAAGCCAAATGCCAGCTCAAGCACTGAGCGCTAAAAAAGGCCTTTCATGTCTGGCTCTGGGTGACAGTTCTACCTCAAACAGATTAAACTGTAACTTTGCAGAGTAGAATGGAATTTTCTTTTTTAAAAATATTGTGGGTTCAAGCCGCTCATATTTTTTACATTCAGGCTTTATCATCATTTAGGTCACATATGGCTGATGTAGTACATACAGAAATCAAATAATATTTATCCAAAACTTTATGCTACATAAACATACAAAAAAACAAAAAACATAAGGCTATGTTGCTTTGCGTGTTTGGGGTTTTTGGGACAATAATTTACAGTAATACAGTAAACAAACATTGATTTCTTCTAGAATATATTTGCATGACTCCCTTACGGCTATTAATGCATATCTTAGTGCATATCATTACCTTTCCTATATTTAATTGCTATTCTTTTAATTATAAAAGAAAGGAAAGGCATCAAAGCTCAGTTACAGTGATATAGTCATTCATATTAAGAGGACTGAACTGTCCAAATATTGATTAAATTTAACTTTTTTAAGGGTCATGCAAAATGCGTCGGGGGACAAAATGAAGCAATAATGTTATTGTTTAAACAGAGATGCCAAAAACATCACTTCCTCAATGACATTGGTCGCTCGCTATTTCACAGTTCATCTTTCATAGGCTCACGTTTTTATTGAATTTTACATGGAGTTTTAAATGTTTTTTTTTTCTTGAAAGTTCGATCTTTTTTCAGTTTATAAGACTTTCTGCAAAGTGTTTTAATTAAACTACTCATATATGACGCTAAATCAAATTAGCCTTGTTAAATGACCTTTCTCATACTTTTTATTTAAACTTCTTCAGATTTGAGTTGTTCCTGAAATCCCAGTTCTTACCTCACTATTTCTGTTTGATTTGGTCTTTGACTGCTTGACGGTCCATGTGCACTCACATTGTTACTGAACTGCACCAGGATTTACTTGCCAGTTAAAAGAGAACTTAATTTAATTCAGACGAGGCTACTCTTGTTTGGTTTACAGGTGGACTATCAGAGGACATTTACTTTTGGTGCAAACCGAACAGCCCACTGTGAAAGCATTCTAACTGATCCTCTGTCTTGCAGCGAGACATGCTGCAGTCTTCCAGATGCACAATCGTACAAAATAAACCGATAATACCTTTCACTGTTGTAGAAACTGTTGGGCTTATCACACGGAAAATGGCGTACCCCTGTTGGAGGTTGATTATGATTTGATGTTTACAGCATTTCACACACAGCCATGAAGTACTACATCACACAAACTTTATCTAACATATTCCCTCAGGGAGAAAACCACACCACAGTTTCTATATTTTTCTACTATCTTCACAGTTTGAGTTGCTTTAATTCTCTTTGATGTGTTAGTTTATCTTCCATCAATCCTCAAGTAGCATACAAAGGAACTGAAAGCTTCACTCTGCAAATGCAAAATGGGATATCGTGCAATCTAAAGCTTATTTTAGCTGGAGTAAAAACTTTGTGACAACAAAAAATTAAGATTGTATGTTTTTGATCCAAGTTCCTTGGCTTCATTTCTATTTTTTTGCAGATATTGTATACAAAGTAGGGGAAATGCACAGAAATATATTTAAAATTTTAAATTCATCATTAATTAAAAAAAAAAAAAAGTTGTTGTTCTCTGTCAGTCTCCTAACAAATGTTTGCTTGCAACAGTAAAAAATGTGTTCAAATCATTCCTGGATTCAGCTGTAACAACAAAATTAAATCATAAATAAAATGTTACAATTATTTTTTGGTATTAATTGTTTATTGAGACTAACTGTGGGTACATTTAAATGTTTTAAATAATAATTATCTGTAAAACGTGCACTTCAGCGCCCGCTTTTCCTGATGATTTTTGACATCTTTGGCTTGCCATACAATTGTTCGGTGAAGGCATCGGCAAGTCTGTTACGGAGATCAGCTTTCTCCTGTGCGGGACAGCTGCAGCTTTTAACTGGGAGATTCTTTGAACGCAGTAACTGAAATGTGTTCCGACGCTTTTATTCAGCTCTTAAAATGAAATGAACCTGATATTTATCGATCCGCATCCTTCATTATGAAGTTGAGAAGAGTTTTTGAAAGAAGCTCCTCCCACACACAGCTTCAGGTGAACAGACAGACTTTAAGATAACCGTGAAGCAGTTACTTTAGGGCTTGTCAAAACAAAGAGGATTTACATGAATTTGATGAGAATTCCATTGGTTGTGAAAGGACGACTGATTTAAATTATGCTAGCGCAAGGTGTGCGTGTATAGAACTACTTAAAGTCAAACTTCTCATAAAACAACATAGATTTTCTTAAGTGTCTTAAAAAATGTCTGTATAATAACGCCATCAGGGTAAACAACATTCCATACTGACACAGAGATTAAACACAGCCAATGCTTAGTATGGACTGTTAAAGAGCACACTTCTCACCTTTACATCTGTAAAGGACTGTAATAAGCACAGAAAAATCAGATAGTATAAAGAAAACAGAAACATGATGCGCACTCTACTCCTACAAGCCATATTTGCTATTTTCAGGTCCAGCCTGTTGTTGAGACCAAGCAATGATTAAAGCATACCACCAAGTGCTAAGCACTGGCCTCCGTAGACTTCCTGCAAAACGATAGGCTGTCAGCTTGACAGCTACAAGACATGGACACCCTGTGAATCACCTGATCTTCCACTAAACTGAATGACCTGGCTGAGACCCCCAGTGGCAGCGGATCCTTGGAACTGGTGAGGGACACAGCAGAGTCCTGTAATGTGGCTGAGCTCACTCATGTCCAACATGCCTGCAAATATCCAATCTGTTTAATCCATATTCTTGTCAGGAATGCAGAGAAAGATCTGCATGGAGGTGCATGGTAACCATAGACGGGGCTAAAGAACCAACAGCTCTCTTAACCACACAGATGTGATCCAGAGGGAAAAGCTTTATGGACTTTTTGAAGTAATGTTAATGGTTGTCTTTTATCTAGTGATCTGCTAAAATGGTTCCAGTTGCAATAAAGTTATACCTAAAAGCTAAAGCCTTCGATGTTGTTATATTTTATTTAAAATGAGGTTACATTAAAAAGAAGAGACCAAAACCGCAGTAAAAAGCAAGGTGCAACACTTATACTTCTAGTTTGAAGGTAATTTGAAAACAAAACTAAACTGGAAACAGGTCAGATCACCAAATAACTGAGAGACTTAACAAAAACATTTTAACAGGCTGGTTCCAAGTCGGGATTTTCATTTATTTTCATTTACCGTATTTTTCGCACAATAAAGGCCAACTTAAAAGCCTTATTTAAATAAAACAACAAACAAAAAAAGAGTGCACATATTATCCGGAGGGCCTTATACAGTATATGCATTGAGTCTGGTTGGGCTGACTGATTTCATAGTGATTTTAAGCGGTAGTTGGCAGAAAGGTCAGTCTGTTTTTACAAGCTCCAAACAAGATTGCGTGTTACTGTAAATACACTTACACAGCTAAAGTATAACGGTGTTAGACTGTTTTTTTTACTAACAAAGTAGGGGGTTAGCATAGTTTGTTTTAGCTTTATTAGTCTGGTTTTTAAACTTGTTCCAAAGAAAATGTGAGGAGTTACAGACAATTTGAATACACCAATATGGTTTCTGTGTGGCATGTTATAAAAATGTTCAGAGTTACTGTGAACGCAGTGATTAATTTCTTTGTCTTTCTTACTTGTTCAGTTTAGGAAACATTTATTGTTCATATTTTATGACTGACTTTCTGCTGTTGTACAAATAACGGTATAAATCCCAATGAGACAGTTGTTTTGTAAAATTGAATAAATTGAATTGCTTGAAGTGCCTTAAAGTTTGGTGCAGTAAGTTTGAAAATAGATCATTCATTGACGATGCACTTTACAATGGTGGTTAAATTACTTTTAAAGTGTAATTGCTTGCTTTACTTTAGTTACTGAATTAAAATGTATTTAAATAACTTTACTCAATCCCCAAATTAGGGGTGGGATTAATGCTGGGCGATATGACGATACATCTCCTGAGGGCGATAGAAAAGTGTCTGTCGTGCCATTTCTCCTCTATCGTTAATATCTTTTCTAACTTAATTTGATCAATTTTTATGCCAAATAAGTCATTAAATAGCCAGAGACAATTGCGCAGATGCTGTCTCGTCAGTGAGTAGTACAACAAAAAATGTTTAAAGAGAAAATGAAGACAAATTAAAAGATATTCTTCATAAATAAACTGTCTTGTTTTGCGACGTAAAGTTGCTTTACGGTCTTTGATTCTCACTCTCGCGTGTTTTACGACATACTTCCTGCTACTTAACACAAGTGCAGAACGATGGACGTGGAAGAGCTTGAAGTTGTTTCCCTGGAGTTGAAACAGGCAGATACACCTATGCAGACAGCCCAAGAACAAGCACTTTCAGCAAAAGAGGGGGACGTCTCTGCTGCATTTTGGATTTAAGACGGCCATGTGGAGCTGAAGATAGCAATATGTGAGCTATGCTAAGAGGCTAGTTCTGCACCGATGCTAACACAACAAAGCTTTTATCACTCAGGCAAAGTCCACGAAAATAAAAAATATGACATTACAAAAACAAGAAATAAGCCAAGCTGTAAAAAGTATCCAAATACTCGGATTCTTGCGATCTGCTTCCAAAAATTTGAGTCCAAAATTTTGCGACGTCCAAGATCACTGATTCGTGATCTTTATATATATAGTAGAGTGTCATAAAATATTTATTGCTCTGGAATACAGAGTAATGTTGGATTTTAAAGCTGAATGTGCTACGCGACTGTCACCAGAAGCAAACAAATCTTCAAAATAAAATATGGGTGAAGCTCCCTGTTTTCAAGAGTAAAGAGTGTAAGACTAGCGAGAGCTTCCTTATCCGTTCAAAAATTGAGACAGAAGTTCCGCTCACTGACATAAGTGCTGAGAAAAAAATTAGCAGTTGACTCAGTTGATGTAATTCTACCAGAATTTTGTGCAAAAATGTGTTTTTCTACTCAGCAACATGATCCTGCTGTGCACTTTTAAAAATGATTTTCATAAAAACTATATATTTTTTTTTATTATTTTACTGTTTAAATACCTTTGATTTTTGGAACAAAAGTTAAGGCTGCTGTATGTCATCTGTTTTCATTTGATTTATTTTGTTACACTCAAATGTTTGTTTATCAATTGTCACTATTCAGTTTTGTTACTTAAAATATTCAGAAAAGTAAGCAATAACATTTTTTCAGAAAATAGCTGAAAATAAACTTTATTGTCGTATGTCGTGATATATATCATTATCGTGATATCAAATATTTTATATCTTGATATACATTTTTTTCCATATCGGCCAGCACTAGGTGGGATTATATAAGTTTGTTTCTTCTACTACTTTTCAAGCAGTCAATCAAACTCTACTGAATTCTAGTTAATAATTGCTATTTTTAATTAATCAAATGTGACCTAAGTGCGTTATTTAATTTAAAATTGCAATTAAATGAAATATTTTTGCTTTTGTCTTCAACAAATTGGAAAGGATATCCAGTTGCTTAATGGCCCTATGAATTTGTTCACATCCATATTACCGCTCTTTTCATTTTACTTTGTCAAATTTCCAACTTTCCATTAGAGTGAATGAATCAGTAACTTTTTTAAGCCGCCATTTTGTTTCATTTGACCAAAAGACAATGTCAGAGCCAACTGTTCATTCAAATTAATTTGTTTTATTAGTCATCTATGGTTTCACTGTCCCAAAATGTGAATAATAAAGTAATGAGGGTTTATGTAGTCTGGTAATTGTAATTTAATTACCAAAATTTGAACTGTAATTCATTACAATACTCCAGACAGTTACTGACAAAAGTAATTAAATGGCAGTAATTTGTTACTTTGTAATACATTACCCCCAACACTGGCACCTTATAATCCGGTAGTTCAAAAAATACGGTAATATTTAGGACAACTCAGCTAGAAAGAATCTTTTTTTTATTATTATTTAGTCCACAGATTTCAAGTTGCTATTCCTTCAAAATGTCATTTTTTAATGAAAAAAACACTTATAAAGTCATTCTGAAGGTATTCAACTGAACAGAGTTTTCTAAATCTTGACCAAGACCTCTCCAAATAAAGATAAAATGATTTTGTATGTGTTTCCCTAACAACATCTCATAAATGTGTGCCGATCCAAAAATGAAAGCAACCCAGCTGTAAGCCTTTTTCCTTCCCTGGGAAAAATGCTTTGAAGCTCAGGGATCAATCAGAGTCAGCCTCAGTTTGGTATGCCCACCAACGTCACCACCGTCCCTGTGATCCCCCCCTCCACCATTCCATCTGTCTTGTCCTGGTTTTATACAATCTTTTGTCCACAACATTTTTCACCATGTCAGTACGGTGGCCGAGACGGCTCACATGATTGCAAAAGCCACAACACAACGGCAAAAGCCGAAACACGAAGACAAACGCCGAAACACGACGGCAAAAGCCGAAACACGAAGACAAACGCCGAAACACGACGGCAAAAGCCGAAGCACAACGGCGAAAGCCGAAAACACGACGCAAAAGCCGAAGCACGACGGCAAAAGCCGAAGCACGACGGCAAAAGCCGAAACACGACGGCAAAAGCCAAAACACAACGGCAAAAAGCCAAAGCACTCCAGCAAAAGCCAACACAGAACGGAAAACGAATCAGAACGAAGTGAATAATGGACTTTTTTTCTTAACCTTTCATTCAGTTTCAAGCTATTGGTGATTCTTGAGAGATACGTGATTTTGGTAAGGGATAGGTGAGGGTGGGACATTCGCCGGTGTTGCCGCTTTTATTTCTTCTTTCAAAGCCTTCACGGAGAGCTTTCGGGGGAGAAAAAAAGGAGGGCGGAGGAGGGAAAACGGGATCTGGTTTTTTGTCTGCCATTCTTTCTTTTTTACCTATTTTTTATTACTTTTAAATACCTTCCACGTTATCGTCAGTGTAAACCCTAATACTGGGGTCTCTATATATTGAGTTTAAACGTTTGGATACGCAAGCTGTTGGTGGCCTAATGGTTAGCACACTTGGTTACAGTTCCAAAGGGTTGGGGTTCGAGGCTTGCGGGTGTCATTTAGTGTATATTTTTTTTCTGTAAAAAAAAAAAAAGTATCATACTGGTTCTTACGTACATTTTAAGAATCAAAATAAATAAATACTTCTTGCAACATAATTCCAGGTAGTTTAGTCATTTTTGTTGCATGGGGTCCATGGCGAAAAGGGAATTTTGGCGCTGCGTGCCACAACCCCACCATCCTCAACTGAAACGACGTAACTGCCTGGAATTATGTTGCAAGAAGTATTTATTTATTTTTGATTCTCAAAATGTACGTAAGAACCACGTATGATACTTTTTTTTTTTTACAGAAAAAAATGTATACGTACTAAATGACACCCGCAAGCCTCGAACCCCAACCCTTTGGACTGTAACCAAGTGTGCTAACCATTAGGCCACCACACAGCTTGCGTATCAAACGTTTAAACTCAATATATAGACCCCCAGTTAGGGTTTACACCTACGATATCGTGGAAGTATTTAAAAGTAATAAAAAAAATAGGTAAAAAAGAAAGAATGACAGACAAAAAACCAGATCCCGTTTTCCCTCCTCCGCCCTCCTTTTTTTCTCCCCGAAAGCTCTCCGTGAAGGCTTTGAAAGAAGAAATAAAAGCGGCAACACCGGGAATGTCCACCCTCACCTATCCCTTACCAAAATCACGTATCTCTCAAGAATCACCAATAGCTTGAAACTGAATGAAAGGTTAAGAAAAAAAAGTCCATTATTCACTTCCGTTCTGATTCGTTTCCGTTCTGTGTTGCTTTTGCTGGAGTCTTTGGCTTTTGCCGTGCTTCGCTTTTTGGTGTTGTTTTGGCTTCTTGCCGTGCTTCGTCTTTTGCGTGTTTGTCGTGCTTCGGCTTTTGCCGTCGTGTTTCGGCTTTTGCCGTCGTGTTTCGGCTTTCGCCGTTGTGCTTCGGCTTTTGCCGTCGTGTTTCGGCGTTTGTCTTCGTGTTTCGGCTTTTGCCGTCGTGTTTCGGCGTTTGTCTTCGTGTTTCGGCTTTTGCCGTTGTGTTGTGGCTTTTGCAATCATGTGAGCCGTCTCGGCCACCGTATGTCAGTTCTTTTAAGCTGAAAATCCACAGTGCTGGAGTAAACATGCCGGGGCAAACATACAGCATATTGTGAGTAATTAAATGTTTAGTGCGTGTGCGGTAAATCTGGCATTGATTTGGCTACAGGTAGGCCACGGCTCTGAGCCAGGTGCCTCTCCTACCCTCCCCCTAGAAAACAAGAGGAAAGACAGGTGACCTTGCAGCGTGTGAAGTCTGCAGCGAGACAACTTCAGAGGGCAGTAACTAGTTACATCGGCTGATAGGAGAGCGCGATACAGACAGAAATGGAGACAGAGGGGATGAGGGGCAGAGGCAGCTGCTGCTCTGTAGATTAGAACTGAAAGCAGCGCTCCCTTTCTCAGAGCTCGGCTTTGAACTCTGTTTTGCCTGCTGGAGCCGATGATTGGCCGGGAAACTGGCTCGAATGTTTCTGGGACAGTTTGATACGACTAAAATCTGAAATATTTGCTCAGGTTCAGAGAAAAAAAAAGAATGCGGTTACTGTGTGGGAACTGCACTCACAAATTCCTGGGGCTGAATCCGCTCACAGAAAAACATTATAATTTCAAAATAACAACAATATGGAAATTTGCATTAAATGAGGTAAGATTTTGCAGTAAACCTTAAAATAAAATATTTCTAAAACAAATGATTGCATAAAAGCATAAATTAACTTCTGAGTAATCCTGGAATGATGGAAACGTGTTGTAACAGGGTTGGGATTTTGGCAAAAATATATGGAGAGCAGGGTGTAGGTGAGTTTACATACAGGGAGGGAACCTCATGTAGTGATTTTTGCATTGAGGCCTAAATCGCACCTTGTGTGTGGAGGAATTAGAAAGAAAAATCACTCACTCCATCATGGAGGCAGGAATGGAACAGCAGTCCTGTATGGCTGTGAGAGGAGAGGTGAGGTGGGCGGTATACGATGCCTCCACCACCTGTTTATTCCTGTTCACCACATCCAGATAACGGTTGAACTTCTCACGGATCTTCTTAGCCAGCTGCAAAGAAACAAAACACAAGTATGTTCAAATTCCTCCCGATATTCATCGTTCATCAACTTATTTCTCTCTTTTACGTCACATGGAGCAGATGTGTGTAAAATATACACCATTCCAAAAACTACCATTAAGGAGGCTAAATTTTACCCAAAAATTAGAACTGTCGTACAATTTTTAAACTTCGGGTCCACCGAGATCTTTGTGAATGCACAGATTCCTGCAAATTCAACTAAATCCTTTCTTTTTTACCAAATCACTGCAACTTTGCAGCAACTTGCCACCAAACTATTTCAGCCAAGAGGCTCAAACATGTACATTGTTATAACCAATCAAATGTGCAGCTACATTGTTCTTCTGTTCCACTTCATTGTGACAGTGATAAAGACTCAGTTATAAAAAAGAAATAACAGTTTAAGATCAAGATCAGCAATTTGCAAATGTTTTTCATGAAAGTGAAAGTAAACAGTTTTGTTATTTTTACAACACTGTATTGGAGTAAATTGGACGATTGACGAGAATTTTTCAATACAAAACATAAATGGTGAATGGCTGAATAGGGCCTAGTGTCAAAACTAAGAAGACCTATTTGAGCTGGGATTTATTGAAGACATGACACCGTTGGAATATATACAGTATTAATCATATAAAATGAAAGTTTTTTTGCTGATCACCGCTAACTCCGTGGAAAAATTGGGTCTTTGATTTAGACTGGGGTGGTGCTGGTAGAGCAGACTCTTCCTGAAAGGGGCTGTTCTCAATCAGTGACATCAGCATGTGAGAACCCACTCTTTTTCGTGGGTTTGGGAGGGGCTGGTGCTCAGAGCGCAGGTATTTAGAGAAATGCGTGAATGAATCAAAATACTGTTTTGGAGCTCTTTATAGTGAGGAGTGTACAATATAATACACTTAAAAACTCAAAAAGTTGTTTTTTTCATGGTTTGGCCCTTTTAAAACAAAAGTCTATCGCAATACTTATCTTCCTATCTATTAAAAAAATAGCTGATCATTTTCAAAATATTTGGAAACAAAAACGTAATCCTTAAATATTTTCTTTTTCTGACTTCTAACAGTTTAAGACAATACAATACCATAAATTATGATTTTTTTTAATTATATGTAAAAAGTGTATGTACTTGTTTTTTTATCCTTAGACTTTTTTATTCCTGCAGAATCTTGCAGTTTTAAAGTTCATTTTTTCCCTAAAATAAACTCTATTGAAGGGTTTTTTGTTTGTTTACTTCCTGAGAAGTTTAGAGGTAAATATTTTCACTATTCTAAACTGCACTTTACAGTACAGTATACATTATTATCGTGAAATGCGTGCGAGGAAAATATTGCTTATATATCCACAAATTGAGGAACATTGCAGAAGACCAGCACAGTAGAATGATGGATATCTGATATTATAAAACCCCAAAACATGAACATCTTCAAAGGTCAAAAGCAAGAGTAAAGTTAAAAAGGAAGAGGAGAAACACAGCAAATGAAGCATCGTAAATATTCATGGTGATAAACAACAGCCCTTATTGAAATGCACACCATTTTATCACTTTCTTCCCAAGTCGTATAAAGACCAGGAAGCAGGAAACAGAAATTCTAAGACAAAGACAGCAGCCGCATTTTCATTCACCTAACTTTACGGGGAGGGGTGTCTCTTTATGATGCCTGTCGTCACCCCCCCGCCCCCCCCCCCCCCCCCCCCCCCCAAAAAAAAAAAGACAAGCATACGTTCTACACTGCCTTTCTTCCTCTGAGGGGAAAGGTTCTGGTTGAGCAAACATCACAGTGCTCTTTCTAAATGGGGATTCAGTCCATCGGGAAAACTAATAACTAGCTCTGCTGCAGCCTCCTGGGGGACATCAATAACTAGCAGCTTCCCACAAAAGACCCCCGCTCCTGCCTTTGTTTGCCAAAATGCTGAAAAAGATGTTTGGGGCAGATTTGTGTGGAACTCTGAGGGCTGCTAACACACCAACAGGCTGCTAATGTTGAAATATTAAGCAAAGTCTTTTTTCAACTGTGAAGTATCTATTGGAAAAAAAACATTACATAAAATTAACTTGTTTATGTTTTTGGGATAAGAACACCAACTTAAGTTCCAAACCATTGCCATAAACCAAACATTCAAATCAACCGATAAAATCTACAGTACACTGTATTGGCATAACAGTCATAACAGCTCTTCAACAACCTGAGAGGTATCTGCATTCCATAGCACTCTAGCATGTCAGATTAACTATTCAGATAAAACAAGCCTTTTGGATATAGCGGAAGGGGTTTAGTTAATCTCTTAAAGCAAACCAAAGTTTTAAAGACTTGAAGCTAAAATTGTTTATGAAAACTGTTTTAAAGACTTGAAGCTAAAATTGTTTTATGTCCTGAATTCAACCAATTGATTGATCAAGCATCAATTTAGCACTCAACAGAAAAATACGAAAATAAAAAAAAATAGGCATTATGTGTATAAAAAATAAATTATAAAATTACGTCGACATACTTCCTGCACGTCCAGCTGGTCAAGTCAAACTCACAACTTAAAATGGTTTGAAAAGTTTCCAAAAATATGGCTCAGCAGCTCAGGAAGTGTATGACTCAATGCCAGGAGGACACTGATAAAGCTGTTTAAAGTCCCACTCCAATCATCTTTTAAACTATTGCAAAAGCGTTCCAAGTGGTTTTTGAGTATTATTATGCAGGTTTAAGGCAAAATCAAATAACCTGTCAATTTCAAGGATATAGTTTCTGCAGAGCGGCAGGAGATAATTAGAAATTCACTTCTGGGTTGTGGGTGGGACTGTTGGTGTGGAGTAAATCTATGCTCATTTCCCATCAACCCTTTGTTTACACCCTCTACTGCTAGCTTACAGACTTTCACAACCCCAACTTAAGTTAGTAGACAACAAAAAAATTGGCAAGCAATATTGGAGCTATCCAGCCGTATAGTTTTGAGCCAGATGGGGAGGAAAACAAAGCCGGACATGGATCTAAAGTGGATGCATATTGTAGCTCGTATGTCACAACTGTAGGCTTTTTCCATTGTTTTTTTTTCCATCTGCTCCTGATTTGTCACAAATTGAGTAAAAAAATATTCAGAAATGCAGTTTTAAGCTACATTTTCTTTTTAAATGTCCTCCGTCATAACAGAAATGCTATTAAAAAACAGTTTTCATTACAATTCGGTTTTCAGCGTCTGAATAACTATCAAATTCGCTTGCTTTGCTGGTGGCAGCATTTTACACCAGCCGCAGTCCCATAAGCCCTGCGCTGCCCTACACAATCTCAACCTACTGTGATTTATGGAATTTAAATTTCATGCTGTTGCATTCCTTGCTGTACCTTTTGAGAACGCTCGGGCTGTGGTTGTAACAATTGCTGATGAGGGTTGAAATGCAACGTCACTATTCTTCACTTAAGTTTCTACCAAACCGCCAAAGGCATTTGGAAATTATCTGTGTCAAAGATTCACAGATTAAAATGATTAGGTTTGTAAATGTTTGTAAATCATTTATGTTGGAATATATATAGATATATATAGATGTAAGAGTTTTTTTTAAAGCATCTATAGATATATTAATAAGAAACTTGTTTTTTACCCCAAAAACTATTTTCTCAAAAAATGTATGTGTGAAGGTTAATAATATAAAGTTAGGCTCTTAAAGACCCACTCCATAGAAAATGGTCTTTTTGGTGTTTTTAAAATGTTCTTGTGGCATTTTCTTATGGTACAGGACAAATATAACCAGAATTTAAGATTAAAACGACATTTCTGAGTATTTCTTTATTCAAATAGTGACGTATAAGGAGCTTGGGTTTGTTGCCATGGGCCAAAGTCTCCCTTCTCCGCTCCAATTCTAATGCATCCACTTACAGACAAATAGATCCATTAACGTCTCCATTTTCCTCATCCGAGCTGTCATCTGATCTGGCTCAAAACCTTACAGTAGGATAGCTTCAATGTTGCTCGCCTTTTTTTTTTTTTTGCTACACTAATGTCAACAAAGACATTAGACAAAAACATTCTCTTGCTGTGCTGCAGAAAATAGGTATTAAAAAACAGCACAGGCTTTTTTGGCTAACCACTAAAAACTCTTGTACAATAGAAAAAATGTATAGTTTGAGTTGGGCTATAATACTTTGAGAGGCTTGTCAGCCAACCACTTTTACTTGAATACAAAAAAAACAAGTTTATTGCCACAGTAACCAGACCCTCTTTGTACACATCCCGTAATTACTGCTGCCTGCAAAAAGACTGATTGAAGCCAGAAACGGGAAAAAGTTCTACGACCCACTGAACCGCCTGTACACCTAATCAGCCGGCCGCTATTTCTATTAAAGGTTTAACAAGAGCCCGCGGCACAGCCCACAATCACTACTGCTCCACAAAAAAGAACACACAAGTCACTGATGTGCTCAGTGCCGCGCTGCGACATAAAGGTAAACTGCTTCACACAAAATTGTGTCAATGCATTGC
This sequence comes from Oryzias javanicus, assembly GCA_003999625.1. Lineage (NCBI taxonomy): Eukaryota > Metazoa > Chordata > Actinopteri > Beloniformes > Adrianichthyidae > Oryzias > Oryzias javanicus. Next base: position 15,829,706 of record CM012440.1, read on the forward strand.
AATTAGCTGCATTGGACTTTGGATCAAATGACGAAAAATGGGTCAGTGTTCCTGTTGTGTGTCTGTTTCTGGAAGGAAGGAAAGTAAAGAAAAAAAAAGAATAGTTCAAGTTTTACACAGTGCGACTTCAGAGAAACCAGAAACTTCAAGTTGTGCAAGTTAAAGCTTAGGTTACCGTCTGCCATGGAGAAGCCCAAACCCGACCTGTGCTCTGCAGATTAACCGCACTCGGCACAACATGGGGCGCCTCTCTCCATTCTCTGACCCTCACAGACAGACTTGGCCTATAAGGTTTTGCTGTGGGGGATGCCTCAGCCACAAAAATGGAGCGAGTGGAAAGGGTACTACCCGACATCTTGTGTTTCGAATTATAAGGTTTGCAGGCAGCCTTCAACCACACCGCAGTTCCTCACAGCGCTGCTTAAGACTTTTCTGCTAAGAGGAGATTATTATTCTGCAGATGCCTGTGCAGAAACCTCACAGTGCTTCTACATTGCTTCTCCTCATTTGATCTTTATTATTAAATTGGTGCACATTAGATGTACGGAAATCTGGCCATCAAAAGGGTTACGCAAATTTCACACAGTACTCCAACTATTCAGTAAAATCAAATTAAAAAGTAGTGGCTTGCTTACATGTATTCCAAAAGAAAAATCATATGACATGTAGACAAATAAGGTTGGATCAGAATTTTAAAATCAAACAGTGGCCTTTAAATAGGTTTCCTCTTATCACCTGCTTGTCACAATGAATGAGGGAATATATGTAGAAAGCCAACAAAATGTCAACATTGAATTGTAGGACCCCCCCAAACCCAAAAAAAAAAAAAAAAGAGGCCATACAAATCGAATTTTCATCAAGAACAAAACCATCCCTTGCTCTCCTTTTCTTCAATATTTTAAAATGTCAACGTTTGAAGAAGGCTGGACCAGGGTCTGGATCAATTCGATTACCATTTGGTTTTTGATTCAATTCAATTTTGAGTTCACACGGTTTACAAATATAGACACATTTGTTTAAAAATACATTAATAATTTAAATATATGTTTTGAATATATTCATATTAATCTCATATAGTTCACATACTGTAAAATGTATTAGTAAAATTAAGATGAGATTATTAATACCATATAGTGCTACATGGGAGCTCCAACACTTTTTCTCCTCTTCTGGAGGGCTTTTCAGTTTGAACACTAGGTGGCGAGAATGCTATAGCATTACACCTTATTCCAGAAGAAGAAGAAATTATGAGCAAAAAACTGTTTTAGACCCCTAATGATTACTCTAAAACAATATTTCCTTAACCCTTGTGCTATCCTAGACATGTTTACATTAAAAGTGGGGTAATCTGGTAATCTTTCTGCCAAATCACTGATGTGAAACAGTGGGTGCTGTCTCGCTGTGGCGACCCCGAATGGGATAAGCTGAAAGGCGAACAACAAATCTGGTAAACTTTCAAGGATTTTTTTTTTTTTTTTATCTTTACTGGTGTCCGTAGCAGACATAAAATCCTGTCCATCTTTGTCACAGGAGGGATGACACATGAATATAAGGGCGTGGTCATCAAGACCCTATGAGAGAACACAAGGGTCAAAAGAGTTTGGAAAATTCATTCCTGTGAGTATATAAAGATGTTCATTTAGTCAGCATTGTATATTTAAGTCAACCGAACATTAGCATTAGCCGTCCTATGGAAAATTCCATTATTTGCTAGCATCAAGCTAGTGAACTTGAGCATTACATGTTAGATCGATCTCTACTTTTATAGATCAATTATTGATTTATTAAGCTTAGATAGATTCAGATCAATAAATTTATTTTAATCAAACCAGCCCTAAAAAAAAAAACCTACTCAAAATCCAAGACAAAGCCACCATCATCCAGAATACATTGTATACTAAAAAAAAGCTCCTTTTCCATATTTCTTGATTCAAACATTTTCAATGCTGATTCTGTGATAAATCATTAGTAGCGTGTCATGGCAGTTAACAACAAAAATACTTGTGTTAAATCATGCAGATTTCTTTTTAATTCTACCTTGAAGACCCTGAAAAACTACTAAAAGGTAATCTATATGAATAACTTTAATATATTCTGCAGCTCTCATCACAAGAGGAAGACATAAAACCGTACTCTTCCTTTTGTAAAACTAATGAAAACGGAGCACATGTGACCCACAGAAAATATTAATAGCAGTCAGCAGTTTAAATTAATAATAACTACTCTGACAGCTCATGTCAAAGTAAAACAAGGAAACAAAGACAGAGACGGGCACTGTGAGGGAAGGGCCTGTGTCATTAGACAGAGACAGATGTCGGCACATCTCTCTGAATAATGAATTTCAACAGGAGAAGCTCGCCCAAGCCGCCGTTGGCTCCTCTCTGTAGCTCCTTGTCCTCTTTTCCTGTTTTCTTCCAGCCCTCTCCTGCTCTGCAGATGCCCTCCTAATTGAGTCTCGCTCTGGCTTGGGGACACAGCCCCACTCTGCCATTAGAGAGTCAGAGAGGCAACTGTGCCAGAGCCATAATCTTAAGTAGCTGGAGTCGGCCTTGAGACGATTATAGCCACATTTCTTGGCTCTCTTAGTGAAATAAAACAGTTAAAGACAAAAAACTATTCTGGCATTGAGGGTTATTTAAATACAGTTCTAAAATATGGTATGAAATCTACATTTCTGAATACTAAAGTGCAAGAATACAAAATTGATTGGGTTTTCCCCAGCAAAAAAGGCTTTCTTTGATTTTTTTTTTATTTTAAACAACAACCAAAACAATATTTTTTCAAGTTCGATTTCAGTTTCTTATAGAAAACTGAAGTTTCACAGAGACTATTTAGCAAATTTGTGTGTAGATACAGCAGCAGCAACACAGACAGTAACAGGAGAAATGCAAACAAACATCAACCTGTATGTTTCTGCTCTGTGGCTATTTACTGTTTGCCATTCTTCCAAGAGCGCTGACAAAGACACTTGCACTCTACACTAGTATCGTTGCCTTAAAAATGCTAAAAAAAAAAAAATGTGTGCATTTTTTCCAATATATAAAAAAAAAACATGACACAAACAGACTTTGGTTAATTAGAGGCAACTTTGCCCACCTTGGAGCCTTCCTCCTGTGACTGCAGCTCTGCACTCAAAGTGCAAGGCAGAGGGAAAAAAGGAGCCAGACAGATGAGTGGAAAAACGACAGAACTTCAAAGCCAATGAGACAGCAGCCATAGAATTTTAATAACCCTCTGGTGAGTGTGTGTGTTCACTGCTGGCGACTTGAACGCTGCTCAAGACCAAAGACAGCCAACATCCATGGCACATGCACCAACAGGTAGGAGCACATACACAAATGCATGGACATATACACACACCGGACAGCAGAGGTCTTTGTTACTCACCTGCTGTACTTCTGTCTCTCCGTTTGATGTCTTCTCTGTGTACACGAACGAGTTGAAAATCCTCTGTGGGGGAAAAAAAAGCAGACAGAGACGGTTGGAGGGAGGTTAGATTGGTAGGAATGCTGAAGATTCTGCTCTGATAACTGCAAAGCATCACCTGATGTTGCTTCGGCACAATTTGCCCTCAAATACTTTGCTAGCAAAAATATCGATTCACTGCATCTTTTAGATTTGTGAAGAGATTTTTTTTTCTCCTTTTTACTAAGAGTTACTTCACTGTTAAACCATCCACAGTTCCTGAAATTCAGACAATGACTACTTCTCAATATATTAGGGGGAAAAAGCAACCTTTTGTGGTTGTTTGACATGGGTAGTAGCATAAACTTGTAACAACTAAATAATACTAATACTAATGGCAAAGCCTTGTACTACTTTTTGGATTCACATAACTCAAGGCCACAACTTTAGACTGAAAACTATCAAACTTCCAATTGGGATTGCAAAAGCAACATACATTTGCAGTTCTGATAAAAATCTTCGTCCCACAGATGCATCTGGAGTTAAAATTATTAGTGCTCTAGAGAACAATGGCCTTAATTATGAGCCAAAAACAGCAAATGCACAGACTTAATCTGTTTCTTAGCTTAGAGATAATAACTGTATCCAATAAATTGGCTGAAACAAAAGAACAAAGACCAAATCTTTAAAGCAACGCACGTTCATGTGACCACTTTCAATGGAAATCATATGCAAATGCACATAAATGTACATTTTTGAGCTTCGAAACTCTCACGTCCACACATAGCTACGCACATTTAAGACTGTTTTCAGGTTCTACATAAAAAAGATTAAGCCATCGAGCGCATCAAAAGTTAAACAAGGTTGAACTTTGACCAATCAGGGACTTGGATTTGGTGATGACATGTGGATGGCATTCCTTTTAATTCACTGAAGTGCCAACCTTTGACAACTGATCACAGACAAACTAATAATTGCGGTTTGAGTCTGGCTTGAATTATATGACACCAAGTCAGTCATATACCAGAATAGAGTCCGGGTCCAGTGTGAACATCCCATGTCCAAAGTGAATGTAGTTGTATACTAAATATGGCTTTTAATGCCTTAAAGTAAATGCGTTGCAGTTCCCACTAAAGTACCTGATTTTCTGGAGTATAAATTGCACCAGAATTAAGTTGCAAGAACAAAAATGTCTGATCAAGAAGAAGAAATAAGTCGCACTTTTGGGAGAAAAGTCTAACATTTCAGAACAAATCCGCCAAGCCCAGTTTAACAAAAAATGAATTATTATATAAAAATAAGAATATTAATATTTTGATATGTATAATAAAAATATCAAAGTTTAAGAGGAAGAACAAAAGGATTCTCCTCAATGTTTGTTTTGGAGAACACTTCTTCTGCCACGGTCAGTAGCAAAAATGTATTTTACTCAGATTTAGCAGCCTTTAGCGGTTATTAGAGGAAACAACCGCTAAAGAACAACCAGTGTTTACTGGGAAAACAACAAATGTATGACCCAATTTAAGCCTAAAAAATAATTAAAAAAAAACACAAGTAAGTTGCTCCTGTCGTACCCCTTGCTAAACTATGAAAAAAACATGACATATACTCCGGAAAATACGGTAGTGTTTTCTATAATAGACTTGTTATGTTTTACAGAAAATATGCAGTGCAAACTGTTTTATTATGGTATTTCCCTAAAAGCTTCACATTTTACAACTAAGGGATTTGGGAATCTAGTGCCAGTCTTCAGTTCCACACCCTTTCTGTGTGAAAAACATCATGTCCATAACATCCATGTGTCAAATACAAATATGCACCAAAAAGAAGTGCCGCCAATATTTAGCAGTAATTGTATGCTTTCAAATTTTGAAGGATATGTAGGAGATTAGGGACTACATTCACCGAAAGCAGAAGTGTACAAGACATCTCTTTTAATTTTTTTTTTTTTTAAAGGGAAAGAAATCCTCTAGAAGAATGGGAAAACTCCTGTTGTCCCATGGCCACGGGTTTGCAGTGTTTCCCTGAGTGCCTGCAGTGTTTGTTGTTGGAGTAGCTTTGCGGTTTTCACAGCTATGGAGCAGTCAGGGAGGAATGCTCAGCCTGAAACCTGAGAGCCCTGAGGCTACGACTCGGAGCCTGTTGGCCTACCGTGACCCTTAATCAAACACTTACACATACAGATACTCCTGCTGTACTACTGTGTTGTGGAATTCCATACAACCAACACTTGGGCCCACTTTGGGCAACAACTAGCTTTTTTGGGAGAAAGCATTTTAGGAATATTATGATATCTGATCCAAAAGCCCATTTAATTTAAATCTGTTTGTGCCATAAAGATTCTGATGAAGACAGGCACAGCTTTGAGGAAGAGCATCATGAATGGACACTCAGAAAGCGTTTGCATTTAAATGGGAAACTTTCTGACATGTAAGCTCCTTACTAATACATTCGAACACTGATCACAGAGGAGCAGTCTTTGTCTCATTAGGCCGGTCTTGAAATCTGCCTCAGGGTTAATCCCAACCACAGTTGAGTGGTTAGCTGGAATGGCTCCCTCTTGGTGGAAGACTGAACTATGACTTAAAGTCAAAGAGCAGAACTATGTTGCAGTCTTCTTCAAATTTGTGAAGAATTATGAGTACTTAAATTCCCAACAATACAAAGACAGAGTTTTCCACTAATCCATATTAATATTATAAAAATAAATATGTCACTTTAATTTAGTGTTTTTGAACCTTCTGGTTTTTGCTAACAATTCTTTGAGTTTTGTAGAATATAAGTTGATAGTATTTCTTCTGTCAATCAATTTTCAGGATACCATGGACTACTCAAAGAGGCACTTCTCTATTAAAGTCGTTTTTCTATTCTCAGTGGATCTACTGAGAAAAGTAAACAATGTCCAGACAGATAAGTGACAATAGTGGCCAAAGGAAAGAGATACATACCGTATATCTTCCAATAGTGGCCGGTCTCTAATAGACAGCGGGTCTAACAGGTGTTCATTACTTTAGATGCCGGACTCTTAAAAGGGCCAGGCCCCTTTAAGATACCCCAGTCCTGCAGACGCCGGTAGTGTTGCCAGATTGGGTGAAAAACTATCCAATTTGAGCAAAACCTGCCTGATGTGAGTGGAAAACTGCCCAATCTAGCAGCACTGGACGCTGGGTGTCTGTTGTATTGCGATAGCCAAGAAACATTCATTTGGTTTAAATTTCACGCAACGACACACGGCAAAGGACATTCTAGTGAGGAATCTGCACGACATTTTGGACGGGTGATATTGGAAAGACGACTGCAGAGAAAAAAGCAAGCAATTTCCTGATGGAGGTGCAAAAGAAAAGTGTCAAAGGTATTAGAAGAACTGGTATGAACATGGATTTTTGAGCAAAGATGAAAAGGAAAATGATTCGCATGAAAGCGAGGAGGACTTTTGATCGAGAGGATGATGATGCTTCAAAAAGAAAAGAAACATTCACAACCAGTGCTAATCAGGACATAGTTGAATGTTCTCAACATTTCTGTAAATCACCATCACCAGCACATCACCAACAGCCATCACCATTCTGTCTGTGATGGAAGACATAGACACCTAATAAACGCCAGGACTGCTATTAGAAGAAATATGGTAGAGGTAGATAGGCTAGGTAATGGTAGATTGTTTAGATTAAGTACAAATGGGGAGAAAAGGAGCAAACCAACGGTAAAAGGTGGAGAAAATGTTCAAAAAGAGGAGAGAAAAAATAAAGTGATATCATACACACTGATGTGATTCAGCAGAGCAAGGGTCAGCAACGTTTATGACATAAAGTGCCAATTCAAAATTTTCTCCTTAACAACTGTGCCATCACCAAGTATAGTGCCAGCTCTGTTGTTGTTCACCTTTCGGCTTATCCTGTCAGAGATCTCCACAGTGAATCAGCTTTAAAAGAGACGTAAGGCTTGGTTCTTCTGTGAGGAAACAATAGATCAGGAATCTCTTAAACCAGCAGCGGATCAACCACAGGGCATCACAAAAGCGCCCAGCAGAACCAGACGGCAACAAGGTCCACTACACAGCCGCGACGATGTGATGCTGAACCAAACCAACAAATACCGGTACAGAAGATCCCCATATGGAAAAATAACTTCATAAATGTCAGCAATGCCAAAATCATCACTGAGCAGTCATAAACCTTTGCTTTACACACTTCCCGCACATGCAAAGTTCCATTCACAAACACGTGCTATAATCGTCACAACCTTCTTCTTACCAGCGCCAGTTTCAAAACACGGGAATTACTACAGCTTTTTCATTTCACCACAGTAACCTTTTTATTTTTTCCTGCGGTGTACATTATTTTGAATCCGCCAGTCACGAAGGCTGATACGGAAAGTAATCTGTGTTGTGTGAAACTATAAAGTTTTATTTAAAAAAAACACACGTTTATATCGGTGGACGGGGTCACAGCACTGCGTGAATGGACCCTTTCCTTGTGACGCCATTGAGCAGTAAAGATCATTGTGAGAAGGGATGATCACTCCTTTTAAATCCGAAAAATACATACAGACAACAGAAAAAGTGCTTTTTGTTCTCACACGCCAGCGTGCCACTGTCTTTCACTCCGCATGCCCTAGGTTGCCGGCCCCTGGGCTAGAGCAACAAGGTAGAGCGTCACTGAAAATGTATTGACATTTCAACCCTAGTATACACCCTTTCATCATGTAAGGCTTCAATGGTTCAAGGTTAGCAGACTGGAGGGCAAAAATGGAAGCATTTCTTGGGAGGAGCTAAATTTATTCACAAAAACTGCCAAAGTGGGCTTTACAAACAAATCTGCAGCAGGAATTTAGCTCAGAGACAACTTCATTTTTACCTAAAGGCTAATAAAAATAAAGAACATGCACACATTTCACATTCACACACCATGCTGGTTGTATAAAAATGTTAGAGCCTATAAGGCCTTGGAGATTGGTTTCTACACAACTGACAGATAAAAGCCTGAAGCTCAAGGGATAGTAACTGCTGCTTTCTGCCTGCTGCAGGTACTCACCTAACCCCTTTCCTTCCTTCAGCTTTTGGCTTTTCCTCCCTCTCAACTTGCCCCCAGCCATCTCTCTGCTCATTGCACTACAAAGAACTGGAAGTCAGGGATGCACCATTGGGGCTTTACCTCTGATGTGCACATTGTGCCCGCCTTAACTCCACCCCCAACTGCAAGACCCTTCCAAAAAGCCAACCTAACCTCCTAATCCTAATTTTCTTTCCTGAACGTGCCTAAATTCGAAAACTGGCACCAGGTTTCTTCATTTCTATAGTTCATATGAAAACGAACAGGCTGCAATTGCAGTCCACTGCTTTATAGCTTGCAGACCAGAACAACATTCAGGAAAAAAAAAAAGTTCTTTAAATCTTCTACATGAATATCTAACAACAAACAAACACACAGAAAAACAAGGCCATTTTTATTAGATGCATTCAGTGATTTTTTTCTAGTCGATTACAATATGTAAGAGCTCAGTTTAAAGCTAAAGAAAACAGAAGCAGGTTTTTGTTAAAAGTGTAAGCCTGCAGCATTTAAAAAGGATAATGCAAAGGGCTTAGCAGAAACATCTTAGATTTTTAAAAAATCCTCTTCGATTGAACTACGTATACCTGCACTCCCAGTTGTTAGAAAACTCCCAAAGTGTTTCTTTCCCCGGCCTACAACTGATTGTGCTAGTGACCAAGTGGAATTATGCTTTCAATAATGTTGTTGCAAATTAAGTACGTAGCTATAAATAAGTACACATTTGTTTGCTTTTTTTTAATACAGATTACTACTCCAACTAATATAACTAATTACAACTTGTGGTACAGTCAATACCACCTTGTGCTAGGACGCAGACATGATTGGAGATCTGATGGAGTACAAATTTGTAACCTAATGCATGAAAAAAACCTGTCAATGATTTTTACAAAACATAAAAACATATATAGTGGTGTCTCTGTTGAATATTAAATTGTGCAAATTGGATTTGCAATAATACATTTGCCTAATAGAAACACGCCAATTTCAGGGAAAAAAAAGCTTCAAATAATCAAATAAAAACTTTGTGCGCTTGGAGGAGGTGGTTTTTGAGGCATATCAAAATAGACATACTTCGCAAAACTACAATGGAAACCCTTTCTTCAAATTGAATGTGTCATGTGACCATCAACCAGATACTAAAAGAGGTCCCACAACATCAAGCAGCTCATCAAAAGATAAACATTTCATGTGTTTAATTGTTGGATCCACATCTCCTCTGAAAAATTACCAACCACTATTTCCAAAAATCGCTTCATCTGTAACTGCTTGTACTTAGCTAGCTGCTCCATTACCTGAACAAGTGTATAAATATCTATCTATTGATAGATGAAGAACACTGATGCCATGGCATAGATTAAAATGTATCTGCAGTAATTCAAAATTTGTCAACATGATTTTGAATGACTTATTGGTTTTTTGTTCATTCACTTATTTATGATTTAATGGAAACAGTTGTATTGCGACATTGTGTTCATTTTTACATTTCTAGAATTTCGACAAAACTTTACACATGAACAGCTAAACAAATTTTTGTCAAATCCCAAATTAAAATGCAGCCAACTTTTTTATGGAGCCTACAAATTTTGTAAAATTTAATTTTAACAGCATTTGACAAATATACAAAGAAATTTGAGCATTTCTATTAGTTTCCTTCATAGGGCTTCTGAAGCTTTTTTTTTTATCATTGAGCTTCCCTGGTTAAAGAAGGGTGTTGTTAACCTGACTTTGTGGTTGGTTATTTTTCAGCCTGTGTGTACGACTCCAGTAAAACTAAGTGAACAACTGCAGTACAACTGTGTGTAGAAAGAGAAACACTTTTGATTGTGGGTGCACATCAATTAACATTTATGTTAATCATAACAAAAATCATAATAACTTTAATTCATTAATAATTGAAGTTTTAAATAGTAAACAAGACACTTGTGTATATTATCATGTGTCCCCAGTGCTGTATGATGGAGCATGAGATTAGAAAAGATCAACACAAAACCACAGAGGTTTCCCACTGGTGCAGTACCGAGCTATAAAGAGGGTCTCGTCAAGGGCTTTAGAGTTCGTCTCCAGTTCTGTTTCTTTTTAGCCCCTCAAGCAGATACTCATGTCTCTAATGCTCAAATCTGCCACTTGTAAGCCTTGTTCCTGCCAAGTCACCCAAACTCTCTTCTTGGAAGCAAACACAACTCAAAATAGCTGTTTGCAGTCATTGGAAGTGTTCAATCATCAAGAAGCCAATTATGCATCAACTGTAGTAGTAGTATGAAGTAGCAACCTTGTTTACGGTCTTCATTGCTGTGAAATGAAAGCTGTCTTAACTGGTAACTAAAGAGTGCAGACAAACCAAAGATAGTCACAACTTTATTGAGCATAGAAATAGGCTTCGACCAGGTGCCATCAGACAGGAAGGTTGTGTGGTTTCTACTGGACAGATTGGGAGTACATCATAGAGCTACATTGAAAAACAAATCTCCAGCTTTAGCTTTAGAAAACAAGTCAAAAGCTATTGAGGCAAGAGCTCAAGAAAATAAGGGTTAAAAAGAAAGAGGCACATCAAAGTCAGATCTTTAAATGTCACTATAATGGCATTAGAGGATCCAAATTCTTGCTAATTAGGTGCGTCTCCATTTCAGTCCAGTAGAGAAGGCTGGCTAATTAAATGACTGGCTGTCAGTGTCTGCCAACTGCTTGCCGTTGTATTTAGAGGGGGGTCTAAGTCAATTTAATTTGCTCAAATCTAACAAACAGACAACCTGAAGCAATGGCTCCAAAGCCCAGCCCCCACACACACTGAGTTGATGTGTGGCATGCATTTGGTCTAGAACATTTGTGCACTTGTGGAGTGTTTATTGCTGCCGCCACATGCCAAAACAATTTTATTTCTTTAATGTGTACCATCAAAAGGACTTATTTCTGTTGTCATGGTAATGATGCATTTGCCAAAACAGTTTAACTTATTTTTAAAGTCAAAGCTAGAATCCCAGAAAGCTCAGTGGTGCCTCAAAGGAAGACAAAATGATGACACAATTGGCATTTCATGCGAACTGTTCTCTTTCATGTATTGTTATAAATAGTGTTTCTACTGAGCAAGAATTGAGGCAATGGTTAGACAGAATACGGACCAGCTGGATTTTCTGTAGAAAATGCAGACTTTAGTGCAGATGTACCAAAAGTGTTTTTTAAGATCCTTATTAAAAAATGGTGTGCTAAAACTGACAAAAATGTCTAAATAGATTAGAATACAAAAATTATTCTTTAATGGACCCTGCCCTAACTAAGAATATGCAGCTTTATTAAGCTATATGTCATATATGTCAGAGCCAAACTGCAATGGCATTTTGGCATTTAACAACTAGGTAAACAAAGATGGTGTTTACAAAATCTTTGAAAACTGTCATCATCTCCCCCCCAAACTTTATTTGATTTTTCTGCATTGATGAAACATAAAAACATGTGCTACCAAAATCCCAAAGCACACAGCAACTAATTTTTCTTCATCTGATCCACACATAATGCACTGTTTGCTTTAAAAGAAAAACAGAGCGGTAACAAATCCTCACATATGAAAAAATAGCAATGCCAATGATTATTTTAAAAGTCCTAAAACCCCAGTGATTTAAAATCCTGAATAAATTAAAAACAAATGTTGGATCAAAAGAAAGCAAAATTTCTTGAAATTAAAACAAATGATCAAAAATTGCTACCATGGACACTAATACTATTAAAACCTTAAAAAATCCCAAAGAAACTTGAGTCTGAAATTTGATGTAAATCAGAGACTTCATTTTTGTGTCTCAAGCTCATGTCAGAACAGCAGTAACCTGGAATCTGTCCATTTCCAGGTCACTGCTGTTCTAAAATACTAAGCTTTTCCTCAAGCAGCATCATCAAGACCAAGAGAGTGACCAGTAGGGATGTGAATCTTACAACAAGTCACGATTCGATTCGATTCCGATTCTTGGGGTGCCGATTCGATTCTGAAACGATTCTCGATTCTCGATTCAGACATTTAAAACACAAAGGAAAAATTTTAATAAAAAAAGGGAATGTATTTATGAAAATGTGCAAATTTATATTATTCAGACCCTCAAGGATTTCACAGAAGATTTTTATGATTGTTCTGGCCTGAAATGGTTGATGTTGCTGCAGCTTTTGTAAAAAGTTGCAATGAGTTTGAATATATACATATTTTTAAAAGCACCTAAAAATTTTAATTTTGAAATACAAATCATATTCTCATGTTCCAATTCTTTTTATTATGACATATGCACAAAGTAAATACAGCACAGCATCATCCCCTTGAGCTCTCATTGAACTTGAATTGAACTGTCAAACATAAAATGAACTTTGGTCTTTCCTGCTAACATAACCCAAATATGTGTTGATTTAAACATATTTTAGAATAAAATATTTCCAGATTTCCAGTGAAAAATCATGAAGATCATAAACAGATGAATCCTCAGATGTTCTCAGAATCTTCCTCTTTATCTATTTCAAAAACATCACTGCTGAGCTGCTGGTAGAGGAAGACAAAGGCTTTGAGGAGCTGATCTGGTTTTATTGATCTGCTCTGTTTTAAAGAAGCTTCTCTCAGGTGTCTATAGGTTTGTTGTGGAGAAGGTTCTAGATGGAATTCTTTTCCTGCAGACTCTAAATTCTTCCTTTGCATTACCAGTTAAAGTGAAATAGTTCCAGATTTCCAGATTCTCTCTCTGTATTTCTCTTCATACTCTGTACCTGTTGTGCAGCAGCTGTGCCCCGCGCAATATGACAGACCGATCTGTACCTGCGCCCCCCGTGCCGCGTGCGCGCGCGGGGACAGCTCACCTTCACCCCCGCGTGCACGCAGCGCATGCTCACCTGCGGGGTGACCGTTCACGCGCGTTATGAAGAGGAAAAAGTGAGAGGACTATAGAACGATAATTAAAAGAGAGCAGGCGAGTCGGAAGGGAAACGGTCACGTGGTCATCCATGACTGTTGTCACGGTAGATTGATCTCAATAAAGTTGCGGTGCAAATAAAAAGCTGCAAGGTGCGCAACAAATCTCGGGGTTTGATTGGATTTGCATTAAAAGTTGTTATCGAAACATCAGGAAATCCTGGAGGGACGAATGATTTCAACAGTATGAAGGCAGAGAAAGACTTTTCAAACTTTAAGCTCCGGTGATGGACGAGATATGAGCGAGCATTTGAAGTTCCCGAAGTGTCTGATTTAGCAGATTTTACACACTGCACATCATGTCAAGCTCCTTACCCCAGGATTTGTGGAATCCGAAGTGAGCCCATACATTTGCCAATTTATAACGGGACAGAAGGAGTCTTTTTTTCTCTCATGTTGCGTAGCGCGCGCTCAGTAAGCTCCGCTCGCCTCCAGGGAAAACAAACTACGGTAGCCGTTTCGGGACAAACATTACGGCTTGGGGCGAATCGATTCTTGGATATTTAGAATCGATTCTGAATCGTTAAAAATGAGAATCTAGATTCGAATGTGAATCGATTTTTTTCCGACACCCCTAGTGACCAGTATGCTAAAAGTCTCCCCAGTGCCCCCACACCTCCCAGAGAGGCTCTCAGTATCAGCCTGGGATGTTTGCTCTCCCTCTCCACCAGACAGGATATAATACTTTCCACATGTGAGTGAAAAAAATGGAAGGGCAAAGCAGTTGGAAGAGAAGAGTAAAGGGGGTGTGAAAAAAATTGTTGAAACGTGGGGTGGAGCTTATTTGAGAATAGAAAGGAAAAAAGAATGAATAGGGCAAGTTTAACTTATAAGAGAAATATCGCGATATTTCAACTCATGAACGATTATCGGTCCTCTCTTTTCCTGAATCAGTTTCCTAAAATAATAACAAAAAAGTCCACCTGGGGGCGCTTCGCGTGAGCACAACGGTGAAATACAAGGATGCCGTCGAAACTGCGTCATAATTTTTACCGGCTTAAACAACAAGTTTTTAGCCCAAATGCCTAAAAACATAGTTGCACGGGTACAGCGCGGACTCGAAGTGCACTTTGCTCCTTTTCCACATGCAGTGGGGAGGGGCGGGGCTCACCACAAGCACCGCATACAGACGAAAGCACACACGGTCGGCAGAGCGGCCGCAAGTAAAAAGGTCCGAGCTAAAGTAGACGCAGACAGCGCGCTGTTTCTAATGTAACATAAATAACATGGATTTGTTAAGGTGGTAACAGCAGTAACCTGTCCAAACGCCGCACTAAAATCCACCTAATTCTAGCGGAGAGGTGTGCAGCTTCTGACCATCCTAATGAGACGTCGAGTGGTGTTCTTGATCCAACAGGTGTGTATGCTAGCGGTACACATGTAGAGAACGTGAATAGTGTTGATTATCAAAGAAAAATGCAGGAAATTTTTAAAAAAGGAAGGGGGATGAATATGGATAAAGCACAGTAAAAAATTATTATAAAGTTAACAGGCTGAAAGTTCATATTGTGCCTCAATAATAATTAATTATCTGATATAAAATTAATTAAAATACAGCAGTTTAAAATACAGTTTATTTCCACATTTATTAATCATTGAAGTGAGGTTATTTTATGTACTCTGTATTTTGGTTCTCAACTGAAGCTTTGTTTATTAGTCACCTTAAAATGTATTTAATTATTGTAAAGACACACTAGTATTTATTGATGATTTTATTTCAATGTTGGAAAGGGTGTTAAATGAAAATTGTGTTTTAAATTGTTTTAAAAGAAGGTTTTGAAGAAAATAAAAACATACATTTGTTTTAAAAATAGTTATATCTCATAGATTGCCATGGTAATATATTGATTGTTGTAATATTTGCATATTGGTAGGCATACTATGAGCCATGTAACGTGAATCGCATCGTATCGTGAGTTACCCTGAGATTCCCAACCCTACAGAGAACTGGACTGAGCATGTGTGAGATCCCTAGAAAATGACTTCCGACAAACTTCAGACAGGGCCTGGACATGTGCTGGCTTAAGCAGGTCATTGACCAGTTCCACCGTGTATTATTTGGCATTTTCTTCAGCATTCTCAAAATCATATGTATCCAATGAGATCAGATCTTGCATGAAGCCACAGGTAAGGGGGGATTGTCAGTAATCTTATATTCATTCCATTTTCAAACAATTGCTCCAACTGTTGATCTCTTCTCGTCAAGCTGCTTGGCTTTTGTAGATTGGTGCTTCCAAGTCTCGTTTAGGTGCACAATTTTATCCCTGGTGTTCTTTGACAGCTCTTTGGTCTTGGCCATGGTGGAGAGGTTGCAGTTTGACTGCTAAGGGTGTGGATGATGTCTTTGATAGAGATAACCAGTTCAAACAAGTGTCATCAATACAGGAGAAAAATGAAGGCAAGGTTGAAGTTTCAACCTTGCTAAATAAAGATTGGCAGTCTTTATCGGAATACTTAGTTCCATAGCTGTTTCAAAACAGAACTTGTACAGTATTGCAGGGAAAACTTCTGAGCTCCTGAGAATAGTACATCCTTTCACAAATGTTTATAGAAACTTTTGAGGTTGGTTTTATGGTTTTATGCCTGGTTCCATGTGAAAATCGAAGTGATTAGAACCCTGAAATTCAACTCTCTGTATATCAGAAAGAATACTTTTAGCAAACATAGTGCATATGTACTATGCAAGTACCCATTAGGATGTGAAATGAAAATATTCTAAATTGGTACTCGTCTTTTCTCCAAAACCAATACCCAAAAAAAAAAAAAAAAAAAAAAAGCTTACACAAAAAAGACTTGATGCTTAGCATTTAAAATCCTGTTTGCAAAAAAATTTGACATCGCTGTAAAAATAATTCAACAATACACAATACTGTGACCTCAATTTTTTGTAGTACCAAGTCCTCAGCTTTTCAGTACTTCAGCGAAGGCAACACCCTGTTGTCGAACACAACTCTCCGTGATTATCCAGGTTTGGCTCCGAGTTTGAACTGTTGGGTGTGCCTGCAGGAGTATATGTGAAACGCATGTGGTTAAATTCACTGGGCACAAGTCATTACCTTATGGTTTTTAACCGCCGAAGGGTTTTGAAGTCAAGGCATTAAAACAAAACCTCAGGCCACAATAACCACACTAATCATGTCTGACTAACTGGACACAGCTAGTATAAAATGATGAATAAAAGTATTTGTATTTCAATGTAAACATATAATGCTCAATAATACGAAAACAGTCATTTGGTGCATCTAAAAATCCTTTAAAATCTTTCAATAAAATCTTACTAGCTCTCTTAAATTTCTGGATTTTCACCTAAAAAGCAGTAGCACATTACATGTTTCTACCCCAAAGCCAAACATGCAGAGCATTAAGGGAATAACAACTTGCAGGTGAAGTCAATGTGAAAAGGTTCAAAAGACTGATCAAGGCTGCATACCCAAGCACCTCCATTAAGTGATAAAATCTCACAGTGAAAGAAGACCAAAGCAAAACCTCACACACAGCAATGAAATTATAACAAAGAAATGAATGAGCATGAGAAAAGGCTTTGAAGTGACAAAGGTCTATAAGGACAGCGTTTATGTTCCAATGTGATTTAGATTGAATTGATGGTGTTTAAACCTGTCAGGGCTAAAAAAAAAAAAAAAAAAATCAATGCAGAGTGATTTGGGAAAAGTCTGGCATTTAACTGGACTTAACTGCAGCTAGTGATCAAACAAATTTAAAGCTTTTTATAATGTATGCATTTGCTGGGAAAAAAATTGCAAGCATAAAAGATTAATGCCATGGTGTGCATGAATCAAAATGTCTTATAACCTTCAACTTTGGGTAAGATAACAGCAAAATGGTGTAGAAAGGAAACTATAGTCCATAGTCTGGATAATTTATGTTCCCAACAGCCTTGGGCCAGACGCCAACCACCCAGGAGCTTTCTGGCACCTTAAGTCCAAGTCACACCCTAGTGTTAAAACCTTCAAGCACTGCCTTTTCCTACTGAGTCTCTTTGGTGCACTTTAAGATATCAAAAGGAGCAGAAAGAGTGTGAGAAAAACCTTAAGACTGATAGATGTGTCCAAAGAAAGGAAAAAATAAGAAAACACCCAAAGACAGAGCCATAAAGTTGAACACTTCAAAATATGCTTCCTTCTAAAAGAATCCTCCTCTCGGCCAAGTGAAAAGATGTTCAGATGAGGCGCCATACCCTGTCTGCACTAACTATCCCAGATTATCCTCACATTCCTGTGTCGTGGACTCATCTTTAAGAGCTTTCACGTGCTATTTTCAACCATCAAGAAAAATTGATCTCAGGTTTATTTTTGCACAAACGCTCACTCAAACAGTTCTCAGTCATTTTTAATGAGTGTTTGGAGGAAAAGGAGCCTATTAAACTACTGAGTGGAGGCAATCAGACTGAATAATGGCCTTGAAGCTGTAAGTCAGGGACAGAGAGATAGATCTGGACAAACTATAACAAGACAAGAATAGACTAGAGTAGGATGATAATATTTTATTCTTCAGTTAAACAAAGAAGGTACCCTAAAAAGAGCAAGGAAACACAGAGGATAGATGTGAAAGAGATATGAGACAATGGAGGAAGTAAAGTAGAGGGTAAAAAACTTCCTGGGGTGGTCTCAATCTCAAGTTTCTGAGCAAGATGTGAGATCATGTCTGGCTGTTGTCATAGGGTCCCTCAATGGATAGGAGGCCTTGTTCTAATTAATGTACTCTAGGGATACTTACACAACCTGATTAATAGAAGGGTAGGAGTCATTCAGCAGTAAGGATTAAGCTACATGTGATAGAGGTTTTGACTTTGCAAAGTTGAAAAAGTGCTGCTGACCTTTATCACATGGCTCAAGATTAAAAAAAAAAAGGTCAAGACCAAAAACTACACAGAGAAATGTATTGATGATGATAATGATAAGATAATGACATGGACATAATTGGAAGTTTAGAGCAATCAAAGTGATGCATTGGAAAGGACATTTAGATACATTGTAATAAGAGTACATTTAACATAAAAAACAGACACATCTAACAGCTTTATAAAGATGCCTAAATAAAATAAAAATATAACACATTTTTTTAAGAATTGAGCAGATAGCCTTTATTTAAAATGATTTAAGTTCCCAATCATAATCTTAAATATGTAAAAGGGTGTAGGGTCTATATTAAATGAGCAAAAAGAAAAAAAAAGCATCTCTTCAGTTTAGGAGTTAAGCTCTTTCAAAACATCAAACTATGACAAGTGTGATGTAAATGAAGCATGTTGTGATATCAGTAGGAATTCAAAAATTAATGCTATTTTGGAAATTAAAGCCAGGCATCTTGAAACCTTGCAAGCACTGCTCTCAGACTTCAGTTACTTCACATTTCATCATCTGAAAAACACAAAGATAAGCCAGAAAAAAAAAAAACATCACTGAGGTTCTCTATCAAAAAGTTATATTTTCTTGTTATTAAGATTTAAAGTGAGAGAGAACAGGCTGTTTTTAGAAGTTGGTTAGGAACAAACTGATTAGTTATGCTTAAAATCTATTGATTTGCATTAGCCCAAAGTAGTTACTGCCATCACCACATCTAAAAATTTAAGACACAAACCAAAGTGGAAACTCATGGAAGTTTTAAAAGGATCCATAAGCAAAAAGAAAAAAAAATGCAAAGTTTAGAAATCTAAAATGATTGTGAAACTCTCGCAAAAATCACTTCAACAGGTGGGAAAAACAGAGTAGAAACTTTAAAAGTTACTCACACCTCTAACAATGACAATAAAGCACTGAGCAATAGGGCAGGGAAATGGAAAAAAAGCTGTGGAGAAGTCATTTCCAAGGTGGTTTGACAGAAGAGTCAATTTTACAAAGCAACAGCATGCACACCTCCAGCCAGGCCACATTTTTCAGCTTTACAAGACCTATTAAATATGGCAGATTCTGTGCATTTATGGAGAACAAAAATTCGGTCAACCAAAGCATAAAAAATTGTATTTTTTACACAATTAGAAAAAATCTCAGCTATAGTCATTTTTTGGTTTGATCAAACATCGTCAAAATCTCCAAAATCTAGATTATAAAGATTAACAAATTAAACATAATACACAAGACCTCTAAGCTAGTGGGTGACACAAAAAATGTTCTCATTTATTTATTATCTATGAAAACTTAATGACTGAGTGGAGTATATGTCTTCAGTGTTGTGGTTGTAACAGAGCAGAGCTTTGCTCTTTATGACGCAAGATAATTAACTGGATGTAGGATTTGTGTTGGCTTCTAGCAGGCAGAGAGGCAACCAAGGAGCTGTGGTGAGGAAGAAAAACACCACCATTGGCTAAACTACTATATATATATATATATATATATATATATATATATATATATATATATATATATATATAGCGAGTACTTTTTTTTTTCTTTGCAGTCACATAAGCAAACATAAAGATGGAACAAAAAACAGCTTGAAACATTGCATATGGAAAAGCTTTTTCATTGCCTCTCGACCTTATCGTCAGTAAAACACTGCTAATGACTGCAAGTGAATTTTAAGCAGGAAAGGTTTTGGACCTTGCACCCTCATCTGCAGTGGGAAACCGCAATGCTAATGCAAACAGATAAAAAGCGCTTGCATGTGCACACAAAGCTTTGTGTTCGCTTCCCAGTCTTTACCACAAAGTCAAAAAGAGCGAAGCTGCGTGACAGCAATGCGAGAGCTTTTTAAAGGAATGAGAAAAAAAAGGGAATCAAGAGTATGTACAAAAGACGACAAGGGGATAGGGTTAAAAAACGAACGGGAAGACATTAAAATCGACCTTTTTAATAAATTACTGTGCTTTTTGGGGTGGAGGGTCTCCGAGGAGATCAAAGGGAGACAGAAAATAATGGAGGAGAGAAAAGAAAAAGCAAACCAAAAGAAAAAAAAATTGTTAATTTTGGATGAGGAGAAGTTGAGCCAGTATTCCCACAAAAGCAGAGCTTTAGTTGGAAATCCACAATATGATGCCGACATCTGGTCAAAACACAGCTGAGCAGTGGCTGTGGTAAATGCAAATCAGTGGTTATGGTAAATGGAAATGAATGAATACTGCTTATTTAATGCTGCACAGCATGTGAGTTTTTTTTAACCACACTGAATACACTGGGGTTTATAAATAATCCTCAATGGTTAAAAACAAAAAAAATAGGTAGCCTGACTTTACTGCAGAAAATAACTATGCTTAGATAATACAGGATTTCTGGAAAACTAGGAGGAAGCCGGCCCTCGAGGCCTAGAGTTAGGCCCATGTACCCATATGGTGGGTTAACCACTCGGGTGCTGTGGATTTTTGCATTGTCCAGGTCCATGGAGGGTTGTAGACAGTAGCAGACAGGATCTTAAAGAGAACGCAGGTTTGTCTTGCAGTTCCATTGAGGCTATTACCTTAAGGAACGTCATGAAAATAGAACGTACAATTGTCCTGCGCGTGGTAAATGTATTGTAAAATATTGGTAAGGATAGCAGGGGATTGATGATTCGATTCACAGCTTCACAACTTTTTAGCGATACATGATTTTGAATGACCAATTTGATCTGATTCAGTGATCTAATATCAATCCAGGACATCTTTAGCCCACATTTCAACCGGTGTAACGCAGATAAAAATAACTGGTATGGCACAGTGCAGGTGAAGTTTCCACATTACCTGGATTTCTTCCAAGATAATCAAGTATAAATGAGTTATTTGTAGAAACAAGTAAACAAGAATTAATGACAAACCCATTCATATGTTTGTTTCATAAAGTTCAGCCCACTGTTGTCTTTCTAAATAAAAATAATACAAACAAAACAAAATTAGAACATTATACTACACTGTATGGTCACATGTCTGTAAAATTCAAAGTATTTCCACACATTGGTTTGGTACGCCTTGACTTTTTGTTTTAAGTTACAGTAAAACAAACCTGCCATGTCTCAACCCAAATGGTATTTTCCTTAATCGTTTTATCTCATTTTGAAATAATTTTTGCTGTGGCTCGATTTGATTAACAATCAATTGTCTGTGGGATCATGGGACTAGTGCCGAACTCTAGTCGATAGTAAGTTAAATGTACTGACTACTTTCTGACTGTGCACAAATGCTGCAAACAAAGGGTGTGCAGGTGATGCACAAGTTCCTGTAGGATCTCCACAAATGGTGCACTATGATAGTCTCATTTTCTAATCTCTGACAGTCAGGCTGCATGTAAGGAGAGTGCACTTATCACTTGAACAGCACTAACAGACACCTTGTGTGGTGCACAAGCACAAGGTGAAAAAGTTGTACTGCGCATCTGCTTCTCACCCACTTCACCCCTATTTACCCTTATGTGTAACATACGTGTTTGCTCAAACCAGTCGTCTACAACATGGTCATAGAGAAAGATATGCTGGAACATTTTCGTTTAACGCACTCACCGACTTGTCACCAATTGTACGCTTGTAGAATTTCCTTTTGTGCAGTCCACCTTTGTGCCTCGTACAGATGTACCCTTTTTTTTGTCTGCAGGAAGCCCATATCTGCCCATACAAACAGTTGGGACTACGCCATTACTCAGAAGAAATAACAGATACGTAAGCAACAGTTTTTTGACAACTTTCCCTTCCAGTTTAAGAAATGGTTGGATTAAGTTCTAAAATACACCACTAGGTGCTACTTGGACACATCATCAGTGATGAACTCCGAGGTATGGGGTTGACATAATGATTAAAATGGGTTTTCAAACTAAAAAAATTGCTCAAATTAGATAGCAAGCCATCTTCACTAAGTATAAAAAGAATATTAACTTTAGGGGGAAAACCCCCTACAATGCACTAGTTAAGAGCCTTAAATCATACCAATATAAACTTAAAAAAAAAAAACAGTTACATTGAAAATGACAACACACAGAAATGAATGTTATGAATCTTGGGTTTAAATTTGTGAGGCCTAATCTCTTCAACACAAACATGAAGCTCTTTAAAAATAACTTCATTAATACTTCAAGCAAACCACATGCACAAACTCAGGTTTGCAGAGCTTCCTGCACGAACATAAAAAGCATGTGGGATGTCAGCTCAGTATGCATCACTGTTTTTTTCTGTGCTGTCTAAACATTGGAAATTTCTCCTATTCACATTCATGAGTCGATCATTGCCGAGCGCACAGCCTTGAACCGAGCGCTTTTAAAAGAGAGGGAGAGTCCCCCAAGGACATTCACAAGTTTCTGGTATGTAAATGCTGCTGAAATGCTTTGCTGTTATAAATGTAGAGAGTGGGGATGGGGGGGCGTCGCTTCTCTGATGATGGATGCAGACACATGACAGCTCCCCCAGAAGAAGAATTTACTATGGGCATTTATGTCGTAGTAGTCAGTCCATTAAAATGCTTCAATTTCAGCAGCTGATTAAAACAGAGATTATTTTTTTACTCAAATATTTTCTTTACAAGAATATGAACTAAACCTGTATCCAATACGTTGGATTTTGCTTTACAAATTCCAATCTCAGTATATTCTCTTTTCAAATTCAAAACCACACAAAAAAAATGGTTACTCAGTTTAAAGTTCCAGAAAAGATAAAAGCTCAGCTTTCACCTATGTGGCCAAAAAGCACAAAAACATTAGGATGTTAAGGCTTCTTTTGAAACAGTGCAGAGCCAAATGCTGACAACCAGATTATTAAAGCCATTAAATCCAGAGCAGTGGTAAGAAATGCCTATATCTTTAAGGGGAAAAAAAAGACAATAAAAGTAAAACCTGGTTCAGTGCATTGAAGCTGCACGGTGCTTTAAGCTGCCAATTGATGTCAGCAGAAACCGACTCTGCCAACATGTGAGCAAGACAGGCTGCAAAACGCTGGAAAAGCATCAACTGGCAAAACCTGGCAACGAGCTGATCTTTTGAAAAGGGATGAGGCGCTGAGTCGTGGGGGTTTGAAGCACCACAGAGGATAAAAGGAGAATGTTCTGTTCTTGCAAAAAGTTCACAGAGATTCTTCCAAAAAAAAAAAAAAAAAAATAAAAACAGGAAGGCAGACTAAAGTGTTATCCATTTTCCACAAATTAACCAGTTTGAGTGGCAGCATTTATTGTATCCTTAGCTGGAGACAGTTGCACAAATTACCAACCTACACTGACAACTATTTGTTGCCAAATGTTTTGCAAATCAATACAGTCAATACCCCATTTTCAGACCCCAAAAAAGTTAGAAACTTAAAGAACTGAAAAAAAAAACACCATAAAAGAAAACAAAACTGAAGAGGCAGAGAAAAGCAGGAGTTCCCAGGCAAGCTGTCAAACTCAGAACTTCTCACTGTCAGCCTTTGTGAGTCAGTCTCCCACAGCCTCAACACTTCCATTCAAGATACTTTGAAGTTTTGGTTTGAGGAAAAAGTGTTACCACCTGGTGCACGATGATAATGATAGATGGATCTTAGCTCTGATATTTAGGGAAAATTTTGAAGAATTATTTCTTAATAAATATTAATGCTTCATTTGATTAACCTTTATCTAATAAGGAGTTTCCCTATCATTTTCTGATAGGTTTAAATAAAGCAACAGATTCACCGATAATCTTCTAATTTTCTTTTAGCAACCATAAAAATAACACAAGTAAATAAAAATACCTTACTTCCTGACTCTTAAATATATATTATTGTCTGAAGGAGACAATAACCTTCATGATTTAAGCAAGCTTCCTATTGGTGCATAAATGTGATTTAGTAGTCTACAGTAAGTGCATGTAACAAGTATTTTATGTGCTTGTTGCTTAACAGATCAGCGGAAGCAAAGGTTTATCTCGGTTTAAATGCTTCTTTTGCCAGAC
Organism: Oryzias javanicus; assembly: GCA_003999625.1. NCBI lineage: Eukaryota > Metazoa > Chordata > Actinopteri > Beloniformes > Adrianichthyidae > Oryzias > Oryzias javanicus. Next base: position 15,853,903 of record CM012440.1, read on the forward strand.
TTCCACCATCTTTGATTTAGCCTGTTCAAAGAAGTTTGGTGGACTTATTGGTAGACTGAGCTTAAACACAGCTGTACTCAGTCTGTACTTGTAGCTTCGTATAAGAGTGTGTACATGGTGATAAAAAAAATTAAAAATACCACCAGTCTAGTTTTTTTTTTTTTTTTTGTGCCAACATCCATTTTAACAGTCAAAGCATCATTTTCGCATCTCCCTGTGTTTCATCTCACATGCAAAGCCCCGACACTCCTCCTTACCTTCCAATTAGCAGACTGTGTCAGGTTTTCCCCTTTGCCATTTTCTCCAGCAGAATGAAAAGAGTGAATCTTCTCTTCATCTTCAGACGTGCCTTGTTTTACCGAGACTGTGAGACCAAAGTTCAACTCATCAGCCAAGGTCACTTCCCGATTTATCTTCAAAGGCCCAAAAACCAGCAGCAAACAAGACGCTAGGTGCTACAGTTTCCCATGCAACCACCCACAGACACAATTACACGGGAAGGAAGGCAAAGATGAAGACGGTAGAGAAGGCAGACAAAGAAATAACAAGGAAGAACTCATCTTGTCAGTCAGATGACGTGACCCCAGAGAAACAGACATTAATGGTGCAGTTTAGCTGATAACAGTTGCTGTTACATTTATTGCAAATAGGAGTTACAGTGCATTAGTGAGGATTACTATTAGTTCCATGCAAAATTGCTCAGAGTCCGATATGTGATAGCCATTCCAAACCAAAATACAATCCCAATTTCTTCGATGTCTTTAGGTCATTTTGCATAAAAAAGCACCATACTTTCCACACTAAATAGTCAGACATACTGTCAACGAATGGTCTTTTTCCAAACCTAAGCCCATGCAAGACACACTAAACAATATGGCGTAAATTCCAAGAAATGCAAGTCAAAAGTAAATGTAAAACTGATTTATTTCTGATCTGAATGTATTGTGAACGCTGGTTTGGCCATTTCTTGGCAGATACAACTTCTTCATTCTTTTTTGAAGTGTTTGCACCTGCTCTAGCAATCCCCCACAAATCCGCTGCTACTCAAAGACAGAGCTTCACCCAGGAAAATGCACCTATCCAAATACAAACACTGAAAAGTGCAAAAAATTTGAGCTCTTGAAAAGGGCTTCTACAAAAACTGTGAAGGCTGACTTGACTCAAAGTTTGTAGGCTCAACACAGAGACACAAGAGAGACAAACATAAGCAGAGAAAGAGAAAAGAGGGGAGGAAAAAAAGCTTGAAAAAACGTCTGATTTGCTTCTCCACAGTGGGAGTTCCAACTCTCTCCTCATCGAGAATGCAAAGCCTCTCCTGCAGGATTTCGAGCATGTTTTTTTGAGGGGGATGGGAGTCCAACTTGTCTGGGGGAGGGAGCTGGTACCTATATTACGGTTGCCCCTCACAATTGGATATTTTGCACCCTCCCCTCTTTTGCTTTGCCGAGAAAAGCACCACCCTTTTTCTATCCCCTTTTCTCTCTTACTGGCAGAGTTCATTTTGAGTCTTGGCTATTGTGGTGAATGAAGGGTCAACCAAATAAGGGGCGGTCTGGGGTCTTTGGGCTCACACCTCCAGGTCAGCCTGAAGCGAACTAACACAATAGCAGGATTTTGGGAAAGGTATCACAAAACTGGAGCTCACTAGTAAAGAGCCCTCTCCTTTTATTTGGATGCAACTGCAAAGAACTTTGAATGAAGGGACGAAGAAAGGAAGTAAATGCTAATAGAAGAAGAGATCGAGTACACTAAATCATATAAAACTAGAATGTCTGTCCACCACAATTATTTAAATAGAACATTTTTATAGACTTAAAGAAAAACATCAAACTGTATGACGAAAATATGAATCTTCTATCTTCTGCCGACTGCTGTTTCATCTCTTCACAATTGAGATCAGAAGTACGAAGGCAGCACTGGTGTTTGGTCTGAAATATGCAGATTATCTACGCACATTGATGGCACCAAACTTATTTGTTGGTTTTGCTTCATCTTGATTTTAGTTGACCATTTCATATCGATCAAATCTAAATGTCATTTTTTCTATATCTAAACATCAAAGAAAATCATACTTTTTACAATTATGCTTTTCTAATCTAAATCATACAAGCAACAAGATTTGATTAGCATGAGATTATCATCAAACTGATGAACACACAGATGTTGGTATGCTACCTCCAAGTCCCTTGATGCTTATCTTGCAAAATTTACAGACAGAACTTTTACCACTGCAGAGTAAAACATTGATTTCCAAAATCTGACCAGAACTAACCTAACCCAGTTTGAGGGCTGCCTCAGAAATATCTGGTGCAGATTCTCTATAAGCGATAGGCATTTAAGAGTAGGTCGGTACGAGACACAAGAGGGAGAAGATAGAGTGAACAAAAGCAGACACAAAAATGTGAACGCCCCTGTGAAAACACTGCAAAACTAATTTCAGTCAAGGCCAAACGCTGAGAGGCTCTCCTTCTAGCAGAAATGGGAAACGGATCAAAAAAGCGGTCAGATAAATGGTCTGGCCACGACAGCACAGAGTGATTTAAACCACAACAGCTGGTGAAGAACAGGGGAGAACATCAGTCTTATGCTTCATTCCGACCGCCATCCAGCAGGAGCCTAGACACAGTCCTGGGATACATTTACAGACAAGAAAAATGAACAGGATCTGATGGAAAGACATGAGACAATCTGCAAGCTTTGGAAGAAAAACTAAACATGCCAAGTAGATTTGGAAAGATTACTTTTTTTTGTTCATTTTGCCAGTGCAAGACACATGGTGCATGCTTGAGTATTGCACGCAAAGTGTAAGAACGTGACATTTCTATAGAAACTAAATGGATTTTAAACATTTAATCTAAACAAACCTTGTTAAGATCTTGTCTGTTCAAAAATGTCATTATATTGTTAATATTGTCAAAAAAAAGTGCTTTTAAATTTTGCTCAGCTATAAATGATGTAGCCATATGAGATCATCTGGAACTGGTCTGATTCCAAAATTTAAACAGAAATTCAAAAACAGAATTCCATTTTCAGAACTCAAGTATCTGAGAAAAAAAAAGAAAACTTCCCCAAAACACCACAAGACTTTGGTTTTCTCCGAAATGTATATGAATGGTGTTTCATATAATTAGAGCAAAGGTTTTAAATTGAACACCATAAACTGCATTTGACAACAATTGCTTTGCCAAATCCCAATTCAGTGAGGGAGGGAAATGCTACATAAAACAGAGACAAAAAAAGACTGCCTGACATTGAGATACCATTGATGTCCTGTGAGGAGTTTGGATAAAAAAAAACGTATCTGAAAAGTATGGAGTCAAAAAGTAAATCTGAAAAAGTAACATTGAGATAGACAGTCTGCAGACAGTCTCGGGGCTCATGAATTACAGAAGCACATCCTGATTCAAGAGGTGTTGAAAAGAAGAAAAGGAATTCTGCCTTTTTCACGGAAATGCATGTCTGACTAACACATAGCCCATGCTGCTCAGGTCAGCCACTTTTTAACCATAGCTAGATGCAGAAACGGGTAAAAGATCAAGTACAAGGTATGCTTTGAGATCCCAAACTCAGGTTGAGTCATATCATTCTGTCCTTCACATAATTTTTTTCCATTATAAAAATTATTTTGCCAGGATTTTGAAAAACATGATCTTACAGTGATGTGTTGTGAAAGTTGAGAAAACAGTTTGAAGCATTACAAAAGTGACATTTCAGTTCCTATATTGGGTTTTTAGTCAGTTTAGAAGTAGGTAAGTTAATCAATACAAGCAAATCTCAGTATTAAAACATGCAAGATGATTGTTGCAGCCAAACTTGTTGAGTTGCTTTAGGCTAACACATGATTACAACACAGGAGAAAGTAGGATCCAAACTAGGTTAAAAAAATAACCTTAACCTAATCTTTTTAAACTGCTGGCTTTAAAATAATAAGGTACCCATGCACATCTTTGATTTAAACATTTTTAGACAGAATTCCAGATCAGCTTGACAGAACAATTTTAGAAACAATTAAACACTGTACAACTCCTTCTTCTAGGACTCTGAGTTGACTGTATATAGAGACAGACAATAAACAAATGGTGATCAAGACCAAAACTAAGTTGTAGCTTTGTTTGGAGCGAGCACGAACACCATCTCCAAGTTTAAGGTCAAGTTTCACAATACTGGGGGATAGGACAGGTTGCAAAGTGGGCGTCCCAAGAAAAACAACACCCAAAAAAAGAAAGTTACCCCACCCTGTTAGTACATATTGTAAGATGTCTTCAGAATTGTGGTCATGGTTTGCAAAAAAACATGAAGCCAACAGCTCTCTGCACAGACAATCTGGAACAGACTTCACACAACAAATCGTTGGTCTGTGAGGAACCCGTCATGGCAGTTCTTCACCTTTAGTCTTCTGTGAACATGTGAAGAAATCTTATGTTTAGCTAAAAGCTAAACAACTAATCAACTCTGTTGATTGCTGAGCCGATAAAGGAAAATCTTTTGGTGGAGACAGTGTGATGTGGTCGAGGGTTGGACGGCGTCTTGAACAAAAACTGGGCTTGTCATAATTGGAGGCAACCCCAATGCGGTATATTTTTTAACAAGTGCCAATCCAATATCTCCACATCCTAGGAACAAACCTGGAATCACATCAGCTGACCTCAAACCCATTTAACACTTATAGAATCTGGCCTGTGGAGTTGTTCTTGCAAGACAATTTTGATGGGCAGTTGGAGGTTGATTCCATTCTCATCCCAGCCCCGTTTATAGAGGTCAACAGACAAAAAAAGTTGATTCAGGGTTTGGTTGCCCTTTAAGAATAGGCAATTTCTAGCTGTTATTGTTAGCATATAGCATGATGCAACTCTGCATTAGTTGTATGTATTATTAACTATGACTTTTCATGGCATATTCCCATCCTAAACGGGGAAGTTCTGCTTAAATCTTAGCAAAAACAAACATCTTTCCTCAAAGAAATAATTACAAAATGCATAAATTCTGTCATTTACTGCCAAAATGTTTGATAGATCACTTAATTCTGCTGCTGGTGTCATTTCTCAGATTTAGAAGCATTAAAAATTAATGTTTCAAAAAGCTTTTATAATGAGAAAAACAGGAGGATATAGAGCAAAACCCATTATTTGGGTTGTGACTTGATGGGTTCAACTTCTTTCCTGTTTCCTATGGAGTAGCGAGGGCAAACTCAAAAAGAATTCCACCTCTTCTTAGTAGATGCACCTTTAAGAAAAAAAAACCTGTAAAACCTTTGGTGAGAAAAGGTGTCAAAGTAACCTTGACTGAGCTTAGAGTCATGCAAGCAATGCAGCAAGAAGGCTTTGAAGCTGTGCTGGAGAGAGCATAGCAGGAATGCTGATATCCCGCTACACATCGTCAAATCCTCCTTTTTTATCCTCTCTCCCTCTGTGCACCGATTCATTATGAAGTAAGAAAGAGAGCAGGATTGCTTCACGTAGTTGTGAAATCACTTTTTTTCATTTACTACAGACAGCTCTACAGCCTGAAATAACTTAATATTGATGTCAAGGTTTTTGGACAAGCCTAGCACAGCAACAAACCACAATTGGAACAAATTTGGGGCTTTGAGGTAATATCTCTGGTACCCTACATCTGAATTGTTTAAATGAGTAATGGTACATTTTTGTAAAACTGCACCACTCCACCTGTTCACAAGTGAAGGTATAGTCACATGCACGCTCAGTGCTGCAGGTTTTTGAGTTGATAGACGCTATGAAGCTGAGCAGAGATCAAGGTGCATCATAAGGTGAGCCTGTGTGCCTTTCAAATCCCTTGAGGCTCAGTGAAAATGAAATATACAGCTTTTGTGTGTTTAATAAGTGTATTGTGAAGTATTCAAAAGACTAATGTAAGTTGCAGTCAGCCATGACATACAGGTGACACAGTTATATATTGTCCTTATGCCACACTCGAGTTGCAACTAGGTTGTGAGTACTGGCCTTCTAAGAGCCCCTTACACAGTCCACAAGACTTGTATGCATGCATGTGGGGTAAATATACGATGCACCTTTGTCTCACCTACTTCACCTTACTTACCCTTTTGTCTTGCATGTGTTCACTGCGACCTATTGTCCCCCACAATGCGCCGGTAGGAAAAACCCTGCACAAGAAATTTCACTCTACAAGAACACTGAGCAGTCTACAACCTTGCCATTTCATGGAACAAGTCACAAAGTCGTTTTCCAGAGAAAGCATCCCTCAGAAAAGAAAATTGCTAACAGAAGAATCAGAGTATTGGATATATTAAGATTGACATCATTGGAGCCAAAATAGGTGAAGAGATATCAAAGTTTTTGCAAATCAGAGGCAATCTCATTTCTCTAGTTTAGGAATAGCCATTGGTAATGGACGGCCACGAATGGTAGAAAATAATACATCATCTTCTCTTTCTGCAACTGCAGCCTTTCATGTAAACAATTTAGAAATAACTTGAGAGTGATAAAATGCTTTTGTTAGTATTTCATATAGGGATGTCCCGATCCGATCACGTGATCGGAAATCGGGCCCGATCACGTGGTTGATGACTTGATCGAAATCGAACATTGTTGTCCGATCAGGATCGGATATTTCATTTACTCTTATGATCAGCACTTTATATTTCAATCTTATTATTCCGGAAAAATACTCCATGAGCAGTCTGTCTGTAATCAAAAGATCATAAAATGTTATTCCCGGAAAACGCGACAGAAAACGGCAGCAGCTCAAACAGGAGGCTAACGTAAATACTTCAGTCAAGCTAGCTAGGTTCTCACAGATTCATACTTCCGGGATAATTTCTCTTTTAAAAACGCTTTACACTGGCAGCAAGTGTCTCTATTGGCTTGTCTTAACACAAACAACAACCTATAAAAGCATTTCAACAGAAAAAAGATTTTGTTTGAAAGGTTTTTGTTTATATTTAATGTTAAGCTCTTTGTGCTGCAGACAGACAGATGGCTAACAGCAGCTGCTAATTGCTACATGCTAGCACCATAGTTTCCTTGTCTCTTTTAAAACTATTTCATTAACAGAGTTTGGAAATGTCTTGTCTTTGAGTTTATAAAGATTCTTCATTTTGTCAGCAATGTATTTTTTGGCTGACTGGGGGTTAGCATTGCCATTAGCCGTCCAATGAGGAATTCCATTAAATGTTAGCATCAAGCTAGCGGACTTTAGCTTTGTGTGCTAAATCGATTTATGTCTTTTGTGAACCAATTCTCGATCTATTAAGCTTAAATCAATTCAAATCGATTAATCAATTTTTTCAAACCAGCCCTAATCTGCATGCGGCACTTTGTAGGTGTAGTGGTAGCTCTTCTTCCTCTTGACAACAGATCATAGACTTTCTATCAGGTTCAAGTCAGGGGAATTTGCTGGCCAATCAAGCACAGTAACCGTGATTATTGAAGCTTCAATAGATACCTTTGGTATGTGGGCATGTCCCAAGTCTTGTTGTAAAATTAAATCATCACCCCACATGATACAATAACCAAGGATAGCATCAATTGCTCTTCCAGATAGAATAGAATAGAATAGAAAATACTTTATTAATCCCTTTGGCAGTCCCCAGGGAAATTCAGATAGTGAGTGAAGACTTTGGAAAATTTCTTAGATCAACATTGCACCCCAAATCATCAGTGAATATGTAAACTTCTCAATGGACCTCAGATCAATGTGGACTTAGTCTCTGTCCTCTTTGAATAAAGAACTCCCTCAATTCAGCAGACTTCCACATGACTATGAATACTGAGACCAACTCAGAAAACATTTGTGGGTGTTTTGTGTCAATTAGCTAGTGTAATGCCATACATTTTCAGCATTAAGTATTTTTCCTCAATCTTTACATTTTTGAGGCACTTAATTAACTGTTTTCCAATTTGCCGTTATTTCAAAATATAGATACAATATTTATTTCCTTTTGTGTAATGATTTTTATTATATTAGAATTTTTGAAAATCAACTAAAATGATAAAAAAATGATTAAATATCTTATATATGAAGAAATTATTATTTTTTTTAACTGAGTTTAGAGCAAAGAATAACCAGACGCAGCAGAAAAATGTAAAGCAAAATTTAAAAACACTACTATAAATACTTTTAAGTACCTTTAAAAAATAGAAACTACCTAAACGTTTACAAAGTGTTACCAGCAACTGTGTCACTTCGAACACGGCTGACCCAGTGAGTTTGGGAACAATAACCAAAACTGCCTCAAATTACATCTCCCCTAGATAATGAGGGGTGGAGTGAAGACAGCTACAATTACAGGTTAAATGAATGCTCTTATTAACAAACCCCTCAGATCTATGCCGAAACATTGCCACGGGAATTCTCCACACCGGTGAAGTCCAAAGAACAGACAGCCCTCAGTAAAAAAGGATGCCAGCTGGTTTTCCTAAATCCCTTCTTGTATTCTACTGTCCTTTTGGGATCTCCAAATACTATATGGAGATTAACTTTTAGACATTAGCTGGAGTCCGTCTTTTGAACATAATGTCGACCATAGCTCGGGTGTAGAATGCAGAGGATAAAGCAAAAAGTAACTATCAAAAAAATTTACTTTATTTTTTCAGGAAAAATGGACCAACACTGGCTAACGACCATGTTAAGTGAACAGATCACGGAGCCCTACTCAATGTAAAGGTAAACAGAAGGACATATGGCTCACAATAAATCATTTCTTACTGTACATTTCAAATAATTTACACTCACTACAGAAGTCAAAAAAAAAAAATCTGCATTTTGTTTCCCAATGCCTGATGCAAGGTGTTGCACCTCTTTTGCATTTGCAGAAACTGCTGACAAGCTCATGAAATGCACTATTTCGGTAATACTTACTCTGACTTCACGCCAAGGGAGTCACTCACTGCTTCAACTACAAAATGCTCTGAAAAGTTTTCCCATGATGCAACACCACACTGAACGTTTCAGTTTGTTTGAATTTGAAATCAGTAGCAAAATTGTATGTCGGGCAGATAAAAGCTGAAACTGTCTTAAATTAATCATAACTTGGTAGATATTAGAGTCATTTTCAGAAACATTAATAGAGATATTTTAGTTTAAAAAACAGACAGAAATTAGCAAAACTGAAGAACCAGAAGCTCAAACTGGGGCTCAAGGGGGGAAGGGCTGTGACATCGGCAGATCCGCTGGGATCAGACAAAACCCTCAAAGCTGACTCCCAGTGCTGGGATGAAGGCAACTCAGTGTGGAGGCACAGAAGATGAAACAGCATTTGGGGCCTGGGCCCCCCCACCGCTCTGCCTCTGTGTTCAGGGCCTGTGAGCTCCCCTGCCTCTGAAGTGCAAAACACCCCCCCTCGCCTTCCCTATAAATCCCCAGCACCCCCTGCCATTTGGAGACATGGTGCAGCTCTGCTGATGGTTGAGTATGGATTCTACTGGCTTCACTTTCTAATCAATGGAGGCTGAGAGGAAACATCAATTCCTGCAAAGATGAATCTTTGTGATATTTGTGCAACCGAGGTGTCAGAGACTGTTAAAACACAAAAAATACATATAAAACAACTAATCATAATTACCTCAAAGAAAGGAAAATAGGGAATACTTTGGTAGTGCCACTTATAAGACCATCAAATTCCCTCAAAATTGTTTTCATCACAAGTGAAAGCAAGTAGAAATGGACATGCTGGGGAAATATTTTTCAAGGTTCATTGAAGTTTTACCATAGCAAACTGATATGTCTTCATTTAATTAGATTACTAATCTGGTTTAAATATTTTTCCCATTGCCTTTAATCAGAAAATGGCTCCAGTTGCTTCCTCTAAATGGAATTTTGGACAAAACATTTGCAATCGTGACGATTTTGGGAGACCATCTTTTAAACAACGGAAAAGGGTGACTTTTTTTTATCAGAATGATTAATTAAAAAAATAAATAAGTAAAAGCACACCTGTTTCAATGATTCATGTTACAGTAGTTACATGTACAGTATTTACTTTGTTTTATTTGAAGAAAAAAACAGAAACCAGCCTTTTTACTCTGTCAAGTCATAGCAAAAGCCACAAAATTAAAAAATATCAAGAAGCTCTTTAGCAAGATAGCAAGGTTTGTTTTTATAGGTGAAACATATGGTTTGCTGTAAAAAAAAAAAAAAAAAAAAAAAAAAAAAACATTCATGAGATAAATATGAGATTTTAATTTCAAAATAGTAAAAAAAAAAAAAAAAAAAAAAACTCAGGGATAACCTTTACCATCTAGCTAGGATTCCCCAGCACAATGTAGCACATAATAACAGTGTTACACTTTTATTATATCATTTTAAACTTGATCACAAAATCCCCTGTGAGTGTCAGGCCGTGATCTGCTAAGAGTTTCCATTAAAGCTCATTCCTTTCCCCTTTTCGCCATCACGTCATGGACCAGAAAAACAAACTAAAGTCAAACTAGTTGCATCTCAACAAGTAATCTGTTGCTTTGAAAACCTTTTAAACCAAACTCCTCACTAATATTCTATTTCTTTATTCATGTACTAATATGTCTAATTACTGTGACCCCCAAAACCCACCCTAAAAACATCTGTCCAGATGTGAATAAACCTATACTAGCTACAAGCTATAACTTAATTATATTAAAAACATTGAAATACATTTCAGTTGGATTGGCATGCTAATATGCACATGTCAAGGTTATTTTTTTTCTGAGTGGCAGTAATGTGAGCTAAATAAACTGTCATACAAATGAGTATCTTTATTTCGTGTGGAAGCATCTGTGTTTTTATACATAAAACACATTTTGTATCCGGAGGAAGGAAAAATAAAAATCAAAAACCTATCATTATAAACATTTTGTATCTTAGCAAAAATGGGTTATCTGTTGGTGAGTTTAAAACTTTTAGATTTGAATCGAATTTCTATGTGAAAATATTCAAAAACATAAAAATTCTAGGTAATTAATCATTTCGGGTTTTAGTCGTTTCATTAATAAAGTCTTATTTTTTTCCGGAAGATTTGAACGCATCAGGGGATTCTTAAGTTTTGGGGCGCGCGTGACGAGGTTCTCGCGCTCCACCGGCACTGCTTCAAACAGAACCGAACCAAAACCGAAGTTTACTGTTTAACATTGTTGTTTATGACCGTCTCGTTGTTATTATTTAAATATATTAAAGCAGCCTTTGCCCTTTCTTTTTGTTTCGAGATGTTTTGCGATACTCAACGTGAAGCTGTTGCTAAGCTCACCTTTACCAAAAGGCTATTAAAATGTGTTTACCTGCATCGTAAATACTCCCAGTTCGTGAGAAGACAGCTTTTTCATCTGATCCGCCAGAACCTGCGCTTCCTCCAGGATAGAAAACTCCGACTCCGCTCCACAATATCCACAAGACAGAACCAAGCAGAGTGAAAGCAAACTCCGAACAGCCAGCGAGCCTCGGCCACGGCGAAGGTGTTTATCCCGGAAAGCTGCGCGCGAACTCCGCGTCAAAAACGGAGACTTCTCCACAGTCCGCCACGCCATGATGGAAGTAGAAGCTGGAGAAACACCAAGTCTGAGCTGGTGGCGGCGGAACAAACAAGAACCTCAAGGGAACTACTTTTACAACTTTGCAGCGTAACGTCCCCTCCGGCACGAGCCTCCACAATTCCCAGCGACGCAAACCTCCGCACCTCCGCGAAACCTCCGAAGAGATGAAAGCAGATCCATACAGGGAAGAGGAAATGTTCGGGTTCTTTTTCTGCAGTTTGTCGGGATTCCCTCTTCGACCAGCCGCTCCAACTCCTGGAAGTCTGGCAAAGTGTGTGTGAGAGGCAGAGATTCACCACAATGGGAGTGAAAGTGGGAGGCGTGGAAACAGCGAGGAGTCCTACCGGCGCCTGGATCTCTGGATCAATGGATCAGGCTCTCACGATGCCTTCAAGACCACCTTGGATAAAAAATATCTTATCAATTGAGAATTTAATTTTAGTGAAAGTCTTCAGTATTAATGCGTATTTTTATATGAATAAATATTAATGAAAGATAAACGATATTTTCATTCAAATATACCGTCCAACTCACGCCAAAATAACCAAAATATAGATAACTGTTTTTAATCCGAGTCTCCATGAATGCAACTTAATTCTTCAAAGTTACCATTCTAGCACAAAGATCGACTCCAAACTGTGTGTTATATATATATATATATATATATATATATATATATATATATATATAATACATATATATAAATTATTGGTACTTTAATCAGACATTGTGAGTTTGTATCTTTTTTAAGTATTTTAAACATTGATTAACTAGCTTGCTGGGAAAAAAATCAGATATATATCAAAACTAATTATGCTAAGAAAGCCACGTTAATATAAATGAATCTGCAAATTGTATGCAAAAAAAGAGCAACGCAACAAGTAAAAGTTTTACAAAATTTTCAAAAGAAAGCCACAAAATTGTGAAAGCCACATCCACAATGCAAACAAATACAAAACACAAACTTTTTACTAAATGCTAGAAAAACATAAATACTTAAACATCAATTACATGAGTTACAAAACCTTTTGAAATTCAATCCGTAGTTGTTTTGTGTCCCTTTCTGTCTGTGTGTCCTGGTTATATGTCAGGCAAGATGAAAGCTGCCCTTAATTCTGTCCCCAGAGCCACATTGTGAATGAAATCAATGTAATTGTCATTGTGATGACTGGAATTCTTGCAATATGGCATCAAATGACCAACCGCACATCCAAGAATGGCCAAACAAAGGGAATGCTGTTAATCATATTGGAGTTCAAAAAGAAAAAATTAAAAAAAAGAAAAAATCTGTCATTTTGTGTTTACTCCTGCTTGCTATCAAAGTGTGTAAAATAAACAAATGATTTTCATCAAGATATTCAAATTGCTGCTTTTAATTTTTTTGCGGTAATTAAACCGAGGACATCTTATTTATAACCACCATTGCCCACAAATGTGAAAACATTTGATCATTTAAGTTTACGCAATCACGTTAGCAGGAATGACTGCTGAAATTCTTGTAGGACCACAATTCCTGCAGGAATCCACTTCTTGTTTTCACTGCAACACTTGTAGTAAAGGTAGATTTTTGTGTTTCATGTTTCACTGGATGACTGCACAATCAAGATGTATGGCAGATAGTTTGATCATAAATGCACCTTTTAAGATGATCTGAGACTTTTAAGCACAACAGCCCCCAACCAATTAAACATCTGACCTTTAATCAGTTCTCTCTCCACTTCACTGGCTTGCAGAGTGGGCGATTTGTTGCTTTATATTTTACAAAGCTTTGAAGACTATTTTCTAAACTATTTTTTTAATAAAACCAAATTAACATAAAATAAAACCAGACACATCAATAGTAATGTCTTATCGTAAGTTTAAGACATTGGACAGTTAGGTTTTCCTTTGGTTATTTCAAGAAAACTCAATTTTCTATTTCAAATATTTACCTGAACCTTTTAAAAATCAAAACTGTTGAACTGTTTTATTCCGCATATCATGGCCTAAATCTGGAAAACAGAGTAGATTGAGGGAAGTGATTGAATGAGGGTAAAACTATGATTTCCTTGAAAAGCTTTTATAGAAAGATATTTTTTAAATGGTCAATTAATTATAGTTTGTGAGGTTAATACTGGCAATCTATCAAAAGATTGAATACCTGAGTTGCAGACAGGTAAAAATGTATACTTTGATTCTAAGCTTATACTCCATTAAATTTTAAGACAATATCAACATTTCCTTTTTTTTTTTTTAACTAAGAACACAAAGTCATATTACTTCTCAAATTAATTATTTTTTTCAAATTTGGTTATTCGCAACCGATGTTGTCTTAGGTGCTAAAAGCAAGAAACATCTCACCATGATTAAACCATTATAGATACACTGTGTCGAATGAAAATATATAATAAATTGTGACTTTTTTTTACTTTTTTTAGTTACAGGAGGTCCCTTGTACGACAGATCTACCGTATATAGTCCCATTTATAATAATGTCTTGTTCAGTCTTGATTTTCAGAGTTCCATCTCATCTGTAAAGCCATCCTTATATGAGTATAACATTCTAGGATAGATGGATCCGTCTGAACTTTTTCAATTTTCTTTTTTCTTTATAAAGTATCAAGTTGACCCACTTATGTATTGTTTGTGACAGCTGGTACAAGTTTATTTGTTGTCAAATTTAGGGAAACATACGACACCAAGGCACAAAAAAATCATTGAGAACAAATGAACGTTCATATTTCAATGTCATAAGTATAAAACTTTAACTTTTGTTATGGATCCATGTTGAAAAAGCTGTTCTTTTCTGAGTCATAAAAATCAGGAGTTACGAAAAAGTTCTCAAACTTGAAATCAATTTAACTTTCCAACTAAATGGGGATCAAACGTCATCATATTTTAAGACAAATAACAGAGTCCAACATTTTTTCCAACAAACTTCAAAGCAGCACTATGAAAATACCCATGAGCTGTAAATCATGTTTCTTCAAACTGTTTATTTTTGGACCCGTTTTAAATTCCTTTGCCTCTTTATGATGCATCACTCGCAGGAGAACTGGCATCCATAAAAATATATGCCTTTTATGTTCAAGTCAGTCAGCTGTGTTTAGTCACGGTTTTGATCAGAGCAAGGATAGATAACCCTGCGCAATATGTGACTCTTTCACAGTGCTATTAAAATAAGTCCAGCTCACGTCAATGTCTTTCAGCAACAGAGAAGCTTTTTTGATCTCCAATATTTAGGAGAAAATAATGTTGAGCAGCCTGTACCTGTCATGAGTTTCAATGAGTCTTGGCAATTGATACATTTTTCAGAATAAAAGTGCCGGCTGCAGAAGTTCATTTCCTTTAAGACGTTTTACTTTATTTTTTTCCAAATTATGATAAAAAAAAAACAAGTTTTTAAAGTTCTTTTTATATAGTTAGACTAAATCATTTTAACACACTATTTTGACTGCTACAGACCATGGTGCTGGCTGCATGTTCCTTCACTTAAAGGTCAGAAGCACAAGATGCTTCTTGTCAGAGTGTGTAAATGAATATTTTAAGAAAATAGCCATTTGTATAACCCACACTGGTTCATCTCAAAGAACATGCATTTTTTTACACTCACAAACAAGGTACAATTTTTTTTCAAGTCACAAGTCAGAAAATTTCTGATTTTTTTTAGCTACTTAAAGAATATCAGTCTGCAGCGTCTTAATATTTATCTGCACCTACTTTTTGTACCTCTACAACCTGTGGTGCAAAGCTGAGAGCCTTGTTGGTATTTTGATCAAACCGTTTGATCATCATATCAGAAAATTGTGTGGGCAACACAGTTATTGTTTTTTTCCTTTTTCCCCCTCATTAATGAAATAGAAAATATACAAGGATGTCTTGGGAATTATTAGATTTAATCCCTGAATAATTAAAAATCATTTCCAAAAATACCAGCAGAACTGAAAAGGCCAAACTTTTGAAAGTAATTCAGTTTTTACATGATCTATTCAGCCACAGGCAGAGCAGAACTCATTAATTCTCAGAATAGATGAAAGTGATGTTTATGAGTTTGGAGGTTTTAAGATGTGCTCTGTGCTTCTCTTCTTGTTCTCATTTAATGGGGTGCATTTTTGTGTTAATCCCCAGATGGTCAGATTTGTTTGAGCATGGTTTTCTATAAAATTCCATTCAACCATTTCTTTAAAAAGACCTCGATTCTAGACACTGATTTATTTTAACAAAATATAGAGTTGCTTGCTGGTTTATGTTTTGCTTTTTTTTGTTTGAAAAGACAATGAAATATAATTACATATATATATATATATATATATATATATAGAGAGAGAGAGAGAGTTGCTTATACAATGATGATTTATTTTAAGAAAAAGAAAATTGACATGTTATTTAACCTTATTATATGATATTATATGTTATATATAGAATGTTAGATAGAGAATGCTTATACAATGAGGTATTCAGTAAAATGATTGAATTATATTTTAACCCATTCCATTTATATGTTATCGAAGTGTTTGATACTAGAATGTGAGGTATATTGTTTTCTGTTCTTAAGTTTGAGCGTTTTACAACAGAAAAACAAGAAATGACATGCTTGCATAACTAAAATTTTAGCATTTACTTGATACTCTTTCCTGGCCACAGTTATCTTAAAAAAAATGATCAAAAAGTCTAAAAGTTGCAATTTGTTTTTCTTTTTACAATTTCCTTCTTTTTGTTTTCATAAAGCAATAAAAATGAAAAGTTCATTCACAAGGGAAATGAAAGGCGACAGAGAGAAGAAAATGTGTTTTTTTTCTCTCCACGTTCTCCAGATTAAAAAAAAACACATATTAATATAATATATACGTATATATAGTTGTAGGAGCAGGAGGATATATAGTAATTAACGTTTAGAATTTTTTTTAATAAATATTATTTATAAATTAAAATATGCAGAAATTTAGTTATAAATATTTTTAATTGTAGTATTATTTCTTCTAGTTTTGCACAGAACTAATTAGCTTTTTGCTAATTAGGTTTATATTGCTATTAAAACACTTCAACAATGATGCTGTTGTCAGAAATGTATTAAAATCTGGTTTGATTAGAAATATTAACAGATTTTTTAAATTTTTTCAATTTTTTTTTCTCCACTAATATGGATCCTGCACTGCAAAAAAAACCTGAACCTTAAGAAAGCAAAAACGCCATGTTTTAAGAAACAAAATCTTTTTTTGTGTCAGTGTCATGTCTTAGTGACTAGATCTTTTTTTCATAAAATAAGATTACCTGGTAAGACCATTTTTCTTACGCCATTTGCATATTTTAAATGTTATCTAAAGAAAACTGCCAATGGGTCAAAACATAGTTGACTTATTTCTAAAGGGCCTGTTTCTGCACTTTCCTCGTAGGTCCTCCAGTGTCTGTGAAAAACATCTTTGTTTTTCTACACATTCCCCTGTCATTAGCACAGCAGAAGACATTAGATATTCAATAAATCATAGACAATAAACATTTCACTGAAATAATGTCCCTCAGCTAAGCTTTACATGTTGGAGACTTTTAGTGTTGAAAAGTTGTGGTGGTTAATTGCATATTTCAATCAAATTATTTTAGTGAACGGTTCAAATTTGGCCCAATAAAAACACAAGCATTAAAATAAAAAATAAAAACAGACCATCTGAAAAAATAAATATTGGTCTTAAATACAGTTTTTGTGATCAGTTTGCATCTGGGGCTCTTATTGCTTTGTTTCTAATCTGGTGAATCAGTTTTTGTACCGTTTGGAGGCGGCTAACCTTAACCGGGTGTCTGACTGGCAAATTTGTGAGGAGATGGTGTCTCTTTTTGACACAGTTGTTTGACTGCACACAGTGATTAAGGGTGTTCATTAACAGAGGCAGAAGGATTTGTTTTACAGGATTAACACATTTGCATTTTTTAATTACAGCACAGACCCATGACGCCACCTGGTTTGGGATGATAAAGTGCAGAATGGTAGAGTTTGAAGCTGAATTGGACTCAGTGTTTGTCATGACAATGAAAGAGCATTCAGATGTAAGGCAGTGAGATCTTAATTAAAACCATAAAGAAAGGTTTCCCATCTGGTTTCAAAAACCCTTTCTCAGATTTTTTTTAATGAGTAAGAGCACAAAATAGACTCAGAAAGTAATATTACCTGCCACTTTTGGTGGTTGGGATTTAATCTGAGGCAATGTTCATAAAGGTAGCCCACCTCAACACTTCCTCAATGGTCTGCAAGTTTGTGCTTAACTGTGTGGAAAACAAAACTGTTATTGCCTTCCACAGCCAGTTAGCATGAACAGCTTGATAAAATTATTTTCCACTCTTTTGCTTTCGTGTTAGACCAGGATTTCAGATCAACAGTTTGTAAAATTCCTGCTCCAATCACCTTTTGATCTATTTTAAAATCTGTTTTTTCCATTTTTAACCAAATTTTAAAAGCATGTATAGTTTTCAAGCATATAGTTTCTGCAGACTGGAAGTAGTTCATTCAAATTTTGCTCTCTCTCCTTCTAGCTAACAGCCCTCAAAACCCCAAACTAACATTAGCAATGCAGCAAAAAAGGTGAGCAGTATCTGAGCTATCCAGCTGTACAGTTTTGAGCCAGATAAAGCTCACGCAAGGAAAACAAAGACATACGTGGATCTATTTGTCTGCAAGTGGATACATCAGAATGGAGTGACACAGAGAACATGTGGCAAGCCGATTGTAGTTTGTACATAACAGCTACAAGCTTTTTCCAACTGTATTTTTTCGTCTGCTCCTGATTTATCATGATTAAGTAAAGAAAACAGTTTAAATCTTTGTCTATTTATCTATGTCCTCCATCATAAGAAAAATCCCTAAAGAACTTGTTAAAAAGACCAAAGACACAATCTTCATTGAATTGGTTCTTTAAGCTTAGATTGTTTGCTGTCATGTTGCAATACTGAAGATGGTTGCTGAAGCAGTCGTAGCCATTTTCTTTAAAACCCTCATAGGAGGAAAGAGGCAGTTCAAAATTAAAAGAACAAGCCATTTCCACTCCTATAGCACTGAATGCTCTTAATCAGGGCTGCCCATTCCTAGTCCTTGAGAGATACCACCATATCTGTTTTCCAGATTTCCAAACCCGGCCAGCCGCTGATGAGCTCAGTCAGATGTCACCACATTCTGATTGAATGAACTCACCTGGTCCAGGTAATCAAGAGCAAGCAGTGCAAGGAGAGCTGCAAAACAGGTAGGATGGTAGCTCGCGAGGACCTGGAATGGGCATCCCTGCTCTAAATATTAATCCAGGGAGATCTTCTCTGCAAGGTTGCATTTCTGAAAAAGTCTCTTTCATTAAAGATTACCTTCTAATAACCTATATATTTTTTTTAAATAGAAAACTTTAAAGTGAGTACCACTTTCATTGGATGATTATTTAGTTTGATAAATGCTTTGTTAAGTTGTGGGCTGTAAATGAATGGATTAAAATGCACTAAGAAGATGATTTTTTGTTTCTTGGTTTTAAAGTGATTTACAAAGGTTTCCTGGTCTTTTACTTGTTCATTTTAATACAGCAATTAGAGAATTTAATAAAAAAAACTTAAGTAAAAAAAAGTTACTATCTGGTGCACACCAGTTACTATATCCGATGAGTACAAATTACTGTCTCTGGTGCGCACCGGCTACTACACCGGTTGATGCCCTTTAGGGGCTCTGTAACCAATAAAAGGAGCCATAAAAATATATACATTTTAAAACTGTTATTTAAAATAATGGACAGCTAAAATATAAATCAAACATTTCTTCTCTACACAGAGGTATGTGTGGCTCCTTCACACTTTTTTCTGGATTAAAAAATATTAGCTTTTAAATGTGATACAGCAAACTTTCTTAAAAACATTTTACAAACGACTAGATTTTTCGGTGTCAAAAATGGTATTTTCATAACCATAATGCTGGTTTTAAAATCAGAACCTCTAACTAAGCTGCAATTCAATACTTTCTTATGACATTTACAGCCAGCCGCAAACAGATGACCAAATTCAAAACCCAAAAGCCCCATTCTTGTAAAAGCTAAGCATGAAAGAATGTAGACAACAACAAAAACTAGAGTTTGAAATAAAATAACACATGCTGTTTTACTGTATGAGCAAGAAGTAGGAAAGAAACAGCTACACAGAAATCCGCTTTACAGAGCAAAGTCTTTCCTACTGCTGTCATTGGAAAAATGTTCACATAAAGAAAAAACTGTGACCTAAATCAGTCCTTGTAAGTAAATGTATGCACAAGATGAAATATTAACAGTTTATAATTCAGACAATCTACCAAAAAAGTAAAAAGACTATGAGTTGTGTGTGTTTTCCCACAAATGGATTGATTATTTCACTAGTCATTTATGAAAGCTGTGTACCGAGTAGAGAACATACTACTAAAACACATGAGCTAAAGCTGCAGAGATCTATTTCCTAGACACCTTCTCTTAAACTAATAATAAAAACGCATTAAAAACATAAAACTAAGGACACAAAGAACTGACTCTCAAGAGTGAACTAGTTAGGATTAGAGGTTGACTGGAGGAATGAAGTTGCATATCACTGGTAACGCTACCCTGCACGAGTCTTTACCACTGCTTTTTCTCAGCTGGTCTTAGGTCAGACACAAAACTACACAGAGTAAACATTCTGGAGAAAGCAAAAGTTCAAATAACCTAGATTGAGTTAAATACTAAACCCTAATAATTAGTCCCATAGTAGACACAGTTCAAAAACAAGACTTCAGACGTCCTGGCAGGCTAACCTGATTATCTTTCAGACTTCAACATCTGAGTAATCCTTTCTTATAACAGAAATTATATTATATATAAACAACCTCTTTGCTCCCAGCTGACAAAATCTGACTGGCAACTTTTGTGCTTTGGCTCCAGAGTCACTGGGCAAGCATCCATCTGCAGACAGGAAATGCTTCAGGGTGAAACTGCCCAGACCTGGTTTTGCTTAACGCATGACGGAGTCCTAAGCTTCACAGAGCCATGAAAGGAAAGCAGATCAACTGGCCAGAAAGACTTGTATAGGTTTGGTGTGAACGTTGTGAAAGCACAGTAAATTTGTGAATTTGATGGAAAACTATTGTTGATTTATGTTGATTTTTAAACTCTTTTTACATCTGAGCACAAAAAAGTAATAAAATGGTGGAATTCTTACAAAAAAAATCTTTAAATTGTGTGTGTTTGCTTTACTAAGTGGAGTTATTTCTCATCTCTGGTGATATTTTTTTAAATGTAGGCCTGCTTTTCTGGATTAATAGAAAAACAAGACGACTGATGCTTTTCACTAGAAATTCCCTTTCCCCATGATTCGGTTCAAACTTCAGTTTTTGGGCTACAGTTTTATTTCGGTTCAATACATGATTTGTTTATTAAAAACAATAACAAATAGCTTATAAAAATTCCCATAGTAACTACCTTTTATGGCTTTTTATTGTGTTTTGTTTCTAAATATTTCGTTTTGTTTTCTGGAAATTACTTTGTTTTAGTAAATGTTTTGGATTTTTTTATTTTGATTTCTGAATAAAGGTCATTATCTTTAAAATGTCTTTGGATCATCAATCAATCAATCACAGACACTTGTGATGACAGTTTTCCAGGTGAGTTCAATTATAAGCAAAACTACTAAAGAAAGACGTTCCACATTATTAAATAGAGCAACATTTTTAATGGGCAAAAAAAAGGATCTCTCTTCTGTTGAAAAGCGTGACATAGTTGAACGCCTTGAACAAAGTATGAAAACTTTGGATATTTCACAAAAGCTTTAGTGTGATCATCATACTATAAAGAGTTTTGAGGCTGATTCAGAGCACACAAAGATTTGTGAAGAAAAGTCAGAATGAGGAAAGTTTCTGCCAGACAAATACACCAGATTTAGAGAGCAGCTGCTAAAATACCATTAAAAGCAGCAAGCACATATTTGAAGCTGCTGGTGTCTCTGGAGTCCCACCGACATCAAGTTGTAGGATCCTCCAGATGCTTGCAGTTATTCTGTCACCCTGTAACAATATTCTCAAACAGAAATGGCTGCAGAGGGCCCAACATACATGAAGACTCATTTCAAACAGTGTGGTTCACTGATGAGCGCTATTCAACCCTGGATGGTCCAGATGCACGGGGTAGTGGGTGGTTGGTGGATGGCCACTATGTCCCAACAAAACTGTGATGTCAGTAAATAGGTGGCAGAGTCATGGTTTGGGCCGGATCATGAGGAGACTCAGAAGTCTAATGGATGCACGAATTATGAAGCTGCTACAAAATAAGCAATCCTACATTCAAATATAATTTGACCTATTATTGATTTGAATAGCTTTTGGTTTTAGTAACTATGACCTCCCAATGCAAAAAATCAACAAATAATAATTTTCAGTACTTTAGAATCTATTAAATGTTGTAGAACTCGGCTGTGCGTAATAATATGGAAGAGTACATTTGAAGTTTTTTATTATGGAAAAAAAATACTGTTGTCTTTATGAGGTTTTTTCAACAAAATTTAATACACACTAATGTTGGTGACTTAAAAAATGAGGCCGACTGTCATTTGCTTTGAGTCTTTAAAAAATAACATCTGAATATAATTTGCAACACACTGTAATTTTTGTCTTTCTGGGATGATCCATTTTCTAGTTTGTCGTCTCTAAATAGCTTCTAAATAAAGACAAGACTATAAAACACAAAAAGAACCTGATGATAATTGGAAGCTATGGTCATGAAATGACTGCATCAAGTTAAATTACAGAGAGCTAGTTCATCACTGCGGAGAAGACATGATTGTCACCAGAACTACCAAACAAGACTAAACGGATCTTTTAGCACATTTTACGGAGGGATTAGTTGGGTTAAGTCTTCTGGGTTTGAATTAAGTCTATGAGAATCTATCTCTAAACACATCGGTATGATCTCTGCTAAACATAAAGGACAACCGTATCCATAAAAGGCAAGGGAGGGGTGATGATAGAGTGATATAAATCTTGCACCCACTAAGCACTCCCCTCCGCTACTCCCATCAATTTTTATGAATACATTTTCTATGTATGAGTGTTAGGGCAGGGGGAGATGTGGGGCTGGGGTGGGGTTTCAAAGTAGACATCATGGAGTAACCATGGCAACTTGGATCTTTGAAGTTTTATTTTTTATTTTTTGCCTCCCTTTTCCTTTCCTTTTCTTTTTTTTTTTTTTTTTTTTTTAACAGCTGGATCCGCTCTCTTCTCCCCTCTGCTTCTGGCCCCCTCGCTCACTCCTTCTGGTGCATGAAAAATGTCTGTCTTTGAAGACGTACGATGATTCAAAGTCAAACCCCATGCTATTTCTGGCTTCATTCAAGACTGCTGCTGCTGCGGCTTTGTGCAAGGCTGTGTCTGACATGTGTGCGTGAAAGACGGGGAAAACGCAGCGTAGTTGTGTGTGATGGAGCTGTTGGAAACTGTCAGATAGTTTCATGCACGCCTTCACACAACAAACAAAAATGATGGTTAAAGAAGCTGTCTCTTGTTAATGACAAGTCAATTATAAACACGCAAGACGGCAGGAATGCTGCAAACAAAGAGTTGCAACATATATATTTTAAAACAGGACATGAAAAAAAAATGGCATTCAATGTGTCTTACAAAAACATGCATTGAGCCTCTACAGCTCAATTTTTATTTGAAGATTTTAAAGTTTGTGCTTAAGAGTCAACAGGAAAACATGGTTTCATAAAAAGGAAAGGAATTAGTTCACCACTTGGCTAAATTAGTGAACAACGAATTTATATTTGACTTAGAATTCCAATAAAAACACCAAAGTTGATCTTTGGAAAAGAAGACTAAAATCATTTAAAAAAATAATACATTTTTATTAAGTTTTTCTATTTTTATTAGAAAAAAACTCATTTTTTTACAGGTAGCTTGACTCTTTTGCTGTTATGCCCTGACTTTTGTCTTAATTGTTAGATTAACGCTTTCACTTAGTCACTTAATCATTGATTTCGATGGACTTCAGAGTTTTGGTTACTTTTATGAAACAATAATCTAATGTGAATTTAAAACAGAAATTTTGCACACTGAAAATTTCAGAACAAAACAAATAAACTTCTGTTGTTGGAAAATGTATAAGGTTTATTAAAAGTAACATTAAGATTGAAAGACTTTTTTGATGTTTCTGGTTTGTGTTCGTTTAAGAAATTTAATGCAAGGAAAATACTAAAGTAGTTTACAGAGATATGTAACTTTAAGGACTGGGTGATATAGCAGCAGATATTAATTTGATTCCTTTCTGTGCTGCAAGTTTTAATTTTTGTGAGTTAAAAAAACATACTTTTGTGAAGATTTCTTGTTTTAATACATAACTGTAACATGGAGCGGAGAAGACTGTTATCAACAGATTTAAAGGAACATCCAGTGAATACTTTCAATTTATGACCTACTTTGCTTCTTTGAGTTAAGATGAGTGTCAAAGTCGACATTCTGTCCCTACAGTAATTGAGTAAAGTGTTAGAAAAGTGTCCAATCTGCAGAAAAAAATTGATTCATCTATATTTGCCTTTCAGGTCAACTTGTAATCTGACTGTAATTATTCATTACATGCATTTAGCCCAGAGAGGTTCAGAATGCCCAGTATCAATGGAAAAGTGATCCAAAGCTCTTGGCCAGTCTCCCCCTCTCTGCTTCAGGCCAGCAGGGGCCCCAACATGGAGCAAGATCTTAGATTTTTTAGGGCTAAGTGGAACCAGACTCAAGGGTTTTTACTGAAAATGAGACGAGGCGAAGAAGTGGAGTGAACAAAGAGTGGCAGGTCTTGCCCTTAGAGGCCCTTTACTGATGTATACAGATGGAAAGTGTTACACGTCTGCTCCAAAAACATGGACAGATTATCAGGGTCTGAGTGGATGGCTGGAGTGGAGCAGGAATGAGAAGAAAAAGGCAAAAGAGTCTTTATGGATGTGACTTTATATTATCAGAACATTGTGTTGACAAATCACTGCTTGAAAGGTTTATGCAATCCATTATTTTAGAGAAATAGAAAGAAACCCATAAAACTTTGCTTTGTTATGTAGTCACATGAGGAAACACAAACACTGAAAAGAATCTCATAAATCTCAGTTGAATTCCAAATATTTAACTAGCTTTTTTGGAGAAATCGTGTCTATATTCATTAAACACAAAAAGAATGTATCTAATTAATATATTTTAGACGACTTATGGACAAAATATCTCACAGTTTTCATCCCTTAGAGCAAAATTTATTGGCCGCAAAAGTTCATTTGGTCAAAAAACATAAAGGCAACCATACATAATTCAGCTGAAGGTTCAACCTGGATTTTTGACTGAAACATTTCTTAGTTGCCGTGTTTCTCCATTTACAGTAAAAGCCAAGTTTAAGAAATCATGTTGTGTTTCCTGGCTTTTTAAATCTGATGAGGTTTCCTGCAATTTAAAAAGCACAAGTCACTTTTGAAGCTTTGGTCAGTCCAACTGAAATGTTTTCCTGTAAGTTTCCAGTGTTTTATATTGCCATTGCTTTTTGTCCCCCTGTTTCTATGATTTTATTCAGGGCTGCCAACTATCATGCATTGCTCGTGAGACTCACATATTTGATTGATTTCTTATTTTCTTTTAGCACATAATTGGGAATCTATGTATTTG
This sequence comes from Oryzias javanicus, assembly GCA_003999625.1. NCBI lineage: Eukaryota > Metazoa > Chordata > Actinopteri > Beloniformes > Adrianichthyidae > Oryzias > Oryzias javanicus. The sequence goes on from CM012440.1 coordinate 15,879,004, forward strand.
CAGATGTACGTGCAACACCCCCCCCCACCCCAGTTTGGACTTTATTCATGTAAATAATTATAATCTCAGGTTGGATTGAAGGGCTGAGATCTAGAGCAAAAATAATTCGAAGTCAGACTTCCCATCAGTTGAGTTTGAATTGTTTTTTAAAATTATAGATGAAGAATTATTGTTTAAAAACATCATAATTAAATAATTAAATCCTAATCATTATTTGACAATAAAAAATATACATTTGAGAGATTGTTTCCCTTCCAGATGATTGCCATCATTACAAAGATGCTCCACTCAAATGTAAAGTGGGCACAAAACTAAGACCAGTTTGATCCTGGATGGAACTTTCTCATCAATAATGACAGTTAAACAGCAGCTATATCTCAAGTGGGAGCCATTCACTGAAATTCTCAAAGCTAAAAAAAAAAAAGGCTACAAGCAGAACAACAGTCACAGAGTTTGAAACTTATTTTTGTTAAGTGTCTTGTTTCTTGTCTTAATATGAGTATGCCGTTTAGTTTGTTTCTTTTGTTATTACAGTGCATAGTTTTTGTGTTGCTCTCTTGACTGTGTAAGAGATGTGGACTGAGTGACCCTGCCATCTTCACATTATAGAAACCAAAATGCCTTTCCCCTTCAGTTGGAGGGGTAAGGGAAGAATTCAGATTTGGCTTAGACTGGATTCAAAGTTATTTGGCTAATAAATTACAGCTGTAGTAGATGTCATGTGACACCAAAAGACAAAATAGAAACCCCTAAACTCCACATCCCTATACTTATTGCCGTATTTCAAAGTCAGATTTGGGACGTTTACTTCTTCATGTATGCATCAGGATCATAATCTCTTTCAAGTTCAATTCAAGTTCCCATTTATTTTTTTTTCTTAGAAAGTTGACAGTATATGTTTTGTAGACCTTTTAAATAAAGTTTTCCAAATTTGTAGAGGCAGACATTTCAAAATAAAATCTGCAGGATAGAGTTCAGGGATGCTAGTTTGTCATTTCAGTTAGACTGCTATTGTTCATTTATTTACTTATTTATTCTTCATCATAAGTGAAATATCTCATCACTTAAAGTAAAAATAAACCAACACTTCAACTACAAGAAAAGCAAATTTTTCCAAAAAAGAAATGTGGGATTTTAAGTCAGTCAAACCCCAGAGGAAAAGGAATCCAGGCACTCACGGATAGTTCACTTCAGTGTTCAAAGGCCTCAATTCACTTCCCCTCTTCAAGGTCAGCATGTGGCAGCACGGACAGGGGAGGTCAAGCGCCTGTCAGCCCCTCAACAAAAACAGCTCATGTTCCCCAACAATCAGCGGCTTGTTAGAGGCTCGCAGAGCTGCCGTGAGTGAGTGATGCGACCGTGAAACAATATCCCTCTGACTTTTTTCCACTTCTGCAGCAGATCATCTCAGCTGTTGTAGTATCTCATGTGATTCTGAAAGTTTAAAATGCATTTTTTTATATGCTTTGGGACATACTTAAAGCGATTTTACAACAGTTTGCATAAACAAATTAAGAAAAATGTAGAACTTTTTCAGTATTTATAATATAAAAGAAAAAAAATCAAATATTGCTTTAGTCATTGACTTTTTGTTTGAGTAAACCCTTTGTTTCTTTTATCATGGTATCCCTACAAGTTTAGATAAATTATAACCAGCCAAGCCTTTTAATCATATTGATGTCTCTATTGTGCCGTATTCTTTTAAAGCACAACAAAACCCATTAGCAATTTACTGTGCTTTACCTGCATCCACCTCAAAGCCAAATCCATTCTCCCCAGACCCTTCTTTACCTTCAAAGACCATTACAGCCCATTACTACCCCAACTCAGAGGCCTAATGAGGCTCTTTCTGCAGAGAGTGCTCTCCAGACTCACCTGTTGTTGGGGAGAACTGCTCAGTGTGGCCTATGGAAGGTTCTGACTTTGAGTTGGAAGGACTTTAACATCAGGAGGTGGACGCATCCATTCTTTCGATGTCATTTGCTCGCACAATCATACCAATACAGTATTAACAAAAGAGAAGAAGATTAAATAAAATATTTTATTTAACCTAATTTTATGCACCGATTGCAAAAAAACCTGAAAACTATTTACAGCTTTGACAATTTTGCACTCAATTTTTAGTTTTTTCATAAAATATATATTTTTTGTAAAACAAAACTCTACTTGTTTATCTGACTCTTCAGTTTTAAAATGTAATTTATATGAGTAGAGAACAATATTTAAACCCGGGAAATGCCTCTGTCTTTTATTTAGAGTTATTGTAGTGTTGTTTTGTTTTAAATTGATTTTTTTGTGTATGTTTGCTATTAAAATATGTTTACTGGCATTACAAGCCATTTATTGTATTACATCAATGCATAGATATAGTAATATGTTCTTTATGACAACAACATTTTTGGATGTAAAAAATCTTTGTCACATTTATGATGCTTAATCTGAACTTTTAAGATATTTGTTTCCTCACCTTGTTTGTGCAGCTCATTGACATGCGCTCATTGAAAAAAAATCCTGCAGTAAGCAAAAATGAATACCCTAATATATCAATTGTGTTCATTGACAAATGGGGCATCATTAAAGTAAACAAAATAATTGTTTGCTAAATCTCTCACAACTATATGCAAATTAGGACATTATCATCAATACCAAAATGTTTATTACAGATATCTACAGGGCTCATTTTCAGAAGAGCTTTCTGAACCTTTAAAAAAACCCTTAATTTGTGGGTTTTGTTAATCAGATGAAATTTTCATTCTGAAGAAACAAAACATAAAAAGTGCCACCAAAATATTAGATCCGGAAACAAATTCAGTAAGCTGAGAATTAAGACTCGAAAACATTCTAAAATAGAGTAAATGGCATCTTTACTATAACGGTATATTAGCATAGCTTTGGCTACACTTTCTTTTTTAATCAAATATGAACTATGTTATGTGTTTTTTTTGATTGAGAGATTTTTTCTTTTATTTATATTTCTGTGTAGAGCTTTTCTAAATGCTCTTTAAGTTTAGATTGGTTAAAATAGCAAAACTAAACTTTTATTCAATATTTTTGACCTGACTGGGCTTTAATTTTTGAGAGTGGCAAGTGAAAAAGCCATAAATGACTTCTCTACTTAGCTTTTGAACAAAGTTTTAAATACACTATCAAATCTGTTTTGATTTAAAATATTTCCAATATTTTCTGGTAATTAAAATTAGTCTCATTTCATATCATTTCATATTTTCTTACATTATGCCCACTTTATTTGTTGTCGGCAGCTTTGGTGCAGAAATAGCCAGTTAGATTATTCAATTACCCTACACAAATGGGAAAATAAGTCAACATTTTTTTTTTAAATAAGAAGTCTTTGTCACTATTCCTTTACTAATATTTTACCACTCCCACATGGAAAAAAATTTCTTTAAACATTTGTTTTAATTCTGGTCTTTCCGAAAGCAGAAATCTATTAAAAACCAGTAACAATGATTTAAAAATTATTTTAAATTGTTTTTGTTTTTTTACAATGCATGATGTAATATTTTAAAGCTAGGTCAGTTCAAAAAGTTTAATTTCTGTTTTGGTGAACTTAAACTATGGTACAAGTTGAATACCTGTTTCTTATTAAATGTTTTTGGAAAATCTGTTGGGATTTATTTAAAGAAATCTCCTACAGGCAGTAAAATGTGTAAAATGTGATTATCAGCATAAATTAAACACATACAGACAGCAATTTTTCTGTCTGCATCTTTATCACTGCTCTTGATTTTGGTCAACAGCTTTAGAACACCCCCACCTGGTGGCCAGTACCAGCCACTGCAGCACATTTAACAACCATGAAAGTTGAATCTCTCATGACCCACGTGGTTTCACATTTCCCTAAAGAAAAACAAGGATCAGCTCATTTCAATGTAACTAGACACCATCATTTAATAAATGATTTTTGCAATACAAAACATCTGTGCAAAAATATTTAAAACAAACTACAAAGACAAAGCATCTCTTGGTCAAAATGCATGTAAAGCTTTTCAAATGGTTACTTGAAATATCAATTTTATTTTATGTAGTCTCTTGGAAAAACAAATTTATTACGATAAAAACAAATGTTTTAAAAAAAATAACCAAATTATTACATTGAATGAGATTCACAGTCTTGTGTAGAAGTGGTTTTTGATTTTTTACGTTTAATTCATGCTGGAGGTCATGTATGAAACATAAGAGACAGATGGGAAATTCAGAGAATTTACTTCAGGTGGTTAAAGAAAACAATTGATATGAACTCTAAAACTAGAGCCTGACCTTTAAAAAAGGCAAATTTCTGCATGGGCAGTATTTGAATCATTACTATTGGTTATTTAAGCTGATTCTAATAGGCACCAAATGGAAAACAGATGAGTAAACTGCACTCTGTGTGCAGCGTGTTCAATTCAAGCACTTTTGAGAGTCTTCGGTCCTGTTGATTGTCAGGAACATAAGTATCGATCGAGGATTTTACAATATTTCAGTAAGATCCAAAACACTTTTTAACCCTGTGTTTTTTTAAACTAATAAAAAACTTCATATTTCACATTAAATCATCACCTTCAAATTATAAATGAAAACAGTCAACTAGGCTTTTCCCACTTCATTTTTAAGTAAGGAAAATGCAACTAGCCCAAAAATAATTACTGTGTTACTAGACACTGGAGCTGTTGACAAATAAATATTAAAGAATCTACCAAAAGAGCAATTTAAAACTGAAAGATATATATAATTTTTAAAGGTTTGTTTTATTTTCGCGAGTGGGGTTACTGTCTTGAACATGCCAAAAAGTTATTGCCAAGAGATTGTTCTGCAGATCTGCTAAGCCAAGTAAAAGCATTATTTGCAAATATAAATGTGTGTCCACACTCATGAAAGGGATCCGCTTGCAGGTAAAACATTCTTCTCATGCACAAGACAGTCATGCGTTCAATGACATCAAGCGGGGGATTTTTAGTCTCCAATGAACCATAAGATTGTCAGCTAAAGACCTCTATTGTTCCTCATATTTCAAACTGGTATTTTTGGAAAATTACATAAAGAACATCAGGTAGTAATACAGATTGATAAAAACAAACCATACAAAACACTTAAAAAATTCCTTCTTAAGATAGTTATTTTTTTAGGCTGTTTTTTTGAGATGAGAGGAAGTAAAGCTTTGTTAGTAAAGCTCTACATTTCTTCTAGGAACAGTTTAGTTTGGAAAATATGAAACTTAATGATCTATCTGATTTAGACTTAGATTTAGACATTAGACTTCAAATCTGATACAAAAAACAAAGAAGATTTTAGAGAAAAATGATTGATAGTTTTTTTTGTCCAGCCAACATTGACGATATAAAGAAAACTCCATCTGGACTAGTCTGAGATTGTCATGCTGAGTGTACAGAGAGAGAAATAAAACATTCAGCTGTCAATTTGTAAGTTATTTTGTGAAAAAAAAAATCTGATTACAACACAAATTTCTGACAATAAAATCACCTGCTTGAATCAGACGTCACCATATTTTCCTTAACAAAGGCACCAACTTGAGTGTTTGTCATTTTTCAGGGGTGTCAGAATGTCTGGTGATCAAAAATGGGTGCACTTTATGTATTCTACAATGCAACACGTTAACTAAAAGAACCATCATGCACAGAGGTCAAATTAAGATTAGCTGAAAGTGAATGAAAACCTAGATTGTAAATTAAAAAAGAAAAAAAATCATTAAAAAATGTTAAAACAAGACTGTAAATTTGAAAAGTAAAAAGGACAATTCCAGAGAAGTTTTAAACTTGAAGGCACACATCAAAACACCGGGTGGGATTATAATTTGCTTCCTCCCACTCCCTTTAAAGTAATCCATAATTCATTAATTAATCCATAATCCATAAATTATCTTTCTTACGTCTACATATCTTTGTATAAATGTAAACCTCTTTTGACCGTATTGTACATGCAATATCAATGCTTTGATTGCTTGACAAAAAAACATTTAAAATCAAATCAAATAAAACCTGAGGGAATTATTGAAATTGTGAAAAAAATGCAATAGTACTTTTAAAAAATACTATTTTTTTTACCATGGTGGGGGGGTATATGGGCTCTACCATCGACATGAATATCAACAAATAAATATACTAATATATACTGTCTGTGGGTTCAACAAATCATTCTATTTGCAATGTCTTGTTCTTTGTTTTTAAAGTTTGATTATCTTTTTTTATGTAAAGTGACATGAGTTTTGGAAAAGCGCTAAACAAATAAAGTTTGAATTGATAAACTTGAACGAAATATTAGAATGCACTCAACCCCCCCCCACCACCCCCCACCCACACACACACACACACACAAAATTTGATTCAGCAGTAAAAGTTTGAAAATTAGGACTTGAAACTGTAAACTGAGAACTGAAAGCAAAAAAAGAAAAAAACTAAAAGACAAAAGTTGAAAATATGAAACAGGAGTTGTTACAATTAAACATTATTCATTAACAGTTTCCGGTTTAAAGTTGTATCTTTAATCCAGTTTTAATTTTTCAACATTCCTTTTAAGTTTAAAATATATATTTTTTCAATGCCTGAATTTATTTCCAGCAATGAAAATAAACCATTCCATCTTTTCTTCTCCATCACCTGAGCTAGGCAGGCTCAGGTGATGGAGAAGAAAAAATGGAATCTTCTCATTGATTGCTGTCAAATGAGACGCCGTTTGTATTTCCGTGGTCAAATCAGCCATCACTTGATTTTTGGTGTGAGTTTCATACAATAATCATGGCAGCAGGGCTGAGAATGCTGTAAAATCTCTATGAAACTGCACGGAGTTTCTTGATGTGACCACGGAAATGCGAATGGCGGCTCATTTGACCGCAGTTGTAAAAGACTGTAAATCCACGAAGCTCCTCACTCCTTCGTCCGAGCTGACATCCAGCATCCAGCTCAAAATGATACTGCTGTAGCAGCAACGGATTCATAATCAAACCGGGGATGGGGGGGCAGAGCAGCTCTGCTCAGATCCAAAAGCCACGCCCCCTCAGAGGAGATTTTGTAGAGGAAGGCTTCAGAAAAACATGAAAAATGGCTTTTTAAGACATTTAGGTTGTGGGATTTTGGTCATTCACAATCTTGGTTTTCATTCACTTTAAGCTGATCCTGGTTTGACCACACAGTGCATGATGGCCCTTTCAGTTGATGTCCTATAATTATGTTCATGATGGAGTAATGCATTATTGTGTTTATTAGGCAGGTGAACGATAATTCCCCAAAAATAATGACCTGTTATCATTCTGGTAACCCTCATGTCGACTATTAATTTGAATCTGCCCTTAAGGCCCAAAACACACAAACCCCTGATGACTTCCATTCTCTGACCTCTGCAGAACTCAATGATGAGCCAAATCGAACATGTTTAAACATGGACACCATGCAGGTTGGTTAGTGGGCCAAGAGGGCCCGAGTTCTGAAACTCTGTACTAAGGCGCAAGTCACAGCATCTGAGTTTGTCACATTTGACTCTCAACAGAATCCTTTTTTAAAGTTTGTTTACAGGCAGGAAGTTGTTGGCAGGAAGTTGTCAGAAGGACACTTGGTAAACTTGTAATCTTTCACCTTTAAAGTGTTTATTACACAGCTCTTAGAATATAGATCTACGCATTTCATTCATTCTCGTATGACTTATGTACTGTATTTACAGCGGTTCAAACACCATTCCAAACCATGATAGTAAGGACACTTGCTATTAACAGAAAGGAGGGCAGCCCTTCTCTAGCACTTGTGGGACTGCGGCAGTTTCTTGCACACCCAGATGGGTTCTGTTGGGAGTCTCGACTTCCCTATGAGGGTCCAAAGCAGGAAGATTGTTCCTGTGCCCATCTACAGGTCTGCAGTGATGACTGAGTCGTTGTACATCATTACGTCAGAGTCTGGACTGAGCAACGCTGAAGTTTGCGACATGTGATCCAGCTGTACCGCTCCTTTCTGGGAAATCTGTCCGTAAACTTGAGCCTGGCCTCCGCTGCTGCCCGGCATGATGCAGTGGGAAAGCAGCGGCGTGTTGGCCTCGTGGGTGGAGCCGGTGGTGGAGGGCACGCCACTTACGTGACCTGTGCTGGTGGAACCGCTGGCGCTGCTGGGCGAGCGGCTCTTCGGTGGGGGCAAATGGTGCTGGATTACTCTAGTGGGCGGAGCTTGGGGCGCAAAGTGCGCAGGAAAAGCTGTGTACCCCGGTGGAATGGGGTACCCGTTGACGGGAATAAAGCGCTGGTGGGTTTGGGGTACAGCCATGGGTGTCCAGGCGGGAATAGGAGCCATCTGCCCAGGAGCAGGAATGGCCTGGGCCGGGTAGAGGTAGCCTGCAGCGGTGGCAGCAGCATATCGAGGGTTGCTGAGGTTGCTAACAGGACTGGCGCTGAGCGAAGTGGTCTGAGTGGTGGCGTTTCCTCCTCCACCAGAGGGCGTGCTGGAGCTGGCATGGGATGACAGCCCCTCCCAGGCTCTCAGGCGGGTGTGGATGTCCTTGAAGCGGGGGCGACGTGCTGGTCCTTCCTGCCAGCATTCAGTCATCAATCCATAAAACCTGAAAGCAGCAGAGACAGTGTCAGTATTTACAGGAACATTTATGTTTCAGTTTATAGTGAAATTTGCCAATTTTAATGAGGTTTATCTTTATTTTGTAAATATTAATGGAAACATAAATTATATTGTATTTCCAGCTCAATTACGTAGTAAAAAAAATCTTAAATCCTTAAAAAAAACCAAAAACAACTTTATCTGTTACATCTTACTGTTCTGCAAAAAGTAAAGTTCATATTACTATAAAAAAGATATTTGAACTAAATCTCAAGTACTTGTGACACTTTTAAAATGTTAGGCAAAAGCTTTATTTAAACAACACTGACAAAAGTATTGATTGCTCAAATGTATGGAGAAAAAATATTCTCATAGGATTTGTGTGTGCGTAATTCTTGATTAGTAATTCATGTCTGCCTGTTTAGCCTTGTTTCCGCTTAGCGGTCCGGTCCAGTCTGGTAAGAAAATGTACGGTCCGGTTCAGTTACTCTTGGTAGGTGTTTCCACTCAGTTAAGTCTTGCTTGGACTGAGCAGTTAGTTTTCGTGGCGCATGTGTGGTGTAGACCACTAGCGTGTCATTGTAGTGCAACAACTAGAAAAGCAACAACAATGGAGGTCATCCAGCAGATTGTGTTTTTTTTCTGCTTTACTTCTGGTACATCATGTGTAACAGGAATTTAATATTGTTTGAAAGAAGATTGCCAAGAAAAATACCACTGTAAAGAGGGATACAAAAATACTAGCTTAGGGCTATATTAGTGTTTTTTAATGTCATCATCACTTTCTGCCAATCAACAAGTGTCAGCAGCGGCTCCACCCCCACTGTCTTGCTTTATTTTCTGTGGACCTACAATGGATGAGGGCCCGAAAGAGTCAGTACTGTTTAATGACAACATTAGAAAGCACCATTATAGCGCTAAGCTAGTGTTTCCATTTTCCTTTTTATGTCAATTTTCTTCTTAGCTGTCCGCAATCTTCTTTGAAAAAACATGAAATTGTTCTTAAACATGACCTACCAGAAGTAAAGCAATAAAAAGACGAGCTGCTGGATGACCTCCATTGCTGGTACTTTACTAGCTGTTACACTGAAATATATGGAAACACTCGCCAGAATTAACAGGTCTGTTCAATGCTACTCCTCCCATACCAGACCGCTCAGTGGGAACGAGGACTTTGGATCTGTGTGTGCGTAATTCTTACACACAAACTGGCAGACATAAATTTCAAATCAAGAATTATGTGCACACAAATCTCGTGAGACTATTTTCTCTCCATAAAACCGCTCATATCAGCAGAAGACTTTTTTTAAACTCTTCTTGTTCATTGCAAGACTGTTTCATTTTTGTGCAGTTAAATATCTTTCAAGTTTCTCTTAAATTTTCAGTTACTGAAAAGTGAAACAGGCCTTATTTTAGTTAAATCCGTTAGCATGAGTCAATGTTTTTAGGTTGTCGTGTCTCTTCGCAGTTACCTTGGTGGGCAGTCCTCAGGGCAGGGCAGCAGCTGCCGCTTCCTGCACCATCTCCATCACTTCCTGGTTAGAGAAGCCATAGTAGGGCTGCAAGCCGTAGCTGAAAATCTCCCAAAGCACGACTCCAAACGACCAAATGTCCGAGTCTGTTGTGAACTTGCCGTAAGCGATGGCCTCGGGGGGCATCCAGCGGATGGGCAGCAGCGTTTTGGGCTGGATGCAGTAGTAATCTGAGGAGTAGATCTCTCTGGAGAGACCCAAGTCAGAAATCTTTACGTGCAGCTGCTCTCCTACTAAGACGTTCCGAGCTGCGAGGTCTTTGTGGATATAGAAATGGCTGGCCAAGTACTCCATCCCAGCAGAGACCTAAAATATACAGCAACAGGAAATTATTTTAGGAGAAATAAAGGAACTCTTGGTGTGAGGGCAGAAAGTGGATATCCAGATTTTCTAAATGGCAGATACTTTTTTTCTGTATAAAAACAGAAGACATGGGGTTGGGAGATTCTAATTTCACATAAAGATAAATTCTAATTGTGTGTTTTAAAGTGGCTTACAAAATGAGGGGGAAACATTCACACATTACCTGTATGGCAATATGCAGGAAATCGCCATGGTCCAGGCTGGACTTGACCGTGCCGTCTTCATCGCTGCTGCAGCCGACATCAGAGTGTGGCGATCGCATGATGAGGAACTCGTGGAGGTCCCCTTGTGGCAGGAACTCAAACAGCATGCAGACTGGATGCTCCTGGGTAACCACGCCCAGCAGGCACACCACGTTAGGATGCTGCAGCTCAGTCAGGACTGCAGACTCCTGTGATAAAACGCATGACAGTATTAAAATACAATAAGATAAAGATTTTTGGATTAAAAAACATGAAATTAACATTCAGACTCAGATAATCATTCTTATGTTAATCAGCTGGGAGGATATACTCAAAGAAGTGTCTGAAGAACTGCCAGCCAGTGACTCAAAGCAGAGGTGTCCAAACCTTTTTCCTGATTTGGTGAGGTAAAAATGTCTCCGGGGCAACCAGTCAACCTACACTCTTCGAACAATTATGATACATAAAAAGCAAATTGACTATTAATTAGATTTTTGCATAATTTATACATTGAGGAACTTTTGCTTATTCTAAGTACTAATGTACTCCACTGTTTTCATCACCTCGTCTTTCACAAATTTGCCATCTGCGCTTGCCAACCAATGTTTTGACCTAGTAGCTCGTTTTCTTTTTTTTAGTGTTTTCATTTAGTTCACTAGTTTTATTGTGAAAAATGCTGCTGTACGATTAAAACACTTTCCAGTTGAGACTCTTTTCACCTCACCAAAAAAGTGAAAGATTTGTGCGTGAAAGATGCGTTAAATGCTGCGAGAATGCTGAATTTTCTTATTAGCCATTTTAAGCTTGGATTGTAAGTAACATCTGGTGAAAATTTGACATTTTCCCACATTCTTAAACAGATATGCCCTGATAACAGTGTCTTAGCATATCATGGAGAGATAGTTATTTTGTATTTCACTGAAAAAAACCTGCCAGCTTCTGCTCGTCTGGAAGTGGCTGCCTTTGTTGATAACTTTCCTTTTTTTTATTCAGATTTTAGAAATAAGAAAAAAAGTGTCACAAAGTGGTCAAGTAAGTGACAGTGTTGCCGCAGGTTAACAATGGTTTATAAAGTAATTTAGCCAACCACAACCAAGAATTCTAACACAAAGTTTTTAGAAAGTCCTGGAGACTGCATATTGTGATTTTAAAGGGGCCCTGCCATGATTTTTTTCAGCCTTTCAGAGTAAACTAAATCCATATATATGATTATATATTACCTATGGAACACCAAAAAACAAATTATTTATGAAATATGAGTCATTTTTGCGGCCCATTTTAATAGTAAAACGACTCAATTTCTGAGCCTCCGCCTTTCACTCCTTGTCTTTCCCGCCCATTTCTCGAAAATATATGAAACATATTTTCAGTTAAAAATATGAAACATCATATTTTCAGCTGCTGCATGACAGCCATTCATGCACTTTCAAAAGGAAATGCATTAAAATAGATTTTAGGCATAGTGTCACTAAAATTTGGGACTCACAGACTGTCTTTTTTTCTTGAACTGGCTAATGAAGAGTTTGCTCCAAAACATGTAATCTGTTTCAATCTTTTTTAAACGTATCTGGACACCCGGACATCAGCGGCTGCTTATTTTTGAATCTATTTCCAGACCGTGTTTCTCTGGTTCAGTGATTTCAGCCATAGACCGTCTCCAGTCATTCACCACATTTTACTTTCTATAGAAACTATAGACACACTTAAAATACTGTGGGGAGACGATGTAGCCTGATAATGATAGGAGATTATTTTAGTAAGAATGTATTTAACCAAACAGCAATAAAATGGAAAGAAACACACAGACCTTTATTTGCAGCAGATATAAATGTCAGCACGTGTTATTTTTGAGTGAGATGTTTAAGAACAAATGAAACCATTCTATACCTGTTGAAAGTCTGCCCACTGTTTGGTATTGGAGACGTCTTTAAGCGTCTTTATGGCCACAAGCTGGGCCTGATCCATGCCTGGCAGGTACAGGTGACCCTTGTAGATCTTTCCAAAATTACACTCGCCAAGCTCCTCCATGAAGCGCACCGCTGACAGAGGAAGCTCTTTGGCTTTACCCTGCAGGTTAAAGAGAAAAGAGAAGATGAGACATTTACAAGGAGGAACATCTATCTTATCCACTCAAGATATTTAAAATTACATCAAGTGTTTTTCTGCTTCCAATCAATAAAGGCAGAGTGTTTAATAAAACACCAAAGTCTATTTAAAATAAAGTCAGAGCCTGGAGAGTTTAGGATTTCTACAATTACATTACATCAGTGCTTAATCCTCCTTACAGCTTTGTAAAGGCATGTGTGGAGGGCGAGGAAATCTGCCAACACCTTCAGCTCTTAAACATTTCATTTGGCTCTGAAAGTAAGCAGCATTTAGGAAGAATTAATCCTTATGGCAGGAGAAAGCAGAGTGGGATGCTGTAGCCTAATGGACAATTACTCACTTTACATTTCTTCTTTTTTTTTTGGTTAGTGCATTAACACCTAGCCTCAGTAGGAACAACACTCTCCAAAAATATTAGCCTAACAAGAAAATAAGACTGTGATAAACAAAGAAGGTACATAAAAAATTTTCAGGGACCATTTCTTCTTCTGTTCCTAATTTATACAGGAAGTGAACTTCTTTGGAGAGAAAATTCTTGTTTTGTGCGTAACTTTGGATTTGTGCATGCGTAATCGTTGGTTTTACAACTTATACATTGAATGCACAAAATGTGTGCATAACATTTTGTTATTTTCAATTGTGGATTGACATGTACAAAACATATGAAATAAAAAAATATATACCTAATTCAATTTACACGTGCACATCTTAAGATGATAACAGCTTGAAACTAACTACACACACACATCTTTAAAAAATACGCATGAATTGTTTGTAACGCACAAAAGTGAAGTGAGACTCTTTTTCACGTTTCCAAGATTCGTGTGCAAGTGATGCATTTAAATGCTACTAGAACGCTGTAATATCTGGTGAAAACTTGACATTTTCCCACTTTCTTAAAGAGATATGCCCAATAATTAATAATAATGAACATAAAGAAAATCTAAATATCCTCTGGGTTGGCCTGTTCTCTGCAGCGCCTTCGCCACAGGACTCTTCTGCAAGCTGGCGGCATGAGGTCTTCCTCGACACTCAGAGAGCAGACAGAGTCGGTCAGCATCACATCCCGCCCTTCAACTGCCTGCTTGCCTTAGAGAGCTGGGGGTAGAGCTGTTCGACTCACCGCTCTCTTGTGGTAGAACCCCCCTCCCCTTATGTAGCAGACAGCGCCAGGTCCTTCTCCACACCCAGAAGAGGACCTTACGCCACCTGCTCGCAGAACAGCCCCATGGCAAAGGCGTGGAAGGGAAAGTCCAGCCCCGATGGAGTGATGGTGAAACTTTATTGTGGTTTTTTTTTAAATCAGTTATTTAGAATTTTTTGTATTATTTATTGGGAAAATCTGTTTAAAAAAAAGTTTTCACCAGATATTATTTACAATCTAAGTTCAAAGAGGCTGATAAGAAAACTCTGGTGACCCAGCATTCTAGTAGTATTCAAACAACTTAGACGCGAAAAGAGTCTCACATCAGATTTATGCGTAAATTGGTTTTGTATTTTTTTTCTTATTTTGTATTTTTTTTACATGTGAATACATAATTGCATGAACACAAAGTTATGCACAAAATGTATTGTATGAGTTACAAACCAAGAATTACACACAAATCTAAAGTTACGCACAGATCAAGAATTACTCACACACATCCAAGAGATACTATTTTCTCTCCATATATTTCTTTGCCAAGAACAAAACAAAATTTATCAATTCTTTCCACAATTTGTTGAATTAGGTATGGCTTCAGTATGATAACTGTTTTGCTGCTTTTTCTCCTTCTAATGTCTGCGCACCAGCATCCACTATAACTCAGTCATTCAGTTTTGAGTTTTCAGGCATGTTGGTACAAACTAAGAATATTACTCTTCCAGGTGTTTTGTAGAATTGAAGCCTTTACCTTCTCATATCTGTAATTCCTAACAAAAGTGAGATGGAAAAATAAATTACAAAGCTCAGCCATGAGTAACCAGATTTTATAACTCAGTAGGAGATCATTATATGTGCTGATTAAAAGATAAGTCGAGTTTGACCCTTTCTTGAACCAATTATTTTACTAACTTTTGCATTTTTTTATACCTGTGACGGTAATTCGTAACAGACCTCTAAATGTGTGTGTCACGTAAAAAAGGTAAGAAAGCGAGGGGATGTTGGCAAAGATCTTTTGATTCCTGGAACTCTGAGATGAATAATGAAATTCCTGCGTAAGCAGGACGCACACACACATAGATGAACACTCGAGGGGGGTGTGTGAGTGTGAGTATGTACTGAACGTTATGAGAACCACATATGGTTTTAGTTATTGGCTTGTTTCACCCCTTCTTTCCTCCCCACGCCCAAAAAAAAAACCTTAGATCCTCTTCACACCACAGCAGGTTTGTGAGTGTGTGTATCTACACATGAGAGTTTGAATGGATTGTTACAGGCTGTGGCCCCTCCGTGACCCTGAAGAAAAGCCTGCTGGGTAGTAGTCTAATCTGTAACCCAGACAAAGTCTTAGAAAAATGATAAACGGGAAGAAAAAGATGATCTGAAACCTAAAACATAAATATACAAGAATGAATGGCTTATTACATGACTTCTAAATGAGTGTATTCTCATTCATTTTAAAATTCTCTCATAGGTGGCTTAGATTTGGACTCCTGTCGTGGAAATGAGTGAACTGAGAAATATATGCCTGTAAAGGCTTTTCCAGTCTTAGAACAGAAGCTTGTGTACTTTGATGTACTTGGATCTGTTTGTTTTTAAAGACTGTTTCAAATCGGCTGTGAAATCCAACAATTTCATGGTTGTCCTTCCCTAAAAAAAACTTTATTTGTCTCTTTTTACGCTAACATCCAAGAGCTGTGCAGACAGACTCTTTTGAGATCAGATAAAAATGTTTAAAACTGAAGAAAAATCATACATTTTTGTGGTTTTATGGTGTTCATAGTTTCTACAAGTAATTTTATCCGCAGTTTAGGTTGTTGTCTTTATAATTCTAAAACCAAATGATGAGCAAAAAGACGACACATGATGAGCCTCTAAGAAAATGGGAAAGGGAAGGAGGTGGGACAAATAAAAGCATAAAGAAAGACGCGAGAGAAACGCCAAAAAAAAAAGAGAAGGATTAGGTGACAGCAGGACTTTGAGGAAAGAAGAAAGTGTAGGAGAAATAAACAGAAGGAAGACGCTGCAGTTGAACATTTCTACTGCAGAGATCTGATAAAATAAGATCTTAAGCGTCGCCTGAGACAAGTCCCTTCAAACACTCGGCTGCATGCTGTGACACATCCCAGTTAACACATGGGGGGCTGCGCCAGTGTTTTGATTCCTCTGGTCTGTGCTCAGGACTAACACTGACAAACAGCAAAAAGGTCATAGAGAGTCAGTAAACTATAGAGCAGAGTGACATGCCAGTCTAAACACAGTTTATTAAGTAAAACTGGCTTACACTAAGACTGGATTTAAACCAAAAGTGTCAGGATTATTTCGTCTTGGGGTTCTCGTCTCTGTTCCCTTAAAAGATAAAATAAACCGCAGGCCTGACCTGTGAATGCTCAAAGCTGCTAAAGTCCCACTCTAATCATCTTTTGATGTTCCTGGTAATATTTTATTATGATGATGTTTGCACAATTTAGACTTGTCACTTTCTGGGACTTATTTTCTGCAGTGAGGCAGGAGTTCATAAGAAATTTGCCTTTGAATCGTGTGCAGTATTGTTGGCTGTGGAATAAGCCTGCCCTCATTTCCCATCTTGTTTACACTCTTTTCCCGCTATCTTACAGCCCAATGCATTCTCACTCCCAGCTCGTCATAGATGGATGTATGGTTTGGCCTCCCTCCGCATCACTTTTTGGGTGTCCCCAACTCATTGTTTCTTTTACGTGATGCTTGTTCCTATTAAATCATGGGTCCCCAAATTCCGGGCCAAGAACTAGTACCTGTCCGAGTGCCGCTTGATACTGGGCCAAAGATGCTAATCAGGTCCTACTCTGGACGCGGAACTTAAACTCTAACCCAGGAAGAAGGTCCTAACCCTAACCAGCCTCTCCCTACATTTATTGGATAGCTCCCTTTGGGAGACCCTAACTTTAACCCCATGGGCCTTGAATAAAAACCATGACTTTAAATGATAACCAAAGCCTAAATCAACATTTTTTGTCTGTTGACCTCTATAAATGGGGCTTTAAAAGTGTTGTCTATTGGTCATTGACAATTTTTGATAAATCAAAATAAACTTGTTTAACCCTTGCACCATCCTAAGCATGTTTACATTAAAAGTGGGGTCATGGACCCCATAAGACAGCGCGCTAAACCGTTTTTTTGTCAAGGGTTTTTTGTTTTCCTTGGTGTCCATGGCAGATATAATCCTTTTGGCCTTAATCCATCTTTGTCATGGGAGGGATCACACATCAACTTAAGGCTGGGGTCACCTGGACCCCATAGTCAAAAATCGTTTATGTGCTGCCACCTACAGGTTGAAACGAGGCATTATGGTTGATTTTTGTGATTGGTCAAGCCATTTAAGTCACATGTTATTTCAGAAGTCTCGCTTCATGATCTGCAGCTCCAGTAATGATAACAGTCCTGTTCCCCAGCGCCACCCCTCTGACTGGATTTTCAAATTTCGGCTGTTGGTGAAGTCAGTCTCCAACTTCCCTGTTTGGTTACCCTTTTAATCCAGAGGAGGGTCCAGGATCCAGGGAGGCTGTATGGAGTGTGCACCGATCAAAATGGTCCAAATGCCCTATTTTCTAAGCCCGGTACCGTCTGCCGCATCCAGTAATGCATCTGGTACCATGCTCAGTACCACATCCCGGGGGTTGGAGACCCCTTATTTATTGGGAAAAGCCAGGATGTAAAAAACTTTGAAGTGAGGACACCAAAAACATCAAAAAGTGACGCGAAGGGGGCCCAAACCATATGTCTACACATATGACGAGTTAGGAGTGAGAATGTGTAGTACTGCCCCTCACAAGCCCAACCTAACTTGACCGGTGCAACAATATTGGCGAGCAGTTTCAGACCTATCCAGCTGTACAATTTTGAGCCAGATGTGAGGAAAATGAAGACCCATTTGTCTGCAAGTGGATTCATTGGAATAGAGCAAAGGAGGGAGCTCGTGGCCACTATATATAGATTTTACATAACACTACAACATTTTTCCAACAAGAAATACCAAAAACAGAATTTTGAGCAAAATACCACTAGAATATGTTATAAAAATACCCCAAACCTAATTTTCATTGAAGTAGCTCTTAAAGAGTAATGTACTTGATTTCTGTACTTTTATTTAATTGCGTTTTAACTTTTACACCAAACACGTGTGTAAGAGCACAAACCTTTGATTTGTATGGAGTATTGAGCACAGATATCTCAAGGTTTTGTCCTCGAACCAGTTTGGGCTGACGTGGTGCTGGAGGCCTGGCGGACATTTGGTTGTTGCGGCACACACAAATGAAGAAGAAGAGCAACGCGATGGCTAAGGGAATGGCAACACTGGGAACCAGGATGTACAAGATCTCCATGTTGCCACTCGCCTTGTCGTTATGATCTGTGGAGTCAAAAATCATGTTCCAATTTGAAAATCATCTCCATATAGTATAACATAAAAATGTTAAACCAGCGTCCCATATTTATGCAGAATTAAGAGGACAATTTTTAATCAAAACAGAACAATTGTCCCCAAACTAAAAATGTGTTTTTCATTCTTAAGTCATAAAATCTTACCACAGATGGAAATGTCACAGAGCTCCATGCGGACCGCTTCGTCCAGCGTGAAGCACCACGGGGCCTCGTGGTTGTTCCCTGGGTTGCGGCAGTAGGAGTGACCCCCGTTCAGCTCCGGGTAGCGGACAGCCAGGTAGGTGTGGCTGTGAGGGTACTGCGAGTTCCACGGCTGGCACTGACGCCCTGACTTGGTCACGCTGACCGTCCCTCTGTAGTCTACCCCACTGCTGTTGTAGCATTTGTGGTCTGTGGAACAATAAGGACAGGGATTTAGTTTGTTTAGTTTAGTTTCGTTTTATTAACCAAATCAACAGGAAAATGACTCCTACTCTTATTAATGGGCTCCGGCATGGGGATCCCAATCCTTAAGCAGTTGGCCGCCTCTGGACTGTCCAGTGCAGCCAGCTCATCACAGTTGGGTAGTTTCAGTCTCTTCAGTATATGCTGGTTGGATCGTGCGATTATGTACTCCGTCTTGCATAAGTCATTCTCCAAGATCTCACATTCATCCTTGCAAAGGTCCCGGGGCTTGTCGGAGCCCGAGCTGCGGTCGCATGACGGGAAGGCAAAGTGGCAGAGGGAAGGGATGGCAAACTTGGAGCACTGGTCCGAGAGCTGGTTGGATGTCCCGATCATGGTGAAAGCAGCTGGAAAAAGGAAAAGGAAAAGCATCTTTAGAGTTAAAATGACAAAACAAATTTCATTGGAAATTCGAAAGCTGAAGTCCAATTATAAATAAATATATCCATTTATTACTCCATTCAAAAAAATAAAGGACCCGACACATTAAAAAAAATAGAAAAGTGAAGCTGGAATTGTCACTTCAGAAGAATTCTGGGAAGAAAGATGCTCTTCACAATGGTCCGCCACAAATTTGCTAGACTGAAGGGAACCTTATTGGAAGAAAAGCACAAAATATTTTAAAAGTCCTCTAAAAGTCAAATATAGAAATTTTAATTATAGATTATGGTGTCAATGTGGTTCATTAATAGTAAACTATGTGTTTAAGAGTGTCCCAGGCTTCATCAATATTGGAAAGTTATTCATAGAACACTAAATTTGGTGTTTAAGATACAAATACCCTTGAATTTTGTCCATGTTTACCTAGGCCAGGGGTGGGCAAACTTTCAGATTTGCGAGTAACAAAGGGCTCTAAAATTTGACAGAAGGGCTGGATCATGTGTAGATGCATGGAGTCTTTTTGAAATCCACACCAAAAGAAAAATAAACAACATCTGGATAAAAACCCAGCTTTAATTTGATTAAAAATTTCTTTTAAAAAGAATATTTTAAATGTGCATCTCAAGATGTGTGGATTTTTCAGAGCCAATTGCCTTGATGGCTTGATGTTCCTTTTGGGAAAAACCTAAACTACCAGAAATACGGTGTTTCATGTGGTGTTTGAATGATCCGAAAATGGCTGTCGGATTTGAAAATACACGAATGTAGGAAAACCAACAAATTAATGTAAAATAACTTTCTGCACTCGTAGACAGAGATCAATGTATTTGCTTTGTACCATTTATGACAAACCAAAATTACAGAAAAAATAAACAATTTTTACATTTTTAAGGCTTGTCTATTTGTAATTTATTCTTTGTCTGAATTTCTCTCCTACTCCCAAACTACTAAAAAACTATATAGTGCGGGACTATTTAGTGCCCTGGATTTTAAAAGCAATTCAGACACTATATTCTCCACCACTTTTTTTTCTAAATGGCAAGTATATCATCAATTTCACAAATTAAAAATCTAATCAATACCCACAAAACCCACTGTGTTCTAATGTTGAAAATGTTGAGGGTTTTTTAAAAAAATAACATCTAAACACATTTTTTACACAAAAAAATTTCAAATGTAATGCATTATGGTCTAAATTTGCCAATGTAGTGAGCATTGATGAGTAGGGTTTTCTTCTTGACTTCTGGAAGAATTTAAGCTCACTTGATTTTGACATTGTAGATTCGGACAGCACTACAAAATGGCAAACGCATATATAGTGCACTAAGTAGTGCACTAAGTAGTGAAGAATTTGTTCACAGCCCAAGTCATTATCTTGGAACAGATGACAGGTACAAGGTTGCTGCAGGCCCTTTAGCTGCCAGCAAAAAAGCTATGATTTGAAAGTACACAAAATTTTCAAAATGGAAAAATTGATAAACACAACAAAAATTCTACCAAATTTGGGCCACATTGACTAAATCCCAATCACTTTATCATTCATGTTTTGCATGAGTCTTCTAGAATAATAGATTCTGTGTCCACATACATAATTTTACTGAACTACTTCTATGGATGTGAAATTATACAACTGTAAGTACTCTAATCCATGTGTCTAATATTTTGTTTTGGAATAATAAAAAAAAAACTAAACTAAAAAGAATCTTTGAAATGAAAGCATAAGTAATTTTGTAAATGCAGTTTTTTCCTTTTATTCCAGAACATTTTCAAAGAAAATAATGAGAGAAAAACATTTATTTTATTTCTTTGGATATCACTTTCTAAAAACCAAAAGAAGTATGGTATTGTCTATCCATTCCTCTAGCATGGTGCCTTACAGTTAAAATAAGGGAAGAGTTTTAGAAAAAGGAATTTAATGTTTTATTAAAACATATTTCTCTCTTTGTTTTTGTTCTTCATTCAAGATGGATTTAAAGAAAAGCAAAAGTGAATATAAAGCTTTAAATAGAAGACTCAAAGCTGTGTAGTTATTGAAAACATGTGCTTTACTTGAGGTCGTCATTATCAGTCCAGCATCTTCATGCCGGGTGAAGGAGAAGACAGGCAACTAAAAGTGGATAAGTGAATCTGGCCTTCGCCCACTCATTCATGCAGCCCATGCTGCTTGAATAAAACCATCGTAAAGCTCAATAAAGGTGACATTAAATAAAAGAATCTGAATGTGGATATCTCGGCTTTAACAGTTAAGATCTATAGTCCTACTGTAAGTTTTTATTAGTATTCAGAGGCTGCATAAATCTTGAGAATCGCTCCTCCTTGATGTTTCAGATTAAGTTCATGGGGATCTTTCTTTTTTTTATAGGAAACAAACAGAACTGCAGGGAAGTAATCAATAAAATGTATATTAAACTGACCTCTGAAGACATGTGCAACAGAAACCACTGGAGCAGATGTTTCGAGAACACATATGAGCTCCATACTGAGCAGACAGGGAGCTGAACACTACCTTTGAAGTTCAGAAAGTTTTTCAAGCTGACCCTGCTTTCAGTTTTTGGTACAACTTTTTTAACAAAGAGGTGTTTTTCTATTATCAAATTTAATTGAAAGTTTCTTTATTTGGCTTTTTTATTGTTAGAAGTTAAAAAAGATCAGCTTTTGGTAATTAAAGTTTGGAAACAGCAAAAGGAAAGTATGAGCCAGTACTCAAACATGCTCCTGCGTGAATTAATGGTCTTGGCATCAATTACAGGTAGATGTAAAAGGAGAAAAAAATTAAGAAGATTTTATAGAAACTTCTCTCACAAATCATTGATGTTTTATATTTAGGCCTAAATCAACCAACAAATTTCATCAAACTAATAATTCCCCAAATCAATGAAATTTATGAAGACTGTAGTAGCTGTCTTTTACTTTTTGGCAAGATCCAGCTGAAACAAAATCACAAAGTTTAAATAGTTAAGAAGAATCCATAAAATTAGACAAAAGTAAAGTGATAAAAGCAAAACATCCTATCACTTCACTTGTATCTCTTTAGTTCACCTTATTCCAGAAGATGAAGAAAGTATGAGCAAAAACAGTGTTTATGGTCACAAATGGTTACTTAAAAAAAAAAATTAAAAGTTTGGAAAATTCATGCCTGTGAGTATATAAAAATGTTCATTTAGTAAGCAATGTATGTTTAGGTCAACCAAGCATTAGCATTGGCTGTCCTATGGGAAACCCATTATAAGTTAGCAACAAGCAGACTTTAGCATTATGTGTTAAATCAATCTCTACTTTTATAGATCGATTATTGATCTGATAAGCTTAGATTCAGATTAATTAACGATTTTATCAACAAAACCTTTGTAAAAACTGATGGGAATCCTTAAATAAACAAAAATAAACAGGGGTGGGGTTTGCAAGGAAGGACTGCCCCATGCCAAGCAAACAAGTTGGAATGACACTAGTATCATTTTTGAGATTAAGAAATCATAAATACAAGCCTCTTTATACATTGTAAAAATAACAAAAGTATATATATATATATTGTAATAATACCTCAAGTGCCTCATTTTATTTTTTCATGCTACTCTGTATGTTAGCCAATCTGGGCCGTCACCACCCTGGCCTTAGCTCAAATCAGTGCTGTTTCCTTGCTATGGCAAGAGGAAATTGTTTTCTTTTTTTTTTTTTTAGAAAATTCACTGATATACCTCATCAATAATAAAAACACATTTTTGATCCTTTCATTTGCAATGGTCTTACACTCTTACACTGTTCTTATTTGTCAACTTTCCAAAGTCTTCTCCTTCACCCAAATACAAAACATTTTTTTAGCTACTGTAAAAAAAATGATGTAACAAATTCTGAAAACTTGCTGCATATTGTTCTCACCTGTGATCTGGGTCTCAATCTCTCCCTGCATCTGCAGCGAGTCCACGAAGATGCTACGATTACCAATAATGCGTGCGCAGGCGATGCCTCTGTACGGCTGACAGAATCCATCTTCATCAAAATCATCCCTGAGAGAAAATAAACACAAAAAGACAAAATACACATTTAAATTCATCCAAAGTAATACTCATGCCTCTTTGAGCCAATTGTTTTACATGATAGGTTTTGAATAGTTGAAGATTCAAGGCAGGTGGTGCAATTCACAAAAACACCACTAGAGGTCAGTACACGTATAACACACAAATCAAGTGTTACATTTGATTTTTGTTGACAGAAATGCTGTTTCTTATAGCTGCTGCATTTGCTTGGCTTCAGATAACTCAAATAGGGTCAAAGACAAAGTTCTAAAGTGCAGATGCTGCTCACAAGCACACATGTAAACCACATTCAGAACAAGAATTTGATTGGTTCCCAAGTTTTTTCCTCTGATGGCAAAACAGAATTGTCACCACAAGCTTAAATATAAAACACGTGTGAAGGGTGTTTTCATCAGTCTTTAAATTTCATATGGCTTAAGACATTTTATAATCAATTCGCCAATTTTTGACCCTTTTTAAACTCACGACACCCCTCTGTGTCACTCCTCATGCCTGTCACCTATCTTATTCTATATATAAATGCCTGCACACACAAATCACACGCACACTAGCGGCTATTAGCTCAGCATGAGCTCACTCTGTCGTGCGCTTTAAGTCAAGCCATATGAGGGCCTTAAAACCAAGCAAAACCACAATAAATAGTACAGGGGAGCACGTGATGCCGCTGCACAAATACACTCATATTACCGGCTGACGTAAAGTACCGTCTCATTCCTATGACATCGCTGCTGGAGTAATGGCAAACAGAAGCACCGGCTTTGAAAGTGACCAGGCTGTAAGCTTTTGTGAAATGCATTAAATTTTGAAATGGATGAATGCAGTCTGCAGCTTTGATTCCCTAAATTCGAAACAACGATCCTCATTAATCATCTTGACTGTAATTGTGTTCCATTTGAAATAATGACACAGTGGAAACCGCATGTCAATAACCGCTTTTCCATTTTTGTAAGCCGCCGTTGATCCCATGGTTATGCATTTTTGTGATTGAACACAGAGCTTCAATTCTTTGTGCTTTCACTGGGATTTGATACTTTTACTGACGCTGAAAGTAGGAATTACAGAACTTGCCATAACTTTACGTGTAAAAAAGTGCGATTCAAAAACAAAGTTTCAAACCTTCGAGCGCACATGCACGAGTGTCCAAATGGCCACAACACCCTAAAGAGCACTTACAAAAGTTCCAGGCCTCAGTGACTTCAAGGCTGTGCATGTTTGGTGTGAGTCAGGGGTCATGAGGTTCCCTTTCTCTGAAGAGTGTTAAGTGACTCAAGGGCCAAGGTCAGTTCCCCCTTACCCCTGACTGTGCACATCTAAATGTGCTTTCCAGACACATGCACGCTCACACACAGAGGGCTATAAAACAGTGGTCTTCTTACCGCCAGTTCCACAGGGACGTCTCTTACAACTTAATATGCAGGTTAAATCAGATTAAATCCCTTCTGATGTACGGATCAGTATTAAAACAACAATTAGTTCAAGTTGTGGTGTGCCTGCAGAACGCTCAGGACCCCCTCAACTAGCCAAAAACTGATTCAACATTGAATCATTTTCATCTGTTTTGGCAAAAACACAGCCTAGCATGAAAGCACTGCTGGGAAAATCCAGTAAAATAATAAGCCACTACTATGAGTACAGATGAATAAGTTGCGGGATAACTGATTAGGTTGTTAGCATTCTGAAGATGGTGAGCCAGTATATGAAAAAAAGTAGAGCATGAGAAAATGCACACAAACACAGGATGAGGGATGAGGGCTGGAGGTTGTCCAGAGGCTTCACAGAGGACGCTGGACACACATGCCGGCTGGCACGGAGCCACACACAGACAAGAAAATGACAAGGCAGGGGAGACGATCCACCACAATGCAGCCCGATCCCTGTGGGGAAATTATAACTCTGACTGCCCTCAAACAAACCAGTTCAGTCCAAACTGGCCAAAATATAATTTTTTTTCCATTTTTACCAAATCAGTTCTGACTCAGAGATCCATCAAGTGATTAAAAAGGATTACACATATTGCAATATATGAGCACACGCCTTAAAAACACACTGCTGTTTTTACAATCTTCTTTTTCACTATTATTGTCTGTGATTTTAAGGAGGAAGTCCAAATCTGAAGGGAGCCAAGTGTGGTTGCTATTTGTGTAAACAGAGCTTAGCTGTTTGGGTTGCTATTTTACACTCTGACACCACGAGGAGTCCTTTGCTTAATGTTTTATAACGCTTAATTACAAGAAAAGCTGTTTTCTAAGATGCTTCAAACCCTTGCAACCAGAGCATCAAAGAGTCTCTTAATGCAAATTCATTTTTCAGGAGTTAGATTATATGTTGTAGTTCTAACGCAAAGAAAAGAGTTTACAAAATTCACAGAATGAACAAATAAAAATAAAATACATCATACATTTGATTTGGACCTGCAGTTTTTCATGCATTTTTTAAAAAAGATTTTTACACTATAGATTTTTTTTAGTTGAGTCTTAAAGAACAAAAAAATCTCACCAAAAGTTGATGATTGTTTTTTCTTACATGAAACAAGAAAAACAAGGACAAAAGTCAAGATTGCTTGCCATCAACAGTCAAACAATTAAAAAATTGGCCTAATTGGCTTTCTTGACTCTTGAAATTTTTAACTTTTTCCTTGATGTCATTTATTATAAAATGACATTGCTCCCAGGAATGAACATGAGCCTAATTTTCAATTATTAGATTCAGAAAAAAAGATGAATTCTAAGATCTGAACATGTTGATCCAAGTTTTGAGTCATTAAAAAGAACCAACTCTGCTAATTGTTAGTGTGGGAAAACCCAGTGATCACAGTCACAGGCTATGTTCTCACCGCCCTCGGCAACAAACGTTCAAATGGCCACTTCCAATGAAAAGTCTATGTAAATGAGTATAAACGCAATCTCCAGACGTTTTGGGCTTATGTGTTTAAACCTCTTGCGTTGGCGTGCTGCTATGCACATTTAAAAGACTATATTTCCGGCTCTCCGTGCAAAACATGCAGCCGTTGAAAACTTGTTACAAGTTAAACGAAGTCCATCTTTGACCACTCAGGAATTTGGATTTGGTAGTGATGTGTCACGGAAGTGCCACCTGTTTGAGAATTGATCATGAATTAATAATTATGGTTTGTGCCCAGCCGCACCAAGTCTTTCATATATTGGAATAAAGTGTTGAAAGAAAAATCCTGGCGCAAGATTCATGATATTTGCACCGCATTGGTATTTTACCCTATGTCTCTTTCAACCGTTGGTGGTGAAAACAGTTGAAAAGCCCCTCCCTGCTTGTTCAGTGTGAACAGCATGGGCTAAAAAGCATTCACAAACTTAAGTTTTTGTTCTTGAAAGTGCATCACAAGCCCAGTGTGTCTGTAGCTTCACATTAACAGCAATTGTCCCTATACAGCTTCTTACTATTAAAATATTTGCATAATTTTACATTTGCTTGTACTAATGTTCTCACGGAGCTTCTAAGCAAAAGCGCAGACTTTAAAATTCATCCATGTTTAAATATTCAAGGAGTCTTTGCTGCTGTGTGAACTTCAGAGCTTTTTTTAAAGGCCACCACAACAAAGTGCCCTCACCACAATTTTCCGTAAAACTTCAAGGCCAGAAGAAGCCTCCTTACCTCTGCAGACATCCATATAGTCTTCAGATTACACTCTTACCCCTTTCTAGTGTTTTGAAAGCAATGAATTTCTCACCACACCCACATTTGTTTTTGAACCAATTTGTCATGTTGGAATGAAGCAACGTCCAGCTGTTCTACAGCCTCTACAAGAGCAACCATGTTGTTAAATCTCATCCCAAAAAATGTAGGTCTGCTGTTGTGTTACACTGATGTCACGTCTTAGCAAGAGATTTAGAGAAATCTCTATCAGGCGAACACCTTAGGAAAAATAAAGATCCAACATCTGTGACAAAAGTGAAGCTGTGCAACAAAACGTGAGAAATAAATATGTGTAATAAGAATGAATGAATGCATTGAAAAAAAAAATCACTGCTAGTAAAAAAGGCCAAAAAAAGGAAAACGTTTATTCAAATTTACTGTGTTAATATAATGCACGACACTTCTTGAAGAGGGGCTCTAGTAATTTTGAGGCTTTTGTGTCTGTTAAAAAATAAATTTGTAAATCTGGTTCCTGTTTTTTTTAAATTCTGTTTGAGGAATTTTTATTAAGCGGTAGCTTTTGACACCTAATGTCAGGATCTGGTGCTCAGTTTCTGTCATGTTCTGTCTTCCTCGTCAGTCTCACTATGTTAGGGTCAATCATACACAGGTGTCTTCATTTAGTTAATTGCCCTCAGCCTTATTTAAGTGTCTGGTCGCTTCTGCCATCAAGTCTAGTCTCCTGCGTTTGGGTCCTTCCCACCCAGCTGTTGACACCTAAACCTAACTATGTAGTTTAGGTACCTAAACAAAATCATAAGAGGAGGCAAAGGTGTAACTGTCTCCATACTGTAGGTTAATAGGTATTAGGGACAGTTTGATAAACTCCAATGCAGACTTTACTCCTTAAATTTTACATTTTAATCAGATCACTACTGACAGATTAAAACTGCAGTCACACTCAAATTTGCGTTGGATGCCTCTTGTTTTGGCACACGGTGAATTAATTTGCTGCTCAACGCCTGTCCAAAAATGTGTTATATAAGCTTGATGCACCTGTAAATGCTATTTCATTTTCAAAATGTACCTGCATTACTTGTCTTTTAAATGAAATTAAAAAGCAATTATCAAAACTGCTTTCTTCTTCTTCAACACAGCTCATTCTGTATCTTAATTAAAATGATAAAGTTAATGGCATTTGACATTTCATTTTCAAAAGGTTCTTTAATAAATTTGTTCCAAAATTTAATCAGAAATATCAAATCTGAAAATGCATAAACAGAAATGCTTTTTCCTTTTCACAATGTACCAGTATCATTTGTCTCTTAAATAAAATTTAAAAAGCAATTCTCAGAACAGCTTTTTCATTTTCTTCTTAAACCTTATATTTAGGAAAATATAAGGTTCAGGAGGCTCGAGCAGGCTGCCTCCCCATACCACAGCTGCTCTCTCTCTCTGCCCGCCTGTAGTTCACTCGCTCACTCCAGCCCTGTGACAGAATGGGAACCTATTTGCCCAGCAGTAGCTGGGACATGGTCCGGCAAGCCTGCGGCCCCAAAAGTGGTACAGTGGGCAAAGAAAATGTATGTTCGCATCGATCCTCCATATTGGAATTGTATTCTACTCGCTGATTAAACCACTAAAAATGTCATGTGCCCAAAACTGAGTCTGTGATTGGTTGACGAGACGCGCCATGCCTGACCCTCAACTCATGCTGCAGGAGCTTAGATCACGTCTGTACGTTGACTCAACATTAGAGAAAGTTGAGAAAATTATGTTTGGTGTGACTGCAGCTTAAGAAATCATCAATACAAACCTATTCAAATATCAGTAATAGCATCTCAGCTAAAAGAACTGCTGGTTTAATATTAATATCAATAACAAAACAGTTTGTTATAGCCTCTGTTTTTCTCATTTATTAACCTCTTGCCACACCCCTCCTCCCATTTAAAATGTTCTAGCTCTGCCACTGTCTCTAAATATTTTTTTTTTATTTTTGTTTACATAAAATAGAAAAATATGAACTAGCATGTCTCAAGAAACTACCGTTAGGGAGTTACTCTGTTAACTGTCAAAGTCTGCTCTCCCAAATACAAACAGAAACCAGAAACAGGCCGTCTATGTCTTTAACCGGCGCTTCAAGCATTTCAAATTTTTAAAAAAACAGATACAAAGAGGTCCAGCTTTGGTGCATGAGACAAAGATGAACTTTAGATGATAAATGTAATGTTGCAAAGAACGCATGTCTACAACGGACAAGGTAAACGGAGGAGTCAGCTCTGCACTTGATCATGTTCGAGGAGAGGTTGAATTTAGCATCAAAGCCAAAACAACTGGATTCCTTTATAAGTCATAATGGATCAAAATGTCAGAACTCCCTTTTTCCGCATCCACGGAACCAGCCAAGATCCTGACACCACCTCTCTTTTCTTTAAGGGCCTTCAATGGGATTTCCTGCACTGAGTGTGGACAGTCTCGACAGAAGCATTTAGGGAGTCAAAGAACAAGTTTGTGCGATTTTGTAGTTATTTACTTTTAAATTTAAATCAAGTAATAGAAGATAGAAAGAAAAAGAGGTTCAAAGGAAAACATTTCGGAAGAGAAGAAATCAAAATTTTGATTTCAATCTTTAATCTCCAAGTATTAAATACTACAAATACGTCTAAAGCTCTGTGACATTACAGCAGGGCTCAGCCTGTTTATTCAAGAGAAAAAAAGAGAACTTCTCATTAACTTGCTTCAGCCTTTAAACTTTGGTTAAGCTTCTGATTATAGAAAACATCTTGAGGATGTAAGCTTGTGCGTTTTGCCATCAATTATGTTTGGGGTGCAATGACAGGTTTGCTTTGAGTTTAGGGCTTTAAAGGATGTGAAACTCTATGCTCTTTGTTGGAGGGAAACGCAGAGGGATTAGATTTAGAAGTGAGGAGAAAAAAAAACAAAAAAAAGGTGAATCCTGATGACATTTCAGATTTCAGGGTTTCATTTCCAGAAGCTGCTGTTGGTGCTGAGTGAAGGGGAGATGAGCTGGCGGCAGCATGAGCTCACCACTACTGGACCCCCACTGGGGAGAGCCCAAATGCTGGAACTTGTGTTTTGGAAATAGTCTTCCTTCACAGCACCGCCAGATCTTAGAGGCTTTTTCCATCTATTTCTGAGACAAAAAATAGTTTTGAAACGAGATTTTTTCCACTGATAAAACCAAACGTGTTTCTAAAAGAAAAACAGACAAAACCTTTACTGTGATGGACATGTCAGATGGTTTTGTCTTCATGGGTTAGCCAAAAAAAGAGCCAACACCTGCATTTGACTAAGTATAAAAGGAAGAGCCTTCAGAGAAGTTCTGCAATGATTTATGAGTTTCAGCTGCAAGCAGTCAAGCCAGCTGATTACCTAAACACAATGAGTGAGCACGTTCTTCTGTGAATCGACCACTTTTTGCATTATGGCAGGAGAGCCTCTAAACATGTCTATTGACATTGGATTATTTGGACTTCAAGATGTAAATAGAAGCCTAAAGAACATGGCATACAATTTCAATTAGAGACTGATAACATAGTTTAATACAAATATGGCAAAACACAATCAATACCAACAGATTGGTTTCTTTTCAGAGATTGGCAACTCCAGGCCTTGAGGGCCGCAGTGTCTGCATGATTTCCAGATATCCACCAACTCATGACTGATTACCTGGTTCAGGTGTGTCCAGCCAATTAGAACATGCCAGAGTAGGGTATGTTGGAAAACATGCAGGCGTGTGACCCTTGAATCATGGAGTTGTCAATTCTTAGATGTACATATATCTCTGTAGGTAAATCATTTGCGTTTAGTGGCAAACCTCTTGTATGTGTCAGATTTGGTTCTTAATAAGGTCCAATAATGACAGAAACAAAACTATCTCAAAACTTAGTAGCTGTAGCCATCAGAAGATGGTACACTGTGGTCATAAAGGGATGGACATGGTCAGTAACCAAACTCAGGTAGGGTGTGGTGTTGTAACCATTGGTAGTAAGTTGCCCAAAATGTACCAAGAAAAAATCCCCCTAACACCATAACACCACCAGCACCACCATCATTGATACAAGGCAGGATGGAGTCATGCATTCATGTTAGATGTCCTCTAAGTGCCCTTTCCGCCAATTTTAACAGCACCATAGACATGTAGGGCCATTGGTGAGAGGGTGACGGGGCATCGCTGTGAGCGATCAGGAGATGTCCTGTCAAGGCCCTACTCACCAATTTTAACCGCACCTTGTAGTACACACACCTCTAACACCTCAAAATATACACTCTAACAAACAAACACGCATGCATCACACAAGGAAGGTGGGACTTTCGACCCTCTGTCCCCTACCCCATCCCTGGCGAGGGGGGATGGAAACCCTCGGCCTAGTGGGTCTTGTCTCTTGGGTGCCGGTCTCCTGGGCTCTGTGACCTCCTCGCCACGCTGGGAGAGGGATCCCCAAGATCTAACAGGGGATCAAACTACATCGGAGCCATGGGGTGTCCAGGTCTCGGTGGTTCGGGTTCCGGTCCCGGCTCTCGAGAAATGGGCCTCTCCGGGACTCCATCAGTGGGTGTGCCTGGCCAGGCCTTGTTAACATCATTCCTCTGGGACCCTCGTTCCTCTTGGGTGTCTCTCTGCTGGGCGGGGGGGGGCGGCCCCTTCCCGGCTCGCCCCTGGACCTCCCGCGGCGGGCGCGGGCGGACGTCTGGAGCATAGAAGCGGGTCATCCTGGGGGAGCTCTGGCTCGTGCCTGGGGTGGGGCGGGGGGATGCTCGGCGCTGCTGGGTGGTGGTGTGCTGCTCCTCTGGGGTTGAGGGCTCTCCGGGTGTGGGGCCTTGTTGCCCTCTGGGCGTGGTGGGGATTGCTGCTCTGGCTGGGCGGGGGTCCGCTCTCTCTGTGCTCCAGTGCCTTCCGGCTCTCGGGCGTGGGGGCCTCTGCGGCGGTCCCGCGTGCCCTCGTCTGGGTGCCTGGCGGGATTCTGCGGCTGACTGGGTCTCTCCATGGCTCCTGGCGGGTATTGGGGGGCCCGTGCTGCTGCTGCTGCCCCGGTGGGGGGCCTGGGCGTGGGGGTGGCCGGGCTCTCTCTCCTTCTATACATTCCATCAACATTCACATCAGCAAAACACTCACCTGAGCACAGGTGTCAGCTCACCTCGCACTAACAGAATGTGTGATGGAATGAAAGGCTTTATTTGTGTCAGCTTCTATGATTGTGTGTGAGCTGCAGTGGTATTGTGTACATTTTTGACAACTTTAAAGGTAAAGATTATTCTAGCCAAAAGGTATGTGTGTAACTGAGTGTGTGTGTAGACAGGCCCCGTCCATTCCAGATTGTTATTTAGACCTGGTTGTTATAGGATGTTGCTACTCTGTGTTACCTTCTTTGTTATCTTAACCCCATTTATTAAGTATAAACCCCTGTTGGGACAATGAAATCTGTCCAACGCAAGAGGCTCTCAGCCCGTATCTGCTTGCCCAGCTGTTGGACAGGACAAGTTTAGAAAAAAAAAAAAAAAAAAAAAAAAAAAAGAACATGCCAGAGTAGGGTATGTTGGAAAACATGCAGGCGTGTGACCCTTGAATCATGGAGTTGTCAATTCTTAGATGTACATATATCTCTGTAGGTAAATCATGCATGTATAGTGGCAAACCTCTTGTATGTGTCAGATTTGGTTCTTAATAAGGTCCAATAATGACAGAAACAAAACTATCTCAAAACTTAGTAGCTGTAGCCATCAGAAGATGGTACACTGTGGTCATAAAGGGATGGACATGGTCAGTAACCAAACTCAGGTAGGGTGTGGTGTTGTAACCATTGGTAGTAAGTTGCCCAAAATGTACCAAGAAAAAATCCCCCTAACACCATAACACCACCAGCACCACCATCATTGATACAAGGCAGGATGGAGTCATGCATTCATGTTGTTGATGCCAGATTTTGACCCTACCCTCCGAATGTTGCAGCAGAAATGGAGACTCGATGTTTTTCCAATCTTCTATTGTCCAATTTTAGCTATCCTTTTTGAATTGCATTTCTCAAATACTCAGACCAGCATGTCTGACACCAACAACCATGCCAAATATAAAGTCACTTCAATCACTTTTCTTCTCCATTCTGATGCTTGACTTGAACTGCAGAAGATCATCTTGACCGTTTATTCATGCCTAAATGCATTGAGTTGCTGTCATGTGATTGCCTGATCAGAAATCTGTGTTAAGGAGCTGTTGGACAATTCCTACATATTTGTAGGATGCCAACGCTAATGCACAAGTGGCCTATGTCCCGCTTCCTGTCACTTATACAAAGTCTAAGATAACACTGATGTTTTGGGAGCATTATCTACTTCAGTAACAAATGGTCCAATAGAAAAACGTACCAAATTCCTGTATTCCCCTCATACAAGTGAACGCTCAGTTTGTTAAACTCTGTCATGAGTCAGCGACCTCCACATTGCCTTGCACACAATCACATCTCAAACCCTCGATGAGAACTGACTGTGGGGTTGCACAGTGCAAACACACATGCAGTTCCTACTGACTTCCAGCCAAAATGGCCACCAGAGGCTGAGGTTGACTGGGATCTGTGGCTGCCAGTGGCCCATGACCACAGTGGGAATGGAGAGCGAGCGGGGGCAACTGGGGGGCTGCATTAAGATACAATGGAGAAACAGAAGGCCTTCTGGGTCCTCATGTTACTGCTCACTGGCAGCAACAATGGAAGCTTCTGTCAGACAGAAGGAGTTTCAGGGTGAACTAAGAAAGGAGGAGAGCAAAAGGAGGACTAAGGGATGGGGATTTTTTGGAAAAAAGACATTATTTAATAGCTTAAAAAAGAGAAAAAACCTCTTTTAGGAGAAAAAGTTGTAGGTTTTACTACTCTTTAATTATTTAACGAGCTTCAACTTAAAAGAGGAGATAGTTTAAATCCTCCTTTTGCTAAGTATTACATAAACAAACAAAAAGAAATAGAAAAATACAAGTTTGGTAAGATGGGGCATGTTGCACGTAAATAAAGAGGGTTCAGTCCTACTCAGAGCTATGCAGTACGCAGAGCCTGATTTGCATCACAGTGGCTCTGATGAAAATTTTCAATGTACTGTTTTATCATTTCACACAAGCTAACTCATTAGCTAATAGATGAGTCAAATATGTCACAGTGTGTGAAACAGTAAATTTAACCAGAATAGCAGGTTCTACCAATTGAAACATTAAAGGTTCAACTCCAATGAAAATATTGATTTTGGTGTTTTTAACATGTTCTTGTTGCATTTTTCTCATGATGGATGACATATAAAAAGAAAATTAAACTTAAATCTGAATTTCTGAGTGTTTCTTTGATCGAATCGTTGTGAATCAGGAACATAAAAAATCCAGTTTGAAAAAGCTTCAAGTTTTTACACAGAAAAAATATGCTGGTTGGACAAAAGCTCCATGCTCTACTCCAATCAAATCCATCCATCCACTTGAAAAGAAATAGATGCATGAGGATCTTTATTTTCCTCATTGGAGCTGGCATCTGGATTAAAACTAGATGGCTGGATAGATCCAAGATTGGTCACCATTTTGGTTGCGCCACCAAACTTGTTGGAGTTGTGAGCAGCTGTAAGCTAGCAGGAGAGCGTGTAAACAGATGGATGATGGGGAGGGCAACTTTCTGATCAACTCTTGCCGCTCTGCAGAAACTATGTCCTAGAAAATGAATTTATTTAGATTTTGGCTTAAAACAACATAATCATAATTTCATGAAAAAAGCTTAAATTTCAAACTGAGTAATTCTACTACGCTTACGTTTGGTTTCATGCAACTTGAACTTCACACAAATAGGTGATGATGTTTGATGTGCTGAACTAAGAAATGTACTTTAAATTCCTAGGAAGGCTTAAGCAAAGAAACTCTTGCAAAGCTGTCCTGTCACTCCACACAAAACTTCTTACTTGATGACATGTACCGGAGGGGTTTAAATGTGGGCGTTACTGGGCGGTAAAGGTGTCAATCAGTCTGTCAATTAGGACAGGAGGCAAAGTGGCTCCTTTAAAAAACAGAAAAAAAGCTAATGTAAGCCCAGTGGCTTCTCATAAGACTCATGCAATCAAATGGAAAACAAAGGTCACATCGTAGAACTACTGTAAGCTGATTACATCGAGGCGAGTGGATTTAATGAGATTAATGCGGACAATTTGGGTAAAGATAAACACATTAAAGTTAGATGGCATTTCTTCAATTGAGTTGGAGGTTCTAGCAGACAGCAGTGAGGGAATAATGACAGGAGAAGCACAGAGAAAAGGGACGAACAAGGGGAAAATGGCTGGGAGCTGTGCTGCTTCTGTGATTTAGGAAGCATTTATAATCCCTCACCCCCCATCCCAAAACACACACTCACACATTTGACTGCCTGATTTATGACAGCTTATTGCAGAGACCACAGATATCAATCTGAAGACACAAAGGCAAACACTTAAAAAAGACAGGAGGACACATGTTTTAGCAGACTGGCAACAAAACAAGCTTCAGAAGCAAGAAGGCACATGCTCAGACATGAAGCGCTTCCTGAGGAAAGAAAAATAATGCTTGATAAGAGCGATTATGAGCGATTAAAGAACTTTTTTGAACTGTAACACAGTCAAATACAGTTGCTCTTGAATAACCTCTCTTATACACACTCCTGTCAAAGGTTTCTGCAGGAAACACACAAAGATTATGTCTGACTAAAGAAAATCCTCATTAAAACAAGGCTGCTTAATAGGCTGCTGAAAGCTTATACTTCAAGTGCACGTTCTATTCAAAACGCTTATACATTCTTCCATTTGCTGGGATTTTTGGCAGCAGTTATATTATGGCTTTTTTTATTAACAAGGTGGGAAATGTTTCATTCTGTCTTTATGCATTTTACACTATGATTAGCTGTTTCACACCTACCATCGTTTTTCTAGCATCTACAAATGCAGAGGTCTTAACAGAATCTGAAGCATATAAATTCAGTTTTATTGCTGTGTTTGACATTTTAAAGAGATTTTAAATCATTGATAAGAGCACAAGCACAAAAATTGAATTTTCTGAATGGGAACACAGAGGAAAAGGGATAATCAGAAAATCTGAAATGGCACACATGTTGATTGTGCTTGTGGGAGCATTAAGAAAATTGATTTTGTGTATGAATTTAAATTAAAAAAAAAGAAACTAAAGATGAAAGTAATGTGCCGTTTACAAAATATGTTACCATATTAACAGGAAATGGTCTCAAAAGTCCTATCTTTAAAACTAGGGGCATATTTCTTCCCAATTATGCATTAAAAGCCAATTTAGGACACCTACCACAATGACATATACACTTTTTTATTTAGTAATGATGCACTGAAAATGGAAATGTAGATCACTTTAAAAATCACAAGGTGGTTTTACAAGTATAATGCCTTTTAAAAGTCTATAAAATCTATTCAGATTACCATAAAAATAACTAAAAGTAGCACCAATTATCATTTTTCAACATTTTTTCCACTCCTTAAATTAACATATTGAATCACGTACCTTTAGTTAATCAAATATAAACTAAAAAAGAGCCTTTGAAAAAGGTTTAAATGTAAACTTGTTTGTTTCTATTAGTAAGCTGGTGCTGGAGTTCAAATCACTCAACTAAAAAAAAAAAATAAGAGATAACAATGACAAATTAAAAAGCTAAAACCATTAATAAAAACTGCCCAAAAGGTCAAAAAATCAAAATAAAAAATTACAAAAAATATTAAACGATATAAAAAGGAATCGTATCAAAGAGCAAGTAATTTCCAGAAATCAAAATGAAATGTTCAAAGATGAAGCAAAATTAGAAACTGGACAAGGTATTGGACGTTGCTGATTGGATGATGACACTTGTTTACCGTTTCAATCAGTAGTTATTTGTCATGGCAATATCCCCTGACAGAAGATAATTCTTTAAGTGTGGTGATTGTTCAATCAATTATTTTCCATAATTTGGGCAAAACATCCTTTTGGTTTCCCTTTTCTTCAAAACTTAAACGTCATCATATGTGATGTCCCAAAGTACTTACCTTTTCAGGTTTCACTTTAAAAAAAAAAAAATTTGATTTCTGGAAATTGTTTTTGTTTTCTGCAATGTTTTTTGCTTACATTTTGGTTTCTGGAATCCAAAATGTAATGGTGGTTTTTCGTTTTTATTTGTTATTGTGATCTTTAAAATGCTTTGAATTCAGTGATTAGTTGATGTGATTGGCACTTCAGGGCCACCATAGAAACTTTCTTAAAATCCACAAATATTCTAATATCCTCCTATCGACATGACCATCCCACTAACATGCCTCCATGGTCGTAAGCATTTGGATCTACTGTTTAATCTAAAAGCCAAACATGAGCTAACTGTAAAGGCCACTAAACTCAGTCAATGTAGTACAGCCCCACAATACTCTTAAAGTCAGATGAGAGCAATTTGATGGGCGCCAAGACAAATGATTAAAACTGGAGGACAAAATGACCTCCATGGATGGAGGAAAAGGGCATCTTTTATCAATCTCCTGAGCATCAAGCTGCATTGATTCTGTTAAGCTCTACAAATTACTAAATATCCTCTTGCTCTAACACGCAGGTTCAAGATCCTAGCTGCAAACAAAAGCCTCTATGTATACCTCGAAACTCTGAGGGTATACTGTGGCTGTCTGTTTCTCTCCCACAGCACCTCTGAAGGCAAATAAAGAGCACTTTCTCTTGCATACATGTCTGCATGTGTATGTCTTCTTCTGTGCATTAGTGTGTGTTTGTGTGTGTTCGTGGTGGGCAGAGTTCAGGGAAACTCCATATACCCAATCTATGCAATGACGCCCTCAGGGAGAAAGCTTGATTCACAAACACACACGTGCACACCCACACACACCAGCAGCCTCTTCAACCACAGACTTTGCCATACCTGACCTTGACCAGACCTGCCAACGGGATCACCTACATGGGAATCTGGGAAACAGGAAACAGGAAGTGGGCCATGTCCAGGCAGAGTGTGAAAGCTCCGTTAATGAGTGGTGTAAGAAACTCGCGGTGTGTGGCAGAACATGTAAAGACCGGCTTGCTCCCTTCCCTACGACAAATAATGTAAATTGCTTTAATGGTTAAAGCAGTCTACACATCATGACAGCTGCTGCGTGTGCGTTTGCAACTGTCGCACTGCACGTGTGCAGAGCCCCCCCGTGATCTGAAATAGCCTTCGACAGGAACCAGTAACCAGACTTTGTGGGAGGGGGCTGTGGTGGGATCTCTGGTTTCAAACAGTGCCTGTGCCCTGGGACTGGGCCGTGTCAAAGGGCCGGTCCCCGATGAGCCATATTAGGGCCCTGATTCCCAATCAATCAGCACCACCCTAAAAAGAATCCACAACAAGACGGCAATTAGACCCCTCTGAGAACTTAGCTAAACATCTGCAAAAGAAAGGCTTGTAAGAGTAACTGTGTGGTTTTAGATAGATGCCACAGCCGACTCGGATGTACAAAGTGAGAGACGGAGGTGGAAAAGGATGCTCTTGTTTTGCAAAAAAACAAGTATCAATTGAACATAATGTACACGTTTTGCCCAGAAACCTTCAGCACTTCATTTTTAATACCAGACGAATAGCTTTTAGGTGAAGTGGGACTTTGCACAGCCTATTTCTCCTATTCTCAGTTTAACTAGGGGTTAAAAAGTCGTTCCTGGCAAGTATCAGAGTGCAAAAAGTGAGCCCAAAGGTGGATGGATTTCTGGATAACTTCCTGTGTTCGACTGATGTGTAAAAGCATAACTACAGTGTTGGATAACCCACTATCACTCTCGGTCTGAATGGGTTCAGTACTTGTGGTGTGGAGCAAATCATCGTTGGTTCTGGCCGGCATCTGAGAACCACAGTGGTGTTGACACTGGCATTGGGGTGAGCAGGAGTGAAACTGAAATCCAGAGTTTCTCAATGCAGCACACACAAGGTTTGGCTCCGAGTTAAGAGCCTATTGTGACCAAAAACAGCTCGCACTTTATGCAGCGGGCTGAGGAGTTGTTGAGTGGCTGAAGAGGGTGATTCTTGAAAAGGCAGACTTGGATTTCCACACAACCTTTCTCCAACTCCTAAATAAATGCAGCATCCCAGACTGTGGGGCTTGAGGAACATTTGTCTTGTAATCATGTGAGTATTGTCAAAATATCACCATTATGGCGCCCAATAGAGGCCTTTGTGGCAATGAGGTAACTTTTGGGGATACTTGGAAGCAATTTATGTTTCACATTTTAATCTTTTGAAGTGAGCAGAGCATCTCGTGCCACTTTGAGCTAAATAAAAAACCCAAACAGTCACGTTTAGTCATGGATAATGTATTATTTTCAATCGTTTGGAGAAAAGTGCTGCTTAGAAAACTGCCAAATCTGCTCATTTATAGAAAAACACAAGGAATTGTGGGTTTTTTAGGGTGATTTTAGAAAGTTGAAACTAAATAAGCATGTTTCAAAAGTAAAAGAGCACAAACACGGCAGGGAAGTTACCAAGGTTTAAAAAAAAAAAAAAGCCTAGTCTAAATACCAGCGTGTTTTTGTAGCCATACAGTGTGAGTGTGCTTGTGTACTCTTTAAACTTGACAGGAATTTATACTTAGCAGTTGCTTTATTAAGCTGGCTCCACTGTTATATTAAAACTGCAGAGTTGCGGGAAGCCGTAGCTGCCAAAGTCAGCACAAATATTATTAAACTTGTTGATTTTCCCTCAGGTACATTTGGAAACACCCCTTCAAGAAATGCAGCATCATTTCTTAATTGGGATTTTTGTAAGATAAAACATTTCGACTGCTAATCTTTGTCTACAACACTTACCACAAGGTATTTATATTGTGTAATTACCAGTCATAATAAATCAAACTATTCAGGCAGAAAGTGGGAGGGAAAAATAAATACTTCTGCATTTTCAGCACAAATAAACATGTATATAATGAATCTTTAAAGACAAACTCCAATGACAAATCCTGTTTTTGGAGTTTTTACTGTGTTTTTTTAGTATTTTTCTCATGATGGAGGACAAACATGAGATAATTTAAGAAGAAACTGCATACCTGAGTATTTCTTTATAGTAGTGTGTTTAATCAGGAGTAGATTAAAACCTGCAACTTGTGACACAGCAACTGCTACAGATTAATCTCCCTACTCAGCTCCAATGCTGATGCATCCAGTTGTAAACAAATAGATCCATTAACTTTTTGATTTTCCTTGTCTGAGCTTCCATCTGGCTCAAAACTGTAACTTTGATATTGCTCACAGTTTTTTTTTTTTTCCTACGCTAACATTAGCTTGGGCTTGTGAGGTGCTATAAGCTAGTATGAGAGAGTGCAAACATAGGGATGATGGGAAGTTAGCTCCCCTGCAAACAGTCCTGCCCACAACTCTGAGGCAAACTCCTAATGATCTCCTGCTGCTCTGCAGAAAATATGTCTTAAAAAATTACAGGTTTTTGGATTGTTACTAAAAATAAGTAATTGTAATTAAAAGACCACTGGGAACGATTTTATAAATAAATAAATAGCTGGACTGGAACTTTAAACAATTCTAAGCAAACTAATCTCAAGTTGTTTTTAATAGAGGTGTGTATTTGCAAGAGTCTGGCAATACGATACATATCGCGATTCCCATTTCACAATACGTATCATAATATAGCACAATCTATGTTACAATATATCCCAATATATATCTGAGATCCACAATCTGAATGTTTGTACTACTGGCAGCAATGTGGCACAGAGTTTCAGTTCGGTATCAATCCCAAGTAAAAATTAAGTCTCTTAAAACTAAGTACATGTCTCATACAACAAAGACCTTGAGGCTGACTGAATATTTAACACAAGCTGGTTCCCACGAGATCTTCATTGTTGATTTGCTTTGGTGTAAAGCTGCTCAAACAGGCTCAGTGCTGCCAATTAGCTGTTGGAGGTTTAGGTGGAAAAGAAAAGTAAGACTCTCATACATAATTATTTAAATATCATTTCTTCAGCATCTTAAATCAATAAATGTATCGCAAAAGAAAATTATCACAATATATTGTCAAATTTATTTTTTTCCCTATACTCCTAGTTTTGAAGTAATTACAAACTTGGTCAATTTTTATTTTTTAGTCAAACTTGACACCATTTTAATACAGACTTTTTCAAAGCAAGAATCCCTCCTTTTTTTTTTTTTTTTTTACTTTTTTAATCTCTAACCACATACTTGGGTTGTCATTCAGGTACAAACATCTGCTCAGGGCTCCATTTAATCTCTTGTGTTGACAGCTGGCTTATTACAGAGCCATCTGCAGGAAACCAGTTGTTTTCTTGCCACACAGTCCCATACAGAGATGCTGGATCTGCATGTGTGCCATTCATGCTCAGGTAGAGAAGGAACCTGCTCTAAATGTGTGTTTACTCTATATTTAAGATAAACACATCTGATTGGAATAATCGCTCTGACTCGTCCAGTCGCTCAAAAGAGTGAATTGATGCTTGTGCAATGAATTAAAGATCTGATAATATTTTAAGAGGGAATAAATGAAAAGAGTGCATCTTGCATTCAACGTAGTTAATCCTCCATTTCTTTTAGATTTGGCATTGCTGAAAGATGAGTGTGAAGCAAACAAGACATAAAAGAAGGAAAAATCCAGACAAAACAGAGTGGAGAGAATCTGTCTTTTGTTCAATCTGATGTGTTTTTAGTCGTCAGAACAGGGTGGGCTGAAAAGAGGAGGCACAACAGAGGGAAAAAAAAAGCTGCTATTTTTGTAATTGCTTTTTTTTCCTTGCAAGTGTTGAGTGAAAAGTGGTGGGGAAAGTTTTGGGAAATTTAAACAGCCTCGACAGCCAGGGTGTAGTGGTATTAATCTTTTCAAACAAGGAGAAAACCCCTGTATTATAAACACAGACAGAGACTGCAGGCTCCACACTCGTGTTGCATAAAGAATGTTTATAGTTGCTGTCAGATTAAGCACTTCTATATCCACCAAGTCAACTGTTTTGGTTATGTAAATACAATGAGGCCAAACCTGATGGGAGCAGTAGAAATTTAAGGGTTAGGAAATTATTTCATCACATTGAAAACCAGTGGAGCCTTTTTTCTTATTCAGACACTGTTGCAGTTATACAAAAAAACAGCTCTTCTATGCAAACACATTTACATTGTTGTTCATGCAAAGATTGATTTAATTCAATGCTAGATTTTTTTTTTTTTATCTAACACTAAAAGTTGACTTTTTATTATGGGCTCTTTATGCATAACAGATTCTGGGCAGTGAGATGAAATGATTTAGAGAACTTGGAGCACTAAGAATTTGATTGATTTCACATGTCTTGCCTTTTGTAGAACCACCCCAAAGAAAATTGTGTTTTTGGTTTTTAACATGTTCTTGCAGCTTTTTTCTCATGTCGGAGGGCATTCACAAAAGAATTAAGCTTAAACTCGAAGATTTCTTTATTGTGTGAAATAAGTCATTCTATAGCGTTTCTCCAGCGCCTTTCGTTTAGATTTATGGCATGTAAAAACTCAATCACACTTTCAACAATATCAAAACGTTCAGCTCGTTCAGAACAACCATGCAAGCCTCAGAGGTCTCACGTCATGATCTGCAGCTCAAGTAATGATAACAGTCCTGCCCCCAAGCCCGAGCCCCCAATTTCCCTGTTTGGTTACCCTTTAAGCTCTACTTCTGATTGTTTAATGCCAGGATTTGATCCAGCTTCATCATTTTTGTAAACACAGAGCAATATTAGCTTCATCCTGCTCTATTTTGCAGTACAAGTCATTAGAAGTCTCTGATCAGAGCTTAGAGAAAAGCCTCCTGTATGCACACGCAGCAAACCACACCTGAGCCAGGTCCTCCAGGAGCAAAACCAAAGAAAACACTTTTTTTTTTTTTTTTTTAAATTATACCAACCCTAACATTGTTTTTTTTAAACACCCTATGCGCTCATACTGTTTCCATCACATCCTTTTTTGGCTATGAAATGAGCACAGCAGCAAAAAGAAAAATGAGGACAATTTTTCAGCCCTGCTTTCAGCTGACCCTGGCTGTATAGATAAGCAGTGAAAGGAGGAGGATAGAAAGGGAGAGTGTGATGTTTTTGAACTGCCAATGTAAGCGAGATCAAAGCCTATTCTGTCAGATGGACTCTAAAGATCCAATCAAAAATATCATTCAAACAGACTTAGACCACAGTGGCCAGACCTCAAAACTAGCTCCTGACATCCAAACCTCCTTTATTTCACAGCTTTGTGCTTGCAATCATTTCACAGAATATTGTTCCATTTTTAGGAGAAATGAACAATTCTAACATAAAAAACTCCTCAAAACTTCTTCCTTTTGCCAAAAACGGCAAACAGACCAGAAAGAATTTTTCTCTTATTGTTTCTTGTCCACCAAAGATAGCAATCCCATTGATTTTATATAAGAAAAGACTGATTTAGACACCAGACTTAGAATCAACTATCTAGCCAAAAGGGGTCCTATAGAGTTCCCCCGTACCAGTAATGTATCAATGTATGTTCCCCCTGCCGGAATGTGTGTCTCCGGTCTCAGGCATCAAGGATTTGTTTCCTAACATTTACATTTTGTCCCAAAAAGAAGGTGGATGATTAAGATATACTTTATTCTTTATAATCTTTATATTCTTTCTATTAATCTTTATATATCTATAATTCGTTATATTCTTTTATTCCACAATAAAATGCCACCCTGAAATGTGCAGTTTTGTCTCACAGCAAAATGCCACAGATGTCCTAAGCATTGAGGGAGCGTGCAATTGGCATGCTGACAGCAGGAATGTCAACCAGATCTGTTGCTAGTGCATTCAATGTTCATTTCTCCCCTTTACTGTGGGCAGTCTAAGGCACACCTGTGCACTAATCATGATGTCAGATCAGCATCTTGATGTGGCACACCTGTGAGGTGGGATGGATTATCTCAGCAAAGCAGAAGTGCTCACTATCACACATTTAGACAAATCTGTGAACAATGTTTGAGAGAAATGGTAATATTGTGTATCTGGAATTAATTTTAGATCTTTAAGTCCATCCCATGAAAAATGGAGGCAAAAACAAAGTGTTGTGTTTATATTTTTGTCGAGTGTAATTAGTTTTTTTTTTTTTGTCTCGTTCTTGTGAAACAAATTTACACTTTTAGCTCCTCCCAAATTGTCCCTGAATCACTCTCAGAGTTTAAGATCCAGCATTGTAATCCTGAAAAAAGCATGTCCCAATATTTATTTATATTGAAACATTATCATACAGTCTCCTGACTTCTTGTAAGGTAAGATCTAACAAATCTAGTGTTGTCCGTCACCAATTGGAGGCTCTGATCTATTTTTTTTCTTGGTCTTGCATGTCTACACGTCACCTGGTTTATTCTTTTGCTAGTCAGGAGACAAAAAGAATGAGTTCTAAATTTGTAAATGTCAGCGAGCTAAAGTAAAACGTTGACTTTATTCTATCAACTTTCCAACAATGTCTTCCTGTCCTCACAGGTTTAAAAATGTTCGTTTTTGTCTTTGTTCAAACCGCTCTTCTAATCCCAAATAACACAGTTATCCATTTAATTAAGTTGAACCTTTTCGCAGGTATGATTTCTAATTTTGTAAATTGACTTTAGACTGGTACGTGATAAACAAACCAATGTATTTTTGAAAATGTCAAACCATTTTGTTTAATTTAGAGTTGACTTCATTGGAATTTCTTTGGAGCTGTAATGTCCTCAAGCTTTGCCCTTTTGAAATTTCATTGAACACGAATCTCCAACCCAAAAATGTGTGCAAAGAAAATCCTTCCACATCTAATTATTCAGCTTATAGACTATCTAAAAGGGATCCCAATAAGGACGCACTCCCATTTTTGGCTTAATCGGTTAAACTGACCTTTAATACTAACTTAATTTCCGCAACTATTAGACTCTTACTTTTTGAAGCAGGGTCTTTTTTATAGGTAGCCATTGTTTGACTAATTCAAGGCAGTTTAGATTTTGAA
This sequence comes from Oryzias javanicus, assembly GCA_003999625.1. Taxonomy (NCBI): domain Eukaryota; kingdom Metazoa; phylum Chordata; class Actinopteri; order Beloniformes; family Adrianichthyidae; genus Oryzias; species Oryzias javanicus. Next base: position 15,923,750 of record CM012440.1, read on the forward strand.
AACTGGGACGTAATTCAAATGAGGAGTTGGCCAGAATGGTTTGCACCACATGAAACGATATGTGTGCACGACAGCTTAAGTCTCATTTACATTGAGTGGTACGGTACAGTATTTTGAGTCTTTCCATTATAAAATGGACCCATTAAGCTGTACAGAACCATAACATTTTATGGCTCCCATTGGTTATAGATCCACAGAAAAATGGATCAGAAGACGAAGCTACTGTTGTCACATGATGAAAATCATTGATTGGCGGAAGGTCACTGCGACTAAAGAAAGGGCCTAAAGTTTTTAGCTGTATTCTATGAAGTTAGATTTGGTGCTGAAGTATTGTTAGTCTGTATATTTCAATCATTTTACAGACAGAAATCTCTTCCTCCAAATAAAACATTTTATCTACCGACGGATAATACTTTAGTAACCAGTCTTCATAGTATTGCCTTTCCTTGCCTATGATCTACTTGTTTATACATAGTACCAAAAGCCAAGTAGGAAAAAAAAAAGCTGCTGGATGACCTCCATTGCTGTTGTTGAAAGCTTTGCTTTTGCTCCAGTCGCACTGCTATGACGCAAAGCTACACAATCGACCTACACCCCTAATATGCCATGACGGTTCAACTTTGAGTGGAAACGCCAACCTGAATTGTTTGGACTATTCTAAACCGGACCGTACCACTAAGTGGAGGCAAGTCTTTAGAGATGTATTGTGTCATTAAGTGAGTTATGAATATGTAAATGTATTGATCTGCTCAATGAGCTAAAAAATGGTTTTACACAGATAATGTGAACCATGTTGGTGTGTTTAAGGCTTGAATAATCTATAGATACGTTAGTTTAACTCCATTTGAGTTTTTCCTCGTTTTTGCAAAAAACTCTGAGCTATTTCAAAAGATTATGAAATCTTAATGAGAAAAAAAGCCTAGATCAATATGGATTCAAAACATGAAACCCACTTGATTCTATAGAAACCATTTCAGTGGATGATGGGGCTTTAAGACAGAAAACTTCTATGTAACAGGAGGCTTTTCCTGTCAGCTCCACTGCGTTCATGCAGAGACATGAAAGGCTTTCTTAAATTGCAACACAGAGATGAAAATGGATAATTTAATTTCAGCTTCTCTTCCCAGACCTCAGATTTGACATGTCTTCTTAACGCCGTTGAATGACTCACAAGTGTAAACCGATTCTTTCTCCTCGATTTCAGATGTGCTTGGATGCATGTACCTCCTCTTGTCTTGAGGCAGCTACTATGAACTCTGAGGCTGCTGAACCTTCCAGCTCTCAGTTAGCCTGTGGCTGCTCTCGAAAACCAAACTCGGGGAATACACGCGAACATACACACATAAAGTACTGTTCTGTGCACCGCAGAGTGCATACTTTAGCCCAGTGTGGAGGGACTGGAAATCAGAGCACAGACCGAAGCAAAGACAACACAGAGGACCTGAAGTTCATCTTGTGTTCAGGTTCAACGTGGGTGGCAGGAAACGTTTCCCCTCATTTTTTTTTTTTTTTGTTTAGGATTTTGGATATTCTATCCATACAAGTCACAATAACTTTTCATTTTGTAAGCAAGAAAAGGCACGAAAGGTGAGGCGAATGTGCACATTTTATAAAACTGACCATTTTGGCACCGGATGTCATTCCATAAACCTGGCATCCAGGAGCAGAATATTCCATGCTTGAACAGCTGCAGTATGAGGTAAGCAGGCACAGGTCCCCACTTGTCATCATTAGCTGACCTTGTCTTCTTGATTGCTGCCACCTAACTTTACAGCTAATAAGATGTGTGTAAGAGTAACGATGAGCAGCAGTGACACCCTGGCACAAGACTTCAGCAGTCCTGCTGCTGTCAAAGGGAGGGCCCTGTCTGTTTCAATGAAGTCTGTAATGACAGTAACGACTTGTGACGCTCGTTGCTGGACTCCAACATTTTCCTCCAAATGTCAGCCAGGAAGGAAACACGGGGAGATGTTGATTGACTTAAATTGCTCGGTGCAGAAATCTTTAATTGAGGCAATTTGTGTTTAGATCTTCAAACTCTGGAGCTTGAAAGTTTAAAAAAATGATCAGAATATAATAATAATCACAGGATGTAGCAAAAGAAAAAGTCCAGGAATCAAATCAAGCCAATTGAGAGGCAAGACATTTTTGGTTAAGTGCAACTTTTTTCACTTTAAATTCTGCCAAATGTGTATATAGCTAGTTTTTTTTCGTGTTTGATAATTTTTTTTTTCCATTTTGATCCATTGAAGAACGAGCTGCCACATTTTGGAAACAAGCACCTATGTGTCTGGAGAGGAAAAATCCAAGCATGTAAACAAATAAATGGCAGAAGCAGATGATTGAGAGGAGACATGCTGCAGTCTGTGTCTACACCAGGGGCCTGCATGTGGCACATGTAGCTCTTCCACCCCTCCATTTTAGCTTCTTGACTTTAAAGAAAAATTCTAAAAATTTGAATAACTATTTTGTTAAGCTGGGTCCAAATTCTTATATTCTGCTTCACAACAGTGTTATTGTTGCTCAGAGGTAAACTTCTTAAAGACCAGCTCCAATGAAAATATTGTTTTGGATGTTTTTAACATGTTTTTGTAGCATTTTAATATAAAAGAATTTAAAGGGCCCTACCAGGAAAATTCTCCTTTTTGAGGTTTTAAATGCATTTTACTGTTCATTCCTCATGATAAAGAACCCCAACATAGCACTTTGATCCGTTCATGCATTTAAGAGTAATCCTCTAAAAACCTGTATTGTCTGCAGCAGCCTCTCCCATGCTCGCCTATTAGCTTGTGCTTGTGAGGTGCTATAAGGTAGCGGGAGAGAGGGCTGAAGGGAATTTAGCCGAGACTAACTTTAGCTCTAACAATCCTGTCCAAAAGTAAGAGGCAAATTTCTGACAAACTCCTGCAGAAAATATGTCTTCAAAAAATGACACAAGGTTTTTGTTTTTTACTAAAAACTGCATATTCATAATTAAAAGACCACTATTAAATTTTCTGAATTTTACAATAAAATGTGTAAAGTTGTAAGTAAACAATTGCAATTACATGAATAGACAAAAAAAAAAAAAAGATTTAACACCAATAATCATGTTTATTTTTGATAGTAAAATAAAAAAAGATATGGATGCACACCAAAGTCATAGTGAAAGAAAATGTTATGTTTGCTTTATCAGGAGGATCTTATTTGACATAGGGTGTATTTTATTTTGAAATGAATTTGTATAGCCTACCATATGTGATGCTGTCAAAAATACTAATTTATTTTAAATATGTAAAACTTTTACAGTTCAATTATTATAAGCATTTAAAAGCTACATGTGATAAATGAATGGTTAAATGGCCACAGAAGCATAACTAGTGTATTTTCTAAATGTTGTGGTGGGACTTTGTTTCTGGTCAGTAAAAAAACTGGATCAAGTGGCTCTTTTAGTGTTAAAAGATCACAGACCTGTGGTCTAAACATTTAGTGGACAATCAGGACCTGGTGTCAACAGTTCAGTGACACAAAAAGTCTTATGGAACACTGAGCCCCTTCCCATTATGAAACAGAGGAAAGTCATCTAATCAGAGCCCTTTGATCCTTTGAGAATCAGATGAACACAGACTTAAAAAAGAGTTTCATTCAATACTATTAGAGGAACATCAAAACAAAGCACAAGAATATTGCCAGATAAAAAATGAAATGTTGATTAGGGTAGCAGTGTCTCTGCAGCCAGGAAATGTTACAATCTTATGGTACAAATGTTTTGTGCTACTTTTATTTGCTGAAGAACTCAGTGCTGTGGTTGGTTTTGCCTTTCATATAGACAGCTGGCAGCACACTAGTAATTCTTTTCTTTAATACATTGCAAATATGAGAGCAACATTTTAGTAATGGCTTTAATAAGCCAAAATGTTTACAGTGAATTGCCAGTCAGTTGTATTTTGGGTAATTTTTGTTTTTGAAGCATCCTAACTTGATCCACTGTTTTTAGACTTGGGTCTGTTATGTTCCTGTTGTGCAGAATCTGCTTGCAGTCATTTCAACTGTAACTGAGTGCAAACAGACAACATTTAAATCTGAACCATGTGAGCTTGAGGGGCTAAGCAGTAAAAGACTTCCCAGCTCTCACTGAGAGCTGGCTAAACAACTGTAACATGGAAGAGCTTCCAGAAAGCTTGTTTTATCTTGAGTCAGGAAACAAAGGAGCATAACAGGCTGTGCTAAAGATGCCCCCGTGACTGCCAGACCATAGAAGATGATATTGTAAGGCACAAGTTCAAGGCTGCACAATATCTGGAAACTTAATTTGGTTCATGCTGGTGAGCCTTAAGCCAAATGAGCCGCCTCGTCATCATCACTCCTGCAACACCCCCCTCAGATATCTCATCACTCCATTTTTTAAACTTACTTGCACAATCAGTTTCTCCAACAGCATATTTTTCCAACTGCTAACGAATGCCTTTTTAAATATATATTTTTTTGGATAAACTTTTTTTTTCAAGAGTCGTTAGAAACATAATGACACGTCCATCTTTGCAAGAGTTCGGTTGTTGTATGTTTTTATGGGTGAAACAGACACGATCCCGGCTTTAGGATGACATCATAAAAGGGACAGGACTCATAAGGAGTGAAAGGCAGAGTCTCAGAGATCGAGGTGTCTTACTTAGGAAAAAAACTCACAAAAATAACTCATATTTCAAAAATCATTTGTTCTTTCATGTGCCAAAGGTAATAGATGATCATTTATGGATATAGTTGACTCTAAAGGACTTAAGAAAAGCATGGTTTTGGCCAGGGGTCCCCAAACTTTTTCTTGTGAGGTCCGCATAGCGGTTTTTTTCTCTGAAGTGGGACCAGGGTCAGTTTGTAGTCTTACAAAAGTATAAAAATCGTAGGATACGTCTAAACTCAAACATTTAACATTTAGAGAAAGACACACATAACCAGATAGGAGCATGGACTGCAGAAGAGTGGAATTAAAAAGTCACACTATCGCACGATCAGACTAAAAAAAAAAAAAAATAAACAAATAATGCAGAGTTCAGGGGGCCGGGCCAAATGTGGAGGAGGCCTGGATCTGGTCCACGGGCCATATCCAGCTTTGCCTCCTGTTTTTTTCCTGAGACTCTTTAAATCAGCAACATGACTGCTCTCACCACAGTTTTCTACACGCTTTCTTTCAATTTATGATGACACTTCTTTGTCACTTATTTGCTATTTACTATCAAGTCGTCCAAAAGAAGCTCATGATCTCCCACAACCTGTTTTGAATCCTCCATAAAAGACACACAGCATCATCTGCTCTTCTGAATTTCAACACAAACTTAACCATCATTATCTTTCTGCCCCAGCCGCATGTCTGTTGAAGTTCGACCCAGTCATCACTCAGTCTCCTCAAGGGACACCTTGGATCACCTCATCAGGGTACAGACAATCTAAAATTTGTTTCTGAATGCTCTTCAACCCTGGAGAAGAAGCCATGGGGTAAAATTTGGCCGCTGTTGTTTATTCGTGTAATTTTCTTATTTATTTGTTTTATTTTTTTTATGTTTCTTTTTCTTTTCATTTCAATTTTGGCTGCTGTTAAATGTTGTTACCCAAAATAAAAAAAAACAAAACAAAACAAAACAAAAAGTAAAATTAACTATAAAAGCACAGAAAATTGTTTTTCTTGGGTTCTATGGGTTTAAGTTCAGTGTTAAACTGTTGTTCTAGTCCAGAAGTGTTATTTGCCTTCATAGGAGTTGTTCTAAGCATGTGGCAAACTAAAATACAACATCTCTCTTTCATCAAATCCAAAAACCACACACATATTTCAGTAACAAAATGTGAAAAAAAAATGATTCAAAGTTGGAAAATCCTCTAGAAATCTCAACACAGCAGCCCAAAACACAGCCTGAATAACTATTTCCAGTCTGTGTGTGAATCGTTCTCAAATCAACTCCCTGAAGCCACAACAACTGTGTCCTGTCTAACAAATAGAAAAATGAGCTGACAAAATGGTACTTACATCGGTCTTCCTGGCAGAGGTGTAGGGTGAGGATCTGGAAAAGAAGACAAGATATTTCACAACAAACAAAAACACTATTGGAGCAGATTTTTCTCTGTGCAATCAGCCAACTACTTGAAAAATAAAGACGGAAAAAGTGCAGCTTTATGGAGCTAAACTGGTAGCTGGAAAAGATGAGTAAGAGAAAGGTTTCTGTCACAGGGAAGGAGCTTCAGAGCTTTGAGTCTTCTTACCAAATTTCACAAACAACACCCCAGTTGTGGACACACTTCCTTTCGAGTTGGAGGCCATGCACTGGAAGTAGCCCGTGTCAGTGGTGTCCAAGTTGCGGATGCGCAGACGTGACCCGTAGGGCATGGAACGGATGGAGACTCGCCGTGGCTCCTGCACCACAGGGGCGTCATTCTTCAACCAGCGAACCTCGGGCTGCGGGTTCCCAGATACCCGGCAGAGAAGCTCAGCCGTCTGGCCCAGAGAGGTGGTTATATTATTCATGGGAGCATCTAGGCGGATAAACGAGGACCCTGCAAGACGGAGACATTCAAGAGAAATGATAAAAGAGGCCATATAGATTCTAAAAGAGCATATTTCTGAGTGCTTAAAGCCATCATAACTAACTAAATATGACAAACTGCTGTCAAAAATAGGAAAAACTGAGAAAACCACTTGTGTCAGATTATCTCCACTTCATTGCCATACTTATATCATTTTCAGAGCCATTCTGGAAGCTACACTAATGTGGGAAACAAAGTTGTTAATGTCATGTAAAACCTCTGGAAACTTTCCTCAACCCTGAAACCCATCTCAGGTATGCAGAAATGCTTATGGCTACATGAAACGGGCCAAAACAAGTAAAAGAGGAAGAACATTTAGAAGGGAACCTCAGAGGAATATGAGTATTTCTATGAAGGGAAATAGGTAAGCAAACCAGAGGCACAATCTGCTACAAGCTGCAACATGCGCACATTACATTTTTTACAAGGACAGCTGCAGACCTAATAGATTAGAGGAGAGTTGGTGGAATCAAGTTGAGTTTTTGTTTTTCAAAACAGCAAATTTTGCTGACTTAAAAATGCTATAAATCAGAACCCCAATCTTTTTGATATTTCAAGCAACATATTATTAAACCATGAAAAACTTTAAGAGTTACAAGAAAACTAACTTTGAGTGCAAACTGAAACATAATGACAGAAAACCTAAAAACAAACATAAACGAGTAATGTGAAAAAGCAAAATTCATATCAGGTCTTTGACAGCCTTCCATGAATTGTTTTTTTTATCGCTTATTGTCAGTGTTCATAAATACATTAACATATCAAACAAGCCAACATTGATACCAGGAGGACATAACAAAGATAGTGGTAACATATCTTTGTGAAATATATGACAAAAATATATATATATATTAAAAAAAACCCTGTGTTTTCATCCAGCTGCTTGTTTATTCGAATAGTAAACCATTGACTGTATATAGAGAACTGGACTGAGTGGCCCCTTCCCTCTCGCATTCCAAACAGAAAATACCTGTTGGCTCCTTTTTCTTTTTTGTAAGTTATTCAAGTTAAAAACTGACCCAATTAGATGGCTCATCTGGCCCCCACCTCAAATGTTTGATTGACAGATTCCCCCTAGCCGCTTTCAGTGGAAGGGGTGTGGACCTCATGATTGGTGACAGTCGTTGGCATAGAAACATTGACTGAGACCAACTTGGACCAATCACCATCGTCTGGCTCCAACATGGCAACCAAACTGGCTTCATTTCAGTGGACCCAGAAGTACAATAAGGCATGGTCTATGGATAACATCACACATGCTCTGTCCAGTTCTCTATCTACAGTCAATGTCGTTGTTACCTCTTTAATTTCCGCAGTTTGGGTTTAATTCATTCATGTTTGAATTTTGTCCCAAGGACTTTGCCCTTAGCTTTAAGTTATGTTTTTAGTTCATTTAACCCTTTAACTCTCTATGGTTCCACTATTTTTGCCTTTGAGTAATCCACAACTGCCTAAAGATGACAAATCAATGGAGTTAGAAAGTACTTTAAAAACGTAATCTTTTGGGGAAGTACATTTTGCTATTGAAGGAAGCAACGATGGCTGCACAGAACTAGAGTAAGATCAACTGAGGCCTTTGATCTACCACACCAGACGAGACTTTAGGGGCAAGTTGATGACCCCAGCAAATAACAGAAGGCTTTAAGGAGCTAGCAGGCAATGTCTGCGATGCTTATGGGCCGAATGTTCAAAGGCCAAGGTGAAAAAAGGGTCTGTGCCAAAGTCTGTCCTGCCATGGTCCTGTGGGACTGTCAAGATACAGATCAACAAAGTGATGGAGGCTAACAAAACAGACATTGCGGTGCCAGACAAACAGCAGAGGTATGCTGCAGTAATGGATGCATGTGTATCATCAGAGATAAAAAAAATGAAGGGCTAATACAAAATTTGGAATGATTTGATGAGTAAAGGCAAGATTCGCACCAACTTTTTTCTTTACTCTCTTGCAAGTTTGAGAACATAAACATATATTTCACTTGAATAGTAATGCAGAATCTCAATTTTAGTATCACATAGCTAGCATAAATCAATCTGCTTTTTTACTGTGTGGCTTTAAGTGTAATGCACTTAAAGCCACACAGCAAAGACAAGAAGTCGTCTTTTCTTTTTAACGGCGTGTGAATAAAGTAAATAAAGTTGTTGGTTTTACCAGTGAAAGTTGAGATCTGGGCAGTCATGACTGCATTACTAAAACTAAGCAGTTCTTACCTCATCTGTGCCAAAAATACACTTTTAAAAAGTGCTTGTTCAAGACAAAAGTAAAGTAACCAAACTTGGAGGAACACAGTTAGCTAGAAAACTGCTTTTACAATCCCTTTGTCATTTCTTCTGCAAAAACTCTGGCTGACTTTAAATCCAGACTAATTTTAATTTTAATTGTGTATTTGCTCTATAAAACAAAATTGTTCTAAGTTTCTGTGCTAAAATAAAAGACAATCAGAGTTGCTTTAATAGTTGAATCCTGTTGAATCTAAAGAGAGCGAAAAACTGTGTTTTTCTTGAGACAGAATGGCCCAAACCCAACCATTTTATAACCAAATCATTAGCTGAGTTAATGGAAAAGACAATGGATTTACAAACTCTGTTCCTGCACACTTCATTAACTGTTATATTAAAGACCAATAAAGCAGTGGAGAGAAGAATGAGGTAGAGGAAACGGACAACAGGAGAAGACCAAAAATGAAAGATGAAGATGAGAAGGGGTTAGGACGACGATGTCCTGCCAATGTCTGTGTAATAACGCCAGTCTGTATGTAATTGTCTTGTGGTGAGTGTTGTGGTATTTGACACAAGGAGCATGTTGAAACTCAAACCCACGCTCTGGACTGTCCCTTTAATGTGGCAGGCAGCTAAATTGTACCCTGTCATCAGCCCACATTCTCTTCAGTAGATTTATGCAATCAAAAGCTCACATGTAGGCACATAAATGTAAACACACGCACACCCACTCCACCATCCAAATGTACATGCACAACTCTCTGCACGTCACACAGTACTTTCCGCCTCGCCAACACAAACACATACTTTCAATAAATGCAACTGTATCTTAGACAGTTAAGCTGTGCATGGCGTCTTTGAGAAGCACAAGCATCTGTGCAATTACCTAAACGTATTTGGAAAATCAACTAAATCTGAGTCTGAACGACAGCACTGCCACATGAGACTGAAGGTAGAGTCGATCAAAATTTATATTTTCCTCCAACAGAGAGAAAAGAGAGGAAGTATTGATGCTAAATAAAAGACTGGATAATACCTTTACATTTACTTGGCATAAATTGAGCTTTGTGTTAACAGATTGTTAAAGAAGTTTTCATAATTTAAAAGCAGACATGAACCCAGAGCCAAAAAACATCTGATTTGACAAAAAAATATCCTAAAAGTAACACAAGATAACAAAAGATCCTGTGAATAAGATGCTTGCAAAATGTATGTATACAACTTTGACATAAAGTGCTGAGAATTAGTGGTAAGTATGCTGTTGTTTATTATGTTTTTTTTCAAGTTAAAATTGTGTTTCTGAAAATAATTTTTTTAAGACCCATAATTTGTCATGCATCTAGGTGTGTGAAATAACCCTCAATGACCATTTGTTTAATAATATACACATCTCTGAGACTCCTATGTCATTAGCATGATCCACTTTCCTTAAAAAGCCATAGATGTATGTTTCCTCCCACGTGGTTCATCATCCTTCCACTAGAGGCAGTAGAAAGGTTCATTTCAAAATGGCTGCTTCCATGAAATCTCAAACACACCTCTGGCGGGAAAAGTTCTAAAACTTTATGGTGACAATTACTTATATATTGTCATTCTTTTTTTTTTTCTAATGCTACTTTGTATTGAAAAAATGCAAAATGTGTTGATAATTAATTCTTACTAATACGGTAATATTAGTAGTGTGAATCAAATTTGAGACAGTGGGTACTTGGACACTCAACTAAATATTTGTAACTTTCCAAATCACCCAACAGATCATGATTGATATAATCTATGGATATTTTGTGTAAAAAAAATTATTTTGCAAAAAAATTCTGGTCGATTTCATCAAAGGGTTAAAAAAAATCATAATTCTCAGTAAAAATTATATTTTCTATAAATTATTAGATGTAGTTGGCTTTACAGGGTTAATAAATATTTCTGCTTTGTTTTGAACAAGTTATTGACTTTCAACAGTTACTTTTACATATACTTACCCAATTATTGATTTTTTTTTTAATTACTGCAAATGAAAGCACAACAATTATGTTAATGTATGTATGCATTGGAGTCACCTGTTTTATTCAGAGATGTGGCAGCTAACATACTGGGTTCCTGTGGCGGTTTCAGCACCTGAGAAAAGACAAAATAAAACGGAAGCCTTTAGATTTCTGGCATATCAGAAAGTAAAGAGAAATTTTACAGTTTTTTATTTATTTTTGTATTCAAGCAACCCCAAAAATTAAAAAAAAAAAAAAAAAACAGTTAAAAAAAAAGGAGCAAAAGAACAAAACAGTTACAGTCTGTGATGTTCGCATTGCACATTTGCTGGCTCTGATCAAAGGTTTGAATGTACAACAGGCAGCCTCTCAACAGGCCGTGTGGACTTAATGCTCTGTTATTAGCAGGTGGCGACAGAGCCGCCCTCTGCTTTTATTACAAGAGACAGAAAATGGGCTTCAGTTTGAGATGATGCAGGTCATAGGTGATTCCCCACATACTTAAAGGTGAAATTGCTGCACTGGCTTTGACCTTGAGTCAGTCTCATCACTGATAACTTTTGATACAGCACATACCTGACAAAACACAGGTTTTCTCATGGTTACTAACAAAAAAAATTATTTTGTTTCTGTAATTCATACAAAATTGAGCAAAATAAATAATAGCTAAGAGCAGGAAATCACATTTTAGTTAAAAAAAATTGAATGATAAATCATAAAAAGTGAGCAGAAATGGAGTTAACCCCTTCTATTAATCTAACTTTGTAGTTCCAATTACAACGACTTAAACAGCAGGGAGTGTTTGTGTCATTAGGGTGACAGCACATAAAGAGAAAGTGTGCAGACGAACAAGACCAGACGCCTGACACGAGGTCACACTAATTGAGTGATAATGTGCTGTTTCACACCTGCGGTGTCAGGATGGTTGCAACTACGCGGCGGTGCTTATGAAATGAGCTGTGTTAATGACCATGGCTGTAGGCCTCTGCACCTGTTGGAGAAGATGTTTGGAGGCTTTACAACTGGCTCACAACAACAGGCCGAAGGTTTCCATGTCTTGTGACAGCGATAGGATTCATTTTACTTTTGACATGCCGGCCGTTTGGTACAAGTTTTGCTGCTAAATAAGGCTAAAACACGTGTCATGGTTTGTTTGAAGAGGCCCCCCGATGTGAGAGAGATGAACAAGAACTCCCAAATGAGTCTGAATTTACTGTTTTTTGGTGATGGACTCTGAGATTCTTTGGTTAAAGAATCAAAGAGGGATAGTTGCAGGTCAATAGCTTTTAGCATCCCTGTTGGTTACTCTGCTGTAAGAATGTTCCCAGTTTTTTTTTTTATTATTATTTAATTATGCTCCTTCAAGGCAAAAAAAAAAAAAAGAAGTTTCATAGTTTCTGTAGAGCAGCACAACATTATCTGAAACTTGTCTTTATCTGTGGGCGGGACCATTGGCATGGAAGTAAGCCTCCACTTATTTCCGATGATCCCTTTGTTTACACCAGGGATATCAAACTCAACACTTCGAGGGCCTCTGTTCCACATATTTTTCAACCAACCCACGAATTAATCTCCTTATTGGCTAAACACACCCGATCCAGGTGCTCAACAGCAGGTAAGGCAAGATTTCTGGAGAACCAGCAGGAGGCCGGCCCTCAAGGCCTGGAGTTTGATCAACACGACATATTGTCATCTGCTCCTGATTCAACTCAATTGCAATAATGGACTCTGAAATTCCATTTTAATTGTAGTTTTCTTTATAAATGTCCTCCATCATGAGAAAAAATGCAACAAGAACATGTTAAAAAAAAACAAAAGCACAGTTTTAATTCGTTTGGAACTTTAATGAACAAAAAGAGAAGGACCAGTAGCATTCAGAGAATAGTCCGTCTTCATGAATTATTCACAAATTTAGCAAATACAAAAACTTTTTCCACAAATTGTTTTCACCTGAAAAAAAATCTCCACTTTATTTCCCCTCTGATGATGTCATACCTGCCATCTTTCATTGAGATAATGATCAAGAAAATCTGGATTGAAAAGCAGAGCAATTTTGAGATTAGCTTTCTAGTGTTTCACGGCAGCAGAGAGAAAACTATAGCATGAGGTCTGTTTGTTGATGAAAGACTAAAATAATTATGAGGAGTTCTTGTTTTTGAAATCAATTCTAAAGATCGTGTGATATGGATATGTTCACTCAATTTTTGCATTCAAGAAACATTTGTCTGTTCATAAATATATAAAGAAGGAAGATTTTGATAATAATTCTATTGGTAGAGTTAATTATGACTAAGGCAAACACGGGTCACCTCTCGTTTGACGTATCTCAGAAGAATCAGTTCAAAGTACTTATAAACTTAAAGTGTAGCTTGAACTGTAAAAATTTTAAGGGTTAAAGAAAAATAACTTTCTGAGATTGTCATGATCTTAGTTATGACTTGATATTATATAGTATCTTCAGGTTTACATATTCATCAACTCCACATATGAGAATTAAATAAGTACATACATTTAAAGAAACAAACAACAATACATTATTACACAATAATTTTGATTAAATACTCTCTATAATGAGATCTCAAATATTCTTTTTAAAGGCTATTCTCAGTTTTTGAAAAACAGTATTATCCTCTAATTTATTCTTTAACTGTGTTTTATGATTAAATTTGGGGCTGTATCTCAAGCCGAAGAGTTTTGGTGTCCCCTTTTGAATGTCACTTATATTCTTTGAACTGTTTTTTCCTGATAATTAAATTTATTTAAATCAAACTTTTTTATAAAGTAATTTCCTTACAAAGTGCTTTACAGACTTTAAACCATTAAGCCATTATTTAATAATACGAAAAGTGTCCAGGAAGGAAATTAGGATTATACACAAATAATTTACATGCTGATAAACTGTATTTTTTTTCTCTAAGTTTAAAAAAAAATGGGCAGTGAAATGTAGAAAACTGACTTTTATTTTAGTTTTTACCCAAACTTTAATGCTAAGTTTTAATAAACATAAACTTTGAGAAAGTTTCTTTACATGTTGATATTTTTTATAAACAATTTAAGATAAGATAGTCTCTGAAAAGGCCAAACCTTAAATCTTCATGTGACCTACTGATTTTGGTGTTTCAAATCAAAGACACAAGCGAAACATCTCTGAAGCCAGCAGAAGCTGCTGTTACATTATCGTGATAAAATCACATGGGAATTAGAGCTCAACTTTATAGTAGACGACTTTGAAAATAATCAAGTCAAAGAGAGAGGAGAGAAGTGCAACAAAATCTGAAATGTTTCCATTTTTCTGAGCTGTCATAGCTTCTGTTATTTGGTCTAAAGGGGCTGTGTGTGTGGAGCCTGGGGGGGTTGATGGGAAGTGAGACTGATGTATGAACTCCCCGGCTCTGTTTTTAAGGCCTCCTCCAAGGTCTTCTTCCATTTCTATTAGCTGGAAAACTGAACGAAGTGTGGCTTTGGCTGGAGGAATGGTAAACCAAATATTTGCACAGTGCAACATTTCTGCCCTAAATAGACAAAAGACACATGTAAAAATGAAAATAAGACCTATTCAATCAATCAAAAGAAAAATCAAAATCAAGCGAGTAATATTTAAAGTGATGCGAACAACATTAGAGAATTACGGGAATAACTGAAAAATAAGCGGAAAATCATAGTCATGGTGTTGCAGAAATCAACTTAAAAAAATAAATCCTATTTATTAAAAAACTTCACAGAAGTGATTAAAATGAAGGGCTGAATAAATCAAGGGGGAACCATAAAGGACAAGTTTCACAAAAAAATCCTTCTTTATTGTTGTTTGTTTTCAAAAAAAAAAAAAAAAATAAGGCTAAAAGGAAGCCCAGTCCTGGACCGATCACCTGTGGACATCATGGACCAAAGAACACAGGAACTACCAGCTCACACACAAACATCCACCCTCTGGCATCGCCCTCTTTGTAACCTTATAAGAGCACAGGCTGGTGTGAGTGTGTGTGTGTGTGTGTGGGGGGGGTCACCGCAGGAGGCTGCATGACGGTGCTTTTTCTGCACAAGAAATAGACTGAGCTCAACTTGCAAAAGCTTTGCCCCAACATAAAAGGAAATCGTACATTTTAGAATTTATTTAAAAATTTGGAAGATACTAAAAAATGCTTTTGGATGTGCAGTTATAAATATATGAATATGAATGTATATTAAAGCCAAACAGAATAAATGCCATCTCAGTTGACATAAAAAGTTCATTTTTCGGAATAGCAACAACTAAAGACTTCTGATTTTATCACCTACTCAAAGAACATGTTTGACTTTCCAACTGAAAAGCAGTAAAATAAATCATGCATAACTCTTACAAACCTCAAAATGATTTTATATCACCTGGTAAAGATGCTTATCTCAAACAAATTTAGATGGCAAATTTAAAAAACAAATAAAGTTTTTTTTTTCCTTGCACAGTTTTAAGTCCAAAGTCTAAGGTATCTTTCTGCCATTTCATACGCAACACAAGTTTCAACCTGTAAAATTGCTACAGGTCTGCAACAGTACAGTCAGTCTTCTAAAATTAAGAGTTCACACTAAGAAGGGAAAATATCTCAGCAGCAGACTTACATGTAATATTGCAAAAGTGACAAAAAGTGGGACTCTTTGGTTGGTTGTTGTAGGATTGCAATTTTTTGGGGGAAAAATGTAAAATTCAACCAGCTTTAAACATTTTGAATATTTTAGCCTTCTTTAGTGTGATTTTAGGTGAATAAAATCCCCATTGCCCAAGCAAGAAATATTGGTCATTTTTTTCCTCTAAAGATAGATTTTGAAAACAAGCACTAAAAAACCAAAACTTTTAAAGTATATTCTGAAAGTGCTGCAGGATTTGGTGTGATTCCATCTTGAGTTCATTGGAAAGTTTACTGCCCCATAAATTTTTATACTATTCCAACATATTTTATACATATTTATTTTTCCTGGACAAAAATACTTAATTGACGTCATGCTGTTGCCACATATGTACAGTCAGCTTCTGCACGATCCCTGCTGGTTCTGGGAGGCGCCCCCTCTGGTTGGTCCATTTTGGGCGAGGCTCCTCTAGGCTCTGGTTACCAGCGGTGCAAGCAGACTGGTGAGGAATGCGCACCAGTATGTTACCACCAACTGTGCAGACCATCTGTTTTCACCTGACAGGTCTGGTGCATGTGTGCATGAGTGCACGCCCTCGGCTCTCTGGAAAACCTGATCGCCTCCAAAGAGGCAGATTCCGTCCAGAGAGCCTGACGTAATCTGCAGCGGTCACCTTCTGGCTGTTCCTCCGCCTGTGGAATGTGGACGGAGTCATCACACCTGGATGCTAGTTTGTCAGATGGTACAACTCATTTTGAAGAGACACAACAGTCTGGTATGATGTAACACAAATTTAGTGCATTTGTACATTTTTGATCCTAAAAGTGAAACTGAGTTCAATCAAACTGTACTTTGGGGCAACACTGCAAACTATTTCAAACTTTCTTTTTAGACATTCAGGATATTTTGCCAGG
This sequence comes from Oryzias javanicus, assembly GCA_003999625.1. NCBI lineage: Eukaryota > Metazoa > Chordata > Actinopteri > Beloniformes > Adrianichthyidae > Oryzias > Oryzias javanicus. The sequence goes on from CM012440.1 coordinate 15,940,008, forward strand.
TTTAAAGTTGCTCTACATCTTTCTGAGCTGCTCTCAACATCAGCACAGTCGAAAGGATCTAAAAATAAGAAAATAAGGAAATTATTATTAAAATTAGCCAAAATCCTTTTGATCCATGCCCTTGATTTAAGACTCAAAAAACATAAAAGTGCTTGATTTAAGAAAATTTAATAGGACATATACATACATTTTATCAAACAATAATACTCCATGACATATGGAAGCCATGTTAGAACTCTTTCTTGGCATTTTTTAGATTTTAAAATTTAGATTTATGGTCTAAGAATAAGCACTAGTTTAATATTTTGATGATTTATTAAGATGGACCACTAAGATGGCATTTTCATTTTGTTCAAATTTTGTTCCAAAATGAGTCATTTCTAATTATTACTCTCATTTTTTTGATACTGTAATCCAAATGAACCACAATTTGGTACTAAATATTTAAAAATGTAAACCATTCGCTTAGAAATAGCAAAAAAAAAAAAAAAAAAAAAAAACTATTACCGGGCTGTATAACGCTCAATTTTAAGTAATTCCAGTCTTTTTATCTTGTTTTTCCATTTTTTATATCCTTCTTTCTATTTTTTGATACAGTTTAGTATATAGTGTGTGTAGTATATAATATATTTATAATTTTACTATTTTCAAGTGATTTTTTTCTTCTTAAGATTTGTGTTATTTTCTTATTTTATGCTAGCTTTTTTAGTTTAAGTGCAATCACTTCATAGTTTTCTCAGAAACCTTGGGGGGCAATATGTTCAGAAAGAGAAGATATAACATTTGGAGTAACATCTGGAATTTAATCTATGGAATTTAATAAGACTTTATTTAGCATATATCCAAACATAAAAAATAATTTTCTGTTTATCTCATAGACTTCTGTTATGTGTTTATTTTCAAATGGAGCAATAAAAGTCTGCAGCATTCTTTGTGCTTGAAAGCACTGTGTGCATTTTTATGGCTTCACAGAGAAGAACCAAAAATAACTCATAAAGACAAACATTTTTATCAACAACACATTATTAAACAGGTTAAAAAGTAGTATTAAATCTACAATAAACAATTATAATGTTTGAAAAATATTGAATTGTAGTTCCATCAGCATGAAAATATGATTTTCCTGCAGAGAGTTTTACACTACTGCAAAAAAAAGAGCTTATAGTTCAATAGCTGCCCTAAATATTTCACATTGTCCTATAAAAAAGAGGGATTCTGAACTGTCTCCTCTGTTCAACAGAATGAAGTTGACCAACAAACCAGTCAGATTATTACTAAAACATTCCTGGGAAAGTGGGTATGAGAAGTCACGTCTCCATCAGTTTATGACTGAGTCAGCTCCAACTGGCTGATGCTTAAGAATATACACTCACACAGAGAATATGACTGCATGCCAGACACGAAGCATGACCGGGGCAGCAAAGAACAAACTATAAAGTGAAGTAGTTGAGAGGGAACAAAAGGGGTAGGGAGATGGCCTGCTGAGACAAAAACGGAGACATGAAAGTAGAAGGAAAGTGTCAAGCTTGTGGGTTATATTCCCTCCTCAGTAAATGCATCCTGTTATTCTTCTCGGGCTTAGCTGTCTCACATTGGGAGATGGAGTCCTGTCTGCCCACAGAAAACCTCAGAACTTTTCCATTAAGTTTCCCTGTCAATCATGCAGACGCTCTGCATAAAAAAACCTCTCTTTTTCACTAGTTATGAAAATAAGAGTGGCACCTTCTTCTCTTTGTTTGGATGGATTTGACAGTTGGCTAATGAGGTTGACTGAATGATGAAGGAGAAATATGAAACATCTGACTGCATCTAGAGTTACAAAAAAGCAAGACAGCCAAGAATGTGAACACGTCAACTTAATTAGGATTTTAAAGACAACAGAAAATCACAGTTATAAAAATAAATAGATATTTCAAAGTTAATATAATTTTTAAGGAGTACATTTGCTGTCTTCCAAAACGATAAAGATGGAATCAAGCCGGTCCATTTTAGTTGGGGATGTTACAAACTTTTTTTTTTTTGTGAAACTTTCAGTTTAATAGTTTAATGTATGAGGCATTCTTTATTACACTCATGACATTTGTAATTCATTTCTTTTATGAAAGACACTAGAGAAAGAAGGAAGCAGCTGTGTGAGTGAGATTTGACATCAGTGAAAATAGGATAAAACGACTCTGCTTGATTCACAGAAAAGAAAACAATATAAAACTTTGTTTAGGAAGATGTGTGCGAAGATTAGATAAAAAAAGTGGATTAAAGCAGACAAGACAAAACAGAATCTGGTTTAATGAAACACAATCTTGAGTCAGACAAAACAAACTCCATCGTTTCTGATTATCTGATTTCTGAAAAAAATGGGTAAAAAAGTAGCCCAGTCATTTTAAAAGATTATAAAACAGAAAAATAGGAGAAAGGTTTCTAAAACTGCAACCAAGAAAGTAACTGGAGGGTAAATGTTTCCTCTGCTTGGTTAAACCAGTTATTGTCCTGTATTCTTCAGGTAAAGCAATATTTTTGAGTAATTCCAGAATATATATGTTGTTGCGAACAAAATATAGATATTTCATTGGATGTGCACAAACATGTGGGTGGAGCTGTTGGACTTTGTCTGTTGTGGCAGGTTTTTGTTGGCATTCTTGCTTGCGTTCTGCGAGCTTGTTGTAATTTTCACTTCATTTGGCTGCATGTCTGTGAGGAGTGACTAACACACCTTGTTCTGCACCACTGCCTGTTTCTCCAAACACAGTCTACTCCCATGAAAACACAATCCGTGACTGATCACCTTCCACCCAGGTGATGCAAAGGTAACAGTCTCACGGGATGAAACAAAGAGGAGTTAAAGTGCAGACTTGTATATTGTATTAGCTCATCCTTTGACTCATTTTCTGCTAAGATATTCCTGCTTGCCAGACTGTTAAATCCCTCTTACTGCACCACATCATACAAAGGTCAGCCATGCATCTTTTTTCCGCTCCTTTACCCCCAATCTTTCAGCCCAGTCTCAGCACAAATGACTGCAATTTCAGTCATTCTGTTGTAACAGTATTACGATCTATTACTTCTGTTAGTTTGCGAGTCCAGGCTTGCTTGTTGTAACACAACAAGCAAGTTCAATGATGGGAAAGCACGATTAATAAACTTGGTGAAAGAATCAAATGCAGCCCCCGTCTTTGACATTTTCTTTTTTTATTAGTAGAAGATTTTTGTGTCTCAAATTACAGAAACTCTAAATTCAAAATGTTTTCAAAGCAAAATGTTATTAAGGTAGAGATCTTTTGCTTAAAGGTCAGAAGATTAGAATCTTCTGTGGTGCAAAAATGTGCTTTCCTGTAATAAAATTAACTACATTTCGCTGTATTAGAGCTAAAAGGTAATACAAAAAATAGTCAAAATTGCATATATTTAGTTAAACAAACAGTTTTGGGTGAAAGAGCAAATGAAAACAATACATAAGAAAGAAAATTCTTGTTGAAGCATTTACTCTTGTAAAGCTACATTCTCACTGAAGAAGTCTATGTAAACGCTGCTACGGCTAAAGCTGTCATTTTGTTTTGTTAGTACGTTCGGAGTGTTTTCTGTATCTCTGTTTTTCTTGGTTTCTGCTGGAGTGAGATATTTTTCTTGTCTCTTTTCCCCCTCCTATCTTTATTATGTAGATTAGTGCCAATTGTCCAGAGCACCTAATTAGCAAGGACCAATCAGGGTTTCAGGTTTCTAGCATCAAAACTCTTGCATTTAGGCATTGCTAAGCACATTGGTTTAGACTCCCATTATACGTTAGCATCAAGCTAGCGGACATTAGCATTATGAGTTAAATCGAACTCTACTTTCATGGATCAATTATCAATCTATTAAGCTTAGATTGATTCAGATCAATTAATTGATTTTATCAACCCAGCCCTATTAATTTACACCCATTCTTCTTATATCAGAACGGAGTGAACTGTAAGTACACGTGCCAGTCAAATGTGAACACCATGAGCTAAACATGCATTGAAGAACACACTTTTAAAACCGTGTCCTCCATCACATGCCTAATAATAAGATTTATGAAGACAATTAGTAACTTTTCTGTTCTTTAAATAAACTGTTTACATCCAAATTTACACACAGAAGTGTGAGTCAGCACGTTTTAAGTTGGCACACGAGTGAATGGAGCACCCTATTAAAACAAAAAAGTGTCATTGCGTAACTGATTTTAGCCAAAAAAAAAAAAAAAGAAAAAAGATGTCTGCCAATTTGTTTAAGCTATCAAAACTATAAAATAGTTATGTGAAGGCAGTGATTTGACATGCTTATTAATCTGAAAACTGAGAGTCCTTCTCTGAGACATATAAACGATGATATTGATTTATTATTGAGGACACATCCGACTGTGAAATCTGAATTTACAGTTGGTTTTTAAGCTCCCGCTGAGGAGAGAATGAGTTAGAGTGAAGCTAGAAAGCGTGAGTTGTATAAGCCGTCAAATGTGGTGAGCTGTGTGAGCGTCTGACAGAGTCCATGCTTGTGCGGTGTCTGTGTGCTGCAACTGGCAGCAGTCTCCGGGCTGCTCTGGCCTTGATTAGTTAAGTCCACCAGTTGCTGAGTGAAGCAATGAATTACTCTGCCTTCTCACTGGTGTAATTGTGCACACATGCAGCTCTAAAACCCTCCTCCTTCTCTCTTTTCCATCTTAAGGTCAAACCAGCACTAAGATCAAATGCTTGCCTCGGTGAAGCATTCCTCAGTGAAACAACAACTGAGCAGGGGAGACGGGCGAGCAAAGAAAATGAATAGTTTGTCAGATAGATTTTGTGAAAATATGGAAAAATGTGTTGTTCTTGTCCCTGCTTTTGTTGAAGTTCTTCTCAAATTTCACTATGATCTATGCTTAGGTCTTCCATTTATTGACTCTACAGGAATCTCCCTTTTTTCAAGTCAGCACCAGCGAAGATTTTGCACACAAAGTCTTCCCTACATCTTACACTGTGTCCTGCATCCTTTTCAAAGCACTAAAACCACAAAGTGTTTAGGTCTGGTTCAGGCAAACATAAACAGTCCTCCCTTCTCCTCAAAAGGCAAACAGAGGCTGCTGGTGCACTCATCTGAGGTGCACAGCCTAAATTTACAATTTGGAAGTAACAAACAGAATTTTTTTTGTGTACAAAAGTGAAACGGGCCAAAAAGAGGTGACAACTTAAGATTGGGGGAAAAAAAGGCTTTAAGTTCTTTGAAATGAAGCAGAGAAACAACATCAATTAAACATTTTCCACATTCAGGTCATGCAGTGTTGTATAGCTGCAGGCTGCAGACAGCACAGACACTGCAGTGTGTCATAGTTCACATCTGGTTGATGGGCTCCGTTAGCTCCATCTGCGTGCCTGTTATTATATGGCATGAAGTCTTTGAACTGAGCAGCCACTGCTGACAATCACCAGACTCCAACACAAAGAGTCCCTGATTTGTAGGGGGGAAAAGAATAAGACTTGGTTTCTGGGGTTTTTTTTTTTTTTGTTTCTTTCTTGTCATTAAGAGGCATGGAATCACAATCATTTACTTCATGCACTGATTTAGTAAAGGGTTAAGAAAAAGACAAAAAATATGAAACATTTTAAATTAGATTTGGAAAACATTTGCTTATGCATATGATCTTAATTCTCAAGCTTTCAACTAGGATTTTAGAACAACAACTAAAGAGGGTAAAAACATTTAACAGAAAATAGAGATAAAATATATTCAAAATACTTCAACTTTCTCTACAAAAACCTAATTATAGCAGTTAAGGGTGAAATTTAGCATCAGCATATTCCTTAGCAAGCCAGCTTCATCCTCTGCATCAAAATCTCCCAAACTATAATGTGTGAAGTCAAAACTTCCAGTTTTCTGTTTACCCTCAAGCCCCATTTACTAAGTAGTCTGGAGTAAACTGCACGGTCACAGTATTGTTTCCACGTGTGGAGGTGAAGCTGCACACAATTAAACTGAAAACAGTTTACATGTCACATTAAACCAACTAACAGCTCCAGCTGAAACTCTACCCAGACCCTTGTAGGAGCAGCGTGGGTTTGTTGTGTGTTGAAATTCAGAACAGTGTCTTTACATGTATATCGAGAAGTTACATCTACAGGCCAAATAAGCCTCATAATGCAGGATAAAGCACATATACCATCTTTTTTGGAGTATAAGCTTGCGTAGTCTGGCCAAGAGCACAACTATAACTCAAGAGTGATTAATATGTGATTAAAAAAAATACATATTTTTCTTATTTGCATCAAGACATAATTATTCTTGTTTTAATTATTTTTTTCCTCAGACAGCAAGTCATCAAACTTGGCTAAAGAATGATGGAAGTACCGCTGAAAGCGTCAAAGACTGGCTCCTGTAGTAGAAGGTCAAGTGGTTGTTCACTTTCTGGCACAAACCGTCAGGGGTCGCCACAGCAAATCAGCTTTCAGCAATCCGCAGATTTGGAGAGAGAGAGAGGCCCTTCCTTACATAACCCTGTACTTTATCACGGCTAGGGACCGGCTCAGGGAGATTCATACTTGGGCCTCCTTGTGGCTAATGTAGTTGGAGATGGAGACGTGATTACCAATGCTCTTATACAACTCTTCAAAAATAAATAAACCTGATCTCTCAATGTGTCATCCGTGTCTTTCAGACGTTGTAAATGAGATGCAGTCAATCCTTCCATGAAGCGTTGACGGTAGCTTGTCCCACACGTGACGGGAACATATAGATAATGAACACATTTATGGAAAAGCTTTGCTTATTGAATTTGCTTTATTATGCTTTTTTTGGCGGCTGCAACTTAAACTCTGGAGGGATCTATAGTCCAAAAAATATGTTACATATGTCTGATAATTCATACATACATAGTTTACATAGTTTTACAAATTTCATTTGATAAAACATAATTCAGATTTTTCTGTGGTTCACATGTGCCTAAAACAGGACATTTGATTTCATATTCATCTTTGTGCTTTGGCTCTTAATGAATGAAACTTCTCCAGATGTTTAAATACATTTTGTAAGACCATCTTCTTAAGACTGTGATCATCTCTGTTCCTGGTACATATTTTCTATGTGCTCCATTTTATTTTATCATGTGCAAACACTGACATTTTTCACAATATTCTGCTTTTCTGAGATGTTCAATTTTGGGTTTTCATTACCTGTGATCCATAATCACTTTTTCAAGGTCACTGCATAGGCAAACCCCTGGCTTCTTTCAGAGCTGAGGACAACACCAAAGCCTATAAAGAAGCAACTGTATGAGATCTGACTGTCTGACCTTTCATTAGAAACAGAGTGACAGTTAAACAAGACAGCCGGCCAGAAAAATGAGCAATCACTCAAACCATGAATGGAGGCTTGTGTCATCCTTTATGTCTATAAGACAAGGGAGGAAAGGAAAATTGGGTTGATGATTTCTGGAAAAAAAATGAAGATGGGGAGATGATGTGAGAGGAGAATCCACAAAAACAAGACAAGTAGGGAGGCTAGAAGACCCAGAAGGAGTAATCTAGATGGTGTTGGCAGACGGCATGACGGTTCTCTAAAGTGACACTGAACCATTTCGGATATTAAAAATCTTCCCTGCCGTAAATTCACAAAGTTTCTGAGCGTTCCCGCTGCCTGGAAAACAAAGCTAGTGTTTTTGTTCAGCCCTGTCAGTTAATCACTTGCACATGAAGGGAGGAACAACTGCAGCGAGTGAACGACCCAGAAGAAGTGATGCACTGAGATGACAGGAGGAGGAGAAGGAGAAGGGGGAGGGGGGCACTTTGGGCCAAAGCCTTTGATGCCCCCCCCTCTCCGTCTTTGAAGGTTCCTAACATTTGTGGAGAACTTTGACAGCAACCAAAGCAGAAACTCAGCATGAACAGACACCAGGAAAGCCCAACAAGAACAGGATTGTGGCACGGGACATATTGGAAAAAATGACAAACAGTCAAATCTCTGTCATGAAAGAGTGCTCATTTTTAGTAGGGGTGTGTATTGGCAAAAGTCTGGCGATATGATTCACACGTATCACAATACGATACATATCGTGATATATTCAAATACTGTACCAGAACTATTTTTCACAATTTTCTTTAAGGAGTACGACTTAGAAAAAACTCTAGCTGAATACTAATGCACCTTTCATGTCAATAAAATGGTGAAGATCTAATGATCGCAATGCTAAGCACTGCAACCATATCTCATATGCAGTACATGTGGTTTTTAGCCAAGCAAGTTCATGCTGCTTTTCTTTTGGTATATTAAAAAATATTTTTTATGAAATATTCTCTGATTTCTTCAGCAAAATGTTTTTCAGTATAAGAAAAAAAACAGAATGAATCGGCCTTAACCAATAACATTCTAAAAGTATCAATGAGGAAATAAAGTGCTGTAAATTGCTGCAGTTGGAGGTTTAGGAGGAAAACAGAAGTAAGACGCTGAACTAAGTTCAGCATAAGAATCGCCAAAGGAAATATCGCGATAGATCACCAAATCGATTTTTCCCAACACCCCTAATTCTTAAAACACATATTAGTAAGTGATAGTTGTCCTACTCTGATCATCTTTTGATCTACTGTAAAAGCATTCCCAGTGTAATTTTGATTACGACCACGCCGTTTTTAGCCAAAATCAAACACCTGTATCATCCTCTAGGACAGTGGTCGGCAACCTTTAACACTTAAAGAGCCCTTCGGGTCTATTTCTCAGCGACCACAACACAGTGGGAAATATAAATAAACTATTATTAAACTATTATTTTTTTGGCGTAAATAAAACAAACTTTTATTTATGAAACAGTTTATAACTTTTAACAAAGGTTCACAAGACTTCCTTTCAAAATAAAGGACTTCCTGTGTCACTTAGGATCATCTCCATTGGAGCAAATCTAGTGGTAGGTAGTGCAATGTCAGCAATGAAAAAAAGAATACTTTTAAATGTTTGTGGTGCTTCTAAGCCAGAAATTCCTAAATCTAACATTCTAAAATTAAAACAGAGTTAATAAATTGTATTTTGAAAACCATGAGGCACACTTAAAACGCTGAAATTTGTCAAAATGTTTAGTTCTCGATTATCTAACCACTATTTGCTACTGTGATTTGGAGGCTCGCAGATTGATAAGTTATTTTAATTTTTTGTAACTTTCTAAAACTAAATGCTTTGTAAACCTACAACGGAGGGATAGAGGAATCAGACGTGGCTCTAGAGCTGCAGGTTTGAGACTAGGACATTAGAAATTCATTAGAAATTCATCTTTAAGCTGTGGGTGGGACTGATGGATGTAAGAGTCCACTTATTTCCCATGATCCCTTTGTTTCCCTTGTATTCATTTGATTTAAACAAAGAAATGTACCGTACAAAGATACAATTTTAAGTTGAATTTTCTCAATATATGTCCTCCATCATGAGAAAAATGCTACAAGATTATTATAAAACCACAAATTTTAATTGAAGTGGCGCTTATTTTACAAATAACACCTGTATTCTTCTCCAAACAACAAAATTAGTCTTTACCAATAATCCATGTGCAAGGACTAAATGAAGGCAGCAAACTGAAATTCCTGCTGTCCCCAGGAGACTTTTCCCCTGTCCACAGCATATAACTCCTCTGTTCTGTCCGTTCTTGGCTCGCTCCGCTAGTATCTGTCCCAAAAACAACACTACAAAAAAGTAATGAAGTAAAAAGTAAAGCAGGAACACTGTGGCAAATATCAAGTTCGTTTTTTAAACTTAAATTTTTTTCCACATCAAATGTTCAAACACACATTATGTTGTTGAGTTTTTGTGTCATTTCATCTCCTGGTAACTCAGTGTCTTTCCAAAAATGTTTAGTTGAACTCTTAGGGCCAAGTTTTCTTTAGTCATCTTCAACTCAGCGAAGTGATGAAGTTATGTCAATTATGAGGGGAATTAATTTTACGAGAAACATCTTAAATGGAGCATAATATTTGCTTTGCAATGTCTGCAGCAGACGGAACGTTTTTTTTTTCCACATTTCCACATCGGCACCCATGTGTTGTAACGCCCAATGTCTGGGTCACTTCAACACAAACAAGACAGATTTAATATGAATTTGCAAACATTTATTTCTGCCAATGAAAAGGGGAGATACGACTGTTTATATTAAAGCAGAAATGAAGGAGAAAAACCACTCGCTTTAAAGTAAATTTCAAATAAAACAGTTGGTTGTGGGGCTGCAGCACGGCTGTCAGGAGGAATTTCATCTCTATTATGTCACAGAGTTCTCCAGACACCTTTCATGACATGCTTTTTATTTTGAATGTCTGCTGTGCTTCCCTTCTCAGCAGAATCATTCTCTTGAGTAATTCTTCCTTTTTTTATTGGACATTTCAGTCAGCACAACTTTTTACCTTCCATGAAATCCTAGAGATGCAAAGCAGTGATTCAGATGAAACATAGACCGTAGCCACAGCGAGGAACTCTCAGTTCCATGAGCTGAGGCTCCCAAAAGGACTTTTCTATTTACTCATGCAAACATACCATTTCCTGAGAGCATTCAACCACAGATTTTCTTTGCATGAACACATTTTCTTTACTTTTCAGAATATGTGAAGGTATTTTTGTAAATGAATCACCAATTTTAATCTATCACATTTACGTTTAGTTTTTATTTTCATCTAATTTTGAAGGGCAAAGAGAAAGATTGCAGGCATCAGTTCTAATTAGATGTGTAAATGTCTCTGGATGGTGGCCTTCTATATCAAGTGCCGGCGACTGCTAGCGGCCACCATCGGCCTAGTAGCCCAGGAGTATAAAAAGTGGACCATTTGCACCACTGATTGTTTGCAACTCATATCTTGAGCACACATTATAATCTTGTCAATTTACAAATTTACATTTTTACTTTGTATTCTTCTCAGCATCAACTGCAACATGCCAATGCACAGGTCTCGGAGTCTCTGTGGTGTTATCAAAGCCATGATGAGTTTTGTGCAGCATCAATGCCGTCTCCCCATTTGGACCCATCTTTATAGCCAGAATGACATCTCGTCATTGGCGAGCCCCCAGCCCATGTCGACAACCCTCACTGAGTGCCCACGCTGGTACCCTATGATTTCTAACAACTGAATGGTAGTAGTTAGATGGCAGCACAGGGGCAGGGGGGTGGGAGTCTGAAACCGGCAGATCATCAGATAATTTTGGGGACTCTATAATTTACTTGTTGTGCTGCTGCCTTCCTGCCACCCGCCTGTCACTGGACTGCCACCACTCGACTTCCAAATGCGTCTGGGTGGGCACTGACGGAAGTTGGGATGCATGACCTCTTAACTAGATTCCTTTTTCTCAGGTGAACATTCAGAGATCCTTCTTCAGACAGAACCATCAACGGGATAAAATGACTTAGACGGGAGAAAAACATTTTCTGCAAACACAACTAAAGGAGACTTCTGTGCAAGCTCAGCAGGATCATTTTTCCACGCCTCTTTGCATGATAAGACATTTACATGGCAACCTCTGAACCACATACCTGTTTTCGTGTTAAGTTTGTGTTCCTAAACCTCTTGTTTGTTTAAGTTTGAGACAACTCACAAGTCCTTTAATGACTCCCCTCTAAGGGAGAAAAAAATAACATCAGGGGGCCAGGCTTGGTACTGACCAGAGCTGGGCTGGGAAACAGAGTCATAATAATCATGCCGGTCTCGCACCATTTACAGCTAGCTCACAAAAATGAAATGGCCAAAGAAGCAAAAATGTTTAGCAAGCGTTAGAAAAAAAAGACTGGGTTTCAGTACCTGGTGACCTTCTGTACTATTAAATCCACCATATTTCAGCTTGTTAGGTTTTATAGCAAAGCCTCATTCAAGGTCACTGGTCAAGACCAAGATTTTATGCTAGATTAACGCTCATTAACATCAACATCAACACATATTGTATTGCATAGCAGTAAAATTGTGTATTTTTGTTTGGTTTTAAACAACACCCGTGTGTCATGTAGATAAAACACGAATATGAATATTATTTAACCTGTAACAACTAATCATGTCCAGAAAATGATAGATAAATATTGTAGAATGTTCCTCGCCCTTTTAATATTAGCTAAATATGAAAGATCAACCACATTTCTCTGCTTACTTAATCGGACAAATAAATTTAAACATGTGGAGCTTATGACAGAAAACCCTAAAGGTTACAACAAGTCTGAAGCAAAGTCCTTAATGCAGCAGGATCAGAACACACTTCGGAGTCTCTTCAACAGAGCCAGATGTTGAGGTGTCCAAAAAAGGTCTGTATTCCCCTCACTATCTTGGACTCCATACGTAAAAATAGCACACAAGTTTGCAGAGTGTGGTGCGATAGACCAGTGGTCTCCCAATCTTGAGCCGTGGAGGCGTGGACCGATATCGGTCTATGGGACAGTTGTTAACAAAACATGACCTACTTTTTTTTCGTGCTCTTTTCTTTCGTGTTATTTATAATCTGATTCTAAAGGAAATGTTATTTTGGAAAACTAATGAATTCTCACCACCTCATCCGACTCATTCATGTCAAGTTGCTAGATCACATGTTGAAAATACATCTGGTACTCCTTCAAAGCTAAATTGATCATATTTAGCAGTTGGCTGAGATATTTTAGCTTTAAAGAAATAAGACAGGTTATTTAACAGACAAAATGCAAGGAGTCTTTACTCAAAATATGGATTTATTGTGATAGTGGATCCCAAAGACCAAACTCACTCTGCATAATATTCAGTAACTGGCTGTTTATGTTTTGAGGATGCTGTTAAAGTTTCTCAAACGGTGGATTTACTTTGTTCAGTATAGTTAGAAACTATCAGTTTTAGAGACCATTACTTTCGTATGCATCAATAGCACCTTAAAAGTCAGACAAAGCTTAATTTAGTTTTTTAGCTTCAACTTTGACAATTATGAGTTACAGGAAAATCTATATCACATTTTAATGGTTCCTTCTTGAAATAGTGTACTAATAAAGTTTAAACCAGCTGCAGATATTTCACAGAGGATGAAGATAAACATTGGCCATAAAAAGTTAAGAGAAACTGAATGCTACTTTTTTTTGGCAACAATCAGACGCCCACTTCAGCCTGTACAAGTTGGTCCGCAAAAATACTGTCTGAGATTAAACCATTCTATAGTCTAAACAAGGTCGACAAAGAACAAATGCAAAACTGTTAATGTCACTAAACCATTCTTTGACCTGGTTTCCATTCTTTTGACACTGGCTGAATGTTTTCCTGCTGTTGCTGTCGAACATCATCTTTCATGCACCTTTCCTTTCGTTTTTGTCCTCCACAATAGCTGCATTCTTGCATGTATGCATACATAAACACCCCACAACTGTTCACAGCTTTGGAACAGACCAACTTTGTGGGTTTTCCCATTTTTCCTCATGTAGCGAGGTGTGACAGCAACAAGCCCTGACTGCTGCTTCCTGTAAGACAGTCCCAACTCTCAGTGCAGGCCTGTAAACGCAGGCCTCCTAAACTTTTACAGGCTGACAACAGCCTGGTTTCCACCATTAGACAAAACGGTCACAGTTATTCTGTGCAACAGTCATAGCTGTAAAGTGACCACAGGGACCAGTGAGAAATGATGAAACGGATTAACACAATACGACAGCGACATACGGTACATTACAGAGAGAATGATGGTTTTCAATTCAGCACAAATATTTGTATAATCAGAAGGGTCCCCTGACACATGACAGACTCCTAATTATATCATCTGACCAAGTGTAGCAAAATGAATTAAACTGTGTGGCTGAACTTCATAATTAAAAAAGACTGGAGTTTCCCAGTTGGCAGGACCCTTGAGAGGCTTTGTTTCCCAAACATGGTATTATTTACATTTTGCAGCATTGAGAAACAGACCAACTGAGCTGTGGGGACACTGTTGGTGTGAGCTGTAGGTAGAAAAGAACAAAAATATCTACAAATCATTACTGAAAAAAAATATTGGTATATTAACCCACCATCTTCCATAACTTGTAACTAGATGAAGACAAAGTAGCAAAAATTTCTGCTTTAAATCGATTTATTACGTTACAAAGAATTCCTTGTGCATATGAGTTTTCTCTAGGCACTGCAGCTTTCTCCCAAAGTTCGAAGATACGGTTCTGAGGTTGATTGATTACGTAAGGTATAATTGTGATGAAGAGGCAGAGGCAGTTGGATCTATGTGCAAACGTAGATTTTAATGGCGAGGAAAAAACAGGCATGGAAAAGGCAGAGGCGTGGTCAAAATCAGGGCTAAGGTCAAAAACTAGGAGCAAGGCAGGACAACGAGGAATATCATGCAAAGGTCAAACACCAGTAAGACTAAACAAGAGAAAATGCTTATACTGTCTGCAAGGAAAAAACAAGACTTCGCACTGAAGAAGTGGCTGAGGTGGGTTTAACCCCTCCGCTCTCCTTGGCTTCTTTACATTAAAAGTGGGGTCATCTGGACCCCACAAGACAGTGTGCTGAACTTTTTTTTAACTTTGATTTTTGAGTTTCACTTATGTCCATGGCAGATATAAAATCCTATCCACCTTTTGTCCACATTTGTCATGGAAGGAATCACACATCAATATATGGTTGAAGTCATCTGGACCCCAAAGATAGCGGAAGGGTTAAATGCAAGATAGTACTGATGATGATGGACACCAGCTGTGCAGACAGGAAGCCATGGCAGTGGCTGATGGGAGTTGTAGTAAGGTGACAGCAGGGTTAAAACTCTGGCAAGGGCTCCCTCTGGTGGTCAGGGGTAGTAACTGAGAGTGGAACCATGACAATAATACCCGACGGAGTGTGCATTATGAGAAATTAACACATGACACGTAGGCCTGAACCGTCTGACGCGAAGCGAAAGGTATTATCCCACTTTTATCCCTTGGTGTGACTATTTGTGATTCTGTAGTCTCTTCAACAGGCTGACGACCTTGTAGATGGGGCAAAAAAATCTACAAGATTTTTAGATGTATCGATTATGATTCATAAATGATTCTAAATCAATTTATCAATTTTAACTAATCTATAATCAAATATGTATATGATTTAAAGTAAAATTCACCATTGGAACTACGATTTTCACTCTGACATTTTTGAAGAGCACACAAACATGGCTAACCTTCCGGACCTCATCATCCCACCGGGCACGACTTCACTTAAAGCGATCGTTTGGAAGCATTTTGATTTCATAGTGTTGAGGGCCAATTTGATAAAAGTCACGCAGCATGCAAGTTGTGTCACACCAAAGTTAAATATGTAGGGAACACAAAACTGTGCAACATCAAAATGTGCGGCTAGCTAGACTCTTTATTTTATGTGACATGAGCAAAAGAGCGTTTCATTAAAGCTGGTCTAATGATTAAATTTAACATTAACCTTTTTAAGGTTGTTGAGTTCAGGGAACAGTTTTTCATTTTGATGCTGTGAAATATTTTTGATTGTTAAACAAAATATTTTTTCATGTCAGAATTTTTTGTTCTTAAAAAAAACTTTAACAAGTATACTGTTCTTGTCTCTACTTGAAAATGCACTTTGGGTGGAGAAAAGTTAGTCATATTGGTTTAGTGTCCTGTAGTAAAGAGAACATTTTCTAAAAACAATGAAGATCTGAGATGCATTGATAATTGTGTCATAATCGAATCGTTACCTCCTTAGTCGTGAGGTGCCTTTAGATTCCCACCTCTGCTTTTCAGGGAGTTCCCGGGATACACGGGTTAGGAAAATGAATGGAGGAAGTTGTGAAGGAAATGTTGCTTTATACCATCTTGTTTGTGATTTCAATCATATTTTTCCTTTAGTTTCAATCATGCATGTATAACTTCTTGAATACTAGTTTGGATACCCTCACACTCAAGTTCTCTTCACACTTCAACCAAGGATGATAGATTTTAATCACTAAAAATGTGTCACTCCAGTGGGCCTGCTATAAAAAGCTGGCACATGATTGCTCGTCTGTTTGCCTAGGCCGGCTTACGGACAGGAGCCGTCTTTCAAGCTGCTGACAGATCCGGCATTAGTCTGCAACAGACAGCACAAATGGACATCCTGCCAATACCTGCAAGCACGGAGGCAGATCTGATTACAGGGTTTATGTTCAACCTAAAAGTATCCTTATCCCCGAACGCCTTCAAGTTCCAAACTTCAGAAGTGACCAAAAATAAGCGAGAGCAAAAGGAGGACGGCCGATCATTCCTTTAGTGATTTATGAAAGGTGGTTGACCGCGTGTGTCATCTGATGGTAACCTTATATCTGTATTTATGACCATGTTTCGGGCTAATCAACACGTTGAGTCTCTTTACATTTTATTATTCCCCAGTGTTAAAGGAAACTCTGTGTATTTGTTTGATGGGAGTGCATCAATTAACTCAGGACCTTATTGCAAGAAGTTGGGATTGAGTACAACATAAAACAGCCTGATAAAAACATTAATAGAACTGACACAAAGAGACCTCAAAACTCACATCAATGTAATGACAACATCATGGTGGAATTAAGACCACAACACTTAAAAACAATGAAGAAGCTGATGAGAGGGTTGCAAATGACTAATCAAACCAAGCATTGTGTCACACAGAACTTCTAACTTTACAAGAGGAGATGATTAAACCAAGGGAAAGCTGCGACGGGACCAAGAACAGACAGGAAAAGAGAAAGCTCATAAAAGCAGCATGAATCTCTTTAATTTTTCACACTCGCCATGACTTTTACTAGCTGCTGTGGCAGAGCAAGGAGGCAAGTGAGTGAAAGGGTTATGAGCGAGGCCCCAGGCACCCGATCCTAGTCAGGCTATTAGAGGATCACAGGTGGGACATCTCCAATGCTGAGTTTAAAGAAGAAAAAAACACTAGTAATTTTCAACACGTCAGCAAAAAGGTTATCATTCCTTAGCATGCAGGGTGTTTCAAGAAGTTGAAATAGCTCACATAGTCGTCTGACTCATCTGTTAATGCTGGGTTATTATCTTCAAACAGAACATGCTTTGTGATAAGCAGGCATTTCTGTCCAGAGTGTTGATGCTTGTAGCTACGTGTGTATTTTGGGAGGTGCATCAAGGAAAGTATTTTGTTTTTTTAAGTATGGGCTGTTCGAGCTCATTGTAGTCAGGAAGCAAAGTTGGCTTTGAATGCATCACCAATAGGAAGTGTTCCACAGAAGACAAATTAGTCTTTGGTGGAAACAGGTGGTCCTTGGTTTGGGGCCATCTCTGGAGAGTCTTTGATTGATTACTTAATTACATACATTTTTGCTACAGTAACTCTAACTCTTGCTTTTTGATACACATGTGGACAATACATTGAAATGTGGGAGGGATTCAAGTCACACCAGTGATTCATGGCAGTGCAAGAAAATATTGATTCCGTGAAATATCGCAATACTATTTGGCGATACTTTTATCGATTTAAAATAGTGCCAAGGCCATATTTAATAAATTATTCACAATTAAACATGTAGTTGAGTCTTACTTTTATTTTCCACTTAAATATTTCCTAAATTACCAAAATAAAAGCACCATGACTTTGCTTTGGTAAAAGCAACTTGTTCATGGGATACAGTTACAGTGTTTAATATTCTGATCATCAAATAATGTTTATTTTACAATTTTACAAATGTGAAAAATGTATTAACATTCAGATAATTTTTAATCATATATATTTTTTTAATTAATAAAATATTGTCTGGTGCTGTCTGGGGATATATTGGGATGTGTATCGTATCATGACACATGTTATTGGAATACGTATTTTATTACCAGACTTTTACCAATATACATCCCTAATGTTTCATATATGCAGTCACCGTTTGTAGGTATAAAAGAAGAGATACTGGTAATTAGGCAAAAGTATGAATACAAATCTAAGCTACACTTTTTTTTAAATGTATTTTTTTGCAAATCACTGGATTCATGGTAAGAGAATGTTAACATTAAACCTGATACAGTAACAGTCACCACAACATTCAGGCAGTTACTCTGGCTGGCATGTGGCTAATCTGGGAAAATTCCATTGACGTGCTGCTGATATAGTCCATGTAGTCCATATTTAAGCAGACTTTTAGCTCATTCTTGTTTTATTTCCAATCATTTAAGCAAAAAACATTTTTTGTAAAATATATATATTTAAATCAAATGTTAAAATTTAGTTTTTTTGCAGCTAATGGATGTTTAGGTTCTAACCTGACCTGGAAGAATGATATACAAGCTAAGAATCTCTTCTACATAATGCAACTTTTACCCTTTTTTGCTTAATTTTGAACTTTTTGGCCATCTTTTACTTAAAAGCAATAAAATAACAAATTAATGTAAAAATAAAATACAGTTGTCTTTTTCAGTCTAACTAAATATAAACCATAAAGGGGCCATATCATGAAAAAACAACTTTTTTTAACTTTTAAGTGTATTAAACTTTTTAATCTTCACTATAAAGAACCCCAAAGCGCTATTTTGATCTGTTCACACATTTCTGAGTATTCCTCTAAAAACCTGCGCTCTCAGCAGCAGCCCCTCCCATACCCATGAAAATGAGCAGGTCCTCACGATCTGATGTCATCGAGAGTGAGAGAGCCACTTTAAGGAAAGTCTACTCTGCCCCAGTCTAACACCAACACCCAATTTCTCCACAGAGCTAGCGGTGATCAGCAAACAAACTTTCATTTTAGATACAGAATACCGTATATGTTCCAGTTGTGTCCTGCCTTCAATAAATTCCAGCTCAAACATGTGTTTGTTGCTTTAGACGCCCTCCCTCCCTCCCCGGTCAGGCACAGTCGCACAGATGTCGAGTGTATATGTGTTGTTGTGAAACAGTGTACCGATGGGCAGAGCTACTAGAGGCAGATATATGGTATGTGCATCCATCTTTGAAAAATGTAGATACTGTGTATTTTTGTGGGAGAAACGAAGAAAGAAAAAGTGACGTCATGAAATGAGTGGCACTCACACGCAGCGGCAGGCGGAGCTGCAGAAATCTAGTTGTTTAACTCATGAATAATACTTAATAAATAATGTGTTTTTTAGTTTTCAAAAGTTAATAAATGATCATATATATAGACATAGTTTACTCTGAAAGGATTAAGAAAGTCATGGTATGGCCCCTTTAAGTGCTCCTTGGTGACCTGTGAACTATTCAAACAGAGTATCAGTGGTATTTACTGCCTTATTGTCAAGTATGTGAGTCTGACTCCTGGACTATCACTTTGATAAGTGGGAGAGCTATCTTTGCTAAACACAGGTCAGATCTGGTCTCCTCCTTTCAGTCTGGGTGTATTTGGAGGAGAAACAGTTAAGGTCAAGCACCTCACGACTCTGAGTGGACCGAGCACCATGCACTTCTGATCAGATTTCTCTGTAGCCATAAAAGTTCAAAACACTTGGTTTTTCAGCTTTAAAAAAAAACAAAATTTGTCTAGTCTAAATACAAACTTATAAACTTAAAGTTACTGTTTTCAAATAACTATATTTGGGTCTGTCTTTCTCTAAGTAATGTTAAACTCAGTGGCCTTCTCCTAGTATATCTTATTTGTTTCTCAATAATCAAAATACTAGATGTTATTCAGTGCAGATGCATTTTACTATAAGAAAGCATTTTTACCAATAGGATTTTCAGTGATATAATGAACAGTGTGGAAAAATAGTTATCTGGCCATTTTGTAATTTTACTAGATGTAAAAAAAACTTTGACCATATTTTCCGTTTATTTTTAAACACCCTGATAATCATCTGCATAAAGTTTAAACTCATCTGAAAAAAAATACATATCATTTCTAGGTTTTACAGGTCTAAACACAACCTGTAATATTTGTGTCAAAAACCAATAATTATTGGAAGTATATTGAGATAATTTAATGCTAGGTTATGTCTTTTAAGCATCAGTTAGGTTAACTTGCAAACAACTGTTCCAAAAAACCAAGGTAGCTTATTTATGGATAGAATATGGGAGTAAAGGCAGAGAAAGACTTGGAAAAACACTTAGCTGTCCATAAAATGATTCCAAAGACATGACCTCAAGATGTGGAATAAAGTAATCCAAGATCATTCAGGAAGAAAAATATGAGAACTATCTCTGATGAAAATGTCAGAGAGGACCCAACCGCAGAATTCCTGACTGTTGTACAACAATCGTTCTACTAATAAAGATCTATTCAGCTTCCTTTTTGTTGGGACTTTAACAACCTTTAACACTTAAAGAACCATGCTGGTTGATTTCCTACTGAGAACAAGCAGATTCATGAAGTCTTACTTCACCCTTTGGAAAAATAAGACCCAGATTTGTCTTTATTTTACTCTATTGTGATAAATATAAATGAACTATTATTTTCTGGCAAAAGTAAAACATAAAGATAATAATTTCCTTTTACAATATTAAATAGTTTATAACTTTTGACTGAGGTTCACATAGCATCCTTTCAAAATAAAACATTTCAGTGGCGGAAATATAGTTTTAGGTCAGGGGTTGGCAACCTTTAACAGTAAAAGAGCTATTTTGGCTGATCAGAACTTAGAAGGAGCCGCATAATCTTACTTTAGCCTTCAAGAAATTTGGATTTGAATTTATGACCTTTTGTTTTTTAATATTAAATATGAATTATGTCTATTTTTTCTACAAACAAAAGAAAAAAAGAACGTAGAATCTCTCAAGATGTGCTTTTACATTTTGCTTTGAATATAAAATCTGTTTATTCTAGAGGTAGCGTTAAGCAAACAAAACATCTTCAGGTCAACAGGGAAGTAAAAACCTACATAGTTTATCATCTATGTGCACCTCAGTTATCAATTTATCAAATTAACTAATCTAAATTAAATAATTGCTAATTAAGTAATCCTATTTAATTTTTCTTTTCTTTTTTTGTTCTTTTTCCCCTCTTTTTCCTCAGCAGTCTTACACTGCTGGGCTTTTTTTATTTGAGTTTTAGGTTGGACCACATGGGTAGTAACTCGTTGAGGGCTTTGTTTATTAATTTTCCTTTAGGTATTTTTTGTTAGGCAGGGAACTGCTGACTCCGATGGCCGACATGCTGGGTCAGCAGTTTCCCAGACTTATTTTATGTCTGGCCAAGCAGCCACCATGGAGAGATAAAAGAACCACATGTGGCTCTGGAGCCGCAGGTTGCAGACCGCTGTTGTAGGTAATATGATGTCAGCAATGACTAAAATAGTTTATTTTATCATTTGTGGTGCATCTCAGCCAAAAATGTGCAAATCTAAAAATAAAATCAGAATTAAGTGAGCATGAAACATATTTTTTTAACCATAAGGTGCACTTAAAATCCTTGAATGTGTAAAAAAAGCACCCAGAAAATCTGATTTTCAATCTGTTGCGCCTTGATTCTGATTATGCTTACGGACTTTAAATTGATTTTCTGTGGAACTTGGTGCACAAAAATCTGTCAAAATGTTTTGGCTCAACTTTTGATATGTACTGTACTGTCCTTCAACTGTTTAAAGTTTTGTGTTATTTACTTTTCTTTTAAATATTTACTACTTACCTATGTTTTACATTGCAGTTCCTTTTTTTAATTAAAACCTTTTAATTTTTTTTAACCAGATAGCCACAATGGAGGTGTAAAAGAGCCTTGTGTGGCTCCGGAGCCGTAGGTTGCAGACCCCTGTTCTAGATGCCGTAAGAATGCACAAAAACAAGTTAGTGTAGTTGGTGATTCATAGTGTTGGAAAACAAATGGCTTCCCTCATTCTGGTGACAGCAAGGCTGGGAACTATGCTGAATAACCATTTTGGACATTAACTAAAATCTAATTTGACAGAGTTGAGGTCCAAATAATGGTTTATCAAATTCCACAAAACTGGTATAGACTTGCTCTGTCAGGAAAATATGCTTCTACTGATTGTGGGAAACAAACACAACTTTGAATTTCACTAAAACACAAAGAGAGAAAGCATTGACAATCTTTTACACAACGTTATTAAATGCATCTACTTTATTTTTAAAAGAGAACGTTTATACTTACTCCATTCATAACCCTATTTTATAAAAATATTTTACACATCAAAATTATTATTTTTAAAATGATAATATACGAAGGACATAAGTTCATTCTTTTTTTAAAGATATACTTTTGTGAGGCATAAAAATGCTACTACCTACCGTATTTTCTGCACTAACGGTGCATCAAATTGTGATGCACACATCAATGAACACCATCTACTTCTTACGTTATGTTATGCATAAGACACACTGAACTGTAGGGTGCACTAACCGAGACAAAAGAGTCAAAGATAAGTCCATCAGTCAATTAGAACTGCATTTACAGTAAATCTAGAATTCAATTTAAAACGCTACATGTTAGCCACGTTAGCGTATCATAGCTGATTTCCCTTGCCTTGTTTGCAACATATAAAAAACAGACTGAGACCATTAAAGCAAACGTTACTTGTGACTACACTAACTCCCAGAAACATTAGTAAAACGTTAAAAAAAACAGCTTGACAATGCTACGCGTTAGCCACATAAGCATACTCACTACACCTGTAACTCCAAACTTGTTTGCAACGAGGTTTGTTTCACATAATGCGCCTTATAGTTTGGTGTACCATAAAACATAATTTTGAACAAAGACCATTCCTTGACTGTGTGCCTTAAAAACCGATGCACCTTATAAACAAGTGTGCCCTATAGTGTGGAAAGTGCAATAGTTACCCAGACAGCAAGGCTAAGTGGGCCCCATATGGTTTAAGAGTGGGAAAAAATATACTAATAACATAATAATACTTCGCTGCCCAGGGTCTGGCAGAGCTAGAAGGGGTTACGGCACTTCCCCGCCTCACAAAAAGAGATGCTTTAAAAAGAAGAATAAAAATATATCACTCGCTATACAAAGGTTATTGTAACTACGCTAAAAACCAACTTTGTTGGCATCATGTAAAAAAAAAAAACACAATCTTACTAAGCTACATTGGTGTATTCACAATAACACCCAATTTTGTTCGCAACTTGTAAAAAAAAAAGCAGACATGGCGCCCTGTACCTCTCAAAATTGCTTCAACATTGGTAAGCATAACAGGCCAGAACGTATTCATATACAAGTTGGTCCAGATTTAAAGGTTTCAGGGTTTTTTCTTTTTTCAAAGAGGCTTTTAATTGCCAAAAATATGGTAAAAACTTATTTGGATCTTTGGATGTGTTGTCAAATAACTACGCAACTTCTTTTCTTTTTTAGCAAAAATCCTAAATAGAATACTTGTCAATCCTTTGTTTACCAATTTCAAATCAGTTGTTTTATTGGTGTTAAAAATATTAAATCATCCAACACACACACCACTGTCCTCACTGTGGTAGTCCAAAAATAAAGATTTTCTTTATTTCCGAGGTTTAAATTGAACCACAGAGTGAGCGACATGGATTAATTACATCAAACATAGTGAAGCACACACATGGAAGACAAAGGGTCCATTTAGCTCGTATGTTACTAGCTCTTTATAATAAAGGCAAGCTGGAGCCCACAGAAAAAAGAAGCACAGAGCCAGATCCAAACTCTTCATGAATCGGGACATCTGATAGCTGCTTGCAAAGCTGTTTGGTGGAAATTGTGACATTGATACCTTCTAATAAAACAGCCAACTGCATCCATGCATCTAGCAAGTTGAAAGGTCAACCTTAATAGGTCAACCTCCGACAGATGACCAGAGGTGGTGGTATTACCCTTTAAGGTAGGGGGGAGGGAGCATTGTCCCACAGAGGTAGGCCTCCATCAACAAGTTACATTCCTAACAATTTCTACAAAGGAAACCAAAAAAAATATGAGTAAATATTGATACATGCCAACTTTATATCATGATAATGTTGTATTGAAGCTTTAAGAGCCTTAAAAACATTTGTAGCTTTTGATTTATTCAAATACAGTTATCAGTGAAGGTGTAATTTGGAGAATAATTAGCTTAAAATTGCATTGAAATGTATTTAATGTTGCAACATACATTCTTTCCCCATGAACATGCTGTGATACCAAAATACCACATTTCCACAATTTCTCCACCAGTTTCCCGCACTGCTAAATTGCCTCGCCAAACTAGCATGAATGGTCACGTAATTAAAGCGTATCAGGGGTTCAAGCATGGGCCACTTACAGCATCATTTGGTCACACGGAGCAACTGAGGAAATGAAGCCTTTCTCTCTGCAGCTGCAGGCAGACAAAGAGCAGCTGGTTGCAAGGAGGCAGAAAAACAAGCCTCCGGAGCACTTGAGTGCAGAAATGATGCTTAGTTAATTAAAGGTTAATCGTCACCGGATCTCGCTCCGGCCAAACTGTGAGAGATGAAGCAGAGCAAGAGAGGAGACAGCAAGAAGCTGGATGAAGAATGTTAAAGATGAACAGGAGTAAATTAAACAGGACTAGATGGATGAAGATGACCACAAGTTTGAAGAGAAAAGACAGACATTGCTCTCTGGTGAGAAAAAAATTTGTTTAGATTTCTGGGGATTTGGAAGATTCTATGAGGCGGTCTGGTTGGATGGTTAATGTAGGAGATTTACATGATGAATGAGGGAAATTCCATAAAGTTCAGCTTCAACAGCAGTGACAAAATGTGCTTTTAGTCGAGGTCAAACATTCTCTTTTGACAAAATATCCTCCAATGTGCAGCTTAAATCACAACCAAGTAAGGTTTGTTATTATTTATTATCCATTTTCTTAACCCCCTATATCCCTTTTGGGGTCACCTGGAGCCTGTAAGGCAACAATGGGGTACTATAGGGCAAAGGTGGGGTACACCCCGGACACATTGCCAGTCTGTCACAGGGCTATTGCCTATTTTGTTGAATAAAAGATAAATAAATAAAACACAGCCTTAGAACTATACTGTAGAACGTTGTTGTAAGTTTAAACGTTGATGAAAAGCGATGCAATAACTATAGGTCAAATTTAATTATATCCATTCCTGAAACATGATGGCCAAACAGGAAACATATTAACAAACCCTGACATCAACATCAAAGCCATGACACAAGAGTTTTCACCGCACTGCTGGAGTGGAAGTCAAAGACTCACAGGCTGACAAGCAGAGGGGATGGAGACATTTCAAAGCTTGCATCTGGCTGTGCTGTTATCTGCTCATCACATCACAGCCCAGAGCAGCAGGACAGCTTCTGCCACATACAAAGAGCTCTTCCTCTCTGGCTCGCAGGGACTCAACATACCTGGCATTCCTCTGAAAATGTCTGAAGATGGCTAGTTGGGCAAAAAAATTAAGTTACTTGCTTTACTGTCCAATTGGATTAACATAAGTTATCAGTAACTCCTTCCTCTGCTTCTCATTTCATTTACTGAACTATGAGGCATTTAGATAAGAAAAACTGAAAGTTAAAGGGAAGCTGAGGAAGAAGCTTTTGTTTGTTTATGTTTATATGAAACCCAGGTGAGGGAAATGAGCAGAGGCTTGTCTGTCACGCCTCAGAGATGCCACCTCAGGGTCGGATATGAGCACACCTTCACGCACCTCTGATTTAGGACAGATTACACAGACAACACGAAACTCCCCCTGGAGGATTTGAAACTGGTAGACTTTGGTGAGTGGGAGGTCAAGACAAAGTCGCGGCTCTACAATGCAAACATGAGGAAACTGGACAACTGACGCCCCTGGCAGGGCCAGATTTCCTGTATGGTGTACAAGAACTTGCATGCTGGAGATATTGAAGAAGTGCGTTGCCAGAGAGGACAAGTTGCCTGAAGGCGGATCAGAACAAATCTACTAATGTGGATCGGAGAGCAGCACAGTTTTCTAATTTCCCTTTCTTTAACAGTAAACTTTCTTTTTTAAAAAAAACCCGTCCTTCAAGAAGCTAATGGTATTTTTAGTTAATAAAAAAGTAGCCTTTTACTTTCAAATTATACGTGCAAAACAAAATGCTTTGCCATTTGTTTTCAAAACAATGGAAACATTTCTGCTAGAAGATCATTTTTAAAAAGATTTCATATTAGAGGATTAGAGTGAGCAAATCAGACTTTTTCTAAGTAATGAATTCTTCAATAAATGTTTTCACACAACATTAAGAAAAGTTAAAAATTCCCAAGCACCGGAAACAATTGTGATTATGCTGTTTTTAAGCAAAATCAAAAAACTTTTCTAGGACATAGTTTCTGCAGACTGTAGTTCATCAGAAATTTGAGTTGTGGGTAGAGTTAGCCTGCTTCTACTCCCCATTATCCATCTGCTTACACTCTTTTCTGCTAGCGTACAGGCCCTGATAACCCCACGTTTGCATTGGGGTGTAAACAAAAATGGCGAGCAATATTGGAACTATCCAGCTGTAAAGTTTGAGGTCAGATGCCAGCTTGGACCAGCTCTGTCTCCCTTTCTGGTCACTGGCGGGAGCCGTCTCCAGGGTACTCTCACTATTTCCTCTTTGAGGAGAGTGATCGTCATGAGAAAATATAGCATCAAAAGAGGGAAACTTCACCTCTTCCAGCACGTTTTTCTCCAGATAAAGCAAAAAATTATTTTAAAGAAACAAATTCCAAAGTCTAAATAGTTCAATTCCTCTCTAATTTGGTCTTCGTGTTTCTTATCCTTCTTAGATTCTCTTCTTTCTTTCTTTTCTGCTGCATCTCAGTCTTCAAACCGTTCACATTTAACCAACAGGTTGAAAGAAACTATAAAAGAACTCATGTCTTTTTGAAAGTCTTGTTGTTGTAATGACCTGTGGAATAGATTATGTCAGCATATGAATTATGACATTAGATGATGCTTGTGTTTGATATTTTTAGTTTGCTCTGAAAAGTGTTCTGACTGTTAATTAAAGCACTCTGAACCTGATGTTTTTTTTAATTGTTTGAGATAGAAAAAAAACCCTTACTGGTGCAAAGGTAAAGTTAAAAGTCCTTTATGATAATAATAGAAATATCTTTATGAAGTCACTTTTTTAGATGTATTTTGATCTTTTACTGTGACTCATTGTCACAAATTTAAAGAAAATCCCCCAAACTGAGTTTTTTACAGTAATTATTATGTTAAAACTATTTATGATTAAAATTAATTAATTAATTACAGCCTAGATCAAGATTAATTAATTGCGCACAAAAAATAATCGAATGGCAGCACCCATTTTTCTTTATATACGTCCTCCATAATGAGAAAAATGCCAGAGGGACATGTTAAAAACACCAAAAACACTTTTCATCTGAGTGGGTTTTTATTAAAAAAAAAAAGGCTGCAACACAAAAAAAGAGAAACCAAAGAAGGAGTTGGTTGCATTTTTCTCCAAGAAAAGGCAGGAAACTCGTCTTGTGTTGTAAGGTATCTCATGTCTGCATGTAATCCTCAAGTGGTGACAGATACACAAAAAAAGAAGTGACAAACTGAAATGATGGCTACATCTGCAAGGCAAATTAAGTGTGCATACTTTCTGCAATATTTCTTTAAATTTGTGTCCTCACCAAAGATGAAGTGAATGAACACATGTGTCATTTGACAGGCCCCTCCCTCCCACCCTCACAGAAAATTGAAATGTGTTGACCTTTAGAGCCCCGCTCTCGCTCCATCAGCGAGTAAAACTTATTTTTACTCAGCGCAGAGCAAAACCTTCTCAGTCACCTTCAAAATGTGCAGCTGCACAAACACTTTAAATCACTTTTGACTGTAAGCGGATTAGGCTGTTTAAATGACTCTTCAAGACTTTCGTTTTTTGTTGCAGGAAGCATGCATTGTTTGAGCAGAATGAAAAAAAAAGATTGCACAAGCAAGCGGCAAATCTAAGGATCTAATCAGAATCAAAGTGTTTTTGAAGTTTTTATTTACTAGGGAGGCAAAGCACTAATTTAAACAAAATGTTTCCATTGGCAGCTGTTTTGCTCATTTTCAGCATGCACTTTAAAGAAGAACTACCCAGAGACACAAGGAATTTACAAAAAGGCAACACTTTCCTAATCAAACCAATAACACCCCACATATTTCCTTAACAGATTTTCATTAGATTAACCTTCTGTTAAGTTTATGAAGCAAAAAAACAAAAGAAATGCTTCAAAGTTTTGGCATGAAGTCTCTAGCTGGCACAAAATGTAGATAAAAACATTAAAAAAATTGGACATTAAAACTACTTTTTCCATTTTTTCTCAAATGACCTCTTTGCCACTTCCAACTCTGCCTTTCTCATGCATGCATCTCTTTTTAGTCCCTCCAGACATGTCAATCTTTCACAATAAATAGTCAGCAAAGACAGCCGCCTCCCATCCATTGTGACATGAAGTCCAGGGGGGGGAGACAGGAGATGCAGCTTGTCCAGAGGGAAATATTGGAGGAGGTGAGCGAGGGTCAGGAGGACAAAATGTCAGACTTCCTGCTTTGTGGTGTCCACTGTCTGAGACCTAAAGGCATCTCAGTTTACTGTGGGAAGAACAAGCTTAGCTAGA
The DNA here is from genome assembly GCA_003999625.1 of Oryzias javanicus. NCBI lineage: Eukaryota > Metazoa > Chordata > Actinopteri > Beloniformes > Adrianichthyidae > Oryzias > Oryzias javanicus. Next base: position 15,968,323 of record CM012440.1, read on the forward strand.
CCTCCTCAAGGTTTGATTCTTCACTTGGTAGTAAATGTATTTATAACTCTGCTATTACTAACCTATGAATGAATCAAATGAGCAAAAAATAAGCTTTAAGATGTAACCATATGTTTTAAATTGAGTAAAAAGTTCATATAAAAGGACAGAACTGCATTCTTAAATTTCATTTTAATTTGTTTATTTTAAAAGAAAATTAAGGGCAAACAACTTATATGATGACAGCAGAACAAAAACTTTTGGACTTTTATGTGATTTATAAATACTTGTAAAAAAAATGTCAGAAATAATAATAATCAACTTGAAACAGAAATTCTGAATTTCTTAATCTGTGCTAAGACGATGCTCTGATCTTTTGTGAGAGAAATAATGAATTCAGTCCTAAATACAGTCAGCTTTGCATTTGGTCACTGACCCATGTTTTCACAACGGAGTCGGCACCATGTGTGGGCTCAGTGAGGTTGGTGGGACAGTGAGAGATGAAGTATAAACTGGGAAAACTGTAATTCCCCCAACATTCTTGGATTGGCTTTTGTTAGAGATTCCTTGGTAGAATGATCAGCATAACACATGGAAAAGGACTTGGTCTGCCGTCATCAGTCTCAGTGTGCTGCAGGTTATTGCATGAAAGGTGTTCTCTTTCCCCTAATAAACTATATCTTAACTGGGCATGACACTAAAACATAAAACAATGTCCTAAATTAAACCACAACACTGTTGAAATTAAAATTATAAGGTGTTTTCCAGGTTTATCATCTGAAATCAGGTGTTTATTCAAAAAAGAGAACAATTATCCTTTTATGATAAGAACCATAGTAAATCAATGAAACAGAATGTCTCATGCAACAATGAAGTATAGCTTTAAAATCAAACTGAATTAATTACTTTGTCATTAACCTTATATTGCTTCACCTGATTGACGGATCCACTCTGATGAAGATTGTGTTTTTAACATGTTCTTGTAGCATTTTTCTCATAATAGAAGACATATATAAAATAATTTACGATTAAACTGCATTTTAAGTATTAATTAATTTAGAAAACCGGATTCTAGAAAAACCCGGGGCTAATGACGCAACAACTGACTGGGCATGCCAGAATCTCTATCACCGCTCTGCTCATCCTCCCCTTTGCACTTATTTATTTTCATCATCCGAGCTGGCCTCTGGCTCAAAACTGTACAGCTAGATTGATCCAATATTGCTCGCCATTATTTATGTGCCACTAATGTTAGCTTGAGGTCATGCATGAGCCCATAGAGTAGGGTCCCAGCGACGGGGAGGGAAGAGGGGCAGTCAGACAACAGTCTCGTCCACAAGCCAGAATTGTATTTCTAATGAGCTACTGCTGCTGTGTACGTCTTAAAAAAAACGACTAAAGCTTTTTGATTTTGGCTAAAAACTGCACAATTATAATTAAAAGATCACTGGGAAGGATTTTTAAAAAAGAAAAAAAAACATGGTTGGAGTGCCCTTCTGAGCATTTTTTTTTTATTTCAAATTGTGTTGAATTAGGAGCAGACGAAACATGCCATTTGAAAAAACTTACTGTTGTTACAAACACTACTATTGGCTAATCTTAGTTTGGGGATTTTGAGGAGCTATAAGCTAGGAAGGGAGAGTGTAAAGCAAAGAGATAATGGGAAATGAGTACTGGCTTACTGCAGAAGATATGTCCTAGAAAACGGCACAGGTTTTTTAAAAATTTGGCTAAAAATAACATTATAAGACCAATGGAAATCATTTTAAAATAGATCAAAATATAACTGGAGTGGGACTAAGTTTTCAACATCTTTTCGAAGGGAAACAAAACTAATTCCCAAAACTAGATGCCACTGCAGAACTCATGACGGACCATGCATAACATTTTGGCAAACATGTAAATATTTCTCCGCTTCCGATTTTGGAATGCCCGTCACACTTGTATTAAACACAAGATTGCAAACTGTTTGCTTTATTTCTAATCCTCTGCATTCCATTGGACTGATTTTTTTATTTCTTTCCAGAGCTGTAACTGTGAAAATATTTGCTAAAGTGCCATAAAGCATAAAAAAGCAGGAAGGGGTTGCTTTTTCTCTTGAGTGTGTTCAATCCTGTACAGAATTCCCAGACACATGGAGTTTTTATTCCAGGAGCCATGACAGATAAAAATTATGTAGAACCAATGAATTTATGAGAAGGAAAAGCTGGTGTTGAATCAATTTGGGAGGAAGAGTAATGGGACATTTTCTGAACATTATTTACAGACTGCATCATTCCTCCAAATTTGGAGTTTTACATTCTTTAATATCTTAAACAGAAATGCAAATGTGCCAAACAGCTTCAGCTTAAATATGATTTCTTTGTTTGTAATATTTTTGACATTTTTATTGAATTGTTAAACTGAAAATGGCATTCACCTAAATAGTGCTTTACATTCTCTGAAAGTCCAAAGTGCTTTACAGCGACAGTCCCATTCGCCCATGCAGACACACACACTCATACACTGATGCCGACCTATAACCACAGGAGCAAAGTAAGGTTCAGTTTCTTCCTCAATGACACTTTAACACATGGGTGGGAAAGACGGGAATCGATCTTCCGATCGGAGGTCGACTGCTCTACCTCTACACCACAGCTGCATGAGAGGCAGCAGGGCACAGGAAGCTCCCAATAATGATAATTCACCAGATGAACCCCACCTTCACCCAACAGTAGCTGGATAGGCTCCAGCAACTCTGTAACACCAAATGGGATTGAGCGGGTTCAGAAGATGGATTTTCAAAATACCATGGTGACCACATCAGTTTAACAACAAATTATCAATTATCTAACAGTCATAAATGATCAAAGGTCAGTAGTCAGTGCCCATATTTGAGTAAAAATCTTCCCAGAACCTCAAATCAGATCCAGTTTGGAACTCTCAGGATCTCTAAGTCAATAAAAATGTCAATTCTGATGATTGTGTTCACTGTTTTTTTTTTTTAGCTGATATTGACTGACAAAGTGCTTATGCTGTGATTTGGCTTTGGGTGTGACATCACGTGCCAGCACTTTAATAGAGGAGGGTTGATTCTTAATGCGAAGCTGGGTTGTGCAGGAGAGCGGCATTAATCACTGACAAACACTGAGGTCAGCAGCAGTTCACTTGTTAGCAGATGATCAACAGAGGGGAGGACTTAAAAGATAGATCCAGTGGAATCGAGAAAAGCATCTCCACAAGTTAAGCAGAAAAAAAAAGAGTAAAAAAATGATTTAACATTTAACTTGGGAGGACAAGAGAAATTGATCATATTATTCTTTAACAACTGTTACACAAACTTACATTATGCAGTCCTTGTAAATGCAAATCTTTAAAAATATTCCCACTTGAAATCCTTCATTTTAAAAACACATGATGACACTCTTGCAAATATTAAGCAATAATGTAATCCATGCAAATTATTGATTTGAACAAGCCTTCTTTTTTTAGCATAAGCAGACTCACACACGCACATTGTAAAGGGCTAAACAAGTAAAGTGCTTTAAACCACATGTACTTCAATGCACATGTTTTCATACATCGAAGCCAAGAGGCTCCTTGAACGTCTTCTCCTCATCAAGGCCCTCCCGGCATTTATTTGTTGCTTCGTTTCTAAAGTTCCTTGAGTTCCTGTTCGTGGAAGCGAATGTCTGCATGGAGCAGACCTGAGAATCTACTCAAAGTGTGCAGTGATTTAAAGCAGCAGAGGATGACGGCTCCTTGTTAGCGCAATTTATTATTTGCTCTCTATTAATCTGGGGAACAGATCTTTTAGAAGAATTTCCCTCTTAACTCCCACTTACTGTCGGCTTTTAGGCATTGTAGCACGACGATAACCTCTAGGGAGAAAGTAGAGACTAGTAGGAGGAAAAACTTGGAAAAAAAGGAGTTTATACCTTGTGCTTTTTCACATTACTGTAAAATAATATGAAGATGTTAACTATGAAGCTTTTTGGGCTTAGCCTCTGAAACAGAGAACTGGGAGAGTTTTAGGCAGTGGCCAGGTCACTGTGTTTTCACAGCTCTCCCCTCTGAATATGACTGGGTCACTGATGACAGCAGACTCTGGGAGGCCGACATGAGCAGACTGGAACTTCAAATGGAGCACTGGGATTTCTTTGTTCAATCTGAGAAATGGCAGGGATAAATAAGGGTCCAACACACAGCATATGTGCTGTATATGCTCCACGGGTCTGTGCTGGATCAAATTAGCCTGTGAGCCCCTATATATTTATCAGAGCAGCAATCTTAACATGTTTGAAAGAAAACTCTCAGAGGTATGATAACCAGAGGTTCCAGATTCCAGTCTCCACACAGTCACAGTTTTCAGTAAACAAAACAATAAAAAAATATGTTCAGTGGGTGACTGAGTGCAGAGTTAAACTTGGACTAAATACAATATGGAAGAGACAAATGGACAAGTTTAGGATATGAAATTGTATCATTTCATGAGTTTTCTCCAATAATAGTCACCTCTTCTTTTACTACAAGTTTGTTAATCCAAAACAAATCTATTAGCTGGTAAATCATCTTAAAAAATAAAAGTTTTTGATGGATATGATCAAAAAATTATATGATAGTTACAAAAAGTAAGAGTAAAAGTATTTTACGCTGATCATCTCTTGATCTATTTTCAAAGCATTCATTGTAGTTCTTCAATTAAGTTTATGCTGTTTTTGGTCAAAATAAAAAAACGTGTCATTTTCTGAGAGATAATTTCTGCAGAGCAGCAGGAGTTCATCAGAAATTCACCTCTAAATTCTATGGCGGGTTTGTTGTTGTGGATTGATCATCCATTTGTTTACACTCTGTCCCATTAGCTTACAGCCTGTCACGCTAAACATTAGCGATGCAACAAAAATGGCGAGCAGTATTGGGGGTATCCCGCAGTGATTGTTAACCAGTAGAGAATGAAAACTTAATCTTTACATCAAAGGTCAAATGTATTTAAAATGTAATAAATCTATGAAAACTCAACTCATTTGATTCAAACTCCAAAATATGCCTTATTGGTTCTACCACTTTCAAAAACAAAAGGAGGTCCAGTTCTTGATCAATATCTGGGTGGAAAAGTAATGTCCAGATGTTTGCTTGAAGTTAAAAAGAGGTAGAGCTTGGAACATCATGTTTGATCTGGAGCGAATTAAAGAGGAATCAGAAGAACGATGGTCGTGTTTGTGTTTGAGGTTGGGGGGGAGCACCGTGTTTCCGTCCAGCTGACCCAGCCTGAGGCCTAAAGCTGGGGTTGACAAGGTGAGCAGAGCCCTGGAGAAGGGAATCTGGGCGGATACAGAATGCAGGGGCTGTAAAAAGAGCCATAAAACAGGGTCGAACAGAGGGGACACGGAGGTCTGGGAAAACGCACCTCCACACGCTCAGCATCCCTCTCTCCCTACTCCATTCACTCATTCATTCATCCACATTCCTACACGTCTCCCCCGTCTGAAACCACCACATCCATCAGCATCACATCCTGCTCTTCCCAAACTCCGAGCATCCATCAATTTACATAGATTCCTTTGGTTTTGCAACTCCACCAGCTCTATTAGTTTCCCTTTTATAGCTTTTTAGATCTAATGCTTCCAAGTGGACATGAATCGTCTGCTTTTCTTGCTCAGCACTGTGCCAACAGCAACATCGGAGTATGAAAAAAGGAAAATCAAATACACGGCCGCTGACTAAAAACCACTAGTTGTAGACACTTGAATATGAGTAGATAAAATACTCATTTTATTTGATTACATGGTTCATTTGTGATAATAATTTCCATTAATAACTGTGTATTTAGTCTTTAAGAGCAATTACATGGTTTTTCTATTTATTACTCAATTTAAATGGTAATGGAACTATTAAAAGAGTGCAATAATTGGAATTTTGACAGGGAGTTTTCTCTGTATAGATGATCTCCTTAGTATTACAACTCCTTAAACACTTAAAATTCCATGGTTAAAAAGGGACAATTTTTCTGGGTTATTTTAACTCAGGAAAAAAAAAACATAAATTGGGTTAAAATGAAACTACTAGGACAAAAAAAAAATTGCATTCCACCAAAAAGTTGCCCAAAAATATACTCAGACATGAATAACCCAAGAATTGAGTGAAAGAATAAACCCAAGTGTTTTAAGAGTGTAGCCCATAAGAAAAACATGTCTGTAAAACTGACTTATAAATCAAATTTTCAGTAGGAAACCCTCTGTGTCTGGCAACATGATGAACCGATGACCTGTACAGAGTGATTCATGCTGGAATAGGTGTGAGATGCCTCCTTTTAAAACTTGGATAGAAAAAACAGAGTATAGAGAAGTATCTTTGCCCTCTTTGATTTAACAATACAGTAGTGTTTACTTGCATGGTTTTTAAATGCAATTTCCATTCAAATTAGAACATAAATCATTTGGAAATAAAAAGATTGTTTCATTTAAATTGAAAAAAACTTGAGTTTGAAAAAAAACATACATGATCAGCAATGGATTTTCAAAATTTAAGCTAAACATACAAAATACTTGACTCTTCACAAGCTCACTTTGAGGGTGTGAGGGAGACACACAGCAAACAACCATAACACTTTATGGCACAGGGTGCATATGCCTGGGTCTTGATTTGGGTTAAGAGAACAGACGCTCGCACCATGCCCTCCATCAGAGGGCGGGGTAAATGCACACTCCATACAAGTCTTAATACATGTCTAAGGTCTGAGTCTTGGTGCATGTCGGGGTCTTGATATCGATCAGAGTCTTGGTGTGAGATCAGAGTTTTGATGCGGGTCCAGGTCTTGGTGTAAGTCTGAGTCTTGATGTAGGTCAGAGCCTTGGTTCGAGACTGGATCTTTGTGCAGGTCTGGTCTTGATTTAAGTTCCCTGGCTCTGTTATCCAACTTTAAGAAGCCATTGCATCATTCCAGAACTGCCTTTATTTATGATCCAGTTGATTTGCAACAAATGTCTTCAACCAGTCAATCAAACCAGTTTATTTATACAACACCTATACAAAGCTGGAGCAATCAAAGTGCTGAACAAGAAGTGTAACATAGATAAGATTTGATCGGTTATGTGTTGATGCCAACTACATTGTTGGAACATAATTTTTCGTTTAGACTTTTTTTGTTAGTTTAAATCAAGTGTGACAATGTCAATCATGTGTCCTGCAAAAAGTAAACTCAGTTTTACAAATGTTGTGTTTCAGGTTGCGACCAGAGAGTTGTGTTTTTGAAAAAAGTTCAAGCAAATAATGGGCTGGTATAAGGAATGGTACTAAATGTTAAAGCAATTGGGAAAAACTGTAAAACATCATAAAAAATAAAATAAAATTTAGAGTTATCTATGAATTCCCCCCTGAAATTACAGTGTTTACACAGATTCATTTTGTTTCAGGCCTAAAAACATTGAGCTCCTTGGTACCAATCATATTTACTGCCCCACGCTCTCATCTTGACTTAAAAAACTGATAAATTCTCTGATAGCCTCCTCAGTCCTCTCTCCCTCCTTTGTTTAATCCCTCCCTTCTGAATTCCTTTCCCTGGTTTCTGTAATCAGACCTACTCTGATTGTCCACAACGCATCTTGCTCCTCCACCTTCTAGGTGGTGGGTAGGACGCGTTGAATCTGATGTTGATGAATGGTGATTTGACTTTAAACCAAGATAAGCAGGTTAAAAAGATGCCAAGAAAGGTGTGGCATGCCTGATTTCACTGTGTCGTGGATAGTTCCTGGATGTCAGTGCAGGCTTGGATACGCCACATTCTCATTTTAGAAGGTCTCACTTCATTCATAAGCTGCTGTCCATCTTTTTATTATTTCACTTTAAGTGGCAATTTTTCCAGACACCTTTGTTTGAATCTGCTTAAATAATTTACTTCTTTCCACTCTATTTTTTTTTCTGGTGGCTGAACTTATTGCAGACTCTGTGAGTTTTACAATGTAATACTTCACACTGCCAAAAATAAAGGATTTCACAGCTTTAATAAACATTTGGGGTCACCGTTTCCATCGAGGAGCTTGTGTATCTGCGATAAAGATCTGGAAAAGTCAAGAGCTGCACCTTCAATAAGCCCATTTTTAACTCAAGTGACTTTCCAGCAGAGCAAGAAATGAATTCAAGCTGGAACTCCAGACAAAAATGAAAAGTGCGCCGACAGTCATACTGCAACATAGTTTGTGTCAGACTGAATATATGTCGTACTAGAAATATGTTTTTAGGAAAATAATGGAAAGCAGGTTTTGGATTTATAGAAAAAACCATAAGAATATGAATGTGCTAGCAAAGCAATGTTTGACCTAACAAAAAATTATTAAAAACTAATCTTTAATAACAACCCTAAGTTTCCTCCGTCCATCTGGTGTCACCAATTTGGATCATAAACACTAAAGAATTCAATTGAACTTTATTTTTTTTTATTTTATTTTATTTACACATTTAAACTGAAGTAGGAGGATAAAAAAACCCTAGATTATTGATCTGGTGGAGAAAAATTCAACCATCATGGCAGCTCAAGAGAAAAAACAAGTCTTTGGATTGAAAATAAACACAGACTTACAGGTTAATACTTTACAGCAGATTTTTTTTCTCCCCCCTCTGACAAACCACAAGTTTGGATTGGGATACTATCCAGCATATGAAAATACAGGCACCACGCAGGCAAATACACATACAACCAGAAAAATCCCTCTGTGGAATTAAACAAGCAAACAAATCCAGCACAAGTACTATTTGTTTCATACAGAGGGGAAACATTTTAAAATTTTTATGGTTATTAGAAAAGGGCGCTAGGAGAGAGAACACACATGCTATGTAACACCATGCTCGGGTGGCCTTGACCGTCGTGTTGGGTGCATGCATGTGTGCAGCTGACGCTCTTATAATTGGCCTACAGCAGCCAAGCTTGGTTTGTTCAGAACTCTAATTGACTGTTATGCAGACTCCTGTATGGGTGACTGAAATCTCATTAGTCCCTGGGCGCTACTGGCCCGTGACCTGACAGGGTCACACTGTTGCAGCCTGCCTGTTTGAACTGGGGAAGCACTGATGATAGAAAATAGCTGCAAGGTAACCATCCAAATAAATGTGGATGGTTATTACTGTATTTTCTACTGTCAAAGCTCAGACTTTTTTTTTTTTTTTTTACAAAAGTGCAGCATCTTTCAAGAATCCTGATGGTAAATTGTCTTCTAATATACATTAACTTCTCTTTTTTATATATAGATTTAAACAAAAAAAGAACTGCGTATGCAAAAAAAAAAGAATTCAAAATATATAAGTTAAAACACAAAAGACCAACAGATCACTCAATATTCTTTCCATCAATGTGCCAGAAACACATAAATGTCATTCTAAAGAAATCTGGAAACCCTTTTCAGATGTTTCTGTCCTTACAGCTCAACAGCTACACGAATGGTTAATGTGTTAAGTCTTTTAGAAATCCCATGGGTGGGCCCTGCAACGGCAGACGCAGATGCCCATGTGGGTATTTCAATATGCTTAAAAAGTTCCTCAGATGTTGTTTTGACTCATGTGGGTCATTAAGTGCCGAAGCATTGAAACTGTGCTAAGTCGAACTGCTAAGTGGGAGTGTGCGTGAATGAGCCAACCGCTCAGGAATGTGGTCACACATGATGCAAGTCGGAGGGACTCGGCGACTGTTGATAAGGTGTTTTATCATAACATTGTGTCTAACCTAAACTCAGCCACAACTGCTTTACATTTAATTAAAAAAATCAACTTTAAAGGGTTTTCAAGATGTGTCTATACACTAGAGGCCACCCAAACACCCCATTTTCACCCATCGACCCACAAACAAACATAGACAGCTGCGTGCACATGCCATTTAACCTACATTCATTTGTAAGCTGAGTTTCATTACGCTACCCATTTGATAGCCATCCCCTTTTCAGCACTTGAAATCTACATGCTAACTAGATACTTTTCCTTTCTACTTTCCCCGCCACCAGGCATGTGCAGTGAGAGGCCAGCCCACTGCCACATTTAGCTTCATTACTGACAGCTGTTCCTGCACCAGCCGAGTCAAACAGATGGGAGTCCACACGGCACACAAACGTCATGTAAGGCCGGATGAATGGATTGACTGTGTAGTTCACAGACCTTTAGAGTTTTATGGACTGACTCTATCTGAAGCTGGGCAACAAATCACGAGAAACACAATGCATATAAGAAAATATATAATTGGACAATTTTATATTGATTTTTTTATGCAAACCTGACCTGTTTTCCCCCTTCTTAAGTGAAAAAATAAGCAGAAAAGTTCACATTTAGATCAGAAGTTCTTTACTTCCAAGGGAGATAACTCAAAAAGCTAATAGCATTTGGGCTTGGCGGTTTGTGGATGTAAAGGTAGGTAGCGGTGAAGAGGAGCTCCAGCGCCGAGACGGGATGGACAGCAAGCATGAATGACCGCTTTGTGGAGTGCTGGGTTAGTAATGACATGCAAACACAAGGTTCAGGCCACGAAATGAAAGGACAAACATCTCACATTTGCTTTGCCCCAACGTCAGTCGTCCATCAACGCACGTCAGTTCTGTTCTTTCCTTGTCAAAAAGTTATTCGAGTGTCAGTCATAATTTGTGCCTTATGGTGCAGCATGTTTTACTGGATGGGTGGAAATTGGAAGAAAGTTTGTGAGACTTTTGTCATACATGAAATACAAACAACTTGATGTTGTGTTTTTTAGGGCTGCACCTTATTTTAGCAACATTTATAGATAGATACATCATTTGCATTTACAAGTTTTCAATAGTTTTAAAAGTGATTTTCATTGGCTATTATTTTTTTATTTATTTATTTTTTACCCTTTACTTTTTTTTTGTTGGATGACAGGCTTATTTTTGACCGACAGGCAGGAGGTCTCTGCAGGGCAGAGGACAGCTGACATCCTGTCAACGCTAAAAGCGTTAAAACAGACTGACAAAAGTCCTGTCTCCACACTGCTTTCTCGGTTTAACATCTGTATTGTTTGTTCTTTGGCACACTGAGAAATACACATAAATAAAACATATGGAACCTATTAAAACCACTTGGTTCGTATCTGGGGACCCCATTATTTTCCACTGTAAAGACGGAAAATTAATTGTGGCTCTACATTTTACAGTTTTGCTGGACACAGAAAAAGAAATTGGATCCGTGAGCAGTTGCCGAGAGCCTTTCTCAACGTATTTATTGAAGAATTGTTAAAATATGAGAGAGTGAAATTGTAGCCCGTGAAGGCAAACAAGTAGTCTTTGTGGTTCCACAGAGTAGAATACAATGTGGTGAAGTTGGGTCAAACTTATGTCCAAAGAAGATTAATGAAAAATGAGAACCCTTTAGAGAAATTTCGATGAGCAAATAAGAGTGTAGACACTTGAGTTACAAGTCAGACACTTTTCATAATCCAATTTTCAAGTTTCAAAAAATTTATAGATGTGATTTGAAACAAATCAAGACTGCACAGGGGAAACTATAAGATATGCAGCATTTTTAAGACCAGATCTTTTTATAATGGTGTGACTTGGGTCAGTACTATTGGGTATCATTTTAGGTTAAAACAACTTTCATACTTTTATAATGGGGTTGTAAATTTTATTTTAGGGTGGTGTTACATATAAGTACATCACCTCTTTATTAATTCCAAAGAAAATCAAAACTAAAGTCAGAAAGATGTATATCTAAATAGCAATACCTGAACCATGGTCTAATGTTTGTGTGCATATATTAATAATAAAAAAAAGAAGGCGGTAAAAGATAATTGTTGTGATAGTTTAATACTACCAAAAAAACCCAAAACAAAAACAGTCTGTGCTTTTCCTCAAACCCCAGGAGCATTTCAAGCCCGTGTGCCAGCTTTGGCCAAATGTGAAAACTTTTGTAGTCATTATTAATCTTTTTTTCCCCTTTCACTGGAGAACTATAAATTGGCTGTGAGTTCTATAAATTCTGTTCCGAGTATAAAACCTGAAGCTGGAGTGTGGAGAGTGTTCACAATTACTGGTTCCAAAAGGAAGTAGGCGTGCAGAAGCACGGATGGACGTTCAAACGAAGGAGCCCTCTTTGAAGACATTTTTTTGGTGGGTTAACTCATCCAGAACAGAAGACCCACATCTATTTTAACCACTCACGTAGAAGCATCATTTAGTGGATGGAAAGCAAATATGTTTAAAAGCTTGTAGCAATCTTCTTTCCATGCTGTGAGAAAAAAACATAAGCAGCAGTTAAACTAATTTAGGGTGTGTCCAGACTAGAAGGCTGAATGTTCATTTTGTGCATCAATAATAAATAATTACCATACATAAAATGAATTGAATCCACTGTGTTCTAGCAGTGGGTGTTGCACTATAAAACACTATATCGTGATATGAAAAATTCTATATTGCCCAGCTTTACATATTGTGTTTTCTTTTTTGTTCTAAAATAAATAGTTTTCATGTACAGAGTTTGCTATTTTTCTTCTACCTCATTGTTTTTAAACAGACAAGTATCAATATGAATACTGATAAGAATATTGCGTCGATTAGCAGTATCAATAAGAGGAATAGTATTGATTACATTAACAATACCAATCTCTGTATGAAAGCAAAAGGGATTTTTGATATGCATTATACGTCATCATTTCAATAAATTATATGGTGTTGTCTGGATTTTTTGACTGAATTTTCCAACAATTTGTCATCACCATTTGTCTGTCCAAATGTTGGGGATAAACACCCGAGCTGCACTATATGTGGGCCTACATCAATATTAAAGAAAAAAAAAACAACGTTTTCATCCTGTAAAACAAAGTTTTTTTTCCATTTTTTCATTACACATTGATGAAGACGACTCTAGATGACTTCATGAAATGGGTGGCAACTTCAAGAAGCAGAAGGCGGAGCCTCTGAGATTGAGTCGTTTTACTTCCGGATATGAAAAGAGTCCACAAAAATAACTCCCATTTCATTAATCATATATTTTTTTGTGATTCCTAAAGGTAATATATAATCATGTATGGATGTACAGTAGTTTCCTCTGAGAGACTTAAGAAAATCATGGTTAACATTAACATCATATCTGTCAAATGGCCAGCTGTCATCCTGTAAGCTACCCTGTCATTTACCTGCTGGACCACAACACACCTATTTTCTATCTCCATTCAAATCTTAAAAAACACTTTCAGTTTGGTCAATGGCCCTTTCAAAGGATCATCTGAGGACAACTTCTAACCACCAGGAGGAAGGGAAAAGGCTCTAAAACAACTTCTTGTAAGTACTAGTAAACAGCACAACATCTAATTCAAGGAGGATATGAACCTTTTAGAAGTGGTTCGTAAATGTGGTCATGTGTGGTTTATATGAGCCAGTGCTTTCCTCTGCAAACGCCCAGGCTATATTTAAGTTTAGCAGGCTATGCCTTCTCTGATGTCGAACCCACCTTTTGACCCACACCGCATTCTTCCTCTCCTCGGCTTATTTCAATTACTCTCATTCTGATAAAGCACCAAACGTCAAGTCTATGAATGCAAAGCAAAATGTCTCCTGCAAAATTGACTTAATTTTACTTGACTTGAGCACTATCCATGAATGAGCCACAAACATGTAAAAAAAAAAAAAAACACGTCACATCTACCTCTCCAACCTCCTTCAGGAACACCTCCCAGTGACAGACTTTTGAGGTCCAACAATATAAAAAGAGCAGCATGGGTGTGCGTGCAGCACACTGCGCTGCGTACGCCATGCACAGCAATGTCAATAAACTGAGGTGGTGTAAATACAAACAGAGAGGGCTTAGAATGGATCTGTTTTAAGGACTCTTCTACTGTTTTAGGACCGGCTTCATCGGTTCAGACCAAACAATCACATTGTCTGACTTCAACAGTCTTGTAATGCGACATCATTTGTGGTTTGATGCAAAGGTCAAAGGGAACCATAATGAACACTGTTAACTTGGATTTATTTCATTTACTATTCTAAGCTTCCGTGGTTTTCAAATGCATAAACAAACGTGTGCCGCATTAGTTTGTAGCTTTGGCTTTGGTGGCCATCACAAAGTTCAAAGGATCTGCTCAGCCTGCTAAACCATTTGTTATCATTTCATATCTTTTTTTGTTAATGTTTGGAAGAAAACCAGACAGTTTCTGTTTTACCCCACTGTACAATAAGAAACAACTTACTTAGAAGATCAAAGTTAACATTAATGCATGCAGTGGTTTCAATCAAAAACAGCATTTCACAGCGGATGAAGATAAATGATGGGGTGCAACAGAGTGAAAAGCTCCAATCAGGCCAATTCCACAACTTTGAAAACGTTTCCAGAATGGTAAAAACATCTCAGACTGGAAAAAAAAAAGTTGTTGACATGCCTCATATTTTATTGTAATTATTACATTTGTGGTTTGTATCTTTGATTATTTACTAAATTCAACAGACAGATCTATGGACCTGGATGGAAAAACCATTGATAGATAAGATGTGAAGTATTTTACATTGAAACTGTGTCTATTTCTGCCTGCACACTTCATATCAACCAAAGTAAATCCATTTTTGATTACTGCTACAAGATGGCCATGCCTTGACCCCTTAACCCCCCCAAAACAGAGGGCAGGACAACAACGGAAAGACATTTGATTTTTAGTTTCCTTTTGTGAAATCACTGCATACACAACCACAAAATATGCCATTTTCAATGATACACTAAAGGCTAAACTACCCAAAATGCAAAGCAAAGGATAATCAGGAACAAACAGAAAAATAAGGATTTAAGAGATGAAATAAAACCTTAGGCTCCTCACAATAATGTAATGTGTATTGTTTCAATATAATAGCTAAACTTTACTGCCAAAGATCACGACATAATCAAAGACACACCACCAAGTCTCTACAAAGAGTTATTTAGCCCTAAAAACGGAGATTTAGGAAAAAATAGTGTCTCATAATTGGGACATTAATTTAGTTGACATGACCAATAATCGCCAGTCCGCTATCATTTAGCCCACGCTAGCTTCCAGCGCTCAAAACACACAACAACATCAGTTTTATAATTTTAAAAAGGTCATGCTACAAAAAAAAAGTCTTTACTTACTTTTAAATGTAAACGTTTGTGCTTCAGAGCGCACCCACAAGAAGAAAAGAGTTTCCAATTGTTTACCCTGGTGACAGTGGAATTTGTGTCCCTCCGCTTGGAAGGTCGGATTTAAAAAAAACCTAGTCCTGACACCACTTGCACTAAAGATGTCCCTTCAAATGGAGGGGTAGGGAGAAGGGAAGAATTTGAGTTGGGCCTTAGAAAGAGGGATGGCATTACAATAACTGGTCCAAAAAAAACTAACTATGAACAGACAATGAATTCAAACCACAACCTCCTCTATTCTACACACTTTTACAAAGTTAGTCATACTACAAAAAATAAAATAATAGTTTATACAATTCCAATGACATCATAAGTTTTATCTGATTGAACATTTTGTTCAATTTTTTGGCACTTTTAATTTGAAGGATGACTAGGATGACTCCAGCTTGTAATTAGGTACGGTAGTTTAGATGATTATAAAACATTCTCATATCTGAGAAGTGAATCTCAATAATTGCTGCTTGTTTTTTTTTCCTTGAAATGATAGACTACAAATGTTTCTTACAAATGACTGCTTTTGACACCTGTAATTTCTTTTTCCTGAATAACCTTGAACATAAATCTCACTATAATTGCAGCTAATTCTTAAAAAAAAATGTTTTGAAAAACAAAAGCTCACACTGCTACTTTTTTTTTTTTGGTGCTGCTGCAATAAAAGTTTTTTTTCTTAGAGCCTTTTGAGATTTTAGAGAAAAAAATAAATGCAATGGTTGATACTTTGCGGCTGATATGAAAACCTCATCCACTGTGCAGTGCTGAGAGCACATGAGGGACCGAGCCATTTCCAAGGCTCTGCAGACAACTTGATAAATAGGAAACAAACTTTTTAAAGGGGGTTGTGTGTTTGAGCTTACCATGGTAAATTAGGGTTTTACATACCGTCTACATGTAAACAGACATCCCATGTGTCTGAAACTAAACACAGGACATGACCTCACTTGTCAAAGTCCCAGTCTCAATCTGTGGCTGTTGAAAAGTTTATGTATAAGCTCACTGAAAGAGAAATTCCTTTGAATTAACACACAGAGTATGTAAAGGCTATGGGTGGTCCTTCTTATTTGAATTATTTTTATATAAAAAATACAAAAATGTATCATTCCTCTCCGTAGGAGGAAAAATATGTACTTACACTCCACACTTCAAATGTTTCTGCTTCTATAGATCAGTCAAGTATAGTCCTGGGGGCTATTTAGATGGATGAAATATGTTGCAGGAACTTCTTCTTTAAGTTCAACTTGGGATCATGTTAGGCGCTCACCCTCAAATTAAGCATCTGCAAACATACAGCACTCTCAACCAAAGCCACAACCTTTCAAACACAAAGTGGCTGGCTGAAGGTTTTTTTTTTAACCTCTGCTATAAGGGAAGAATTAAAAAAAAAAAAAAAGAAATTTAAGATTGATCATTTTTATGAAAATACTGTCCAACAGCTAATTTGAAGAAATTATAAAGCTGGACCATGGGTTCACAGAAGTCTTTTAAGTCCTGCTTTTAAACTTTTACCCTCCAACAACTTCTCTTTAGACAATTTATAACACAAACAATGTTTAAAAATTGAGACACGAGAGGGGTAAAAAACTTTATTTGAAAAGAAAATAAGGTATTTAAACATCTGTAAAATGTCTTTATTCCACATTAAACCTTGTATATAAAAGTATGTAGTGAAAAGGAGCCAACAGCAGGACATTTGAAACTCTTGAACGTCAACAATGACAATTATAAGTTCAAATCCTTCAAGCTGCCTTTGAACTGCACAGAAACACTTTAATTTGGCAGAGCTGGCAATGAAATACAACAGGGTTAATTCTCGGTCTTTCGCACACCCATATATATTAACGTGAAGCAGAGGGCGGGGTAAAGGTGAAGGACCCCGTGTCTCCCCTAATAACATACCAAATCCATCAAGGTGCCCCAACATCGAGCTCTGAGGGCTTCGACCACCAGAGGCACAGATGTTTTAATAAAGCAGCTCAGGAGCAAATAAAGGCTTTATGGACTGAGGTGCATGCGGAGAGTTCAGCATAATGTGGGCTTGAGCTGTGATTATCATAGGTGAGCCCATTACTGTCACATCTTTTATATTTCAAATATTTAGTACAAAGGAAAAAACAATAAGTGATATTAGAAAAAAGATAAAACAATAAGTTTCATTCAAAAGTTCTTAAACTTTTAGAGAAAGTATGCCTCTATCCTTATGTTCCTCATTTGGGAACAAATTTTAGTAAAGATCCCACCTTCACGATGAAAACCAAATCAAATTTACTAAAAGTTGACTCACTTAGTAGAAGGTATTATAGAAGAAATGATGAGAACTTAAAATGCAATTTACACAAGTGGGACAGCCCTCACGGGTTTGTGAAAATGTCCACATTTGCAGCTGGAGACAAAAAAAGACCAGCTAAATATGATTGAGATGATGTGAAACCTGGAAACATCTGCAGGTGGGGGAAGAGTGAAGCAATGACCCTCAGCAGATGAAAAGAGGGAACTATGAAAAAAAGAGTTGGTTTTAATAATCTCACATGGCCACAGACTGTCACATTCTAACTGAAGCTCACTCAAAGTCTCTGGGGAGTCTTGATCAAAGGAGAAACGCACAAGAAAGACATATTAAAGTGCTTAAACGTCAGTTATTTTTCAATATATTTGATAGAAAAGTAATATTTACATTATGACAACTATACTTGAACTAACACAGTCATTATTGCTTATTGTAAGACCAAATGAAAAGTAACCATGTTGTAATATTTCATGCATATTTCTTTATACATCAGTAAAACATGATGAGTCGTGATTTTTTGCTACTTCAAACATTTTAACAAATGGTATTAAAAGCTCTATTTCTATTGTCTTCTATTAGTTTCATCAGTGACTGAAAAGTTGTACCTGCTGTATTTAACGCTTTTTAACACCAGAGCTCCAGTGTTTGTGTTCTTTGAATTACTTTTTTTAATTGCCGCTTTTCTCTTTCAGAATCTGCTGGAATGAGGTTGATCGTGTTAAAAATTTAAATAAATAGAAGAGTTTGTATTTAAGTGTCACAGATGATGCTTTATGTGTCAAAGTGCTTTATCTCAAACTTTGTTTTATGTTTTCTTTCTTAATTACATGGGTGCTTATTTTTTAGAGCTGTACACTAAATATCTCTGTACAACTGAGTATTAGGGGCACCAAAAAAAAAAAGTTATATTGCAACTTTTTTCTTGTAAATTTAGGACATTAAAACACTTGAATTTTTGATTAAAAAAAAGTCTTAAATTTAGCCTATGATTTAAAGTAATAAATACGTGACTTTATTTTCTTAATTTCACAGTTAAAGCTTGTTTTCTCTTAAATTTACAAAACTTAAAGTCGTAATTTAAAAGGAAAAAATGTTGTTTCTAAACTGAACCTGATACTCAGTGTACTCATTCCATTTATTTATACTCCGTGTGCTTTTTAAATCTCTTTAAACTTTAAAATACTTTTTATATTTTGGAAATTTTGTCCCTATAACTTTTTTATTTAACTAAAAACTTAAAGCGAAAAACTAAATTCTAATTTTCCTGTTCTGTCTGGTACTCATGTAACAGTCTTAGATATAACTAATAGCATGTATGATTAAAATGATTGTCTCTGCATATGTCTTGTTGACTTAGAAGCTACAGTTGAAATCTTGTAAAAAAAAAAAAAAAAAAAAAAAAGCAGGATAAACCACAAGAGTCAAAGTGAATCCAGAAATGTTCATAAGTCATTTTTTTCCAATTCCAAGTCGAGCCTGTTCTCCTTTTTTGTAATGGGCCAGTCACAATGCATAAGTAGAACAGGACGATATTGTGTATTTTGTGTTTATGATGCCAGGTTTGACAAATCTAACACCAGATGAAAAACAAAAAATCATATTTTTTTAATGTATTATCAAGTTAAATCTACCGTGTAACTGAAGTCCTACTAAATCAAAAACTCCAACACACTTTGATCAGACATTCAAAACTTAGTGGAGGTGTTTTATGCCTAAACAGTACATTAAACCTCCCAAAATGCCAGAGTCCAGCTCACATCATCACACATCCCACTGGCGGTCTGTGGTATCTGACCTGTCTGCTTGTCAACACATCAAAAGCCTCCATTGTCCCTTGATAACCCCTGTCCAGCTGCCTCCACAGGGCGCTGTCTCTCTAACAAGGTTTGCCCACGGCGGGAACTTTGAGCCGGGGGCAGAGAGCAGAACAATGTCCTCTCTCCCCTCTCTTAGAGGGGGGCTCTAATGAAATCCATGTCTCAATAGCTGTTTTCAACCCCCATTATTTAGAGCTTTTTCCTCCTGATATTTCCTGTGTGGAAGTGTGTTTTCTCCATGAATTGATTTCTTAACATTTGAAATACAAAAAAATAATACCTCCTCTGCAGTTAGGAAAAAAAGTCAAGCGCAACTCCTAAACAAAAATGGGAAAAATCTTTAGCTTTATGTAGACAAATCCCCAAAGCCATAAAGCTGATGGAAAAAAAAAATCATATGGGAAGCAGAATTGGACAGTGTCAGGGAGAGACCAGAGAAAAAACAGAGGCTGCAGGGACAAGAAAACGCTGACCTCTACTTGTGTGTGATGAGTTGTGAGGAGTGAAAAGTAGTGAGAACATAAAAATCCAGTCTGCAGTCTCCATCCGTTGTGGAAAAGTCTGGAACAGTTACCACACTGCATATTCCCCCCAAAAAAGTCTATCAATCATATTCTAGTTTTTTTTTCTATCTGCTGAAAGCTTTTAAATCAGTCCTTTCTTAGAGAATATTATATTGTAAACATTTTTAAACTAAACACACGGTTAAAACACACACACACGTACACATATATATATATATATATATATACACACACACAAGTGGGCATGGTGACAGATTTAATAAAAATTGTATTTATTCTCCTCCTTAAAAAAATTACCATATGATTTTATAGAAATTTCTCATCGGTGAGGAAGCTCTTTGTGTTTAATGTCTCCGTCAACACTTTAAAAGAGTTGTGGTGTTGTGAAAAATGAGCCAGAGCACATAATAAAGGGAGGTGATTTCCCTTGAGCCTCTTGTAATTGCTTCAAGCTTGGACCAGACAGGACAGAACCAGGAGGCCTGGCGCAGGAAGTTTGACAGGAAATAGTTTGGATTCAGCCACCGAGGCAACTTCTTATGGACAAATGTCATGATTTTCTACCACACCTGCAAGACGGTGCAGACAAAACATATTTATAGATGGAAGATGGCAGCTTTTTGGGGGATTTTTTTGTTTTCCTTGAGTCCATTGGGTCACTTTAAGCCAAAGCCCATGTTCCCTAAGCTCCCAGTGGTCTGGTTCCTATCTGAAAGGTCAATCTGATGCTGAAGCTCTTACCAGCCGTCACACAGACTTTGAAGATCTGCTTTATATCCAAAGGCTCAGACTCTTTCAGTCTCTTCTCATGCTTGAATTGAAAACATACCTGTCCCTAAGATCTCAGCTGTCCACACATAGATCCATAAACTTCTTCAATAATGATTTCTGGAGGAAAACAGCTCTGATATATATGCAGGAATTTTTGCTTTTTTGTATGAACTCATTAAAAAGACCTCATCTAATCCATGGTCATCTGTTCAGCCATAAACAAAGAAGGCTCCGCTAGGGTTTTTTGTTTCAAAATAAATAGCCCTTAAGGGTGACACTGGTGGTATTCACTCCTCTCAAAACCAAAAAGACAAGTGAGCGATGGCTTATGCACACTGAGCGGAGCTGAGCTTCACCGCCCAAACAGTCCATCTATCTCATTAACTCCAAATGCCTCAACGACAGAGCGGAGAGCAGAGAGACCACCAGCAGAAGAGAAGACCCTGCAGCCATACACAGAAAGGAGAGCAGGTGAAAGAGAATCCAGTCAATGTGAAGAGGATTTTTTTTCCATTTCTGTCCAGCCCGTATTGGACCTTCTTTTCCCATCTTTTCACCTCCTCCCTCTATCACTTGCATTCCGTCTTTTCTCTTTTCTTCAAGCGAGGATTAGCTCAGCAGGACACCAGCATTCCTTCTCCGCTGGCAGCCTTTGTCTTGACATTCCCACTCCTCCCAGTGTCCTCTGCAGTCCTGTGCCCAGCAAACAACACGGTGACCCACAACTTCACCCCGCTTTACCCCCAAAACTGTAACGTCTCTCAGTCATTCTTTGCGTTTCAGGAAAACATGTACATCTGATTTTTTTTTTTTTTTTTGATGGAGCAATGATTACAGTGACAGTTATGCTCGGTTCAAACTAAAGCCTGAGGGTGGCCTTGCCTGGAAAATTCTATCCAGTGCTGACTAACTGATAGAAGCACAGCCAAGGGGTATCTGCAGTGTACTGCTGAGGACATGTGGTAATCCTATTAGCATCAACTCCTCTGTCTATCATGAACCTAAAATCAAAGTTATGGCAACAAATGTCCACTTAATCTACAAGGTTTTTATGCTGAACACAAGCAAAATGAAAATTAAAAGATTTATTGTGTTTCTTTGTGCTTAAATACAAGCATTACTCTAGGTTATAAGTGAAAAAATACAAATTTTGCCATTTAATCTCATGTTTTACCAACTTTATTGATCAAAATGAAGAATTAATTAAATTGATAAAAATGTACACGATTTTTTAAAACTAAAAACAATTAAATTGAAAGATAAAAATATTAAAAATTAAATGATTCATTATACATCTTTGTATTTAAATGCAAGCATTACTCAAGGTTATAGATGAAAAAAGTATAATTTCCATTTACTCCCATGTTTTACCATCTTAATTCATCAAAATCTAGGAGTTAAATCAAGTAGCAATATCTTATAAAGAAATTGATTAGGAAAAATATGTTTAAATAAAGATTATTTTGAATCCAAAATTAGAATTAATGCTTTTGTGAGTTTCACATATCTGACAAAAAAAATATAACTTCTTAAAAAAAAAAAAAAGAAAAAAATTGGATTTTATTGAAAATTAACCAAATAAAGGCTTTTTTGATTTTAAAAAATTCCACCAGAAAAAGTGATTTTTATTTTTTTAAACCAGTTATGTCATTGCTGGTACATAATTCTGTTTTTACAGTTTGTATGCACTGGCAACTTTTATACTATCATTATATGCGTACCTCCTGGGATTTATGCTTTCTACATCTAAATAACAATATTTCCACAAAAAAAAATATTAAGATTAAACCACCTAAATGACCTCTTTTATTCAGAATGTTCAAGTATAATTATGACTGCACCCTCACAGAAAGCACAGCTAACCAGATTAAGAAAAGGAAGGATTTATTGGAGCAGTGGGGATAAGGGTCGACTAGTAAAAGAACCAGCTGCTCTCTAGGAATACCCTGCATGTACAACAATATGACAGCTGCTGGCTGTTATTCAAAAACTGGATGAGACATTTTCACATTAGATAAATCAGAAAAGAACACTTTCATCAAGAAATAAGGTGTTTTTATATTTTAATGAGGGCTAAAATCAGTTTGTAGCAAGACTCATTGAGATTAGTGCAAAAAATAGGAAGACAAACGTAGAATGGTGAGCATGATTTACCGAAAAAGTGTAGCTGAACAGCAATGTGATGAAAAAAGGAAACCTGAGAGCAAGCAGGGATGACAGGAGACACAAGACTGATGGAGTATCTATAGAGAAAGTTTATGCAGCAATAGGCCTTGACCTATAAGTATGTAATCCTTTTACAGAGTCTAAACAACTGTGCATGAACTGGCTTGAGAAAAGAGACATCTCATGTGTAAATATTCATCTGCAGTAGCATCAAACCTCCATTAAAAGAAATTTGATCCATTTTTTACAACATGTTTTTGTTTTTTCCTTGACTTGATTCACTTCATCACAAACATGAAATACAATAAGCATAAGTATGTGTGTGAAAGCAGTGTGTGCGCGCTGCCAGATTAGTTTACACAAGAGGGTTATTTTAATCAGTTGAATACCAGGCCACCAAATCTGTGGGTCTTTACCTGAGCATAAACAGAGGATATCCCAGGGCTCAGCCTGGATCACAAACCTGGAGTCATGGAAAAGTCATTTTGTGGAGCTGGCCAGAGCAGCGCAATAACCTGCCGCCCTGCTGCTCGGCTTTCTCTCCATCCAAACTCTGCGTCACCTGAACTGCTAAACTTTGTTCTTCGGTTTCAACTCTGTGTTCCTCTGATTTTCTGCAACTGAGTTTGTGCAAATTTTACTGGATTCCTTTTCATTTAAAGTCCCATTCCGATCATTTTTTAAAAATATTACATGCATTCCCAGTGGTCTTTCAATAATAATAATTTTGTCATGTTTAATACAAATCAGAAAACCTGTGTTGTTTTCTAGGATGTGATTTCTGCAGAGGTTCTTTAGAAATGTGTCTCTGATTTACTGACGCAGAGTATGCCTGCACCTACTTCCCATCATCCATCTGTTTACAATCTTTCTCGCTAGCCAGCAAACCCAACATTACTGGTCCAATCAAGATGGCAAGCAAATTTATGAGCAGTTTTGAGCCAGATTCCAGTTTAAACAAGGAAAACAAAACATACATGGATATATTTGTCTACAAGTGGATGACTTGGAATGGAGTGGAGCAGGAAGCTTGCAAACAACCAATTGTAACTTCCCTACATCACACCTACGAGCTTTTTCCAACTGCAAACAATAGAAAAGAAAAGGTCCATAATGCAAATTTGAACTTCATTTTCTTTATATATGTCCTCCATTATGGGAAAATGCTACAAAAACACGTTTATTTTTATTGAAGTTGGCCTTTAAGCTTATAAATCCAGGTTATCTGATAAAATGTTCACATTTGCCTTTTATAAACTTCCCCCCTTATTTTAACCATCTGCTTTACCTGATAGGACCCCATAATAAGCATTTTCACTGGATCATTTTATAAAATGCACTAATGGGAAGCCTGCAGTGTTGGCAAAGGCCACTTGTGTCTTAAAGCTGAAGGAGGTGAAGAGAATTTAGATAATTGTAGCCTTAAAATGTCTTAATAAAGCCTTAACTATATGTGATGAAAGCAGTCATCAGAACAGAAATAAGAAAAAGATTGATCTATAAAGAATGTAATAAGGTCTAGTTTGCTTTAAAAGAATAACAACAGGACTGTAGCCACTTGTGAAGCATGCAGCCCAAACCCTCCCTCTCCTTTGTAAGAGCTAATGCTGGGTATGCTGCTTCTTTTCTGGTGCCTGATAACATATCAATAAGACTAGAGTCTTTTTGCAAGCAGGCACCAGTTAAGCCAGAGCAGACTTTTACTTCCAGAGAAAGGCACTTGAGTGTGCATGCGTGTATGTAAGTCATGCAAAACAAAATGGTAAATCAGATCAAAACGGCAAGATAAAAGTATGGAACGCATCCACTAATTGAAATTAGCTGTCAAACATTAAATTACAGTTTTTGTGCATGACTACATCTGCATTCTTTAGTCATGTAATCAGTACGTGTGGCAGAGCTTGTTACTATTTTAACTCTTATCTCCTCGTTTGAGTTAGAGCTTTTCAACGAGGCAGACTTGATACCAGGACGCTCCACCGAGTGGCTACTCTCTGGTCACAGCCTATGCCAAGAATCAAGATTTACCCCAAAAGACCAGCAGCGTTTTAGCAACATCAGCTGCTGTGAGACGACACAAATCCATTGCTGTGGAAGTCAAACCAACAGGTTCTGAAGAATAAAGCATCCTCCTCTCCGTCCGCACAGCCAGACACTCATGATAAGTGTGAGCATTCCAACAACACACAATGTACCCACACATCACTTACACAATAGAGCCCCTGTAAGGCTTTAAGGAGAAGGGTCAAATGAAAGATATATTGTCCGCAATCAATTCGTTTTGACTCATCCGAGCAGAAACACGTCAAATCTACGTATTGAGACGCTCAACAATCATCATTCACCTTACTCAGAATGAAAAAAAAAGAAAACGTTCTCAGGCTTACCTTGAAGTAAATTTTGGACAATCTTAGGCTAATTAGTGTAAGCTGGAAAGCAGAACAAATCCTTCTAAGGCATTTCTTTTGGTGTGGGACATAGGGAGAGGGGTTGAAAGGGACATCTAAATCAGGGCTCTCCACAAAGATGATAAAAAAAAAATTAAGCTGCTGGAAGATTTCCTGACTCTAAGGTCAAAATATATAATCACAAACTTATTTGATTTCATTACCAAATTGTGTCATAAATCATGCGCTCTCCATTTTTTCCTGCAATCAGAATTGGATTTGTGTACCAAACAGCTCCAGTCTTGAGGTGCATTTTAATAACGTCTGGAAGCTGATGAGAGAACACGGTTTTAAGTAAATCCAATCTAAATTAATTTACCGGCTGGGTCACGCAATGTGGAGCACTGGGAAAACTGTTCATCTACTTAAAGCAACAGGAGTTATATACGATTTGAAACCACAGAGCCAGGTGGTCCAGCAGCTTTGGGGAGGGCACACAGAGGAGACTGTGGAAAGAAATCTGGGATGAAAGGGGAAGGATGCAGTTTGGTGGGGATAGATTAGATCAGGAGGATAAGGTGATTGAATAAAGACCAACAAAAGACGGTAAAAAAGAAGGAGCAAAGTGACTAACAAGTGTCTGTTCTTGGGCTGGTTTTCTGAACTCTCAGCGGACTTGTGCTGGTGGAGTGAGGTGCAGTAAAAAGAGAGGCAGGGGGTTGTTGGGTTTGTCATGGAACACCTGCCTCCACTTAACCCTTTTCCCTCTTTCTGCTTGAGCTGCTTCTTTCAGCCATCTCCTCTCCTCTTATCCAGCAGCCTTTTCTGCCCAGTCCTTCGTGCACAGGCACCAAGGCTGCTTCTTTGTCATCGGGTACAAGTCTTTAAGCTTTTTTTTTTTTTTTTTTTTGCAGCAATTTATATAAGAAGTTCAAATACCTCAAGAACTGGGTAACACTTCCTGGTGGGATTTACAAGTCAGTGACTTCTTTTCAGCTTTTGAGTGGCTTTCGCTTGATTATTTGGGTTTGTGGGTCAGACAGTTTGTTCCTTCGGGACTAAATAAATAATATTAAGACATTTTGAGACTTGTATTTAACCTATAAAGACTAAATTTTTTATCTTAAAAATATTTTTATTTAGGAAAGTTTTCTGTTTATATTGAATATTGTGGATAGCAACCATAAATATGTAGCCTACTTGTATTATTATGAGTTCCTTTTCACTTTAAAGATCCACTCCAAAGAAAATTGTGTTTTGGTGTTTATAAAATGCTCTTTTAGCATTTCTAGGTATTTATTTATTCAAACTATGTTTGATTAGGAGCAGATGAAAACCAGCAGTTTGAAAAACCTCAGGTTTGTGATGCAGTACTGCCATGGGCATCTGAATAGCCCTGATATTGCTTGTGGGTTTGTATTCCTTCTTTTTTCTGCCATCGGTTTGTGAGGTTCTATAAGCTAGCAGGAGAGAGTGTAAACAAAGGGCTGAGGGGAAATTATCCGAGGCTAACTACCACACTGACATTTTTGCCAACAACTCAATCATAATTATAAGTTGAGTGGGAAAGTTTTTAGTATAGAAAAAAATATACTACTTAAAGCCTTTTTTACACAGCTGGTTTTCTGTTCTTAGTGTTGGTTGTTGTTTTGGGCTTAAGGTCCTGTGCTTTCCTGCATGTTGTTGCTCCTCCAAGTATGGCTCAGTGTAATCACTTTATTATCCAAGCAACTTTTGGAAAGGCTAATGTGGTTAACTTGGACTGCAATCAAATGAAATATGATTTCATTGAACTAGAATAAATTCAAGTTCTCTCCAAATAAAATCTAGCATGTGTTTTGCTCTGAACTTCTGCCAAATAAAGAGAATCGAGTTGGGCCAAAAGAGACACAATGACAACGTTGATGAAATATATTATCAAAGCAAATGATTAAAAAAATATATATATGTATATATTTGAAGACTATGTTTGACGTGAACTCTCATAATTTATCCTAAAAGGATAGATGTATATTGAACCTAATCAATTCTCTCTACTGAAATTTGCAAATATTAAAAAAATTAATGTATCTATCTTGAAAAGATTGTTTATTCAAGCTAAAAAAAAAAAAAAGAACAAGTATTTCCCATTAATTCAAAAGAGCTTGAAATATTCCGCTTGGCTTTGTGTACCAATCAGCAACGACAAACATAGCAACGTCAGCATACACATATTTTTCCACTTTCCCACAATACAGTCAAGAAAAAGTGTCTAACAGGTCGTTCTACCGATTAAAGCCCTTGTCGGGTCAGGAGTTATTCATTTAACAGTGAAAAGCACTTGAGTTCCTTCTTTTCAGACCAAGCACAGTCTTTAACTCCCCTTCTCTATACTCCTTTCACACCATTTTCCACGGTACAGAAGAGATCTGTCCTCTCTCTTTTTCACCCTTTAGTTGGTTCAGTCTCCCTCCTTCATTGAATCTTTTCATGGAAACACATCTCATAGGTTGCTCCCCAATTATCTGCAAGGATTCAGTTAGCTTACATTGCGCGTCTTTACTCTTCCACGAGAACCAAATAACTAGGAAGAATCAGAGATGTGCAAATTGACAGTAGAAATGCAACTATTAGTAGAACATTCTGGTCTACCAGGTCAAAAAATACTTTTCTTACCTTGATTTTTTTTTGAAGAATTTAGGTACGCACACAGTTAACTAGCTTTCAAAATACATGTCATTTTCATAACTCTCTTGGATGCATTGTAACTTTGGGGGCTCATGACCTCCGTCTGAAGGTTTTATTGAAACATGCGCAACAGCATATATCAGCTTTTCTATATAGGATCCCTCATTATTAGATCACTACTGCAATTAGATAAAGGACAATTCAATATCATATCTATGTGTAACTTAAAAAAAAAAAAAAAATCACATAGTGGTCAGATGTTTTATTTAAAAGTACTTCATGACTATTTTTATCTTATTTGTTGGAAAGAGCTCCAAAACATATAATTTTGCAGCCTTTTTTATTTTCATTTAAGTCTTTCAAGACCCATTCCGATGAAAATTTCTTGCATTGCATTTCTGAGTATTTCTGCATTCAAATAATTGAAAATCAAGAGCAGATGAAAAACATTCCATAGGTAAAAGCTTGCAGGTGTGACGTGACACTACTATGGCAAGCCACAAGCTCCCTGCTGCGCTCCATTGTGATCCATTTGTTTGTAGACAATAGATCCATGTACGTCTTTGTTTTCCTTATCTGAGCTGGCATCTGGCTCAAAACTGTACATCTTGATAGTTCCAATATTCTTCGCCACTTTTGTTGCCCCAATAATGCTAGGTTGAGGATATGAGGGTCTGTAAGCTAGTGGGAGAGAGTGTAAACAGCAGGCTAATATTTACTGGTCCATCTGCAGTGAATCTTCATTGTGTTGCTCTGACTCAAAAATATAGAGCATTCATTAATCAGTTGAATGTCTACATCGCCTTCATTATGTCTGTGTACTTCTGCAATGCTAGCTTTACATAGGAGCTCCATTTCCAGTTCATTGATGCATAAAAGAAAAAGTTCTTCGGCAAAAAGCCAAAGAACTTGGACAGAGCTCCAGATTTCAAAATAAAAAGTTCCCTTATACTTTCAAAATAAAACTTTACAAATTGTATTTCATATTAAGGGTGAGGTGACTGCAGTTCATTTTTGCCATGTTTAAAAAATTCAATTTTGGAAGTCAAAAATTCCTGACACAAAACGCGCAAGAACTCAGTGAGGAAAGAGAGGACATGAGTCCAGATTGGTTAAGTTTAGATGAGTGTAAAGAACGGGACGAACTGTTTAACCCGAGGATGGCAGGACAAAGCCCTCCCACAATCCATGGGAGGGGGTACAGACTGTAGAGTAGACACAACAAAGACAATGTAAACTAACCGACTCCCAACGCAACGGAGATGCACCTCAGACAGACCAGTGTAAATCTGGGGTTACTCTGCGCCAAGAATCCTGCCCACAACTCTGAGACAAACTTCCAGTGAACTCTGCTACTCTGCAGAAACTATATTCTAGAAAACAACGCAGTTTTTTTTTTTATTTTGGATAAAAACAGCATAATCATGCTAAAAAAGACTACTGGTAACACTTTTGCAATAAACAACAAAAATTATCTGAGTGGAACTTTCACCACTAACATTTAAAATTAAAATGAAACCATGATTTTAGTGCCAATTAATTAATAGAACATTCAAGTGATTCTTTTCTTGTTAGAGTCCATCCTTTGTTGACAACTGGTCCAATGTATTTTTGGTTCTACAGATTTTTCTTTTCTTTAAACAGATTTCAAAAAGAGCATAGAGTTGACATGTGGACACAAAAAACTAAAAGTGAGGTATGAACAGCACATTCAAAGTGAAGTCAAAATAGTTCCAGCTGTTCAAACAGCAGAAAATGTTTGAGGTCTTTTCAAAGAAAGACAGAAATCAAATGGAGAAAAATCCCCCCTCTTCTTTTTTTTTAAACACATTTTTGGCCTTATGACTACTGTGTTGTAAAAAAAGACAGTTTAATCCAAAGAAGTACAGAAGTACACACGAGAAAACCTTCATTTAACATGTCTTATACAAAGACTTGCTCTAAAGGCATCACTGCTGGATGAGTAATGGCTGGCCTCTGGGCTTCTTCCCGCAGAGACAGTATCTGAACCACTCACATGGTCTGGTCCAAAAGCTGGGCAGACTGAAGTCTTGGTGGTCCAGAGACTTTGAGGAAGTGAACTGATTTGCTCGGGCTACTTTTTATATCCCAACAGGGACATTTTCTTTTCATTTTCTGCACTCTAAAGACATCAGAGCACAGTGTAGGTTAATAATGACCTCTCAGAGGGATTGTAGGCGTTTACAGTTTTAATCATGGAGCCACAAAGGCCGTGGGTGCACCCCCAACGCAGCTTCTTCAGCACAGTCAGTGGTTAAACAGAAGCTTTCAGTCTCCCTATGGGGTACCACCCTGATGGG
The DNA here is from genome assembly GCA_003999625.1 of Oryzias javanicus. NCBI lineage: Eukaryota > Metazoa > Chordata > Actinopteri > Beloniformes > Adrianichthyidae > Oryzias > Oryzias javanicus. The sequence goes on from CM012440.1 coordinate 15,998,344, forward strand.
ATTTTTTTTAAGATCTGAAAATTGAGGAAAACTACTGCAAAATTTACAGAAACTTGAACATTGCTTATTGATAAATAGCCTCTTTTTTTAGACTGTCGAATTATAAAGATTACAGTTTCACAATCAATAGTTGGTTATTTCATAATTTTTGTTTTTCCATCTTGTGTTTTAAGAAGTTTTCTTCAAGTTTCACAGTGAATGTCTATAATGTATTGGTTCTCAAGGCTACTCCAGAGTTTAGTGCTGCACACGGACACCCGTACTTTTTCTAAATGTTCTAACTGCTGGTTGTTTAAAAATACCTCATGCCCTCAGAGAATAATCTCCAACCCTTTTTATAAATAATGTCTGAATATTACAAGGTAATTACTAGCTTTATAGAAGAGTTTTACAACATAACAAAAGAACCTTTTGCCCAAATAGAATAGATTTTTTTTGTGTTCTTGGTCTAATCATATGTGGGGAAATAAAAGAACAGGACACCTTATCACCATTTTCTTAATCTATCTCTGCTCTTCCAATTAAGAGCAGGCAAATCAAAACTTTAAATAAAAATGGAGTTGACAAGGTGGCAACGTATGTGACCAGGCAATCTAGTCATTAAAAAAACATAACGTAATTAAGAATAATTTATTCAAGGAATAATGGAGTTATTCTCCATTCGTTTGTTTTTTTCTTTGTATTTTTTTTTTGTTTAATTTCTGAGTCGAACAGGCATTTTTCTGACCATTCCACCAGCACATGAATGTAGCATTTCATTAAGTTTCTGCTTTTCTCTGAGGGACATCATTTTATTGGTACAGTTGGCACTAAAGCAAAAAAAAAATTGTAAGAAAAATCAAAATTATTTAAGATATATTCAGTTTTAATCAAAATTAACATGTCTTTGTCCAAATTCCATGTCATTTATTTCTCCTTTAAGACAGATTACCAAAACACACCACACATCTGCTCCTGGTTCGGCCCTTCTGTCAAATTTTAGAACCTTTTGTGACCCACAAATTGAAAGTTTGCCCATCCCTGCTCTATGTGTTCCATGTCAACACCAGGACATGCTTAACTTCTTTAGAAAAATCTGGATGACTTTAATTGCTTTTGAAATCTCTCGTGCAAAATAAAAACACAAACTCTTGTCCACCCTCAAAAGTGGAATGTTAAAGCACCCCACATTAAAAAAAGAAATTGTGAATTTTTTCTACATTAATTAAACTTCACAGAAATGTCTTAGTTTGTACTCTAGGGTCATGAAATGGGAGCACATAGATGCTATGAAGGAGGAAGAACTATACAAGCTTTAAGTCAGGTCACCAAAAGTCTTTAAGTTTGTCTCGTTTGAACTAAAGTCTCTGGACCGTCAGAAAAGATGGAAAGTCGTCGTCACAGTTTTAGATTTGGTTCTATTGTTAATTTTTAGCTTGGTTTGTTAGAATGTCCATAACCATCTTTGTGTGGCAATAAACTGTAATTAAAAAGACTTCTTATGCATACACGCATCAGTAAAAAACAGTTTATGCAGCGGGAGTCAAGTGGGAAAAAAATCATCTGGTTTCCACATTTATCACTGCATATATCATTTATGAAAAGAAAATAAAGGGACAGAAAGAGATGAGGGGATTTTGACAGAAGAGAAAAGCAGAAGAGAGAGACCAGCGGGCTGCAGATGCATGGCAGACAGTAAAAACTCCAGAACTGGGAGGTGCAGAAAGCAGCTGTCACTTGAGCTTTTTTTGTTTGGAGATGTCAATGTTGAATGGAGGTCCAAGGCACCCCTGAGATCTCTCAGTTTATTAATCGTTTATGCATACTTTATTTAGACAAACTCTGGAAATTCACCGAGATGTTAAATGCAGCTCAAGAATTCCACTCGGCGTGCAGCAATTGCTGCCAAACCCTTAATGACTTTTCTCGTTAGTCAGGACTTTCTCAATCTACATTACAAAATGCATGCATTCGTAAAAGGCTGACAGCTTCACGCATAGTCAGCAACATTTATATTTTGTTTAACTTTTCAGTTTAAGTCTTTCGTTAAATTCAACTTTGACCGCTATATTCTTCTATCGTTTCCTTGTCTGTAGCTTTTCCAGTTGCCCTGTGTAGTTTGTAATTTGCTGATAGGGCGGGCAGACAGAGGTCCTGGAGGGTCACCAAAAACTAAAGCTGCATCTCAGCTCTCTGGGGTTGATCTGCTTTTCCTCTGCTCCCTTCAGATAATCAACATATGGGGGTTTGAGGGGAGGTGTGGGCCAGATAGATGCTTCTCCTGGACTTTTCCTGATATATGTTATAAAAAATGAAGATGCCAGAACTCCTGTCTGTAACCTTACCAAAGATTGTCTTGTTCCAATAGGACTTCTTAACTTAACTTAAGAAATATGGAATCTAAAAAATTAGCATATTAAATATTGTCTTATTTTTTCTTATTATTATTTTCTCTTCTCTTCTAGACCAACACAATGACCATGCCCAAAGGAAAGACTTTTTTTTTTCAACATTTAACAGTTGATGAAACAAGCCACAAGTTACTCAGAGGGGAAAAAAGAGCCACTCTAAGACACGCATGTCCAAAGTGTGGTCCACGTTCAAAATTCCACCAGTCTGTATGCTCCTGTCAGGAAATGTATAATAATATGTATTGATCAGGACTTTCTAAGGACTTTGTGTACAGTTTCTTAACTGTGATTGGCTTATTATGCTATAAGCTGTTTAAACCCGTGAAAACAACCAGTGGCTACTTGACCTTTAGAGCCTTAATGGACAAACGTGAGGAACAGATCTGTTTCTGAGATCAAAACCACAATGGTTTGTACTTCTTAATAAGATTACTGTTTGTGTTGTTTTTCTGGTAATATGATTTAAATTTAGAAGTTTACAGTGAGCATTTAATAACAATGATCACTGTAACATCTCAAAGAAACCTAGATTTAATGTTGGCAAACTTTTTTTTTTTTTTTTTCTTTTCTTTCTTTTCCTATTTCCTTATTTTAATTCTGGTGTTTAAATAGGAAATTCACAGTAATATTCATAGGAATGTATTTCCATACAATGAACAGTGTCCCACTGGAATAAAATTGTCATTAATTTGCTCATTTAATGTTATTATAAAGAATCAAAGAGTGCTGCTCAGTTGGTTTGCCCTCACCTCACTAAATCTGTCCCTCTTGTAAAATAGGTTGGACACCCCTGAACTAAAATTAAATAAAGAAAAGGAAAAAATTATGAAAAGATTAAAAAAATTAAAAATAAAAAGAACTCTATGTGAATGTCTGTGTCCCAAAATCTACTGGATATCTGTCAAGAAAAAAATAAATCTCAGATGATGTAAAGAGAGGGGAAAAACATCAAAGAGATTTAAAAGGAGTTCAACCAAACTGGGTTTACATCAAAGGTTTGGCCAAAATGCCCACAAGAATCCAGAATTCTCTTAAAGCTAATAACCCTGATATATTTTCACAGCCCGAGCCAACAAAGACAAACTCATGCACACATGGGAGTTCTATTACAGCTAAACTTGCCTCTGATTTGTGGCGATTGCATCCCTCCCTCCCAACTCGTTAATAATATGAAGTAACATCTCATCTTTAGGAACACAGCAGCACCTACAGCCGAGTGCTGACCTACATTCACCCTGTGTTATTGCACACGTATCGGTGCTGCGTGAAACTGCTGGCTGCTAATTGCTTTCACATTACAGAGCAGTCAGGTGGATCTTGGTGGCATTCCAAGACCACCAACACTGGGACCCAAAGCGTGCACATTTCAAAGTGCACACCAGCGATCACGCTGCCTAAATTGCAGAGTGAGCCAGTGCCAACTGCAAACCCTGCCAAAAATAATAAAAATTCTTATCTTCTATATGAAAAATGCCCAAGTGATTTTTTTTTCCCTTGAAGAATGTTTACTGGTAAATGAGGAGTCTTCTATGTAGCTTTTTTCAAAGCACTCTGTGACACAGAAAGCACTAGCGTGTTGGGACTTCCTAAACACATTTACAAGCCTAGAGTACACTCGTTAGTAATGCCTTGTTGTGCCAATTAAACACGGAGGCCTGTGGGCAGGAAAATTGTAGTTTCCTAAAATAAACCTACACGTCTCACAGAGGCAGACCAAACACAGCTCGACTGTGGTCCTACCTACTCTTTTCTCACCAAATAATTTAAGCGGGCATCTCTGAAGACAGCCACATACTGAAAAAAGGACCACAGATTTTTTTGTTCCAATCAAACATCTTGATTTCAACAAGCTCGATCACATCACAATCAAAGCTGTCAATTGAAAATTATGAGCTGACGTTAATCAGTTTGGCAGGAATAATCAAGTTTGCTGGAAAAAAGGTGTTTTAGTTTGCTAATAATGCTTGAAGGGGCACATCTGTGAGCCCCCCCCCACACACACACACAAAACAAACATCAGGACAAAAGACAGTCTGCTCCCGCTTTCCAACATCATGAGGAGCTTGATCTGGCCAGCTGGCGGGAGCTAAGTCAGGTTTAAATTGAAAAGTAAATGAACTAACAAGAGTGCAAAGAGAGGGCAGGGAAGGACAATAGGTGGTTGCTGTCTGGTCAAGAGATTAAACAGTAACAAAATTATGAGACCTAAAAAAACTGAGCATAGTTAAGGAATTAAACAGGAAAACACACAAACATAGTAAAACGGCATAAAAACCAGACCTTCAAAGGACAGGTCTGTACTTTTGCAACATGTCAATGCCATTAAATATTATTTTCTTAAGCATTAAAGACAATCAGCAATTTTTTTGTGCAAACTGTGCTTACAATCGGCATCCAGCAGATTACTGTTGTACATCTCAATGAAAAGCTCCCTAAATAGTATGTAAACGTGGTGAAATGTTAAACTTTTGCCATCACTCTTTAATGAGAGGAAAAGTTATTTTTCTGTTTGTTTCTTTTTTTTCCACATCAGATGAGCGAGGACCAGTGAATGCCTCCAGTTTACTTTCTGCTGTTGGGAAAGGACATTGCACAGTTTCAGAAAACATTGCAACTGTTCAGATGTCCCATTTTACAGACTATTTTGTCGCATTTTTGCACGGATCACATTTTATTTTAGTCCAAAGTCTTATAGTCCACAAGCTGGCTGTTCAATTGCATGTTTTCATTGGTATAGGGCTGAATGAAATAGTCAGAGATTGAAGGATAAGAAGTAATGATCTTTTGCGGACAAAGCTTAAAACTGCAAAAGCAGCCACGGCGAGGTTAAACAAACGCATAGAATCACGTGGATCTAAGCCTCTTATATTGGCCCCTCTGAGGAGAAGATCGTTGACTTCTGAGTGCGGAACGGAGGTCAGGAACTGTTTAAAACAGGCAACAAACGTCCAATAAGTGAGCTGCCTTCTTAACCACTAAAGCTGCATATTTCTGCCCATTTTCCTCGAGTCGTTTCTTTTAGTTCTTTATAGGTTGTGGTGTTAATTTAAGCCTGCAGTCAATCAAATGCCTTTATGAAAATATTTTCTTATCTCGATAACACTTCTGACCCAGATGTGTCCCAGTCCTCGTTTCCCTTATCAGATTATCTTTCTTATTAAAAAAAATAGGTTTGGACTTTTACACTGCCCCCTCTCCATGTCCTTTCCGGCTGTAAGTCACAGGGCAATGTAGTTTTATTTCCTGCCCCTGATGAAGCCAATGCTCAGTAAGAGAAAGAGGAAATAGAGGGATAAAGACTCAGGAAAAAAGATACTAAGACCTTGGAATAAGAGGCGTAAAAGAGAAAGCTTATACCAGGCTGTAACTTTAAACTAGGATTGGTTCCAATACAGTGTCAGATCTGATAAATATCTATAGAATGAAAATAATTTTCCAATCAAAGCTTTTTCTCTCTTTTGGTTTTGCAAAGAGCAGGAACATCATGTGGTGTAAAAGTATGAAGTGCTGGTCTGGAGCTTCACAGATGTGGAAGTTGTTCTCCACCAGACCATGAAAAAGGTTACCCTCATGAAGTGAGGAGACAGAAGCTGAATAAAAAAACTGAACATTTTGTCTCAGAAGCACAAAAGTACTCTGTGATCTTTTCCAAACCCTTCCATTACTACTTCTCCTCACACCAGCATCACACAGAACCTCAGTGATTTGACAACACTGTGGTTAACCCATCTGCATAGTTAGAGACATAAAACAACCAACCTTAGTCTGTGTCCTTTTCATTGGTTTGTTTCTGGAAAGTTAAACAGACCTTTTTCTTAACAATGTAATTCTTGCCAAAACAGGAGCTCTTCGTTTTTTTTCAATCACACCTTTTATCTCATCTTCTGCTAGCAAGTTTAGAGCCTTGCTTAAGTACTTTTATTTCCATCTTCAATGACAAGATGAGATGATAAAGGAATTGTAGTAATTAATTTACTTAAATCCCAAAGAAAACGAAAAATACTGTGAAAACACTAACTCACAACATTGCAAGTAACGTAAAAAGTCAGACCGACACGGCAACACAGCCATGTTAGCGTTAACAAAACAGCCGTAACTCCCAACTTTGATTGCAACATGTAAAAAAAGACTGATGGCACTAAAGCTGACGTTACTGTGACTATGCTAACTCCCAACTTTGCTAGTAAAGCGCAAAAATAACACAGTCGAACACCACAACACATTAGCCACGTTAGTATACACACAATAGCTATAACTCCCAACTTTGATTACAAATGTAAAAGGCCAAACTGATAATTTTAAAACTATTTTACTGTGACAACGCTAACTCCCAATTTTGCTAGAAACACGTAAAAATAACAGTCCAACATGGCTGCACTTTAGCCGTGTGAGCATAAACAAAATAGCTGTAACTCCCAACTTTGTTAGTAACATGTAAAAAAAGTAGAGCAAGGCCATTTACAGCTTCCATACTCCAAAACATTAGCGTACTCCTTTTTTGAAACACAAAAAAAGACTCAAAGGTCACTGTGACAACTTTGTTTGACATGTTAAACATGTGGTTTGACATGTGCTAACATGTTCACATGTTAGCCATAACACCTAACTGAACATTCTGAGAGAGCGGCATGTATTTCTCAAAATTGCTCCTGAGCACAACCAGAATAAATAAACACATAAGGAGCTCCAGATAATAAGATGCACTTCGAAAACAATTAAAGCTTTTAAGTGCTGCTAAAAAATATGGTATTCTTTTACATTTATCTAAGGGTTAAAGCTGTACTTGGCTTTTCCAAACCTTTCCTCTACATTTTTGACAGTTCTTGTCAACCATAGTGACAGTCAAACCTGACTCTGAATCATGAGTCAAGACTCTTCTATGAGTCACGTTAAGGAGCTGATAAATCTGCTTCCACTGGAGACACAGTGGCAACATATGCACTGAAGCTGATCATTCAAAGTTATTTGAATATGAATCTTTCTTAACAAAAATACAATATCAATCCTTTTCTCATTAACTCTTTCTTTGAATCATTTTAAATCAAGGCTTCTGATGCACATTTTGCATTCTTTTATTGCTGATCTCAGTAAAGCTAACACAAACATTGTGTTTCTCATATAAACACTGAGAGTAAAAAGGGTTTAGACAGTAGCATTATTATTTAAGCACCTTTCCAAATCCTTTTGGGGGTTAAGAAGCTTTATTGAAGTGACAGCTTCAAAGTAAAACCCATTTGTAGTAGCTAATCTTCAAAAAGGGAAAATTCTTCACCTTCAGGCAACAACAGGATTAAACGTAAGTGTGTGTACTGACTAATTGTCATCACAAAGCAATGAGAGTCACACACTCATTCTCTCTGTTTTATTCCAACATTGAAAGACACCTAAACATGCACACGCACTGTGAGTGAAACATGTATTTACAGAAAAACAAAAATGAAAGAAGCAGTTTGTGCACACAGAAAGAGATCAATAAAGTTTTACTGAGTAAAAATTGTCAAAATATTTTGTTTTTTTGCAAGTTGAAGCCAGTTAATATTGTCATGCATACTGTTATGACATTTTGTATGGTTATGCTGCTTTCTTTAGTCAGCAACTGCTGCATCTGCATGTCAATGTCAACACAGAGCAGCAGCCAGCAGCAGTCAACACTCAACTGACAATTAAGGAGCCAACCAAGGTTCGACCAAACAAATTGTGTATGTTTTTGTATCTCTTCGTCAGAGTGTATTAAGGGTAGAATAAAGACAAAACAATATTTGAGTGAAATCAGCATTTATTTCAGCTTTGGTTGCCAGATGAGATGAAAGGATTTTAAAAAGTCATGTTTTTGTCTTTGTCATGCGAAAAGTGTCACTAAAGGGACAGAACTAGTATTGTAAAATATTGAGCCACAGCAAATCTGTCTGTTCAGCTGTACATTTGTGCCAAAAAAACAAATTGGTCTCCAGATATAAAACAATTATACAAAGTTGGTACTCCCTCCCACGCTACTGCGGCTGCAGTAATTCAGCAAGTTATTTTTGTTCAATATTTTAGCGACTTTCAATACTTTTGTGCATGTTTATCCCTGTAAAGCACAGTACAATAAAATTGAAACAAAATTCTTATTTCTTGGAATTACAATATTTTTGACCCTTTGATGAAATCCACAGAAAATAGTTGTATTTATTTTGAATGAAATATGGATGGTATTATTGGAAACTATGCGATTTTGTGACTTTTTGCTCACAAAAATACTAATTTAAGATGCAAAAATACTGACATGAGTGTTCAGGGGAAAACACCTTATTTACCCACTGTCTCAAGTTTAGATTAAATAAGTAATTATTAACAAATTTTGCATAATTTCAATACAAGAAGTAGTCATTTAAAAAATATATAAAACAATAGATGAGTTATTTTCAACATTTAAGTTTTGAAAATTGCCAAATCCTTTTCCCGCCAATAGTGTTTTTGAGATTTCATGGAAGCTGCCATTTTGAAATGAGTAGGAAAAGTCCTCCATTGCCCCTAGTGGAATAAGGATGCACTACAGGCCAGAACAAGTTATGGATAATACTAATAATGCATGGTTCTCAGAAATGTGTGTATTAAATATGATACAAATGGTTATAGGGTTAAAAAAAATAAGCTAAAATTGCTATTTTTTGTTTGGACTTTAGATCGAACAATACCATTTTACAAACGAATCAGTTGATCTGAGAGTTGCAAACTAACAGTTGATTAGATCATCAATAACTGCAGCTCTAAACTTGAGTTATTGTCTGAAAGGAGAGGACATATTGTCATTTTTAAATCAGGATAAATCTAAAAGTGGCAAGTCAAAAAGGGAAAGCAGATTTTTTTTTTGGAATCTAAATTCCAACCTTTCTGGCGCAGAAGCTCATAAAGTCCTCTGAGAGAGCGTGGTGTTATACAAAGACTTAATTGTGGGTGAAAAGCGATTTGCCCGTCTGCCTGCACTGGGACTTTCTGAGGTCCTTAATGCTAAGCAAACATGGTTTAAAAAGATTTACTCAGAGAAATATAGGTGAACTCAAAAAGCCATGTTTCATCCCACCACATGTTGAATGAAACGCAGCACAAAGTCAGCTTGAAGCTTGGGGAGGACACAAGCTAAAACGTAATTTGATCAAACTCCAGTAAAGAGAAGCCTCAATGAAATTTAGAGCCCTTTAAACTGCTCTCGATCCCTGAAGTTTTCAACACCAAGCAGAGTCCAATCCATATGGGAAAATGATATGTAGTATGTGTGACTTACTCCGTTCGACTCATTAAAGTGTCACTTTGTCATCAGTAAACTCTTGCAATCACAGCTTGCCGTACAACAGCAGCAAAAGGGCTCATTGTGTTGTGTGTATAAAATACAGCAGAGTTCATTTTTTTATGTGGCAGCGGTAATTTGTCTTCCCGACAGCCGCTGTAGGAAAAACAACACAAAAAGCAAAAAGTGCTGGACTTTTTTTCCCCCCTCCCTCCAATCTATAGCTGCACATATTCAGCACAAGTGAACTAATGAATGTGCAAATATAATTTTACTCTATAAATGTAGCGTGATGTACACTCTGGAGAGAATTACATGGCCTTTCGGCAGCCTCTCAGCACAGACAGTCTCTGTTCGAAACACTCAAGTGGCACACTTTCACGCACTCATTCCTCATCTGCAGCACTAGAACCTGAAACCATCCGACGGGTTCCTCTTCGGCTGCATTTCTCTTAACCAGGCCGGGCCTCGCGAGGAGACGGTAAATTGCAGGAAAAAGGTTTTTACGCTCGGTTTCGGTTTGTGGTGGCAGAAACTTTATCAAACAGCTCCAACGAGGATCTGGACGGAGCGGCTTTGATTAAACGCTGCCTCTCCACGGACCGAGTTTTCCACAGAGTTCGATTAGTGGAAATAACACTCTTCTGCCAGACGCTGCATGGAAATGTACCCCTCTTGCCATTCAAGGAGAACCGTTTGCCTCACTTGGCATGCAGTAGTTATGCAAAGCAATAAAATATAAATCTTTATGTTCCTTTAAAATTCCTTTGGTAGGACAAGACCAGAGAGTCAGTCATATAAAACAAGGATTTTTTAAAATTGTTTTTACCTTAAATTGCATGTAAAAAAAAAAGGAAAACCTATTAACATTTCCATTTGATATATTGACACATCATTTAGAGAAAATTTGCCTGCAGGCGGAGCATCAGTTAAGTAATTAGCACCAAATATTCTCCAAAACAGTCCAACATTGAAGTGCACTAAGCCTTGGCAAACACATGTCCCTAATAACGAGTGGGAAGTAGGTAATTGCCGGAGCAAGATGTATAGTTCACACACCGGGGTTTTAAATCAGAGACATTAAACAGAGTCCGAGCATATGATTTATAGCCGTGCACTGATTAAATTAACATCTAGGACTTTCTCCCCATTTCCAGCACTGAAAATAAATTCTCAAAAAGAGAGCTCTTTCCTCCCAGAAAAAAAGGCCCATACATCTGTTTCACACATCCAGCTCCTTCCACATTCCTCTGTCTCTGCCAAAAGCTTTTAAGGATGCACAGCAATTGATACCTGAGTTGGTGCAGTGTGTGCACAGTACAGTCATCTGTCTGAAGGAGATGTCCCTCTCAGACCATAGAGATTCCACAAAGTTCCTGGACAAGATCAGTTTAAAAAGACCCAGATAGTGGTTTAAGAAAAGTGCAAACTAAAAAAAATATATATATTTTAGACAAATTTTAACACATCTTTTACTAGATCCAGAGAAAATTTGCATCAGGAGAAGAAGGACAAGCACCCCCTGCACACTTGATCTCTCGAAGTACATCTGTTGTCAACTGTGGCTCCTTGTTAAACCGGTTCTGAGGCACGAGACTAGAGTCTTTCTGGGTTAAATGCCATTATAGAATATTTCCATGAGGGGCCTGTCATGTTTAAAGGCAACAGTCTTCAACTTGACCAGGGGTTCTGCGAGCTTTAACACTCAAAGAGTTACTCAGGTTAATTCTCACAATTACAACCCAGTAGGAGCAACAAGTCTTATGATAGCTTTGCTTTATATCTATGTTTCTAATTTGACTATTATGATTATTAAAATATATTATTTAATAAATATAATACAACAAATTAAGAGAAATTTTCTCTTTTTTTTTAAAATAAAAAATGCAACTGTTTTCACTATTTGACAGGTTCCTATGACTTCCTTTCAAAATAAAAGACACTCTGTTCTACATAAGGATAATCTCAATGTTGCAAACTTGGCAGTAGATGGCTTAATGTCAGTAGTAATTTCAAATAAAAACACACAGGATAGTTAATTTTACTTTTTGTTGGTACACTAAAGCCATACATTGGTATACTTGACAAAATAAATTTAAACCAGAGCTAAGGGCGTGACCCATTTCTGTATTAGTGGACCATACGGCAAACTTCAAATCTTTTCATGTTCATCAAAAATTGACGTGCACCTTGGAATCAATTTTTTGTGACACACGTACTCCGAATGTTTTATTACAACTTTGATGAACTATAAAATTGCACCGCTTGAGATATTGTTGGAGCATTAGAGACTGTAGTCAGAAAACTTGCAGAGTGATATGTACAATACTTCAACTGTTTGTGAATGGGCTGAATGAAATTTGACTTATGGGACCGTTTTCTTTTGCTGAATGGGGCATTTAGTCCAAAACATTAATTACTTTTTGAAATGTAAAACATTTTATTTTTCTTCAGTCAAAGAGGTACAATGAAGGGATAAAAGAGCCACGTGAGGATCTGGAGCCTCAGGTTGCAGATCTTCGAACTAGACAGGTTTTGCATAAGCAAGACAATGTCAGACAATGTTGTGATTCTATTTCCAAGACTGTCACTTTTTATTTCTTAGGTAAACGTTAAAGGCAATTTGAGGTGTGATTGTCCGCATTTAAAATCATTTTTAACTTTATTCATAGAACAGTTTTAGCTGAAATTTGGCTTTTCTTCTCTTAAAATCCAGCCTCAAGATGATTTATGCTTAAACTATTTTATAAGTCAATGCATTATAACGACCACACTGACTTATGCAATGTGGAAATCGTCATAAAATTAAATTAAAAATCTGTTTAACTAAATTATGCCGTTTTTTGTTGTCATTTTGTGTTAAAAAGCTGACTGTAAATCGACTCTTTTACTCACTTTGTTCTAACAACCAGCCTTTGCATTTGTAGTAGTCATTTTCTTTGACCAAATTTCACTAGTATGACAGAAAAACACAAAAAGGTGGGGGAAAAAAATGACTTTTTGTCTAACAAAATGTTCCTTTAGTGGCAAAAAACCCAGATTTCTCCAGGAAATCTTTGCATTTGAACAAAGAAAACCCTGGTGACCTCTGACCTCTGAATGAAACATGGCAGAAAAAAAAAATCAAACTCTACTTTTCTGTCTTTGTCTAAATAGTGCAGACACTGGTTGATAATCATAGAGTAATGGGTTCTTTGCCCAGGTAAAGCCCTCCCCATGTCCCGTTTCACTCTTTCCAATAAAGTCAGAGAGGAGACAAGACTTCCAGTGTTGTCATCCTGGAACTGCTTCCCAGGCAGTAAGGAGGTGGTCACGTTTGTGGACACAATGAAAACCTTCTTAACTGGTGTAATTTTCTTGTGCAAATGAAGAAGTGAAGCTGGCTCTATTTGGATGGACAGAGAAAGTATGCAGAACCAGCAGCTCATTTCTGAGGCACAGAATCAAGATCCAGTCATTTTAGAGTCCTCAAAACTGAAATAAAAAACCATCTGTGCAATTTCAAGTGTCAAAACAACAATTTCTGTTCTATTATATCCAGAGTGAATATTTAATCAATAGGTATTTACTTGCTGGCAACATTTTTCAGATAAAAATAGCTGAAATGTGTTTTTAAATTCCTCAAACTGCTTCTGAAGTAGTCACTAGTAACTTCTGTCAAGCATTCAAAAGAAAACTTCCTTCTGCTTCAAACCAAAGAACAGAGAACTGATGGTACAGAGAGGAAAAATTGGGAGTCAGAAGAAAAGCTGTGCAGCATAAACAATAGAGCTTCAATGTAAATAAAAGCCAAAAGCATTTAGGGAGGACAAAAGTAATCCAAACAATCTTCCACATCTATAATTCATCACTTCTCATGTGGATTGGGAGGATCATTAGATACCAACACTCAAATGCCAGCACAAATATTTCAAATGTTTTCCGTGAACAGCTCTGTAAGCACTTCAGATTGTTGTTTTTTTTAACTGAAATATGTAATTTGGTTGTTAATTTAAATAAAAATTAAAATCAATAATTGAGGTTGCGCACACCTTGTGGAACATGAACTTCAGATTAACATTAAATTCAAAAATAAATTCCTGAAAAAAAAAAAAAATAGATGAACCATTTGTGTACATTGGTGCACGGTGGTGCAGTGGTTAGCCCTCTCACCTCAAAGCGAGAAGTTTGATTCCCAGCTGGGACCTTTCTGAGTGGAGTTTGCATATTCTCCATGTGAGTCCTATGCTTCATAGGTTGATTGATTAACTGTTTTTAGGTGTGACTGAGTGTGTGATTGTATGTCCATGGAGCATAAAAGTAGGCTCTGGTAGTGGGTTCTTAACATTTATTAATGTATTTTTACAATTTATAGGAGTTCATTCAAGAGAAAACCCCTAAATGATTAACGTTTTTTTAAGCTTCCAACTTTTTTTTTTTTTTTTTTTTTTTTTTTTAGTATTTTCACATTATTTACATGTTTTATTGTTCAATTAGTGCAATTAAGTTCGTTCTTTGTATTTGTATCTGTCAAAAAAAAACTGTCCTCTAATATATATTTAATATATTTCCAAAAAGTGTTTGTTTTTGTTTTTTTGTCATTGATTAACCCAATTTTGCCTTATAAATAAGATGGCAAACGCTCCTTGTTCTGCTGCGTTATAAGGGGGTTGGTTCAGCGCACAATGGACACCCAGCTGACTAGTTAAGAGCCTCCCTATTGTCTGTGAGTGGAGTCAAGACCTTCCCCGTGCCCAGGTCTCACAGCCACAATGGAACGATAATCTAAAAGCCAAAGCTTGTTTGCATGAGAAGGGAGGCTGGATGATGCCCCACTATGCAGTTTGAGGGGAAAAAAAGCAAACTTAGAAACTTTAAGATGATGATGGAGCTGTTTTTAATAAAGGGATGAATTGGAGGAAAACGTCTTGAGGACTCACCAGACGCGCGCAGGATCATGGAGATGTAGAGAAAGATGATCCAGAGTGCGCAGGCTGGACATCTCCAAAGACGCAGACTCTCTGCTACCCAACGTGGATACATTCCTCCGGATCTGAGTTCAAACGTTGCCCGGGCTGAACATCCACTACGCAAAAATGTTTGACTTCAAGACTTTCCCAAGAAAAGAAAAAAAAAAATACTCTTAACAGACCCAAAAACAGATGCGCGGCTTGGAGGCGCACCTGAAAAAAATGTGGGAGTCTTTGGGGAAAGCGTCTCCTCCGTCGCTCCTGGTTTGTGCCTCGTTCTCTGCTCTGTGGAGCCCCGCTCTCTCTCTCTCTCTTTCTCTACCTCTCCCCACACGAGCGCGAGCGTTCCAACAAAACTTCTGCTCCAAACTTGAGCACAGAGAACACATGGAGCTGATTAACTCAGTGTCGCCACCGTGTGTTCAATGGAGGAACTGCACACGGACGAGCTCCCGACCAGACAAAAGATAGAACGTGGACGCTGCGCGTGCACGTCTCGACTGACTCGTGCACCATTATTAAGCAAATACGTCTCACCTGTGCTCAACTCCTTTAAAAAGGAAATAGTAATGTTTTTTAATACTCAATGTATAGATTTATTTTTACAGATACTTGAAATGTTATATTTAATATTTATTTTTTTTATTTCTGTATTTGTATCTCCTTCTGTTTTTCAACCATTTCTCTTTGCCTTTATGCATTAGAAGATTATTTCTCTGTTATGTTCATGTGAATTTAACAACTAGGAAAATATTTCAAAGAAACTACAGGTGGAAATGAACAATTTTGCTATAATAGATCTTTGATGGGATCAATATTCTTTTGTGTATTCATCTAAATTTAATTTAGATAAACAACACAGACTGTATAACTTTATTGGTAGCTCAACATAAAAATGTTTTGGTTGCAGAGCTGCATGCAAGGCACTGGCCAGACCACCAGGAGCAGGAACTACTTCACTATTTTTGGAGTTACAGTTAACATGAATGGATTAAATTCAAAGTAAGGGTTTATTACTTTTTTATTGTTGTAATCTGATTACAGCACTTTTCAAACATCAATTTCCTTTATTTTCTTTTTAAATCTTAGATGTGACTTAGAGAATTAGAAATGAGACAAAATGTGCAAATTTCTGGAATATTCTGGGTTACTCTTTGGGAAATTCTGTGATGTCAACTACAAATTTATAAACTGTATTGCAGAAACATGTACATGCTTAGTTAAAGCACTTTTTAAATTTTTGTCATTATGTAACTATTTTTAACTTGAAAATTTGCTTAGCCAAAAAATGTAAAAGAGGCAGACAAGTTTTCTTCTTTCTGTTCCACTTTTTTATTTGAAGAAATGAAAAGAAATAAAGGAATTTAATTGAAAAACGAAATTGTAAAAAATGAAAATAAAATTTGTATCAGAAATATATATAATAATATATATATAATATTTGTATATCTTGTGTGTTTTTGTCTTTTTTAACCTCTTGCAGATCAGGCACTCGCATACATGGAGACCACATTGTGGATTATATTAGCACAGTAGATAATTCTGCTCAATTGACACCCTGTGAATACAAAATAAAAAATATAAATCAACTACAGCTCAGGTATTAAGAGGTCAAAGGTCATTGGTCGTTAGAGTAAGGCACATAAAGATAGATTAGATAGATAAAAAGTCCTAAAAAAATAGGATGTTTCTGAATTTTATTGGGATGCTTTAATAGGAAGTAACAAACCAGCATGTTCTTTTGTAAATAGAGGTTGCTACAGTAAAATGGCATAGTTTGGGGAAATCTGATATTAAGATAAGGAAAATGGAAAAGAAAAGTTGTATTTGTAGGTAAGATAGATATGTGACAGTCAGTGGACGAAAATCATGATTTAATGTCAGTATTTTTTTTACAAATCAAAGAACAAAACAGGCTATTTTAATACACATTACTGGATATTTGGTTTTACTTTTTCCTGTTACATTTTCCCTCTGCCTCTTCCAGCGGATGTGTGGATGACCCTGACGAAGACCACAGGATAAAACATGTCAATTTAACAGGATCACGGCTCCACTGTTACTTTAGAGGAGCAATCATTTTAAATTTAGAGGCAAAAGGATCCAAATGTTCATGCTGCCAAAGGCTTTGATTAAAAACAGGGAAGGCTGTGGTGAAGTTCAAATGTAACTGTGGACCGCACTTTGTTAATGCATCTACTGTCCTATTCTTACACATGATCCCTTCATGGAGGATGTTGGTTTGCTGAAAAAGAGAAAGGATTACATCTGCTTTAATGGGGTCAAATACCCAACATGAACTTTCAAAAAGTGTTCAATTTAAGTTTTGGAGGAATTTAAAAAAAAATGGTTGGATACTACACTGCCAAAGAACAATCAGAACCCACAAATCTGTAATAAGGAGCCTCAAAGAAGTCAAAAGTGAATTGCAGAATCCTGATTTATAAGTGGAACTGACCAATTTTGAAATTATTTCTTTTGACACTGGCTTGTGTCTCTGCCTGGATACGCAATTGTGTCATTCTGTTTAAATTAGGCTAAGATTAGGAAAATTGCAACCATGCACTGTGAAAGCAGTAGAACTTTAATGGCAGAGGGGATTAGGGTTCAAAAGGGTTCTGGAAAGTATGAGACTTTCTGATGTGACCAAATAAGCTTGGACATGGAGGCCTACCAAAGTGACAGTACAGTTGTGTTTATGAGTTTACATACCCTGGAAGGAACTATGAATTCAAGGTTATTTTTCAGAGAATATGAAGGGTAACAGAAAAAAACTTTTTTCCACTCATAGTTAATGGTTGGATTACGCCATTTATTGTTAAAAAAAAACAGTGTTAACACTTTCTAAATCAACAGGAAGTTCACAAATTACAAACCTTTCACATACCCCAGTTCTTAATACCTATTATTGTATCAATAACAGCTTGAAGTCTCTTGCTATGGATGAGGTTCTTTATTTTCTCTAATAGTAAAGCATCCCATTCTTCTTGGCAGAAAACTTCAAGTTCCTCCAAATTCTTGGGCTAGCTTGTTTGAAATCTCAAGATGTCTCAATGATACTGAGGTCAGGAAACTGAGACGAGCACTCCAGAACCTTTACCATATTCCGCTGTAACCAATGACAGGTGGACTTGGCCTTGTGTTTTGGTTTGCACTTTGTCAAAGTGCGTGTGAAGAATGCACGTTTTCCTCCAGTATCTTTTGATAATGTACTGTATTCATCTTGCCATCAATTTTGACCAAGTTTCTCGTGCCTTTGTAGCTCACACATCCCCAAACCATCAGCCATCCGCCTCCGTGTTTTACAGTAGGAATGGGGTAATTTTCTGATCTAACCTTACATAAGCAAGCTATTTTGTTGCATTTACACAATCAAGGGGTTTTTATTCTGGCAAATCAATCATATGACCCTTTTATATCATCTTGTGTGCATGCTTTCAGAACAAAATCATAAGGATATGTAAACTTTTGAACAGATTTGTTTGTCATTTTTTTATTTAAAAAGGGTAAACATAATTTTTTGACAATAAATGACTTCACCCGACCAGTATGAGTGAGAAAAAAAAGTTTTTTATTGATATTCTCTAAATCTTATTTACTTCCACGGTATGTAAACTTATTAACTGTACTTTTCAATAAACCAGAAATGATCATAACTTTTACATAAAATCTACTAGATATTCTGTGTAAACTGTTTTAGCTAACTTCCTGTTTCAGATCCAGATAAGTCTTGATTTTGTGCTTTTTTTTTGCATCTCTTTGTAACTGTCTTGGTTTCCAATACAAGACAAGTGTGCAGCATTGTCTTCCACATGTGAACCATTCCTTCATGGCTCACAGACCAAACTGTCCTCATGAAATCCTCTCGACTCCAAACCCCGCGTGTCAAAAACAGAGAGTAACTCGGCCTCAAGACGTGTTGCAGCCATCTGTAGTACACAACAACGGCTGGACCACAAAGACCTTCGCAAAGCCAAATTTCTCACGAGGAAAGGACAACAAATCTTCCTTAAAAGTAGGCAAAACACATGCGTCGTAAATAATAGGGAACAGAGATAAAGTTTCTCTCGACTGTCCAAATGACCTTAGATTTATATGAGAGAAACATGCCCTCCTACTAATGCAAGATTGGAATGTCAAGGTCCAAGGAGACTTTAATCATGAAACGTTTCAGTCAGCAGAAAAACTGTTGTGCTCCATCCAGGGGGGGAAAAAATGGGGTTTGACGTTGCACTACATTTTCTCTCATTTCCTCTTTGCCCACACATGGGCTGGAATAAACACAGTGACTGCAAGAGAAACAGACAAAACGTTGTAAACAGTCCATTTGAAAATTTGTGGCACACCAAAAACCCCTTTTTTTTGGTTCCTAGACAGATGTCTAGTTTGCCTGATGTGGAGTCTTCAACACAGTCAGAAAGACAGACAGGATCAGAGGAACGTGGACACTATCAAGCTGTTCTACACTATTTGGTCCTTTTTCAAAGGTCAGAACGCTCTTTAAATCTTTTATTTCCCCCAATGACTCAAACTTCATCCTGTTGTCTGGAGTGACCTAGGACATTGCAAACAGAGTGTAAACATTTTTATTATTAACATCAGCCCCATTTTGGACTTTGTTGAGCAGAGAGCGTTCCCTGCTTGAGGATGAGTGGATGATGTCAGACTCAAAGGAGAACAGTCTTTATTTTTCCCTTCCGTTCTTTTTTAACAAAGAATCCTGCAAGAAAATAAATTAAAAATGTGTGTCAAGTTGCAAAGCGCATGTGATTCTGGTAAAGATAAATTGAACTTTTAGTTTAGACAAACAATGAACATTTCTGTCATCAAACATCTCTCAAAAAGTTTGTTTGGAATAGCAAATCTGTAATCTGTGTTAGCAAATGAAAATAATAATTTTGTTATTTTGGCAAGTGAACTTTTGCCAACAAATTAATTCCTGTCACAAATTGAAACTGAAACATTATCTTCTGTCTTGAAAAGTGTTATCTCATCCAAGTGGCTTCATCCGATTGATCCAATCAAGTCAATCTCTTGCACCAAGTCTTTGTATTTCACAATGAAAAGAACAAGGAAAAACATTTCAAGTTTTTCTTGTCTCTTTTAGAATATTTTGGAAAATATAAAATGAACCAACAGGGGTGTCAAAAGGCAAATAGTAGAACAATGAAATCCATAAATACAAATTAATTGTTTAATTTTTATTTTTTATGGATTAAAATATTGTTTTCATTAACTATAATTTGAAAGGGATCATGTGTGTTTGCTGCAAAAGAAAATATATATATTCAAATAACCCATTCAAATAATTTATTCAAGCAACCTTAGGCTCCTTTTATCCCTTTATTGAGGTTATTTGGCTTTGAAGAAAAATGCTAACAATTTGAATAGATAATGGGTTTGTTAAATAAGTTTTATCCATATTTTTTTACTAGATTTTTAATCTGATGTGATTACACATGAGTAAAATGTCTTTTTTTTTCCTCACTGGTTACATTTCAGTAAATCGAGAGGCATATGGAGCTCCCCCAAAATATAGGTGTCAGATAACTAAGAACAACAATGATGGTAAAAGGTTTGATCAACTGTCAAAGTGATTTTGTTATCAAAATTAGAGACAAAATTCCTAAAATATGGTTGCAAATCTACAGCAGGAGGATCTTTTTTGGCACTGGTTTCATTTTATTTTGAAAGGAACTTGCATGTGCTGCTGTCAAAAGTTATATAATAGTCATATAAATTTGTTATAATTTAATTATTGTTAAATGTGATTAGCCGCTGTGGCCAATGGGGATCCTGTCCAGAGGTATAAATGGTGAGCAGGTGCGGGTGTGGGTAACCACTTGGCCATTTTCAGGTTTGTTGTGCAATTGCTGCTTAATACGCGTTTGTTTTCACCTATTTATTTATTGTATTTGGCCTGTTATTTTTTAACACGTTTGTGTTTATAGTATTATTGTGTATTTTCTTTTGGTCGCGGCACCACTGCTTTGGTTTGAATATACAAATAAAATGACGTGGAGTCGTCATATTCTTTACTCCCGTTCCTACCATCGTGGCACACGCCTGCGGGAGAAATGCTACATTTTATAAATAGAAAGAAATTGTATTTTTATTTTGTACCTTCTCATTTATCATCATCTATTAAGAAGCCAAAGAAGAGGCTGTTCCAGAGCCATGCGGCGTAAAGCCAGCCCCAGAGAAAGTCATTTGGATTTAGGGGGGGGCAGCAGGCAAGTCTAATGTAAGCCTGTCTGTGATTACCTGATGTAATGACAGCCAATCCCAACGCAGGCTGTAAGTCATTATGAGCCGAAAGGGAGAAACACATTCTGCATTGCTCTGTCAGCTTGACAGGGTCTGAACAATGCAGCCTGAAAATGTTTCCACCCCGTTCTCACTCCTTCAAGTAGAAAAAAGTTAACCGTTTAAGGACGTTTTAGAACTCAATCATTATTTTTGAAAGAACAAAAAAAAGCTTTGAAGACTGGGCTCAAAAACTTTATCTACAATCAAGACGCAAACAAAAATTGGATGCTTTATTAAAGGTCGTGTGAAATATGGATTCAGCTAAAACAACAGGAAATATAAACTTGCAGTAATAGTTTTCTGTGAGATGCTTCCATTGCACATCAAACTCTTTAGATCTTTGCAGCTAAATCCGATTTGATTTACCAATTAGTTCCAGCTTGGACTCAACCTATTTTCCTTGAGTTTTAGTGAAAGCAGGTACACGGCGTCATTATTAGTCAAAGTGAATTGGATCGCCACACATGAAAGAAATTGCCGTGTAATGTGCCGTCTGAGATGAGGAGCAATTTTCCGTTTTAGCGTTTGGACAGGCTTTCTTTTCCCTCTCTTCTATTTAACTAAATTGTAACCAATTTAGCTTCAAACACCGGAAATGATTGGCCAAGAAACAGACACTAATCTGGGGTTTAAAGTCAGATCCAAGTTACCTCAAACTTTTCATTAAATTCAACTCCTGGGGAGGAAAAAAAAAAAAACTGCTTTTGATTTAGTTTCCCTGAACATCCTAAGTGTGCTTACTCATCAGGACTGCAGAGATTATTCCATTTCTCTAAAAGGTTTGGGAGGAAGATCTTTTTATCAGTATTGTATATATTTCTTGCTGCAGTGACATTTTCCAAGACATTTGGCTTTTGTCATGGAAACTGCTTCCTTGCTTTCCAAAACAAAAGTCCTACATTTATCTGATTTTTTTCAAAACTACACAAAAATTATCAGCACAACTGATTTTATTCCTCCTGGTAAATATTCCGCTTTTCCCAGAGAGAGCCTGTCAAAGCTGCCGCTGGTCCTCACATCTGTGAGCACTTTAGCTAAAATGAAACAATAATAAATACAGTTGACTTTTGTCCTTTTCGATTAGATTTTATTTTTGTGACTTCAGTTGTGGTTCCGGCTGAGAGGTGATTTCAGGAACCTGGAAGAATTCATCGGGGAGGGGGAGGAAGGCACCAGGGAAAGAGGTGGAGGGAAAATGGTCATGCTGCTCAGAGTCACTGCTTTCCCCTCGCTTTAGCAGTGCCAGCGTTACATGATGTATAGCAAAATAAACATATCTTAGAAGGTTACACACATGTGCTGCGACACAGACAAAAACACAACTTTTCCGACACAATTTACGAGACCCGTCGTGCATCTTTAAAAGCTCACTACAGTCTGGTGCTACAGGATGGCAGTGAAAAACTCTGAGCTAAATCAGAAGAGCTAAACTATTCCCTTGCATGACACATCTTTTCCACTTTTATCCAATTTAATAACTGAGGGCAGAATAGCACAAAGGATGGTGGTGGTAGGGCAGCTTCACCTCTGAGGAAGCAGAGGTATCATGTTGCTAATCGGGCACGCTCGTGATGAGGCAGAGGAATCATGTGATCACAGTCGGTCCGGTGCGTCCCGTTCTCTCGTGGAGCTGCGAGACCTTCAGGGCGATGTCCACCAGGGGGGCCAGCATCACCTGAGCAAGAACGAGCACAGGGGGTCAGACTTCATCCAAAACACTCTCATTAACTCAATCTACTTACTGACTGTAACTGCTATTGAGTAAACTTCAGCTTTTTTATATTAATTATACTAATAAAAACAAAAAAATTGGTATAAAAACCACTATATTTAAGAAAAAAGTTATTCTAGAGGTCAGTATTTAAAAAAAAAAGATGTCTATACCTTACATGACATGGATTTAAACATTTAACAAAAAAAAAAAAAAATTAAGAATTCATCTTTTTTCTTACAAATTCTCCAGATAAACAAATCAAACATACCCAAAGTCATTGAATCCTGAGCTGCATATATTTTTTTCTGTTGTTGTGATAAAAAAAATTTAATTTTTTTTTTGCTTTATTTTATTTAAATTCCCAGAACTGTCAGGAACATATAGGCTGGACTTTTTAACTGTACTGTATCCTCTCCTTGTCTTAAATCACTATCCTGTCCAGTCCTGTTAAAGCCATTAAAAAAAAATCTAGTCACACTACATGCTTTTTTTTGTTTTTAAATGTTATGTCTTTCTACTCATCTGCTGTAATTCTTTAAACACCACTCTGTAAGCATCTCCCCTTTTAAATGCCATTTGTTCAACTTGTCTTGGTAAAGAGCTCCACCTAATGGAAGCTGGGAGTTATGCATTGAAGGAAGGAAAAGGAAAAGTTTTTTTTTTTTAAAGGGTGGAGCAAAGGGACTTTGAGTTCTGTATCCTTCTGCCGGTATGGTGCGTGCTCTTCTTCACATGGGTGTGCTCTGAAGCGCAGAAGTTTACATTTAAATGTAATTGATTACATGATCGAGTTTTAGTACCGCCCGAATTCAAAGACACTATTTTTTAGATATCTCTCCATTTGGAGGGATAAATGTAGGGAAATTCAAATTCGATTATAGTTTTGGGAAAGGTGAATATTTTTTCCAATTCAATAGAAAATAGTAGAATTGAAAAATCACTGTATTACTCTGTCTCCTTCTCTCAATCCTTTAGTAAGTTTTTGCCTAACCTGTGGGTCCTGGTAAATCTTCTGGGGACCTTCTCATAGCTGTCTATGTACAGCCTGATGGTGGCTCCAGCACTGCCTGTGCCACTGAGCCGGAAAATAATCCTAGAGCCATCGGAGAAGATGATCCGGAGGCCCTGAGAGAAACAGAGATCATGATGAAAAGAAAATATATGTTGGTGCATGCCACAGCTAACAATGGTTTTATGATGTTTACGACTTTACCTGGTTTTTGGACACGCTGCCGTCTACAGGGTCTGTGTAGGCAAAGTTGTCAGCTACAGCCACCACGTAACTCTTATCGCCTGATGAGAATGTCTTTCCTACAAAAGACGGTTCTGACATTTGTGCCTCCAGATCTTTTATCATCTTGTTAGCAGCATCCGAGTCGACCTCCTCGTAATCGTACCTGAACGGAAAAGACAAATGGATCGGAATTCAATAAATAAAAAATAACCATGTAAATGCCAATATTTGGAAATAATATGACAGGAGGAAAAATAATCCCTGCATAGCCTAAAAAAAGAAGGCACATTCATGTAATAGAGTACATTGTTTAAAGATGAATGACTGTATTTTTGCACCTAATTAGCAAACTTGAGAATCTCCCCTTTTTGGCTATGAACTAAATGCATTTATCCAGACCTGGTGAAAAAGTTTCTGCCAAACTTCTGCCAGTGATCCTTCATGATCTCCTCCACGCTCTGTTTCCTGGTGGCTAGGATGGACAGCCACGCAAGCACCGCCCACAAGCCGTCCTTCTCCCGAATGTGATCCGAGCCTGGTAGGTGTTCAGAACAGGACGGGTAAATGAGGGGAAACGCCCTCCATTCACAGAAGCAGACGCAGAAACCTTAAGGCGTGCTCCCACCAGTGCCGAAGCTCTCCTCTCCGCACAGCGAAAGTTTCCCGGCGTCCATCAGATTGCCAAAGAATTTCCAGCCAGTTGGAGTTTCATAGAGCTCCATCTGCAGAGCTTTAGCCACACTGGAAGAGATCAAACCATACCATAAACCCAACAGGAACACTTCTTCAATGAGGAGGACTCTCACTTTTGGTAAAAAATGGTTTGCTAGTGCGGTTTTTACTTGTCCAAAGCTCCACTAGTGGGCATGCTGCGGGCCAGGCCTTTGACGCCGGTCTTCTTGAAGTAAGGAATGCTGGTTATGTTGGCAGCAATGGCGGCTACAGAGTCAGAGGGGTTCACAAAGAAGCCATGTTTACCCAGCACCATGTTTCGGTCCTAAAGATGAGGCAAAAGTCTGTCAATTACACAGAAATGAACAACAAAACAGCAAAAAGGAGTTAGAGCACTTACACCGTCACCATCAAAGGCTGCTCCAAAGTCATACTCTCCACCTTTCATGGTGTTGACCAGGTCAGCAGCGTAGGTCAAATTGGGGTCAGGGTGGTGGCCCCCAAAGTCCTCCTGTGGCACACAGTTGACGGCCGAGTTGGCAGGAGAACCCAGCTCTTCACAGACGATCTTCTTGATGTAGGGACCAACCACTAAGGGGAGGAAAAGTCTGCATTCCTTTATGCTGTCTGACCTCGCTTTAATGCTGCTCTAAAAGTGTTCCTTTGTACCTCCATGCATAGCATCCAGACGGACGTTGATGTGAGTGGGCCCGGAGAGAAGATTCTTTAGCGCAGGAAAGTCAAAAATGTCCCTTAGCATCTCAGCGTAGGCTTCCACCGAATCAACAATCTCCACTGAGACCAATAAGGAAAAAAATAAGATTCAACTAACAGCAAAAAAAAAAATCAAGCAACTGTATTCAAAAAAAACAAAACAAACAGCTTCCTACCAATGAAAGGCTTAAACGTTTCCACTTCAAAAGTCTGTTTCCCGATCGTAGAAATATCCACTTTGAGATCCGGGCAGATGTGATACTCCTGTAAGCCTTTACTGATCTCAAATATTTTGTTTGTTATGCCTTCAGGAGCCGGACCTGTCAGCAAAATAAGAGGGGTCAAGCAACTGCACCAAAAACACAAAAAGACCATCCCTACTTCATAAGAACTTCTCTCTTCACAACTTAAATGTGAATCTCTTACCTCCACTTGAAATATTGTACTTGATGCCAAAATCTCCATTGGGGCCCCCTGGGTTGTGGCTAGCTGTGAGAATGATCCCCCCCACTGCCTTTATCTTGCGGATCACACAGGAAACGGCTGGGGTGGACATGATGCCATTCTGACCAATCACAAGGTGATTTATCTGCAACAAAGTTATATAAGGAAAAGTTAAACAAAACATTGAAAATAAAAGCATCCAAAAGGTTGACCATAAGGGTCTGTTTTTGAGGATGAAGATTGTGGCACGAGGAGATAATTAAATGGTTATGTAGTACTAACATTAAAATACATGATTGTCTTTTTTTAAAGTTAACATTTTCCTGTACGGTCATTTTTTGGGGTTCTTTGTGACTGCTTCACCAATCTAAAATAGCATGTGCACCTTCACCCATTTTAGTGTTGAAATCCCCCTCTATCTTGCTCTTAGTTTGCTTAGCATTTACACAATAACAGAGAACCACTGCTCTGTCTGTCTCTACTGCTTACTTTCATGAAGCACATTTACCTATAACTGATTTCATAGCATGGCATTGACCAAAAAATGTGGAAAAGCTCAAATCTTCATGTTTGATCAAGCATGATCCTCTAAATCAGGGGTCTGCAACCTGAGGCTCAGCAGCCTCATGTGGCTCTTCTATCCCTACATTAAAATGTTTTTAATTTTGAAAATGTAAATTTTATTTGAACAAGAAGCTACAATTATTGAAACAATATTGTACAAAATTAATTTCAACAACAGTAATTATTTATTTTTAACTCATTATTGATATTACTACATTTGCTGCATTGAAATAATACTACCGCTTTGTGGCACAAGTTACTTTTATTTTGAAAGGAAGTCATAGGAAACTGTCAAAAAATTATAAACTAAACATATTTAGAACAAAAAATGTGATTTTTTTTCTATACATTTTTTATGCCAAAAAAAACAAAAAACAATTTTTTTATCGGATTTGTAACAATTACACAAGTACAAAGCAAAGTCCTAAAAAATTTCTTGGGACGGCCAAGGTGCATGGTGCTTGAATCTAAAGCACCATGCAAGAAAACATAATTCCCCCCCCCCCTTTTTTTTTTGCTTGTTTTTTTAATGACTCCTTTTAGTAGTGGTCGGTCAATATAGACCCCTCTAATAAGGGTTGAAGGTTGCAGACCCTTGCTCTCTAGAATAAGTGGCCAATCCTACTTGACTTAGGCTCTGCTCAAACACAGATGTTTGCTGCAAAGGGAAATGAACTCAGTGCACTTTGCAGCCATAACGTCCCATCTGTCCAATGGTATGTGCTTGAAACAGTCTGTGGAACAAATATGACATAATCTGACAGCTACATAAACCACAACAATTTCCAAAAATCTATAAATTTAATCAATATGTAAGTGGAATTCGCAAACAATTGTGGGCTAACCTGATTGGTCGATCCCCCCTCCTTTCTTTTCAAAGTGGTATCTCCCTACAGTCCCTTTTGCAAACAGGCCCCCGCCTGGAACCCATTTGTAGAATAAAACTTTGTTTGCAGAAGTTTAGAACCACTAGCATGCATGTCAAAACCAGAGATTATGCAAGTTAGGGATCGGAACAAAGTGTCGAATCCTCTTAACCGCAAAGAAACTTTTGTTCCTGCTTCAACTTTAAACTAGTTGGTTCATTCCTCCATTTTTTTTTTCTTTTTTCAAATCAAGCAGATGACTACAGGAAGTTATGACACCTGTCAGCTCAAAACTGTCGAAAAAAATTCTAATTGGAGACATGTTAAATAAAAATTATGGCACGGCAAGCGAGACGTGTTAAATAAAAAAATATGGCATAGCAAGCGAATGCAGGGACGATTTCTTCGCTCCAACAATTTATCACCGAAAGGGATGCTTGCAAAAACACGTCAGGTTAGTTAGCTAGCACTGATACGAAAAAATACCATAATTGAGCGGCCCTGCACCACCAAGTACACGCTTTATACGGCCAAAAACGAGAATTAAAACGAATCTAAACTTTAGTTTCATTCATAAGATTTACCTTAAATCACACATGACCTCTGAATGACACTTAGAGGGCTTTTGCTAAAGATGGGTTTGTGAGCTAGCATCTAGCTATTTACTTACGTCGCTACTTTTACTAGTAAACTTAAAATTATTATATGGTTTTTGTTTCGGAATATCTATTTGAAAAGCTTTTAATTATTATGATTATTATTTTAAACTATTATTCTTGCGCTAGCTTTCCTGAACAGGATATGTTGTTTATTTAGCTAGCAAGACGAACAGGACGAGCAACAAACGTTTCTCCTTCCTTACTGACCCCGTTGGCCGCTGCGATCTGGACGATCAGCTGAATGGCGTCTTTCATGAAGAACCTGCCGTCCCCCCCGACCACCAGGGTGGCCCCCTGGCGCTCCGCAGGGTCAACCACGGAGATAATGCTCTGGATGAAGTTTTCCGCATAGTGCTGGTTCTGCTGGAACACCGTCACCCTCTTCCTCAGACCGCTCGTGCCGGGCTTCTGGTCCGCGTACGGCTTGGTCTTCACTGTGGCAATTTTCACCATTTTTGACCCCGTGAGAGCGCCGATGGTCACCCCGAGTGTTCCGCAGTGTGGTCCGACAAGGAGGCGACTGTGGAGGCTGAGAGAGCGCACGTATTCACGGGGCAACTCCCCCCTCACACCCCCTTTTAGTTAAAGGGCAAGCAGCGACCCGGTCTGTTAGGTAAAAAGCTGTAGTGTTCTTCAGCTGTTTTAATCATTTTTTAAAGTGATTTAAGTTTATATCAATTTAAAAAGCCACTTAAACATACAAATTTTTGGGGTATTTTTTTCCCCGCCAGTTTTACGTCAAATAATGCACAGTGACAGGAGTATCATTGTGAATCATGCCCTGACTAAAAATGCTATTGGAAAAAAACGTGTAGCTGTGACGTAGGTGCTACAGTTAGCAGCCATAGTTCTGCCATTGACTGTATACAGAAAACTGGACAGAGCAGGTGTGCCATAACCCATAAAACCCATTACCTTTGTCTCCAGCTAAATGAAGCCAATTCAGTCGCTATTTTTCCACATTGTGGGCACCGCCATTTGGAGCCAGATGACAGCCATTAGTTCGAGTTGCTCTGAGTCACGTTTTTTTAGGACAACTATTGTCGCCAATCAAAGAGTGATTTTGATCAAAGTCCACGCCCCTTCCACAGAAAGTAGCTCGAGAGAATCTATCAATCAAAAGTTACAGGTGGGGCCAGCGGGCACCACGTTTTTACTGAGGCATCTGATTGGTCAGTTTATAACTTGAATAACTCGCAATGAAGGGAAAAAAATAGCATGAAAAAAATTGTAAGATGTTATGAAAAATGTATCAGAGCAAGAATGAGCATTCTGAGAAATTGAATGACAAAGTAATAACAGTTTTTTGCTACATAGAATCTATTGAATTGTGACTTCTTACAGCCAGCAGATACTTCCTATTTGGAACACAAAGGGGGAGGGGTTGGTCTGTCCAGTTCTCTATAAACAGTCAATGATCCATAGGACTTTCCTTGTCCAAGCTGGTATCTGGCTCATAACTGTACAGCTTAATAGCTCCAAAATTATTCCCCAATTTTGTTGCACCGCGAGTTTTATGGTAGAGGTGTGTGTGAGAAGTTGTAAGCTAGTGGGAGAAAGTGTAAACAAAGGGATGATGGGAAATGAGGGAAGGCTTTCTCTGTAACGGTCTTGCTCACAACTCAGATGTGAATTTCTGACAAACCCCTGCTGCCTTAAAGAAACTGTGTTCAAGAAAATGTCACAGGTTTTATGATATTTGCTAAAGATCGTATAATCTTCATTAAAAGACAACTGGGAACTATAATAGAGCAAAAGCCATCATGTTTTTATCCATAAAATAAATGCATTACTAAACAACTATTATTATTTTTAAATGGTTGAAGTCAGCAAAATCATTGGTTCTTCCCATTCAAAGAGTATCTGAGGGTCTGGGGTAAAATTGTGATTACTAGTTTTTAAAATATGAAAATAAGATTAATAAAAAAATATATATCCTGTGCTGGTTTTGAAATTGCCATCTAAAACAAAATAGAAAAAAAAAATAGATACAAAACTTTCTCCAACCTTACTGATCAAATATAATAGTTATTCATCCACATTTGTTTTCTGTCTCTAAAAGTATCCTCTGAAACTATTGCAAAAGCAGTTTTGTAATAAAATCAATATTTGTGATCTTGATTTAGGCCTGGAAAACATGTTCTTCTTTACAGTTGAGCAACATGCACAAAGGTCAGTGACAGCAAGGTCTTGCATCCCCATCAAGCAGCTCAAAGAATAATGTGACTTCAGTTTGGAAAGTGGAAATGTAAAATGTCTATTTAGAAAGAAGTAATTTTTAAAGTTTTTTACTGAAAGATTTTACAAAGTTTGGGGAAGTTTCACGCTATGTATGGCCACAACTATTTCAAGTTACATCATGTTAATTTGTTCATCACAGAGTTTACTCTCAGACATGTGGTCTCAACAGCATTTATTCTACCTAAGGCCTTAGTTTACATTAGTAACACCAACACTTCATTGAAATAAGACCCAGCTCTACATTCTATTTTTGCCTTTAAGCAGCTTATCCCTGTTCATTTGCACTTTTAAAATGTCTACATTTCTTAAATTTAAACCTACATTTATTGTAATAAAAAGAAAAATTCCATACAAATGTAATCTCGTCTAACATTTTCTAGTGAGTGTTCGAGGAAGATTGCAGTGCAGTGCAGTGGTGAAGAAGAACAGATGGGCTCAGTGCATAAAATATATCTAGGCCTTTTGACATTTAGTTTGGAGGCTCTACTGTTTCAGCACTGAAAGTCAAAGGGCACATAATGGCTTGAGTGATATAAATAGAAGGTCAACACTAAATTGTAAAGGCCAGAGGCAAGTCAAGTTTAGACTTCAGCTCTATACAAAATAATGTATCACACTGCCAACCTCAAATGTTCACATCAAGATGATCAAGACTTATGTGAAATGTAAACTTTAACTCTAATATCAGTTTTGGACAATGAATCCAAACATATTAACTTGGTAACAAAGGAGTGGGGACATAAAAAGCATTTCAAGGTTCTGGAGAGGCAGAGCCTGTTTCTGGACCCCAGTCCAATAGAGAATCTGTGGAGAGAATTAAAGCAACAGCATGAAAACATCACAAGTATTGAGAAGATCTGCATGGAAGAAGGGAACAAAATAGCAGCTGCAGTGTTTGTAAATGTGGTGAATACTTACAGGAGATGTTTGATCTGTCATTGTCAAACAGTGGTTGATAATAGTAGTATATGTGTCTCATAACAACAAAAGCACGAGGCTGACTGAACATTTAACACAAGCTGGTGTTGCTCTGGTGAAGAGCTGCTCAAAGAGGTTTAGTGTGCTGTGCTGCCAACTAGCGGTCAGAGGTTTAGGTGGAAAACAAAGTAAGGCACTGAAGTACACTCATCAATGATAATTAAATAGCGTCATGTGAACATTTTAAATCGATACAAGTACCGCCAAACAAATTACCGTGATATATCACCAAATCAATTTTTATCAACTAGGATTACATTAAAAAGTACTGAGGTGAACTTTTCTTATTGAACAAATAATCTTTTTCTGCCCCATAACACAAAAAAGTTTAAAAATATGATATTTCTGGATTTTCTTTTTTTGTTGAGACGTACCTATAATGAACCTTAGACCTCATCTTTTTTTTTTTTTTCAAAGATAATCTAAGTTTAAATTCAAAGTTGATTGGAAATTCAGATCAAAACATTAGTTTCACTTAGAATAGTGAAGATTACAGAAATTAATTATTTAAAATGTGGCTATGTGTGGCTTTCTGGAACGACATAAATGTATATGTTTAGTCTGTGACTGTTACACTTCTTTTATTAGCCAAGAAACCAACCCGAGCCACACATCAGAAAAGAAAACAGTTATGTTGCCCTCACAAGAAAAAGTGTTGGGACCCCTGGCTTAAAGCAAGATTCATGCTGTAATTCCTAAATTGTGAAAATTCAGAAGCATGAGGCTGCAGAGATTGGTCACTAGAGTTCTGATTTTAATCTGAGATCCTCTTAGTGTTAGAGCTGACAATGGAACAGTCTACACTTCCACTGACATCAACTAAAACTATATTTGTTTCAGAGTCTTTTCTGAGTGCAGCTTTGAAAATCATAGAGCATGAAAACCTTCTTGACACACTGGAAAAATGGGTGGGGTTGTCCATAGTTTGGTCAGATCTTATCTTGAAGGCACTCCTATTCTTACGCTGGTTACCAGTTAAATACAGAAATTATTTTTAAAGTACTCCCATCAATTTATAAATGGTGTTTATTTATACTGTACATATGATCTCCAGTATTATCAGACATTTGATAAAAACAAAACAAAATAAAAATAAGTAAACTGGTGCAATAATTGACAAATAAAACATCACATACAAAACACATAAAACATCAATAATGGGAAAATGTCCTAATATTTACTTTAACTTGATAATTTCTATGCATACTGCATCCACTCGCTTTAGCTATTTTTGTTTGTAACAGTAAAAATGATTTCTAGAATTTTTTTCCCATAAAAATTTCAGTCAATCAGCAGCTGTGGAGGTTGTGGAGGTCTTTCATATGCTGGGCAAAATGGTTTCCAAGCAGTTGTAGGTCCAATCCTGTTTGTCATTAATGGGTAGAACATGCTGGCACACCTGAGGGAAGAACATAAACATTAGGATTAAATTCCCAAAACACCAAATAACCAACTAGACAGCTGTTTTTTTTCAGCAAAAGATAGATTGGTAATTATGTCTGTTTATGCGTGTTTGTGTTTGAAATTATGTCAAATTTATCTCCTGGCGTTCATTGACGTCTCAGTCAGTAATACTAGGAAAACACAAGAAAATCTGAGAAGTTCATCAGTTTTTGTGCCTTATTATATTATGTAAATATAAAAGTAGCATAACTACAAATACAGTTCCTGTTTGAATTTTATTAACAAAAAAATGTGAATCTTCCACAGTGTTTGTTCCTTTCATTTAATTAAAATGAATTTGCTCATATTCCTCAAGAACATGCAGTGAATATATTGAGAAGGAAATGTTCAAGAGGAGCATAGTTAATCATATCAATCAATCAAACAATCAATCATATTATCTTTTACCTTTATACATGCAGTTCCTCTTTTGCTGTCTTACACACGTTACATGCATTTCTTTGCTGATCCACAGATGACATTTATTTTTATGCCATTTGTACAAAAAAAAAAAAAAAAACAACAGAGAGCAGCATAGAAGTTTTTATGAAATGAATGGTTTTTACCATCTTAGTCCTGGCTGGAATCTCTACTGCAAAAACAGTCATGCCCCTGCTGCTGCAGCAGTTTCTGCTCTGCTCGTTGTTTACATGAACAGTCACTTTCTGATTGGTCTGCAAAAGACAAAAAAAAAAAAAAAAATAGATACTTCCCAAAATTTAAAAACTCCTGGACATTACATTCCAAAAAAGAACCAATAGGCACAAATTAGCATTTTATAGGTATAAGTTATTATTTTGTGCAAACAAATTAGTATGTTGTGGGCAAGAATTTGTATTGTAGTTTCTTTAAATTCTACCATATATTTGTGGCCCCAAAGTACTTATTTATACACAAAAATGCAAATTTTGGCCACAAAATAACAGAAAAGTTTATAATTATTCTTTGAATATCTTGACCAGGTCTCCATTGGAATCATTGGTAAGAAGGAAGAAAACTGAATAGCAAAGTCTTATAAGCAAAATGTTAAATGTTGTTCATCCACTTCAACACTTGTGAACACTTCAAATAGTGGGAGACGGGTTTTTTTTTTTTCCAGAAGTGCTTTTGCCTCATTAGACTTTCCCACAAAGTAACTCTTGTTGCCAAGAGAGAGATGGCTTCTGCTGCATATTAATGAGCCTGGCAAGAATAATTGGCAACAACACACTAAAGTTTCCAACAATACTGAGACTTTAGAGTTTAGATATAACATATACAAAACTGACATTGTATAAGTAAAAACATTAGCAATTTCTGGAATAATTTTCATTTCAAGCTGATTATTACCCCCTCTAGTGGCCACTGTGATAAAGGCTTTAAGAAGAAATCTGGATTTTCCACTCGACTGCTTTGTATTTGTGTCCTTGTATAGTTAGATAACTTTAAAAAAAAAAGCTGGTTACCTTATTGGCAATGACAGAGGAGATTCTGTGCTCTCCTTTGTAAGTAAAGATGAAGACATTGTCATGTCCTCTTAGTGGTTTGGCTCCACTCTTTGCTGTGATGGATTTCTGGACAGCCTGGTTCAGCAGTTTTGGTCCTGATTCCAGACTGAGGGATTGTATGGATGGCTGAGAGCCTTCACAGTACACATCTATTTGGAATGGACACGCCTAATGACAGGAAATACCACAGGTTATTCATTTAAGTATTTAAAATCGTATGCTTTTGGTTGATATTAGGTGTGTGGCTAACCTCTATAAGCTCCAGCATTTGGTTGTAGCCCATGGCCTCCAGGGTTACCCACAAGTCAGTGGAGTCTCCATCTTTCTCTGTGGCCTCCATCAAGTTCAGCTCCATGAAACCCTGTCGTGTCAGCTGATTCTTTCTCATATCAAAGTTTTCTGAAGAAATGGAAAAGAAGCCTAATAAATAGAACATCCCCACATGATAATATTCAGTTGAAGAAAGGAGCAGTCATGTCAAAGTCACCTTTGCAGATTGCCCACGCTTCTTTATCACATTGCTCTCCACTGGTCCTCAGTTCAAAGAAATTGTACTCCTCCAGACTCAGCAGGCCATTTCCATCCAGGTCTATCATGTCAAATATGTCAGACAGCACCTCCCTGTGGCACAAATGCAGCATCACAAAAGAGTGAGATTGTTTTTAGTGAAATTCTTCCAAAATATTTTAAGCAAATTCAATTCAGTCTTCCATTTTGACTCAAATGCACGTTTGGTGACACTGGATAAAATAACTTGTCATCTTTAATCTCATGACAGAGTCAAGGGGGCTGACCTTAGCTCACGGGTGAAGTCCAACTCCCCGGTGTCAGTCTTATAGACCAGTTCCACAGATTTACCTGGAAAGCTCTTTTTGTTGCGTTTCTTTAATCTGCAGCCACTGGTGAATGGAAGCAGGTAGTATGTTCCAGCGTTTAACTCTCCCATCCACACATATTTCTGAATAACAAAATGAGTTTAAAATCTTATTTAGATAAATATATCCTAGAGAAGTCAAATGTCATAACAGTCCTAAATACTGCTTAATTTTGTATAATCTGAATCCTGGGATATTTTTTAACCAAACCGGGGCTATAACTAAACTTTTTTTTTGTATCTATTAAAAAAGTAATAAATTACACAAACATACTTCCTTGTCTTTTGATTCAGTGAAGGACACTAAAGTTGCTTCCTCTTTGGTTTCACCAGCTGACACTATGTAAAGCGCAGTGTCCACTGTCATCCATGACGAAGGCTTTTCTAAAGAAAAAAAAAAAGGAGAAAAATCAAATAAATAATGTATCACAGAAATTTATTTTCCGGCACTAAATTTACCCAACTGCACAGTACAAAAAACAGCAGAAAAAGAAATGCAAAGTAGAACTCAGGCAGATTAAATACATTGAGTTTGAGTTTAGTAATTGTTTCAAACATGGTCAATTATAATTCATTCAACAGGAAGAATCACATTTATAAATGACCAAAAATAAGTCACAATCATATTCAGAGAGTATATATCCTTGTACCTCTTTGATATCCTTATTTTCCATTAAATAAACTTAACAGTCAATGCTTGAAACAGGAAGGAAAGAAGCAAATGTATTTAATCCCTTCCCCTCTATAATCAGCATAATTTAACAATAATATATGGTTGCTATATTGTCATCTATCTCAATGTCAGCAGCAGACATGCTCAGACACGCTCAGCCACGAAGACACGAATACGCAGACACGCTTAAGGCACCTCACAGTGGTACTAAATTAAAAAAAATGCATATTGTGAAAAATGACGTATTGAATGCAAATTGAACGGTTCGGTTAAAACCATATTTGCGTTTATACACACAGAACATGACTCACCAAATCTATTTAATAATAATTTTGTCAAGTAGAGTTTAATTGATTGCTTGATGGGGAGGAAGTGAGTTTATTTAATCCCATTCCTGTTGTGTTTTACTTATTACATACCTCCCATTATCTGGTTCATAGTATTATAACATCAAGTTACAAAGTTAAAGTTCTTAACGATTATCATTAAAGATTTCAAATTATTCTTACAATCTTTATTACATATCCCACATGGAATAACAAAAGTTGTGCCCTCATTGATTTAGATTAGAAACAATCATTAAATATTATTATTTTTATTATTTTACATCTTTTTGTCAAAATGACTGTTCTTGTTACAGATACACAAATGGTTATGATGTTAAATGAATGTTCAATAGATATTTCTTAACGGCTCCAAAGCTGGTACACATTCTTCAACAGTCATGCGGACAGTTTTCCCTCTGGATTCAAGTTTTTGAAGTTCTCTCTGCTGTAACGTGCGCACTTCATATTAATTGATGAAACAAACAGGGTCTGTGTCCTTTTGTAAACTGATTAAGTTGAGGTCAACTTCTTCACAGTTTGGAGGTCTCTGTTTCCAATCCTGATCGCAGTTAGTGAAGTTGCCTTTGTGATTTGCTTTAACTTATATATTTACTCTCTTACATATTGTTTTATTTATCTTTTGCTCAGACAACCGTAACCGAGTCTTCAATGCTGCTGACTATCCTAGCTTTGATCTGATTATCTGGTCATTGATTCTGGTGTGTTGCTCCAAGTCGTCCACTCGTTTTTGTGTATATCAGTTTTATGTTTGTTCAGGGGCTTGGAGCTTTTTAATTACTTCTTTCTGTAGCTCCGTCAGTTGTTTCTGTTGGATCTCAAAGACTGTCACGTCCCCGACCAAGACATCAAATGATTTTTTTTTTATGTCTTCATTTTCATTTCATTTATCACTGGTTGGATCGTTAGAAACAAATTAAGTTTTAAGATGCTGCAAACTGCTGATTGCATTCAAGTGTTTAGGGATTATATCAAAAACTATGTAAATAGAAAAGTGTAGCAACTGATTAACACAAGGATTTTTTTTTTTTTTTTTACCAAAGCTGAAAAAGTTATTTCAAAAACCAACCAGGCCTGTGGATGTTCAGAGGATGGATGGTTATGTAGACGTTGGTTGTCTGGGGGACGTGGAGCTGGTACTGCAGAGAGCTGATGCTCCCACCCTCCTCCACAAAGAAGCATCCCTTCCGGAAGCTGTGATGCCAGTCCTGAAATGGTTCAAAAATAATCCAACTTAAACTGATCGAAAATGTATAACATCAGAACAAAGAAAACAAGCTTGCATCAAAAAAAGACCCCAATTTTGTTGAAATTTTAACGATTCTTTTCTTTTTCTGAGCCACTTCACAAAAACTGATTTGTAGTTTGTATTTCCAGGGGGATCTGTTTAGTAAAAAAGAAAGTATGTTTTGAGATTTAAGAATTAGAATTTTGTGACTTTGAAGGGTTCACTTGAAACAGCATATGGTGTTATTTTTCATTTCTTCTGAAACGGTGAGCGTTAGCTCAACAGCAGCTGGAGAAGCAACGCTCAAGCTGATCCAGAGGAGGGCGGGAGCGGCACACGGCGTTCCCGCTGCAGGCTGTGGCTCTAATTTACCTTTGCTAAATACAGTCTTCCCCATCCTGATCGAGCAGTCGTTGGAAACCGTCAGGGGGATACTTTGGCAAAAATTTATGAAGGCCAATATTTCTCTCATTTTGAAATCCTGTTGTTCCACAACTAAAAGGAGGGTAATAATTCGAAATAGAACAGGAGCGTCAACACCGGGAAATATCCTGTCCCCTCATCGGAGACACATTAAATGAAAACACAGTTGTGTGGACGCAAAGTAAAAGGACACGGAGGGCCTAGCAAGCCTGAAATAGGCTATTCGTCTTGTTAGTGGACAAATAAATCACCAAGTTAAACAAAGAAAGTACCATAAAGTCTGAGCACGCTGCTCCTTTAAAATAAAGCCATTTTCTCAATGTATTTATCTTCAGCTGTGAGAGGCGTAAAAGATCAAACCATAACACTTCAGTGGTTTGTCCAGACAATATTAAATTAGAGGAAATGCCAGGCGCGCCCATCCATTGCTTAAGGACATGAGAATGAATGCCTCCATAGAGAGAGGGTCAGCCTGCAGACTAATACATGTGCTGTCACCTGCTGCGGCCACCAAACTGATTTACTGCTTCTGATAGGGTCACAGCAGCACATGCCGACGCCCACACCTCGCCATCATCTTACTGCGCTTATCTAGACATGCAAACTGTCCAAGCAGGAATCACTCACATGCAGATTGCAGTTTATCAGAGAGAGTTTGCATCTCTGAGGTAAGGACACAATTTCTGCAACACATCTAATCTTCTTCTTATAGCTTCCCAGCTATTAGCCTGTGGCGATGCAGGAGTTATTACAGAGAGCAGAAAGTCCCTCTGAGGTAATCTCTGGACACTCAATCTTTTACCACTGTAATGTTTGGTCCGTTCCAATCTTAACACATTGTTTGGATCTAGGGGACGGGGTGAAGCAAAGTATGTGTGTGTTTTTTTACTTATTTACTCTTTTTTTTTTTTCTTCTTTTGCTGTAAAGCAAACCATCTGAGGCTAAGCCAGACATGGTGAAAACAAAGGGGGAGGAATCGATATTGTGGGCGAGTTTTCACACATGAACACAGCTGGAGAAGGACTGTTTCTGCACCTAAAACATCATTCTCATCGGCCGTGTTTGACTGACCTGTTTGCCAGGCCACTGCAGCTGATTTAGGCCAGAATGAAGTGGTTTCAAAACTACATTAAGTTAAAATCAACTTAGTGTATATTTGTATGTGTTCTCCCTCTTAAAACAATGTTAGATCAAAAGATTTTATGGATGAGTTATAACTTTATCATTTTCAGTGTTAAAATATATTTTTCTGAACAGTTTTCTATGTAGTCGTGTACTCTAATCGCTGAAATAAATTCAAGTTAAATGACAAGATTTGGCCGCGATTGCACTCCGGGCGGTGACGTCATCAGCAGGAGGGATTGTGATGCGACTGAAGCGATTCTGCTCCGGTGGCCGTGCGACCACGGCTACGCGAGCGATTACGAATCACGTGGAAGTACAAACCAGCCTTAAGGGTTAACAGGTTACCTTAAGTCTGCAACAAAATAATTGATTAAGTTATTCTGTTTATATGAAAAACGAAAATGGCCTGCCCTACTTTTTTTTTTGTTGTGATAAAGAGACCCACTATCTCATTATCACAAGAAGACAAAGTTCTTTTTCTGGGATACTTAAGAATATAGTGTAGTGTCCCTCTCTTCCTTTCCTCCACTGTGACACTAAGAGTTTACATGTCTAAGTCTCTTTATTTTATGGCAAACAGCAAAAACAGCAGAAGAAAATTTTTTATTCATTAGTGGATCTACTTTACTCAATTAATTTCCCTCAAACCGCTGACGACAGGTTGATTGACCCCTGCGGTGACAAGCGTCTCTGCGTGGTGCATTTTCTGAGCCCCCGACATTAGCAGACCCAAACAGCCACTTAGCCCAACTCAGTTGGCTACAATACTTGTTTCACTTTTTCTACAGTCTGCAACAAAACAAAGTAGTTTATAAGAGAAAACGTCAAACACCAGAAGAACTGATCAACTTATAATGATCAATTTGTGTCGAATTCATTTCTGACAAACTACTTTGTTTTTACCACGGATTGTAAAAAAGTTAAAAAAAAGTATTGTAATAAAACACTTAACTGATCAGATTTCAATGTAAAAGCTCTCAATATGGTTTACATTCATACTGATTTTTTTTTTAAATTTCCAATAAGAATCAATTTTATCTTATTATAAAAAAAATTCATGTAATAAGTGGTAAAAACAAAACTAAATTGAAAAATGATTTGTAAATTATGCATTTTTACAGTAAAAAGTAACAGAACTTTAAATATAGAATTTTTTTTCTTTTCATTCATGTTTCCTAAAAAAGTATTTTTTCCTTCCAGGCATAATCTTCCAATCACACAATCTACTACTTACAATCTTCTTCTAAACTGCTGAAATAAGAAAGATGGCCTCCTTAAAGGGCTTTTGATAAAGAGTATTTTAGAAAATTTGTAAGTTATAAACTCTCTAAAAAACTGACATTCATTCAACAATCAGTTCCTTTCTTTGGTTGTGCAGTAAATCAAAAACCCAAAATGTACCTTGGTTGAAAATGCATGAATTTAAAGATTTGATGGTTTTGTCTCTTTTCTGTGGTTTTGGTTTTAAAGCTTTAAAATTAAAGAAGCTAAACATTTTTATAGTAACATGTTTATAGAAAAGTAATGCTCTATGATGAAGAGTATGTGTGTAGCTAAGTGTAGATAAGTTACCTGAAGACCTGCAGGTTCTAAGACCTGGCTGGCCTTGGCGTTGCTGGCCCTCACAGTAACGGCGTTTGAGAGGGACGAGCGGCGGCTGCGAGCAGAGGAAAGGCGGGACGATGGCTTGCTGTCTGCGACACATAGACACGCAGATCAGACATGAATTAGTCACAAAAAAAGTTTGAAATTGACAGATTTATGATAAACAGCCACACAAGTTTCAGAGAATCAATGAATCAAATGACGTTTTCCGATAAATAACGTTATCTTCTCAGAAGACTGTCACTAAACCAAGTGAGAACGTTTTGGGTTAAGGTTCTAAGAAAGCTTGCTCTTTAGTCTGAGTCCCGTGTAATTCATTAGAGCAGCAATAATCAGACAGGATATAGCAGTGCACTTTTAAATCCATTATCTCCCGCATCTTTCTTCTTTCGACATTATTTAAAGCCAGAAAATATTAATTTACTGGTGAGAGCTCTGACTGTTTCTAGGGTTAGCACATCAGGATGCTGGGTAATTGGTCGGATTTACACACATCTTGCAGGGGCTTCTGAAATAAATAGCCTCACTAATGATGAACGATGCAAGCTCTTGTGAAGAAGCAAGCAGAGACTAATAAAATCTATTGATGTGATGCAGCAAGTGATCGTGGATTCATTTAAGCAAGAAAAATATTATCTGGGAGGCAACGGACAACTTATTTTCAGGACAATAAGATGCTTTACTTTAAAAAAGATAAATGACGGAGGTCAAAAGAGCTCCGACTGTGAAGCATCGCATTGTTAAAGCCCCAAATCAATACATGGGAGAGGCCCAATAATATGATAATCCAGACCATTATCTTGCACCTGATTTGTTTTCGCAGCGTCAGACAGCTGGGCCTCTTCTTTAAACCCCGATCACCTCCCCAGTGAGAAGAGGAGGAACTCTCCAAATCAATAACAGAGGCAGACCACATGAATCAACCCCATTTTTCTTCCTCAGCTATCATTTGTTCATTCAATAAAGACTTTAGAGTTAAGATTCTGAAATGTTATTGATTCTATGCGTCTGATAATGATACCAAAAGTTACAGGTAAAGCTCTAACTTTAAAAAAAATTTTAAAAAGCTTTTTTTTCTTCTTCTTATTTTAATGGCAGACAAGATCAAAACACTTTCCTCAAAACCAGATGACCTCATTGTTTCCTATTATGTTGTATGAGCTGTTAAACCAGTGGGGGAAAAATATCAACTTTTACAAAATTGTACAATAAAAGCATGATGGGGAATTCTATGAATTTGGTTCAACCCTTTGCTCCTTCTCAAAATGTTGTGTGCAGTACCCTTCTTTTGTGATGAATCAGAGTCTGCCGCGGCCACTTCCACTGCTGCTGGGTCTGCAGGCGCGGCGGCCTTAGGAGGGCTGTACGACTGACTGCCAAAGTTTTGTTTCTTCCATCTCCCGTCCGTCTCAAGCTTCTGCATAGCAACCGTTTGGCACTGATGCACCGTTGATGCAAACACCCTGCAGAACTGAGAGAGACGACAAAAACAGCTGCAGCATTTAACAAGGATGAATGTAAATATTAATGCTCTGTCTGAGAGAGGTTTCAATCAAACTCAAGATATCTTGGCAAAACTGTCAAAATGTAATATTTATTTCATTTATTATTAACAATTATTTGCAATAAAACTTGCAATTTCTCTGTAAAATTGTGCCATATTGGTAACAGGCATTTGTTGAATGACACCTGAGTTTCCTCCAAATTATGCTGAGTTTTGATTTAGCAAGTTTTAAGTTGAAAATGATGTGCTGACACTAATCAATCAAACTATTATTATTATGTACAATGATTAATAAAAATGTCTTATAAAAGCTGTAATGACAATTTTGTAAACATCTGTTTTTTTGTACACATTATTGAAGCTCTAAACATATTAAAAAGCGCTAAACTGCAGTATTTGAAGCACAGTTAGGAGAACTTGCAAGCTTGAATTTAACAAATGTATAATGCAAAGCAAAGTGATGGAAATCTGTTTTTTTATTTGCTTGTACATATTTGTGCGCTTACCTGTGTGTAGTCCAGTTTGCCGTCTTTGTTGACATCAGCTAACGAGAAAATAGCATTCACCTCCTCAGCTGTCATTCTCTCACCTTTCTGCAATATTTGACATTATTTTCTATTTAAAACACTTAAATTAAAATAATAAAAAGACATTATGTGAGCTAGGTAAGTTATTCTATCTTTGTACATTTTTTAATTGACAAACATGGAAGGAAATTGGGCCCCAAAAGCTTTAGATTGTACTCTAGTTTGTTGCATTAATTAATATAAAATAAAACTTAACATGTTTTAGGTTACTCACTGTGGTTAAAACCTTTTCCAGTGCACTGTGTAAGATGTAGCCATCTCCATTCACATCCATAGTTTTAAAAGCTCTCATTAGCTCCGCCTCCTCAGTTTGCCTTTCACATTTGAGTATCCCACAGAAGTCATCAAAGTTCAGTTTGGACGTTCCAGGAGTCCAGTATTTACTGACCGTTGCTTGGGATGGATTTCGACCTGCCTGTTGAAGAACTGAAGAAAACAAAAAGTCAAAAATGAAAGAAGTAAAAAAAAAAAAACATAAACAAGATACAATTTTGCAAAGAAAGCAAGTCCATTATAAAGCTTTTTTAAAGTATTAAGCCTACACTTGAACTTTTTAAGATCACAGAAAAACTTTAGTTATGTATTTAATTGGTGGAAGCAAGTGATGATTTAAAAAAAACAAAAGAAAGTAAGAATAATGGTTAACTTCAAATGTTTAAATAGAAAAAAATGCAACTTTTTTTTTGTTGTGCTAAAGCTCTAATTAGAAGTTACATAAGCCAGTCCTGTCACTGTCTTTACAATGATCGCATACTGGGCTAAAATACCAGTATTGACTCCATAATTCAGGATGACTGATACGCTATCATCATTTGATGATAAGGACTACATTTCTTTTAAAATCAAGACATTTTCACTGAGGAAGTTACATTGAACTTTAGCTAAACTTTGTTCTTCAGCTTTTCTTGATCGGTACACTTGGTTTTTACACCTGACTTAACACAAAACCCTGTATTTTATCCAGGCTGGGGACCAGCACAGGGAGACCCAGACTGGGACCCCCCTGTTGTTGCATCCTTAGACAGTACCGTGAAGGGTATTGAACTTAAACTCAACTGATAATATAAAATACAGAGAAACTCCACTGACTATGAGAAAGGGTTTACCTGCTCAGATCCGCATCAGCCAACCACATGCCTGATGCTTATTTCATTGCGTATATGGTTAAATCCTAATTTTCTACAAACTGAATAGGAAAATAAGTGACTTATGCATTAATAAATAAAGGCAAGACATATTTGAAATGGGTGTTGTTTTTATTTGCTTCAGACTCAACCATCAACCATAATTTTGAGACAAAACGACAGATTTCTGTCCAGACCAGATGAGATTTTTGAATGTTCTTTGGTCAAATGTGTGAACCTGATCCTCTAGTTCCCGTGTTTTGATGGTGGCGGTGGTTTTTATATAGTCGAGAACCAGTCTGTTCAACATCCTTTAACTTTCTCCTTTAAAACTAGTACAACAGTTCCTCCTTGGTTGACTTCACGTTTCCAGGACTATTCTCTAAGAATGAAATCCACACAATTCTGGGGTTTGGTGATGTTTCGAAAACAAACGTGCCACATATTTCAATTTTTTCTAATGTTATAGCTGATACTGTAAATGCTCAAATGAGTCTATTTAACATACTAATAACTTTTCATTTAAACTTTTCACTTAAAATTGAAGGGGTTTATCATAGTTGTTATTGATTTATGGGTAAGTTTTCATTTGTAATATAGGTTTATAATTGTAATTAATAGCAGAAAAATTGAATCAGTATAAGATGTATTTTTAGAATTGATTTAGCATACGTGTTCTCTTTAGCTAGCACAAAAAGAGAAACAAGTCGATTAAAGCCTTAAAAGTCGTCTTACCGTGACAAAGCTGCTGTTTTGAAGTAATATTTGTCAAACTAGATCGGAACACAGCCAGATATGCAGCTCTACACTGCATGTAGAACGCCTCCTCGTCCTCAGAGGAACGTCGTGATTCTTGAAAAGACATATTTCGTTTCACTCTACGTTAGCTTGTCCTTAAAGCGAGGCGGAAGCTAATCAGGTAAGCGCGTGATACTGTACAACAATGCACTAAAAATACACGCAAGTTAGACTTTCATAGTTTTATTCTTATTTAAATTTGCATGTTCAATTAAACATGTATCCATGTCGCAGTGCTACCGTCGACTGCTCGTTGCTATGTAAACAAAACCCCTGACTGTGGGCTTGAAATAGGGCACGGAAGAAACAAAGACGGAACGTTCCGCCACCTTCAAAAGTTTGATTTGTCTAGCTG
This sequence comes from Oryzias javanicus, assembly GCA_003999625.1. Taxonomy (NCBI): domain Eukaryota; kingdom Metazoa; phylum Chordata; class Actinopteri; order Beloniformes; family Adrianichthyidae; genus Oryzias; species Oryzias javanicus. Next base: position 16,042,916 of record CM012440.1, read on the forward strand.
ACAGGAATTCCTAATATTCAAAAATTTTTCAAGATAATAATACAATAAAATAGAGTTATTTAATGATTTTCACATGTTCAACTATTTTGTATCTTCAGCCTAAAGAAATAGGGAAATCTGTCTTCAAACCCTTTGTATGTAAAAAGCTCATCACCCATTTGAAACATAGGGTACTTCATAAAACTTGATGCGTTTTGCTGAAAAAAATCAGTATTTATTAGTTTAGAAATTAGCTTACTTGACGTATCCAACTATAATCTTATGTAAATATATTCTAGTGATGTAGCACTTAATCGATGAATCAATTTAATATTCCTATAATGCAAACAAATCTGTCAAAGGGAAGTTGTTAATCGAATCGATCTATGCTATAATCGTTTTGAAATCAAATAAATAACTCAAAAATATTGATGTTGGGAAATACAATTTGGATTAAACCATCATTACAGACCGATGTGTGGAAACACTTTGAATATTTTCAAAACCAAAGATATGACCATCCACTTACAGTGTGGTATGGTGTACCTAATAATGTTCCGTTTTTAATATTTTGATGTGGAAAAACAACAGTGACAGTGAACTTTATGAAACAAAAATGTGAATGGATTCGACATTCAGTCGACATCTCAGGACCTAAACCCTCTGTGAGATATTTGAAAGTTATTCGAATGTCTCTTTGTGCAACCTCTTCGTGTGCCCCATATGTCTGCAGGATTCCAAGGTACTTGTAGCTGTACTCGACATCTGCTACTGTATGTTGCTTTCTGGTTCCACAATCCCTTTCTGATGTATTATAATACTGCTGAATCCTGTGTGGATCATTGAGTCAATGTCTCGTTTAACCCTCGTTCACTCTAGGAAAACTTGTTCCAATGGCAAATGTTTTTGTTTTTATATGTGTGTGGGTTTTTTTTTTTTTTTTTTTTTTTTAACTGCAACAATGAAAAAAAAAAAAACTAACTAAGATTAAAAAAGGAAAACTTGACAAGATTTGCACATAGCTGTAATGGACCAGAAAATTGTATTGAAACTAAATTTATGTACCGTATTTTGTATTGCAAATTCGTCTTTTCTTTAGCCATTCTGTAGATTTGTACATACACACATTGAACGTTAAAGCCAGTGTGCGATAGATGTGGGTCTGGTACTTGATATATATGAACATTTCTTGTGATATATTAAAGATATCACAAGTTAAAAAAAGAATTAACAAGAGATGTTCTTCTGAACATACTCAAAAGGTAAAAGCATGGATTAAGTAAAGATAATAAAACATTCTCTTTAGTGAATACTTCATTTGGGTCATAATGACATTGAGATGGACTGAGCGATTTTGAACCAGCCACATGTCAGTTTACTGGAAAAAAAATGTGGTTTTCCCCATAAAATGAACAAAGGATTTATTTGTGCAAAATGCAAAAATGAGTCGATTAGAGAGATCAACCAAACATAACCCAACCATGGCAGCACAACTGATTTAATTAAGAAAGAACAAACAATAAGAACTTTAAGACCGTCAATCGGTTTATGTTGATGGATTGAAACAAATGGGAGGGGACTATTCAATAGTACTTTACACAAAAAAAAATCTCGACTAAACTTCTTATTTTCAACAAAGATATGTCTACTTACTGGAAAACTAATTTAGAGAATGACTAACTCAACACATCAAGAACAGTTCATTTATCAGCAAACTGAGTTCCTCCTCTTCCTTTGCCACTACTGGCTTTGTTCTAATAAAGGAGCATTGAGTAAAAATACAGCTCAGTTCAGTTCATTTCAAAACATTTATTCCAGACATTTGAAAGAAAATTATGTAGAGCAGTGAATAAGAAAAGAATAGAAACAACAAAAATCTGAAAGGAAGTAAGAAGAAGAAAAAATCTGATAAATTCTCACCCCTGTACATTGTATCAATATAGTCCTAAGCCCAGTACACCTAAAGTTAAAGTTCAGTGCCCTAGCTGAAAGTACATAATATTACAACCACACATGTACACACATGTAACTCGTATTTCCCTAACACAATCTCATTTTATGATCATACATATTTACAAATGCTAATGTTTTGTTTTGTTTTTGTAGATATTTATCAGTAAGCATATTTCTGTATTTGTATTTAAACTCTTTTATGTTTGGACATTGTTTCAAGCATTTCCTGGTTCTGTTCCACAGTTTCACTCCACATCATGAAACACAAAATCTTTTTTATGTGTTTGTGCTTTATGCATTAAAAATGTATTTTTTTTCCCTAAGATTGCATTTTCCCTCCTTTTTAATGAATAATCTTTGGATATTGGTAGGTAATACATTTTCTGCCTTGAATATTATTTGAGATGTGCAATACTCTACTAGATCATAAAATGTGAGTAATTTTGATTGTATAAATAGTTTGTTTGTGTGCACCAGGTAACCTGCTTTGTGAATGATTCGTATTGCTCTCTTTTGAAGTATTTAAAGTGAATGTAACGTTATTTTAAAGTTATTCCCTCAAACCTCTACACAGTAAGCAAATATAGTAAGACCGGTGAACAGTACAAAATGTTGAGTGATTTGAGGTCCAGAATCAGTTTCTTTATTAAACACTGAGAGAATTCTGGACATTTTAGTTTGTAAACAACAAATATGTGCTTTCCAGGTCAGTTTTTCATCAATTATAAACCCCAAAAATGTATTTTCATAAATTCCTTCAAGTTTCACCCCATTTATGTGCACTTCAATGTTTTACCATTATAATTACCAAATAACCTAATTTTTGTTTTACTTAAATTTATGGAAAGTTTAAGATCAAACCACATCTTCAGTTTTTCCATCTTCTTAACAATTCCTATGATTTCCTGCAAATCATCCCCCTCACAAAAAACATTTGTGTCATCAGAAAATAAAACTAATTGTAATATACTGGAAACCTTAAATAAATCATTCATATACTTGACAAATAATATTTGTCCTAAAACTGACCCCTGAGAGACACCACAAACAATGTCCAGACATTGGGAACAAGCACTTCCAACCTTCACAAACTATTTTTCTGTTGCTCAAATAGCTTTTAATCCAGTCTAACACTATCCCCCTAATGCCATAGTTTTCCAATTTATTCATTAATATGCAGTGAATAATTGTATCAAATTATTTTTTTTTAGATTACGTGTTATAAATTGCATTTGATATATTTTCGGTCACATTTATAAGGGCATATGACATGGAACGACCTGACCTGAACCCACATTGCCCTTTGTTGAGTATCTTGTACTTTTTGATAGTCTAATCTAGTTATGAACATTTTTTCAAGAATTTCTGAAAACTGTAATAAGATAGAAACAGGTTACAAAGCTCCAATCTCAACCACCTCTTTGGACCAGGAAGTGAACTTCAAAAGGTAGTTTAAAACCAAACAAAAAATGCGTTAATCAAACAAAGGTGATAAACGGAATACAAATAATAAAATGTCTGCACTGCATTCAGCTAAAATGATTCCAAATAAACTTTTAATGTGGGCATATATTGGATGTGAAAGTTAGTGTCTGTAACTGCAAATAACTTTATGTGCAAATGGAGCAGAAGGGGGAACTAAACTCTGCTGGCAGAAGATTTTGCCATCTCAGACTTATCAGATTTTAATGACAGGAGACACAGAATGACTGAGATCCATCACTGAGCAAATTATCAGTGATTTACATAGCACTAAAAATAGTTGTACAAGAGTCACTTAACACAAGAACCATTTCCTTAGCCAATGAACACATTTGGTGTCTGACCCATCCATCAAGACAATCATTAGACTTTAATCTCATAATTCCATCAATGACATGAGATCAGTTTACGGTCAAGTTATTAAAAAAAATAATGGCTTGATTGTGTCACGTTAAAGAAAGATGGGTTTTAATTAATCTTTAGTTTGGTGCAAAACCTAAATAAATAAAAGAAATAACACACACAGTGGTTAGTGCTCTTGCCCCACAGAAGGAACCTTTCTCTGAGGAGTTTGTATGTTTTCCTAGAGCACGTGTGGGGACTCCAGTCCAAAAAGATGCTTCATAGGTTGATTGATTTCTCTAAACTGTCCTTAGGTGTGACTGTGAGCGGGTATAAGTCAGGGGTCCTCAACCTGCGGCTCCAGAGCCACTAGTGGCTCTTTTACCTCTCCAGAGTGGCTCTGTAGCTAAAGAAAAAGAAAGTGATAGTATGTTTTTCAAGTGAGGGTTTCTAAAATAGCATTTATTTAATTTAGATTGGTGAAATTTATGAATTAATGTCCACCTTGAAGATAAACTATGTAAAGGTTTTATGCTTTTACTTATGTACTGTGAGGCGACCTTGAGTGCCAAGAAATGCGCCACATAAATAAAATTTATTATTATTATTGTTATTATTAAAGTCCCTGCTGACTTGAAGAAGTCTGGTTTGCCCTATGCTTTCTTCAGAATACACAGATTTTAAATACTAAGCAACACTTTGGTAAAAACTTTGATCCTTCATTAGTTCAAAGCACATATTATCTTATGCTGCACTGGGATTATCTAGTGTCTCACAAGGATTGTTTTATTTTGAAAGGAAATTATATGAGCTTCTATCAAACGTAAAAAAAAATAATTTTCATATGTTGAGAAAATGTTAGGTTTTTTATATATATGTTTTTATTCATTCCACAAAAGAAGAATATTTCATATTTATTATTAAAAAATAAATTATTAATGAATTCACAGCAGTAGCAAAATAAGTTTTTGTGGTTCCTACTAAGTTTTGAACAGTAGAAAACAAGCTCAAACAGCTCTTTTACTCTTTAAGGTTGCAGAGCCCTAGTTGTGTGGTTGTGGCCCTGTGACAAGCTGGCAACCTGTCTTGTGTGTATCACGCCTTCGTGGCCAGGTTAGGCTCAGGCAGCCCTGTGACCCTGAAATGGATAAACCAGGTTAAGAAAATAGATGGATGGAAAAACACATTTTCAAAATTGTTCTTTTTTTTAGCACTAGTACTTCAACACTTTGTCTCATGGGACATTTCAGATGTTAATCACCATTTTTATTTTGTAGATTTCAATGTCGGCTGGTGTGACAGTAGCTTATTTCTTTAATTTTAAACTTTTTCTATTTTACAGCTTCGATCGAGGTTATGCCATCCAAACATTTTTACATCAAAGCATATTTACTAGTATCAAGTGTGCAGGGGTAAATTCATGTGAGAGAAAAATCACTTAATTGGTAACAAAAGTGGAAATATTGTAGTCATGTCTCTTCTATCTTTATCATCTTGCTGTTTCATGGCTTTCCATTCTTTATCAAGACAACCCTCACTCCTCTTGTTGTTGTGATCCCGTTCCTGGGTTTGCAGTATATTATTAAGCCACCAGAGGACAGCAGTAAACAAGGACTATCCTTCAGCTCATTTACATATTTCCAGTTGACTTTCAGAGCACACTGACCACCACCGCTCATCTGCCTTTTATTGTGAAATTGTGTGTTGGACTTGAAATAGAATAAGTTAATCGTTTTCAATACATTCTCAAGTGAATGACATACAGTTTAGTGTTTGTGTCTTTATACAGTTGTTTGCATTTTAACGTGTCTACAACATACTAAAGAAATTTGCCCAAACTTTTGTTAAAATTCGGAAAAAGGGAAAAAAAAATCACAATTAAGACATGCTAGAATACAATATTAAAATATTAAATCATAGAACAAGACTGCATTATAATTCAATTAGAAATATGTGCAAAACATTCAATTGAAACTTCAGATTTTATCCATAAACTTTGTTTTTAAAGTAAATACAAATTTTATGCCATTAATTTCTATTGATATACATATTAATTTAATTTAGTGTGGAGTCCTATTGTCTTGTAGAACATTCTGATGTTAGATAGTCATGACAACTTATATTTTTAGGGCTGGAAAATTGTACTAATGCTACACCAAAAAAAAAAATTAATTTCTTTAAGGGAGTAGGCTTTAAATCCATCAAGTATTTTTTTCTTCCGGCATTGCAAGCCTTTTAAAACATAAAAAAAAAAATGTTCCCCTAATTGTTTGGCTGACTTTGGTAAAGAAATGTAGTCACAAGGCTCTTTCAAATATCTCTGTGCGCAACCAATTTCCTATTTGATGAGCTTTTTTTTTCTCTTCGGCTATTCAACATTAGCATCAATGAATGCTTGTTGAGTCTGTGTGCACTGCAAACTGGTGAAAAACAACATTTTGTTATGGATACACAAACAAGTCAATGAGGAGATTTCCCGGGGAAAGAATTAATTTGATTATTTTAGGCACATATTATGCCAGCAGCAGAGCGATTCTTGTGATTCTATCACACAAAGGGGACTTATGGAAAATGAATGGGGCTTATTGTTATGAAGCGAGCTTGTTTTCCGATGAGGTTGTTAGAAATTATTTTAATTCGTTCCAGTAAAGGAGCTGAGCATACATGATACACTGTGAATCCACACCCCAGGAATGTCACATTTTTGTCACATGGTGGCTCTTTAAAATTTATCAGTTTTGCCTTAACCTCCTTACAACAACAGACCTCACAACGTCAAGGCAGATAGCTACGGGGGGAGAAATGGCTCTTTATGAGCACTGAGACACACATTTTAAGTAAACAAACTGTTATTCAAAGCTACTGAAGAACTCTGGCCTACATTCACTGGGAGCATGAAATCTAGACAGATGATGAAGATGCTGTCTCCAAGCCTGATTCTCTTCTCGTGTAAAGTGTTTGTTCAGATTAGCTGATGTAGCTTTTAAGTCTGGACCCATGTAACGATTGTTAAAGAGAGTCAATGAATTAACAACAAAAAAAGATCATCAGTAACATAGTCACTGTCAATATATTTCTGCCTTGACAGATGTTAACAGTGCTCATTTGATGTGCATTTGTTCTATTTTAGTCCCTTTGAGTTGCGTGGATTTTCTGTAAATATTCATAAAGGAAAGCACTGAACAGTGCTCAGACATGATGACATGGTTTATGGTTATTAGTTAGAATTGGATTCCTTTGGAATCCGAACTTCTTGTCCTGCATTCAAAGTTAACCAGAAAATACAAAGTCTTGCAGTTCTTCAAGTGGCCACAAGAGGCTCGTGGCAAAAAGAAGCAATTTCTTTTCGTCAATATGTTAAAAAGTCACATTTTACACTCAAAGCAAATAAATCTACAGACTGGTGTTGAGGGGGGAGTTTGTTTTAAATCAGTCACTTCTAGACACGAAACAATTCAGTTTAACAACAATTTGATTTATTTCATAATTTGTGATTGTCAATCTGATGACGTTACTTTTTTACCATACAGTAAAATAAACCTACCATGTCTCAATCCTATTGGTATTTTCAATTTTGATAATGATGGATTTTATGCCAATATGAAGCTTTTATTTAATGGTAAAGGTCAATTTGATTTAAGACCCTCTCCAATGATGATGTTCTTGTAGCATTTTTCTCATGATGAATAACATATATAAAGAAAATTACAAATAAAGCTGCATTCTTATGCATTTTTATTCAAATCCTGGAGAATCGGGAGTTGACAACAAAAAGCCATTTGAATAAGCTTGTAGTTGTTACGTACAAACTACAATCAGTGTGTCAGTCTCCCTGCTCTGCTCAATTCTGTTGCATATACTTTCAAATGACTAAATCCATGTACATCTTCATTGTCCCTGTCCTGGCTCCAATAATGCTCACCATTTTTGAAGTACCGCTAATGTAAACTTGGGGTTGAGAGGAGCTGTAACCTTACAGGAGTGCACGTAAACAGATGGATGATGGGAAATGAGTGCTGACTTACTTTGAGTCGTACCATCTACAACTCAGAGGTAAATTTCTTATGAACTCCTGCTGCTCTGCAGAAACGATGTTCTAGAAACTGGAAGGTTATATGATATTGCCTAAAAATGGCATAACTGAAATTGAAACAGCAAATGACATAAAAATACAGAAGATGATTGGGATGGGACTAATACAACTTGCCTCGGACAGATTGATCTGGTTGGATTGAAGGAATGTAAATTGATTCAGTTCATTATTTGTTATAGGAAGAAGAAAAAAAATAACTGCGGCAAATGACTGAAATTACATCATTGTGATGTGGGGATGGATGTACTGTAAACCTGCATTTATGATTAAAGTATGCCTCGAGGGAAAATATTTCCTTTAGCAAAAAAAGAAAAGTATGTAGATTCAGACAGAAATTGATTGAATTTGTTTGTGTCCTATTGTTGAAGAGACCCAATATGAATGATTTACTGTTTTTTGTGCAAGGATTCTGGAAGTCTGCAAAGTGTTATTGGAACCTTTTGTACATGTTGGTGTCCTCCACTTCATTAGAGAAGTTTACATTGAGATGCTCCAAAAAGAGTCCAAGAAGAAGCACAAACCATCAGAAAGTTTTTATAGTCCAGCCTATCTTAGTAACACCTTTATATATAAATGAGAACTTTATTACATGAAAGCATGTTCGGTTCTGCTCTTCATTTGCACCAAGCATGAGCTTCATCAGCAATAAGTTAGAAACTAAAACTAACAAAAAGGTTGGGTACTGGTATTTCCACCCCTTGACATCCTCTTTTTAAACTTTATACTGCAATAGTTCAAATTTGTTTTTTTTTCTTCAGACTGAGACTACTACAGCATTGGGAAGAGCTTACAGCTGCCCTTTTAAGGCTAACAAAAGTTTCAATAAGCACTCTAAAGAAGTCACTTTCAGTGAACAATCAGGCTCGGGGCGAGCATAAATCCTGCGGGGATAGTCGCGGCATTACAAATACCTGCAGCTCCTGTATTTGCTGATGACTACAAAATTGAAAAAAGAGAGGCACAAATAATTCTGAAGCAAGTTTCCCTCAGCAGTAGGTATTGATTATTTGTGTGTGGTGGGAGATTTGGAAAATTCAATTAAATGAGTTGTGCAAAGGATTCATAAATTCAGCCTCTCCGACCCGTATCAAGACATGGTTATGTTCTAAATCAATGCAGCACTTCACAATATATTTTCTTAGGTGCGTAAAAATAAATAACATTTAAACAGTTCTGCTTTCTGCAGAAGCAAAATCTGCAGTCTTTGACTGTTTTTACTAACAGTCAAAGACTGGCTTGTCTGCATTACTAGATGGCTAACATATTACCCCATAAGAAAATCTTATGTAATGTGAATTTTGAGATGAAAAGATGGGGGTAAAGGGTACAGCTCAGCAGCGTAAAAATTGATCAGGCCAGAGATGGGACCACATTGGGGAAGATTTGTATGTCAGCCGTAATGGACTGTATTAAAAAGATTCCTTAAGATGTCATAAAAGTGATAGGACTTTTTGTCGCAGGTTGCGTTTCGACCTGCCCGGGCAGCTTGGAGACTCGGGCACATCAATCGTAAGGATGGGGCTTGTGGACAGATGCCACCTCCCCACAGGGAGTTTTATGCTTTCTGATTGAACGTGTAGTTGCAATTAAACAGAGGAGGGTTGTATATGAGGCTGTTTTAGCCTTTCTGATTCCACTGGGTGATCGATTAAATGACAGAGTGGATTTTTTTGAAAGATCTGATCAACTGATTTAGTAAATGTCCTTTGCAGTCAAAAAATTCCTTAGTTCTTATTTCTTTCTGCAGCAGGTAAACACATTTCAGTTAATAAAGGTAGTGATTGGATGGCAAGATTTGACGTCGGATGCCCTTCCTGACACAACCCTCTGTATTTATCCGGGCTTGGGACCAGCAGAATGGGACCCTGGCTTAGGCCCCCTAGTGGTTACATTTTATAAGAATATGGTGTCTGTGTAAAGATGCTACACCATCTTAAACAGGATACAACATTTTGACTGTAAAAGAGAACTCTACCCCTCCATTTGTAGGGGCATTTTTAGTGAAAATGGTGTCTAAAATAATTTTTTTAAGATCCCACCATCCAAATGGTGAAATACAGAGCCCTCTGCAAGGGTAAACCGCGTCGCGTTGTGCCGCGGAGAAGCACATTTTCTTCATGTGGGTGAGCTCTGAAGCACAGAAGTTTACATTTAAATAAAAGTAATTACTTTTTTTTTAGCGTGACCTTTTTAAAGTTATAAAACCAATGTTGTGGTGTATATATTCGAGTGCTGGAAGCTTCATGCTAACGCTAGCTGACCAGCAACTATTGGTTACATCATTGAGCAGAAGTGACTTTCGAATTCGAAAACCTTATTTTAGATAACGCTCCACTTGGAGAGCTAGGGGAAGGGAAGAATTTGGATTGGGCCTAAGACTGACATGGGACAATAACAGTCAACTGCAGACGCCTGGTTCCAACATGGTGACGGACATGTTGTGCAAAAATGGCAACTAAATTGACTTCATTTGGTAACCGGAAGTAAGACTGTGGTCACATATTCTAAAATGTCACCATTTATCAGAAAATTTGGTAGGTGTCCACACAGCGGGAGTCACATTTTTGATGTGTAAATGTCTCTGGACGGTAGCGGCCATCCATATAAAGTGCCATTGGGAGCCTGGTAGGCTTGGGGTACACGAAAAGGCCATTCTGCACCCCTGACTGCTGTTTGACTCTGCCATCAACATTCATGACCAAAAAAGAAATGTTGAAGATTATGCTAATTCCTCCCCATTGTGTGGAAGACGTCTCACTCACCCAGTTTAGTTTTTATATACAGTCAATAGTACAACATCATTATGATAGAAAGAAAAAAGTCAAAAAAGACTTTTAAAACCACTTTATTATTCAAAATATGCATCCAAAAATATTCACCTTGATGTGTACAAACTTGATGTCTTTCTTGTTTGAGATTTCGGAGAGAAACAGCAGGTTCAGTTTTCTGAGAGAAGTCACTGTGAAAATCAATTCCTTTTTTTGAATGAAAGCTAAAATGAGAGACACTATTGAGTTTATGCAAAAATGTTTCTTTTTTTTTTCTCATGAACATTGATCCTCAGCAGTGTCTACAATGTATGTAATTTCACGTGGTGCCAGAGGGGTTACAATCATGTTTTCCTCCACCGCATTCCCCCTGGTTTGTGTTAGCGAGGCATCTCCACTGTTGACAGGTAATGGAATTGCTCTTCACCTCTTGTGCATATGAGCCCTTCCCAGATAAGGCAGGAGATGAAAGTGGAATCTGTGCTGTCAAGTTGTGAAGCTGAGGTGTCACGGAAGACGTCATCCGTTTGTGGAAGAGGTGTCTGGAGCCAATCCTCAGATGTCGGAGACGACGCCTCCTCACAGAAGCCTCGATCTGGCAGCTGACAAATGTTGACTCTGCGTTAACCACAATGCTGCAACGCTGTAAAAATAATGTTCTTTTAGATGGCAACCCTCATCCCCTTTATGACTAAAGGTACGCATCTTCCCCACCGGCACAATTCACCACCGTTTGAAAAGGAAGCGTGCGTGCGGGCAAACCGTCTTCCCCAAACACAGTAGTCTCTTTATTTGGCAGCAGCCTGGGAAGGCCGAGGCCTCTCGCTGCCCTAGCCGACCTGAGCAACAGCTGGTGTTCACAGCAACATTTCCTACTCCTGCATAAGCTAGATCGTGTAACTCTCACTTTATCACTCTTGGAGGCCACATGAAGGACAAAGCAAGCTCCCCCCGTCAACAAAACTAATGTTTTGATACCTACTTCTTTGATAATGAAGACACAGTGTTTGGGATGAACTTTCAACACTTGATTAGAGATCCAGAGTTGAGTTAATCCTCCATGAAGACATGATATTTAATCTATAAAACCTTCATTGGAGCAGAGCAACACTTAAGACAAAATACTTTAATTAGACAGTGATGTAGAACAAAACATTACAAACGCCCTGCAGTTTTAACAGTTTTTTTAAAATGCATTTTCTAATGTCTTCATGCATTTGGATAATATGAATGCCCTACTTTGTGTTCTAACCATTGCCTGCTAGTTCTGGTTTGGTGCAGCTGAACTACTTCATGTCTAATAAGTACCATATTTTTTGGAGTATATGTCGCACTTTTGAGAGAAACTTTTTAAATAAATACGTGAACAAGAAGAAACATTGTAAAGTAAATCATAATAACAGAATAAATAACATTGATGCTCATTAAGCATTATGAAATATAGGTGGAATTTAGATGCATTAGTGCAAAATATGAACGAATATTCAAATGACCACAGCATAAAGAAAAGGCTAATAAGTCAACTAAACTTTTTATATCACTTTCAATCAATAAATCTGATGAATACGTCCTCCTCTGTCTTGTTTTAAGGCAATTACGCCAGCGTAAGACTGAGCGGCATTTCTTCTTCCGCATAGCTGTCATATAGCAAATACTGACACACACATCTACAGTACCCTCTAGTGGTTGTTGCTATTTATTTATTTATTTTAGTCACAAGTTGCGTCCCCCGCAAAACGAAGTATAATTGAGATGTACGTAACGTGACAACATTAAGTTTAAAAAAAAGGGGGAAAATAATAAAACATTGGATGTTCCTGTCAGGTAATTTACTTTAGTTTAAAAAAGGTACTGTAGTTGTGCTACTATTAGGACTGTCAACATTGAGGAGTTAATACTTGTGATTAATTAAAAAAAAAAAAAAAAAAAAAAGTCATCATTTATCAACGCTAATTAATTACACTCCGGAAAGCAACCGTCTTCCTTTTTAACATGATCACTTACAAAATAAATAAATATTCCATTGACTTTTAGTACTTTAGTCTTGTTAATTTTTTTGGTTTAGATCCCTTTGTACAAAAGGCGGACTATTTCATAGGTAATGCAGCCAATCATTGTGGTAACATGACAACGCATCACTGAGCCAGCCTTGACTCTAGCAGCAAAGTAAAGTGATATATCTGCTGCTCATCAAGATATAAAACATCAGTTCAGAGAGAAAGTTCACCTTTTACTGATTGTTTTTGTTCAGATGATGAAGCAAAAGTTTGTTTTGAGGAAGTCTACTCAAATAGAACATTAGACGTGTTTGACTTAAGTGCTTGATCATAATTCCTTCAACTTATTAAATCCCTCTCATAATCCTATTTGAGTGCATTAAATGTAAAATATTAATGTCACATTTAATGTCACGCTTTGTTTACCTTCATTTTATTACTTAATCATATTCCCGATGAAACTTTCTGAACGTAAAGTTATAAAGTTAAATGTAGTAGAAAGGAGGAGCCGGCGTCTTTCCCAGAATGCCGAAGTGGACCTCTGTGTTCATATCTCACTGCATTAACAGTAAACTCACATCTCCGGCTCCTATTTGCCCCCCGAGCAAATAACAAGCCACCGGCCCGACGCCTCAGATGCTCAGGCACCCCTCACTGACCTGGATAACATTTATGGTTGTAATGGATTTTTTTATGCCTGTCATTAACTCTCAGAGAGATTGGAGAAAGAAATTGCTTGTACCTTTTTTCTGTGGTATTTCAACTTTATAGCATTATGCTCAGATATGTCACCTTCCATCAAATCTTTTTTAAAGCCTCTCCAGTCACTTGTTTTGCTTTAAGTGTACTGCTCTTTTGTGGTGGACCTGCGCGCTACCAAAGACTTGTAATGAATATTTAATGGTGTTGAATAAAAGCTCAGAAAGATTTAATTTCCGTCCAATTATTGCCTGCGCGTCTACCAAAGCTCTGGCTGTGATTCAACAGACTTACTGGGCTAATGTAGACAATTTATGTGGAGCTGCCTTTAATCCAATCTTTTTATAAAGTTGCGGTGGAACACAAATTCATTTTAGGACTCCAAAAAGCATGATTTAATTACACAAAAGGAAGTTTGTACAAAATACGTTTAATGATGTGTAAAAATGTTAAGCAGGAAAGTGCTTAACAAAGAAAATCTGAACAGAAATTGGTCCAGCACATCAGCTGTGTTGCCATCACAACATTGGCAACAAAGATAACAAAGTAAAGAACAAGAATCCTATTTTCAAGTATGACTTACATATAACAAACTGCTGTTGTCACTTTTGCAAGTTTGCATAAAGGCCAAAAAAAAAAAAAAAACATGGATGAATTTGTGGACTTTGTGGAACACCTGAACTAAAGTGTTTTTAATTGTAACCAAACTGTACAATAACATTTTGGTCCATACAAATAAAAAAATAAAAATAAACAATAAATCACAGTACAAAAGTAATTATTTCACCAACAAAGTACTCACCTGTTTTATTTGGTATTCACACACAACCTCTGTAATAAAGACCTCAAGCACAATAAGGGCACTGTTACCTTATAGTGAGACATTTACTCCACTGGAGTAAAATGTAGTTTAGTTGCTCTTCTTTTGGCTTTTCTTACTGGCTGGTCCACTAAACTGAAGAATGTTAAAATGTATGAATGTCCCCAAGAAGAGCAAGTAAGACGTCGTAGACACCAAGACAGGAAACAAGTCGGGTAGATGTGACGGAGGATCCAGAGTCACGCTTGCGATGCTCAAACCCACCATGGCGGCTACACTGATGTAGAACTGTCACAGAAAAAAATCAAAATAATTCAGCTTAATTTTGGGTAAAGTCTAGAGATAGACTCAAAAATGTCTTACAAATGGGAAATAGACAAAACCTTTGTTAGATCAAACATTATGCTAAAGCTCGTTAAAGATCCACTCCAATGAAAATTATGTTTTTAACATGTTCTTGTAGCTTTTTTCACGTGTAGGGAAAATTGAGGATCCATAAACGTCTTCATTTTTCTAGTTCAAGTTGGCACGGAGTCACGGGTCTGGCTCAAAACTGTGCGGTTGGATAGCTCCATTATTGCTCCCCATTTTTGTTGCATCAGTAATGTTAAGTTTGGGTAGTGAGGGGCTAGTGTAAACAAAGGCATGATGGGAAATGGGGTCAGACTTACTCTGCTCCAACATTTCACAAAAAACATTTCTAATGAACTACTGCTGCTCTGCAGAAACTCTGTATGCAAGTTTTTTTAATTTTGACTATAAACCACATAACTACAATTAAAAGACCACTGGGAACGCTTTTAAAATAAAACCAAAAGATGATAAAAGTGGAACACTGTAAGAAACAAAGTGTGGCAACACAAAAAAAGGACACATATAAGGACATCTTAAAAATTAAATAAAACAAAATTTTAAAAAACTGTACATAGGCTTGGAGAAACCAAAACAGTAGGACTTAATTGGGTTAATTTAATTTAAAATTTAGAAAAAATTCCAAAAAAACAGACTAAAACACAACTTTTGTCTCTGTTAAAAACTAAAAATATGCCCAACAACTTCAAAATCCTCACTCTTCCACCACTGTGCTTTAAAGCTATTCAACACAAACGTTTTCAAGTTGTGTAAAGTTTTCAACAAAAAAGCTTCATTTTAGAAAAGTCTCTCATTTATGCTACGGCCTTTTATGTTTTTTTAAAAACATCGGCGAGGTCGTGAATGTAGATGGTGGCAATCGGATGTACAGAGTGCCTCGTTTTTTGTTTTTTTTTCTAATATCCCTGAACTCCTGGTAGCCAGCGGGACTTGATAAGGACGGCCGCTTCCCGGAGACATTTACACGTCACCTGGTCAGAGCTGATGTCAGCCGGCGATTCCGCCTGCCACCACCCTGTGACCGCCCGGCTGTTGATTGATTTTGTAACGATATGATCCCCATCTGTCACTGGACCGACACTGCAAATGTGTCCAGGCAGCCATTGACCAATGTCAACTTTGAAAAACACTTAAAACGTCTGCAGCCAGCCTGTGGGGTGTAAAACTGCGACCACTGCCCTCTGATTATATGTACTGCCATGCAGCAATCTACTGAATTTACTGAAAAACTTGCATTCAGGTTGCCGAGCGGTGGTATTTTGGGATATGTGATATGTGTCACTTGTCCAAATAATACTGTTTTTGTGTCTTTATGCAAACCTGTTGTTCTCAGAAAAAAAAAATGATTTTACTACTGGCAGACTTCCACACAAGTTAGAGTCTCTTTGGACTGTGCTTTCATGAACATTCAGATAATTTTCTGCTGTGATGTCTTGTCTTGAATTTGGTTAACTTGCCAATGTTCCCAATGCTAAGAAAAATTTATGGAAATTGTTTATCTATGAATATCTTTTCTTGATCATTTTATTTTTACTAGAAGCTAGTTTGACCTCTGAAAAACTTCTTGTTGGTCTCAGTCCCAAAGCTCCTTCTTGATAGCTCACTTTGCACTTGAATTTTTTGGGTGACACAGTGAAAAAGAAAAACACTTAAACATATGAAAAACTTTTTAGAATTTCTATTAACTTGATGAACCTCAAAACCGAAAAGTCTGTGAAAATGGAAAAAACCCAAACTTAGGCTGAAAATTGATCATTACGTAACAGATATCCAATTTCTTATTTGAGAAGTGCACTAAAAAACTCAGATATAAATATATCATTAAGGCAAAGTACATTTATCTTTTTACAGCAATATCTAGACGCCATGATGAGACTCTGCAGATAAGTATTTAAGAATGATGTAGGAAACACTTTGAGCCCTCACCACCCATGCAGCCCAAAAGCCATGAAACCTTATCGGCATCGTCTGGACTCGCTATTTATGCTGCTTGTGTAAATAAATATATCTAGGCAAACCTGTGTTAATGACACGCTCTATAAAAAGACACCTTCTCTTAATCTCTGTCACCCCACCGCTGCCTCTGTCGCTAAGGGGCTGGTGGTGAAGCCACTTCAGACGCTTTGGAAACTTAAATAAGTGATAAATAATTCTTTGGCTGGCAGCGACGTTTATACCCGGACAGCTTACACAGCTTACACCAGCACATGATATTTATTTATACAGTTGGGTATATCTTCTGACACGGTTGCAATTTGGATCTAGTGCCACTTTGAAAATACAAGGCACCTGGGATCCTGCAATCAGCACTTCCGACCCGGCGGCCGAACCACTCCCCTTTTTCCAGGACATGAAGTTCATTGAATCCAGCCCAAGAGTTTTTATCCTGTGTAATTTGCCTCACAAGAAAGACATTTAAAAAGAAAAAAAAAAGAATTCTAATTTCCTCTCACACACACATGTATAAATATATATATATATATTTTTTTTTTACAATTTTGTTTATGAAAAGTAAGTTTCAGGTAATCAGCAAGTTCCAACCCTATATAGGTAACAAGAAGTGCCCTTAATAAATAAAAATAAATTATACAATAATATACTAAAATATACTATGCTAATAGAAAATCAGTGTAGCAAAAAAAAGGCAAGCGACGTCAGAGCTATTCAGCCATACAGTTTAGAGCCAGATGGCAGCTCACGAGAAAAATGAGGACGTTAATGGATCTATTTATCTGTAAGTAGAGGATTCAGAATCGTAGCATTGAAAGCAGACTGTGGCCTGCTCATGGCAGTTGCTGTGTCACAAACCGGAACTTTTTATAACTCAGGTTTTTATCTGCTCACGATCCAACATGATTTCAATGAATTAAATACTCAGAAACCCAGTTTTAATCTTAAATTCTACAAAGGTCCTCCATCATATGCTATAAGAACATGTTAAAAACACCAAAAACATTCTTTTTATTTGAGTGGGTTCTTAATGTTTGGCCACCTAACATGGGAATGGTTGTGTAACAAGTCATTTGATAAACTAAACTTCTTTTCATTTTAAATGAACTTTAAATGGAGAAGTCCCTGCTTGGCTCTAATTTCTAAAAAGATTCTTTCTCAATAATCTTTAAAGACATATAGAAAGTTTTATACAATTTTTAATTTATCAGAGTCCAATTCGGGTATTTTATTATGATTTTCAGGTTAGCCTGCCAGATTTCTATGTCATTACCATGTAAATGTTCGGTTTTCTTATATCTTTTTACAAATTAACAAATGTTGATGTGGATGAAACTCCAAACATTTCCCGTCTTAAGTAGAGCAGAATGGAGGGGGGGGTCGTCCCTTATTAAGGCTGTAGCCCCTTTGGTGGGGTCAACTGATCCTCTAAAATAAGAATATGTTATAATTTAGTTACACTTTAGGTGGACTTTTCCCCAGTGAACATCTTAGGTTAAGCTATAAAAGCAAAGGACTAATTTCAAAGTAAACAGTTAATTACAAGGTGTTTTGTGCTGTAGCTTGCATCCAAAACGTACCAGACAGCTTGAAAAGTTCTAGCTTTTTGCTTTTGGCGAGACATTTTTAGCATATCAAGAAATGTGCCTTTAGTGCTTTTTTTAGTTCTTGGTGCCTAGAGCAAGAATTTAATGTTCTAACACTCATCGGCTCTGGGTAAAGGTTCTAAACTTCTGTGATCAGAAGCCCCACTAACCTTCCACCTCACTATGCATGCCAGGTCCACTTTCAAGGGGAAGAAGAAGAGTTTCCTGTAGGTGCTCAGTTGCAGCTCATCTTCCGTGCAGTGATCCAGAGCAGACAGGAGGTAGATGCTGATGAGGAGGAAGCCCATCGAGGTCACAACATATGGGGCCAGCTGACCGTCCTTCAGTAACAGAGGTAACATGCTGCATAGAGGAACAATCAAACTTAAGAATACAGTCATTTCTTTTTTTTTTTTTTTTTTCATTAAATAAGATGCTGCCAAATTTTGTTATACATATATTTGTTTTTGTTTTTCAAGGTGTGTCTGCCACGAGACAAACTCAAACAGATTATAACAAACTGGAACAGGAAAGGAAGTGGTCTGCCCCTAACAAATAAGTGGCTGTAGCATTATTCGCCACTACCTTAGTTTGGCGAGCATGGGGGGTGGGGGAATGGGGGGGTTAAGGCAAGAACAACAGTTGACTTATAGTAAATCCCACAACATCCCACAAACCTTTTCCCTCACAACAACCTACTTACTCAAACAAAAACGATCCATTCAGTTGATAAATGTCTCACATTTTAGAAATACATACTTCCTCGATTTAAGGAGACTGGTTTCATTCACGGGTAAAATGGTCACAGCTCGAGCAGTCAGTCAGCCAATTATGCAAACAAAAGATGTATTTCTTTTTTTTTTTTTTTTGTTAAATTGCAATGCCTGAAGAGTCTCCAGACAATGTGATGGTCAGAGTCAGACTGTACTGGGAAGCAGCTCCAGAATGACCGCCTGTCCCTTCACAACACACTTAGACAGCAGGCATGCAGGCTATGCCATGTAATCCCCAGATATCCTTATACTAAACCACACGCACAACAATTAGTGCTGCCGGAAGAATTTAACGACAGCTGGTGAAACTTAGATGCAACATTTGCACTACTACTTGTCTTTCCCTTCATGGTGATCAGCTCATCCCACATCATTCAGCTTTTTAGAACTGTTTCTGGGATTTCTCGGTCTACTAACAGACAGCACACAAACTTACGTTCGTCATTTGTTGATTTACCCAGATTTTTATAAAAATTTGGTTTTGAGTCGTTTAAAATTTTTGAGAATTACTTCGTTTTTGCATATTTTATTTAGTTTACAGGCAATTATTACGTAAATATTGTAAATATGCTTGATTTTTGCAAGACGCAGAAGCAAATTTGTGGCTTTCCACGACTGATTCATGTATGTCAAACGTATGTCTAAAAGACTTTTCATGTATGTAACACCGGTGTGTAACTTTTATATCATGCATTAGACACACAAATCACACTAAGATTACGTAATTGACGCAAAAATTACTAGTGAATTGCATATACACAGTGCAATAATCACAGGGTTCATGCATTCATATACAAATCCCGAGCAGTCTATAAGGAGCTGGGTCTCTCCCGCTCCATCAGTCTGGCTTGTCCAGGCAAGAGATAGATTTGTACTTGAATTACTGAGGCATTGACTGTTATCAATCAGCCAACAAACACTGATTAAAAATTGACCGTCATGGTTGAGTGGTGAATCACACAAACTGATTTTTTGTTAAAAAAGTTAAAACTTCAGGTGTACTGCTGATAGTCTTTGATCCACCTCTGTAAGTGAAGTAAGTCTCCATTATTATTTATTTCCATTTTAAATTAGTCCAAAATAAAAGCTATTTTATTTGAATTTTACATTAAGACCAACATGATTTCATTGACTTTATAATATGATCATACAGGTTAGATGAAAAGAATTCAGTTAATACATTTTGACCAGATGCTGATGTGTTAAATCTTGGTTTTGTTTTGCGGCGATTAAAGAAGCACAAGACATTATAGTAAAATATATGCTTTTAATTTGAAATCCTGTAAAGAATCTTCGGATGTGTTGTTAATGAGAGAATTTGCCACTGCCACATCTAATTTTTGAGTGTCATATCAACTTTTTTAGTTAAAATGTAAGAAAAAGATTTTACTTTGATATTTTTTCATTCTCCTTGAATGTAGTTTATTTTTTTTTTGGTTATGTTAACTCTAATAATGTTTAAAACACCTCATAAAAGATTTTTCAAGGACAGATAAAAAAATAACACTTTTTGTGAATGTTGTTACAACCATTTAGAATGACTTTTGTTGTGTTTCATATCTTTACTTTTATTTAAAAAAAAAAAACTAAACCAAAAGTTTTATGTTTATTTCAGCTATTAATTGGTAGTTGTGTGTCTGAAGACAACAATTCCCAAGTGCAGAAAAGGAAAAGGACAGTAACTGATGGAATTGCATTATATGTTTTTTCTGCTTCAATGTGCCTCAAGACATTTAACTCCAGTGATTCATTAGAAACGATTTTTACAAAAAAAGAACATTTATTGTACCTGAATGTAGATGCCAGCAGGAACCAAACACTCATAAAGGGGAGGTCGTTTAGGAGAAGGCAGACTGGACTGAAAGATTAACACCAACAGTGAAAACACATCCACAAGAAAAGAGCATAAAGTCTTAACTTTACATCAACAGTGCGACATTGGCATCCAAAAATACAGCAACCATTGTCAGGAATTATTATAAACCACGTCTAATTTCATATCCTGGACACATTGTGGGGAAAAGTTTCAGTGCTTGTAAGAGTGGATCTGTGCATTTCTTGTCAATTAAAACTGGTTGATTCCATCAGAGGCAGGTCTTTTCTGATAACAGCCCTTCCATCAGTCCCACAGCCCATAATTACAGTCAATGCTCTTTGGCGATCTTGTTACAGCCCAATAATTGATCTTGCGCAAACAACACCCCAAGCTGCTGCCTACCATTCTTTCCTAATCCCAGAACATGCATTACTGATTGATTGGGGAGAACAGGTGGGAGATATAACTCAATAGTTAATAAAGCAACAATCTCCCCTAATCTAGATTAATAGATGAGCCCAGATCTAGGAGCTAAATCCCTCTCCGTCACCTCGCTTCTCTTTCCTCCAGCCGTTTAATACACGAGCAACAAAGCTCACACATGCATGCCTTTATGGACACCTGTGCAAGCTCGACATTTACCCAGCTACCCCCTCAGATGCCCCTCTGCATAGCTTAACAGTGGAAGCGGGGTTTGTGTTTTCTGTAGTAATGAGTGTGATGACAGGGGTGAATAATCAGTTTACTAACCAGACCTGTTGCAGCTCAGAGAGGGGGGGTGACGTCACTTTTACGGTACTTAAATTAAATTGTATTTTGTGTTTGTGTTGGGGGGGCGGGACTACATTTCAGTCGTAAAGTTAATTTTATGTTTGCGATGTTATGCTTACAGGGCAGCCAGAAGGATGGACTTCTCATGGACTTGATAAGAAAACAGGAAAAAGCCCAAAGAGGAATTCACCTGAAAGTTAGACATTTAAGTTTTTACAAGGTCAATGTGTTTATAAGTACAACTCAGCGTTGAATGTTTACTAGATATCAAAGACACTCACCAAAGCCAGTTTAAAGTGCCAGAAGGTCGGCCGTGTCAATAGTCTAATGGAGGACGGCAGAACCGCCAGGAGGGTGAACAAGAGACTGAAACAAAAAAACAATATGATTCAAAACTATTTTCTTTATATTTTTGATCTGCTCCACTGCTAATTTACTTTTATGTGAAGAATCTCTCAAAGATCTCATCAAAAAGTAGGTTCTAGTGTCAGTAGAGCTGCATGATCTGATCTCAAAGTCTAAAATATCCAACCAGATTCCCTACAAACCCAAATAACACTCCTCTTCATTGTGGCTCTTTGGATATTAAGAAAAATGCAAACAATTTCAACGAGTAACGGATTAATAGCTAATTGGTAATATTTATAAACCAATGGGCTAATGGTCACAAAAATATAAATAACGTATATTTTTCTACTTTGTGGCCCTTGCTAAGTTTTGGTCAGTAAGAAACTGGACCAAATGACTCAGTTGCAGCCCTCCTGGCATTACTTTTAACCATAATGAATAGCAGAGGTCAGGAGTTAGTTTTTTGTGTGACAGATAGAGTGTGTTTTTACTAGAAGCCTAAACGTTGGCTGAAGCGAAAGACACAAACAGATATAGCTAAAAAAAAAAGAAAAAAGAGTGGAGATTTTAAAGCAAGGCCTGTGTTTGCGTGTATGTGTGTGTGCATGTGTGGCTGCCGTGAGTGTGCGTCATGCGCACACAGGGTTTTACAGTCCGGAAGGACGGGGATCAGCTTTCACAGCTGATTCGCTTCGTGTACACAGAACACCCACACCAGAGCATTTATCAATTCACCCCGGTGCCAAAAACACAAGAGTGTTTTTCATTTGTTCTAAATGTACGACAGCAAAAGCAGGCCAACTTGACCCCTGGACTTAGCAGTCTGGCAGATCCGCGTCCATGCTGTGAACATGGGACGACTAAAATTAGAGAGCTCTGGTACTAAAGCAGGCTCAACCATGACAACAATTGTACAAGTTGTTTTTTTTTTCCTACATGAGATTCACTTAAGAATATATAAAACTTCTTCTCTTCCTCTGACTTTTTTCCTTTATTTAATAAATCCAAAAAGTTGTATTTCTTTTATTAGATTTTGCTGTCAGATTGATTAAATCTGTTTACCATCTCTGTATGATTTATTTTCTTTGTACTCCTTAGGCATTTCACCCTCTTTCTGACACATTTTCAAAAACATCTTTGTGTTCAGAAGATCCTCACAAGACATTTCCTTAAGGGATTTCTCTTTTTTTCTTCCTTTTACTCATTGGTTGAATTTTTAATCTCAAAAGCAAGCTAGGATTCATGTGTGAACCAAAACCACAAACCAAGAGGGAAAGCGCAGAAGGATAGAGCATACATGAGAGCTAGCAAATATCATAATCTTTTCAAATTGAAGGAATTACCTGAGGTAGAGCTGAGCATCCGCAGACAAAAGGGATCTGATCTTTATCAGTACATTCAGGCTGCACCATGTGTTGGCCACTTTATCCTGGACACAAGCACAAAAACACACCAAAGGAAGCACATGAAACAGCTATAGGCTCAAAATCTTTTAGCTAAAAGTCTTACTCTGATCATCTTCTGATCCATTTTAAAAGTGTTAATTATGATATTTTTAGCCAAAATAATTAAAAAAAAAATATCTGTGTAGTTTTCTAGAACATAATTTCTGCCAGAGTAAATTAGAAATTCACTTCTGAGTTGACTGTTGGAATGAAGTAAGCAATATTTCCCATCATCCATTAATTTACACGGTGTCCCGCTAGCTTGCAGCCCCTCACTACCCCAACCTAACATTACCGTGCAACATAAATGACGAACAACATTGGAGCTATCCAGCCATACACCTTTAAGCCAGATTCCAACTCGGACGAGGAAAACAAAGACGTTCATGGATCTATTTGTCTGAAAGTGGTTGAACAGGAATGGAGCGGAGCATGGAGCTTATGGCCCGCAGATTGCAGCTTCTAAGACACTGCTGCAAGCTTTTTCCAATAGTATGTTTTTGTTCTTTTTCCAAGTCACCACGATTTAGATTTAGATTTATTTCAAACATGTAACAAAAGAAAAGAAACAATAAAAAAAAACAAAAAAAACAATACAATCTCCCTTTGTAAAGAAAAAGTCACAAACTGAATTCAATAAATACTTGTTTGAAAAGGGGATAGGCAGAAGCAAATGCCTATTTAAGCCTATCCCTTTATGTCTTTATCCAGTAACGTAAATATTTCCCAGTTTATGAATACAAATATTACAATACAATGTGACCATAACTTTTAAATTTCATATTTTCACAAATAAAACCATGCAAATTATAATCCACAGTCACCATTTCACAATCAAAAATTATAGAAATTGTAGTAGTTTTTATTATTCTGTTGCATGTTTTACAACAGCTTCTCTTTCATTTTGATTGTAAAAAGTTCGATGCCTGTACATTGTTTTTATTGTTTTTCAATGCCATTCCACGGTTTTGTCCTACACCAAATTTTTGGTAGTTTGAAAATACCATGTCCCTTCAGTGCGTGATCTCCGTCCTTCTGTCTAAACTGCTTCTGATTATTATGTTGGAGTTAATTATTGTTGGCTTTATAGAGAAGCTTTTCTGTGAACAAATAAACAAAATCCAAAAATGTGATTACCTTGGAACTTTGAAATAACATGTTGGTATGTTTACAGTATCCTGCTTTATGAATTGTCCTTATTGCAGGCTTTTGAAGGTTGATAAGGCCATTTAGCGTTGTTTTATAGTTATTGCCCCATACTTTAATACAATATATTAAATGTGGCAATATCAATGAACAGTAAAATGTGTGCAAGGATTTGTACTTCAGAAGTTATTTTACTTTATGAATGATTGCAAAAAAAATTGATATTTTACTCTGGACATATCCAATATGTGACTTCCAAGTTAATTTACTATCAATGATTATGCCAAGGAATTTAATTTTGGGTACGTTTTCTATTATAGTATCATCTATATATATTAGTACTTCTGAATTATTTTTAGAATTATTAACATAATTGATTTCGTTTTTTTTTGTTTGTTTTTTTAATTTAGAGATAGCTTATTTATGTCCGTCCATGTTTTGATTTTTTCAAGTTCATAATTTATTGTATTTATTAGTGTATTGTAGTTGTCATTCGGATAAAATATGGTGGTGTCATCTGCAAATAGTATTGTTTTTGATAAGTGTGACACTTTGAAAATATCATTTATGTAAAGATTAAATAATTTGGGACCTAGAAATTGAACCCTTAGGGACACCACATACAATTCCTTCACATCTTGATTGATATTCCCCAGTTTAACAAACTGTTGCCCTTTGATGCTATAGCTATCTATTTTTTAAGTGACACAGAATGATTGATTGTGTCAAAAACTTTCTGGAAATCAATCAAAATTTCAACAGAAATTTCTTTTTGTATGCATTGCACAAGAAATTTCTTCCACGGCCTCTATCAGGGACATTGATGTTGACGTGAGCTTAAATCAATTCTAAAAAGTGCTAATAATCATTTAATATGATAGACTCTAACAACAAAAAAAAATAATAAGATCAGATTGTTGATGTAATAAAGTAAAAAAAATATATAGAATTTTTGAACTGTAATATGAGATGCAGATATTCTGCAACAGCTTTGATAACAGCTGAAAGTAGCTGCAGCTGAAATCAGATGTGGAGGTCGAGTGTTCAAGCGGTTGTGAACGGATCGCTTATATTAAGCCACTGAAGTGGAAATGATATCATACGCCACACATGTCTACATCAGCTTTATGATTCCTCTGTGCATTTTCAAAGTGTGACCATCTAGAAAATCTATTTCTGGCATCCTCCCGCTCCACAGTGTTACAGCTGCTCGCCGCACAGCTGTGTGGATCTTAATGGCAGCCTCGTCAGCAGCACCGGTTCACTCAATGTTGTTTTTCTTAAGCCCCATCCTTCTCTCTTTCCTTTCTCCTTCCACACTCCAAATAACCACTATGGGAATGTCCCTGGACGCCGCCTCCAGGCGACACTTGAATGAGGGGGGGCGCTGACTATCAGCAAATAAAAAAAGTGCAAGACTCCTTCACCTCCAAGCAAGAATGGAATTTCACAGCGAGAAAATATTTGCTGCCATTTTTGCGAGCAGCAGAATGCAGCTTTAGTGGGTAAACGAACAAGCGGTCTTTCCCAGAAGCCCCCTCTTCCTCTTCGCCCTGTTCTCCCGCTCCCACTCGTGTAAACAGCTTCAGATAAGCGCAGCTGGCGTATGATGTGGGCGCTGCAACACTTGGCTGCAGAGTTGTCAGTCACACATTCAAGCAAAAATACACAGAGTCACTTTACCTCTGCTTCTTCCATGACGAGCCTTCAACACCCCGACTGTAAAAGTGTTTCAAGTCTTCGTGTTCACAAGCCTCACTTTCCTTTTTTATGCGATATTAGATTTCAGTGACTGTGCAGTAACTGACTAGGTGCAGCATGATAAACACGGATGTGTAAAACAGTCAAACACAGACGCATTTGTCCCTTTTTCCCGAAGAAGCAGTCAGCAGTTTTGAAATGTGCTCCGATATGCCTTTAAGTGTATCACTGGCTGCGCTCCTCCGTCCATGCGGCTGGAACACGTCTGCGCTATGAAGTGCTGAAAACAAGCCCAGCCATAAATTTGTGAGATTTATCTGTATCCCTCTACTGTACGTCATGAACCCCAACACCTCCCAGAGTTAGGTGAAACTGATCTCCTGACCTTTCGGCATTTTATTCCAGTGTTTTCTTTGATCCAGCAGGGTATCCACTTCCACTCAGCTAAGCACTGGGGGAGCGGGAGGGAAACGGACTCACTCTGCTGAGAGCGGGGATGCCAGACAGGTTGTGTGTAACGTAAAAATGGAAGGCACGACCTGGTACAACAAAGTGTTGAAAACTACTAAATGAAAGATTATGCTTTCCTCTGAAATGCTGTTCTAATATTTTTGTTGTAGAATATCAAATATCACTGGTGTTTTAACCCCCAAATCACATTGTACCATTAAATCCATCTTGAACCAAAAATAAAAAACAACATTTAAGAATGTTTTTTTCTATAGATGAAAATCAAGTTAGGCAAGAAGGGGCTAAACTGGATCACAATTTGGAATGACCAGAGCCCAAATTCCATCACATCAAAGATACAATCTAGTATCCAAATAATCTGATTAGAAATTTGAGTAAAAACAAATAAATGTGTATTTTTATGTGTGATTAAAAACATGTCTTAGGGCAAATCCAAATTCTTCCCCTACGGCTTCTCGATACCCCTACATTTAGCCCTTCAAACGGACTGCTAAAAAGTGTCTTTGAATTAGGATGGCACTAACACTAGATGATGTCATCAATAATCGTCGGTCAGCTACGTTAGCGCAGAGCTGCAAGTGCTCGGAAATACATAACCTGTGTCAAAATTCCTTCACTACTCACTATATAGTAAACTATACAGCATGTTCGCCACTTTGTAGAGCTGTCCGAATCTACCATTTCAAAATCCAGTGGCGTAGAAATCTCCCAGAAGTCTTTGCGAATAACTAGCATGCATCGATGATCGCTACATTAGCGAATATAGACCACAATGCATTGCGGTCGAACAATTTTTGCAAAAAAAACATGTTTAAATGTAATTTTTGACAAACCATCCACATTTTCATCATTTAAACACAGTGGAGTCACAAATAGACGTCATAAAATGTTTGTATTGATTCGACTTTTACTTTGTGAAGTAGGCAACATCATATCCGGTGTTTAGCAAAACGATGTAAAGTAGTGAGCATGGTGTCCGAATTGCTTTTAAAATCCAGGGCACTCTATAGTACTGGACTGTATAGTTTTTTAGTAGTTAGGGATTAGGGTGGGAATTCAAACGTAGCCATAGCAACATCGGTTCACTTCAAATGCCCCTACAATTGGAGGGGTAGGGGAAGAATTAAAAAGTAAAATTGATTTTAATGTTGTTATGTGTTCACAAACAAGCAATACTTAAAAGAGAAAAGCTCTTTGCCTCTACCTCAAACAGACCTCGAGCCACGGGAAAGATCCTCCTGACCACCTGCAGAGCCTGGACGGGGTCAGACAAAAAGGGCAGCCAGCAGAGGGCAAAGGTCACCACCACGGCTGCAGCGATTCTCACCAACAGCAGGAACCTACATGAAGGCAATGAAAGTCAGAACATTTGAATGTAAAAAAAAAAAAAAGGAAATCAACTTAAAGGGATAAATCTCTGGCTTGAATCCAAATGCTTTTTTTTCTCTGAAATTCCTCTAGTAGTTTGTGCATACTGTCTGCAGGTCCTAAATTTGGTATTTGGCCCTCATGCTGAGGAATGCAGGGAAAGACATGGCTCAGCTGAAAGTCTTCAGTATAGGTCAGGGTATCTTGTCAGCTGTAATTGCAAAGCTGCCGCTTAAGTTGCACACACAGGCATAGCTGAGGAGTTTGGGCATGGCGAAAGTGTCATCTGGACATATCTCCCCCCGGGGCCTAATCCACTTCTCCATTTGCTACTCAATGCCCTTGGTACATTGTTACTAGATAAAATAACACTGGGCATACTGGTAACAGCATCCAATCTGATTACCTCAGTCATTCTGGGACTCTCATGAGGACACTGCTCCCTCACATGCTGATATTACTGCTGTGTGCATGCGACTGACATATTTATGCGCGATCGCAAAACAATGAGCTTTCAAATGCAGCGCGGGGCGATCCTGTCGCCACTCACATTCATTTAATCCATGTTATTAATTTAGCTTTAACTTGACTCGAAATAGAATCACATGCAGCAGAAAAGTATTGAAAAATTATACTTTAAGAACAAATTCAATGAGTCTTGCACCTCAATAATACTTAGTTTTTCTAGATTTTACAAAAACTGTTTATAAAACATTAGGTTTTGAATTCGCTTTTCTGAGAGATTGATGTCTACTTTGATTTACCCCTTCCAATTTTGATGATATTTTCAAAAAAAATGTATCAAGGTTATTGAAAAAAGAAACAGCATTTTTTCCACAAAACTTGTTCTGCTGAGAGTACTTAACTTTTTAATAGTTAAACACTAAAATCCTTTATGAAAAATATGTTTTTTTCCATATTTAAAACAGACTTGTAAAGCACTTTGGTTTGTGTTTTTGGCATTTTTAACATGTTTTTGTGGCCTTTTTCACATGATGGAGGACATATGAAGAAAATTAAACTTAAAATTGTATTTCTGAGTATTTATATTTTCAATCAGGAATAGATGATCTGGCTCAAACTATACAGATGGATAGCTCCAATATTGGTTGCCATTTTTGTTGCATCTCTAACATTAGCTCGTGAGGGGTTATAAGCTAGTGGGAGAGAGAGCGTAAACAAAGGGATGATGGGATATCAGTGAAGGCTTACTCCACGCCAACAGTCTTGCCCATAACTCAGAAGCAAATTTCTGATAAAATACTGCAGCTCTGCAGAAACTATGTTCTAGAAAATTACACTTTTTTATCATTTTGGCTACAAAAAAATGACAATCATAACTAAAAAACCACAAGGGACGCTTTTACAATGGATCAAAAGATTTGAGTGGAAGTTTAAACTTTTTTAAACTGAACAAAAAGTTAATGTTTGTGGGAAACAAATATAAGAAATTTTTAAATAGTCTGAAATTTTTTGGGACTTTAGTTTTGTATTAGCCAATATTAACACACATTTTTTCTGTACACAGCTACTCCTCAAGGGACAACATGGAAACAAAGAAAGACAAGACAAAGAGAAAAAGAACACTCACCCGTGCCCTATCAAACCGGCTTTGATGCACTTTCCCAGCAGATAACAGAAGAAAGGCAGTGCGTGGTAGAGCTCCATCTGTTTGTAGTTGAGAGCCAATGAGAAGGCTATCGAGGCCAACGCATCCCAGCCTAGACCCAGACCCAAGATCCCCCACAGAGCCAAGCCCAGGCTCACTCCATTGTACCTGATTGTGTTAAAGCTAACACCGGCTATATCTGTATTTAATGCTGTCACAGAATCCATGAAAAACTTCTAAACATTTTTATTCTGCTTTAGTATGATATAATGACACTACACTCCAGAATTTTGTCTCTTCTGTTAACCTCAAAATGATTATTATGATGATAAATGCATAATTTGCACAAATAGTTTTAGTGTTGGGTTAACAGTTTTCAATAACAACACTACTTGAGACAAATATTGTACAACAGATTAAGATCACACAACTTCTGATCAACGTTTAAATCAAGCATTCATTCAAAAGATAAAGAAAGCAATAAATATTATGCTATAGTTATTTGCCATATAGTATAAAGACTAACTAGTTACTAGTTTGGATGATGAGACCCAGAAATATTAACATTTATTTTGTTGTCTGGACGTTGTCCAGATCTTTTTTGAAGTCAAACCATATTTATGACATCCTTTTTCAATCCAATCTAAGCATAAAAAGTTTATAAAACTATTCAAAAAAGTTATAAAAAAAAAACAAACACACATTGTTTCAAAGGATACTGGAAATGGCCATAGTCGATTAGAATGAGTCCTGGATAAAGAAGAATGCAGAGCAGAACAGAAACCTGCAAAAAGGTGAAGAAGTTAGCCGGTGATGACAGACTGGTAAGAAAACAGCACAAATAACCCATAAAGAAAGCACAATGTTACGGTTATTCATTTAAAGTATAAAGTATATTGAATTGAATTGAATTGAGTTGCAGATTTATGGATACAAAACACATTTTAAATGACTGTTGGTGGTTATGTTTTCATTTATTGGTGCGTCTGTTGTGTTAAAACTGTCAAAGCTTTACAATGAGAGAAGCTAAGAGGAACACATGTAGGGGGTTTTGCCTTTATTTGCTGGATAAACTAAACTTAAAATAACACAAGAAGCTCATAAAAGAGAGACTCAAGGAAAACTGAGGTAAAAAATAAGGAGTTAAAAACAATACTTTGCTGAACCACAGCTCCTTAAAAGAAAGGTTTGGTGTTTTTGTACTAGAAACATACTTAAAGATATATTTTGGATTAATAGATAGAAAAGGAAATGTACAAAATAGGGTGAACTGGGTCTCATATGTGTCAAACTAAAGCCAGTTCTTACCTTTTTCTTTGAGGAGCCATCAGTCAGGTATAAACAGTACAAAACCACAGCAGGAATGAAGATTAACAAATCTGCCACCAGGACTAAACCGGAAAAAGAAAATGAAAGAAAGATGTGTTATTACTCTATCATTAAATAATTAAAAATCAAAACTAATAATAACATTTTAAACCAATAAAATGAAAGTAAAACTGGTTAAGTGAACAATTATAGAATGATACCTGTAGTTCTCATGAATAACTTGTGTTCTGGACTTTCATAACCTCTGGACTTGTGAAGCTTCACCCATTCAGGATTGATAACATTGGCTCTGCAGAGCACACAAGATTAACACATTTTGCCTTGTAACTAATGACGTACTTAATACAAAGACAAGAAACAGCTTTGTGACTTCTAACAATAAGTTGATACTTAACGGTTGAAAAGTAAAATCTTATCTCTTCATAATAACTCACATGTAGGCACAGAGCCAGCTGTGGTAGGCGGTAAGAGGAGGGTAATCAAGACCCCAGTATGCCAGGTCATTGTCAGTGGAGTTGAAGTACCTAAAGGAAAGGAAAAAATGCATTATTTCAAGCTATGTTACAGTAAAACACCTAAATTACAAGCCAAAAAAACAGCTCAGAATTGGAGTTAGTCACTTCCCTCAAGAAAAAATACACTAATGATAAAACACAATATTGATGATGAAAAGCTGAGTTAGCGTTATTGTGCTGTTTTTAACCACTGCGATCAGGCTAAACCGAGTCCAGAAACAATAACTTCAGATCATTTTTGACTAATAAGAGAACTTTATATAATGCTTTATAAGAGGTCTGTAGTGACGTGTTAAAAGAAACTTTAACACTCAGCAAGGAGAGCAGCAATATGTAAGGGGAAATTCAGGAAAAGCATTATGGGAAATGTCTTATTAGTTATCTGAAATTGGTTTTTAATAACATTTTTGATTAATTACGGCAAGATCTATGGTCTAAATGAAAAATAAAGTCATGTACAATGATAGAGCATTTTTAAAGAGTTTTATTTAATTCTATTGGAAAGGAAGATAATAAAATAATTGTTATTGCTTTAATAATTGCTGAATATTGACAGCGATATTATCTAATCCAATTTCTGTTATTTTATTATGGTGAAGACAACTTTTCTACCCTAAATTTGCTATCTGGTGCAAAAGTCGTTCAATGTAAAACTGACCAATCCCGAATCGGCAGGTTGTACGTCACTTCCTGCCAATGCCGCTGAGCTTCATAATCACCAAACATCGGAGGTTTCCCCGCCCCTGCAACAGACATTCAGCAGTCAGTAAAGCTGGCGTTGATGAATGGAGTCCAAGAACCATAATCTATATACTTAAGGAGAATTAAACATTTTCAAGACACGTAGGACATGTGCACAATAAAGGTAAACACCATAGGAAACAATAAAGATACACTCCCGGTCTAGGAAGTTTAGCTTCGGTAAAGAGATTTTCAAAGGTTCCCACCTGAATATGAGTTTAGCGAAACTCCCCATCGCACAGCAACTCCCAATAAGACACAAATTGATACCAGACTCCACGTTTGCATAACTCTAACGGGAATAAAACAATTCTTAGTAGCAGAAGCATGCGATTCAAAAAGGGCTCACTGAAACTTCTCACGAATGTGTTTACATTTCCTGTATACGTCGTCGACCAAAGCTTCGTTTCATTTGCTCATTGGTCAGCTAGCTACCACGTGACAAGCGAACCGGAAAAAGCTGCGTTCAAGTCCACCCGCATAAAATGGAATTTGGCTGTTTGATAGAGTTACGTTGAAAAGTTAAAGACTCAAGAGACGTTGTCACACAGATGATAAAAATGTTATCAGAATTAGATTATGAAAGATGTTTTAGACGCAAAGAAGCATTTATATTGAATTTACTATCATTAAATCAAAATTCAATGAAAATTCTGTTTTTTGTGTTTTTATATGTTCTTGTAGCTTTTCTCTCAATTGTACAAATATAGGAAAATTTAGGATTAAAACTGCATTTCTGAGTATTTCTTTATTCAAAAATCATAATGAATCAGGAGCAGATAAAAAAAATGTTTCAACAAATCTCAGTTATGACAAAGAAGCAAAAACTGGCTGGGCAAAGTCTACTTGCTCCTCACCATTCTGAAGCTCAAATAAATCAATTAAAATCTTTTTTTTCCTCATCTGAGCAGGCACCTGGCTCAAAACTGTGCAGCAGCCTCAATGGCACTTATATTGCCCTGCACTTTTGTTGAATCGCTAAGCTTGGGGTTGTAATGGACTGAAAGCTGGTAGGAGCGAGTGTATATAAAGGGACAATGGGATATCAGTTGAGAATTACTGCTGCACTAGCAGTCCTGCCCACAACTCAGTGGAGAGTTTCTGATTATTACATGCAACTGGGTAAATTGAAACTTTTTAAAGTGGAATTACTTGAAATATTACTGAAAAACATTTGAATTGTCATTCAAACAACTCTGTCTGTGGGCGGAAGTGATATCATCATGTGGGATAGAGATTGGTGGCAATGTGTGGAGCTGTGAGGATATAACTCCATGCAGAATTTCTATTCACTGAGGTGCCTATCTTGATGACAATATTGGAGATGCTGTTCCTTTTCTTCAGAACCATCAAAATATTCTAATCGAGAAAAATTAAAAAAACATATACAATCAGGATTACAAGGCACAGATACAAGTAATTGATTGAACAAACGCAAATAACCCTACTTATCACTTCTTTTTTTTTTTACTCTGTTCTTTATTGGAAATTTTAGAGATCATACTTGCAACATTCATCACGCATGGCACAAGAGGACAAGCAGACTTATGTGTCTACCTACTTGTACCAGCTTGTACACAGAAGTTGGTACATTCCTCCCCTTACAATGTAAATTTCAGCTCAGGGCCACTTTCTCCTCGGTGACCTTTTCTTCTGTTGACACCATCATCTTTGCTCCCAAGGTGTCGGGATTTGTTGGATGAGACATGTTCCTTGTGATGTTGCCATCAATTATGCATAAATAATAATAACCTTGGACAACTGCTGATTTGCAATGACACTTTCATTACAATGGCTACGGCCTATAACTCACCGCTACCCATTAGTTATTAATGCCCGGCCACGCCAGTTTTAGTCTGTCATTTACTGCTTCATCTCTATGCCTTTTTAAATATTCAGTACCTGCTGTACCTACATTTACTGTCTGTATTCTCTGCACAGGAAGAGCTATAGCTTGGGGTGGAGGATGACCTACTTTATACAGAGGCCTGGATCTTGTTTGCGTGCTTTCTTCTCCCTTCTTCATTCTTCAGGTTGTGTGGTGTACTATATGAGTTGTGATAACAGAGAAATCCTTTCTTTGTCATTTGATCATGTCATAGTTTGAACCAGTGTGTTTCAAACACACTGATTATTGTTCAATATTGCCCCAAAGGTGGGTGTGTAAAAGCACAGCTCATTCATATATCAGATTTGGGGGTCTATTTATAGTGGGTATCTCTGCTTAAAAATCCCAAAAAAATCATTAAAACTTGATTAAAAAATACTGGATTTGGCCATTAAAATACTGTAGAAAAATTGCATTTAAAACAGCATATGAAAACAAAGGGAAGTTTTTACTTTTGACATGGATCAAAGGTTTATAATCTCTCTATATTAGCTTACCAGTAAGTTTAAAATTTCAGTTGAAAAGACTTATTGTTGAGCGACTCAGCATTGGTTTTTAAATTAGGGATGTAACAATTAATCAAATTGATGAATCGATTTAAATTTCTACGATCCAACCGGATTGATCTGTCTGAGGCACGTTGTTAATTGAATCAACCTATACCATTAAAATCACTTCATAATGAAATGAATCAATTATAATCAATACTGATAAATATGGTATGTTAGATTTATTTGACTGCAATGTAAAAATTACCAAGAATCATTAGAGTGGACAACACACACGTGATAACAGCAAAAGATTATTAAATCCTCATTGTGTGAAAACAATGAGTTTTGCAAAGTCATGTGACCAAACAGTGTGGTATAATATTCTAATAATGTTCTGTTTGTGTTATTTTTATAAGGACATAAACAGTGGAATTAACTTTATGAAGCTAAAATCTGAATGGATTTCCCATCAGTTACTTGTTTGTACACAAATTTAATTCACACTTGATTATCTTGCAAGAAATTCAAGGTATCTGGAAAACGTCCCTTGCATTATTCAGCAGGCATTTTTCTCTGAGTCACAATAAAGGCTGAAGATGTCCTGGACTAATTTTAGGCCAGTGAATCAGATCGGTCAAAATGAGACTATATCGAATAGTATTAGCAAACACAAATTATGATATGAATCGAATTGTTTTTTTCAATATATTCCACTTTACATTGCTGATCTTTGAAATTATACATTCCTCTGGGTTCAGACACTTAAACTTCTACCCAAATTGCAAAAAAGTAAACAACTTATGAGGTTTGAACTAAAAAGACAGTGCTGATGAAGAGCTTTCGCTGTGGAACAAAACTGGGAAAAAATATTATTTTTTGTCTTCTTTACACATTCTAATTGAGCACAATTCCAAAATGTAATTATTTTAAGTTAGTGAAATGTATAGTACCTCATTTGGTTTTCTTAGCTAATTATGAAGTGCAATAGAGAATAAAGACCAAACCAAATTGTTGAAAATTTCAGTTTTTCAGTGGTTAAAAAGTTTTCAAATGTATTTGATTTTTTTCACTTGTTTTTCAAACTTTGTGTTTTTATGCAAAAAATTACCATCATCTTATAGTGAATAATTTAAACACATATTATTTGAAATATGGATCGTGTCCTTTGGAGACAGTTTTCTTGTTCTGTTTCCCAATTAGCATAAAAAAGCTCCAGCTGCTCAATGTGGAGTCAACTGTTCTGCATGAACTTTGATCTCCTCCGACCGTTGATGAAGTCCAGTTAAGCTGTCTGCCAGAACTGCAGGAACCAAATCTTCTAAAGACACATATGTATTTTAATCCTTTCTTGGTTAAAATTCAGGTTAAGATGCACTTATAAACATGTAATACCTTATTTTGTTGAATCATTAGAAAAAAGAAACTTGGGTCAGCAGTTTCACCTTTTTTAATTAACTTGGAGCATTTTTCCAAACGTATCCCTCCACTAAAGCATAAAGATAGGGTACATGTGAAAACATAATAATTTTCATTCAAATAAATATCTAACTGAATTTTCATTCAATCTCATGAAGAGACATTTTTCAGATTAAACTAAATGATTTAATTCTGAGGTGTTAAATAACGCCCCCTAGCCGTTCGACTTGAATTTCTACTTGCAGCTTCAACTCCCGCTCAGGACGAGTGCGCAAAGGAATTTCCTCTTTACGCACAAGCGAGAATTCTTTTGATTTAATATTTGAACCCTAAAAACAATAAAAGAGGTTTGAAATAATCATTTTATTTATTATTGAATTTTTTTGTCTCCCTCAACTATTTTTACCAAATAAAAAAAAAAAAGTAATATTATAAATTGTCACATATTGATCCAAAATGAACCAATCATCCTGAAATAATAAGAAACAACAACCTTAACAACGGTGGCCCCTTAAAAAGAAAGAATTCCGAAATGCCAGGGTGACACTGGAGAATCCCTTTGCATCATCAGCACCTTCTCCGGTGTCTGGCGGTGCGCGCAGGCGGAGAGAGCCGCTTTCTCTTTCCCATGGGGATCGGATAAAAATAGCGCCCAAAAATCCCGCTCACACACACTCACCATTTGCTGTTTGTGTAAAAGTGATTAACCAGACACAACTGCGAAACTGTTACCTTTATAGTAGCCATGCCGCAGAAAAGCCTGTAAACTGAGACAGCAGTGATGCTTTAGTGAATTAAAACGAGTCTGGATGTCTGGAAAGCTATCTTTTTTTTTTTTTTTTTTTTTTTTTTTTTTTTTTTAATAGGATTAATAATAATAAAAAAAAACAGTACTCATTAATACATCCTTAACTTTTTTCATTATCTACTTTTAAAAATTAAATAAACTAAGTGGAAAGTTGTTTTAAATTTTAATATAATTCGGTGTACAATTTTTTTTTAATAATTGCATGTATTTTTACGCATTTGACAGACTAATTTGGATTAAAATACATATTTGGAAAACTTTTCAGTCACAGGAAAACCACAAAAACGGTTGATGTGATACGAGAAAAAATATTTTATTTTATTCCTATAGACAATATTATGACATAAATAAACTATAAAAAATAAAAATGTGATTTAAAAAATGCACTAAGCTATAAAAAGACAGTTTTGAACGTATTATTGTAAAATGTTTGGTTTTATTTTGCAATTCAGCCACATTTAATTTATTCCCGTCCCCTCTTGTTATTTTTTTTTGGCTTTTTTTGTATGTTTTTTCAAAATGTATTACATTTATTAAACAAAATGCGTTTCATCCTTGAATTTATTTTCAAATAAATTCGATTTACAACACAATATTGCGACATAGAATTACATATATTGGTTTTCCATTATAAACAGTCTATTTTCAGAGTCTGTCTTCTAAAAGGAAGTCAAATTGTATGAAGTCGAGCCTCGATTGAATAAAAAAAAAGGAAATAAAAAAAACACAGATCTCAAACAGGAAGAAAAAACAGGTAAAAGTCAACAAGGTAAAATCATTCTCTTTTTACAAATATGTACAAATGTTACCTGTACAGAAATATTTTTCCTTTTTTCTGTATTTTTTACAGTCCAACTGATTTGTTTTCCTCTTCCCAGAAATATAGAAAAATAGGAGTTCATTTGTTTTTTTGTATTTTTTTGGTTGGGAGTCACTGTGAAGGCCATTTGGACACCGCGGCCGCCGTCGCTGAAGGTAAAACGTGTGAGGAAATGATATTTGACGGAACGCTGAGGATGGGCGCGATGGCGGCGGAGGTGCGCGTCAGGGACAGCGACTGCGCGCTCAGCAGGGCCGACTGCACTGTCACGGGAGGCCGCAGGAAAGCCTGCGCGGCGCCCGGCGAGGACGAGGAGGCGCTGGACACCCCGATGATGTTCTCTATGCTGAACGAGGGTCTGTTGGAGGGCTCCGACTTGATCATGGACGCCGTGCTCAGGCTGTTGAGCTGCAGCTGCAGGCTGGGGCTGAGCTGGGAGTTGAAGGCTTTTCTGTTCAGCTCCGCGGAGGGCAGGAGGGGCACGCCCGGGGGCAGCATGGGACCCACCGGGGAGATGTAGGGGTACTGCAGAGCCGCCGGGTGGGAGTAGGCCGCCGGGTGGATGCCGTAGTGCCGCCCGTACGGACTCCCCAGGCTGTACGCGCCGAAACTTTGCATCATGAGCGCCGTCTGGTCCCTGAGCACGTCCGGCTGAACTCTTTTGAACCTCTTCCTCCTTCTGAGGAAGCTGCCGTTGTCGAACATGTCTTCTGATGCCGGGTCCATGGTCCAGTAGTTGCCCTTTCCGGGGTTGCCGGGCTCCCGGGGGATTTTTATGAAGCAGTCGTTGAGTGACAGGTTGTGGCGGATGGAGTTCTGCCACGCCGGGAACTTCTCCCGGTAATAGGGGAAGCGGTTGCTGATGAACTCGCAGATGCCGCTCAGGGTGAGCTTCTTCTGCGGGCTCTGGAGGATCGCCATGGTGATGAGGGCGATGTAGGAGTAGGGGGGCTTCACCAGGCTGCTCTTGGGCTTCTGGATCCCGCCTCCCGGCGTCGTGCTCTGGTCGTGACCCTCTCCCTTCCCGCCGGTGCCCGGCTCCCCCTCTCCCGAGCTCTCGCAGCACGGGCTCCCTCCGCCGGACCCCATGTCCTCCTCTTTCTCAACTTCGATTTCATCTTCCAAGTCATCGGTGTCTCCTCGGAGGTCGTGGAGGATGGCCACCCCCGGGCTGTCGCAGTCGCTGTCCACCCTCTCCAAGCCCTCGTCGTCCCCCTCACCCACCACGTCGATGTCCACGTCCTCCGCTGTTAGCACGGTTTGGCCCGACATGTCGCTGGCTCGGTCGCTGCCTCCAGACAGGGTCATCTCACGGTTTTGTTTATTTATTTAGGGAAAACTCCAAAAACAGCAGGCGCCAGCGCGGTCAGTGCGCACGTCTCGAGTCCTGCTGGAATCGGCCGCGCCAAAGAGATCGGATAGGTCTCCAAAATAAAATATATGGGATTCAGCCGGGACCATCAACCGGTCCTGCCAGCGAGACACTTCCGTACCTCCCTCTCGGTGAGTGACCAGGCCTGGAAAGCGCCGCGAAGTTCTTTGGAGGAGGAGAGGGGGAAAAAAAGAAAAGAAAAGCGCGACTTTTGCGCACCGGCGTCGCTTTTGGAAGCGCGTTATTTCCTAAACGCGTGACGTTTGGAAGTCGAAGTGACACATGCTGCTTTTTAACGGCCGGAGCTTTTAACAAGACTGATAGATTACTTTTCTCTGTATAAGATATACTATCAGCTCAGGACACGTGGTTCTGTGACGACACACGCCCCCCTTCCCTTTCCTCTCCTCCCCTCCGCCCTTCTCTGCTCTCGGTTAAACCATGCAAACTGGAGTTGTTTCATGGATTTGTCAACAATGGGACATCAGCAGGGCTGCTTTCCGCTGATTTTTGTGTTCGTCCGTCATAGACCATTTAACGGTGACAGAGGGAGGAGGAGGAGGAGGAGGAGGTGGGGGGAGGCAGAGAAAATTGGCCAGCTTGATTGAAAGATCTTTACGCGCAAAAGAAAAGAAGGCTGCAAAATCTTTAACTTTGCAAACGTGAACTCCGTTGAAACGAGACAGCAAGAACGACGACAGCTAAGTTAACACTTCATGTTTTCTGTTGTGCATTTGATTATGTGCACGTTTGGATTTTCCGGTGTTACGCACGCCTCTTCGTGCGTAAATCACCATAAAGCATGCCGTTTAATTTCGCTTGTTGTAGATGCATGCTTCCGTTTTTTCCTCCTAAAATCTTATTATATAAATCCAACATGAATTAATGTCTATTTATTCTCTGCAGGATTAGCCGAGAGGTGGGAAGAATATTGAGGGGCAGCTGCGCAGCGGCAGCAATGAATGGAGCAAATTTCCTTAAGAGTTTGGGAAAAGGTGCTAACGATCCCCATCATTGTTTCTTTTGCATTTGAAAGCAAAATAGGAAATGCTGGCAGCGGGTGAATGCAAAGAGAGCATTTATACGCAAGCGCAGGGAGGCGAGCAGTGCGCACGCGGACAGAGGATGTCAGCTTTTCTCTGTCTTGTGAAAAAAAAAATCAAAGAAATAATAAGATTTCTTTTAGTGCTTAAACTAGTTTCGATTATCTTTCAGAGATACATTTTACACGTTCAATTTTTAAAGGGTTAATTGAAATTTCTGAATAAAATCAGCCAGCATCTTCTATATGTGCAATTTATTTTTTAGACTAAGTAAGGTTACAGAATAAGATTTATTTTAATTTTTAGATGATTAAACGTCGTATTAGAGTTATTTTCGATGGTAGTTTGCAATATCATTCATTTATTTTAAATGAAAACAAAATAAATAAAGAAGTTTTATTATTTTATATGAGAAAAACCGTTATGTTTCAATTTTGCAATCGCAGGGACTTTTTACGCCTACCCAGCGCGCGGAGGTTTTCCGTGTTCCCTGCGTCAGAGATGAAAGTGGGATTAATCAAACGCCTTCATTAATATTGAGTGTGCGGATTCCGATCAGGCTCGCTCTGCGGGAATCTGCGTGTGCTCCAAAAGAGCGCACAGAGCAGGTGAAGGCTGTATTAGCTTTCAAGATTCTCTGCTGCTGCGCTCTGAAGAAATCGTGTTTTTTTTCCTCCCCTGAAAACAAAATTTTTTCTAACTTTAAAAATAATTTAGCATTTGAAATTTAACTTTAAATATATATTAAAAAATAAAACAATAAATTGCTAGAGTATTTCTGTCCGGACAGTATTTTTGGTACTTTTAGGCCACTGTTTCACCCCTTGCAGGTGTGTGTGCGCGCGTGGAGACAGGCGCAGCAAGCTTGCATTAAAAAAAAATGCAGTGTTGTGTGAAAGACGGTGTAACTGCTGATCTAACCTGACTAGCAGCACCGAGAGGGGATTTCAGAGCCGTCCTTCCTGTGATCTTTTGAAGCCTCATAAATCCGCTTTTATACCGCTGCAGTTTGTTAATGAAATGTACGTTTTAAGCACACATGCGCGGCTTAGCGCGACAAAACCTTTTAGTATAATAAGCCATCTTGCTGCTGCATGAAACCATTAGAGGGGGGGTTGGAGGTGGTGGCGGGACGCGGCTGCAGCCCAGGTGATGGAGAGGAAGCATGCGAATGCGATCACTGAAAAACTACCAGCAAGGTCGCCGAACAAATAATTGTGATCATAATAAGGTGACGCTCTGCTGATTTTTGATGGCTATGTTTTTTACCCCCCTCCTCCCTGCTCCCGCACGTGCGCGTTGGCTAAAACTGTGCAGTCGGGCTCAGAGGTCAGGGTCACCGCCAGGAACTGTGGGAGAGGGTGAAGGGGGCGTTAAAGCATTTCTTTTCCACACAGATATGTTTTAAGAAAAAATATGTTAAGTTGATTTAACATACGATTTATTTTATATAATCTATTTCAAATTCAACGAATTTGGATGAGAAAACTGGTAAAATGTGAATTCATATGTGCAGTATAGTTCTAAAAAGGGTATAAAAAAGTCCTGGAGATTTAGTATTTGTTTTTAAGTTAAAGGTTAAAGTCATGTACATGATAAAAAGAAAGTAATGCATTTTTTTTACATGAAAAATACATTTTTTATCTATATCTGTGCGCAAACTGTATCAATTCTGACCTTTACCAATGAAAAATAATAAAATATGAAATTCAAATAACAAAATAATTAATTATGTAGTTTCTGATATTTTAAAAAGCGTTAGATAATGAAATTATTATTTTTTTTCTTTTACATTTTCAATAATTACGTGATATTGTGAGCATCAGGTAATCATATTCATTAGTTTTAATTGATTTTATTGTCAAATAGGATTATTTCACAGCACCAAACCCAATTTCATCCGTCACATTGACCAATAATAGGTGACTCTGTTGTTAGATTGTTAAATAAAGATTTAGATTTTGTCAAGGACAGTTGTATATATATATTTTAGATTTGTTGGAAAGCAAAGAGATTGGAGAGCCTTTTTTAAAATCACCATTTTCAGTTGCTCTCCCAGAATCCACTCTATCTAGCCAGGACTTTCTGTCAAACAATATGATGGAGCTCATCTTTAACTCCTCTCCTCCTCCTCCTCCTGCTGCTGCTCCTCCTCTTCGAGCTCCTGCTGAATCCGCTGCAGCCACATCTCTCGGGTCATATCAAAGCATCGAAGGCCCCAACGCTGCACACAGTGGCCCACGTGCAGATGTCCAACGCATGTCTGTGCGTGCGTGCGTTTGTTGGACATCCAGACCATTTTTACGCGCATGTGTAAAAAGAGTCTTTCAGCTGCGGCCAGAGTGCAAAAACACTTGACGCAGAAGAACGCACCGAGTCTGCGCGCACTTCTCCACATGCACAAAATCAGACCCTTTAAGACTTTCTGGGTAAATAAAATTCATAGTTCACACCTGCAAAATATACTTTATTAGTAGAGAAACGCATTTTATTTGGAGGGATTTTTACGCCGTTTATGGCCTGCAAAAGTCAGTGTGTCAAGGTGGCGCTGCAGGAAAGCAAATACATAGAAACTAAATTGATATTAAAAAAAATGTCTATATTAAAAAAAAAAAAAAACAGAAATCCAAGTTTTATCGTATGTATTTTCTTGTTTTGCTGATTTTGTGTTGACAAAATAAAACGTTTAGAGAAAATACACTATTTTTTTCAAATGGAACAAAATAATAAAATATTAGAAGTTGGGATTTGTATTTAAAAAAAAATGCTTTCAAATTTATTTATTGTGACCTTCTCGTCCATCCATGCGCGTCAAAGAGAAGCTCTTATTGTGAAAGGGGGCAAAGCTGCTGGTGGGAAAGTGACACCTTCAGCTTGAACGGACCTGGATTACCATGAAAAGGTGCAAGTGAGCGCAAAGTCACTCACTTTTTTGTTATTCAGATTTGGGGCTGAAAGTTGCACAATGGAGTTCAGCTGCGCAGAGTGCGCGCATGCATGAGGGAAATTAAGGCCGTAAATAACTTGGTTGGCCTTTGGGGAAAATGTTTGATATTTGGCTTTGCGCCACACCTCCGCGCGCACAAACGACAAACAAATTGCGCCAAAAAGAAAAAAAAAAAAAAACTGCCTTCAAAGTTTTCATTCCAAATGTGTTTACGCGCATTCTACTCTTATTAAATAGACCCGTTAACAATAGCTCAAACAGAGGTGACCAATGACAACCTTTAGTTTTGACGTTTGCACGAGAAGCAGCTTTGCTTAAATCACATGAAATGGACTTCAGTTTCAGCGCGACCCCTGAACTCAATATCCCCCCATGCCTATTGATGCATACAGACATATGCAGCATCCCACTAAATTACCTTCTAGTCGCCCGCACTTTGGTGTCTCCTTCATGTAATTCCTCACTGAAACATTTCCTATACCTCATCTCGAACCCGATTGCTGAAGAAGTGGAGGACGCACAATCTTTGATGGAAAGAAAACACACAAAAAAGTGGAAAAAAATAAATAAATAAACGAAAATTCAAGGTTTAAAAGTGACTCACTTTTTGCTAGGTTATTTTAACACAAATTGTGTATTGCTCCAAAAGCCCCAAAATAAATCCCAACATGAACAATCCAAGAAATGAGTGGAAGTTAATCCAATTATGTCTCATCTTTTAGGCTAAAATCTTCTCACAAAGATGGTTTTTAAAAGATCTATCAATATTTCGATAATATTTTGTCATAAATTAATAAAATATAAACTTTTGCAGTTCAGTTTTATGCAAAAACATGTTGTTTGTGTTATATAATATTTAAAAAATATATTATCAAAATCCCTATGGACAAATCAATTTCAGTTGAACCTCATTGACCTTAATCCACATTGTAAGTAGCTTCTTTGAAATAAAGACTTTTTTGATTAATTTTAATTAATACATTGAAAAATTGGTTATTTTATTTATTAACTTCTCTATGAAGTTAAGATTAGATCTTTGTACAGATAAAGGTTCCATCTGAAATTTTGGCCTATATTAAAATGAAATAAAATCATGAATGAAAATCATTTAGCTAAAAAGTAAATCAGTCTCTTCATGAACACTTACTGACTAAATGAATTGTCAGCATGTAAGTAAACTGGGTTTTAACATGTGT
Organism: Oryzias javanicus; assembly: GCA_003999625.1. Classification (NCBI taxonomy): domain Eukaryota; kingdom Metazoa; phylum Chordata; class Actinopteri; order Beloniformes; family Adrianichthyidae; genus Oryzias; species Oryzias javanicus. The sequence goes on from CM012440.1 coordinate 16,086,971, forward strand.
TTACATTTTTTGGCATTTTATGTTTATTGACTGCATATAGAGTTAAATCAGCGAAACATGTTCTTTAAAATCCCATGAAAACATATATCTATATGAATGAATAAATCTGAGACAAAAACGCTCGGAATTGAGCAAAATTCATTTTTATAAACTAATAAAATGTTTTGTTTTTGGTTAATTGGCTGCAGTTGTTTAAACAATCATACAATCATAGGTAGTTAAAGATCTAATATTCATATTCTATGAGCTTCTTATGTGTTTTGTATGCAAATATTTATTGAAAGTAAGAATACATCTTTGAGATAAAGGAGGAGGAAAAAAATGAAAATGAAATGACTTGACAAATACACATACATTTAGTGAAATATAAATACATAAAATAGAATATTATTGTTAGAACAACCTTTGTGTTCTTTGCAGCTCAACTGTGGCAAACTTTTGCTCTTCCCCACGTCCCAAATTTGTCTCTGTCCGGGTTTCTGTTTCATCAAACACTGAAGTTAACAAGCAAAACAGTGTTAACAAGGGAAGTTACCACTCCCAATGCCAAGCTGGGAGTCCAAAGTCAGCCACACACACACAAGCATCAATATTTTACAATCCCTCCAGAATCCCCCTTACAGATGCAATCAATGCCTCCTATTCATTATCCATGTGTATGTCTTCTAGGTATGGCCTTTGTCATTAAGCCATAATTCTCTTTTCTACAGTTCCACATTACTCTGCTGCTTCATACTTTTACAAATGCCTCGCGGCTATAAATACTAATGAAATCTCTTTGCTTAATTTGATTTTGCTGGTACACTTGCAGTTATGGCTGAACTTTCCCACGAGAGAGGCTGATTGAACACTTTCAAGTCCTTATGGAAGCAGGAAAACATTCCAAAGAGCTGGGGAGATCATTTCCATAATTACCCCGATTGGCAGCCTAATGACCTTCTGTGACAATAAAAAGATCTCTTGTTAATTCCATTTCTTTCTCTGACATTCAAGAGATTCCTATCTTACATGTTTGAGGGTTCACAAGATAACAAGTGTACTTTTTTTTTTTTTTTTCCTCTCCCGAGCTAAAGAGCAGCCCCATTCAGCATTGCTCCTCCCAACGCACTGCAGAGACGGGGATGAAAGGGATCTGCTTGTGTCGGCACCGCTCATCCTCCCTGCCTCAAAGTTGGGTAATTTATGAGCCCGGAGACGATTAAAGATGGCTCCTTGAGGCGATCAATTCTCATGTTGAGTTTTGAATGGTGGGATAGAAATAAAATGCAGAATAAATAAAAAGATCACAAGTCCCCCCTTGCATGCAGTAATGTCCTGTTCCACTGTGCTAGGGGAAGTGCTTGTGATGTGACGGAGAGGACACCAGGCCTGGTCCAGCACTTTTTTTTTCTTCTTTTTCTGCACAATAGGCTGGATTCAGCCTTTTGCCACACACTGAGTCGGCAGTGGGACTCATTCTGCGGGTCGTTTTTAAGGAGCGCTGGCAGATCATAAGCAGACACACTTGTCTGAGGGGAAGAAAAAGACGTGGGTTGGTTGGTTTGCTTGTTGTTTGGATGTCAGGCTGGCATGAAAGGTTCTGTGGGTGGTTGTTTGGAATATGTAAAGCTGACATCACAATCCTCGCACTGTTGTGGGATCCAAAACAGTCACCCATGGTTTGCATTTTAAACTGTACAATAAAAGGTTTGCATGTATGACTGAGCCAATGACTTGATGAGTTTTCTGCTTTTTCACTACCCAGTCTGTATTTTATGCTGTTATTTTTAAATTCCTTTTAGAGATCAACATCTGCGGGTGTAAATCGACATACAGTGCCGCACAGGAACCATTCCTGGGGTATTATGATGGTAAATATGGTTAGTTTTCAAAAACACATGACAGCCTTTCAATTATGATGACAACATTAAGTAAAGATGACACTGATATAAGCCAGTGTGGGCGTCCTGGAAACAGATGGCTGCATTTTAAGTGGTTTCCTCTGCTGGAGGGTGAAGTGTAATGACACCTGGCAGCAGGCTTCCACTGATGATCATTTTTTGGGTCACATGATCAACTCAACTTTGATCACTGTGGATTTTAAAAGAGCCACAAGCATCAGAAAAAAATGTTGCATTACACAATATAGCCTGTGTAAATCTTTGTATGTAAATCTTGTTCTGATTGATCCATAAGATTCCAGATAAAAAAAAAAGAATATATCTTTTTACTAATATTTTTTAATGTCTCCTTTATGGGATCCATATAATCAGAATCATAAATACTGTTTTTTTTTAAGTTTTAATCCAAACCAGTATAATCTAATACAAATGGGGAGGGGGGAAGGTTATGAACAGAGCATAACTACGGTGGTTCTGAAGTGCAAATCACACCAACAAATCACTTGGCGCAAAAAACATTGAAAGGTCACAATAATTAAAAAAGCAAAACACAAAATACAAAAATAACATCCAATTTTACAAATCAAAACAAAATTCCAAAAATGTGAAACGAAACATTCCAGAAAACAATATAACATCCAGAAATCAAAATGAAAGGTTAAACAATAAAACACAATAAAAAAAAAAAAAAGGTAGGTATTATGGGACGGTGCTGATTGGTTGATGACGTTTGTCCATCATTTTTAAGGAAAGTCAGGTGGAATAAATGATGCTAGATGTGCTCTGTTCTAATCATAAAACTATTAGTAGTGTACAGGCATTTAAGACACATTTGAAAAGATTCTTACATCAAAAATCAAATGTCGTCCAATCAACAATGTCCCATTGTACCTACCTTTTCTGGGTTTCTGATTGAGTTTGATGCTTTTTAACATTGCATTTTGATTACTGATAAGTTTTGTTTCTGAAATGTTTTTATTTTGTTTCATTTTTTTGAAATTTTGTTTTGATTTCTAAAATGTAATGTGTTTTTTACGTATTTGTTTTACTTTTTAAATTATTGTTGAGATCTTTAATATGTTATTGCACTGACTGATTTGCGGGTGTGATGTGCACTTCAGGGCCACCGTACATTACAGTTAAGTTAGCCAAAAGAAAAAAAATGTCCAATTCTTTGCATAGACTAGATACTTTGCAGTTTTGCACAAACTTGACTTGGACATGTTTGCCATCGTTGTTTTGTGACCAAAAATCAGTCAAATTTATATTAAAAGAAACATAGGATATTACAAGAAATTATTTCAAATTGAATAAATAAAATACACATTTCAAGTTAAAGGGTTTTGTTACTTTTTTCTATTATACCCACAAATCCATTTAAAGATTTATTTTTTGTTCAAACAAAAAAATTCTAGTCTGACTTTAGTAGTTTTAGAACAACCCAAATGTTCTCTTTGAGTGTGTCTTTGTAAAAAGTTCAATCATGTAATGACAGCCATGGCCACCAGGTGCTGACTTGAAACATGTCCAGATCCAGTAAAAACAAATAAATATGCATAAAATGAATTTTTATTTGCCTGAGATTACTCCTAGGAAATGTACCTATGAGTGACTATGATTTATTTCTTAAATGTAACTTTAATTCAAGCTTTTTAAACATGTTTACTTTCATTATGTTACTTTATATTGTCCTGTTGGAGACTAAGCAGATGACAGAAAAAGCTGTAATACTGAAACAATAAACCAAGAAGCAGAAACACGGTGAGACAAAAGAGATGAACCAAGAACTTTATTATACCAATGATTAATTGACAGAAACATGCATGATCATTAGAAACTGAAAGCATGTCAATGAAGGAAGCGGTGACTAAAGATTTTTACCATTATTATTCAGCTTTCTTCTCTGACTTTTTTCCTCTGGTTTGTAAAACTGTCTTTCCTTCCTCTGCCAGCATTGCACATCAGTTCCTGTCTAAAAATCTGGAACCTTTATCTGTACAAAGATCTAATCTTAACTTCATAGAGAAGTTAATAAATAAATGATTCCAAAACTCTTCCTGGAATTTTGTCAGTAGAAGACTGTATGAAGAAATCTAATGTGTCCTGCTTCCTAACATCTCTGCAGCCGACAGCTTCTGGCTCACTGGAGCGGCTTGTTTAGAATTGAGTCAATTGTATCACTTAAACACGTTACAATCAAAGTGCTGCAGTAAATAGTTATTTTGCTGACTTCTTTTTGGTCTGTAATGTCCTAATTCGAGAAACCAAAGGCAGAGTTAAGGAGCTAATGGGGCCATGTGACTGGACATGAAAAAGGATCTCAGAACAGTAAATTGAATTATCATGTTAGAATTCTGCACAAAAACAATCTATTCTAGAAATTAGAGGTATTCCTGTCAGATGACTCATGTTAAAGAGGCCTAATGTCATTTGGAAAAGCCTAACGCCTTCTTTGAATCTTATCAAATGTTTACAAAAGACCTTAATGTGCTAAAATGTAATCAGTGAATTGGCCAGTTATTCCAGGACGCCTCCAGCAATGGCCCTGTGATGTATTATGGGTAAAACATGCGTCAAAAACTCAATATTAGGGGGGAATGATGTCAAATTTCACCATTATGGCATTTAATGTAGATGTTTGAGATGACTTCTGAGTTAAAACATTTTAACGCCGTGAAGAAAAACCAATAGAATCATGTCACGTGTTTCAAGGTCACTTGAGGTAAGAAACAAGCCCTGTTTAGTGGCTGTGTGATTAGCACCTCTAATAGCATTTAGACACCTAAATGACTGAGTGAGAATGACTCTGGACCAACATCTCTAAAGCTAAATTATTTACTTACACTATTAGAAAATAAGGCTTTGAGTATTTTAAATATAGCATTTTTCACCAAGGGTAAAGAAAAACTGTTTTCACTTTTAGTTTATGCAGAAATCTTTGTACATTTTCATCCACGACCTCATATTTGCACCAGTTGGGGCGTAAAATTTGACAGTGGTCCTTTTCCTTAAATATTTTTTACAGAAAAAAATATATTATAAAGCAACGATATTTGCTTTTGTGAGGATTGTTTTTTTCTAGTATCTTTTATTTAGCTTGTTAGCATTTTGATTTTACGACATAAAAAACTAAAATCTTTAGTCTTAAGGACACAATGTGTCAAATTCAAACAGAAACCCTCTGACTTCCGGATTGAAGCTCTTCAAAAAACAAAGCAGCCGTTGCCTGCTGATGTAAAGATTCTGAACTTGGATTTTTGGGATGCTTTTTTTGCTTTATGCTTTCCTTGTCTTTGTTTTGTCTTTAAAAAAGTTCAGAAAAAGTTCAGGCTTTTGTTTGTTTTTATTATTAAGCTCTATGTGCTGCAGACAGACAGACGGCTGCACAGCAGCTGCTAATGGTGCTAAATGCTAGTTCTGTGATTTAAGCCTTTAATACTCGAGCTTTTCTTTGATATGTTTTTTTTAATTTCTTTGACATCAGCCCCAGTTGACAAAAGTAACTATTGTGGTAATTAAACAGAAAATGTGATTTTTTCAGAGGTTAAAAATAAGCTTTTTCAAAGAAGGGCTCCGTTTTAGTGTTAAATGATAAAATAATGTTAACAAAATAAAAAATTGGAAAAATCAGAATCTGTTAATTTATTTTGTCCATTTTTTAAATTAGTTACAAAAGTATCTGGTTGGGACTCTGCATCGGCAGATACTCAAAATCAAATGAGCCGTTACCAAAGATAAGTATACTCAAGTTTGTTTTAAGTATACTTAAAAAAAAAAAAAAAATTAAGGTAGCATCCTTTTAGTTTACTTTTTAGGTACTAGAGACAACCGTTACAAGTTCATATTTACAAGTTCATGTTCAATATACTTGGATTATACTTGAAATTATACTAAAAGTCTAAATATATTTGCCTATATTTGTCACTGCCCTTAAAGATTTTCTTACACAGCATTGAAAGTGGAGTATTTTTATTCTTGAGACATTTCTAGTATTGGTATATTAACACATCTATTTTTATATAGAAGATTTTTTTACTTATAAACTAAAAGCTACATTTTATACTGTATACATCTGGGTATACTTCTATAAACTATAAACTCAGTAAGTAGTATGCCAGCAAGGTTACTTTTAGTAAACTCTACATTTATTCTCATTCAACTGATAGTATACCAGAAATGTTACTTTAAATATATTTCCAATTATACTTTTTATATACTAAAAGTGGGCCAATTTTGTCCCACGAAGTATATTTTTTAGTAAACTTCGAGTATATTTCCCCAAATGTACTTATTTTAAAGGGCATCCCTCGAATTCATCATTAAATGTTTAAACATCTTCCAGTGAACCTGGTCTGCTGCATATTGGGTCGCACAACCTCAGTTCCTGACAGGTGCAGCTAACGATCTGCAGCTGCTTTTCAAAACGAGTCAGTTTAATAGGAAAAAAAATGGTAATTTTTTACAAAAGAGGGCTAAGATACTTTTTCATTAGCTCAGGAAAAGTCTTTTTTTTTGTCCAAGTGACCATGTCTTTTCATGAGAACACTATGTAGTCATTATTTCTTTTTATTACAAACCCAATCTTAATTGAGTTAAGACAGCAGGACGCAGAGGTGATATTTATATATATATATATATATATGGCTGAGGGCCTCGTTAATCAATTTCAGCTGTATTGGTGTTGATGGAATTAACAACAGGTGCACTTCAGTGGCAACAATTAGAAAACCCTTTGGTGTTACATGTGGAGGTCATTTCAAGTTTCTCCCTCTTGATCTTTTTTGGCTGGTTTTCCACTCGTGCTGATTTTGGCTTGTGTAATTCTCTCTACTGGCAGTATGAAGCGATTCTTAACTTTACAGAAGTTGCACAGATTGTTTGTATTTTATTCTATTCTATCCATTTGATCAACCCACATTTCTTATTATAGAGAGATGGATGGACCATGTAGTAATTTATATACCTTAAATGTAATACTGTAATACTAAATGATTATTTACAGCCAAAAAAAAAAGTAGAAAAATATTTGTCTCATAGAAAACAGTGCTTCAGCTACAGTTTTTCTCTACAGTGTATATTCAATGCATTAGTTAGACTGTCTTTTACTCTTAAGACAGACATTAAGACTTAATTGCACTTATGCAATGATTATCCACTTTCTTTTCCCTACAGGGATATATCCCACTGGGTCAGGTTTTGCTGCATCCTGCAAGGAGCCTTCAAACTTCTGGAGCCTCACAAAGATCCCATTCTCCTCTGTGTTGCTTTTCTCCATCACCCTGCTCCGGGGCACGGCAGTTCTTCTCAAACCCCCACATTGTCTGTGCAAAACCACATATTAAATTTGCCCCGCATAAGCCATTTCATTGAGCAGCAACAGGAATTCCTTTGCTGGGTCATTCATCTGTGTACATGGTTTGGAAACACTTTTGAAACAAAGAAAGCTAGTCAAGGATAATATTGAGGAAGTATCGCACATTCAAGTTTGGCAGAACATGTCATTTTTGTTTCATGCTCTTTTGGCACTAGAGTTGTCAGTACAGATCTTTGCAGTGAGAATGCAGTGAAGCTGTGGCTCCGAGCGATCCAAAATTTCTTCTTGCATACGTAATGTTTTGAACTTCATCAGAAATTCTGGAGTTCCCCGTCAGGAATGTCAACGGAACAGAAAGAAAAGCGACACTATCCATGCAGAGATGACAATTAACAATGAAGAATAAAATGAAAAATGTGACCTTTCCTTTTTTAATTTCTATTGATTTGATTGTTTGTTTTTTGTTACTTTTGCAACAATGAAATGATGTTGGAATCAAACTTTGTTGATCTACCTGATTTCACTGCAGCTTTATCAGTATCATGCAAGTCACATGAATTCTGCCAAAATAAAAACTTTCATCAAACAAAATGAGCTGAAATGTTACAATTCAGCGTCATATTTTAATTTTTTTTTTTTTAATTATTTTTGCAAAAAAAAAAGTGTTACTAGATGTCACACATGAATATGCAATATTTTCTCCTCACATTTAAGAGATCTGCTCTGAGAGCAGCAGACACAGCCATGCTTTGGAGCCATTTTGGTAGACACTCCTGATACGATCTTTTATTACTATGGACTTACAATAAATGTACCACCTCCCAATTACAAGGAATAAACTCCACAATTAGAAACGACTGATATTTGTGGCTGGTTAATGTAGCTTTCCTGGATGTGTTGAAATGTTTCTTCACAATAAATTATAATTTTCATATATTACAAATTACCCTTTAGTAAAAAAAAAAAAAACATCATGTTAAGTTATATATTTGTATCCATACATAAAAAAATGCACACAGAAAGAATAAGACAATATCGATGTTTAGCTTCCATGATCATTTTGCTGACAGTTTTATTCACAGGTTTTTGAAATTGATACCAACTGATTTTTTGCATCCAGTAGATATCCTACTAGAGCAAATGGTGCTTTGAGAAGCATTGAGCTGGAGTGAACCAATTGGATGAAAGGCTTCAATGCTTCATGAAGCTTCATCTGTCAATCACTACAGAAGAGCATCATGTTTATATGGTATTTACAGGTGCTTAATAAGAACAAGTAGGACCATACGTTTATGTGGTATATTGGAATTTTAACACACCTCAGAACAATATTTAAACAATAATAAATTTCATAGTAACAACCACATGACAAGGACTGTACACCTTTTTTTCTAAGCATTTTTCTTTCCGTTTATCACTTATTTGTTCTTACAAAATAAAGGAAGTGTTGCTTCTTTTTGAAAATAGCTGCATGTTTTGCATTTAGCTGTTAGTTTCCTCCTCTTTTTAAAGTTCTTTCTTTCCTTTTAGATTGTTCAAATGGTTTTAAATATACAAAATGACAGAGTAAATATCTGACTGAAAAGATCAAATACATCAAAAATACAATGCAGTCCTACCAGAAAAAAGTCAAAAAGTAATATCATAAATGTTGTATTTAGTTGATAAATTATGAACCTGAACTGCAAATATCAATTGTTCACATGTAAAGTTCTCACAGTTTTGTATAAAATAGTGTTTACGACTATTAGTTATTGTCCCAGAATTCCTCCCAATTTAGCTCATTAATTGCTCTGTAAACTTTTGATTTATTTCAAAGATGCTCCCAGTTACCTTTAATTCCATTTGCCTTAAACTAAAGTCATTTGACACTAATTCTTCTGTGTTCCACTGTTGAAGTCCAAACTATAGTACAATCGAATTATCCTTTCAGAGATATCAGAGAGTCAAACTGCCTGTTATCGTTGGACATGAAGGGAACCTTGTTGTGTTTGCAGATCAGTGGCATTTTACAATACATTCAATTTGAGATGTAATTCATTTATCACTGGCAAAGCAAGAAAGTCAATGAAATTATGCTGGTCAAGGCTAAACTTAGTTGAATCAAATAAGAGCTCTTAACAGCTCCAAAACCCCCTAAGTTTCAAAGGCGGCAATTTTTTCTTTTTTAACTTAAAGTGATTTTGTTGCTTGTATAAATGTAAATCTATTGTTAGTTTAATCCTAAGTGAATATTTATATTTTATTTATCAAACCAAAATTCCGTTATGTCTGTATTGAAAAAGATTTCAGATACAAGTGTTTGAAATAATGGATTCTGCATGTCAGTGAGTGAGTGTCCTTTGAGAACGTCACAGATGACCACACCTTTTCTAATTTACAATAAAAAGAATAAACAAAAATATTTCTGATGATAAAAAACACTACAGGTTAAAATGATCATCAAAAGGATCAGCTCAACCTGCTTTTTTTTTCTGGTAAGACAAAAACAATGTATGTTCTGCACAGAGACACACATCAAAGAGTGGCTGTACTTCCAAGGGACTCTCCGAGTTAAGAGATAAACATCCATACAGGGAAGAGGAACATGTGATGATTTAGTCACAGAACTTCTAAGAAACTGGGTTCTGTTAAAACACAATTTATTAATTTGGATTTATATTTGTTTGAAAAGTAAAGTTGGTCTGGTTTGGATGAAGAAAAAATGATTGCTTACGGTTTTTTGTTATCATTCTCAGAGACAAATTAGGTTTTAGTTTCAGAAAAAAAAAAAAATATTTAGGGAAAATTATCATATGGGGTAGTAATATACAATTCTGACTTTTTCAACTTTTTTGGTTTATGACTTTTTAATAAAAAGTGATAGCACTGATTTAAAAAAAAATCTTTTTATAATTTTTTATATGTTTGAAATAAATCTACTACCATTAAGAGAGACCTCACCATGTGAAGAGATCTGAGATGTTTCAAATTTTCAACATTGGGTCTGCATGAAAAGTGACCACTAGACTTTAACATGATTTTCAACAAGATTTTCTTCCTACTTTAATATATTTTTGAAAATTCCTCCATAAACGACGAGTTCATCAACATCTTCTCTTTATCCTTTTTGCATCTCGTGCCAGCACGTCTGAGTGTGCAGTATCATCTCTCCAGTGTATTCTCGGCCTCTTACTCAACTCTCACATGAGGATGACGCGGGCTTCTGGTTTCACAGTTGAGCTGGTCCGACGTCGATGGCTTTACTGCTCTGTAAAATACAGTAAAGTTACTGTTTGGAAGCTGACATCATCTTAGATCCTTTCTTTCTGGTAGGCAACTCTCCTTTACTTCCATCAACGTAATTTTATGAGGTTGCCACATTCTTTACACTCATACATTTTAAAAGTTAAGGCAAAACTTCATTATTTTCCGTCTTAAGTTGTCATTTGTTGTTTTTCTACTCCCATGACTCATCTGTTTGCAGCAGAGAGACTTCGTGGAAAAAAAAGAAACTTTTAATGTTTTGTCATTTGTTTCCCATAGAGCCCCTAAAGGGACATTAAAGAAAAATAAAAATAAAAAAAAACTAAAGTAAATAAAAAAAAAATTCCAAAAAATTCAAGTAAAAAAAAATTCTGGTTACTAACAGGTGCACACCAGTTAGTGCTTGAAGGAGGCAAATAAGTAATGTTAAGGACTTTTAATGACACATGGATTTATCAGCCAAAAAATAAAAATGAAAATAAGGAAGATCTTCAAATATATACCAATTTTAAGGTCCTGTTGTAAAAATTGAGAAAGCAAGCGGGACAAAAGAATCAACAGTGAACAGGACAGACGATTTTTCCATCTCACATCATCTATCTGGCAAAAGGCAGCAAAAGCAGGAAGAAACCAGAGCAGAGAGAGGAAAAACTTGACTTGCTTGCCAATCTTTCATTCGCTCTGTGCTTATCTGTCTTGGATGCACCTCTTAATTTGGCCCTGCCACACAGTGGGCAACAGAGACCTTCAGCCACCGAAAACAAATGATCTGGCGGCGGATGGGCAACAATTCACAGACGGCAGTTTTACACTGCTCACCAGCAGAGCTTTGTTTTGTGCAAGAAAAAAAACAACATTCATCAAAACATTTTACAGACTTGAATGGCATTTTCCTAAAATAACAGAATAATGTGCAACCAAGTCAACCCAAAGACCATTTTGACATGGAAGCTAAGTAGTGAATTTAAAGTATCTGTGGATGATTTTCAGTCATAAAAACTGTCAGTTTCCAAGAACAACCTTATCACATTTGTAATTGTTTCATTGAACATTATGATGTTCAATTAAAAACATTACTGTTCCAGTTGTTCAACTAATTGTTTTTCGGAATTAAGATTTATTCCAGAAATCAAACCTTTAAAAACCAAACACACGTTTATCCAGAAGATTTCTTAGATCTTAGGTCAGATTATTTTACCTTAGTAATAACTAAAATAACAGTTTTTGGGTGTCACCTTTTGGGGCAATAGTAAAGAGGAAAACTTCCTAATATAAGACAGGAAAGAAATTTCCCGTCGTAGCAGACTGTGACTGTTTGACACAAAGAACAAGACAAACAAGGAAAATCACTGAAACGTTCATTGGATGAAAAAAGATGCAAACTGTTAACTGGAGCATTAAGAGAACCAAATTGAGAAATTAACTTTCATATCTATTGAAAGGCAGAATATAAAGTTTTCATTTTTGCTGTGAGAAACCATAAAGCAGACAAGCATAAAATCCCCAGGTCATCTGATATGGAATGGACACAAAGGTTAGTTAGAGCAACAATGAGAGACCTTAAGCAAATATCTGCTAAAAGACAAATGAATAAATTAAATGAAGAGGAGGTCAGAAGGGAGAGAAACACTGGAACATCTGTAATAAAACAAGAGATCCAAGTCTGTTTCTGCATTAATCAAGGACAAGTAGAAGACGCGAGAGACATGTATCATACAGTGTCAACTATATTTTTATCTTAAAATTTAGGTCTCTTTTTTATTTATTTCATTTAATAACAATATGTAACAAAAGAATGCATGTGTCAAGGCCACGCCTCTCCTCCTCACACCAGCTGGCACACACAGGTAATCAACCTCATTGGTCTCACCTGTGTGGCTGCATTTATGGCAGGTGCCGGGCCAGAAGATTGCCTGTCTTCCTGCGTGCGACCGCGGCTTCCAAAGCTGCTGACGTTAGTAATACTCCCCTTCTCTGCCTTTGCTGTGCTATCATTTGCCTGCTGCGTGCCTTAATTTAATGTTGGAGACTGGCCTGGACCTTCTTAGTCTCGTGGATTCACAGTTGTGAATCTTTGCTTTCCCTTCCCCACCACAAAGTGAGTGACAATTAGAGACTTGCTGAAACCCCATATCAACAAGGAAATAACTCGGCTCTCTTCTTCTAGTGTGCCTTACACCCCCTGATGGACAAAGGAGTCACAACCCTGGCATGCAGCACTCCTGTGTCTCTGTTAAATAAATAAATCAATGCTGGTTCTGATCAGTCTGCTTTCCTGGGATTCTCTCACATAACATAAAATTAAAACAGTTAATAAATGAAAAGGAGCAGAAAGATGAAAACGCATATCTCCCCCTATCCTATTTTATTCATGATTATGAAAGTTTTAGCCAAATACAAAATTTCTGGGACATTTCTAGGGCACTCATTTTTGGAATTGTAGATTCAGCAATACAAAATGGCAAATGCACTATATAGAGTGTAGGGGAAAGAATTCGGACATAGCTTCAGCCATTGTCCGGAAACAAACGCTTAAGTACAGCTCAAGCTCATTGACCTAAAGTGCAGGCAGCTGTGCACCAATCTGTGAAGATCCCTCGGAGAGAGGGCGGAGCCCACCAGCAGAAGCCATATCCACAGAAAACACAAGAATGAGGGAAAAAAAGGAAAACAGAACTGATGTGTCAGACAATTATCTTTTTTTTTTTTCATTTATCCTTCACACCATAAAAAGCAGATGTGGCTGAAGTTGGCATTCCATTTTTAGCTTATGCTTTGATGGCTTAAGGGTAAATTTACAGGAAAATCTATTCATCACATTAAAATAACGCTACATAAATTGAGTGCATGTGATGTGCATTCAAAAACACGTTAAACAGGCATTCTTGAACGCCCTTTTAGCATGTTTCACAATGGACTGTCGCCACAGTTGGAAGAGGCTTGATGCAAATTGTTCAAATCTTGTAAATCTTGCTTCAGACTTTTGCCTTTCACAACTCCTTTTCGATATATGAAAGACTTGGTGTCATATAATCCAGCTACGCAAAAAGGGCTAAAACCAATTTCTCCCTAATTAATTTTCAAACGGTTGGAACTTTTATGTTTTGAAAAGTACGCTACCCATACATCACAACCAAATTTGAGTCCCTGATTGTTAAACTGATTTAACTATGGCTGTCAAATTATCACTTTAATCACAATTAATTACAGACCTTTTAGTGCATCATTCTTTTTAATCGTGTTACTCTCATTCTTGCGTCAGATGATTATTCTGCGTTATGCACACCTGGAGGAACATAATATACCACTCATACCATGGTCATTCATTCATTCATTCATCTTCTTGTCTGCTTTATCCCTTTCGGGGTCGCGGGGGTGCAGGAGCTTAACCTGGGCGAAGTAACTAATTAATGGGCGAAGGCAGGGAACACCCTGGACAGGTCGCCAGTCTGTCGTAGGGCCTCTATCACACACACATTCACTCTCACATTCATACCTAGGGGTAATTTAGAGTCACCAATTAACCTATGAAGCATGTTTTTGGACGGTGGGAGGAAGCCGGAGTCCCCGGTGAAAACCCACGCATGCACGGGGAGAACATGCAAACTCCATGTTCTCAACAGAACCCCCAGCTGGGCTTTGAACCGGGGATGTTCTTGCTGCGAGGCAAAAGCACTAACCACTTTGCCACCGTGCAGCCCATACCATTGAGATTTTAATAATTTTTTATTTTTTAAATTTATTTTAATACTTATATTTTTCTCATACCATGGTCATTTAAGGAAAATATAAGTATTAAAAAAATATTAAACTCTCAATCCTGTCATATTTTTAAGTTTAAATTGTTTTTTTTTTTTTTTTTACAAAAGCTGAATATCTAATTTGTGGTGTGTCTCCACTCTAGCTTCTTTTTGAGAAAGGTGATCGTTGAACCATATTGTACCTTAACTTAAAACTTCACTTTTACCCACTTCTTTAAAAGCTAAACGTGATTTGAAAGCAATACATTGCCATATTTTTACTTAAATGTTGTTTTTTCCCGAAAAACCAGAAAAAACTGCAACACTGTTTTTAATTGGAAAAAAAATTCCCAAGTGCAATTGAAAAGAGTGCAAGCTTCTGTTGGTAAGCACATTGAGAAACCTGAAAGTTGTGTGAATGTTCTATGCAAATGTTTAGCGTATTACCATACACAGTTGTAATTAAAACATAATTAGAGAGACAAATGGTGCTGTGAAGCTCTGCGCCTTGGCTCATGAGTCTGTTTTTCAGCAGCCTCTTGTTTAGTCGGCTAAAACAGGTTTATGTGAAACAAGCGCCGCCAACTGCTGCATTAATTGTTATCATTGCCTTGGAAAGCAAATAGGTGCCGTAGCGCTGCAGACTCTGAGAGGAGATAGTTGGAGAGGGACCGGGACAAATTAGTGTAGAAAATGAGAGTGTCGAAATTGGAGAGGGATTAGCCTGACGATAATGAAGCAATTAAAGAGTAAGCGCCTAGCACTCAGGTGCCTTAACCGAGCTGGTTCACTCCAGCTGCTTTCAGACGCTCCAATGCAAATATATCCCCAACGGTGAGGGGAGGGAACTCTCTGACACTCTGTCCTAATGCATCACTGATATCAAGTGAGATTAGAGTGCCATATGACACGGTGCAGTGTAATGGAATGTGACAAAGAACAACACATTATGACAACATGACATGATGTCAGATACAAGCAGAACAAGAAGACGCAGTGGAGCAAGCCTAAGCAAGTGGTTTGAACGCCCTCACCTTCACAACACAGAGCAAGTGCCAAGTTTAAAAAGTACTGGCTTAATTGGAGATGAGACAGTTAGAAAATTTAAATTATTTGTTAATTTTTTTTTTTTGTAATTGTCAGTTACTACGAAGGTTTTTTTTTCTCTTTTTTGCCCATGCCTTTATGTTGAACACTAAAATATTAACACTAAACAATTAGTTAACTAAGAGTATAATCAGGCTGGGAAAGTTTGCTTAATTTGGTCCGGATTGGACTTAAAATCTTGCGTTTGGTCTGTATTCAGACTGCCATCGAACAGACATTTCTGTTCCCAACCAAAACCTGTACACCAAACCATGTGACTAAAAATGTCTTCAGTCATTGGCCAGGAATTATGAGGGCGGGGCAAATCTTTGCAACCTTGTCGAGTTAGTTCACATATTCAAACTATTTTGCCGACCAATTTTGAACGTCAACATCAGGTGCAACTTTCTTTGTACAGTGGAGGTATGCTGTGACTGTGGAGACGACGACTAAGAAGGTACTCTGATGATTGTTAGTGACATGTAGATTTTGGGGAAAACAGTGTGAGAAACAATGGCTAAGTTGTTTTAATGAGTCTGCATTAATCGGATTAAATTTCAATGAGTGGCTGTCTCATCGTTTCTCCGCTACTCTGTTTACATCCCATAATGACTGGCTACGGTGGCCGGTTGGCCGTTATCTCAGAGCAAACCTCAGTCTGATTAGGAAATTAACCAAGAACCCTGGAAAGATGGGTCAGAGAGCAGTTTCTGATCCTGGACCAGGGTCAGTTTGGATGTATTCAGACTGAAAATTTGTTGTGGAATATTGGGAGAAATTAACTCTGGTTTACTTTAAGCAAATCAAATGTGTTCAGTCTGAATACACTCAATATTATAATGTTTTTGAGTCACCTGTGCCGAAAAAGTCACCCGAAAAATGTTTTAGATAAAAGGATTAAATTAGATTGATAATTGCATTCTTGAAATGGCAAAATTACAGTTTGACTAATATTTTTATGTTATGTATTTGAGTGTTTAAATGTTCTTTTAATAAAAAACTTTGTTTTTTTGTTTGTTGCTTTAATCATGAAAAAGACAAAATGACAGTTTGATTGTTATTTTAGCTTATGTATATAAGTATTTGAACTTTCTACTGATAAACAACTACTTTTATTTCTTTTTTAATTGTAAAATCTTGACATGTGAAGAAGTTTTAATAACAGTCCCAGGGAAAAAAATGAACACCAATAAATTTACTATCACCAATATCACCCCCTAACTATTTCCCTTTAGATACATTTTCTCTAAATAATAGGCTTTAAAAGGACTTAAGCACAATTTTATAAGAAATGCAAGACTTAAAAATATCTCGGCAACTTAAATAATACTCTGAAAACTGAAGAATAATTAAATTTACCAGAAAAGACTGGATAAAGTTTCTGCGTTGGAAATAAAACCACTGCTTTACACTTTCACTTAATACTTTTATTTTTAAAGATGGTCCATTTTCAAATCATTTGCCTCTCTTAGACTTAAGTTGGGGGAAAAAAAGTGTACAGTCAATTAAATAAACAACTTTTGTGATACTTAAGTGCTTTGGAAAAGAGTTTGTATCTCAAAATGTACAAATATTTTTCCTAAAAGACTGATAATAAACCCATCTCTACCAAATCATAGTACCACAGGCAGCAGGAGCCAGAGGTGAAAGAAAAAAAAAGAATATAAAGCGGAAAAAGAAAGGGATGGGGGGGCTGTCTACAGCATTGTCAGACATCCATGGTGGGGGGTAATAAAGCCCCTCTCAAAGTCAACAGTTCAGAAACTCCTTTGTCCTTTTGAAGGAGCTTTAATTTTTAACACAAACTTGCACTTAGGTATGCATGAACTTTGGTAAAATCCTGAGACATGTGTATAAAAGGGTTTAATAGATGACGGTCATGTGCTCTGCTGCCGGGTAATGATGTCAGCCCCTCCATCTCATTCCCCTCTTTCCTCCCTTTTGGCTTCTTTGATAGAGGAGGGCCTAATGTAAATTTAATTTGGAGTGATGTATGGCGGCGGGGCTGTTCGACTGAGAAAGACTCGGGTTCTGGCTGTGGGTTCGAGGGAGGCCAAACCGGGAGGAAAAAAACAAAAAGGTTGGATTAGCGGGTGTCGAATGGGAGAGGGTGTTTTATTTGGGGGAGGTTCTCGGTGGAGGGAGCAGCTGAGGGGCTGCCACTCTGCCAACACTGTCTTTTTAAGCAGGATTAATGACGATGAACAAGCAGGGCTTCATTGTGAGAGCACACACCCGGCCATCGCCTCACACGTGCTCCACGTCTGAATTACACAGACACGCTCAGCCCCTGCCATGCCACATTTCCCCCCAACAATGCAAAGGGGAGTGACGGTTGCTTTTAATTTCCAGCAAGAGTGCGGCATCTGAATGGGTGGAAGCTAAAGACACCCCCACTTCAGCCTGTAAGCCCCCGTTGCCCCTTTGACACTCTTCAAATGAAGTGGACAAATGCTAAATCAATGTTTTTAATGTTACTCATCACTGTCTTTCTAACAGTCATCATCAAAGTTCCTCTTTTTTGGCACATTTTATTGAGATCAAACTCTCATCCTTCATGGGTTTTCCCAAACCACATTGAAGTCATCACAGTTGGGATACTAGAAATAATACATTTTTCCAAAAGATTGCTCCACAAGTTGTAATGAAAACGCGACTGCGTGTGGGGTGTAGACGTTGTTTTAATCTTATTTCATTAAGCGTTAAATCACTTGCTGCTGCTAATGCATCCGCTTGCAAAAACGATCAACACCCAGCTGCACAACGAGCCTCAATTCTCCCAAGTTTCATTTTAAATATACATTTTGGTTTGAAAGTCCAAAATAATTTGATTTTTTTTTCTCTCTGTTGACAGCAAGATGATGATCACCATCATCATCATCATCATCATCATGTCCAGCTCACAGGCTGCTGTAATGGAGGCAGGGCAGGGGAGGATGTGCAGGGGCCAAATGAATAGTGAGTGGTATTCATCAGAGCAGGGAGAAGCAGCAGCCAAGATCCAATTATATATATTCATTAAGTGATAATGATATCATGGTCTTTTAACTGAGAAGAAAAGGGAGCGTAATTGAATAATAACAGTTGTACAATCCCAGAGGATTGTGCCCCCCCTCTCCTCTCATTCTCACCACCACACAGACATGGTGACCCCTCGAGGGGTGTGGAGCAGGAGGGAGGGCAGAGAGACGGAGAAGCGTGGATTGATGGAATTCTATTACTCCTTGATAGATTTATTATGAAGGCCTGAGTGGACTCTCTGCACCACTTTGTCACTCACACTAATCAGGGTTGGAGAAGGAAGGGGGGGGTTACTTGCGGCTCCCCCCTTCTTTTGTCGCTGCTGCCCATCTCCCCCCCATCTCTACTCCCTTGCCCTCCCGCACGTCACCAAAGACAAGGTTAGCAGCCGTCTGACAGGCAGACGCGGCGGGTGGCCATTTTGGATCCCTGGGAGCCGAGACATTGGCGTGGCAAATGGGCCAGCTGAGCTCTGGTGACCTCCAGGGTGAGCCCTTCATTTG
This sequence comes from Oryzias javanicus, assembly GCA_003999625.1. NCBI lineage: Eukaryota > Metazoa > Chordata > Actinopteri > Beloniformes > Adrianichthyidae > Oryzias > Oryzias javanicus. The sequence continues at coordinate 16,105,761 of CM012440.1, forward strand.
TGTATTAATGGAGGGCCATGTGCAACACCATAAGGGTGTTGTGTCATGAGGAGATCAACAGAGTGTGCATGACAGCCCATTCTGACCGCTCACTACCGACTCCAGAACCCCCACAAGTGGAAGCAAGACAATTTGTAAACACTTAGCATGATGATGAAGCACGAAGCCACACCCCTTTTTTGGATTGACAGGAAGCAGGTAAAGGAAGACACGACATCCTAAGGTTTCATAGTGTGGCTAAGTTGTACAGATAATAAAATATTGCAACATCTTTATTCATAATGCTAGGTTAACAACAGCCATATTCAAGCAACCACTTCCAGTGAAAAGTCCATGTAATCTACGTATGAGCGTGTTGTGAGTGTGTTCCAAACTCTCGCTTTCACACTATATAAGGTTTAATGTCACTTTTCAGGCTTAGCATCTCTGCACCCATGGAGATTAAAAAATAAATAAATAAAAACATACCTTTTTAGTTTAGCTTTTAAGTAACTCACTTTGAACTTTTAGACTTTTTATTGTGTTTAATATTTTGTTATTTTAATTACATTTTTAATTATTGTTGTAATCTAGAATTTATTGACTTCTTGATTTTTAAATGTCCTAATGATGTGGTTACTTCTATTCCTTATCTTGTGCTTTTCACTCTGGTTTTTTGCTCAATCGTGTTTTCCTTTTAAGCCCTTTCGTCTGTATAAATGTGCATGAGAAGCGCTCAACAAATAGTTTGATTTGATTAATTGATTGAATGAGAGTTGAAAGTAAAACCAGTCGAACTCAATCAGTCAGAGACCCAGATTTGGTGGTGATATATGGCTAGCAACCTTTTTAAATTCATGGAGGGCCAGCCAACCACTTCTTACCTGATCATCGAGGAGAAACTGAACGTGTGCTAATATTGAGTAGTTACAGTCCAGCGTGAACAATGTGTGAAAAAAACACATTCAAGAACCTGAATTCAACGCATTCTTGAACCCGCATCACATATGGGTGTGTACTATTGCTTGATAAAAATCAAAACAAGGATTAAATCTTTACTGAATGTACCAGAAGTTGTGATCCCAACTTTGAATCTCCATAATCAAATTTTTTTTAAACATATTCATGAATTCAGTACAAATAAATAGCAGGTTTGCTTTAAATATGTACCACATACTTGACAGTAAGTTTTTTTTGTTTCATTCTTACATATTTAGACATACTCATAAAAAAAAAGTAATAATGTAAGTGAAGGGTTTTTCTTACAAGGTATGAAGAAAATATTTAGATAAATTGAAGAACTAAGTTAGAATAAAAAAAAATATTAAAGTGGTATTTAGGTTGACATTTTAATAATTTCATTTACTGAACAATCTGTACAACAAATGTAAAAAATATATGTAATAAATGAGAATATTTGTAGTAAATCAAACTAGAATTCAATATAAAATATTCTTGTTTGCCATAATAAGTATATATATATATATATATATTATATATATATATATATATATATATATATAAAATATAATAGAAAACATTTCTTTTCATTTTTTGCGAAATGTGATAAATAGATTTAGTGTAAGGAATAAAAGCATTCATGTAAAATGTTACCCATACCACTATATAGTTCTAAATACTTTCCGTATTTTCTCTTATACTCCAATTTGTTGTATTTTGGGAAAAAATATTTGTGCTTTTCTAAACCACTTTTACTCCCTATTTGTACAAAAAAAGAACTTAACAAGTTATGTCGCCCTGTTAAACATAACATTAAGAAGATATGGTGATTTTTAAATTAAAAGTGCATGGAATGTTTAAAACAAGGAATAGAGCAAACAATATTTATGACACTACAGAAGTCTCAAACCCAGAACTTACAGAGATGTATACAACAGAGAAAAAAATACAGTAATCAAAATTGGTACATTTCAAATCTACATGATAAAGTTGGGCAGATCTGCACAAAATATTTTATAGACATGAAACTGTCGTATTCTTTTTTTTTCCAGAAACAAAACAATTTCGAGCCTAATGCATTTGTTTATTTGTGTCAGAATGTGTTATCCAACCAAATGTAATGTTTAAAGGGTTTATACACACACCCTTACTGTAATGTTCTTTTTTCTTTTTTTGCCATGTGCTTGGAGGACCACCCTTGTCCTATTTTGGGTTCCTAAATCCTGTTTATGTTTCAACAATATGTGTTTTTGTGACACGTCGTTATAACTTGATCACAATAACAGGATCTCAGAGGTAATATAAATGCTTTAACCATCAGCTCTGTGCTTTCTTTTGCCTCTGTCCAACGTTGGGGCAAGACTCTTCAAATGAGCCCGTGAGACTTTATGCCAAAATGCAGCTTGTTTGAAGTTCAGTTGCCAATCACTTCCAAATTTTTCCAGAGTTTCTCACCGAATGTCACCGCCTCCCTCGGGTGGTCGTGCGTTGTCTTTCCACCGTGCTGTTTAAACCCCTTTGATAAAGAGGTCTATTTGTTTTCCGCGGCCTCAGCCTCATATACCGTGAGGCAGGATAAACATTTTTAAGCTCCGTAGTCATAAATAATTGATTTATGTCATACAGCGAAGCACGGCATCCCCACTTCACACAGCTTTGTTTTGGGCTGGGATAAAGCTGAGAAGACAATAATGTTTACCCTGGTGGTATCGCAATTAACAGACGAAAACTCTTGCATACATTCACTTAGGGCTGACTTGAATTAAAGAGCTATTGTGAACAAGTTCAACTCCAGCTTTTGTTTACACGTGACGACGGAGAGCTGTAAACAGCGCAGACTGAGGCTGGTGAATGACAACAGCTACGACGGTTCCGATTTGCGTCTGCCCGCTGATCTTCTGTTTTATCCATCTCTGTCCTTGTAGTTTCTATCTTTTTTTTCATTCTCACACATACACACTGCCATGCACGCACATACCCACACAGAAATTCTCATTACCTCATTAGCAGAGGCAGCAGTCATTTAGCTCTTAATGACGGTTCTAGATGAATGGGCCTTGTGCTGATCCCAGCGCTGTGACTGGATTAGTGATGATGACTGATCTATAGGAAGTGTGACAGCCTCATCTCAACTCTCCCAAGGTCCTCTAGCCTGGGGCCTGCCAAACTGAGGTCCACAGGCCAAGTCTGGCCCCTCACCACTCCACAAGCCATTCTGAGACAGCTTTTGGGGGTCAGATCTGTTTCAAAGTATCACAACATAAATCTGTGTCTGAAAACAGTGAAATTTACAGACGTATCTGAACTAAATCCCTCTAGAGTAAAACATTTGAGAATAAAATATACAAAATACTGTACATTTCCGTAAACAAAAAGGGGAACATCTTTGTTAGTATGTCCCATTTTAACGTTTTTTTAAGATTAAAATAAAATACATTTTTTGGTTTGAATGTAAAAAATCTATATTTACATTTTTGCTTTCAAGTAGATGATAAATTAAGCATATTAAATGCATAATAAATAGGAAAATGAGAACCTCTGGAGAATAATCTTATCACAAAGACCCAACAGAGGTTTGCGTTCACACACTTCTGCAGCAACATTTACATTTACGTATTTTCATTTGTTTCCTGTACAGATACAACTTTTAATTGTGCGTATTTTCTGTTCAATTTTAACCCTGAAGGCCTGATGCCTATATCTCAGATCAGTTTCTTACAGTCGACTTTAGGCTGATCCATCAGAGCCTCTGGTCGGCCTCTGGCACTTTCAGGTCTGGGACGTCCGGTCTAAAGCCACAGGAGGCTGAGATCTCTGTCTGGAATACTCAGCAAGACTACTGAGACCAACTGTGTACCAGGCAGGCTGGATTAGTTAAGGACTATTACTGGGTCTGAGGTGTTCATTAAAATATTATTGAATAAGGACTGGTAACCTAACACCTTTAAACATCTGATCTAATCTGGTTAAATTATTAACAAAAGAATCTTTGTTCCCTTTATGGTGTTATAAGGGGGGAATAACTCATATCCATTAAAAATACATCTTTCATACTAATAATGAAGTCTATGACGCAGTATTTATCATGAATTCTCCCCACACTTGTCCACCATTGAAAAACATGTCAAGATGGCAGTTTATAAGTTTCACCTGGACCAGAAGAACATGCAAAAACACCTGAAACCTGTGTTGGCATGACTTAAAAAGCTCTAAAAGGCCCATGGGATTTGAATAATTAGACATATTAATTGTTTTGAAGACCAACATTATATCATCTTTTGTATCTCAAAGTAACATGTTGGCACTATTTATGCTAATTTTAAGTCTGTCAGCCTCCATAAATGTCTCTTTTGATGCCAAAGTGTTTCCCATTAGTGAGGGGAAAGTGTAACTGTACTAGTTTGCATGCATGTGGGGTGAAATCTTTAGTACAGGATAATGAAATACCCACCTTACCTTCTCGTTTCCTGCATGTTACCCCACTGTGTGCGTGCCCAAGGCAGTGGGCGCCCTGGCTTCTGTGACTAGTGGGTTTGCTCCCTTCAGCAGCACCACTCATCTCTCTCTTTAATGTCATTTAGCTGCAGGGTGGCCAGCGCCTCACTTGCCCATTAATCCCATTCCAAATGCCATAACATTTCCCAAAAAGCCCCTGCTTCTTAAAGCCGATAATTAGAATGTCTATTTAAAGTTCACCGCTCTCCCTTGCCGTTATCAATTAAAAGGCGTTTAAAAGAGATCGGCAGCAATAGTCAACAAATTAAATCTCTTTCTCGCTCTTTGACGTTAAGTCTTGAATGCATAATAAGGGTCAAAAAAGGCCCTCTGAACAAAAAGGAAAATTTAATATTTTCAAACTGCCATAAGTCAGTGTGAGTGGCTATAAAGGAAGCCATTTGTGAGATTTTTGGAATTGCTGTGTGATCCTCGGTGTAATTTCATAAAAGGACAAATTAGATGTACAAAAGAGGCTGAGTGGTGTTGTGAATTATATTATCCAGAGTTGGCTTAGAAGACTTTGTCAACCAAGCAATAATGTGGCAGACTCAGGTTGTTTTTGAGGTCATCAAAACAATTAGATTTTATAGAAAAAAACAAATGACTTTACTTTCCTTTCATCATGAGTTCTAGCCAAATATGTGCTAATAAGCAGTGTATAGGAGCTTGGATTACCAGTGAAATGGAAAATAAATTTAGTCCTTTTACTTTATTTTTTTAATCAAATTTGGAAAGAGAACTTGCAATCCTTCCCTTCCAAACCCAAATATTTCTAAAGACCACTAGAGACATTTTGCAGAAGGGGGCAATTCTTGTACTTTTCTCAATGTGATTTTTTTTTTTTTAAACTTTGTCCTGTCCAATTGCTCTTTAAACTCCTGTCAACTTCAGACTTCATTTTCACTGTGCAGAATCTAAAAGATGATGTCAGTGATAATCTGGTCTGTGTATTATTCTCTGTTCATATTAACATTTCAGTAAACTGTACCTATACAATGTTTTCCACACAATAAAGTTAACGTAAAAGACTTGACATTTTTCAAAAAATAACACTATATGGATTAATTCAGGTTGTGCTCACTGATGTTGAAGTGATTTTGAGAGGTAATTTTGAGAGGCTGTCAAAATATCTGGTTGGGTGTTATAGTGAATACTCTAATGCAGGGGTAGGGAACCCTGGTCCTCGAGAGCCACATTCCTGCATGTTTTCTACCATACCCTGCTCTGGCATGTTCTTATTGGCTGAACACACCTGAACCAGGTAATCAGTGTAGGGACTCATGACAATTACCTGGGTCAGGTGTGTTCAGCCAATAAGAACATGCCAGAGCAGGGTATGGTAGAAAACATGCAGGAATGTGGCTCTTGAGGACCAGGGTTCCCTACCCCTGCTCTAATGGTTGAGAGTTAGCACAGACAGTAACATTAGTTGTGGCAGTATTAAATGTTTTTAGTGTGTTGCAGAGAAATAGCATTGTGTTTTATCTTTTGCTGGTTGGGAGTTAGCGTAGTCACTGTTGCATTTGTTTTACGGTCAGGTTTTTTTGTGTTTGTGTGTGATGTAAGCAAGGCCGGAAGTTACAGGTATTGTAAATATGCTAACGTGTAGCGGTGTCAAACTATGTCTATTTTTTGCGCATTCCTAATGAGGTTGGGAGTTAGCGTAGTCACGATTACATTTGTCTTAGCACTCAAGGTTTGGAAGCCACAGGTAAATATGCTGACGCAGGTAACGTGTAGCACAGTCAAACTTTGGGTTTTTATTTATTTATTTTTTTTTGGCGTGTTACTAACAAGGTTTGGCGTTAGCAGAGTCACAGTACCATTTATTTAGTGGTATCAGTCCATTTTTTGTGTGTTGTAAACAAGGTTGGAAGTAGCCTACAGAAACTGCGATTAAGCTAACGTGGCTAACCTACAAACAAGTTCTAGAGTTACTGTAAACACAGTCAATTAAGCTTTACTTACGGATTTAAATCTTAGACTTTTGTCTCAATCAAAGTGCCTTATGGTTTGGTGTGCCACACAATTTCTAAAATAAACCATTGACAGTACACTTTATAATGCAGTATGCCATATAGTTTGGAAAATATGGAAGCTGAAGTCTTTTTAAACAAGAGTTTGTTTCTCCTTTATTTTCCCAAGTGTCAAATGTTTGAACAATTAGCCTCTAATGAACTGTAACTCGATTCACAATTCCGAAATAAACAAACATGTTTCGTCTTTGAGTTTTCAGAGATGAATTTTACAAAATTGGTAATTCTAGTCCATATCTTAATGTGAAATACTACATTTCAAAGACTTGTACTTCATAAACATAACACACTGTGAACACTGTATTGTTGGATGTGTATAGGAATGCACTCTACACTCTTCTTAGGGGTTCACAGTGTTCTGTTGTTCCTCCTACCCCTGACAGTGATGGGGTGAGCCTGAGGAGGTGTACCTTCTAATAAAACATTTATAACCAAGGAAAAAGCATGTTTAGCCCCAGCCACAACACAGCCGCTGACACCAGGGGCTCTTTTGATGTTAGCCACTGAGATTTGGAGGCTTTTTCTAAGGGGGGCCCATTGTTCAATGCCTTCCTCTCTTTTGCATTCCCTCCCCTTGGTGCTAAAGTCTCACAGTTGTCTGTTGCCACTTCAAAAGATGCCCCACATAAAAGGGGCTCAGTTTGACCCCTGCCCACAAAGTAGCAGCTAAATTGGTAGATAGAAAAGTGGGGTAATTTGTATCAACTCAGTAAGTTACTGTGCTGCCAAACAGGAAGGTCATTCCTTCATGTTGTGGCCTTCATAGCAACAAGACTTCAATGTAGCATCGGTTTCCCCAGATACAGTCTCTCTGAATACTATATATAAACAAGGCCCGGTTGTGGCAGAGCAATCAGGGTTCGAGTACGATGTACATGCGTCCAAAGAGGAAGTAAAGTAAAGACGGGAAGTGTTTGTGTCCAGCTCTTTTCGTTCTCAGTGCTGACACAAGATAACTATCCCGCTTAGTTTGGGAGATAACGTCTGATAATGGTGGACTAATGATGCTGGGCTGATTGAATTAGTCCGGGGGTTCAGTGGGTCAGAGCCCTGGAGCCTAGAGTGACTCACCTTCCCCCTTAAGCGCCACACACACCCTTCTGGGAAAGGCAAAGATCGGTGTTTCCCCCCCTCCCGGTCCCAGTTTTTACAGCTCAACCAAAATTCTCATGGCGCTAAAATCAATGTTGCCATTGTTGGGGCCAAACGGCACATCCTGACCATGGCCAATGCAAAGAATTCCAAGTGGCAGGGCCTGCTGGCCTGTTGGGATCCACAGATTTGATTATGAGGGGGGCTAACGTTGTTTTTCAAGCCTGTCACATAAAGGGGGTCTTGTTCAACGTCAGGACAATGGGACCACTAAGTGACATGTGAAACTGACCCAAATGTGTGCAATAATTCAAGCCTTTGATTTGACAAATGTTTTTGTGTCTTCCTCCACATCTGCAAATACCTCCACTTTCCACCCCCAAGCTCCCTCTTTTTTCCCCCTCTTTCTTTTGTCTTCTGTCAGATCCGGTTCCAGGAGCGACTGACTTGGACAACATTTACCTCATTCAATAAAAAAAAGGGATGGCAGAGCTGACAAAAGGAGAAGGGCTTTTGGTGGGCGAATGGAGAAAAGAACTCACTGTGTTGCAGGAAAAATCTCGGGCACACAGATAAGTTTGGCTGTTTGGCTTTTGTTGTTTGAATTAAAATAAAGGTTTCCTTCTCCGCTGTCACATTACATTAGTGGCAGCTGCGATGGCTGCTATCAGCCCTGCTCCTGGCTGCAGTCCTGTGTGGAGCGAAGCTGACGGTGTGTGGAAACTAACACAGGCACTGTGCTGTGACCGCGTCACCTGCAATCAGGACCCGCAGCCAGCCAGATTAATCATGACAGTAGGCAATATTTCCAACATTATTAGAAGAGAAACCTAATATTTTGGGACATCAGGGATCCCGTTGTAGGTGTCCATCAAAATGAGAGCCTTCATTTAATGCTCCTTGGATGGGTAACCCTGGCACTTAACCCCTTTTAGATATTCCATCTCTCTCCTCTCCTCCTCGGCACAGACACACAGGCACACACACAAACACATTTACAGGCTGATGGCTTATGATGAGGCATCCCTCCCAAACAGTGCCGATGCATTTATTCCCAACACAATTTCTCACCGCCATTACACCATGTTTTTATAAAGCCAAACAAGAAACCGAACACCTATATCTGCCCTGTAACATCCGTCCTATTTGCTGGGGATTGTGCAAAGGCTATGGAGGTTAGTGAAAACAAAATGGACCTGCCACACCTGTGTATGTGTGGGATTGTGTGTGCAACTATGTGTGTTTCAGTTACTGCTTTGTATTCTTTTCAGCTGTGTGTTGGGAGCCATTATACCTGTTATGGGCAGTTTGATTAGATGTGATTTTGTCTGGCATGTGGTGTGTGCAGGTGCTGTGAATCGTAGAGGTCCTCATCTTGACTCATCCGTGCCTCTTTGGTCTGCTCCCAGGACGTTTCACCCCCCAGAAAGTCCATCGATGGACAGTGTGTTTGCATATGGATTAACAAACAGTCAGAAACACAAAGAACCTCATGTCAGACACTGTAAGAAGCTTTGTAAGCCTGTGCCTCCATTGCGAAGAACCAATAATCAGTAATAGTTCATAGTACAGCCCCCAATATTTGCTGTAACTACTGCATAGGCAAGATAATATTTATGTTTTTGTAATGTACTTGTGTGTAGAAATGTTGCAGACGGTGTGAACATACCGATTCTGTAACTATAGAGGTATTATTTCATAGTTATGGGGTGCATCTTGTACATTAAGAACTTGAATGCAGGCAAATTATTTTATAGTCTATAAAGTGAAAGATGAACATTGTGGGTCTCAAAGGCATCTCTATCTGGACATGAGATAGGTGCTGGAGTTAAAAAGTAGTGAGGCTGAAAGCATAGACATACAAGCTAAAGTGAGCTTTACATAAGAATTTAGTGGAGCTACACACTTTTGTTGAGGAGCATTAACCCAGCTTGCAGCACAAACCCATTGACATCAAGTCTTTGACCTGCAACTCTCACAATCTGTATGCATGCACTACAGTCAGATGCTACATCAACAACGGAATAATATATCAATCATATTGATCCAAGAACTGCTGTTTATTTGGTTGTTAAGGACTCGATTGGCAATCAATGGTCGGTTAGTTTAATTTCTTACATTGACTGTATTTTGAACGAGTGTGTGTTTGTGTGTTTTTCGCAGTATATTTCTCACTCTCAAAACCTTGTTTTGTGCCAGGAGGGAGAGAGACGGTGTTGTCCTGATGGCGTGCGCCTCACCCGTGTTCACTGGGGGTTTGGGGTGCCTAATACACCATGGCGGTCCCCCATTTGTTTAATTTGTAAGGCTCTGACATCAATTGTTGAGCTTCATTTGCCCCGTCGAAACATCACATGTCACAGCTAATGGGCCAAGCTGTGTGTCGGCCATGTACATGTGAGAAGAGTGTGTGCAAATGTGTGTGTTTAAACACGGCAAATTGAGAAGTGAGTGTTTGTGTGTGAGCTGGGGAGCCACAAATTTGACGACACACTCAGTTTTCATCAGCGGCTGCATATTCTTACACAGACTTTATTATAATAGAACATTACGAGTTGAAGAGATTAAAATCCTTTAAAATTTAATTTACACGCACATAGAATCCAATGTGGAGTTTGTTTGTTCTTTTTTAATCAAATATTTGTAACTAACAGAAATGTATATCAAGATAGAAACCTATTTTTCTAGAACATTTTTTGCAGTTTATTTGAAATCTAACTCTGAGTTGGGGGAGAAACTGGGAGTGACCCCTGGCTCACACGGTAACCATCACGACTCCGGTGCGGCCGGCGGAGTCTTCACGTAACTTGAAAAGTGCGAGAGGAACTCACATTACATCCAATCACGTCTCTACGATCTGGCCTCTCTGGCACTTCGTATTATTGAAGACCTAAACCACAAATCATGTGAGCAAATGTAAAGTTTATCTGGTAAATTTTACAAAATAAAAGCTATTTTCTGCTATATTCGCTGTTTGAAACAGTACATCAGTATGACAACCAACGCCGGTCTCCCTTACTTGTTACACAATACGTGAAGTATGAAGTTCACGTATTGTTCACGTATTGTTCAAAGGTGCTGCAGGAATTTCCCAGGAAGCTGGTCCCACCAGTTACTGAATCCCTCCCAGCTGAGTGGTGAGCTCCTGCATGGAGGAATGACATCAGCTGACTCAAAAATATTCTGATAATTGCAGAGGATAATTGTCATCCGGAGCAGGCGTTATTTTTGTTTGTTTGTCTTAACAAAGTATGATCAGAAGAGCTTTTGATGAGTACGAATCTGTAACGGACAATCTTTGGCTGTAGGGGGTAAGGTGGTGAGACGGGTGCGAGGGTTCTCTGCATTCACGGATGTCTCCAGCCCCTAACCCCCGTGAATAAGGAGGGTTTACTGTACTTCCTATATAAATGGTGGCTTATTACATAAACTGTCTTGAGTTTGGAGTTTTGTGAGGTCGGCAGTAGAGCCATCGGCTGTAGCTAGACCGCTCCTGCGTTGCACCTGAGCCAGAACGGTGTGAGCCGTCCTCCATTTCCCATGATCCATCTGTTTTAGCAAACAGACCCTCACGAACCTAACATTACATTGCTGGTGCAACAAAGCGGGCAATGTTGGAGTCATCCACCTGTGCAATTTTGAGCTAGACGCCTGCTCAGACAAGGAAAACAAAGGTGTGCATGGATCTATTTGTCTGCAAGTGGATTCATCAGAATGAAGCAGAGCAGGAAGCCTGTGGCACACAAGTCACAACTGCCATCTTTTTGCAACATTTTTTCACCCATTCCTAATTCACAATAATGAAAAATGCTCATCTGAAGTTTAATTTTCTTTTTATATGATGCAAGAATATATCAAAAACGCAAGTGTCCTCAGACTGGGTCTTTAAGTTGTTTTTTTCAGTATTTAGAGTAAAGCTTGGCATCACATGATTGTCACTCCAGATGTTCAGTGCAGCTTTGCATGACTTAACAGCTTGGTTTACCCTGCTGGCCTTTTTTTCTCTTTAAAATGAATGAATTGTGTTTTGGGCCCAATGGACCTTGATGAGAAGTCTCATTTGCACAAATGCTGTGTCTGTGTGGTAATGACCAGTGGCTTGTTTGCTGCTGGAAACAGTGACTTCAGAGAGGTCTGACTCTGTATGAGTCTGCCGCTGAGGCCCATTCCTTTTCCCGGGCTGCAGTGACAAAAACACACAAACATAGACTCTATTCTGTCACAAATGAGAGCACACATGACTGCCTTAGCACCCACACATACATATACACATCAATCTGTTAGCCAGTCAGTAAAATGCAAAGTTCAGACATGGACAAAACAAAGCTACTAAAAGCCCACGCACCACAGAGATAACCTTGTGGCATGACTCAGTTCAGGAAGCATACCCAGTCACACCAGAACACCCTCTTGGCAGCCTGAACTCCGAAAAACATGTTTGTCATGTTGCCCTCTGAGGGTTATGTGTTCCCCAACACACAGGTCCAAGTGTAATTATACAGCGTTTCAATGGAGGCCTTTCATTCACTCTTATGGCAGATCATCGTCCGGAAGTGATCTAAACATGACCGCGGGAACCTATCACAGAATATTTGAAAGCTAAGCGGGGGAGTCCAGGGGCATAATTCTGTTGTGAAGGGCTAATGCATTCACACCCACACAGATTGACTCACCCTGACAAAAGAGGCTGTGTTGTCTATTCTAGGCAGCTGGGCAGGATGGTGAAACTTGGAATCCTTTGTAGGCTAAGGGAGAAATCAGTCTTTGTCAACTTTTTTTTTTTTTTTTGCAGATTTTGTTTTACTGAATACTTTTGCACGGCCAGTCATGCATTCAAATCCAAACAAGGCAAGTTAGTATAAATTAACAGTTATTATAAATGTTAATCGAGTTTCTTTGAAATGCACGTTTTGTCTGTTTGAAATGGACTCCAACTGTTTACGCTTGTGCACTGCGCACAGGCAAACTGTGAATGAAAAGGGCCTGTTAGCAGTGGAGTGACAATAAATCAAACATTTGTCAGTTTGCCTTAAAGGTTGTTAAAAGAACATTGCATTTTTGTTTCTCTTGGTGGGGTGTCGAAAAGAGAATTCAGAAACAAATCTGACACGTTGCCTAAAGTCATCAGAAATACACAACAAAAAAAAAAGGTTAATGGTTTTTTCAACTAAAATATTTGCATAGACTAGCTGTCATTTCTGCTAGATGCATAAAAATCTCCTTGCTGGTTCTGACAGTTCTATGTAAACTGCAGGAAATTCCAAACATTTAGTCATGGTGTTGATTTCTTCTTACTCTGGGAATTTGTTCCCTTTCTGAGCACAATTTTTTTTAATTGCATTTCATTTATTCAATAGGATCTGGTATAAAAAAATAGACAAAATTATAATTCTTTTGGTTACAGCTAATTTACAGCATTTGTCTCTACATGTGTCGTACATACAGAAAAAATAATAAATACAGGGTTTATGTACATTCTAAAAAGTGAAACATTGGATCAATTACCAAAAGTTCAGTAATTGGTTAAATTTACAATTTTTATGTTTCATCAATTTAAGATTTTGGGTTCATGGTTCACTCAACTAAAATATTGTATTTGATTAAAAACTAATATTTTAAAATATACAAAAATTATTGAGTTTTTGTTAATGGATCCAATGTTTCATTTTTACCTGTTACGTTCAGCGGTGTTTGCCCCTCCTCCTCACCTGGTTGCCACAGCTGCTTATGTTTTGTAATTGTTTTCACAGGTATTTATGTTACGGTCTTTTGGGTTTTCAGTGTTGCAGAGTCTTGTTTGGTTGCCTTTGGTTTGCTGTCTCTGTGCATTGCGGAGTGCAATTAAACGTTATTCCTTAATTTCCCGTCTGTTTTGAGTCCTTCCTGCTCCTGGGTTCCCTTTTTGCCTGACACCGTAACATTTACTAGTGTAAATAAAAGACTTACTCTGAAAAATAATCCCAAAGGGATACGAAAACAGAACAACTCAAAAGCATGTCGGCAGGGCTGATGCTTGGACCTCTTTTCCGTATGTTTAAACCTAAAAAGATGATTCCAGAACAGTTTTTAACCAGTGTTAAAGACCCACTCCAATGAAAATGATATTTTTGGTGTTTTTAACATGTTCTTGTAGTGTTTTCATCCACTTGTAGACGGCTAGATCCCTGTGCGACTGAATTTTCCTAATCTGAGCTGATGTGTGGAAAGTGCTCGCCATTTTTGTTGCATCACTAAAGCTATGTTGGGGTTGTGAGGGGCTATAAGCTATCAGGAGAGTGTGTAAACACAGGGATGATGGGAAATGAGTGCAGGCTTACTCTGTGCCCAAAAGTCTTGCCCACAACTCAAAAGTGTATTTCTAATGAACTACTTTCACTCTTCAGAAACTATGTTCTAGAAAAATTCACTTTTTTTTGGGACAAAAATGTAATAAAAAACAAGTTGCTTTCATCAAAGCAAATTCATGGTTCTTTCTTTTGGTAATTTCAGAAATATTTCAGAAAAATAAATTACATTTTTACTTTTAAATAATTAATCAAATATTTCTTTGGCAGAATTTTAAATCAATACAACTATTGCCAAATAAAGTATCACAATATTTCACTGAATCAATATTTGCTTACTTTTAGGATATAACTGTTGGTTTTTCTAGGAGCTGTCTGAAATAGGAATTCAGATACATTCATTAATCATGTAAAAGTAGGAAAAAAATGTACAGACTCTAAAATTAGAAGAAAAAAAACACAAACAAAAACCAGTATCTGAAAGATCACACTGGGGAAAATTCCATCATTGCATCTGAAACATTTCTGACCTACTATGAAGCTTGGCTTTTTGGATACAACTCAGTGCCGATCACACTTTTTGTTGTTGCTCTTCAAAACACAGCTCTCTCTGTAAGGATTCTTGTTTCTTGTAAGTCAGAAACTTTCCATCTCCTCCTTGTGGAGAATGTACTAATAGATAGGGAGTATCCTTCCTGCCAATCAACGTGAGCCTTTTGGCCTGAGATGGGTGGAGATTTTTGCAGTTGCACTGAAGCATCCTGTTTAGTTATTCAATTATGAAGGCCTGTTGCCTCAAAACAACCTTATTGAGTTATACAAAATCTGTTTTGCAACAGGAATGCAAGGAATATGTTTAAAAGAAAATCAGAAAAGTCAGTGGAATATTAGAAATGAAGAGGAAAATAAATAAAGAAAAAGCAGTGAAGCCGTGAAAAATCACATAAATACAACTGCTGATCAACTTCTCTAACAGATTTGTTTTTCATGACGTTCTACAAAGAATGTAAGGATAGGAGCCTTGAGGAGTGTGTGAAACCTTCTACACAAGTGTGCATGAATGCATAGTGAGTGTCTGTTCATATTTGTCATCTTGTTCTATGTATTTTTCTTCAAAGTTTTATAAAATAAAAAAACTGCCAGGTGTCAGAATTCATTAGATGTCCTCATCTTCTAGAAAACCTTCATCCACTTTATCAAAACCTCTTTGGCACAAATCCAGAGGTGAAAATGAAAAGATAGCTCATGATCACCTAGGTGATTTGATATCTGAAAGACTGTTTAAATAAAGCATTTAGTCAGCAGTATTAATCTGCACCACTGGCTCAGTTGTGCATAGCTAATATTAAGACGGTCGAGAGCTGATTAAGCATTTATTCTGCTTTACAGTGGGCTATCAACTATACTCAGTATGAATTTGAATGAACTTCCTGCAGTCTAAATATCACAGAGATACATTAAAACATGATGTGTGTTTTTTTACAATTAATTAGGTGCTAAATATAGTTGAGGTTGAATTTGAAGAAGAACGAAAAGACAAGATTGTGTTCATTTTTGTCTCAGTATTCTATTTCCTAAAGAAACTATTTTTGGAAACATTGGTAAAAACATCTAATTGGTAGAAAGTCCTACCATTAATGAAAATGACTGACAAAATAACAAGATACCATTTTTTTAATCAATGCTGAGCCAATACTATATTCAAAATTTGGCTGTTATAAGTCATGATGGACATTTTGTTCTGTCATGTTCTGTGTGTTTTGTTTTGTTTTTTAATTTAATCTTTTTTCTTTCTATGCAGGCAGTCTGAGGCTCCTTCTGCTGAACACACGGCTGTCTGTACCCACTGGAGTAGCTGCTCCCTATTTAAGTTACTGCTTTCCTCCCTCAGTGTTGGTTCATCTTGTATGTTTCTCCCAGAGCTCTTGAGCTTTCTCGTTTGCTTATTTTTTTTGTGGCTCCTTTAGTTTCCCTCTGTTAAAGTGATTTTTGGTTAATAAAGATTCCTTTTTTGTGAACTTGAGCCTTTGTGTGGTTCCTGCATCTGAGATGCAGATCAATGACATGATTATTTTGCATTATTAGGCAAAAAACAAAAAACAATTTTAACATTTGCAATGCAAGTTAATGGGCAAGCATGGTGGTGGTGTAGCAGTGATTAGGTCTGTGAAGCAGGTATTTTTTTTTTCTAACTAGTTCATAAAATTGTGTCTTTGTTCCACTTTTGGTGGATTTTCTTTTGTGGGAACTTGTATTCATTGAAAAAAAATGAGAATTTACAAATTTCAAAATAAATGTGACCAATATAAATAAATATATGTTTCGCTTTTGTCCTTTTCTTGTCTGACTCTGAGATAGTTATTTATCTTTAAAAAAAAGATTTAGTTAAAAGAAATTCCTATCCTGTAAAATTCTTTACAAATACATCTTTATTTTTTTACAATACAGTTTTATAAATAATTATTCTTGAAATTAAGCATTCCAGCATGTTTTTGGGGACAGTAGTAATTAAAATCAAAGATATATGAAGGGCAGATGGATGCATCTTTTATTATTTTCAACTTCTATGTTTATTTGAATTAATAAAACTGATTACTCACAAAATCAAATTTTGTTAAGGGCACAGTATAGAATCTCAGAACTTCTGCCTTACAATCATATTTTTTTTTCCTTTAAGTATGTTTTTCTATGCGCTAATCCCCACAAATATGACAAAACTTCCCAACAGAGTGGCATTTGCAGCATTGTCTAAGCTCCTTCAACAAACTGAAACTCTTTAGCTGTTTTGTCGTATTAAGTGAGGAACGGGACATTAAATGTATCCTTGAACAGATAAAACAGTCTTAAGTTGTGACAACAGTTGCTTTTATAGTAATTATGAAAGCAACCTTTTACGGCCTTCTGGGATCA
Organism: Oryzias javanicus; assembly: GCA_003999625.1. NCBI lineage: Eukaryota > Metazoa > Chordata > Actinopteri > Beloniformes > Adrianichthyidae > Oryzias > Oryzias javanicus. The sequence continues at coordinate 16,122,520 of CM012440.1, forward strand.
GACACTCTTGACACCAGCATGCTTCACATTAAGCGTCAGGTGGCAGGAATTTTAAACAGCAAAAAAAATATGAAGTCGTCTGTGAGTCATTCAGTGGTTCCCCTTCAGATCAGAGAAGTCCATACAAAACTCTAACTTTAAACCACTGCTCCATGAATTAGTGTCACTTAAAGATGTGTTTTCCCTTTGAACAGACTTATTTCTTGTGAAAATACCAGATATATTAGATTTGAACATAAATTCAATCACATGGGGCTGAGCAGTAAAAAATCCATTGAATTACAGCTGGCCTTGTCTCTGATGTCGACAGAGCTGAAAGGCCTAGTTTGATATGAGGCTTTTAGAACTTGTGAGCTGTCACATGTTTTCCAAATTACATGATTCAACCTTAATAAAAGTGGATTCAGTTCAAGATTGGATTGGAAAGTAGAAAGAGAGGAGTTTCAGTAACGACTGAAATGTTTAGAGCAGAAGTGATCAAGCATGAATGTGTCTTCAAAATCACTTCCATTGTAATGTTTGTATTTTTGACTAAATATGGGTTATTATTAAAGACACATGCTCATTCAAGTTACTGCATATCGTTTTTGAGAATTTTGAATTTGCGTGGGCAGATTTTTCATGGGCAAAGCAGTATCCAAAAAATAGCCCCGCTGTCAAGTTGGTAAACAGTGTCAAAATGTGAAATGTTACCAAAGATGACTTTGATTTTCATTTCTATCGTTGATCTTGAACAGAAAATTGAAAAGGTAAAAGGAATTCAATTACTTTGTTGGTTGAACTGAAGACAAACAGCCTCTAAAAACAAAACAATAAAATCCCTAAACATGGCTGGTACAACAGGTGATTTATTCATTGGTAGAAATAACCTATTTATACTTTTGTTGAAGTTCCCAGCATATTAGTAGAAATGCTTGATCCCTGTTTTGATTAATTCATATGGAAATTAAATATTCTTTAAAGTATTTAATACCTGTTACATTGGCAGACTCAGCAGTTTGGGGACCCCTGGAGAACAATGCCATACAGGGCCCCAATTGTTTTTTTTTCTTTTTCTTTTTTTTTATTGGTACCTATAAACATCCGTTCTTCCCTGGTCCACTTTTAGACAGCATTACTGTCAAGAATCCAAATAATTTCATAAGCATCTAAAACTTAAAATCCCATTTAATTGTTAAAGTGATGCATTTTACATTAAAAAAATGAATTTATTGAATGTGCTTATTTGCTACCCAACCACTTTCTAGCAGGAACAAAAGAGTTTTTTTTTTTATTCAATAGGGACAAAAAACAAACAAAAAAACATAGATCATTACATTAAAACCATCTGATGCATGTATTACAGTCTTTATAGCCATGACTAATTTGCAATACCTGTCCTGTTAGAGATTTTACTCATTTTAAAAGTTCTTGTCCTTTTTTTTTATTTTTTTCAGAATTTAACTAAAATAAACAAAGAAGTAAAAATGCTTAAAGACCAACTCTGATGAATATCCTGTTTTTAGCATGTTATTGTGGCATTTTTCTCTTAATGGAGAACATAAAATGAAGCTTAAAATTTTCCTTTTTTCCTGGTCTGAGCCAACATCTAGCACAAAACTGTGCGGCTGGATCGCTCCAAAAATTTTTTGCCAATTTTGTTGCACCACCAATGTTGTAAATTAGAAAACCTTAACTCTTCAAATGTTTCTATTTGGAGGGGTAAAGAATTTCTGGTTTAAGTTTGGTTCTTTTTTTTTTTTCCATTTTGCACAAAATCTTTTTTTAAATTTTTATTTTTTCTTTTTATTATAAAAAATAAAAACTAAAAATGATTCTATTATTCTATAATCTATTTTATCGAGCAGTTTTCACCTGCCTATGTGCTCCTTCTGTTCACTGATGTCTAGATACTGTTTTGCTGTGGCTGGAGCAGTATAAATTGTGTTCATTGTAACAAATAAAGAATCTGAATATGAATTTGAAATACAAGATAGAACTTTACTACATGTGCAGTCAATAAAGTAAAAAAGAGAAGAAAAACAAACCTAAACACGAGTGACTTTAATCTAAAAAAGACAGGTTTTCCTCAAAGTTAAGCATAATTTTATTTCACATTTTAATCCCACCTATTTTTGCATTCACAATTTATCACTTGAATTAGTAAATTCTTGATCAAAAAGTATCAAACTGGTTTGTCTTACAACATGCTCATACTTTGCCACTGTAACGTTTTGGATCTGCGGAGCAACACTCTCCATCTAGCTGTGTGATCAAAGTTCAGGCAAAGCCCTAAAAGTATTTTCTCATTGATCCAGCTTCCAAACAATGATTGGTGTGTGTCAGGAACACCACTGCCATCTTGGTGTGGGTCAAAGTGCCAGCAATCTTTGCTCCCTTCCCTCTAAACAGTTGACACATCGTGATGAGTGAAAGGAGCACAGAGAGCTGCATGCTGGGAGTGACAGAAAGGTGGAGAGAAAGAGACGGAGGAAGAGGGCTGCGTTTGGGCTTTCAGTGTGCTTCGGAGCTGCCTAATTGAAGGATGTTTTAATGCTGTTGGAGGATGGCAGGTTGGAATAATCATAGCTATTTGTTTACGCAGCAGACACCACCAATTGACTTTTAATGGCTGCAGCCTGTGTAGTGTTTCCAAGTGCCCTGGTGAATTTGACTTTCATTACTGTGTGGAAAACATTCACTCGCCTCCTCTGCTTTCCTCTCTTGGTTTACATGAAGACGATGGATTCTGCATAAATGATGAAGAGGCATCAGAGCTGGTAGTTTGAGGGATTTAGTGCAGCTGCAGAGTTTTCTTACAATATTTTGATCTTCCATTTAACTCAGTACGTTTCATTGACACTCCAATGAAATTTGTGTTTTTGGTCTTTTTAACATTTTTATCATGATGGAGGACGTATGCAAAGAATAAAATAATATTTTTTTATTCAAATCGTTGTGATTCAGGAGAAAATTTTTTTTTTAAGTGTTATGTTATTACAGCACAAGTTGCCTGTTCAGTTATATTCCGTCACATTCGAGAGAGATTCACACATATCCTTGTTTTCCTCATCCGAGCTGGCATCTGGTTCATAACGTACAGCTAAATAGCTCCATATTGTTCACAATTTTTGTCGCACCAGTGATGTTAGGTTGAAGTTGTGAGATGCTGTAAGCTAGCAGGAGAGTGTAATTAAAGGGATGATTGGAAATAAGGTAAGGCTTACTCCACACCATCCACAGCTCAGAGGTGAATTAATGAAGTACTACTGGTCTGCATAAAAGTATGTCCTAAAAATAGAGTAAATTAGATTGTGGCTAAGAACGGCTTAATCATAGTCAAAAGAATATTGTGTCTTTTTAGTGGGAAGCTTAGAAAAACTTTTGTAAACTTTTTAAGTTTTTTTTCTGCTGTTTTTCTGGTTAAATAATTAGATGTTGCAGTGTTGATTTTAGACTTTTGACCTTAGAAAACTTTGATTTGCCTTATTTTTTTTCTTTGTAGAAAAATTCTGCTAAAACAATGGTTTTTAAAAATCTTTTTCTATGTTGCTTTTATTTTGTCTAATTGCTATAAGCTTTTATTTACTTCTATTTGTCTTGTTTTTGTTGAACTTCTTTTTAGATTTTTGGCCTCTTAACATCTCTTTTAGGCTCTTGTAAACACCCTGCTGTGTCCAATAATACAAAATTTAGCAAATTATCTAATAAGAGCTCAGCAAAGCCTGTGCATCAGTCTAGCATTACCGTGTCAACCTTAAGATTTGAGTTTATTCATTGAGAGATAAGTTTTGTCTGACCTTCTCCGAGGCTGGGTCAGGGGTCACATCGCTGAGGAGGGTTCAAAGATGGCAGCCACTTCTCCTAACATCCATCCTTACTCGAGCCTCAGGGGCAGAAACTTCCTGTCACCCAATTTAAAAACAAAAGCTTCCTTGTCTTCAAGCATTGTTACTACCTAGCACGTTTCAGGGACTCATGAAAATCAGGTGACACTGGGGTGAAGAGCGGCCTCTGTAATCTCCAGCTGCAGTAGGGGGTCAATTCAGCAGGAGTGAGCCTTCTTTTTTTCATATTACCATTCCCCTTTTAGTCCCTAATGGGGCATTGATCAGTCAGTGGTGGGAGGAAAGTGAAGTTGGGGGTGAGAGGTGGAAAACGTGGCTATTGTCTCCTTATAGACGCAATACACAAATCACAGCCATGCTTTCAGTGTGTGTGATGCTCAAGTGTGGATAAAAATGTATATTAGTCTTTGAAAAAACAGAAAATTTAAAACATTTCCACAAAAAAACGCACCAAACTTAGAAAAACTGCGTGACTATATTGTAAACAAAAAACACAAATGTCAGTGTTTAAATAAAAAGAAGCAAAAACGCAGACCTTTTTGAACATGAAAATGCATGAGGTGCTCACACGGATATCTAATTACACTAATATGCAAATATCCACCATGAGTGATTCTTCAATTATGAATGCAGATGTAATGACACTATCATTAATATTTAATTAAAGGGCAATAAAGTGTTATTTGGCAGCATTACAAAACAAGACACTAATAAAAGAATGTCTTTAACAAGTAATCACTGGAGACAGAAGAGCCCTGTCCCTCTTAAAATCTGACAGTGTGAAGCTGTAAATATAGAGGACACCTTAAGGTGAAAAGTGTGCCAACACACTGCCTTTATGTGATGCTAGTAACTCCTTTCTCTGGAACAGAAGAAAGTTCTGAGGAGAATGAAATGTTTCATTAGTAAAATCTTATCTGATCAATGCAGAAAAAAAAGAAACAATGAGGTAAAAATACTGAAAAGAGAGAATCTCGAGAGGGTTGTAAGAAAAAAAATGATGACTGAACAGAATCATTATAATTTGAATGAAGAAAATATATTATATATATTTAGATTCTATTAGCAAAGGAAAAAAAAAGAATTGATCATTAAATAACATCAAATTTACAGCCCTTTTCCAAAAAATTAGAATATCATGAAAAATGTTTTCTTTTCTATAATAACATTAAAAACATAAACTTTTATGGAATAAAAGTTTGGGGTTTACAGTTTGTTTTATTTAGTTATGTATTTATTTTTACATAATTTGGGGTTCTAGATGATAAAACAAAAAAAAATAGGATTTCAGAAAATTTGAATTTTGTGGAGAAGTAACGGTTTACTTATCAGCTTTTACTAAAAGATACAGAGACTATGACCACACTATGATGACACTGAACCCAAATCATAATTAACGGTGTAGATTTCACTCTGCCCTAATCTTCCTCTAAACCCCTTGATTCCCGCATGAAAGGTTCACGTCATTTTCTTCAGAAAACGGGATCTTGGACCGCTGGCCAAAGTCCAGCCCTTCTTTTTCTTGGTCCAGTTGAGACATTTCCTCTGTTGGTCCAGGCTCAGAAGTGTTTTGATCCACAGGAACCCAATAGTTGTAGCCCATCTCCCAAATGTGCCTGAATGTGGAGATTTTTGTTCCATCCACTCTTTCTGGATGTTTGCAGGCTCTGGAATCTTGTCCTTTTGATAATCAGCTGGAGCCCACAGTCGTCTCTTTAGATGGTGGATCTTCAACTTCATTAGAGTTTATGTTGATCTACTTGGTGACAGAACTCTGTAGCCAGCCGGCCTTATTAGCTATGAATGTTTGTATCTTACCCAAACTATGAAGGGGATCAATGGCAGTCCTCTGGTTGGTCGTCCAGTCTGAAGCAGTCATTACCTTACTGAACTGACTTGAGACAGTTTAACCAAACTAAACCATTTTAATGATGTGCAGGAGCTTTGAGTTTAGTAGACAACTAGTTGGTGAAACTTGGTTTAAAAACATTCATGCCCTGCAAAAACTGGGCATATTTCTCCACAGTTTTCAATTTTAAAAAAAAATCCTGTTTTTGTGGGTTTTATGAGCTGGAACCTTAAAAATAAACACATAATTCAAATCAACCCTCGTTAATTTCAGAGTAAGAATGTTAATCAAGGTTGATCCCTAACTATAACTGTGGGTGTCAAGTTGATTTAAATGTATACATGTGTGTCTATATCATGTGAACCTAAATGTTATTGCGCAGCTAAAGCCCACCCAGCATAGCTGCATCCAAAGTTTGCCCAGGCCGGAATGCATGATCCCAGCTGGAACAAGGCATTGCTTTGCAGCAGACACCCATGCAGTGGTATTGAGATGCTAAAAGCTGTAGCTTGTTTACACAAGTTTCTCCTTTTCTCCTCTCCGAAACCACCGTTTAGCCAAACAAAAGATGCAATGTGGCTCTCATCTGAGAGTGGGCTGGGTTGACAAAGCGAGCAGTCAGATGAGGCTCTCTGTTTTTCTCTGGAGTGGATGTTTACATCAGGGGGATGAAGCATTGTTTTAACCTAAGGGGGCATGATACACATACAACTTTCAGGGGCAATAACATCAGTAAATACTGCTTCTTTTAAACTTGCTTTACATCTTTAAGGTTTTATAGTGGAGTTGTAAGTATTTCTGCAAATTACTGTTCATGCTTCAGTTTAGATTTATTTTACTGCAGATTTTTTATAATGCCAGTTTTTCAAATGTAAAATAGCCTATACAGCAAGAAAAAGTGCAGTTAAAGGTTATACACAAGCATGTATAATAAAAAGATATATATATGTTTAAAACTGTTTAAATTGTTATTTTGGCTTTGCATTTTTTTACACCTCTCCGTACTCACTTATTCAACTATAGCAGGTTGCAGTGTGTTTTAAAGCACTTTTTTTATTTCTTTCAAGGGCCAATATCATGCAAAAATCAACTTTTTGAGCTCTAAAATGCATTATAATGGTTGTTTCTCACTATAAACAACCCCAAAGCGATATTTTGATCCATTCGTGTATTTCTGAGTAATCCTCTGAAAACCTGCACTGTGAGCAACAGCCCCTCCCAACTCATGAAAACAAGGGGGTTTGCTTAAGCTGATGTCACAAAGCAAGAACAGCCCCTTTCAGGAAGAGTATGCGGTGCCAGAACCGCCCCCCAGGCTAACACAAACACCCAATTTATCTGTTTAGCTCAACTGTTAGCTTTGCCGCAGCAAAGTGAGCAGTCCTCAGCCACTAGCCCCGTTTTTGTGGGCAACATGATGGGTGGCACCCACAAGTACCGAAAGGCGGTGACTCATAGATCAAGGTGGCTTACTTTTGTGTAGAAAAAAAACTCACAAAAATAACAGTTTCATAAATAATTAGTCTTTAGTGTCCCAAAGGTAATATATGATCACATATAAGGATATATGTTACTCTCAAAGACTTATGGGCCTTTAAGTTTTAGTTTTCTAGGTGCTTGTGTCATCTGATATATAGTTTTGTCAATCTTTTTATTGAAAATCTCTTAATTTGAAAGCCCGCATGTCACTTTTCATGTGGTTTGCATTCACACTGCATGTCATAGGAGAAAACCAAGCTGCCTGAAGGTCATGCAACCACAAAAGCTGATAGTTTTGAAGTGGTTTTGCTCCAAACGAACACCAAGTGGTGAGAAAAAAAGCAAGAGGAAGATAAATCATGAAAATGAAATCTTGTAGTTTTCTGATTGCAACTAACACTCTGTGTAAATATACATTAAAAAGCAATATTGGTGGCACAATAGAGACATTTTCAATTATACAAGTATTTCAATTCTATATCGATATAGATCTATACTTCTTTTATAAGAGATAGACTGTTATGTTTAAATATTTCTTCATTTTTCATTATTTTACCCAGTCAAAAATAGGTATGGAATTAATACTCTTTTTTTTGTACTTTGTACTGACACACAGAAACTTTATAAACATTAATAAACCATTCCCATTCAATAAACAATATATACCTAATTTATTGTGGGAGTTATATTCTAAAAAAATAATCTAAGATGGGTAAAATGTAACAACATAGGATTAGTGGACCGCAACGTAGCAAGCCAACACATTGAAACACAATTCTTTTCCAAAACAAAACCAATAATCGAGTGTAAATGTACAAACAACACATTTTCATTGTATGAAGACCACATAAATGTCATGTGGAGCAATAATCCAGGTATTCTCAAATAGCACCTTGTGAGGCAGTGTTACCATCACTTATGCCTAAACAATAATTTTGAAAATGAGTCAGTAATATTTCCATGAATCAGGCAGAAAGAGGGCTTTTACTTGAATGGAAGAACTGAGTTTCTCATCCTCACCTTCTTTAGGACTTTATTCAGAGAGCAGGACTGACATGCAAGCCTTAGAGCCCCCTCAGTGTAAATTAAGTCCAGCTAATGAGCAAGTTAATGTGACACGGGGCAGTTATGATCGATGTCCCTCCTGAATTCTCCCAAAGAAGAACACTGACCCTCCAAGATGGAGTACTGGCGAAATTCACAGTTTCCTCTCTCCCAGGAAGTAGGACAGGTTTCATTTCTTTCAACATTGTTATTTTAAAACTAAAGTTTGATATTTTTTGGAAATTTCACCAAAGTTTTCAGATTAAATGTTCCAGTTTTGGCTAATATTTTACTAAAAGTTTCAAAAAACAACAATTTAAAACATGCAAGTTTGTGAACAGTGGTTTTAAAATATAGTTCATAAAACACTTTTTTCAAAATTAAAAATTTGTATTTCAATTTTAATGCTGCACTTGAATTAACAGATTACAAACATGAAGAGTTTCTTTCAAAATAAAATATGTTCCGATGAGTTCCATTTGCTTTTGTTGAAAGAATTTGTGCAATCTTGACTGCACAGAGGAGTAAACATCTTTAAAAAGACAGTCTGTGTCCCAACCGGCTCATCTGCCAAGTGCAGGTCCTGCTTAGTATGCAGCGCGGGCGACAACTCAATTAACCAAAGGCCCTCAGCCATCACACCAGCAGGCTGCCTCATAATATTTCCCATAATGTTTCATCCAATTTGGAGAGTTTGACGTTTACCCCCTGCAGGACTGTAGCGAGACACAATGACTGAAGGCGAGAGGGCGCCGAGGAGGAGGTGTGTATGAATAGTAATGTAGACTGGAAACCACAGTGAGCGCAGGCCTGCAGGTGCAAATTCATCTCCTCGGATTTGGAGCATATTTACAAACACATTTCTTCAATATTTCCATGACAAAAATTGTAAAAAATGAAATGGAGAATGTGTAAAAAAAAATTATATAAAAGTGTTCCCAGTCATCTTTTAATTCTGATTTTGCTGTTTATAGTAAAAAAAAAACTAAAAAAAACTGTCGTTTTGTAGGACATAGTTTCTGCAAATGTGATTTTCAGCTTGATTTTCTTTATATTTGTTCTCCTACATGAGAAAAATTCTACAATTACATGCTAAAAAAAACAAAACAAAACAAAATGTTCATTAGAGTGGGTTTTTAAGATAAGAAATGAATAGAACATTGCCACTGGCTGATGTTTTAAGAAACTTTTCCAGTACTGCACACTACCTTTCAAGAAACCTGGGAGCCATTTTAAGGCTTCTTGTCATTGGCATGACCCTCCCTTTACCTCCCTACCTCCCCAAACCACCCCTTGCTCTCCGCTCCATCTCTTATAGACCAAAGTGAACTCCAAACCTCCTAAGGACTGGCTGAGGAGTCACCTCAGTGGAACTGATGCCCCTCAATCAGCGATGGGCTGGAAAAGCATAAAGACGCAAAAGAAAAGGGTGGAAGGGTCGGAAAGAAAGAAAGAAACGCTGAGCAAGCATTTTCCCCAAATCACAGAGGGGGACACAGAGGAAGAGGGAGAGGGAGGGGTCCCATTTATGATCAAATGATAGGCCAGATAACCCTGCGAGCCTGTTCCATCACTCTCATTTGATGGCAGGGGATGCTTAGCCATCATTAACCAGAATACTTAACCTGAGGTAGAGTACTTTCTGTCTGCAGGAAAACATCAGCTAAGTCCTTTGTAGCTGTTCGAAGTGTTCCTTGTGAAATTTTGTTGATAAAAGTGAATACATTCTGTTTATTTTTCAAACTGAAATAACAAAAAAAAAATAATAATCAAAGTAGTCTTCTGTTTCACACATCATCCTCCACATGTCCACCACGGCTGTGTCTTTGTTGGACACATTGCTCTTAATGAGTAGGTGATTAACGATAATGTATCTCATTAATTAAAACAGGTTTCATTGTGTCAATGCTGCTAGCGCCACTATTTTACAGCTTCGCTCAAGTGGGGCTTTACTCATCCTTCACCGTGATCTGCCAACACCACCCAGTCACCAACAGGATGAAATGTAGGTGTGGCTACCCATCCAACCTATATTCACTTCATTCATTTTCGGTATGGTAAACTTTCAGACGATTTTTTTCAAAATACAATATGCACAAAAATTGTGATTGCTCTGGTAACATGACAGCTTGGTATATCAATTTTCCCACTCTGACCAGTTAACAAGTTAATCTGAGTATCCTAATCATTATGGCCCCCATGCCTTCATTCTTCATGGCTTACGCCTTCACTCACTCACTCACTTGTCCCTTAGTCTTGTGGACCGTTGGGGCACTACAGAAACTTTGGCAACCAGAGTCCTCCACTCATCTCTGTTCTCAGTCTTCCGCATCGCATCACTCAGCCTCAAGTAAAACTTCAGGTGTGTATGACACCATGAGTCCACATTGAGTCTTGTTTGTGAAAAATGATCCGTATATTGCGTTCATTGACTGTGTAAGAGAATTGGACTGAGCGGATGTGATGTCACCCATAGAAAATGCCTGACCCTGCTCCAGCAAAATGACAGCAATTCAGTCACTATTTTTCCGCTATATGGACGCCGCTATTTGAAGTCAGACGAGGTTGGTAAGCAGTGATTGGTCCAAGTCGGTCTCAATTGACGTTTAAATAGCAACTACTGTTGCCAATCAGGAGTAAGCTTGTTGGAAGTCTACACCCCTGCCACTTAAAACATTCTCAGGAGAATTTGTCAATTAAACATTCAAGGTGGGGGCCAGCACGTCCTTTTATTGAGGCCAGTCTATACTTTGAATAACTTGCGGTAAAGAAAAAAAATCATTAATATTATATTTGAACTGCCTGTGACGGTCCCTGGCCTGGATAAAATACAGGGTTGTGTCGGGATGACTTCTGGTATTAAAACTCTCTGTCAAACCACCTGTATGAACAAGTAAAAGGTGGTTCCCTGTGGTGACTCCTGACTGGATTTGGCAAAAGGTGAACAGCAACAACCAAAATAAAAAAAAAGAAAAAGAAAAGTATCACATGAAGAATGGTTGTTCTGAGAAATATGATTGAATAGTAGCTGTTTATTTGTGTGTGCGAGATTTTGGCTTCTTAGAGCCAGCAGATACTTCCTGTTTTGAACTCATAGACATATAAAAATCACTGGACAAAGCAAGTTGTTGACGTCACCCGAAAACGCTTTATCTCTGGACCTCGTGAAATCAGGCTGAAGCCGTCACCGTTGCCTCCTGATATGCAGCAGCCATTTTGAAACCTGGCGACAGTGATTGGTCCAAGTTGGTGTGAGTCATATTTTTAAAGGAACTGCTGTCAAAAATCATGAGTAAGCTTATTCAAAGTCCTGACCCCTTCCACTGACGGTGATCTCAGGAGAAGCTGTCAATCAAATGTTCTAGGTGGGGCCAGCAGACATCACATGCTTTTAATAAGGCATCTGATTGGCCGGTTTATAACTTGAATAACTTGCGATAAAGAAAAAACATATTTAAAAAAAATAGGATTAGTACGAATATGTTAAGAATGCATCCGAGCATCAGTGCCCCTTCCGCCAATTTTAACCGCACCATAGACATGTAGGGCCGCTGGTGGGAGGGTGACGGGGCATCTCTGCGAGAAATCAGGAGATGCCCTGTTAAGGCCTTCTCACCAATTTTTAACCGCACCCTTTAGTACACACACCTCTAACACACAAACATACACTCTAACAAGCAAAACACGCACGCATCAACAAGGAAGGTGGACCTTCGACCTTCTGTCCCCTACCCCATCCCTGGCGGGGGTGCGGGAACCTCGGCCTGGTGGTCTAGTCTCTTGGTGCCGGTCTCCTGGGCCCGGCGGTCTCCTCCCCACGCCGGGAGTGGGATCCCCGAGATTTAGCAGGGGATCAATCTACATCGGAGCCGGGGGGTGTCCAGGTCTCGGTGGTGCGGGATCCGGTCCCTGCTTTCGAGAACTAGTCCTCTCCTTAACTCCATCTGTGGGTGTGCCTGGTCGGGCCTTGTTTTGTACATCACTCCTTGGGGCCTCTGTTTCTCTTGGGTTCTCTTCTGCTCGCGGGGGTGGGCGGCCTCTGCCCTGCTTCTCCGCTGGACCTTCGCGGTGGGGCGGGCGGTTTGTCTGGAGTGTGGGGTGGGTTGCCCTTGGGGGCCCTGGCTCGTACCTGGGGTGGGGCGGGGGGGTCCTCTGCGCCACTGGGTGGTGGTGGGCTGCTCCTCGGGGTTGGGGGCTCTCCGGGGGTGGGGTCCCGCGTTGGCCCTCCTGGCGGGGTGGGGGGGCTGCTCCTCTGGCTGGGCTGGGGCCTGCACTCTCCGTGTTCCTGTGCCTTCCTGCTCTTGGGTGTGGGGGGCCTCTGCGGCGGTCCCGCGTGCCCCGGTCTGGGTGCTCGGCGGGATTGCCCGGCGGGCGGTCTCTCTCCGCGGCTCCACGGCGGGTGTTGGGGGATCTTGGCTGCAGCTGCTGCCCGGCGGGGGGTCTTGGCGTGGGGATGGCCGGGCGCTCTCCCCCTGAGTACATTCCATCACCACCCACCTCAGTGAAACATAAACACTCACCTGAGCACTAACCGTTTGTGTGACAGAATGAAAGTCTTTATCTGAATGGGTTTGTATGATGGAGTGTGTGAGCTGCTGTTATAGCTGAATTGCGTACATGTGTAGTATATGTATAGTATATGTGAGTATGTTTAGTTTAAATGTAGAGACTATTTTGGCCAACAAGTGTGTGTGTAACTATAGAGCGTGTGTGTAGACAGGCCCCGCCCATTCTAGTTTATCACTTAGTCCTGGTTGTTTTATGATGTTGCTTCCCTCTGTTGCCATCTTATCTCCCCCCCCCACCCCTCCCCCACCCTCTTCCCTTTTTCCGTCCGGTCCAACGACAAAGAAAAATAAATAAATAAAATAAAACATAATCAATATAAATAAAGTTTAGCATTAAATACAACAGGAGTTTATACTCAATAAATCCCTGTTGTGACAGTAACATCTGCCCAACACAAGAAGCTCTCAGCCCACATCTGTTGGCTCAGCTGTTGGACAGGACAAGTTAAAAAAAAAAAAAAGAATGCATCCGAGCAATAATGGTTCAGAAAATTAATATGACAGAAATGTTTCTTAGAAGTCTATGGGATTTTGGCCTTCTTGGATCCAACATGAGATTTGGAACACGAGAGGGGAAGTGTTGTTATGTTCAGTGAATATACAGTCACTGTTTGAACATTCTCTTAAGCAGCCAATAGTTGCATCAGAAACACAATGACAAATGTACAAACATTGTGAGAGGTCTTTCAAAATGACTGTGAAAACACTCGGCTTGCCTAAAGCCAGAGACACTTTCATAGTTCAGAGTTATAAAAATAGTTTGTTTTGTGTCAGGACGCAGCCCTGAAAAAACAACAAACAGGTTTGTGTGTTCAGTGGAGGGGTCGCTTGTTGACAGTAAGGTAAACCCTTTTAGCACGTTAATAAAGGCAGCATTTAGCATTGTCACAACAACTGCTCAAGAGAAGCCAAGCCAACATTACACAAGGGCAATGATGCACTACAAAGTCACAGCCCCTCAGCACCGTGGCTACCATCCAGCCTCTGCATAACTTACTGCATGTGTTGTCTGCAGTTCTTGGTACACAGCAGCATGTGAGAGCTTTTTCTGAGCGATTTCCAGTGTGAAGTTATGGTGTTGATTAGCGCAGTGACAGCTGCCATGATTAAAATGGCTGATAGTAATAGTGCAGCATTCATGCATTGACAACTTTGCTCTGCATGGCTTTGTGAGTGGTGATGTATGACACCATTAGGGTAACCTCAGGGCCCTGGAGGACACTTATCTCCCTCGTCACGTCCTTCACACTCCCCATTCTCCCTCTGACAAAAGGACGCCTGCTCACCAGTCTGCATGCTTATGAATTGTGAGTGCATTTGTCTGCTTGTGTGTGCAATACGTCCGTTTTTCTCTTCACTGTCCATCTTTGAGTGTTCCTTTCTTCAACCTGTACTTTTTTATTGTTGCGGGTGCAAGTCTAAATATAATGCATTTAATAAATCAACATTAATTCTTACATAGATTAATTTAATTTAAGAAACACCCTTAAGATCTAGAATTGTATTCCTTTTTATTTTATTAATTAATTCATTCAATTTTGAAAGAGCAGCTTTATTAATGAAGTTAGAACGTGCCGTTATATTTAGAATAAAAATGTATTTTTGTAATACTGAATACAATATTTGTTAGGAAGCACAACAATTTTCTAATTATAGCACGTTTAGCTCTAAAAGTTTTTTTTTCTAACTGAAAATGCTATATTTTGCTATGCTTCTTTTAGTGGTCAACTTCAGAAAAAATTACTGTAATCAGGGTGTTTTCTACGGTGGCCCTGAAGTACAAATCAAACGGACAAATCACTTAAGGCAAAAACATTTGAAGATCACTATGATAGTTAGGAAGGGAAATAAATATTTAAAAAAAAATCAACATTTTACAAATGTAAAATAAGTCAAAAGCCAAAAGACAAGCTCAAAAAACAGAAACAACATTAAATAAAACAAAGCTTTTTGCAAAATAATTAATTTCCAGAAATCAAAATTAAATTTTAAATAACAAAACACAAGAAGAAACTGGAAATGGACGGATGATGATATTTGTTTACACTTCTGGCCTACCGTAGTTTTCGTGGACTTTCGTGGACTAGTTGTTGACACAAACAAAATAAACTTTTACAAACTTTTACAATTTATTTACATTTTTCGTCTTGAAGTAATGTTCTCCCAATTTTTTTTTTACTGATAATTTTGATTTGTTTAACACTTGATATACTGCAAAACTCCAAAACTAAAGCTCTCACAGCTAGTCTTGAAGAAGGGGTTGAATCATTCAGTCATTTCATGAAACTTACATTTAAATCGTCTCAAATGTTAAATCAACAGGTTTTAAGGATCTTCTTCCTTACTGAAGTTGTGATCCTTTGTATTTGAGAGACAAAAAGAATGAACGATCTGTAAAACAATTTTTCATACGCCTATGGATTCTGTCGTGCTGCATTGGGCAAATGTTTGTGAGAACACCTCTGTAAACATGAACATTCACCAGAGAAGTGGGGGCTGACACTTAAAACACCCCCACTACTGGTAGTGCAGTCATGTCAACAGAAGTGTAAGGCAATACCCAGTTTTCCTAACAAGTTGAACCTGGCTGGAAGCATCCCGGCATCCAAAGACTCCAAACATATGTCCACTCCCTCCTTCAAAAATATACACACCCTTATTTTTAGAGGCATGCAACCCCTTAATTATTTCAGTGGGCTGAATTTGAGACGATTAGGTTCTTAAGGTTTTGAGAAGGGCAAGGAGTCAAGATACCAAGGGGCTGCGCTGAGGAAACACGAAAGGTGAAATGATATTTGCGGGAGGGAGGGCGAGGAGGTATTCTACCTCTTTGGCCTTCTGCTCTGTTCTCACTGGCGCTGTTGAGGAGAGACTCATCGGCATTTCCCTGGGACGGATAACGGGAGTAATTGAAGTTCATCCTTTGGACTTTCTTTGACTCATTTCAGGAATTTCAGATTCCACCAAATCAAAGAGAGGAAGGAGGTGAAAGGCAATGCCATGCTTTTTGGACTTTAACTTGCAAGAGCAAAAAATGTATAATAGAGAAGAAAAAAACGCGTAACACTTCTGAAAAATCCACCAAGCCCGACTTAACGCTGTGTTCACTTCGAACAAAATGCACATATCCGATTTGAATTTGTTGCTCATTTTTTAATGCACTGCACCTGCTGCCTCTTTTAACATGTGTCAAATTTTTAAACTAACCTAGTTCTGGATTTATAAACTGGATGTACCAGACACGTGTGGGAGAACCAGTTGTCTAGTTTTTAGCCTCCTTGCCACATGGAAGCATTAATCGTGTGTCTCATTTCAATGCACAGACACGGATTACGTTGAGAGATACTTTTTTTTTTTTAATTTTCAGAGATCTCTGAAAGGTATCTTCATGTCTGGATTTATGAGATCAATCATTCAGTTTTTTTTTCATTTATTTTCACCAATTGTTACCTCAAATGCTGCAGAATGACGACGCTCTCAGCGGCACTTCTATGTTTCTGTAAACCAGTTTGATGACTTGCTGTCCCGCGTTATTAAATGAAAGTAAAACATAAAAACAATAATAATAATAATATTATTATGCAAATTTGTTTTTCTAAACATCAGATATGACGTCACAGATTTCACATATTTTTTTTTTTCCTTTGGCAAAAATTGTTCAACCGCAATGCATTGTGGTCTATATTCGCTCATGTAGTGAGCATTGATCCATGCTAGTTTTTAAAATGACTTCTAAGAAATTTTTTGCGCACTCAATTTTATAATTGGTAGATTCGGACAGCATTACGACATAGCAAACGCAATGTATACGGTGCAATATATAGTTAGTAGGGAAGGAATTCGGACATGATGTTTGTTCATTCTTCTTCTGTGTTGCTTTCAGTAGCAAATACTGAAACATCTACAGCGCCCTCTAGCAATTGTCTGGAAACCACAGCTAAAAAGCAATTAGTTGTTAGTAGAAAAAAAACAAATATGTGAGGATGTAGACGTTTTGGGAAGTACAGCACATTTATGAAAGACCAAACATTGCCTATAAATTTGAAAAAGAAGATTATGGACACAGATATCGTACAAACAATGACATATGGAGCAGAGACATGGTCTATCACATGAGGTCAAAGAGAAAAGCTGGCTGTTGCCCAGAGAAGCATGAAAAGATCAATGCTCAATATGACAGGGAAAGACAAAATCCGTAATTAAATAATACGATCAAAAACAAAAGTGAAAAATGTGATAAGCACAGCAGAAGAGGCAAAAAGCAGGTGGGCGGGGCATCTTGCCAGAATGGATACCAAAAAGTGGACCAGGAAAGTACTGGAATCGACTCAAAGAGATGGAAAAAGAGCAAGGGGGAAACCAAAACAGCAATTGAGAGATGATGTGGAGAAGAATCCCGGAAGGGCCTGGATGCATGTGGTGCAAAACTGCCAAAGATTTTATGGAGGCTACCTGCCAGCAGTGGTGCAACAGGCTGAAATGAGGATGATGACGTGAGCCCACATTTATTTTTTAAATATCTCATATAAGTCACTCCTGAGTTTGAGTTTCGCGCCTGCAAGCGATGCAATAAAAGCATGAATTATATTCCAGAAAATACAGTAATCAAAATAATCACGAGTGGAGTTGACTCTGTTGATTCTGTGACGTTAAAAAAAGTGTGCTGAAAGGAATAAATCAGCACTATTTATTTGCAAGAATATATTCATTAGCTTTGCAAATGAAACAGGTCTAGTTTGACAAGTTAAGCAAACTGCAAATAATTCTCCAATGATTTGGCTTTATTTGTAAGAGTAAACATGGTACTTTTATTTGAGGACACATTTATAGTAAAATAAAAGATGTGTGTGGAGATTATTTCAAGAAGACTAAAGATTATGATTTTTTTAATTGTTTTAAATAAATGCAGAGAGATTGTGACCATTTCATGCACTATGTCAGAACAGCAAGGACAGACTGCAGTAAATTCCTGTGACTATTATTAGGAATTATTAAAAACAAATTGTTGGATAAGCAAAGACTGAAAAGAGAAAGAGAAAAAAAACACAAGTTTTGATGAAAGTTTTATGATGAAAGCTAAAGCTAATTTGCAGTTCAGCTCTGTTATTTGACTACAAACACCTGTTGTCTGTCCATGAACATGCATGTGTTGACAGTGACGTCATGGAACAGCAGAACATACTTTTGAGTAATGATATATTAACATGCTTTCAGTGATGAAACATAATCAGCACATGCATGCTGTGTTCAAATATTATTAATTTCATGCACTAAAATTACCAATTTCATTACTTGAGATGTTAGAAGCAGTTTTTACACCTTTTTCCCCCCCTCTGTTCAAATAGAGTTTACAGAATAAACCATCTATGAAGACATCTGATTGGCCATTTAATTCATCTTTACCACAGATAATAGACATTATGTCCCTCCCAGTCTAATAAACATTGGGTGGAACTCATCAGCACTTAGATTGCAGATCAATAGAAACTGAATGAGAAAAATAGGTTTCACCTTAACAGACACATACTTCAATTAAACCCAATTTCCAATGTGGCTCTTGTTTTTTTCCTTGCAAAATATGCTTGAATCGGTGGTTAAATATAAGCTTTCCAAATGAACAATTTATTATTCCAGGACATTTTTTTAAAGTTAAAATAAGACTGGCTAAGGTTCATATCAATTAAATGTGTGGTTGAGGTAATATTAATGTTAAAATGAAAGATGTGCAAATTATCCTCAGAGATTGTGTCTTCCAAAGTCTAAAAAGAAGAACACTGATAAATCATTGAGTGAAACTCGAGTGCTGAGCTGTTGTCAGAGATTTATCACCAGCAGTATTTTTCTAGTGTCAACTTATGTTCCATAAGACTTAGCCAGCATCTTAGATTGCTTCCACCCGTGCACACTTCCCTCCAACACACGCACACACATGCATGCACGGCGTCTCACAAACAGACTCCAGCACACTCCACATTTCCCCACTCCATCAGCGGCCAGCGGCGCATTTAAATTTGAGATCAATTCCTGTGGGACTGCTAAACACGACAGATTGAGATGAGTGGCAAACCTCTTGTGCTAGCATTAGTTCACTTATCTTATTAGTGGGGCTGTTCTTACACATTTGATATCCCCCAGGGCTGCTGCTTCTGTGGCCTCAGGGAACCCGCAGGGGCTTCAAAGAGCAGATCAGGCGTCCCGGTGGCTCAGCATGCTGACACGAATTCAGTCTGTGCCAGTTGCTGCGAGCCTGGCTGTCACTCTTCCCATTGACTCGCAGAGCAAGAAGCAAATACATCTCAGAGGCTATTTGGAAAATATTTAATAGAAATGTTTGGTTGTTATGCGTTTTATTAATTGCACAATTTTTGTAATTTATATCCAAGTTTACTATTGTCAAAATAAAATATTGCAATTCTCATTTTAAATTGTTTGTTCTTCTAAAAGACTTGCTTTACTTTTACTGCCCTGAAGTTAGTTTAAGCTTTTTGATACATTGATTTTCTAAAACACTTAGATTTCTTCAGTTTATATTATGGTCTGCACAGCAAGATCTAATGCTATTAGTTTTTTAATTCATTCAGGTCTCATTAAAGTAGAAATAAAATGTTTTTTTTTTTTTTTTTTTTTAAGTCAACTTAACTTAGTTATTGCTTATTTTGCACTTTTCAGCGGTCATCTTTAATTATGCGAGTAATTTTTCGAAGTGATGTTAAAAAATCGGTTATTACCATAACAGTTGTATTCTACAAAAAGTTTATTTAAAGAGTTTTTTCTGTTAATTTTCAAATTCAAAAATTCGTAATAAATTTTTAGCTTACAAAACTTATAAGATACAAAATATAGATTGCTCAAAATGAGCTAAATTAGCTTCAATTTAGAGCAATATTTCTTTATAGATTTCCAATGCTAACATACTACAGTCAGCCATCCAGCTACTGCATAAGCAAAAACTGTGACATATCAAACAGGAAACAGTTCTCAACAATTAGGAATATTTACAAATAACTTATGTCAGGGCAGACTGGATATTGATTGATTTTAGATTACTTTTTCATGGGAAAGTTGACAAAATCTATAGTGATATAAAAACTTTAAATAATAATATATATTGTTGAAATAGAGACATTTGAAAGTGAGGTAAATTTGTTCTAATTCTTTTTTGGGAAAAAAAAACAGGAAATCAGAATAAAGAAAAGAGCGCAGACAAATAGATTTAAAAAAAATGTTTGCCTCAAACATATTTGAAGAAAACATTTATTAAACCACTATTTATACTACGGTCACATATCCCTAAATGTCATAGCACAGCAACACAAAGAAAAGTTTTTCAATTAAATTTTTTTTTATATAGCCAAGTATAATAAAACAAATGTCTCATTGGATGTTATAACGGTAAATGAACAAAAGCGTTATAATATATTAACAGTCGTTGGTTGCCAAACTAAATTAAACAGACTAAACTAAATGAACCCTTTAACACCTCAGGTGTCACCGGTGACGCTTAAACACAAAACATTTTACATCCTTCAGAATCTACCGAAATTACATTGATCATGTTGACTGTTGAAAAGTTACAGCAAATCAAAGAACATAGACTCTGGAGCTCCGGTGTTAAAGGGTTAATTGAAGGCTAGCTCTGCAGCTACGATCACACCGCCATCGGACACTTGCGTATAAGCAACTATTTCCAATGAAACGTCCACAGAAATGCGTTCAAAACTCATGTTCGTCCATCACTATGCACATTTTTAAGACTCTATTTGGGCTCTAATTACAAAATGCGCCCATTGCACATGTTCAAATTTGAATTATTTGCGCTTAAATTCCCTTTTCTCAGCTTCAGAATCCACTGGAATTGCGTTAATTATGTAGTTATATTGTGTGTTATTTTGCTGACGCCGGAAATTTCCCGGTGGTAAAGGGTCAAACTGTTTTTCCCTGCTCTTGGCTTAGATCTTCCTTCTCTGTAAGTGTTTCAGCAAATTTGGCAGATGTACACGCCATGCAGAACTTTAAAGAAAAAGTTCAAATTTTTCTCTAAAAGTTGGTCATTGAAAGGCGGAAATAAAGCCATTACAAAATCAGGTGACGGCTGAAGAGATCATAGATCGGTGGTAGCTGGAATAAATCTGATTGGACGATGTATAAATGTCTCCGGACGGCAGCCACCAATAAAAAGTGAACATTGGATTGGCATGAAATCTGGAAGATTCTACTGATGCCTCCCTGTCGCTGTCGTGTGGCGGCTGCTGTATTTGTGACCGAATCCTCACAGAAGTCAAAAAATAAACAAGTAAAGGTTGACAAAATACACAGAGTATAAAAATATATGTGATGATACCTTCTGGTAACTTAATAAAATTAACATTTAATTTATAAAAAGATTAACTTGATATGTTTGTCGTCATTGACAAATGAGTTGTGTAGTGGTAATGATCCGGTGTAAAGTAGTCCCTGCTTGTCACTGTAAGTAGCAACACATAAGTCTAACCTTTAGCTGCTTTCTGAAAACCGAGCTGAGGAGAGTCGCTTTGATGGTTTGAACCTTGTGTGTCTGCAGTCACACAAACACACAGCTGCGGCACGAACGCAGCCACACACAGGCAGGGTAGGTGGGACTCGCCTCAGCAACAAGTCCCTGTTGATACTCATGGAGCAAAGATCTCTTCCTGTGACTGATTCTTATGGGAGGTGGGTGACGCCGTCTTTCCGTCAACAGCCAATATGCAGAAATCGCTTACAAGACTTTGCTATTCTTAAAGGAGGCGTGTGAACATGCTGGGTGGGCAGGCAGGCACTTCAGCAGCTCACCTGGCTTTCTTTAGCACGCCCTCCTCTCCCTCACACACACACTCACACACAGTGACACTTGTCACCATAAAACAGGTTGTGTTGTCAAGTTGCCTGTCACCATGTTTGTGCCTCTGCACCATATATGAGCTCTCAGCTGTTCCTCACGGCTGAACCACAATTAACCCTATGCAGACATGCACGCACGCACACACACACACTGACAGACCTCTACACATAGTTTACACTCTCTCTGGCTCTTTCTCAACACGGCTGCCCTTTCACTATCAGCTCACACCGCAATCCAATCCGTTCTGCAGGGTCATTCACTCTTTCTGTCAGCGCTTAAGTGTCACTAAGTGAGTTAACAGCATTTGTTCTATGTGTTTTGCAATGTAAATTTGTTTTTTTTTTTTCCTCTTTAGATACAAGATCGGAAATTTAGGTCCAGCTTTGACTAGATGGGAGGAGAGGGAATGCAGAAAAGGAAAGTGCAATTCTCAGACTTAATGTCAAACTCATAAACCAAGAATAAACCAAAGGAGAAGTCTCTCAACCATAAACCAAATATATGGGCTGTGACACACGAGCTCTGTGTTATCCAAGTAATGCAACATCTAAATAAGACTGACACTTAAAATGTTTCTAGCTTACGAAGGAATAAAACCATATTTGTTTGCCACTTAAAAATAGGTAAATACATTTAGAAAAAGCATATCTTTGATTAAAAATATATCACAAAAATAAAATTAATTTAATTATAGTAAATATAGCTTAGCACAGTGAAGTGTTAGATTTGTTTTGTCTCGTTTTCTTATGTATATTATTTTACTATAGAATGAGTTTGGTTAATTTTACCAAAAAAAAAAAGTAATATAATTTGTAAATAGCAGCAAAACCAGTAAGTTTTAAGATCAATATAATCCATTAGGACAACCTAAATATTAAGAAATACTATTTTTTTGGTTAAATATTTTATAATAGTAATATTTTTGGACTAGTTCAACATGTATTAATGCTAAAATATATAAATGTATTTTTCCTTTTTGTTGGGTCCAGTTTATTCCCTTATCTTGGTCTCCCACTCCCCAGAAGGCCATGTTGGCTCTGACAGGTCACTTTATTGGCCATAAATATTGGAATGCCAAGCAGCTGCCACTTGCCACAAGCCATGCATTATGTAAATGTATTTCTGGGCCATGTAGACAGGTATGGGAACAAAGGCCATGATGATAATAAGAGGACAAAAAAATAGTAGAAAAAAAACCAAAGAAAACACGTCATTTCACAGACTTTCCACACACTCCCAGAGATTTTTTTTTAAGCCTGCTGAAAAATCGATTTGGCGATATATCGCGATATTTTGTTTGGCATTACTTGAATCGTAAGGATGTAACGATTCTTCAGGAATTGGTAAAAAAAAAAAAACTTCATTGATGCAGAAAATAAAAAAATCAATTTGACAACTTTCCATGCAGGCACGCCTGTGAGCGTGTGTTGGTGTTGCCGTGAAATCAAGCGGACACTTTCAATGAAAAGTCAATGGAAACAAGCGCACACTAGAATTCCTGGCCTCCCGCATGGAGCGCATGTTGCGTGTTGCTATGGAAGTTTTAAGTCGCGTTTTAAGCTCCATCCACAAATGCTTACACACCAGCCGCGTGCTGTGGGTTCAAGAACGCGCTTTACACAGGTTTGTAAACATGCGGTTAGCAGGTGGTATCCACACTGGAGCAGCGTGCTCACACAGGTATCGGCAGGGAGGAGAACTTTTACTGTTCACTAGCGCTCCTCCACCACCTACAATAGGGAGAACCTTGGAGCAAAAAGTCAAAGTGGTTGAAAATCCCCCAAATCTTGCTCTAAGCTCCTTTGTTTTCCCGACTCTTTTCCTTTAATGTCTGTCTGGGTACCATATAAATCCAACCAGGCACAAACCGCAACGATTCATTTCTCTTTCAAGAGCATGTTTCGTACTTCTGTGCTTTGAAGCGGACACTACCCACGCATCACTCCGAATCCGGGTCCATGATTGGTCATTGTGCTGAGCTGCTGTGACTATGCATAAAAATGTTGAGCCGAGCTGAACATTCACTGCGCGCTCAGTGGCTGGGGGGCTTCTGCTGAGCGGCGCTGGTGTGGAGTGGTACATCACACGTGGAGCACAATATCAACGAATTTGTGATCATTTCAGTTTTCTTTTAAGTAGTTTGATGCAAGGGGCAAAAAGAAAACACATTTGGCCTTAAAATACCTTTCATTCATTGTGTTAAAATAAAATTAAAAAAAAAAAATGCGTAAAAAAAAATGCGTAAAAAAAAATCTTAAAAAATCGAAATGGTGACTTGAAAACTGTAAATCGAATCGAATTGTGGCTTGACTGAATCGATTGAATTGATTAAAAATGCTGACAAGACATTATTTAATTAATTGTTTATGAGCGTCCTTCTGCGTCTTACTTTTGTATACTACCTTAACCAGTAATTGGCAGTATAACACAGTGAGACTCTTAAAGCAGCTCTACACCTCAACCAAAAACAAAACCAAGATCTCGTAAGATCCAGCTTGTGTTAAATGTTGAGTCAGCCTCGCGGTTTTGTTGGTATGAGACATATACTACTTTGTTTTACTACTTACTTCTTTACTTATATATGCTGGAGAGCACCTGATTTATTGTTTTGTTTCACAAGCTCCCTGTTCAGCAATGACAATAAAAAGATTCTGATTCTGAGTTTTTACTCTGTCACGTTGTCAGTATCAGTATACAGTTGTAGTGCTTAATCTTGTGATCATTAATTAATTTTTGTCATTTTATTACAAAGAAAGAGGTATTAACATTCACGTGAAAAATATTATTGGTACAATTTTGGAATAGGCTGTGATACTTATCGTATTGCGAGACATGTATCGGGATACGCATCATATTGCCAGTCTCTTGCTAATACACACTGACAGTCACTCCATCTGGGCAAAATAAAGTTAGTTTTCAGGACAAAGTTAGTTTTTTAATTTTTTTTTTGTGCATCTTCAGGTAACTCCTTTATTATGCACTTTATCAGTGAACTATATTGTGTTTTCTGTTTGAGTACAGGTGAAATCCAATTCACTCTTTTCACTTCACTCCAGTTCTCATTTCAGACACAGAATGAAGACGGGTAACAGTGTGACCTGAAAATGTGCTCGTGCCGCTACGTTCACTCACAGCAGCAACACAGCAACAGCAACAGAAGTCTCTGAGATAGGAGTGCTCAAGAGAACTGTTGTGGGATTGGCTATAGATACATATGGAAATTACAGTGTGTCTGAGAAATACGCATGCAGTCATCAAGTCCGTGTGCGACTCACTACACGGGACAATTGTCTGTTTCATTTTAAATGGTGGCCTTACTAGCCTCAAAAGAACTGTCACTCCTTTCTATGACCCGCCACAGATGCGGACAACCCAAAAACCTGTAGCATTCTTATGGGTCAACTTCCAAATAGGTGCACGTGCCTGTATCTTTAACTTGCATCCAAGGAGATCAACACCAAATCTTAATTCAAGGGGTAAATCCTGAGGAGGGTCTTGTTGATCACGTTGGTACCCAACTATGACTGGGTTTTATTTTGTTTGTTTTGTTTTTTTTTTTTTTTTTTTTTGTTTTGCTGCCATTGGGAAAGTAAAATGTTGTTACTATCACTAACTCTGACCTTAAAGCTACATTTGGAAGATCCCATCCGAGTGAATGCTTTCACACAGGCACGTGTATACGTGTTTTGGGCAACCATATTTAAAGCTTTTCCATTTAGTTGTCGCTACACAAGACTTTAAGTCAGTTTTCAGGCTCTACGTACAAAACACATGATGACTGAGCATTCTTAAAGATTAAACCAGTTAAACTTTGACCAACCAGGGTAGTGACATATGGATAGTATCCTTTTCAAAACAGTGAATTACAAAACATTTGAAAATTAATCATGAAGGAGAAATAAATAAGTGCAGTTTTAGCCCGTACAGAATTGAGTCTTCATATAACGGAATAGAATTGTGAAAGAAAAAGCCTGGTACAAGATTCATGAGATTTGCACCACTTCAATATTCCACACCAAACTTTTTCCAGTTGTGAGTACATGGGCTAGTTTTGTGTACGACAGCTTTGAGTGAACACCACAAGCATTCAGTGCATCCTTGAACTAAACACACATGCTTGATGAGTAAGTAGCTTATAAACAACTCTTACACTGAAAGATAAAAGTCTGAGCGAAAAGTAAGGCATCAAAACCCTGTATCTAAACATTCAGCAAATAACTACAGTTTAGCTAAATGTTAAAATGTCTTTTTAGAAACAAAAATCTCCACATTTCTAATAAACACTTGATTAAAGTATGACTTTTATTTCAGGTTAAAGTTTCACCTTGAGTGCTCAGTTGCTTGACAAAGCGTTGTGGATTGAAATGAGCAGTGATGAGCATATTTATCAACACATGCAGTCTCGTACAGCAACACTTCATGGCGCAGCAAGATTTCCAGCCCTGGAAATCATTAGAATCCCTCGATCTCACTTCATCACCATCTCCAAAGTGATCTGATGGAGATATTACCTAAATGGGTAGCAAGCTGTGGGCTGCTAACTAAATGCTAGTATGTGTCAGAGCTCGCAGAGGATTTACGACTTACCATCTGCTCGCCAGAATACAGTACAATGTTAGCTTACAATGTTAGCTTTAATCAAGACCTCCCTGTTATTTCATTATCATTATTCATCCGAGTGAAAACTTGCATCAATTCTTTTGTTATCAACATGTTCTTTTCTTCACAGTCCTACTTTGAGCTGTAAATAATTTGCATTCTGGGAACTCAGTTTTTGTTTGTTTAACAAATCACAGCTCCCCTCTTTTTTCCATTTCACAACATAATTATGAGACTTGTAAATGAATTGCTTTTCCACTGAACGGAATCCACTTTGTCGTGAAAATGTAAATAGCAGCGTGTCCATGTTTTTCTGACTACTTTTCAGTGATTTGATAAACAATTACATAATCTCTGCAAAAATGTATCACATCTTATCTTCAAAATGATATAAAAACTGTTATTTGGGATGAGGGCCTTAGTGGGCCTTTCCCTGTACTTCTTGCTAAAACACCGTTTGACAGTAAATAGAAGCCACATAATGAATTAACCATTTACCAGTGATCTATATGGATCTCTCAGGAAAAATAGTGAACTTTGTAAAGAATTCCACCCAATCCATCTGTCCAAACAAGTTTATTCTAACATTTGTCTTCCCGGAAAAACCTCCAGGCTTAGAGCTCGCCCACTGCCATTTGATGAAACAGTAAAGATTCTCCATATTTTTTCCACAGTAAAAGGCTAATTGCTTTGCTGTAGTCAGATTTACGTCTTCCCCGTTCTCCTTTATGCGCCCGGCATCTGTAAGCCCTCACGTTACCAGTCTCTAAAGGGGTGTATGTTATGATCCGGTGTCAGCGAAATCAATTCTTATCAATTTTAAAGTTCAGATTTTTATTTCATGGCTTTCAAGGGAGCGCCTCTCAAGCAAAAATGACTGTTCCAGCTCTTCTTGTCCCTGCCTCTCTTCCCATCTGCTTACGTATTGATTGTCGGTGTGCAGCTCCCCTGCGGTTGTTTTGCCCTGCAGCGGCCCGTGAACTGTTGTCAGTAAATGCCTGAAGATATGGCTGAGTTAAATAACACTAACTAGAGCTAGTGATCTATTTCAGTGTGACATCCCAGCATTAACAAAGCTCGGGCAATCATCGTCTACTACAGCGTCGGCAAAAAGACAGACAAAGGTCAAAAGAGGCACAGTTAATCACTGTTTGTTTGCTGCAATATGGATAAATTGAATTCCTAATAAGTACTTAAATGTACTGCTTTTTCTTCCCTGAGAGATTTGCTAAAGATTGAGTCATGCAAAAAAAAAAAAAAAAAAAAGAGTTAAAGATGTTTGTACTGTTCTGCAAAGACAGAATGATTAGACGCCCCTTTAATTTGCACTGTTTTGTCTAAATGGTGGTGAAATAACTATGTTTATACGAGACAGTAAACCGTGTGGTGATGATGTGAGCAAAGAGACCTTTTTCTTCCAGTGAGACGGATGAAACGTTAATTACAAACATCGTTCTTTGGAAAAAGACCGCATTCGTGTTTATCTACAGGTATGTTCAGACAAAGCTTGCATGTGTTTATGGGCATGCTTGTTAAATATTTAAATGCATGAAAAATCCACACTGGAAAAGTTATAAAGGTACTGATGAGCTATAGATGAGAACCGGATCTCCCATTTAAAGCTCAATGTACAACTGATCCATTTGAGATTAATCTGAATCCAATGTGCACATATGGTTTCATGCTTTGGGTGTTGCATCGTGAAAATACTCACCAAAACATCATCAGGTGTAGAAATGAGGCCAAAGTCCTGACTGTTTTTTCCTTCAACTCTTAGTGATGTTGTTAAAGTCCCACTCCAATGATAATTGTGTTTTTGAGTCTTTAATATGTTGGCAGACATGAAAAAGAAAATTGAGCTTAAAACTACCTTCCTGGTTATTTTTTAATTCAAATTGTTGTGAATCATGTGAAGATGAAAAAAATCTGTTTGAAAAAGCTCCTTGCTCTACTTCATTCTGATGCATCCTTTGCAGACAAATAGATTCATGCCAAATGTAGTTTTTCTCATCTGGCTCAAAACAATATTGCTAGTCCTGTTTGTTTCACCAGTATAATTAGGTTGGGGTTGTGAGGGGACTACAAGCTAGCAGGAGACAGTGTAAACAAAGGGATGATGGGAAGTAAGGATGGGCTTTCTACCTGACAAGAGTCCCAACAGCAACTCAGTAGATAATTTCTAATGAACCAGTGTCACTCTGCAGAAACTATGTCCTAGAAAAGGACACCTTTTAAAATTATTTAGGCAAAAAAAGGCATAATTAGTATTTAAAGACCACTGGGGACACTTTTACAAAAGATCAAAAGAAGAAATGGGACTTTGAGTTAGACAGCTATGAACATGAGCGAAATCCTCTCAAAGTAAAATATTTAAGGCAGTGAACTGACAAGGAGATACAGAACTGACATCCCTGGATTTGCATGAAGAATTTATTGGTAAATTGTTAAATAGGGAATTAGGAAAGTGCATTTGTTCTTTCTTTGGTTAGAAAAACAAAACCCCCTCATAGAAAATATAATAAAAGAACTTTTCTGTCCATATTGTCTTGACCTGCTTTCAGGACAACTACACTTTCTGATAGCACCAAGTTTAGGCATTTACTGGCAGACAGCAAAGTTTACCTCCTGGGTTTCTTTGACTCTTCTCCTTTATACAACTTGTGTCAGGTAAACACTGAGGGGCTGAAGATTTGGCAGAAGAGCTGTTGTTCACACTGTGTAAGTATCTGCGCCTCCTTACCTCGAGCTGGAGATGGCTGTGAGGCCTCCAAACAGTAAACTAATGGTTCAGCGCTAACTGCCCACTAAGTGGGTGGGACAAGGATGGCCTGACCCCACTGGCCTTCCCACCAGTCCCCTCTAACAGCTTTGGCCCTGGGGTCAGCTCAATTTCTTCACTGCTGAGTGGTCATTACGGAGCACGGCTTTGATAAATGCTCGCGGCTGCTGCTGCTCCTCCTGACTGGAGGCGCTGCTCATCTGCCAGGCGCTGGAGCCTCAACCGCACCGTCTCACAGACACAGAGGGGACAAAAGAAAAGGCATTCAAGAAATGCCGGAGGAACACGGCAAAAACAGTAAAACCCAAGGAGAAATAAAGACGGCGAAGAAGACAATGGCCTGTCCGAAGCACATTTCGCTTGACGCTGCACGGCAAATGTTGCCTAGCAACTAGACAATCGGAGTCTGCTAACATTTTGCTCAGACGGAAAACAAAGACTGAGAGAGATAAAACAGGCAATAAAGGTAGTAGAGGAAAAACAAATCAGATGAAGATTGTTACACACCCTATAGTGACACCCCCCAATGTCCTATTTCCTTTCTGTCTCCTTCTGCCTCATTTCCACTGAGCCACAGTAGATAAAACCCTCTGAATGTAATCATCTCACATTCCCCCTCTAACACAGAAGCCTTCAAGGTGCTCGTCATTTCAAGGAGCTTTGGGAGATTTGCTCTGTTGCTTTTCATGACCTTTTTTTTGCCTGCATAACTTTATTTCTAAAGTAACAACAATAAAGCAAACCACAATAGAGTGCAATAAATTCGAAAGCATACTGAAGCAAGATTTCGATTCTTATTAAAGATTTGCTTCTCCATTGTGGGTTAGACTGATGGCACATAAGTTGATATCCCAGCATTCCTTTGTTTACACTGTGTCCTGCTAGCTTATAGACCTCTCAAAACCCTAAGATAACATTAGCATAGCAAAGCAATATCAAAACCTTGCAGACGTACAGTTTTGAGCCAGATGGCAGCTCAGACGAAGAAAAAGAAGACGTTAATGGATCTATTTGTCTCCAAGTGGAGGATTTAGAACTGGGACAGAGAAAGGACATTTTTGGCCCATGTCAATTGGTGCATCATAAACTTAAGCTTTATCCAGCTGCATTTTTTCATTTACTTATGAGCCATAATTAATTAATTAAATAAATACTCAGACATTCAGTTATAATCCAAAAGTATTCTATATATGTCCTCCATCACAAAAAAATGCAACAAAAACGTGATTTCTGTTCACTATAACGTAGACTGGCTTTCTTTTTTAAACTGGAATACTTGATTCCAAAAATAATGCTGTGGTCAGAGTCTTCAAAGTATATAAAAGCTTTATTCAGTCATGCAGCTTTCTTCAGTTATTTACCCACAGAACCCTAGCAGTCTAAATTACACAAAAGGACAAAGTAACATACTTATTGTTCAGGTCCTGTTCAAACACTCAGTAACACTTTGGATGAGGAGCTGCAAATCTCTCAACATAATGTTGACAAAGATAGTTATAGTTAATATGGCCTTTTTATACATGGTCTTATTTTAGATGTTAATAAATCTTACTAAGTATGTTAATAAACCTCATTTGGCCAATTGTGCTCATAAATGTCTTACTAACACTCTAATAATGTGTTAATAAAGCTTATTAAGGAGTCTTATTATAAAGTATTATCAAACACTTATCTTGCTCATGTTTACTGCAAAGGGGCAAACTGTAGATTATGTAACAATATTACAAACAGCTTTCCTTTTGTCGTTTGTTTTTTTCAACCATTGATGTTATTGCTGCGTGTACTTGCAGGAACCCTTGAACGTTCCCATAGATTTTTTTTTCTGACGGAAGATTTAAAAGAGTGTGTTTGGTGTTCTTCCTGTTTGTGTTTGTGAACCGCACAGTAAGGTAGACTTGATTACACACACATCCCCATGCACCAACAAAATCAGTGAAATCCTTTGAAGACTTCGTCTCACAGCACAATCATCAAAAGATTGCACGTAAACAACCAAGCAGAGAAGAAGGGCAGACAAAAATCTGTAACAACGGAGTACAGAAGCGGAGGAAAGAACGCCATCTCTTCTCGGTAACCTCGCTTTTAGCACATTTTCTTAAAATTGTTCAATTTTTGTAAATATGTCTGGGTTACTAAGTAGAAAAAAAGAGAGTTGAAAAAAAATGTAAAAATAAAAAAATATTATTATGTGTTTAAAAGACTTGCCTCAATGAAAATCATGTTTTGATACTTCTAATTATTTCTTCCTTTCAACTTGTGATTCATCAAGAGAAGATAAAAAAGTGGTTTGAAAAAAAGAAAAAATTATGATGCAGTATATAAAATGGGAGGGCCAAGGTTTCACTGCTCAACTCCATTCTAATTCATCCAGTTGTGGATAAATAGATCCATTAACGTCTTCATTTTCCTCGTCTGAGCTGACATCTGGCTCAAAACCATACGTGTGGATCGTTACGATGTTGCTCACAGTTTTTTCTGCTACACTACCGTTAGCCATTGGTTGTGAGGGTCTGTAAGCTAGCGGGACAGAGTGTAAACAAAAGAATGCTGGGATATCAATAAAGGCTTACTGTGCCAACAGTACTGCCCCACTGAGAGGCAACTATCTGATGAACTTCTGCCAGTGTGTAGAAACTATATCCTAGAAAACCACACAGATATTTTATTTTGCCTAAAAATGGCGTAATCATAATTAAAAGAACACTTTTTGTGAATCTTGTAATGATATAAAAAGGTTGTTTTTTGTTAGCCATTAGCGCAATATTCTAGACATAATCTGACAGAGTGACAATTTTGGAAGTGTGCAGCTGAAGGACTTCCATGCTCCTGTGCATCTTCAGTGTTGGCAGTAACTCATTACAACAGCATATAAGTACCATACTTTTTGTAATAAATCATGTAAGGCATTACTAATTTACTCATTTTATAACCAGTAACTCATGTGTTGCAATGAAATGTACACATCATTTGTGTTTTAATTTTATTTGGTTAGACCTCCAAATGTGGTTTCTGCGTTTTCACTTTACCAAAAATGTTTTGCTGTAGATTTGTGCCTTTAGATAGTTTTGCTTTACTTTTGCGGGTGTTGCACGGTAAAAGTAAGCAGAAGTCATGTAGCACATTAAAATTTTGAAAGTATTTTAAAAAAAAAGTAATTTAAAGGATATGATTACAATTTGGACATAATTTGCAGAGCATTGTTAATCATACCTGTTATTGAGCTTTACTGGAATAAACTTCCTTTTTATAAATCTCAAGAAACAAGAGAACGCAGTCCAGAAGTACAGAATTCTAAATTGTCTGCAAATTTACAGACTCGTTTAAACACAAATTAACAAGTGAATGGACTGAAAACAAACACTCTCAGACATGCAAACTAAACCAAAACGCACCAAAGAAGCAGATTATCATCTTTGAACTGGAGGAGTTGAAAGACTTTGTGGTCGAGGAGTGGTATGTTTAGTACACATGTGACATCTGTTTGTTTTGTCAGAAATGGACTGGCTGCCACAGAGCACGCAGCTGCTACTTTGAAACCAATTTTGCGTGTTCAGGAAATTCTCTAACGTGGCAGGGGGTCGTTATTTTTCCTGTCCGGAATTTTTGCGCCTCTAAACTTTGCTGTCTTTGAATTGTCTTCAACTGAAGGGGGCTTTTTGTTTACAGACCATTTACTGTTCCTGAAATCTTTTAGTTGAAAACACCTCAACTAATTATCTTAATTTCCAAATAGTTTACATTTTAAATTTAATTGAAGAGGAGCCTTGTTTGTTTTTTTGTTTTTTAATCCAACAATAATAGTGCTAATTTCACAAAACTTACTCAAAAAATAAAAAGTTGTCACATCGTAACTCTTACATTGTGTTTGGGTCAAAATTGACCAGTTTTCAAGTGTGAAAATTAGCAAAAGTCTGATGGTACAACACATTTCACAAAACGTATCGCGATTTATCCCAGTACTGTATCAGAACAATTTTTATGTATGACTTAGAAAAAACCTTTTGTTTTATTTAATGATCAGCACGCTAAACACTGCAACTACATTTGCACATAAATATTTAATAAAATACCCTCTTGTTAAAATATTAAATCAGTACAAGTATTCCCAAATGAAATATCGCGATTAAATCGCCAAATCGATTTCCCCTTACACCCCTAATGAAAGTTAGTCAATTTTGACCCAAACACAATAAGGGTTAAGATGTCATTTTCAACAATTAGATTAGTGCATTGTTAGGAAAGTAAACTGTAACAGCTGAATTAATCCAAACAAACATTAATTTCCCTGTTTTCCTACAGCCGGCGCACCTTTCTCCTCTCAGAGTTTGCCAGTATCTGTCAGTGAGTGTGTGCGCTCGTGTGTGTGTTTGCGTATCTGCTTACTGTGTCTGAAAGGAGGGAAACAGGCGAGTGGGAGGGAGTGGGAGAGAGGCGGTGCTGCAAAGGTAACAGATTGGCTGTGAAATATTGTGGAGTCTGCCAGTTGCTCCATGATGTATTGGGAATCACTTGCTCACTAATTACCTTAAATTAACAGTAGAGTTGGGTGTGACAGTTCATGTAACTGTTTTTTCTGCTGCTACAGATGAATGGGCTGGGGGAGTTGACGCCAGGTTGCTGCTAACAATCAAATTCTTCTTCAACGTCGCAATCAGATTCTTTGCCTCTCTCTGCACCTGTGCTGGGTAAAAAAAAGGATGACTTTTGGGGATTAGTAAAGTGTCATCTTTTTTAATAGCTTAGTTAAGAGTTTACATGCTTGCTAGTTAAAACTAACTGCAAAATTTTCTCTTGAATGATACTTTGGTTGTGTAAGTTGGTGCAAGGACTCCACTTTGAATGGAATGGTTGCCATATCTTTTGAGAATGTAACAATTAGTCGACTTAATCGATGAATCAATTTCTGTTCCTACGATCAAACCAGATCGATCTGTCTGAAGCAAATTGTTAATACCATTCTAAAATCATTTCAAATTACACAAATTTTATATATTAATATTGGAAACTACCATTTAGATTTAGGCACACTGTGTTTATTTTACTATAACAAAAAAACCAAGATAAAACTGATTAAGCCATCAGTCTGAGTGTGGAAACACTTTAAAATGTGTCATATGATCATACAGTTTGGTAGAATGTTCTAAAAGTTTTACATTTATATTTTTTGATGAGGAAAGACATCAGTGGGCTAAACTTTATGAAACTTAAATGTGAATAGATTTGCCATTAATTCTTGTTTACCTTGTTTGTTTGTGCACATATTTATTTCATACTTTATTATCTTGCAAGAAATACAAAGAATCTAGAAAACTTCTCATACACTGTTCGGTATCAGGTGTTTTTCTCACCTGTTGTCACACTGTTGGAATTTTTGGATTAAGATTTCTCAGATCAATCTTAGATCAGCAAATTGGATCGTTCAAAATGAGCCAATATTGAATCGTATTGGCACTCAAAAATTATGAAATTAATCGAATCGTTAATATGAATCGCCACACTTCTTTTTTCAATAGATCCTGATCTTTCAGACACATAAGATCTATGAATCAAACTTTTTGAATTTTTAGCTCAATTAGGCTCATTCAAAATTAACCAATTTCATCTATGAATTGGATCTCCAACCACAAATTATGATATGATCCAAATCTTTAAAATAAATCGTTACACTCCTAAACTCCGTGTGTATCAAGCTGTAACATGTCAGCATCTGTGCACTCTGGCACATATCTTTGTTGTACATCACGACGGTGCAATAATGAGCATTTACGTCCATTCAGGTCACTGAATTTGAGAACAACTGAGTGGCTGTAACCCACCTAGGCCCACATGTTCACTGACACAAAGTACATCATTTCCAGCCCCTTCTAAAGAGGGCTCAGGGAGGATTTGTGGGTCTGTGGAAAAGACCAAGAAAAATGTTTTCTGATAAATTATTCACGGTCCCACAATCCCTTTTGGGCAGAGCGTTGCATTGCGCCGAGTGAGGCATTACACCTTCCCAATCTCTCACCACCACTCTTGTCCTCCTCTTTGCTTTCATCCATCACTCAGTCACTCTTTCAATGTGCCCTTTTCCTCTGTGTGCGGCTCTGTTTCTTTTCTCGTTACCTCACTTTTTTTGTATGCTGCAAAGCGGGGCCTCCTGCCCCCCAGAGAAGGGGCCAGTTCATCGGGCAAGCTGTCGTTGGTAATGGCAGCAATTAATAACGTGTCATAATCCTGTAGTGAGGGATGAATGTGAAAAGGAGACCAACAGCAGACTACACACCACTGTTTGACAATTTTCACTTGTGTGAACGCACAATTTACACACTACCAGTGTTCATATGTGAAGATTATTCTACCATGAATGGGTCTGTGGAGGCGGGTTACGGGGCAAAGAAGCGGAAGGCGTTAACAGCTGCAGGTCTTTTGCACATCCATTGCTCAGTGGACACAGGTGTTGTACACATCAGAGGTCAAGGAGCTTCATACATCCACACAGATGCATGTGTGGATACACAAAGGCTTCAGAGTCCAAGGCAACGGAGCCAAGTCATGGGCCAAGTCACACCACACTGGTACATAGTTGAGGATAGAAGCTGACTGAACAGATTGGACAGTTGGTATTTTTACTGCACCAAACATTAAAGGTTCCAGCAATGCAACGCAGTAGGACGCCTTCTGACATGTTCGAATAAAAAGGTTTCTTTTTGTGTGAACCAATACCTTAGGAAACTATTTTTGACATTCACCAGAAGCTGTTCCTTTATAAATCACTATTAATTTTGCACTGATCTTTTTCCTTTCATGGTGTGTCACTTACAAAGCTATCAAACACATTGATATTCGGTTAAGTTTTTAGTTTTCTATTACACTAAATTATGCAGAAATGAACTGCAGACTAACAAATACAAGAGATGCACTTGGGTCACTGTGTTGTTCTGAACACACTATCAGATCTCAGACCCAGGTGCACAAGTGTGTGTAGACACTGCATGCCTGTTGTGCCTCGCCACGCCTCAGTGCAAACTGCAACAGTCAGGTGTGAACATAAATACGCTTTTTTTGCTCCAACTTTCTTAATTATGCTGATATTCAGAAAGATTCCTGTGTTCTTAATTGTGCTATTAGATTAACAATTTACTGAATTAAAATGCATGCAATTCCGCATTTTTAAGCTTTTCTGTAAAAAATGACACTATTGAGGATATTTCAGGGAGGGCTCCAACATTTTCATCTGCTCTGTGGCTTTGATGAATCTTTGTCACTGAGGCATCAAGGATGTTGGTGTCCATCTGTGCCCACTGATGTTTTGGTGTGATAAAACAATTTGGAGGTCAAGCAGAGTGTTATGACAGTATTAGAGAACAGGGTGCGACATTCCTTCTCCAGCCCCCACTAGCCCGAGGCCTGCACAGCTGCATTCATTTCCTCACGTTTATGACTGATCATAGCTCTCAATCAGGGACATAATTTTATGTAGCCCAACAAGGAAATTGTCTGGATACATGTGATTGCAATTAAAAGAAGCTTCAATATTGAATAGAATGGAAAAGAGTCTGGGAGCACTACTCCAACATTCAGGAAGGAAGATTTTAAAAGCAGTATTACTGTATCAGTGGAACATTTT
This sequence comes from Oryzias javanicus, assembly GCA_003999625.1. Classification (NCBI taxonomy): domain Eukaryota; kingdom Metazoa; phylum Chordata; class Actinopteri; order Beloniformes; family Adrianichthyidae; genus Oryzias; species Oryzias javanicus. The sequence continues at coordinate 16,159,137 of CM012440.1, forward strand.
ACATAGTGGTAGTGGTCAGGGGTGAAGCTACAGCTACAACTTTTATTTAGTGTTCAGTTCAGGGTCCCAGTGTTGGATGTTCCAGAGTGTCGGGGGGGCCCTAGAGTGTTGGGCCCAATTCGAATACTCCCCTTCTCCCTTCCCCTAGTCCTCCCCCTTTGTTTATCCCTCCGTGCTTGCTCCAAACGGAGGGTAATGAAAAAATAGTGTCTTATATTTCGGATGTGACTTTCGTTCAATGACGTCATCGATATCGCCGGCCCGCTAGCTTTAGCGCGGAGCTTCCTGCGCTTTTATTTACAAAACAATTGCTCTTTTATAACTTTAAAAAGGTCATGTTACAACTTAATGTTATTACTTACCTTTTAAGTTTAAACATCTGTGGTTCAGAGCGCACCAAAGTGAAGAAAAGTGCTTCTTAGAACGACGCAGTTTACTCTCGCAATAGTGGACTTTGGACCCCTCTGTTTGGATTGGGAAACTTAAAAAAATAATAATCCCGGACACTACTTAGACTTCAACTGCTACTTCAAATCAAGGGGGAGGGCTACAGGAAGGGAGAAGGGGGGTATTCGGATCGGGCCTTGGAGGCCACAGGGTGTTTGGGGCACCCAGATTGTTGGGGGCCCCCAGAGTGTTGGGGGACACAGAGTGTTGGGGCCCCCAAAGATTTGGGGGCTGCAGAGTGTTGTGGACCGCAGAATGCTGGGACCCTCAGAGTGTTGGAGGCTGCAGTGTTGTGGTCCCCAGAGTGTTTGAGCCCCCAGAGTGTTGGGTCCCTCAGAGTGTTGGAGGCTGCAGAAAGATGGGCCCCCCGAGTGTTTGGGGCACCACAGGTGATCGACTAACTTTTGCGTTATGGTCAGTCTGTCTCTGATAACATACAGTAGATCCCTGTTGTGTTTTTAGTACCCTTTCAGAGTTTCTGATCTTTATGGGATCAATACTAACAGATAACTTAAACAAGATTTCACCCACTTAAAAGCTAAGAAGTATGAAAACGCCAATGTGTCAGTCAGAAAGCCCTCTTTAAAACAAAAGACACAAACAAGAGTTTTTGCTTGTAAAGAAAACATCTTGATCCTGTAAATGGCGTTTGACCATTTTTAGCTTTCAGTGGCAGAAGACTAAATCCAGAGAGAACAAGTCAGTAACAAAAAAATATCAAAGTATAAGGAGTTTTCTTTGGGACCCTTGGGAGCCACAATAACCCTGAAACTGGTGTTTGACAAATCAAAGCTGCTAACTTCTGTGTGTCTGTCATAAATCTTAGGTACAAAGGCCAGGTGCCCTTAACATTTGCATTCACTGCTAAGTTGTTTTTGACATAACACCTATTTTCTGAAAATGAATCTACACAAAAATTACGCTTGTGGCATTTTTTTCACCTGTATATACATCAGGTGCTAATATCTTTAGTTCGTACCAACTTTCAACATTTCTGGGACACTTAAAGTCACCTTTGGTCAGATCAATTTTTGTCTGACCAGCTCATACCTGTTTCAGAGGTATAGTGACATTTTAATGGAAAGAACTCCCCTCTTCCTTGTATGAGTCCACCCCCTTCATCTCGATGCACCGCTGAAGTGTTGATTTAGTCCCTTTCCAATATCACAATGAAAAAGCTGCCTGCAAACCAGAGTTGCCTCTGCTTCGAACAGGTAAAGTTTACAAACCTTTGGCAATTTGTACACTCCTATTAGCGGCCATGGGAGGTGCATTAGTAACTGTCAGCGCGCCCTGCCCGATGCACTGCTCTCATTTGACCCAATTCATTCCAGTGGGTGTGTCTCCGTGGCAGTGATGTATACCCCCTGTGATTTTACTGATGTATAATCACCCAGCTCTCTAACATCCCACAGTTATCTTTACCTCAATAGGCTGAGGAAACAATGACAGCACCATACATAAGCTTTCTGAGAGGTGGGGGACGTACAGTATAAGAAACTCAAGCTTTACTGCAGAAAGAAGAAATGGACCAAAAATAACACATGAAGATGACAATAAAGTTAAGCAATTTAGGATTAAGGCATGCTCTGATGACATCACAGCTGATAACAGAGCTCTATCAGGTTAAACCATTTAATTCTGCTTTTGAACTGGCAGCATTCTCTTGCAAAGTATTTTTTAAGATCAACAACTGCAAAATATGCAACATCAGAAATGCAATATGGCATAAAAATACAATATGTTATACTTTAGTTTGTCTACAGTCTATGTGAAGACGTACTGGTACACAAAAGTATTCTGAAAGATTTTTCCAACAGTATGGAGTCCACCTGTTCAATTGGCTTAAACTAATTGGATTTTTTTGTTTTTTTTGCTGTTTAATGTTATAGATTTAAAAACATGGGATACTGATGATAAACAAGGATTAAAGATATCCAGAGCGTTTACAGTTTTATTTACTGTATTTTTTTTTTCCCTGCTTCTTATCAGTAGACAAACTTGTGTCACACCTGTGTTCTTCTTTGAAACAGTACAGTTCTCTTGCAACAATGCCTTTTGCATCAAGTCTCCCTTGAAAAAGCGGTCTTATCTCAATGGGACTTCCTGGTAAAATAAAGGTTTTAAAAAAATAAAATAAAATACATTTACAGTAAAATAAACATTTGCATACATAGAAGTTGGAAAATGTTTTGTCATTTAGAAAGAATAGATAAACTAAAGATGATAAACTTGTGAATGTGATAATTTGGCACTTTTATAAATTCTTTGTTTGACTGAAACTGTCAGGGATGGTGGTGGAGGACCCAAACGCAGGAGACCAGACTTGGTGGCAGAAACATAAACGTTTGTTTACTCAACTTAAACAGGACAAAACCAGGAGGACAAACCAGTGCCGTGACAGAATATAGATGAACAGATGACCTGACCACGAGAACTGAAAACCAGACATTTAAATACACTGAGGGCAATTAACTAAATGAAGACAGCTGTGGATGATTAACCTGAACGTGGTGAAACTGACAGGGAAAACAGAACATGACAAAACCTAAGCATAAATCATGACACATACTTTGAACAGTTTGAACCTTAGTGTATTTTTAGTTCTTTTTTTTTTTTTTTTTTTTTTAAAGTTCCTTGGTTGAATTAGTGCTCTATTTTGGCTTACATTATTTTTTTTCTACCCAAACACACCTGGATGTTATTCATCTTTTGGGTTATCCTGTCAAGGGTTGCCACCGAAATTCAGCTTTTCACTGATTCGCACAGGTGATTTGGCAGAAAGTTCATGACTCAACCCTGTATTTTCAAGGCACAGCGAGACCCAGACACAAACAGTCAGCAGTGTGAAGGATCATGTCAAAGGACCCACATTGGATTAAGCTCATTGCAATTAGCACAGCTGCTGTCCCTAAATCATTAGTCACTCATTTATGCTTTCTCAGCTCATAGTTCACTAAGTTACAATTTATATTGTTTTTACACCTGACTAATGTCAACTCAGATGTGTGGAGAATGCTAATATTTCCACACATTCACCTGGTCTGGTTTCAGCTAAAGTCCTGCTCCAATCATCTATTGATCTATTGTAAAGACGTTCTCAGTGGTCTTTTAATTCTGACCATGCAGTTATTAGCCAAAATCTAAAACCCGTGTCTTGTTCTTGGGTGTGGTTTCTGTAGTAGCAGTAGCTCATTACCTACAGTAATTCCAATACTTGAGAATGGGGATACACATTTCATAACAAGTTTCCCTCTTTTCTCAATTTTCTAAAATATTGGAAAAAACTGTTAATAATAAGTTGCTGGAATTTATTAATAAACACAACTTATTCAATGATAGGCAATATGAATTTAGGGAAAAGAGATCAATATCACTAGGAATTATCAATTCTGTAAAGGAAATCACGGATGCTCTGGGTAAAAAAAAATTTACTGCTGGAGTATTTCTGGATTTTAAAAAAAGCTTCTGATACAATAGACCATACCCTTTTACTCAATAAATTAGAAACAATATGGCATAAGAGGTGTAGCTTTAAATTGGATTGGAAGCTATCTAAAGGGGAAAAAACAGTTTGTCATGTTAGGTCAATCAGAGACCAGAATGATTGTTTGTGGTGTCCAACAAGGATCAATATTAGGTCCTACTTTGTTCAATTTGTATGTAAATGATATATTTAATGTTTCAAGGGTAGCAAAGTTGGTGTTGTTTGCCGATGATATATAGTATATTTTTTTTCTAGTGATGATTGCAAAGAAGAGATTAACATGATAAATACTGAGTTAAATAAGTTTAAAAGTGAATGGATTATAAGAAATTACTTCTAAATGTAAGCAAAACAAAAGTAATGTTCTTGGAAACCATAAATTCAGTTCAATGTATGTTATAAAAATGAATGAGATCACAGTTGAGAGGGTAACTGAGCTTAAATTCTTAGGAATTATTATGGATAGTAAACTGTTATAAACCACATATCAGACACACGAATGAAAGCATGTATTGAAATATAATTCAAGATAATTTTCTTTAGTTTTACCTTATATTACTTACTGTATAGAGATCTGGGGTAACAATTATAAAACGTCACTGCATTCTATAATTATACTTCAAAAATGTGCCATTAGAACTATTCATAAAGCTGGTTATCTTAAACATACATTTTCATTATTTTTTCAGTCCAAAATCCTTAAAATGTACAACCTGGTAAAATTTCAAACAGCACAACTTATGTACAAAGCCAGCAATAACAAACTCCCTTCCAGCATTAAAAAATAAAAAAATGGTTATTGTATGATCAGGACCTTAAAAATTGAGGGAATCCCATGAATTAAAAATTCAGATGTTGAAACTACAAGAAAAATTTTTTGTGTGTCTGTGTATGGGGTAAAATTATGGAACGGGCTGTGCATGGTACTTAAAACCTGTACAAGTATTTACACATTCAAAAAAATATATAATGAATGTTTCATTTTACAATATACAAGCTCATAGATTTGTGATTATTACGTTTTGTTTAGTTGTGTGTGTGAACTATTAAATGCTATTTGAATGTAATGTTTGCATATCTTTATTTAGTCATTTTTTGGTTAAATAACAAATGTATTTCTTTTTCTGTTTCCGTTTTGAAATAAATCTAAATCTAAATCTAAATTAGAAATTGGCCTCTGAGTTGTGGGCAGGACGACGGATGTGCACAGGATTTTAGACCGGGAGGGGCTCAACATTGTGAAAGGGCAGCAAAAACATATTTTTTTTGTCTTTTAAACAATATGAACATTAAGTAAAAATGTTAAATTCATTAGTAATAACCACTCGGCTGTTACCTGTACAGGTAAAAACGATATAATCATTATTTTTAAAAATAGGTTCATTCACTTTATCATAAACTTGGAAGACATTTAAATCAATAAAACACTGGAGGCTCTTCATGTTGCCATTGTGCTACAGACAGAATCCATATGAATCAAGTCTAATACAGATGATAATATTTAAAACAAATTTTCTTCCATTTTTATCTCAAGAATAGTGAAAATATTACTAATATTTAATGTTTTTATCATACTGTGCTGTGAAGATTTTGTGATTTGTTTTATTTTTTTTTTTTAGTGGTGTTTCAGGTTGTAGATTTCTCTCAAATCTTGATGGGTTTGTGTGAATCAAGGATCACACATTTATGAACGTCAACACAGCCTTTTATTGAGATGCAGCGACCGTACATCACATGCAACAGCTCTCAGGCGAACAGCTAACTTCCTGACTACGGTGTCCTGTAAGGTAATAAAATAAAGACATTCTGTCGAATGATCTACACAGGTGATGTTCTTTTCTCTGTCGGTCACTTCAGGGTCATGTTAATTATCCACAGCTGTTTAATTTGTGTTAATTGCCCTCAGTATATAGAAGTGTCTGGTGTTCAGTTCTATATTGTCAGGTCATATTATTTGTCCTCTTCTTGTTTCGCTGCAGTTGTTAAATCCAGTTTCTGCTATACCGAGCCCAATTTCCTGCATTTTGGGTCCCACACCTCCTGACAGCTGCACTCAAACTGACTCTTGAGGATTCACAAACTCGCTTTTGCCTCTTATCCTCTAAATGCAGACTATTGTTGTGATTAGAAAGACTTTGAAATCATTTTATTGGAAAGATTGTGAAACTGAAGGACACTGATTTTAAATAAAGCAACTATAATCAGAAAATATTACATTAAACAGATACAATTTGTTTCAGACCAGTGATAAGGAAGCTATGAATTGACCATAAATACAGATATTATTTTGAAAATTCTCCCAAAGTTTAATTTCATACTTAGTACTCAGTTTCCTGTGTGCTGATTGCTGAATTGTTGCATCCCACTTTGATGTCTGGTAAAAGTAGAAACATATTCCTTGGGTCATATTGAGCGTTTTCTGACATTTACCATATTTAAGCTAGTTGAATCAGGAGACAGCGACTAGTTAGACCACAACTAACAGCCTAAGGACAGTAGCTTAACTGTCACGTCTCTTTTGCTTTCTGTATGGCAACAGTTTCTCTTATCACCCAACTGTCTCTCTTTCTGAGTCCGAGCGAAGCCGGTCACATGAATAAAAACTTTTTTTTTTTTTAAAAAAGCAAAAAAAAAAAAAAACAAATGGCACGTTTTAATGAGAGGTATCCCCTCAGTGAGTCCCACAAGGGCACACTAAGGTGTCACTTTGTAATGAGTAATTCTGAAAAAGTCCTTTTTTATAAAGAAGGTTTAACATGTAAATCAAAATTGCCAAGATAAATATTAATTGTTCATATTCAGAAGTTGTCTCTAAGGTCCGTTTTCACTGTGTTCTTGAAATGCCTCATCCCTCTGTACACTTTACAATGTGTTTGTTATTCTTATGGCATGGCAGACAGTAGCCCAGAGTAAGAAATGCATGAGATTCATCCTCGCGCCCTTCCAACCCTCATGCAAAACAACAACCTCTGCCCCACTGAGCTGTTTCATCCCAGACCTTTCATCTGCGCTGTCTCTCTATTGCTCTGCATAGCATAAATCAAACCTTGTGGGATTCATTCTCTTTTGCTCAGCCTCCAGAGTCATACCCCTTCTCCCCATGTTACATTCACAGATTTAGTGGCATTGTAAATAGATAAACACAAGCAACATCTATCAATGCAACCTGCAGAGAGGGTCTGTAATCAGAGTGCGGGGCTTGTGGTCGACGAGGGCTATCTCCATTTACCTTGGGACAAATCCATTGGTGTAGCCAGCACAAATGCACCCAAAGGGCCTGACAAATCACCCCAGTCAGACCACAGGGCTGCTGGGCCTTATTGGCCTGGCCTTTAAAAGGGGTCGTTCTCTTGGGAGGAAAGGATGGGTCCTGTCAGGTGTGGCCAGATTAAAAAGCATGCTGCAAAAGAAATGATATGTTGTTAGAAAATGCCTCTTTGGGAATCTTTAAGGTAGGGAAACAAGTATGATAGCAGTGAAGGGTGGCCTGTAGATATACAGCAAGCTCTTGCATCCATCCACTGCTTCCTTTTTTTTTTTTCATCCTTGGTGCTGCTTCACTTTAAGTCTGAATGTATGCTTCATGTTTGTTTGTTTTTTTTTTACTGCACTTTAGCACAGATCATTTTATATGGGGGATGGGAGAAGGAGGAAGATTTTGCAAGGTTGTTGAAGGGCATTACAAATGAAAAAAAAAAAAAAAAAAAAAACATATTTCAAATATTTATTATTTCTTGGTGTTATGCTCCCTTAGACAAAAATGGGGTGGAACATAAATTTGGGGCTCGTCCGTGATCTGTAATCTATCAGGATCTACTTTGTTACTTGATTCAATTGGTATTAAAGGGTATGATTTTCTTAAGCCTTTCAGAATAAATATATCCATATATATAATCATATATTACCTTTGACACTCTAAAGAACAAATTATTTATGAAATATTAGTTATTTTTGTGAACTTGTTTTTTTCTACCTGGAAGTAAGACTCATCTCTGAGGCTCCGCCTTTTGCTCCTTGTGGGTGCCGCCCGTTTCATGACGTTGTAAACCTAGTGTCGACCTCCCCAGTGTGTCTGTAGTTTCCCCAGCAACAAACATCCAATTCTTTCAAATATGGATTCATATAATGTGTATCTGCCTAAAGTAGACTCGGACGTTTATTTCATCACAGACAGAATGGTTTTGGCTAATTGGTTCATTTTGCTGTGAAATGCAGACGACACCAATAACATTTCAGGATTTGTTAAAACGATGAAAGTATTGTTCTGATTAGCACTGGCTGTAAATGTTTCTTTTCCTTTAAAGCATCATCAATCGCTGAATCAAAAATCCTCTTTGCTTTCATGCGAATCATTTTCTTGGAGACACTCCCTTTCTGTCTTTGCTTGATATTTTAAAACCAATTCTTATTTGTTGCTGGCTTTTTCCTCCGGGAAATGGTTTGATCCCTTTTTGCAGCGTCTTCCCAAAATCACTTTAGGACCTTAAATGTTGTACAGATTTTTCACTGGGATGCTGTTTAGAGTATTCCACCTCACAAAGTTTAAACACTAAATCGATTGAGCACTTCTTGATGCTACACTGGATCAGAAATTAGACAAACCGCTAGTGTCTGCACGACTGTTGCTTGCAGAAGCTACCTTCTCAAGCGGCTTCCACTAGCTTCTGGAAGCCGCTTGAGAAACCGTGTGTTTGTGTTTATTTATAATGTGTTTGTTTATTTGTGTTAGCCTGGGGGTTGTGCTTGAAGTGCAGACTCTTCCTGAAAGGGGTTGTTCTCACTTTGTGACATCAGCTCATGAGAACCTGCTCGTTCTCCTGGGTTGGGAGGGGCTGGTGCTCAGATTGCTGGTTTTTAGAGGAACGGTCAGAAATGGGTGAATGAATCAAAATACCATTTTGGAGAATGAAAATTCACTTAAAATCCCCCCAAGTTTTTTTTTTTTTTTTTTTTAAATGGTACAGGCCCTTTAACATTAAAACAGCCAATCTTTTAGCTGAGCTACTATTGCTAATGCTTGAAGCTTGCGTTGATCATTTACTAATCTTTTTCAAAAATATGAATTTGAACTCAAAAATTGGAAGGCCAAAGCTTTGTGCTGGGGGTTGGTATCTACCTCCCTTTTCCCCTTAGCTCCGCCCCTTGCACAAAGGTAAGCTACTTCTACTAGTTTTAATTGGTTCTGAATGTGATTTTTACAAAGCTAACGTTGGGTGTTGTGTACTAACGGGCATAGTTTACCCTTTCCATCAAAGTTTTACAGGCATCTAACCGTAAATCATTGCAAAGTAGAAGTACAAGGTTGTTTTTACTTATCACCATTTATGTGCACAAGAAAAATAATCAATTTAGGAACTCAAATAGTCAGGATATGTGGCCCGTGATAGGCTAAAAGTTGTGTGACATCAAGACTTCTGAACATGAATCAAATGTATTGCTGTTACTTGTACGGATCACGAGGGAATTTGTGAGATATACGCGCCACGCTGACAGCATGGTTAAGAACGAGGCCAGTGCTGAGAGAAAATAAACATTATTTCTCTGCGGTTTACCTGACGTTTGACTTTGAAGACCGAGATTTAGTGACACCTTTGCACCAAACCCTCTGTAGACACACAGCAGTAAATTATTTGAAGGTTGGGGGGTATGCACAATCCTGCTGACAGAAAATATTAGCTGCTTTTTTTTTTTTTTTTTTCTTTGTGTGTATGTGTGTGTCGGAGACCGTGACGCAGAAGGCGCGCTAGCATTGTGCTGCCTGTTGTAGCCATTTCACACTTCAGCGATGCCCTATTGGAACTCCTGCACGGACAGGATGCCCGTTAAATACATTTCATCTGTGTTTGCATCGTTTCACAGAGGTAATCCTAAATATTTATTAGATGGGAGCAATAAAAAGCCTGTTCACTGGAAAGCTGGCCAGCAGATTTGACACTGGGGACAGACAATGGGGAAGACTGTTTTTTTTCTCAAAGTTACACCATCTGTGCAACACTCTTCTCCAAAAAAGTCAAAACCCCTTAAAACAATTAGAAGTTATGACACATAACTTTATCTTTAACAAATAAAACATTCCTACAGACATTTTTTTTAACATGTCCCGTCCTTGTTGACAGGACTGTTAGTAAGCCTTGACTCATTTCCCATCATTCCTTCTATTTACATTTTCCCTCACCAGCTTACAGCCCCTCACAACCCCACCTTACGGTGCAACAAAAATGGCGAGCAATATTGGAGTTATGTGTACAGTTTTGAACCAGATGATAGTGCAGATGACAAAAACAAGAGACACAAATTGATCTATTTACTTGCAAGTGGATGAATCAGAATGGCGCAAAGCAGGGAGCTCGTGGGCTGTGGTACTACAAGTTTTTTTCAAACAGCATTTTTTCTTTGTATTTGATTATCAGCTATTTGAATGAAGAATGCACTGTTTGATTTTATTTTTCTTTAAATATGTCCTCCATCATGACAAAAATCCTACAAAAACATGTACAAACACAAAAAAAACACTTTTTATTGGAATGAGCCTTTAGGTCAATCTTAGTCCAAAGGTTTTATTCTGTCAATGTAATGTACACTACCATGGTGTTACACCATTTTTTTTACTTGGACTGATGCTCTTTAATTAATTTACTCTATTTAGTTACCATTGTTTGATACATTTTTTTTTTACCCTCTGACTTGGATCTGAAAAAAAAAAAATCATGTTTGAAGTATATTTTCAAGGTTATGAACTTTGAACATTTTAAACCCTTTTACTAAAGGGAAAAAGGAGGACAAAGAGGGGGGGAAAAAATCTCTGCTTAGGGTGTTAAACCTGTCATTTTATTCCTTATAGAACCTTACTTTTATAAAGGACGTTTTAATAGAGAAAAGCTGACATGCTGACAAGGCCAAAAACCACAAGGACAAAAGAGAAAAGCAATAACATTTCCCACTAGTGCTGCCACGTTTACCTTGAAATTATTAGCCAATAAACTCATCAGATTCGCTTCCTCCGTATTTGTTTATTGCATTTTCTGTGCATGCCACAGAGAACATGTGAAATGTTATGTTACACCCTATTGATTACCGGTGTTAATTAAAAATTTAATTAAAATTTTTTTATGGTCAGCATTTCACTTGAGATAATACTACGGAGAGACGGAGGGAGAAGACCCTCGCTTTCATAAATCTTGTCTTTATTTGCTGTGGCTGGCCATCAACAAATACAACTGTGTACATAAAATTTTACTAACATTGATTTTGAAAATATTAATATTACTTTAAGCATTGGAGATGTATTATTCAATTTGGAAGCGCGAAGCATAAAATCCTGCTGCTATAACTCAGTTAATGAACAGGAAAAGTCTATTACGAACCTATCAGTAGACACATCATCTGATGCGCATAAGCGGCAGTGATAGAAGAAGAATCGCTTACTTTAGACTCCTTTAATAACAGCAGGCCGAGGATTGTGAAAGCAATACGAGCTCAAATGAATGACTGGTTTTTCTTTTGTCTTCTGAATGCAGACGGCATTGCAAAAGCTAAATTCAATTCTTATCCAGTGTATCTGTCATGTCCACTGCCAAGTATTATTTCATGGATATCATTTAAGCCCCCACACTGGGATAATGCTAGCTCCTGTGAGGATGAAATGCAGAAGAAAAATGGATGTGTGAGCCCCTTTGTTAAATACTTGCTTGCTTTGTGCTGTAATAGAGCTAATTCTGTCCCACTGTAATTGGTTGATGTGATAAATGAATAAACATTTATTGCATCCAATTTGTTGGACAAACTGTTTCTTCACATTCTGATGCCGCCATGTTTCCTTTTGCTCTTTATTAGCCTTCAAAAGACGGCCCAACAATGAGGGAGTCCGATGGTGCGGTTTATAATTTTAATCTGGTATCTTCGCTTTTAAGGAGAAAATTCCCACGCAGCAGAAAATTAAATAAGACACAAAGAAGAAATTTCATGGCACAAATGCACAACTGGGAGTGCAGTAAAAGCAAGTGACGGACAGAGAAGGCTCTGTACCGGCTCATCTGTACCCAGCAGTGTGTTAATTAGAGGAATGCAAGTTTTAAATTAAGTGCTGAGTAGCGTGGAACTGTAATGAGCAGAGATTGGCCTGGCACTGGGTAATGTGCTGGGGGCCTTATGGTATTTATGACCTGGGGTGTGCTTCTGTCTGATCCATGTCTTCCTTCATTCCAAAGTGGATCATCACTTTCTCAAAACAGTTTCCCACAATTTACAAGAAGTTTTGCTTCTAGACCCACTCCAATGAAAATTGTGTTTTTAACATGTTATTGCAGCATTTTTCTCACAATGAACGAAATGCATAAAAGAGTATTTCTTTGTTCAAATAGATCAAACGTCTTTGTTTTCCTCATCCAAGCTGGCACCAGACTCAAAACTGTATGGCTGGATAACTCCAACATCACTCAGTATTTTTTGTTTAACTGTTATTGCTAGCTTGGGGTTGTGAGGAGCTGTAAGCTAGAGGGGGAGAGTGTAAGTGAAGGGACGATGGGATATCAGCTGCAGCTTACTTCCATACCCACAATTCAGAGGCAAATTTCTGATGAACTAATGTCACTCAGCAAAAGCTATGCCCTGTCAAGTGACAGATTTTTTTTTTTTTTAGATTTGGCTAAAAACTGCATAATTATTATAAATAGACCACTGGAAACACTTTTAGAACATATCAAAATATGATTGGAGTGGGACTTTAATGTCCAATGATGTCAAATACTGGAAATTGGAAATAAAAAGACTGTTGGTAGAATATTAACAATATTTTTTAAACTCAAATACAAAAGCTATATATTAAAATATTTTGAAATTATTCACAAATTCTTATCTTAATACAAGTAAATTATAATTATATTCACTGAAATCATTGATCTGTGGTAGTTCAGAAGGCTCTGACCCTTCTCTAAAAGTTGCTTCTTTTAGAGCCATTCCTGGAGGAAGATGCCCCCCTTTAGAACAGCAGCATGCCGGGTGGGGGGGTGTCATTGTCCCTCTGCCACCCTCCCTCCCACTCAGCCATGACTTATGTGCCCTGGCATTGTTTTCCAGAAGGATCACTGGGATCATTGAGTGGCGTGTTGTTTTAAGGGCTAAGCTCTAACCCAATGGCTCCTTTGTGTGAGTCATTCAGCCCACGGCTGCTAACAGCCCAGAGGCAGACCCAAACAAGATGGACTCTTTTACGGGCTTTATGACCAGCTCAGCGGTGTCCGGCTTAATCTATGTCTTCAGTTATTTAGTTACAGGCCGTGTTTGAAGAGAGATTCTCAAACTATTTCTGCAATCCAAAAATATGCCTTTTTAAGAAGTCAATTTTTAATTGTTAAAATTAACATTGAGTGCTTGCTAATAACTTCAACTAATACACAATTTCTGTTCAGTTTTTCTTTTACTTTTGAATCAACCTAAAGTTAAACCAATACGCTTAACCTCTAAAGCCTGCTGTCGCAAATATCCGAAAAACTACTTGGGCTCCAGAATTACCTGTATCTAGCATCAACTTAAAAGCAAAAACATAGGTGATTATTTTATTTTTTTCGTAACTGGAAATTAATTCAGTCTTTAAGGGGTTAGAGCTACTTGCTTGTCAGTAAACCATACATTTTTCAAAAATCACCACATATAGTTTGTTGTAAAGAATTTGGTGGAGTTAATCTATTAAAAAAAAACAGCAAAGGTTTATTTTTAGTGTGACGTTTTTAATTCAATTGTTTCTTAGAAGTTTCTTTTTAGGCAAACCTGAAGGAGCACATTGGCAGAGGTGAGTAAACATGTACTCAGATACATGCTTTACCACATGCTACTCCAAGTAGCTATTTTGCATCATACTTTTTACTTGAGTGGATTGAATATATAAACCCTGTATTCCTATTCAGCTAAAAGTGACTGTATTACTGTAGTTACTTCTTTTTATTCAAAAATAGTTCTATTGTAGGGATGCATGCGGTTTGTGTTTTTACTAAGGGAACTGTCGCACTGAACAATGAAGATTTCTAAACAGTTAAACTTTCTGATAAAAGTAGATTGCTTACCCAGCAATGATGCAGTTAAAATAACAGTTAATAAAAACTTTAATAAAAGAAAGCAAAAGTTTAAATCCCCACTCCAATCATCTTTTGATCTATTTTCTAAGCATTCCCAGTAATCTTTTAATTATGATTATGCAATTTTTAGGTAAAAGCAAAAAGCCTCTGTCTCTTTTTTAAACAAAGTTTGTGCACCGCTAAAGTATTTAATCAGAAATTGGCCTCTGAGTAGGGACCACTGTGGAAGTAAGCCTCTGCTTATATCCCATCATTCCTTTGTTTACACTCTCACCTTTTAGCTTCCAGTGCCTCATAAGCAATTATGATCATTAGCGCTGCAATAAAAAACGGTGCGGAATCCAGAAATACCATTTTAAACCAGATAGCAGCTCAGACAAGGCAAACAAAAACATTAATATATATTTGTCTACAGGATGCATTAGAATGGAATGGAACAGGGAGACAGCCGGGAGCTTTTTCAAATATCCTTTTGAAATCTGTGCCTAATTCCCCTCGATTTGAAGAAAGAAATACATCAAATGCAGTTTTAAGCTTAAATTGTTTGTCCTCCATCATGAGATAAAAGGCTACAAGGATACATTAAAAACACTAAAAAACACAATTTTCATTGGAGTTGGTCTTCAAATATTGGATATTTCCAATGCTGAATATTGGAAATTGGTCTTTGCTCAATCTACTTCAGTAAATTGAAATACAGTTTTTGCATCAGAAATTGGCTCTAGACATCAGTCAAAGCTTTGTTGTTACCAGATAATAAAGTAAAATCCTGGAATTTACAGTTCAATTCAAAAAATGTACTCAGTACTTGAGTAGTCTTTTGACCATTTGCTAATTAACTCATACTCAAGTAAATATTCTGATGACTACTTTACTTTTTACTTCTATACGCGTATTATAATTTTAAAGTGAAGGTATTCATACTGTGGGACATAATTTGGATACTTCACCCTCCTCAACACATTAGCGATTTACACTTAATTAAAAAAACAGAGGCATTGGTTCCATTTGATCCTTTGTAATGCAGATGGTCAAATCTTTATCAAAACCCTGTTAAAAACCCATTTTGAAACATTTATTGCAAAAGTCCAGCAGGCAAAAATCATACAAGAGAAACGCTGACAACTCACAGGCAATAAACAGGAACAGCATTTTTTTCCACACATAAACTCATAAGGAGACACACATGATAAATTGTCCCTCAGTCGTATACTTTACATGAACTATGTCTGATCAGCAAATTTTCTCGAGCAGAGTATCGACAGCTTTTGTTATTCATAGCATATTCAAGCTATTATATTTCCTCCTATGCTGCCATAATGTTGCCAACGTTGCGGAACACATTGGTAGCTATCATTCGCCATCTCTTTTTAAAAAACGTCTTGAGGCGTGACATTATTACCCGGGAGCCATAAGGAGCCTATTCAGTGGCCAAACAGGGCTGGTTATTCCTTTTATGGCGGCCACGCTCAAAGTTCAAAAGGCCATGGCCCTTCTGCCCTTGCGAAACGCAGACACAATCTTTTTATACTTTCTTTAATCGAAACACAGTGTACTACATCACAGTTAGGCTTTGGGCAAATTAACGCGGCCTATTGATTTCATATTTGTCATTGCACCAGGTAATCCTTTGCTCACAAATCGTCCTGCTTGCCTCATCCCTGTAGACAGGGAGTATTTCAGCTCATAGACCCATATTTATTCAGGAAAACCGGCTTCATTTTTCATTGTTTTGGTGGAGAAGAACCTTCTTTGCTCAAGCTGGAGTTACTTTTTAAGGCTTTGTCCTTCCCAGGGGTCGCTTAGGGCTATAAAGGAATCCAGTCGGGCAAGTGCTTCAAACATGGATTTGTTGTCCAGCATTTGTCAAAGGTCAACAGCAAACAAGCCCTTTGGTGGCCATTTAACTTTACCACTGAACTTGCTCTTTTTCTCCTGCGATCAGGACATATCTCTAACCTCTTCCGGCCTCTTGGCTCCAAACAGGTGATTCATAACAGGCTGAAAGGTCACGTCAAGTGGCATGTTAGTATTTCACTTAAAGTTTGATTAAAGATTTTTGGAAAAGATGGGAAAACGACTTAATATCGGAGCAGTCCTCCCTCTCCTTTCATCGTGCCCAGGGTCCTATATCTCCTGCAGAAATCAATAAGGTGGGAGCTGAAGAAACTATTGCTGCACTCTCCCTGGGTGCAGAGCTCATTCATTCATCCTCAGGCCCCCTGATGGATTGTAGAAGCTTGAAGGAGCATACGAAAACAGACAACACTCTCCTGCCCTTCCTGCTCTTTCCTAAACTCACAATTTCAACACTGGTAAAGTGAAATTTATTTAAAAATTAACTGTCCACTCCTAAACAATGGATACAACTTGACAGAATGTCACCTTTCTTTTCACTTTTTTCATTTGTTCCAGTGTTTTCTATGGTTTTGGAATCAAAAAGGAAACCAAGTTCATGAAAATTCTGCGATTAAACTGCCAAGGGAAGCCTCAGGCTGAAGATTCAGCATTTAGATCGTAGCTGAAACCCCAATCAGTTAATTTTATCAATGCTGCAATGAACAGAACATTTTATATGATTCATTTATGAGCTGCAACTAAATTTAAAGTCACTAAAAGGGTCTTTAAGCTTCACCTCGTGCTGGCAGTGGACTCTGGCTTCAGAGAGTAGCAGTCAATAGAAGTCTCATTTATCCAGGTACAATTGTGCTATCATTTTTACCTACTTAAACACAAACACAAAAGGCATTTATTTAGAAAAATCCACACATTAAAAATAAAGTTGGCTATCACCACTTTTTTTTTTTAACACCCCCCAATGAAGCTGAATTGGACCCAGGGGGACCCTGTCCATGGGGGTCCCAGCATTACAAAACAATTTGTTATCCCCCTGTTTATATGTTAACTGTAATATGAATGTAACTGTACGTACACTCAGGGGAGTTTGAAGCATCTGCAATTACAGTCGGGCCCACTGTAATGGGAAGCAAATTTGTGCGAATATTGCTGGCCATTTGTCTTTATTTACACATCGTTATGAAGCAGAGAGCTGAAGCGCTGCAAGGAGGGACCGGAGGATTCTCCGGCAGCAATGTAGAAAGACGTGGAGTTGGAAGCTGCGGACAAAAAGGAGTTAAGGGAACAAGCAGACAAGGAGCAAATGCAAAAAATGTAGAAAAGAAAAACTAATCTAATCAAATATCATATGAGAAAATATTGATTCATTTGAAACATAAATGTTTGACAATATTGAATTGCACTGTAAAGTAATGAATTAGTCCATGAACAGACTTGATGCCTTTTTGCCTTTATACAGGATTTTTAGTGTTTTACTTAACCATGTCTAGATCAAATAAAATTGTTCTGTAAAGACACACATTTTAAATAACTACAATAAATACAAACAAAATTTATCATTAGAGAACTGTTGCTTTATTTTCATTTAGGTTTATCATTTCTGACTGTTGCAATTTTTTTTATCCCTTGGTATCATAAACAATTAGTTAATTTTAATTAGATATTTTTCACCCTGCAGTTCATTATCATTCCACTAGGGGCAGTAGAAGGGCTTTTTCTGCTCATTTCAAAATGGCTGCCTTCATGAAATCTCAAACACTTTTGGTGGGAAAAAGTTTAAGTCATTTTCGCTACTATATGGTTAGAATAACTCATCTGTCATTCGTTTTTTAAATTACTAGATGTTATTTTTATGTAATGCAGAATTTGTTGATTAATAATTCTTTATTACACAGTTACACCATGTTAAAATGTGTGGATCAAATTTGAGACGATGGGTATAAGGTGCTTTTTATTCCCTTAACACTCGTGTTAATATGTTTGCATCTTAAATTTACTAAATCATCCAATCTAATACAGTCTATGGATTTCAACAATGGGTTTACAAAAACATCTTAATTTGAAATTAAAAAAAATACTTTTCATACTATTTTTGGAAGGAAGTGGGCTTTGCAGAGTTCAATAATTACTTGTTTAATGTGTTCATAAGTAACGCTTATTGTGATAAACATTACATTGTTTAATATTCTTCGTGGAAAAGAAAAAGATAACCAGAAAAAAAAAACATTTAGACTGAAATGTCTAAATTATAGTTTTTAAACCTAAGGTTTTTTTTAAAGATACAAAAAAGTAGAAGGCACAGGCAAATGTATGCATGTATACATGTACACAAACTTTCTTATTAAATAAAACTTTTAATAATTATTTAGATTATATTTTGTATAAGTTCAAACAAAATAAGTTCAGCTTTATTAATTTCCCTTCAAACAATTTTCTTAGTTTAATTTAAACCTGCTTTTCACAGGGAGAAGCTCACACAGAACAAAGGACAAACAATTCTTTTCAAACGTGAAGCTCTGTGGGAATATAAGCCTGTAAATGTGTATCCTGCTGTCTTTGCACGCCCCACTGCTCTTTGAATAAGCGTCACTAAAGCAGCGTTATGGGGTACATGTTCCTGTCAAAGATGCCAAACCATGCAAGTCGGTGCTCAGGTTCTCTACATGAGCCCCTCCTAAATGAGATGTTCGTGTGGATAATAGACTCGAGCGGCTTGCAGGCTAAAAACTGTGTGGCTTTTCATGCCAATTAGACTCTGCTATTTGGTCACAGCAGATGCAAAGCTCTGATTTTCTGTCTGGATCCTACAAAATGAAAGTAGACGGAGACTAACCAACATGTTTGGAATAGTCTGTATTGAAGTTCTAAGAATGTTAAAGTTGTTGCAATGAGTTCAAGCTTTAAACTTTTTAATGAAAAAAATAATAAAACTTTTATATTTTCAATGTTCACTCAGTTATTTTAAGTGCATATGAACTTTTAAAAAAATCAAAATTATTGCTGAAAAACTGAAATGTATTAAGCAAAAAGCTTAAAAACAGCTTTACTGAGGGAAGCTTTAGCTCCCTCTGCTGTTTCCTCTAACTGCCCCCAAGGTGTTCCCTGTGTCACTGGGACCATTAACCCACTGACAAAAAAGGAAAAATGGCCTTTAATGGTGCTAATGAAGTGTGACAAGAACCCAGAGCGTCTCTTGCTGACACACAGAGCCCTCAGAATCGGATTAGTGATTAACCATGTTGTCCTGCATTGAGTCCGATGGCTGTGGAGACACAGAGGAGCTGGCTGCCCAGTCTGCCAGCCCGCCCTGCTGGGAAGGGATGTCCCAGGAAGACTAGCAGAGAACAAGCTTAAGAGGCTGGGGAGCAGACACGGGTGGGACTGAAACAGGGATGGGAGAGAAGCAAGCTAGTGGGGGTGTCCCTGAGGCTCACAGCAGAGCCGTGTCTGGAGGCCCCACTGTGCAGTGAAATGAGAATGGCTCCGTGCACCTGAGCAAGCCCGGGAGGGGCCTGAGGCAGTGGAAGAGCCGGTGCAGAATCCACCCCACCCTGCTCCCCTCCATCCTCCTCCTGAAATATATCTTGCCGTGAGACACGAGCGCCAGTGCAAATCAAACCCACCACCTATAAATTACCTCTCTCATTCCCCCCCTTTAGCTCATTCTCTCCACTTCTCCACCTCCTGCCCCACAGTCCTCCCATTTGCCTTTTTTTTTTTTACCCCCACATCTCCCTCTTTCATTCCCTCCCTGCCAAGTGCTGCTCAACGCGCTGCTTCCCGTTGCAATATAAACTTGCCTGTCAGGGGGACAGTTGCAATGTGGCAAACTTGCCATCGTAACGGACAGCCTGACAAATGTAGAGTGGTGGCAGAGCGCCACGGTCTGCACACCGTACCTCCTGTCTGCTGCCCTCAGTGTTTTGCAGAGAGGAGAGCGGGTGATGCGATGCAAGGAAAGAGAAGCGAACGGAGGAATGGGAGAAGAGGAGATGCGGCAGGGGGAACGGCGGAGGGGAGCGAGGAGGGGTGCAGGGATAGAGAGAGTGACTTTCAGAGGGATAATGAGCCTTTGAACGATGGCTGAAATGTTGCCGTCAACCTGCCCTTCTGCTGCTGGATAATTAGGTAATCAGTAAAGGCCTAATTATGGGATCAAGGTGCAGGGAAACAATTAGTAGAAAGTATTGCCACATAAAACGGAAATTTACGTTCTGCCAAAGCATGTTTAATTCCTGGATGTGTGCTGTCCTTTTCTAAATAACCACATAAAAGGGATGTTTCCACCACCTCCTGCCTTCCGAGTGAAAAGGTTAACTTTGACGACCCGTTTGGCATTTGTGTATAAATATGAAAACTCAGTCTAGATGTAGGATAGGAATTTTCTTTTCTTTTAACTGTTGATAATTGGAGGGTTAAATAATAGGGGTGTAGGGAAAAATCGATTTGGCGATGTATCGCGATTTTTAATTTCGCAATACTTGTATCGACAATATTTAATTATTATTTTAAGCGCATCCTTCAGCGTCTTACTTTTGTTTCCCTCCGATTGCTAGTTGGCAGCACTGCACACTGAGCCTCTTTTAGCAGCTCTGCACCACAATCAAAACGACTACAGGATATCACAAGAATCAGCTTGTGTTAAATCTTCCGTCAGCCTTGAGGTTTTTGCTTTTTGTGAGACACCAAGTTTTTATTTTGGGTACCAAACTGAAACTCTGTTCCACTTTGCCACCAGTATCATATAAAAACATTGATTGCGGTGCTATGTAGTGGGCTCAGATAAGAACGAGTGAAGAGTGGGTCATGCACGGTCAAAACACTGTCTGCGAAGTAAGCAAAAGTTCTGCTGAACTTCACAGCAAAATGTTCAGAATTACAGAAGTACAGTCTTAGGATATATCTTGATACGTATTATATATATATATATATGATATGTATTATAGTGAGACATGTATCGCGATACATATTGTATCGTCAGACCCTTGCCAATACACATCCCTATTAATAGTGGTGTAGAGATTAATTTTAACAATTTGATTCATGTTATCATTTGAGTTGGATGATACGATTCATAGTGTATATTTGTTGTTTTTGAACAATCTGATATACTGACCTAAACTGGATCCAGGACACTTTTGCCAAAAATTCAACCAGTGTGACTTATAGATAAATACCTAGTACTGAACAGCAGGTATTCCAAAATTCTTCTTTTTTTCTGAGATAATCAAGTGTAAATGAAATGTGTCACAACAAACAGGCAAACAAAAAATATTGTCAAATCCATTCACATTTTAGTTTAATAAGGTTCAGCCAACTGTTGTTTTTCCACATAATACCACACTATACACGTCTTTGCAAATTTAAAGTGTCTCCACACCTTGGACTGTAATGATGGAATTTTTTTTTGTTTGTTTTTGCTTGCTTTACGTTAAAGTTCCTTAATCCAAATGGTATTTTCCAATGTCAATTATAATCATTTTATTTTATTTTAAACTGATTTTATAATTGTTTTGGTTGATTCATTAACAATTTACTTCAGACAGATTGATCTGGTTGGATTGCAGGAATAGAAATCGATTAATCAATTGAGTCAATTAATCGTTACACCCCTACTAAATAAGCTTTCACATCTATCTTTAAGCATACTGAAAAAAAAAAAAAATCCTGGTTTGCGTTGCGTAAATAAATGTACAGTTGAGTAGCCTCATTGGTTTGGTAAGTGATTGTAATTAAACAGGGTTGTGTGGGGGGTGCCGCACCTCTTGTCCTGCCACAGCCATCCAGGGAGACTTTGGCTGAAGGATGGAAGCTTTGCAAAGACAAAAAGCAGGGAGAGAAAACGTGACAATGAAGATCACTCAACA